>OX387346.1:1427000-2854000 GCA_947563465.1 Archips xylosteana
TAAGACGCTGTCAACACCAACGTCGGCGCACACTGTCTATTTGTATCGGAGTAAACGAGATGCCGCTATTACTGGGCAGCCGGGTATATTGAAATTTATTGGGCAAATATTTAATTAAAAAAAAACTGTGGATTATTTGTGAAATATGACTTGTTAGCGGTTTAGGTATGAATATGTTGACTTCATGTTTTTAATTGCAGACGCATACGCCAAAAAAATAAAGACATAGAACCGTTTAATGATGATTTTAAGACCTATCTTTGCAATTATTTTCTATCGAGCCGATTTCGTCCAATTATGTATCGAGTCCGACCACGGTCTTTGAAATATGATGAATATTAACATATAATTTTTTTGATGTGCTAGAACAAGCAGTTTTTCTTAAAAAACTGTTTAAATGACATCAATTTCAACAAAATTAGGTGTTGTCAGCCTCTTAAAGCTGAATATTTGCGGCGCTTAATTGTTCATCTGAGCCTGCTTGGCAGCCGCCCCAGCCCTGAGTGCGGTGCTCTGGACGTGGGATGCGGCAAGAGTGTCGACACACGTCGCGTCCCACACCAAAATTCTTTCGTCGCACAAATTACAATTTTAATTATACATTTTTTTGTCACTTATCACCATCAGATTCTACGTTCACGTGACATAACTACTTGTTCTGGGTCTCCGGTCACGCGCGGCCGCCCGCGGCCTATGGTATTATCAGCTATACCTACACCACAATATACCTACTCATTAGTCGCTGTATGTTATTTTCGACGCGGATAAGTGGGTCATTGCACTATTGTAATGCAATATCGGATATTCATTTTGTAGAGGCGGGCTGCAAGGAGCCCATGCCATCTGTGTCACACACTCTAGGTCTAAGATCCCTTCCGCAGTGAACAAAAGAGCTGATACCTTTGAAACGGCTGAACCAATTTTCAAATAAAAAAATCGCAGCCAAATCGGTTCACCCGTTTAAGAGCTATCATGCCACACACAGAGAGACACACACACATAGCAGTCAAACTTGTTTTGCGCTAATCCGTATAGCAATTGTTAAGCGTCTTCCCGTATCCCAGAAAAATTTCGCATTGACTTCATTAATAAAGGGAAATACATATTTATGGTACAAATAACATGACTACCCAAAATACTTGCTAACAAAACACCTAAAAACAAAATGAACACTGAAAAAAAGAATTACTGAAATTTATGAGTAAATTTAGTACAAGCTGTTTAAATACTAAAATAACATTAAATTTGACCCGTACCATACGCATCCACGCTCCCACAACATTAACCAGGTCGTCACTCCAATCTTGTTGGAGGCTTACCTGCACTGGGTCTTCCGGTCAGTGCGACACACATCCGTCCGTGGAAATTAATGCGAACAAAGAAGCAAATCCGTCCTATTCTTGGTTAATACTCTGCCTCATTTGCGAAAACAATAACCGACCAAACGAATACAAAATTCAAATCCATTGTGAAGAAAACATTAATATCTCAGGCGAACTATAAAATGAATGTAATGACTAACTATATCATGGACGACAAACTGGGATTTTCGGAAGTAATTGCGATCCCTAGTCTTAAATAGCGTAGGTATCTACTGTGTTCAAAAACTTAGTTGTATTAAATACTTTATATGTATGTAATTTAATAAAAATGTATATCTGTTGCCCTCTCATTCTGAGAGGAGGCCTGTGCCCTGCAGTGGGACGTATATAGGCTGGGATGATGAGATCTGTTTGAAAAAATATACCTTGTTGAGTTTCTTGCCGGATTCTTCTCGACAGGGTTTTTCCGAACCGGTGGTAGATTCTTTGACGTTCATAGGAACATCATGCATGATACCTAAATTAAAAAAGAATTTTGACTTAGACTTTGACTTTGCTATACCCACGGTGTATAGGACCGTGTTTCTGAAACTTAAGTCATACTTATCATCTCCAAGGTTGCTATGGAACTAATCGCCGACGACCTTTCCATTGACGATTCGACGCAGTTTTCGCCAGTGTTTGGTTACTGATTGATTTGTTTTTAAATTATCCACGGGTCAGTCTGTTCCTAAGATCAAAGACCGTTCTATCTAAGGTCATGACATGAGTATCATCACTTCATCAGTCACTGATTAGTTATTGATATTTAACGTGACAAATATGCATCTGTGACGGCATTACAAACACTGCATTAAGGTAAATACCCCAGTGCCCGACGGTGCCCCAATAGCCGACACTTTAAATCTTAATTCGCAGCAATAAAGGCGGAATCCAGGGGAAAGTCGAAGGCACTAGGCCACGAAGTAGATCACCTATGAGATGGACAGACCAGGTCAAAGCTGCAATAGAAGGACCACTACACGCAAGCATAAGGAAGGCGGCTGTCAGGGAAGAATGGAGGCGTATTGTTAGGCTTGCTACCAGCACCTAGAAAATGATAACCACGATAACTCTGTCAAGAGTGAAACGACGAAGAAGATGAAAGGCGAGCAGGGTGTCGATTATAGGAATTAAAGTGTCGAACATTGGCGTATTACCTAACTATGGTTTAACGCTGAAACTATTGAAGTTTTTTTTTATACAATATAAGCTTGCCTTTGGCCACAATCACGCCTGATGGAAAGCGAAGATGAGGCCAACGATGGAGCACGCTTGCCTAGTAAATGCTCATTCACCCTAGACTTGAAAGCGGCCAAATTGTAGTGTTCAGGGAACAAGGTCGCGGATACGCAGATAGACAAAGGAACTTTAGACAATATTATGTGCAATACT
The DNA here is from genome assembly GCA_947563465.1 of Archips xylosteana. NCBI lineage: Eukaryota > Metazoa > Arthropoda > Insecta > Lepidoptera > Tortricidae > Archips > Archips xylosteana. The sequence goes on from OX387346.1 coordinate 1,429,757, forward strand.
ATGGTCCCGTCGTAATCGGAGACAATTTTCTCGAAGTTGTTGACGACTATATCTTCCTGGGACATACAATCCAATTAGTTAGATTCAACTTCGAGAAAGAGGTCAATCGACGAGTAAGACTCGGCTGGGCAGCGTGCGGGAAGCTCCGCAATATCTTGTTATCCAATATAACGCAATGTCTCAAGTCAAAAGTCTTTGACCAGTGTGTGTTGCCAATGATGACTTATGGCACTGAGACGTGGCCGCTAACGATGAGCCTCTTAAGAAAGCTCAAAGTCACTCAAGAGGGCGTTGGATAGGGCTATGCTTGGAGTTTCTCTGCGGGATCGCATTGGAAATGATGAAATCCGCGCAAGAACCGACATAGCTCGAAGAATCGTCAGACTCATCTGGCAGTGGGTAGGGCACATCGCTCGTAGAACTAATGGCCGGGGCAACGACGAGCAAGATGGATCGAAGACCTGTACCTCTACCATGAGTTACACTAGTTTACAGTGACCGTACTCGCTAGCGACGGCGTAAAGGATTTGTATGGAGAATTGTACTTCCGTAAGTGACCGCTAGAGGCGCTGTACACAATTCTCCATACAAATCATTTACGCCGTCGATAGCGAGTACGGTCACTGTAAACTAGTGTAACTCATGGTAGAGGCACTGGTTAAGGGTGCGGGATTGCGTTGAATGTGGATGGCACGGGACCGATCTGTTTGGCGAGCTTTAGGAGAGGCCTATGTTCAGCATTGGACGTCTTTTGGCTGAAATGATGAATGAATGAATACTATGGTACGTCTCAATGAATCGATCGATGCTTAAAAAAAACCGTTGTTTTTATGTCGCAAAACAATAGTTGCCAATCATTCGATCTAAACAGCAGCGACACAAATACGTAGTAGTGATATCATTTTATATTTCATTCATGTATGTACCAACAATACAAGCCAGTATACTTAATATTCAATTCACCATCGTTATCTCCAACCTAAATACGCCCCACTGCAGGGCACAGGTCTTCTCTCCCGATGAGAAGGCTTGAGGTGTAGTTGCCGAGTAGTGAGAATAGAGAAGTGCACGCATACCAACCGTTCCCGGAACCTTAACCAGGCTCCATCTTGTTGGAGGTCTATTTACATTGCATCGTCCGGTCCGTGGACGCCATTCAAGATCCTTTTGGCCACATCAGCCATCAGTTCTGCGAGCGATGTGCCCCGCCCACTGCCGGAGTCTGGCCCTATACTACGAAGCGCGAAATTCGAACTTCGTTTCATGCCGTTCCGCTCGCGCTAATGGTATTTATTACGAGAGTGAGAGGGACCGCACGATCCGAACTTCGAACTTCGAATTTCGTAGTAACCCCCCTGGCAATTCTTCGAGCGATGTCGCTGACTTCAGTTCTTGCGCGGAATCAAGACATTACAGCAAATTCCTGAGAAAATTATGTTGAATAATTCATTGAATCAGACGTTACTTTGCGGAGGTCCATATCAATAATAATAATAATAAACCATTTATTTCAGATTTTAGATCCATAGTTAATTACATAGCTTACAAAACAAATCGAATTAAAATCAGAAGCAGTCAAAATATATTAAAACAAATTCAATTAAATAAAAATAAAAATAAAGGTCAAAATTAAAATTACAATTTAAAATAAAAATAAATTAATTAATCAAATGAAATCAGAATAAAATGTCAAATTAAAAATATAAAAACATTAAAATTCACAGTACGAAAATAAATTTACATCAAAGGGCCAGAGAAGATTGGCGAATGCATGTTGGACCAGTGGCGCAGAAACGGACCGTCTGTCCTCTCTGCCGACTGCCACCTTCTCCAAGAGGCTGTTCGGGCTGCCGCGCAGGCGCCACTCCAACGATGCGACACGCTCAATGTACTGAAACAATTACTTTGCTCACCCGCGACCTTATGATAACTACGTTTATACAAGAAATGTGTGTTCATGCAGTTCCTCCACCTCCACACTGTACGAACACACATAAACTTGCTTGCTTGTTAGATTACTCTGAAGATGAGCTCTGGTTGAGTTCGAAACGCGTCTAGTGTGGTGGTGGTGATAGATGGGTTTGTGTGATTTGTGTGTGTTCGTAGAGTGTGGAGGTGGAGGAACTGCATGAACAAACATTTCTTGCATAAACGTAGCTATCATAAGGTCGCTCACCGCAAAGTAATTATTTCAGTTCAATAAAAGGATTTTGATAGATATACAACGAATTCATATAATGGCACCATTTCTTGCCTTTGGTGTCACGAAACTTTACGTTTGCGTCTGAGTCGCGATTGTTCGATTTTTTATAGAGTTGTGACGATATCCTTACACCGACTGATCCGCCGCTCATTTGGCATTCTAGGAGCGTGGGATCCCGGTATTTTGACCATTGTGATGTCCAATACTGCGATATTATACAACCTGAGGTCTGCTGGAATGCTAATACTACCAAACACGTCACATAGAGTGTGAACGACGATATTTCTTACCGTTAATGTGGATCCCATTGATACTAGAAATGTTTGTTTGTCCATCAATAAACGACTGCACGGATTTGGTTGACATTATAATTATGTTCAGTAGTGGTAGAGCCATGTTGTAGCTAGCCGCTGCATCACGAATGGGCCGGCTCTTCCGGGGCAGTACCACCCTCACAGAAAACCGGCGTGAAGCAGCAGTAGTCCTGCTTGCGTTTCGTACGGTGCGTAGAGTGCCGGGGGCCCAATACCTCACCCCTTCCCTCTCCCCCTCCCTCTCCCCCTTCCCCTATTCCCTCTCCTTAAGGGCCGACAACGCACTGGCATCGCGTAAAGCGCTGCAGGTGTCTATGGACAGTGGTGATCATTTAACATCAGGTGACCCACTAGTTCGTTTGTCTGGCCTTTCTAACATAAAAAAAAAAAAAAAAATTATAGTCACGAACAAAAAATTTGGTCCACATTCAAAATTTGCATTTTTGTTTTTTTTTCTTTGTCTAGTAACAGTTTTCGATAGTTTTATGTTTAAGAAGTATGATTACCTGATGAATATTAAATTATTGTAACTGGAATAATTAAAGAAATACGATTTAAGTAAGCAACAAAAATCGAAAGAAAACAAAATGCAACTTTTTAATTTGGGCCATTTTTTGTTTGTAATTTAACCCGGACATGAACAGTTTTCTTCCGGTAAATAGCGCAGTAAAAACTCTTTATTGTACATAAAATGCAATAAATTAACAGATAACAAGAGAAGTAGATGTACAAACATAAACGAACCTATCCCTTTATGTAATAGTTAAAAAGGAATTTCTTCCAGGTACCTAACTTTTGTACTATTGTCAGTAGACAAAATGAAAAGTGAACAGAACCGAAATCTAAAATTAACCAAAAGAAATAATTCATTAAAAATATCATCATCGTCGTCCACGCCGTATCCGGCGACGGCGACTCCCCTTATGTCCAATTCAAGTTGTGGCTATGCCGGGCCCTAATGTGGCTCGCAAACCCGAACTTGGTTTTGAAAATACGACCACACGGTGCGCAGTGAAGTTGACCTGCTGGATTATACGTGTAGATGTAAGAAGGCTTCGGTCGAGTTTTGCGAAACTGACGCTTATTGTCAAGGTCTTCTAGACGCCTCTCCTCGTATGTGGCCACGGACTTCTGCACAGTACGACGCCACTCCGGTCCCTGACGAGCACGCTCCTCCCAACAATCAGGCGGCAAGTCACAAGCTATAAGGTTACGCTTGAGCACATCTTTATAACGCAGATACTGTCCACCCTGTCTGCGCTTACCACAGGCAAGTTCGGAGTAGAACACTGCCTTCGGCAATCTGCCCTCATCCATGCGAAGAACGTGGCCACTCCATCTAAGCTGCTGCTTCATTATAAGCGCTTCTACCCCTGGCAAGTCGGTGCGGCGCAGCACTTCGGTGTTCGGGATACGGTCTTGCCACTTAATATGCAAAATGGACCTAAGGCAATTAAGGTGGAAGGCGTCCAGTCGTTTGATATCTGCTTTATAGCAGCACCACGACTCAGCGGCGTATAGTAACGTGGGCAAAACGATTGCCTTGTACACTAATATTTTAGTTTTAAGCTTGAGGTCGTGTGAGTTCCAAACTCGCGCCTTGAGTTTCCCAAAGGCCGCTGCAGCGCTTGCTATTCGGGCTGGTATCTCTGACTCCAACGTGTTGTCTTTTCTTATTCGACTACCCAAGTATCTAAAGTGCAAGACTTCCTCCAACGTTTTGTTCTCCAAAGTAATATTGGAATGATCTTCATCACAACCTCGTGAAGGTTGTTTAAGAACTTGGGTTTTACTGGTGCTTACAATTAAACCAAATCTGCGGCATGAGGTATTTAAAGATTCCACGTATGACTGCAGTGCCTGCATGGAATCGGCCATTAGACAAACATCGTCGGCGTACAGGATTTCCAGAATTGAGAGCTTGGTAACCTGTCGCTTAGCTCTAAAGCGAGAAAGATCAAAAATACTTTTGCTGGTTCTTGAGTTAAGCTCTATCGGATCACTACACGTCTCCATCGCATCACGCATCGCATAAGCAAAGTTTATAGAGAACAGAGTTGGAGCCAAGACACACCCCTGCTTTACACCACTGGTCACCGGTATTTTATCCGAAAAGCTATTTTCATGTCGAACTCTCACCATCATGTTGTCATGAAATTGACGTATCAAGTTTAACAACTTTGCAGGGCATCCAGCTTTTCTTAATACAATCCACAAGGCATCACGTGGTACTCTGTCAAAAGCCTTCTCTAAATCCACAAAGCAAATGTAAAGAGGACGGTGTTGCTCTAGACATTTTTCTTGAATTTGCCTAACGACAAAGATAGCATCCACAGTACCTCTTCCAGGGCGAAATCCACACTGGGTCTCCGGTAGCATAGTCTCCGCATGACGGGACAGACGGATGTTAATAATATGAGCTAAAATCTTTCCAGCTGTCGAGAGAAGAGAGATACCTCGATACGAACTGCAATCGGCTATATCACCTTTGCCTTTGTAAAGTTTACAAATGGAGGCATCTCTCCAATCCTGCGGGATGACTTCACACTCCCATATTTTCAGGACGAGATCGAATAGCCTGTTACTTATGTGTGGACCGCTATATTTGAATAATTCAGCTGGTATACAGTCTATCCCGGGTGCTTTGGAATTCTTCATTCTCCTCAGTGCAGCCGTAAAATCATCAAAAGATGGAGGCACAGCCAGATCTTCAGCTACAGGTAGACTCTCGAGAGAATCTATATATAACAAGTCAGTGGTCTGAGTACTGGGATTCAAAATTTCGTCAAAATGTTCTGCCCATCGGTGTAATATATCTCGCTTTTCAGTCAGCCGTCGAGACTTGTCACTGTTGAAAATTGGTGCTGTTTTTTTGGTTTTTGGACCAAAAACTCCTTTTAAACACTCAAAGAATCTACCAGATTGGTTTTTATCAGCATATGACTGGATTTCTCTGGCCTTGTCCACCCACCATTTGTCCTTAAGAGCACGCACTTTAACTTTAAGACTATGTTGAGCTTTCCTGCGATCAGAAATATTTTGCGACAGAAGAGTGCGCCTGTGCTCCTGAACGAGGTTCTTGATTTCCACTTCGGAGTCATCGAACCAATCCTGGTTTTTCCGCACTGGTTTTCCAACAACTCGTAAGGCACAGCTATGGAGATGCTTAGCGTATAAGCGCCAGCTATCATCAACAGAATCATCCTCTCTCCCTTCAGCCCCCGACATACTGGCAGCAAAAGCGTCATCTAGCTCGTCTATTAGTTGTGCGTTGCGGACTAGCTTTTCGCAACTTAACTTCGCAGGAACCTTGTGAGTTGCTCTACGGGGTGCTTTCAATTTAATCCTCAGTTTCGATCGAACAAGCCGATGATCGGTCCAGCCAAGGGCACCCCTCATTGATCGAGTGATCAAAACTTCACTGAGATCCCTCTTGCGTACCATCACATAGTCCAGGAGATGCCAATGCTTTGATCTGGGGTGCATCCACGTGGTCTTATACTTTTCTGGCAAGCGATAACATGTGTTCGTGATGACGAGACCAAATTCAGCGCACAAAGTGAGAAGATCAAAGCCGTTGGCGTTACATTTCCCAACTCCATGGCGCCCCAGAACTCCATCCCAAGCACCGAAATCCACGCCAACTCGAGCGTTGAAATCACCCAACAGAAGTATCCTGTCCGCCGCAGGTATTCTACCCATGACTTGACTAAGATCATGATAAAACTTAGCCTTTTCTTCATCCGGAGACGGCAATGTGGGGGCATAAACACTTATTAGGTGGATATACTTGTTTATCGAAATTTCAAGTCTAAGTGTAATAATTCGATCATTGATGCCCTTTGGTAGTTCTTGTAGCGTACATACTAGACGGTTTTTAATAGCAAAACCTACCCCACTGGCAGCTCTTTCAGAGCTTGGTTTGCCACTCCAGAAGTAAGTATAGCCACCAAGCTGTTCCCTAAGCTCACCACAGTCACTCAAATGTGTCTCACTTATTGCAGCAATATCTATGCTGTATCTACCGAGTTCTCTCGCTATCAGCGCTGTCTTCCTCTCTGGACATGAGTTCGCATCACCGTCCAAAAGGGTACGAACGTTCCATGCTCCAACTATTAGGTCTTTAGTTTGCACTTTGTTATTAGTTTGTGTTGTTGTATGTCTATTTTTTCGACCGCGTTAAGTTGGTGAACAAATGATCGCGGTTTACCATTTGCTTCGAAGTAGGGACAGACTATGTTTAGGCCACCTTTTCTAGGCCCCTCCCCGGATTGGGGAAAGCAGAGCGCTCCTAAATAGGGCTGCTTTGTCATCCTCTGAGCTGCCGAACCAGCCCCCTGTCCATCAAGGCGCAGAGCGACCATCACCAGAAGACCGCCTACGTGCAGATGCCAACTAAGGTTTGGATACACCATATCCTCCCCCCACCATCAGCTTTCCATCGCCGCAGGGCTTGCAATCGTAGATCCGTTTAGACATGCAGGAGTCATCTACGCGTGAATATATTATAGTGGACAAGCAATTGCGCAGTTCCAAATCCACTCTCTCATCCTCAGCGTCCCGGAGTCAATGGACCGGTTTAGCCGGTACGATTGACAGAAAGCAGAGGCTGCAGGAGATTGGCCACACGCCGCTACAAGAATCCAGACGTGAGCCCTTTAAGGCACTTCCCCTTGTGCCGCGCCTCACTGCCGTAGAGACCGATAGCATGTGCCTATCGACGTTGCTCGCTGCCTACACCAGAGAGGGCTTGTTTATGTGATGGTGGATTGACCATAGACTGACTGCACTAGTATATACATAGTAGTGGGCGATGGGGTCGTCACTTCCCTACGCCTACAAAAAATAAAATATACTTACATAATAATACACACACGCGCGCAGTTTAAAAATATATAAGATTTTTTTTAATACAAGCTTATGCTGAGTGTGCTCTGTGTGCTTGGTTATTTAAAAGAAAGAAAGAAAAATATTTATTCGTGACATAATCTTAATAAAATTAACAAAGAAAAACGGTAAAAAAAAGATACAAACATTGTCACGAAATGGTCCCAACTCAGCATGATGTCGGCCGTGAAGCCGACGCTGGTCTTCCGTTGGAACCATTTCACCAACAATAAAACATAAACTGTTCAGTGAAACCGACAACTGAAAAATTAATCACTAAGCACACCAAAAAAAAAAAATACAAAAGGAAACTATAAAAAGCATACAAGAAAACAAAACGCACAATGGTGTCTGCATAGACCGAACGCCTTTGCCCTTGCCACTTATTATATCCAAAACGAAAACATGGAAACATAGACAAATTTATTATCCAAGCGACATATCTCTACTAAAATTCACGTTAATCCGTTCACTAAAAATTGGTGAATAAACTAACATTCCAAGTTGAATAAAAACTTGTAGAAGAGGAGACAGTTCAACGGATTTTTTCTTTGTAAACTTACAATCATTATAGGACTGGTAAATCCGCTTTGTTTAACATGCGGAGTTTGTATTCTAAATGGGTCATTTGCATGAAAGAGAAGGTAAATCTTGTCACAACATGCTAATGACGGTGATAAAGAAAATGTATGAAGCTCGATCTAATTTGTAATGTTACACACATACTCCATTCACACGTTGAAATTTGGCGCTATGATATATCTATATTCCGCCTCACACCTCAGCCGAACGGTGCGTGCAGCTGGGGCCGCTGCAGATTTTGCCGCTGATTGGAAGCGGGAAAAATATTCGGCCCTGGGCGTTGACTATTATTTTGTACCCCTTGCCTTTGAGACTACTGGGTGCTGGGGGTCGGAGGCTATTGCTTTTATTAGGGAAGTGGGACGTCGCATCAGAGAAAGGGAATCTGACGCCCGTGCGGGTTCGTACCTGGTGCAAAGGATGTCCATCGCCATTCAACGTGGTAACGTGGCCAGTGTAATGGGTACCTTTGCGCCAGGGAAGACTCGTGGGGGACTAGTCTTAAGTTCTTAAGTTATTTTTATAATAGTTATGTATGTAGTTTTGTTTTGAGTTTCTTAAATAAACTCTTGAAATTCTAAACTGATTTTTGAAAATCTTTTCCTAATAGAAATCAATGTTAGATTATCCTTGAATGGCCCATCAAGCAGAGAGTGGTGGGTTCAAGTCCGGGCTCACATTTCTCAGATTATCGATATGTTTTTTTATATTATTAGCATGAGCTTTGCAGTAAAAGCAAACATCGTGAAACTTGCACACATCTGCGAAGAAATTCGATGGTGTCTGTGAAGTTCTCGATCTGCACTGGACCCATGCGGGAACTACGGTCTAGGCCCTCTCACTCAGAGGAGGCCTGTATTATGCAGTGGGACGTATAGGTACTTACAGTAAGATTATTTAACCGTAAAGGATCGTGTTTTCTCATAGAGTAGAGAGTAAACGAGAATATAGAGAGTAGAGAATTTAATCACATAAAATACCCAAACCTATCTAATCTAATTAATAAAAAAACCTCAGCCTAAGTATTGCGCTTACGATCTCTCTTGATGTATGTCAAGAATTGCCGAGTGCCAAAGTGTAAAATAATCTTACTGCATAAATGGAAAGATTTTGTCCATTTAGCTTAAGGTTTTTAACCACCTTCCCGTAAGTATAAAAGTGCTTGAAGGGATAAAATTCAAAACCGAGCTTAAAAAGTGGATAATAGATAGTGTACTTTACAATTTCACTTTGGGAAAAACGCATAAAGCGCCACAACCGGGCCACTAGCCCTCGACCATCTGGGGCTGCGTGCACTTGTCGCGAGTGCGGCCGAGGGATCCTATCCCGTATCGGTCTTTTTAGCCTCGAGCGCAAGTGTCGCCAGGGTGCTACTTAAATCATCTGTCACAGATGTAAAGGCCTATTATATATTTTACAATAATTATTTGTAATTATTACTGTCCCTTCAAGTTATTGTCATGTTGTAGTTTAAGTTATAAGTATATCTGAATATATTTTAACGACCTCCTTAGCCTAGTTGGTAGTGACCCTGCCTACGAAGCAAGAGGTCCTGGGTTCGAATCCCGGTAAGGGCATTTATTTGTGTGATAAGCATGAATATTTGTTCCTGAGTTATGGATGTTTTCTATGTATTTAAGTATTTATTTATCTATATAAGTATGTTTATCGTCGTCTAGTACCCATAGTACAAGCTTTGCTTAGTTTGGGACTAGGTCGATTTGTGTAAGATTGTCCCCTAATATTTATTTATTTTATTTATTTATATTGTATGCCCGTAACGGGTAGCTGTTGATACTACTTTGTACCACATGTGAACTTTGTACACTCCTCACAGTTTATACAATGAATATTTCTATTTCTACTAACTATTTCAGTGTCTGCTATACAAGGTAAGCGGTAAGTCTGTCCGTCTAACAATCGAGTTGTTATTTATGTACCTTATCAAAATTACGTCAATTGTGTCACAGCGTCTTGTCGGGCTGAATTAGGCCCAATGACGGACGGAAGGAAGCGGCAAGGACGGCTAGGTATTGTTTCCGCACCGAGCGGCGCATAGACGCTCGCGGAGGCGGGAGCGGCTTGGAAACAGCGGGAAAATTCAGTTTTTTGAAGCGAGTTGCGAGAAAAGTAGCGCGCGGTTTTTTACTGTTTTGCCAACTTAGACACACAATTGAATAATGGGTTTGTGAAGGATTTTCACGGTTAATCAAAGCTGTAATAACCCACGTCTTAAATCAAGATTATTAAACACCCTTTTATAGCTGCATATATTATTATGAAGGATTTTTCTTTTGGCTTATTCTGTGCGTAAGTACCTATACAGTTTATGTTAGAATTATAGAACAAAAGACGTGAAATAATCAGTCAGCTCCATTATTCAAATTCAAATTCAAATAGTATTTATTTCAGATAAAAAAGATCCATAATAAAATTGTTAGTCAATATAATAAAATTAAATTAAAAATTAAATGTAGAATGTTAGTAAATATTATGCTTAGTAATTTGGAAGTATAAAAATAGGTATACAATTTAGACATCCGAGTTCTGTTCAGTGTACCAGTAGTTTCCTACTTTATTCTTATGTGATTAGCAACAGGGTTGACATCAGGGGTGTCATTTTTTGGCCATTTATCATCATCAACGTTTCAGCCAATATACATCTACTGCTGAACATAAGTGAGCGTTACCGCAACTTTAACTAGGTCACTCCATCTTGGTAGAGGCATACTACATTGCGCCTTTCGGTCCGTGGACGCCACTCAATAATCTATTGGTTCTATCGGCCAAAAGTTCTACGAGCGATGTCTGCCCACTTCCACTTAGCCATTAGGCATTATCATGTTATTACTAGGACATTTACCTTAGTAAGTTTGTAAATACAAGTAATCCGAGCCGAGAGAAGAGTACGGCATGAGGGGCTGAAAAGAGATAATGTTATTCAATAATTTATTGAATCAGGCGTTACTTTGCGGAGGTCCATATTAATGAACTAAAACAATTACTTTGCTCACCCGCGACCTTACAATAGTTACGTTTATGCAAGAAATGTGTGTTCATGCAGTTCCTCCACCTCCACACTGTACGAACACACACAAATCACATAAACACAACTATCACCACCACCAAGCTACACTGACGCTAGTTAAACACGCTACGCTGACGCTAGCTAGTTTAACATTTGGTAGCATAGCATACGGTTGTGGTAACTCCGAGGATGAGCTCTGGTTGAGTTCGAAACGCGTCAGTGTAGCTTGGTGGTGGTGATGGTTGGGTTTATGTGATTTGTGTGTGTTCGTACAGTGTGGAGGTGGAGGAACTGCATGAACACACATTTCTTGCATAAACGTAACTATTGTAAGGTCGCGGGTGAGCAAAGTAATTGTTTTAGTTCAATAATGTTATTCGTTATGATTTCGAAGAGTATCACATCGCCCGCTCCGCCCGTCACTATACGCACTCCCGCGCAGTGTCGCAACGTCAATTTCGTACTAATCCTCGTCCCTACAGCACACTAATTATCCTACTGTCATTTATCAACACGCATTACGTGGCATTGGAAACTGTTTTAGGACATTTTGATATTTTTAGGGTTTTTAGTGTTTTTTAAGTGGGGTTAAGCAAGCAGCACGGAATGCTGAGGACGGGTTCGATTCCCAGCGCTAGTCTTTTTTCTGGGTTTTCTGTGCATCCATGTTTCAGTTTGTATTTAGTATAAGTGAAATGAAACAATTGCTTTGCTCACCCGCGACCTTACGATAGTACGTTTAGGTAAGAAATAGCTACCTCCTCCGCAAAAGTAACGCCTGATTCAAAAAATTACATAAATAAATACTGTCCCGTTCACTTCGACGGGATTCGCATGACCAAGGGTGATGGTCGATCAACCGGCAAATTACCAGATAATCAAATTACCGCAATTTAAACATTGTCATCTGATTACTAATGACTAATTACGCTGTTTTTACGTCGCATTGTTTGTTTTCGCAATGATTGAGATCTTACGTGTGACGAGTGCTTATCAAAGTTTGTAGTGATTGGCACTGATTTAATGTCAGTATTTTACTAGTTCCTCTCGTTTTGGGAGGAGGCCTGTGCCCTGCAGTGGGACGTATATAGGTTAGGATGGATGGATTTTACTAGTTTCTGCGACTGCGCGCGGTTAAGGATGTGCGTTCATAGAAGGGGTGAGCAGAGATGTAAATAATCGATCAATGTCATTAGTAAAATCTTTACAGTAAAAATATAATATGGCATGGCAATAAATAAAAAATAAGTGGAGTGGGTAAGGGACGTTTTTTTAAGCTTAAATTTTATCATATGCGAAAGAGCGGAAAATTCTGAACATAACTGTATATACATACTCAACTCATTTTGCCGGTCGGCGTTCTAACATTTGCCTTCTTTGGTATTAAGTAAAATGCCTTAGTAATTGTAAGAGTAGATCCGTTCTGGAAGCAGCCCAAGAATCCCGGATGAATCCTGATTGACAGGCGCATGCGCCGGTGGAATAACTTTGAATATAGATCAGAATAAAACCAGGTAAAGCTGCGAGAATATCGCGGCGTGATCCGTGGTCAATACATAATAAAAATGCTGCAATGGCTAACAAAGTAAGCTCTGAATTGAATGAAATGACTACCTATTATTTTTCCTTACCGACTTTGACATTTGTTTAGAATTAAAGAAAGAGAGAAAGTCAGAGACATTTTTATTTTCCTACGCGCATTTCATACACACAAAAATAACTTTAATTTCAATAATAGATGAAAAAAACCGTTTGTATCTATGTCACTCTCGGAAATGAGACGAATCTAATGAAATCTCGCACTTCAAAATCCATTGCGCCGTTTAGGCTGCAGGGCGTGCCAATCGCTCATAATCATACGCTCGAAAAACATAACCATCCTTCGATAATCGGGTGAAAATAAATTGAGAAGGAAAACCTACAAATGAATGAAAAACATACAACGACCGCTTTAGCCTAGTTGGTAGTGACCCTGCCTACGAAGCAAGAGGTCCTGGGTTCAAATCCCGGTAAGGGCATTTATTTTTGCGATGAGCACGAATATTTGTTTCCGAGTTATGGATGTTTTCTATGTATTTAAGTATTTATTTATCTATATAAGTATGTTTATCGTCGTCTAGTACCCATAGTACAAGCTTTGCTTAGTTTGGGACTAGGTCGATTTGTGTAAGATTGTCCCCTAATATTTATTTATTTTTTATTTACATTGCATAGTATCATTTGTCATTTAGCACAATGTTGCAGAAACATCTAGACACACACTAGACACTAGAACACCTAGACACTGAATACGCTGTATCCTGATCGGTGTCTAGACCAGAGGGTGACCCGACCCGAGTGATTGCGAAGGCAAGCGTCAGGAACATTAGACAATAAGCCTCCAGGGCCCAATTGCATAACAAATTACAACTAATATTACAAGCGGAACTCTCGCTTCAGTTATATTAACTAGAAAGGGAGTTCCGCTTGTAATATAAGTTGTACTTTGTTATGCAATTGGGCCCAGGTGTTCTGAAACGGTGCTCCGTGGCGCCCTGGGGTGCCGTGGTAAGTACCCAAGAGCTCCTCGGCTCCTCCTGTTAAAATAACGCGGAAACTTTTCATCATTCATCATACTAGCCTATATACGTCCCACTGCAGGGCACAGACCTCCTCTCGGAGTACGTGGGCTTGGGCAGTAGTTCCCACGCGGGCCCAGAGTGGATTGGGAAGTTCACACACACCATTAAATTTTGTGCAGATGTGTGCAGGTTTCCTCACAATGTTTTCCTACACCGTAAAGCTCATGGTAAATTTCAAATGTAATTTCGCACATAAATTCCGTAAAACTCAGAGGTGCGAGCGGGGATGTTTAAAAAATGTTTAAAATGTTTTAAAAATTTTAATTGCAAAAATAGCCCTCTGAGGAGGGCCCTCGCCGTGCCCTTACGGGGCGTCACATGTATACCTAGTCTATTATTCCAGCTTATGCCTGTAATGTGATATGCAATAAATCATTTTGACTTTGACTTTGGATTTGATCCCACGACCCTCAGCTTGAGAGGCCATAGAGGTTAACCACTAAGCTACCACGGCTTTTAGTCATGCAAAATGTTTACTTGTGTGATGATGATGTATCAAGATGATCAAGTACGTGTCAATCTTGGCCCCGATGAAAATTGTCAGAAAATATGTAGTTTGTATTTTTGACGGCCGATGGGGCCGAAAGGTTTTCGAGTGGCGTCCGCGGACCGGGAGACGTAGATTAGGTTCAACAAGGTGGAGAGATGACCTGGTTAAGGTGGCGGGCACGCATTGGATGCGGATGGCGCGGGGCCGATCTGTTTGGCGAGCCTTGGGGAGGCCTATGTTCAGCAGTGGACGTCTTTCGGCTGAAATGATGATGATGTAATATTATACCCTTTTTATGGTGCGGATTTGCGTCTTATGCATCTAGCTCTGTTTGGGGAAATAGAGGGTATGTGGGGCTCTCTCATAAGGGAACCCACTAAAAACAACCAGCTAGCGGCCCGGGAAGCATTTAGTGACACCACGGATGGAGTGACGCTCAGGGATGGAACTGCTCTGATCGACACCGCCATGCAGGCTCAGCTTTCAAGGATATAACCCCTGTCAAAAGTGTTACATGGTAGCAACCCATAACTTACATACGGTGAAGGAAACCTGCATACACCTGCGAGGAAATTCAATGATGTGTGTTAAGTTCCCAATCCGCACTGTGCCCATGTTGGGAACTAAATACGGCCCAGCCCCTCTCCAGGGCCTGTGCCCTGCAGTGGGACGTATATAGGCTGACATGATGAGATGGATGATGAACCTTTAGCTTTGGGAATAACTGCTCTAAAGTTCAAGCTCCAAATACCAGTATCAGCGCCATCGCGCATCTTCAGATAAAACCCAACAATGATTCAATGAAACTTAAGAAAAAAACCGCAATTGTTTGGATTCGAACACCGACACTCAAGCGTCGCATCCTCCCCTAAGACCACTGGGCCACGGCCGCTCTCCCGCTTCCTGTGAATATTCCACCCATATTCTATAGAGGTCAATGGCACGCCCAGCCAACCGTCGCCTCTAGGACGCAGCGCGATATATAACTGTGCGCGGGCGCACTTAGAACCATACTCTTCGGTGACACTAAGACAAACAGACAAGTGCATAGGACACCATGGCTAAAGTAAGTGGATTTTTGATTAGCTAAATTTAGTTCTCATTTCGGGGGATTTTTAATTACATTTAAACATGTTTGTTAAGTGACAAAGGGATTGGTATTACGAATTAGCAAGCCGTATTCGAAAATATATTTTTTTTATTTCTGAGATAGAAATAGATTTTATTTTTGATTTCTAACTTATGCTAAAAGAGTCGCAAAATAACTTACAATAAATAACAAAACTTCGTATATCCCATTTTCTTGCAAAAGTTACCTATGTACATTTTCTAAATTGTTCTCTATTCTTTTAAGGGCCGCTTGTTTGGTCTAGCTAGGGTTAAAAATTTAATCGTTAACCCTGGGTTCTTCTGGATTGGATGGATTGCATGGATACTGGATAACAGTTCAACAAAAAATGTGTCTACAAAATTTAGGATCTATGTTTTCAGAAGCAAAATTTTTACCAATAGAAAAAATGACAAAGTTTAATTCAAAAAGCAAAGGAAAATTTTTCTTTTGTAATTGAGATTGGAGTTTTACTTGGGCATTTTCACTTTAAAGTGTAAGTAGTTTTTGTTATTCAGAATCATAAGTAAATACTCGATTCAATTTTGTAAAGAAAAAAGTGTACATATTTCTTTACTCACGACAGTTTTATACTTTATCTAATCTATCTATCTAATACCTTTAAACGAGCAATTCTTGTATATATATATATATATATATATATATATATATATAGGGTTATTTGTAATTCACTAGCATCCTTTTAACCCTAAACTCCTACCACTTAAACAAATGTTTTTTGTTTTACGGCTTTTGTCATAACTTAATATTTTTGGTTTAATAACGTTTTGAAAATTTGATTCTGCCTCTTATTTTTACGATACTCTGTGTATTTGTATGGGAAAAAAGTGCTTCATTTTAAAAAGTCGTAAAACAAAAAACATTTGTTTGAGTGATAGGAATTCAGGGTTAAGAGGATGTCAGTGAATTAAAAATAACCCTGTATATAATCAGGATCTCGGAAATGGCTCCAACGATTTCGATGAAATTTGGTATGTGGGGGTTTTCGGGGATGAAAAATTGATCTAGCTTGGTCATATCTCTGGGAAAACGCTTGGTACCGAGTTTCAGCCCGAGCGGAGCTCGGTCGCCCAGGTACTATAGTTTATATGGATCATCACAAAACTGGCACGAAAAATTCATGGAATTAAGATGTTTTTTTACTGTAAAAAAAACCCGAAAAGTTTCTTGAAACAAAGCTAACGATAAGTAATCTGTAGTACAGTGAAGATTGTTTTGGTTTTTTAGACAGTTCTAAGAAGTAACAGTATTTCTTTATTAAAATACTAAATTCATATTGTATTGTATGCAAAGTTCCATAAATAGCCCTTTTAGCATAACGTGTTAAGGATTCATTACGCGGCTCCGTGGGATCCAGTGATGAATAGACATTATTAAAACATTATTGGCTGTTTCATGACGATGTATAAAACTTCTTTTTTATCATCATTACTATTCATTACTGTGTCATTGATTAATTTGAAAATTTTCAGCGGATTATTTGGCACGTTTCACCGAACACTCTTATAAAGATTATTCAGATTTTTTTATTGTGGTCTATAAATGTTTCCATGCGTTGGTTAATGTTCAAAGTGTACTTTAATAGGTCAATTGGGATAAACCATAACAGAAATCAAATCGAAAATAACTGCTACAAAGGTTATTATTTTAATGGCTTCATTTGTTGCCCAATACGACTATCCTAGGTTTTACCCATCGGCGAAGTTATGGAAAAGCTGGACGGCATTTAAACCTGCAAAGAATGAAGCTAGGTTCATATTTTTCTCAAACTAATGCTCATCAAAGCTGGGAGTATCTTACATCTTTATGAAAAATTTATTACTCGTTACACGGGTAAAATGCGAAGAGTGGCAAGTTGCTCAACAATTAAAAGTTTTTTGCACTTCCCTCTTATAGACAAGAGGTCGGCAAGTAGGTAGTTTTTAGTGGAGTCCGGATACTGTTGATTTTTTTTTGATTGTTTTTTTTTTGTTTTTTTTTTAGCTCTCATTGTACCTAAAATTGCGTGAAATAAATTTTATTCTATTATTTTATCGAGTCTAGAAAAAAACTATGTACAAACTTATGATTTAATACAGCCGTAGGACGTCCACTGCTGCACATAGCCCTCCCTCGTTGATATGATAAGATATAACAATATTTGGCGGCTCGGTTCGATCTACCGCGATCCAAGGTTCGATCGTTCCTAGCCGCTGCTATAAAACGATAGATAAACATACATCTACACAGAAGCTTATATTAATCTTTTTTTCAGTTCGCCGTAATCACCCTTGCGCTATTCTTCCTTGCGCTGGCGCACGCCGCCCCAGCCGAAAAACCAGCAGAAAAAGACGACTTAGCTGCCGAACCGGTAGAAAAAGAGGACCTCAAAACCGCTGCCTCAAGCTGGGGGCACTTGGGGGGATTGGGGGGCCACTATGGGGGCTACGGTCACTTGGGATCACCCTACTACGGGGGTTACTACGGGTGGCCCAGCTATAGCTACGGATGGCCCTACTATGGCGGTTACGGTGGCTATGGTGGCTACGGCGGCTATGGTGGATACGGTGGATACGGTGGATACGGTGGATACGGTGGTTACGGTGGATACGGTTATGGCCACGGCTTGTGGTGGTAGATGTAGCTAGAAATTATAATTGTGAAATTACCAAAATGTGTGACATCTGATACAGAATTGATAGGTGTAGTGAAAAATTTTGTACATAAATTTATTTATTTATATTCTACCATATTATGGTTACAGAGTAATGCCAGTATTCGTATTTATTCAAGAGTTAATTACACGAATATTTTATAAAGAGTAAACTGTCTAAGTTATCGACACATTTTATCTTGTTTTTTTTTGTTTTTTTTTACTCTGGACTTGCCGGTATACCACCACTTACTTTTAATGGTATTTTATATAAATTATAGCAATAAGATCTCTTTAAATCACTGCCTTAAGTGTGCTATGTATAAATAGAATAAGTGTATAAATGTTTTATTATGCTATTAAAGAACAACGAAGAGCAATACTTGATAACTTTTAGTTCAAAATCCTTAAAAATAAAATAAATATAAGATATATTATTTTCCAAGTATAAGACCAAAAGGTTCTCGAGTGGTGTCTACGAACCGGAAAACGCAGTGTAGGTAGGCCTCCAACAAGATGGAGCGACGACCTGATTAAGGTTGCGGGAACGCGTTGGATGTGGATGCGATGATGAAGAATAGTCATTCTAAACAGGTCGGAACATGTTTGCTATTTCTAACTGACAGCGTCACTTACCTACTACCTACTATGAAACATACTTAACCCACATATAAAGTCATGGGATTGCAGAAGTGCCACAGACTATACAGACACAGGTACATTTAGATCGGACAGTTTGGGTAAGTCTGAAACTGTAAGACATACAAATATCAGCTTTTAGGAACCATGTCGCTGATTTTAGTGAGAAGAAAAACTGTGTAAAGAAATAAAAAAAAAATTATAAAAGTTTTTTTAATTTATTTTTTAATACAAAATTTTTTGCTGACTGTACTTTTGTTAAATTTATTTGTATAGATACATCCTATCTACACATGCATATCATATTTTAATGAAATCCGACCACGAAAAATGGTTCAAATTTAACTTTCTTGATTTGGTTATTGACAGACGAGTACCGGGACTGGAATTCAATTTTTTTTTCCAACATAAACTTGTTCGATTCCCGAACCAAGTAAGATTTTTTTTTAAATCTGGATATGCAGTTTTTCTTGTCACTAAAATCGATGACATGATTCCTTGGATCATATTTTTCTATGTGTTATAGTTTCAGACTTGCCCATATTGATCGATCTCAACGCCAAATAAACCATATGCTAATGTCGCCCTGCTACATTAACCCTTCGTATGACTAACACTGATCAGTGACACCGCCGTCGCATGCCAAAGCACTGATCAGTGACAAAATCACTAAATATATGAAATTAAATGAGTGCGTTTAATAAATCAAAACTCAATAAAATGTAGCTTTGTGATTTTGGCACTGATCTGTGCCCCGGCACACAACAGGGGCAGCGTTGAACAGTGCCAATGCATACTAAGGGTTAATAATATTAGGGGTTTATTAAGGGTTAATATTATTAACCCTTAGTATGCATTGGCGGTGATGCTCATGGCAGCCAACATATTATGTTGGCTATTACAACATATTATATTATGGTGATGCCGGTGGCATCACGTAATCTTCTCTATGGGTCATAAGCATCACCGGTGGGATCAAACGCTAATGCAGGGTATCGTTTTGGGGATCATTTTGGGGGCTAGAGTAAAACTGTGAATGCTATTTTGTAGAGCATTCTCATTTGATTTTATTAAATGTAGGTACGATTGTCCATGTTGCGATGAGAAATTAATTGAAACGTAAAATCCACACTGCTCAGACACTCAGACACTTTTCAGACGACCAGATGGCCTAGTGGTTAGAGACCCTGACTATGAAGCTTGAGGTCCCGGGTTCGATTCCCGTGTCGGGGCAGATATTTGTATGAAAAATACGAATGTTTGTTCTCGGGTCTTGGGTGTTTAATATGTATTTAAGTATGTATCTATCTATATAAGTATGTTTATCCGTTGCCTAGTACCCATAACACAAGCTTTGCTAAGCTTACTTTGGAACTAGGTCAATTGGTGTGAATTGTCCCGTGATATTTATTTATTTTATTTATTTATTTTACTGCTGTTTATAACGGCATTGGCATTACGATTGATCAAAAACGTTCGTCGTCATAGAATTAAAATTAAAATATTATGCTTATTTTTAAGTAGGTATGTTGCTGTTTTTATAGAAGCACAGACGGCAGAATACTCTCAAAAACTTAACATTTCAAATGTTTACCTAGTTGGTACTAGCTAGCACCTCAGAAACAGGGCGGTGGTATGACTGGTGTGAGCGAGCATCACTGGTGGGATCACTAAATTTGTATGAGGCGTGGGAGCAACACTTTAGGTAAGGTATGGTGGGCAGCCAACGTGTTAAATTCAAACTTATTGTTTTAGCGCCACTGTGGAGGGATTTAGAACCATTACTTAAGTAGATACCACTTGAAGCGTAAAATAAGGAAATCGTAACACACAAAAAAAAATCAGGAATTTAGAAAATTCATGCGGAAAAGAAAAAAAAAATTTCTTTGCCAGATTTATGCTTTATTCAATGAAAGAGATAAATTTTTTACCATAAAAATTTTTTACTACAGACGAAATCGCGGGCAAAAGCTAGCGATGAAATAAAGCAGTAAAATAAAGCTAAACTAAAGAAGTAAAGGATATTTCAAATTAAATTAAAAACCACTGGTTACAAAGTATTATTTATTACGCTTAAAATGTGGAAGTTAATTAACATATTATTTACTTTGTTGTCTTTCTTTAATATTAGGTAGATAGGTACTTATTTGGGAAAAAAATGTAGAATAGAGCGGACGACTTAATACACTTTTTTAAATTTTCATTTATTATTATTAATATTAATTCTCGTAACAGTAAAAAGTGTTTTAAAATATTTTTTAAGTTAAGATTCGGTATAAGTTAGAAACTATTATCGTATAACGTTGATGTCTTTTACATGAGGAGAGAATCCTGTTCAACCTTGAAAACAGTGCCATCTAGCGGCACCTTGCTACAGTACAAACTTACACGCTGCGCGCACGCAACTTATGACAAGTCAAAGCTAGAGTTTTGGCGTGGTTGCAACAGTTATCAAGGTGATTACTAGTTTGTATTACAGATGGCGTTAGTATACTTATCTTTCCGTTTTCTATTATGTTAAACATAGATTTATTTAATTACTAGTTACTAGCTGTTGCCCGTGACTCCGTCTGCGAAGAAAAAGGGTATACAAATAGCCTACGAAATACGTACCAAAATAAATATGGACAAAAATTTTCATAAAAATCGGTCAAGCCGTTTCGGAGGAGACCGATAACAAACACCGTGATACGAGATTTTTATTTAACTTCTTATACATACTTTTTATAGACAAAATGTCCACTGATAACGATAAAATGATTATTTAGAAATTTTGTCTACGACGAATTCGACTGTCGAGTCGACTGCGTAAAAAATATAACACCGATTTTTACTCCATTAGTCCTGTTCCTTATGCCATTTGCACTTGATCGTCCGATTCCCAGAGTACAACGCAAAACATAAAATATATGCGGAAGTATATTATGCTTTTCTGCACCATATTTTAGAATGTTATTTAATGTTGATCTTTACCAAGATCAATGGACATAATAAGTAATAACCGAGTTAGTTGATTTCCGGCATAACATATGATTTTAATGAGCATTTAATATCTGCCGAAGAAGGAACGAAGCGTGAAAAAAACGCACCAGCTAAATGCTACAAACACGTGTAACTATCAAACTATAATTTATTGAATCAGACGTTCAAATTCAAATTCAAATCCCAATCTCAGCCCAAACCTCTCGCAAACCAGTGATTTTTGCCGTTCCTGAATTTAGCCCCTGGCAGACGCTAGGTCGCGGGTGGGCAAAGTAATAGATACATTCAGTTAATTTATCAAGCTATAGCCTATAACTATGTGACTGTATGCGCTTCATCAAAAAACATTCGTCAATAAACCTTAAGAGGCTGACAACACCTAATTTTGTTGAAATTGATGTCATTTAAACAGTTTTTTAAGAAAAACTGTTTGTTCTAGCACATCAAAAAATTATATGTTAATAATTCATCATATTTCAAAGACCGTGGACGGACTCGATACATAATTGGACGAAATCGGCTCGATAGAAAATAATTGCAAAGATAGGTCTTAAAATCATCATTAAACGGTTCTATGTCTTTATTTTTTTGGCGTATGCGTCTGCAATTAAAAACATGAAGTGAACATATTCATACCTAAAAGGCTAACGAGTCATATTTCACAAATAATCCACAGTTTTTTTTTAATTCAATATTTGCCCGATAAATTTCAATATACCCGGCTGCCCAGTAATAGCGGCATCTTGTTTACTCCGATACAAATAGACAGTGTGCGCCGACGTTGGTGTTGACAGCGTCTTAAGAGTTAGAGGACTTGGGCCGTAGTTACCACGCGAGCTCAGTGCATATTGCTTCACACACAGCGTTGAATATCTTCGCTCGCAGTTATGTGCACTGTGCAGCTTTCCTCACGGTATAAAGCTCATGGTAAATACCTAAATAAATCCAAAAACGTCAGAGGAGTTCGCATAGAAATAACGTCATAACTAGCAATTGCAATAGAAAATCTATGGGAGAGTCATATTTTGATAGCTTATTTAAAATACCATTAATTAAAATACCGTTTATTGGTGATGCTATCACCCCTATTCAGTTGTTTTTGATACGCAGTAAAAAAATACGGCTTTTTGTAAAGTCAAGTGTAAAAGTATGGGTACATGGAACTTGCTCATAAATATGAGCCATCTTACGAATTAAACCATCTATGGACATCTATTCGAAATAAATGATTATTATTAAGAACCAGTAAGCAAATCTTCTGCCTCATTTGTACTCGCCATAAAGTGAGATAGAGTGACCTCTGATCAGTCTTAATTTAAAAAAAATGGCAAATTATTTTTAAATTTTACGCAACATCCAAGATAATCTTCACAAAATTGCTAATTTATAATATTCGTACGATTAATTTTACCACCGATATTCCGCCTCACTAATCCTCAAAACAATCATCTTGGGATTTTAACGTGTCTCTCAAATTATCAATAAGTGTTGCAACATTAGGAATCTGTTGCAGATAGTGATTAAAATCAAGGCAGTTTGGTAATAATTTTATTTTACTATAACAAAATATTGCCAGGTGCAATTTTGTTTAACGTTAAGCGGGTCCCGTAGTATAATACCGGTCCCGTAGTTTAGATGACCAGATGGCTTAGTGCAGCGTTTCTTAACCTTGGGTCGCGACCCAAATTTGGGTCGCGGGCGCTTTTGGGATGGGTCGCGGGTACGGCTCCACACTCTCCTGGAATCTCCCGGCTCCCGGAAGGAGTTTTAAATAATCGAAATTCTCCCGAAATTTTATTTTTTTTTAAAAATTTGGGTCGCGGACTTCAAAAATATTTATAATTTGGGTCGCCAGCCAAAAAGGTTAAGAACCGCTGGCTTAGTGGTTAGAGACCCTGACTATGAAGCTTGAGGTCCCGGGTTCGATTCCCGTGTCGGGGCAGATATTTGTATGAAAATTACGAATGTTTGTTCTCGGGTCTTGGGTGTTTAATATGTATTTAAGTATGTATCTATCTATATAAGTATGTTTATCCGTTGCCTAGTACCCATAACACAAGCTTTGCTAAGCTTACTTTGGGACTAGGTCAATTGGTGTGAATTGTCCCGTGATATTTTTTTTTTTTTTTTTTTTTTTTTTATAATAAAAAACATTGGAGAAAAATCGGTTATGAAATTGTCACGTTGTTGGCAGGCTTGTGTGGACTATAGATAGACCGTTCAAATGAGTCATACCCCCAAGCCCCTGTACCGCGCGGGCTCATTTAAACGGTCTATTACTTCATTTAATTTAGAATTGAAACCCACAACATCATTATATTGCGGCTCGTCAACTATATCTTACCTAGCAAATAGTACAGTACAATAGACTATAGATAGATAGTTTTAACGACCGCTTTAGCCTAGTTGGTAGTGACCCTGCCTACGAAGCAAGAGGTCCTGGGTTCAAATCCCGGTAAGGGCATTTATTTGTGCGATGAGCACGAATATTTGTTTCCGAGTTATGGATGTTTTCTATGTATTTAAGTATTTATTTATCTATATAAGTATATTTATCGTCGTCAAGTACCCATAGTACAAGCTTTGCTTAGTTTGGGACTAGGTCGATTTGTGTAAGATTGTCCCCTAATATTTATTTATTTATTTATTTATTTATTATAGTCTGGGAGCCGCAAAATAAAATGGTTTTAATTCATAACTCATTTATTGCTCGAAATAATAATAATACAAGAGGATCTTAAATATAAACATTAGGCACAATTATATCACCTTAAAGGCATGCAATAGTTCTAAATACAGACAGATATTTCCTTAAATTAATGTCACTTTATTTGCGTGTCGTCAATTGCTACTCTAGTACAAATTGTAAAGAGATTACAGTTCACGAGGCGCAATATAATGTTGTTGTGGTTTATAATTCTAAATTAAATGGAGTATAGTTATAGAATTAATTATTTAACTCCGAGTTAATTAGTCAACAGAGATGTAGAGTTTGCCACGATGTTTTCCGGAAGCTCATAGTAAAATTTCAAATGTGATTTTGCACATAAATTTCATATCACTGAACGGTGCAAACCTAGGCTCGAATTTACGACCCTTTGCTTGAGAGCCCTTGGTCAAACCACTAAACTACCACAGCTATTTTAATTCTGATCAATGATCTACTCTAATCGTAAATGTACACCATTTTTACGGTTGCATAGTCCTTCATTTTGTATTTTCATACTAAATACAAACAGAAACATAGATACGCAGAAAAAAAACAGAAAAAGAGACCAGCGCTGGGATTCGAACCCAGGTCCTCAGCATTCCGTGCTGCGTGCTGTGGGTGTGCCCCTGTAGTGGTAGTGGTGGTGGTGGTGTAGGGGTGTGGCACGCAGCACGGAATGCTGAGGACCTGGGTTCGATTCCCAGCGCTGGTCTCTTTTTCTGGGTTTTATCTGTGTATCCATGTTTCAGTTATTTAGTATGAAAATATATGGATTTCACGGGATGACCGTAAAAGTAAAAAATTTGGAGTTGAAAAATAAAAATAGAAAAAAAACTCCAAAAAACAATTATCACGCAAAGAATATTTACCTCGATGTTTCGGCCACATTGCAGCAGCCGTGGCCACGAGTTACCTGAAGTGTAGGGTGTCAAGTTCGTTTAGCCGCTCGTAAATATTTTTATATTTATATATTTTTTTTGCGTGATAAGTCCCGTTTGGTATAGTAATTATGAGTGAAAATCACGAAAGCTTAAAACGTGTTGCAATTGTTTTGTGGGGTATGTATTACAATACCGAAGTACGAAAGACCGAATGTATTAAAATATCGAATGGGTCAAAAGACCGACGCGATTTTTTTCTGAAACCGTAAACTTCTCAGAATTTATTAAAACGGCATCATACAGAACCCATTAGGTTAGGTTAGGTTTGTTTTATAACAATCTTAAAAAGTTAACGGTTTCAGAAAAAAATCGTGTCGGTCTTTTGACCCATACGATGTTTTAATACATTCGATCTTTCGTACTTCGGTATTGTAATACATACCCATTTTGTGATGACCTGTCCGAGCTAAGATTGTTACGGAACCCTACACTGCCCGTAGCCCGACACGCTCTTCACCGTTTTTTTCCTTAAAAAGTGCCTGAGGAACTCTAAATGTTTTTTTATCGCTCGCCAGCCACCATAAATCAAAGATGGCCGGTATTTGAGATCGTTGTCCGATTTAACATTTATAGGTCTTAGGTCACATTAATTTATTTAGCACATGGGCGACCGTGACTGAGTCATTCCAGTTCGCTTGACATGAGACTGTCAAATTAGATTTTGGACCTTTTAAGAAAGCCGAGGATAAATATTTAGTGTTTTACATTTTTTTTCATGAAACCGTGATGGCCTAGTAGTTTGACCCATTGCCTCCTCTCAAGTACAGGGTCGTATGTTCAGATCCGGGCTCGCACCTCTAAGATTTTCGGAATTTATATGCGAAATTATGTTTAAAATTTACCATGAGCCTTAGGCTGCCCGTCCATTGGAGCGGAGCGAGGCAGCGGAGTGGTGAGCGAGATAAAAATCCACCAATAGAATTGCATAAAGGCTCCGCTCCTCCACTCCTATGCAATTCTATTGGTGGAAACAGTATGAAAATTTGCACGGTCAAAAAAATTTCACTCTGTATAAAAAAAAGTTCCTCCTGCTTTTGAGTTAGCTTAAAAAATAAATTTGCAAAATAAATTTGCTTTGCGGAATCTTCAGTGTGCGAGCCCGACTCGCACTTGGCCGGTTTTTTTCCATGTTTAGAGGTTACACTGTGATGTAACGGTTACATTGACGTTATTTACACGCGTACAACCGGCGCCTGCGCATCAATGACTTCGAGTCTACATGTTAATTTGATTAATACGTAATTTGGAGCCTTCGGCCATTGTTTTTGTATTGGACAGGAGACCAAAGATTTACCGTTTGATGGATGGTTTTAAAAATAAACCGTATTTTCATAGAATAACTTTAATTTCAATAGTAGATGAAAAAAAAACCGCCCGTATGCCTAATTCCCGTTCCCATGGGAATTCCTGGAAAGTATAATACCCTATGTCTCTCTCGGAACTGAGACGAAAATACGCTCGAAAAACATAACCCTCCTTCGAAAGTCGGGCGAAAATAGTGACGGTTACGTCCTTTTCTTCGTTATTTATTTTACCTACTGACATACTGATGAAAATGAGTGAATATTCAACGCTTTTACGGCGTTTTCTTTTCGTCATTACCGTTTCAGCCAGTATGCTAAACTAAACTTTTATCGCTTGACCGATTTTTAGGGTTCCGTAGTCAACTAGGAACCCTTATAGTTTCGCCATGTCTGTCCGTCTGTCTGTCTGTCCGCGGCTAAGCTCAGACTGTTAGTACTAGAAAGCTGTAATTTGGCATGAATATATGTATATGTATATCAGTCACGCCGACAAAGTGATTAAATAAAAAATGAAAAATGGGGTGATTTTTTTTTCTCGACTAACCCTATAGTGTGGGGTTTCATTGGATAGTTATTTGAAAATGAATAGGAGTGTGCTAAAATCATTTTTTGATAAAGTGAAAATTTTCGGAGATATTCACTCCGAAAGTTCAAAATAATGTGTCCCCCCCCCTCTAACTTCTGAACCGCACGTCTAAAAAATATGAAAAAAATCACGTAAGTTAAACTTAATAAAAACTTTCTAGGAAAATTATTTTCGAGTTAATCAGTTAAGCAGTTTTTAAGTTTTTGTAAAAAAATATTTCTAGTCTAAGATTGTAATTTAACCGCCATTGCAAGCATTTTTTTTCTTTAAGTAACCTATAAGATCATGCTAACAGTATCTTCTTTCAAATAAAAAAAATATATTACATCTGAAAAACAATCATGAATCAACATACATACTAGTTCTGACTGCAGATTAGTTACCCAATTCGCGGATAGATGGCGCTGTACCGCTGACGTTGGGACCAAAACAACCACATTAATAAAGTACTTATGCAATGATTTTTTCGTACCTGTCACAGAACCCTATCTTGAGCGTGCCCGACATGCTCTTGGCTGGTTTTTTATGACATTTTTTGCTCCACATTCGGCAGGTCTGAGAATTTATAGGTCGTCGGCTATTTTTTATAGCCTTATTCATCGCAGATGGAGTCACGGGCAGCAGTTAGTATTATATAAATAAAAACAATCTCTGTTTTTCTCAGTAGAGCGTCAACAAGAAAATTATTATTGAAATGCGCGCGACACACGCAAGGAATTTGCTCCAATTACTTGGTTGCTTTGCTACATCCTGTTGCACATTTCTTTGCCATATAAAATGTATAATTATGTTATAATAATAAACAAAGATTTTGCGCGACTACCATTTACTGTACTTCTCGTTATGATTGAGTGAAACACGAAAGGCCAAGAAAATAATCAAAAATTACATGATTGCGGAACAAGCTAATTGTTTTTTTATGAATATTCACAAAGCAATGTTTATCTTTATAATTTTGAGATGACATTTTAAAGGTCCTTCCTTCGCCATCCAAATCCAATGCGTGTAAATTAGATAATAATGACGAAAATCCTCCACTTAGTAGCACGCGAGAACAAAAAATACTTTTATCGCTAATTAATATACCAGACAGTCGATGATCCCGCCACCAAATCTTTTATTTAATGTCAATTTCGTTACAAAATCAACTGGTTCTTTCTCAACGTCCAAGAACAGGTGTCCACCGTCCAATAAAGATTCATTATATCAATGCAAATGAATTTCAATTTTTAGATAATAAGGCAAAATGAAGATTTTGGGCAAGACGCAGGCGTTCGTTGACTGTTGACGTCATAGTTCTTGAAACATGCATAATTACCAATGTTTTTTTTATATAAATCAACCTGATATAAATTTTGTTAAGTATTTTTTTCATTACGTAGTCTATCTTTTGTGTCCCACTGCTGGGCAAAGGCCTATCTTGACCTCCACATCTCGCTATCTAGGGGAACCTATCGATGTTTAGAAACTCCTTTACTCGAATTTCATTTATCCGAAAACGGTACTCCGACTTTTTAAAATCCATATGTTTTGTTTTTCCACAACTTCACAATGCCACGGATTCATTTAATCACAGTTTTATTTGCCAACAAATTCAAAATCCCGAATTACAATAATCCATTTTTTTATTTGCCAACCTAATCAGTTGCCATATTTTCATAATCTAAATGTAACGAAAAGCCGAAAGTAAGTTTTTATTATCTACCTAACCTAACATCAGACTAAGACAACATTGCTTAATTTTTAGCGAGCGATCGAAGCGAGCGAGCAAGACGGTTCGGAGCGGAAGCGACTCGGATAGATTAGGTTCAAAGGCTAATGCAGGAGTGTAGCGGAGCGAAGCTCCCGCATTAGCCTTTGGTGTTAGTTATTTTTTTTATAACCACCTACAAAACCCCCTACCCACATAGCAAACTCAATAAAATATTTGGGCAACATTAAACAACAAAATGAATATTACGCTCCACACATAATTGTATGGTCGCCTTTTGTACCCCTGACCTTTGCGGAATAATAATTTTGCGGAATAAATATATATTTGGCAAATGATCCTACGGAATTTCATGCAGTTGGATTTTGAATCATTTGGCAAATAAAAAAATGGATTTTAAAACATTTGGCAAAAGAAAATATGGTAAATAAAATTTCGGACAAACAATAATTTGGAAAATGAAAAAAAGGAGTTTCGTTTTCGGAATTTTAATATTCGGAAATGAGCTTTTCGAGAATATGATAGCTAACCCGCTATCTAGAGCTATATTTGGCTACTCCCTCATTTCCGTGTCCAGGCAGAGACCAGAAAACCCTATTCATTTAATTTTGATTAATTCTATTGATAGGGTAACCCTGTCATTTGATTATCCCATTGATGAGCTTAGCCTATGATTGACTTAGCCTAATGTTAGGAAAACCCTAATGAACAAGCTAACCCGCTGCAATGGAGCTTACCCAGTACATTAGGGTTTCGGTAGCTTAATATTTAAGCGCTTAGCACTAACTGGGTTAACCCTATTGATCGTCTCCCTCTTTTTTCCGCATTCAATTTATTTCCGTTCTTGCTCTAAAGTTCTACAAGCGCTCAACTAGATTACGCAATAATAAGTAAGTATTTTGATCATCAGATTAGATGTGATCATCTGATGATGACCGTTGGGGCCCAAAAGTTCTCGAATGGAGACCACGGACTGGCAGGCGCAGCGTGGCACGTCCACCAACGAGATGGACGGACGATTTGGTGAAGGCCACAGGTTCAGGGTGGATGCAAGTCGCTTCCAACTGTAATGATTGGGCGCCAATGAGGGATAGGAGGCATATGTCCAGCAGAGGACGTCCTACGGCGCTGAAATCATTATGATGATGATGATGATTTTGGAATATTAGTTTTTATAGTAGAAACAGATCGGTCCCGTGCCAGAAACAAACTTAGCCAGGTCGTCACTCCATCTTGTTGAAGGCCTACCTACACTGCGTCTCCCGGTCCGTGGACGCCATTCGAGAACCTTTTTGCCCCATCGGCCATCAGTTTTACGAGCGATGTGCCCTGCCCACTGCCACTTGAGTCTGGCGATTCTTCGAGCTATGTCGGTGTCTTTAATTCTTACGTTCAAAGTCACTCAAAGGGCGTCGGAGAAGGCTAAATGCTCAGAGTTTCTCTGCGGGATCGTATTAGAAATGATGCGATTCGCGCAAGATTGTATTAAGTAGGTATTTCACATTATTTGCCAAAAGCTTTGCGACAGTTTAATGTATTTGATTTGTCTAATACATAATACTGTTTATTTTTCGCCTTCTTTCTCAAGCACACTTTGACACGTATGCAAATGCGTGGTTACCACAAGTAAAGCCCACTCGCCTTCGTGAATTGCAAGAGCACAATTTATATACATATAGAAGTTAGAAAAAACTTGTAAAAATAAAGCAATTACTAGTTTGAAAATTCAAAACTTGCATCTACGAAGACCTGGAAATATATAGAAGGTTGTAGTTGATTGAAGTCTTCCTTGAAAATAATAAGCTTATTTTCTATGCATTTGAAACTATAAAAATACTCAAATGTTTAATGTAATATATTTCCGTTGACATATTAATTTGGCTAAGTATGATATTTTTGAATATTATATTATTCATAATAACTATTCATTTATTAATTATCTCTTATTCATAATTTTGCTACGTCTTGGTGGCTTATTGCATCATCATCATCATCATCACCCCAGCCTAGATACGTCTCACTGCAGAGCATAGCCTCCTCTCAGGCCCAATGAATATTAAGAATTGGCTAAGTAAAGTTTTATGAAGAGGTGTTAATTATATTATTTTTCGACAGTAGTCGTCTTCAAGACCGAGAAACTGCAACTGTTTTTTTTTTATCTCCTACTATTTATTGGAAATATTTTTTTAAGTGTTCGAGATGACATTTGTAAGATTTAATGGCTGAGAAGCGCTTCGTGCTCAGTACTTAGTAGAAATAGAAAAAAAAACGAAGTCAATTGTCAATGTCAAATGAAATCTAACCGTTTGCGTTTCGTTTACTTTGCGTTGTCCAAGAAGCAGTTCCAAAATAGTGATCGGAAATATTCAATCGTGATTCAATTATGGTGCATAGGTCGTGGAGAAATGCGGTAAAATTGAAAATCCGGATTTTGTGCGGAGGTCGTTAAAAATAGTCCAAAAATCACACTGATCACACCAAAACGCAAAGCAAATGAAAAGCAAACGGTTTGACATGGACAAAAGTGACAGATGACTTCGTTTTTTTTTCTGTTTCTACTAAGTACTGAGCACGAACGGCTTATCAGCCATTAAATCTCACAAATGTCATCTCGAACACTCTTAAAAAAATATTTCCAGTAAACAATAGGAGATAAAAATAAAACAGCTGCAGTTTCTCGATCTCCAAAACGCCGACTGTCGAAAAAAAATATAATTAGCACCTCTCAAAAAAACTTTACTTAGCCTATTGCTTCGCTGGTATGTCAACAGGTCTTCTCGTTATGTTTTTTTCACCGTAAAGCTCATGGTATTTCCGAAAAAATCAGAGGTGAGCCCGGGTTCGAACCCACGACCCTCTGCTTGAGAGGCCATAGGTCAAACCACTAGGCCTATTTACTGCAATTTATTTTAATTGATTTAGCTGGTTTAACCTTCCCTTTATATTTTTAACCGCAATATTAACGTGTTCTCAGTTTTCCATGACATTAATAAAGTTAAAAATTCGTGGTTTCACGCGTTTCTTGCTAAATCATTTGTCACATGGAATGCACTTTCAGATGTTTTTGTTTCGCATAAAATTATTCGTCATACCTACCTAGCTAATTGATGATGATGTCAAAAACCGGCCAAGTGCGAGTCGGACTCGCGCACGAAGGGTTCCGTACAATTATCTATAAAAATCACGTTTGTTGTATGGGAGCCCCCCTTAAATATTTATTTATTTTAATTTAACGATTTATTTTTAAAGTCAATACATAAAAGAAATATTCAGTGAATATTTCAAGCTTCTACCTGTTGCCGTTATCAATATCGAGCAAAAACGTGCAAAAAAATCACGTTTGTTGTATGGAAGCCCCCTTAGATATTTATTTTATTTCATTTTTTAGTATTTGCTGTTATAGCGGCAACCGAAATACATCATCTGTGAAAATTTTAACTCTCTAGCTATCACGGTTCCCGAGATACAGCCTGGTGACAGATGGACGGACGGACGGACGGACGGACGGATGACGGACGGACGGGTTCCCATTTTTACCCTTTGGGTACGGAACCCTAAAAATAGACAAATATTACCTGAAAATAAAATTTATATTAGGTTACTTACGTACCTTATTCCAAGCCTATAAAATTAAGATGGCACTTCCGTTTCCTACTGCGAACACGTGATACCACGTGACCCGTGTCGTATACGTGGGGTGGGTAGGTTATAGCGGCAACCGAAATACATCATCTGTGAAAATTTCAACTCTCTAGCTATCACGGTTCCCGAGATACAGCCTGGTGACAGACGGACGGACGGACAGACTGACGGACGGACGGACGGACGGACAGCGGAGCCTCAGTAATAGGGTCCCGTTTTTACCCTTTGGGTACGGAACCCTAATAAAAAGAAGTACCATAAAACACTTTTAATTCAATAGGACTCAGCATAAAACAGCGTTGCTGCTTGCCCAATTTATACTAAGTATTCGAAGATTTTTATTTGTATCTTGAGCTATCTATTGTATTTCCTGTGTATCGAATATGTGTAAATAAACATCTCTCTCTCTCTCATATGCTGGACTAACAGGGGGGCTACTCCGAAATTCGAAAATCGAAGTTCGTATCGCATCGTCTTGCTCGCTCTTGTATTAAATACTATTAGCGTGAGAGAAATGGCACGATACGAAGTTCGAATTTTGCACTTGGTAGTATAAGGCCTGTCCAGCAGGGTAATTGTGTAACTTTTTGACACTCGGCATCGGATTGAAATGTCAGTTTTTGTATGGCTGTGACAGCTGGCTGTTTCCGATACCAATTGTCAGCCCATACAAGAACTGTCAAAATGAACGCGATGGCGATTGCGAGGGAGTTAGATAATTAGCCTGCAGCACTGGTTTTCAGTCTGACTGAACACTTTGTGTACGTCTAAACGATACGATATGATGATGATGATTGTAACGTAACGTGTATTAGGGTAAGCGTACCAGTGAATGAACAAAACGATAACTTTTTGAAATAATAAGAATTTGGTACGTTTCTACCACGCCTCGTATTTTTTTTTCGACTAGCACCTTTACTTGTCAGGTTCTGGTAAATTTGCTTCGACTCCTAAGCAACAGTTTTGAAATGGCGACGATGTAAAGTGGGCGTACGTATGTTGTACATTTTTTCTATGGAGCAGTATTAAGGAAGAACGAAAGCTTCTATACTTCTGATGTGTTACTGCTTTTGTCCCCGCCATCTATCATTCATTGGGTATGGGTTTTTCAAGCTTTAAAGACCTGTTAGTGCTATTCATATATAGTTTAATGTAATTTATTTACAAACAATACCTTTAAATCCAGTGTTTTTTTACTGGAACCCAAAATCGCCTAAATCCAGTGAATGAACGGGGGTGTTCATTCACTGGGACTGCAGGATTTTCTATTTATGCAATATCTTTCCTTCTAGTAGTCATATTAAGATTTCGTTTTCAGTGACGTTGATCCAAATACCGAAAGGCCAGTATTGGAACAACCGTAAAATATAGGTTCATTAACTGGTTCAAGATCCAGTGAATGAACTATGTCACTTATAGCTAGTTCATTTACTAGTTTCCAAGATCTAGTGAATGAACAATACTCTTATTTCTGTATTTTAATTGTTTTAGAACATGGAATCGACCAAATAAGTATATTGATTGTAGGTAGATGTATTAATATAACTTCGCTTTTGTATATTTATAGTATAACAAAACATCATATTCAAAGTTGTTCATTCACTGGTTTCATTTGTTCATTCACTAGAATTTTGCGTTCATTCACTGGTGATTTTCCATTTTTTCACTTAAATAGTGATATATCTTCAAACTGTGCAGTAATACTGTTGAATAATGATGATGTTAGCCAACTAGAGTAGTTGGTTGTGCTATACAAAAAGTAATATTTTAAATAAACTGTGCCCAACTGCCTAAAATTAATTTACAAAGTCAAAAATTTCCTTAAGTGTTCATTCACTGGTACACTTACCCTATTTAAGAACACGTCATTTCTTTACGATGTTACAATATGTTTAATATTCGTAAACACATAAATCAAAATATAATAATGTGTGACAATAGAATGTCTTAATAGCTATAATAAAAACAGACAGACTCCTGATACAGTTTTATTTACGGCCCGAAATTGCCGCAGGTGTCATCAGTCCGTCAGTCTGTCCGTACATTCCTCTAAACCATTACATTTGTGACTGACATTGACTTTTCAACCGCTAAATATTGCGTAGCGTTTAGAAATAGATTGAATAGGCAATGACCATTTACCGGGAGTTGTGACTAAAAAAATAATAATACGGCTTGTCATAAAATATTTGGTATAGTAAAAAATCTTTATCCTTAACTTTAACTTTAAGTCAACTTGAAGCTTATCGTGCGATATTATAAAAATAGTTTCTTACGCTGCCAGAAACTATTTTTTTCTAAAAACAGATAACAATTTAATCAATACCTATACATTGCAGAATATATTTCCTGCATTATAGGTACAAATAAAACTCACTAAACAGTTTAATACATTACGTAAGGAAAATCTTTTAGGTATACAAAAATAGTTTTTAACAAAAAACTTATAACGATTTAGGAAGCGACAGCTCCCGTTCTAAGCAAGCTGACAAACTTGGCCTACAACTTATTTTAAAGGTGCGATAGAATATATCGCGTAAAACAAAATAATTGATATTTGATTGATCGTTGCCATAGTAGCAGCAAGGACGCTTCATTCGATAATTTATAATTCACATCGTTGTGTCGATGGCCCAAGTTCATCAATAAAATTACTGAAGCCCTCTTAACACATTGCCAAAAAATCTTGTAATACATTGCTGCGTTTGGTTAGTTACTTATAATTCGTTAGCTAAGCAATTCCGCAGTGTAATTAATACTACTTGAAAATGTAAACTGGACTATAGTTGTCATGGTAGTGCCTTGAGCCAAGTAAGACTTTACATAACATTTAAATGACTTATTTAAGTTCAGGAATTAATGTCAAACTAGTTTTTACCCATCGTTGGTGATGGTAGTCGGATCGCTTCCGGGAGTTCTTAGCACCCCTTGCCCCGCCGTTACCCATGCCGCTACCGTAGCTTGGAACAGCGGGGAACGCATCGGATGCGGATGGCGCGGGGCCGATCTGTTTGGCGAGACTTGGGGGAGGCCTATGTTCAGCAGTGGACGTCTTTCGGCTGAAATGATGGTGTTGATGATGAGTTTTTACCCGGTGCTTTGTTTGCGTGAACATTTTGGTCTGAACATTTCACTATATTCCCTTAGGATGTCAGTATATTAAACCCGTGCGAAATATCTTGTCTCTAGCTCACGCACACGCATACACTCACGTACACGCATTCGCACACGCACTTTCACACAGGCACGCATTTTTTATTTTTTATTTATTTATTTATTTATTTATTTAAAATAGGTATTAGCAGGATTGTGATGCGTAAAAGTTGAAAGCGTTATCATCGCGATAAATTTTCATTATGTCTACGTTCAGTCCTTTTTCTATCAAACATTATAAGTATAAGTACTCGGAATCGCTCAACGGGGTTTCTCTACGGGATCGAATAAGGAATGAGAACATCCGTAGAAGAACCAGGGTCACCGACATAGCCTAACGGATTAGCTCGTTGAAATGACTAGACTATGGGCAGGCCATATAGCACGCAGAACAGGATGGCCGTTGTTGGTGCTGAAAAGTTCTCGAATGGAGACCACGGACTGGCAAGCGCAGCGTGGGACGTCCACCAACGAGATTTGGTAAAGGCTGCAGGTTCAAAGTAGATACAAGTCACTTCCAACCGTAATGATTGGGTATCAATGAGGGAGGCAGCAGTGGACGTTCTTCGACTTCAATGTTGTTCTTATAATCATACCTAAGTACTTGCACTTCTTACCCAAAATCCAAAAGAAGGGTTATAATAATAATAATAATACTTTATTTCGACAACATAGGGTCATAGTGTTAGTGATACATGAAAGCTTAGATTCTATTGTTAGTGACGCTACACTTAAGTCAGTACATGAACCATACTGTAATGATTCATGTACTGACAGTCGAACCTCTGCGCGAATGCAATGCAATGTGGCCCGCACCCTGCGCACCAGGGATGTGCAGCGCTTTCTCATGGTGACATAAAAGCAGTCCATTCTAGTCTTCGCGAACATACCCGAAGCGCTGCAGAATCGAGGCAGCCCCATCAGCACCCTAAATGCATTGTTATGGCTCGTTCTGGCCCATGATGGGCGATTAAAAAAGTGGCCATCATCGCCGCGATTATGGGTTACTCTCTACACAATCGTGATTGTTCATTTACTCACTGTCGCCTGTTGATCATTGGCACGCATTCCTTTGATATACCGACAATTCTCCGATTATTCCCGATTACAGGCAACGATGGCCACTCACAGACGATTATGCTCTCTTCACAATCGTGCATACCCGTACTCGCCCGTCATGGGCCATTGTGTAGACGAGCCATTAGGCTAGCCACAGGCTGCTCGTGTACTTAGAAGTTCGTGCAGTATGCTCTAAATAGCGACAGCTTCATGAGTTTGAGCAGTATGTTTGTAGGTACGCATATATACATATGCCCGTTCCTACGTCCGCTTGTAACCACTTAACGGCTCAGTCGATTTTGAAAAATGTTACATCATTGGATTTGTCTTCACAGCGAGAGTGTCACTGGGTACATACATTTCTTAAAAACAAAATGGCGTATTTTATACGCTTTAGTGTACAGGCTGATATAATGAGACAGAATATTCAAGCTGATAATATTAGCGTAATATGCAAATATTGAACTTATCATTTGGCAGACGTATCAAAGATCCTGAGAATAAAACTGGTAAATTATAACTTATCATATCTTAATCATAGCACTATAATTACAACAGCAAACCAATGAATTAAACCATCAAATATCCGAACAAAAAATATAGCACCGGCTTCCTTAGTACTGATATTTACTATTTACAATATCGTATACTAACATTTTAATAACTAAACGAATAAGACTAGACTTAAGAGAGAGACATGTTACAGAATTTGACCAAATAAGATATTGACGGATAGCGAACAAGACGAAAAAAGAATGAGTGACGAATAAAGAATGAGACGAAATAAGAATTAGATAAACGAAAAACGAATGAGGCGAGATAATACGATACCAAAACGGAAACAGAGGTAACTTGTCACAGAATGGTCCCAACCCAGCATCATAATCATATTAGTCTTGCAGCCGATGTGTGTGTGTGTGTGTGAGTTATCTTTAAAGCAATCTGGAATATTGCAGCGTAGTCTGGTCCCCTTGTTATTTCACTAATATAAACAGAATTGAAAAGGTCCAAAAAAGGTTTGTTACGCATTTAACACGCAGCTGCAAAAAAACAAGGGTACTTAGAAGCTATCATTCACGTCTGAAATACTTTAAAATTAGTTCACTGGCAGACAGGAGAGACATGATTGATTTAGTATTTCTGAAGAAAGTTGTGACTGGCGCTCTAGACTGTCCTGATTTACTACAGAAAATCAAATTCCGTGTACCGTCTAAGATCCCCAGGTCATGTATTGTTATTAAGTTATTTAGTGTAGGTAGGCATCTTTCTAATTTAAAGATGCATTGTCCACTCTCGCGTATGTTCGCGATTTACCAGAAACACCAACATAATATCGACCTTAACTCATCGAGCTTTCCGTATATAAAATCGTTATTTAAAAGCATTGTAACTTAGATAATATTTTAATTTTATGTTTAGGTACATCTTAGGGAAAATTTAGTTTTCCGCTTTTTTACTTCTTTTTCTATTTATACCCAATGTAATTTGGAGCTAATGGCAAATATTGTTATAATCAATTGTTAGATATTAGTGCATGCGGTGTCCTTCTGTAAGTGATGAGGCACTTAGTTTTAATTTGTACATGTATCTTTTAAGCATATGAAAAAGTGTACTTGTTGTTGAAGGTCCTAATAAATAAATAAATAAATAAATAAATAAAGTAACTATGTATTATGTATATAAACTATCCCAAACTAAAAGTTTGAAAAACATTAAGAAAAATAAAAAAATAACTAAAACATAACATGAAAAGGTGTTCCTTTAGGCAAGGTTTCGAAGATAATCGCAGCGTTGCCCCTTTGAATAGCTGCTAATGCTTTGTCCGAGGTAGCTGCCAGCTCTTCAGTCCCCTGTGACGTCGACTTTTCTTTTTCGTCTTTGCTATTTCTTTGCACAGCCTATAAATATATTATGAATTTATAAGTATCATGGTTCATATTTTTGATGATCAATTTCAGATCGGATTTCCAAAATTCAAAAAATATTATCTTTTTCGGTTTTATTCTGGTTTTGTGTTTGGTCATTGTCGTCTTAAAGTCTTCATTAATTACTTTATTAACTGAATATCAAATTGCAGTTATAATAAATTTAGTGTGTCATAAAACTGTTTAATTAACGTGTCATGACGAAGGTCGATGGGCCATGTTACGCAATTTTTAAGGATTATTCGTTTTAAAAACGTTATTTTTCCACATTTTCACATATTTATGTGGTGACATTTTAATAAATTAAATCATTAGTCAAACTGAACAGTATTTGACTGGTCAAAACAACCTTTTATGAGTTAATTAATTTTTATTTATTAATTTTACGTTTAGTCGCCCTTAAACAAGGTATCCAAGAAATTCCACTTGGTTGTATTATATAGGTTTTTAGAAATAGAAATCTTGGTTGAATTTTAAGTTAACAACTAACATTTAAAATATTGAGGCATATTTTTTGCTAAATCTCACTTTCCCAGCCCAGCCCAGTGCGGATTGGGAACTTCACACACACCATTGAATTTCTTTTTAAAGTTTTTTGGGGTTTCTCACGACGTTTTCCTTCACCATAAAGCTCATGGTAAATTGAAAATATAATTTCGCACTTTAATTCCGTAAAGTCAGAAGTGCCAGCCCGGATTTGAACCTTTGACCTTCTTGAGAGACAATAGGTCAAACCACTAGGCAATCACGGCTTCAAACAAACACGCTCGGATATAATAAAGTTGCACAGTGCAGTCGAATCAACTGTCGATTTGACAGAAAATGTCACAGTGACATCGAATTGCTTGACAAGGAAAATCATTATGACGTGTACTTACTGTGAAAACTTCTACGTTGTGTAAGAAATCAAATGGTTCGACTGTACAGTCAGCCTTAAAAGTCGCTGAACACCTTAATACTTTTAAGATTGAAATTAATGTCTCGTTAGTGTAAGTGACAAAGTGCTAAATTGTTCAGCGATTTCTGAGCCCGATCGTACATTACGTACAGTCAAGGAAACTGAATCGCGTACCAGGGTGGAACCTTTTCACAACTAATTTTAGTATAATTTCTTTGGCAGATGTATGGAATGTCAACATGATCATTTGCGATGAAAAGGGTTCACCCTGGTACGTGATTTAGTTTCTTCGACTGTAACTTGGATAAAAACGTTATATATTTACCTACAGAAAAATATTATAGTATATTTCATACTACATACAAACTGAAACATGGATGCATAGAAAAAACCCCAGAAAAAAAACCAGCGCTGATAATTGAACCCAGGTTCTCAGCATTCCGTGCCGCGTGCTATACCCCTACACCACCACTGGTCAGGAGTTAAAAAAAAATACAAAAAAACTTGTTAAAAATATTATACACCATAATTTTTGACATTTTTCATTTATATAAATAACGTCCAATTACTTATATGAATGATTTTTAAACTATTATTTTTAAATTAAATGTGTCATTGGTTTAAAAAAAAACACGTTCACTTAACAAAAGTCCAGTACAATTCTACAAACTTAAAATTCCCTGCAAAAAGTGGCGCCACTTTATACAAAATACTTAAAAATTGGTTCATAAAAACGTAGTTCCAATTTTGCTCAGCGGCATTATTAAAGTAGCATTATGCGGAGGCAGGTCCATCTTTTTCAATGACCTGCAACCTGTCTTCACTTACCACTTTAGCTTGATCTCTGTGGTCACTTACAACATCCCCTTTGCTTGAGTAATTTGTAAGAAGCAAGGAGGCTTGAGAGGTCATTATAAGCTGGATGGTCTACGGTCGCCGCAGGCCATACTCATTAAAGTCAATTCTGGTTGCGGCTCTATAATTTTATAGTTTTTAATTAATTGTTGCCTTTATGGTTTGAAATATTATATTTTTGTATTCATGGCCTAGAATGATGACTAGATTTTTGATGTAAAACTAACCTTTAAGAGTTTCACCCACGTACCTATTAGTATTTCATTTTGTTTTTTTTTTCAAGAACGAGCAAAAGTCGATTTTAAGATTAACTCTTTCATTTCCCTACCGTACATAACAGATAGTCAAAATAAACATGTTTAGTAAGATAGATTATATTATTCACTTTGGCACTCGGCAATTCTCGACATACATCGAGATAGATCGGAAGTGCAATACTTAGGCTGAAGTTTTGTTATTAATTACATTAAGAGGCTGACAACACCTAATTTTGTTGAAATTGATGTCATTTAAACAGTTTTTTAAGAAAAACTTTTTTATTCATCATATTTCAAAGACCGTGGACGGACTCGATACATAATTGGACGAAATCGGCTCGATAGAAAATAATTGCAAAGATAGGTCTTATAATCATCATTAAACGGTTCTATGTCTTTATTTTTTTGGCGTATGCGTCTGCAATTAAAAACATGAAGTGAACATATTCATACCTAAACCGCTAACGAGTCATATTTCACAAATAATCCACAGTTTTTTTTAATTCAATATTTGCCCGATAAATTTCAATATACCCGGCTGCCCAGTAATAGCGGCATCTCCTTTACTCCGATACAAACAGACAGTGTGCGCCGACGTTGGTGTTGACAGCGCCTTAAATAGATTTAGATATTTTTTATGATTAAATCATAGAATTTTATATAAGTAAGTAGAGAGAGATAGGGTCCGCAACGAGCATATAAGACAAAAGACGAAAGTCGTTGACATAGCCCGAAGGATTAGCACGCTGAAGTGGCAATGGGATGGTCACGTTTGCCGTACAACTGACGATCGTTGGAGCAGACTTGTCCTGGAGTGGAGACCACGTTTAGGAAAGCGTAGTGTGGGACGCCCTGCAACACGTTGGACTGATGACCTTAGGAGGACAGCTGGCAGTGGGTGGATGAGGGAAGCCCAGGATCGCAAATTTTGACGCAATATGAGGGAGGCCTACGTCCAGCAGTGGACGGACAATGGCTGTAGATAGATAGATAGATATAAGTAAGTACCCTATGAGAAAACACGAACCTTTACGGTTAAAACTGAGACGTCCCGAGTGTAAAAGTTGAAATAATCTTACTGTAACGAGCGGTAAACTCAAAATGTCAAATAGGTACCCTAAGTAGTGTCATTGTTTGCGTCATAAAATATACCTACGTGAAATCGTTCTACGCTCCTTTTAATTTCATCATACACATATACAAAAACGTTCAGGGATTGTGTATTGCAGGATCATTGATCATTTATTACTTCAACACTTTACGGCTGAAGAACTATGAACTATGCATTATTTTTGATCACACAAACATTCAAAACTGATTCTTTCGCAGCTTGAGAAAGGGCTTAGATTGAAATGACCCAAAAACCTTCCATAAGACCGTTCGGTAATAAGTTTTGGTTAAATAGCTAGTATTTTAGTGTACAGGTGATAAGCTCAAAGAGTTATGTAGTGGAAATAACGAAGATACTTCAGATATCTGAAGATTATGTTGAAATCGCTGGTCCGTTTTGTCCAATTCAGGAAAATGAACCACGTACCGGAGTGGGACCATTTCACAATAAAATTGTTGTACTTACAGCAATTTTACGGGGTAAAAGGGCAGGAATGTAGTCGGTGTTTTAATTCGATCTATGGTTTTGACAATGACATTTGTGCAATTAGGATTTTTCCATTTAAATTATTAATTAATTACTTTTGTAATGCTAACAACAATCAAATTTCATTCATCATCATCTCGTCGACGTCCACTGCTGAACATACGCCTCCCCCAAAGCTCGCTAACCAGATCGGTCCCGTGCCAGAATGAGAGGGGACGGGCCGTAGTTCCCACGCGGGCCCAGTGCGGATTGGGAACTTCATACACTATTGAATTCCTTCGCGGGTGTATGCAGGTTTCCTCATGATGTTTTCCTTCACCGTAAAACTCATGGTAAATTTCAAATGTAATTTCGCAAATTAATTCCGAATAACTCCGAGCTGCGAGCCGAGATTTGATTGAACCCAAACTAACTAACCACTAACCGACGAGATTATCAAGATATTCACTTGCCAACGACTTAAACAAATATATCAGCTTCTTCATTACTAGCGTCCTTAACATAGTTTTTACTAAAATTATTACCTATTGGAAAATACGTAAGAATTTGTAATACGTCAAACATGCCTTTCTTGGACCAATATTAACAGAAATAATACGTCCTATGAATATACATATTATTATTCAGAATGGTCATCATCATCACCATCATTCCAGCCGAAAGACGTCCACTGCTGAACATAGGCCTCCTCGAAGGCTCGCCAAACAGATCGGCCCTGCGCCATCCGCATCCAAATCAAAGAATCTTCGAAGAATCTTCGACTAACCGTCGTAGGGTCAACAACCGCTGATGATGCTTCGGAGAGAAGCGAAACACGTGTCCGGGATTTGGTTTATGGTAGTGGTGGTGGTTCTCTTGGTGGTGGGTTCAGTTACGTTTGCGTTGGTGATTTACCTTTTTTATGCGGAGGGAGGGCGGGTTAAATTGCATGAAAAAGCATTTTTCAGCGCAAACGTAGCTGTTTTGCACGACTTGGCCTCACTACATAGCGGAGGAGCAACACAGGTATTATTTATATTAAACTTAATAATTGAAAAACTTATTTCGTGTTTTATTTTAATTTCTTAACGCAGTTTTTCTTGTCCCTAAAATCGATGACATGGTTCGTAAGAATTGGATGAAATTTGTTCCTTAGATAGGCACTTACTGGCTTACTCCTCTGGCGCAACGACTCGTTCGGCAAGAAAGAAACCAATGGGGTAAAAACATAAAAGACCGACCTAAGCACCCCCCAGTGCCCAACGGGAGAATGCATGTTCCTCTCCCGGCCTTCCAGCAAATGGCTGAGGCAGGACACTGTGGGTAAATTAAGTCCCCTTCCTACCCCCCTCCGAAGGGATTTTTCCCGAACACAAGTCACCCTTCCTACTCTAAAGTACAAAA
This sequence comes from Archips xylosteana, assembly GCA_947563465.1. NCBI lineage: Eukaryota > Metazoa > Arthropoda > Insecta > Lepidoptera > Tortricidae > Archips > Archips xylosteana. The sequence continues at coordinate 1,473,285 of OX387346.1, forward strand.
CAGCAAGGACTGCGCGTCTTTTGCCCCTCTGGCGACTCATTCCAAAAAAAAAAACGCTCAAAGTGTGTCTTGCTCTCCAATACGAGTGTCCGCCAAAGACCCCAGTCCTGTGCCGTCTCTCGCCAGTCACCAGTCTCAAGCTCGCGCAGTTCCGCCTCCACCACATCTGCCCAACGGTATCTAGGGCGACCAACGGGACGCCGTCCTGTTGGCCTACCCTGGTAGGCCCTCTTCACTGCACGACCGTCCTCCATGCGCGCGAGGTGGCCAAGCCACCGAACCCTGTGAGCTCTGGTTACTCCAATTATGTTGGGTTCAGCAACTAGCTTCTCACTTTCGACGTATTTCGGGTTTTCGGTTATTTAGATAGGTCTACTATAATAAATAATCATTATACTTACTAGTTATCGCAACAGCTAAGTAAATAAGCTTTTCTGTGTAACAACTGTGTCTGTCGCATCTCTAATCATTCATCATCTGCCATCGAGCTAAATACTCGCCATAAGCGGAAACGTATCATCTGCAATTTGTCGACAAGGCCCCGCCAAGTAAGGCGAAACATTAAAAGCGAAATTAATTTATAACCGATGCAAGAAGGCCGAAATAACTATAACTTGTAGACTGGCCACCACGCCGAAAAAACACTTGAGTATACGAAAATAATTTTTAAAAAGACTTTTTTACTTTATTAACATTGCAAATTTTTACCTTAGGAGGTTAAGAATAGAGTCTTTATTGAACGCGTTAAAGGATTGTAGTTATGTCGTTTTGAATGTGAAGCTTTTATGCAGTGGCCGTAAACCTTTCAGAGGTTATAATAAAATTGCACGGAGATACTTTGAGGATGGCCGAATGTGACGTTTATTTTTTAAAAAGCTAATTGACTTATCTTTATGGCATTTATTGTCTTTAGGAGGTTATTTTAACTTCGTATCCTCGCAAAATGTTGACTACCAGAATTTGAAACCTAATGGCGATGTAGAAAAGTTGACGTTTACTTGGAGGAAGATCCTAAATTTAAAATACTGGCCATTGCCGGGTTAAAGAGTAATACCGAGAGGTCGAAGATTTAAAAAACGCTGAGATGCACCAGAATGAGGATCATCATCATCATCATTTCAGCCAAAAGACGTCCACTGCTGAACATAGGCCCCCAAGGCTCGCCAAACAGGTCGGCCCTGCGCCATCCAGAATGAGGATGATTAAGTATTATTATGTCGGCTTCTGCTTATTCCATTTTCAGGGCGTTTATTTTTCATATGACTCAATAAATAAAGGAAATATTCATTTTTTGCGTTACTTTAGTCAGGTCACTTTGGGACGGAAAGGTAACTTTGGCCATTGGGACTAACTCGGTCCATATGGTCCAAAAGGTCGGTTTTAGCTGATTGCCCACGTTTTGAAACTTTTACCAGCTGTTGGCCGCGTCTCCGTTTGCGAAGAATAGGGCTATAAAAAATAGCCTACGACCTATTCTCAGACCTACCAATCAAAGAGAAAAAAAATCATGAAAATCGGTCATGCCGTTTCGGAGGATTTCGGTAACAAACACCGTGACACGAACTTTTTATATATTAGACTAGCTGTTGCCCGCGACTCCGTCTATAAAGAATAGGGGTAGGTATAAAAAATAGCCTACGACCTATTCTCAGACCTACCAAACATAGAGAAAAAAAATCATGAAAATCGGTCATGCCGTTTCGGAAGAGTTCGATAACAAACACTGTGACACGAGATTTTTATATATTGGACAAGATAGAATTATTAGAATTACGTCGGTATGCACTCCTGGACTACATAAATGACATCTTGCAATATCCAGTTATTTCGATTTAAATCAGTGCACTTTATTAAACGACATTTATGACAAATCGTCTTATTATTATGTATTTTATATGATCTTAAGTGGAGATTGAGGTCATTTTATGACCGGTTGTGGCCTTCAGAGCATTACAAAGTTATCTCACGTAGCGTCAAAAACTTGAACTAGCAACTGTGTACACTAAATTGTCATCTATCTTGCGACAGTGGCGCCACATTGAAAGACAAAGTTAAGTTTGCAAAGTTATTTTGACGACCTCTGACCGATGAATCTTTACCTTTACATTGAATCGTTTAAATAATTCCTTGATAAGGTTAAATAACATATTTTTAGTTGCATAAATTATGTAAGTTAGTTTTCGATAGCAATGAAGTGATTGATCGTAGTTTTTATGGAATTAGATTTTTAAAAATTATGTTACGGACGCGTGATTAAAAATAGAACTAAAAACATGCCAATTTTGCCTTCTGTAACTTAACCCGTAGACACTTAAGTGGCCAAATTTAATAATAATAATGATAATAACCATTTAATTCAGATAATTGCATGCATAGAAATGTTAGTAGTGTTACTTACGGCTACGTTAGTTTAAAAAAAATCATTTAATTAAAATAAATCAACTTAGTATATATATTAAATCATTTTAGTTCAATCCAATTTAGTCCTACTAATAGTATAAACGCGAAAGTTTGTAAGTATGGATGGATGGATGGATGGATGTTTGTTACTCTTTCACGCTAAAACGATTTAACGGATTCTGATGAAATTTGGCACACAGATAGTTTATAATCCGGATTAACATATAGGATAGTTTTATCCCGGAAAATTGCATAGTTCCCGCGGGATAGCGATAAACGAATTCTTTGCAGACGGAGTCGCGGGCAGCAGCTTGTCTTAAATAATTTAAGGCAAACGAATAGGTATAGAAGTTTCGTCTACGAATACGACGTTGTACTTTTTTTCTAAAACAGTACACTTTCAGGATTTTATGAAATGTCATCTTTAGAATGCAGTGGGTTATGTTAGGTTAGCTCAGTAACAATTCCAGAGAAAATTCTGTTTCTGAAATAAATCACGTTATTATGACTAACGATAATTATGGAAAATTATACATTATGTATGACCAAAGAAAAAAGCTAAAAGATTAAAGACTTGGGACGGCGTATGAGGGACAGGCAGCGATCCGCGTTTCGGTGCTTATTTAGTCCAGCATATTTTTTGGCACGTTCCTTTGTCCCAGGTTCGAATCAGCCGGGGCTAAATTCAGGAACGGGCCTTCACGGGTTTGGTAGCGGTAATTCAATCGTTTGGGTTGGGTTTGGTTTGAACTGCTATTCAGGAACGCCAAAAATCACTGGTTTGCGAGAGGTTTGGGTGAGCCTTAATTATTTGCTTACATGCAGATAAAAATAATTGTAATTGTGACAAATTAGAATATGTGGAAACATTCAAATATTTAGGTTTAAATATTGACAGAAATTTTAATTGGAAACCACATATTAATGATGTCTGTAATAGGTTAAGGTCTGTGCTAGGCAAATTCTACCAACTAAACAGAACATTAAGTAGGAAAACATTAACAGTTGTCTATTTCGCCCTCGCCGATTCACTTATTAGCTATGGTCTAGTTGTATACGGGCGAACATTCATAACATATATTAGAGATATAAGGAATTTACAAATAAGGCTAATTAAGTTCTTAGTTAGTAAAAAGGTTAAGAAAGATTGTGGAAAAGACCATGACAAACTGTTTTCCCTATGTAAAATTTTACCCGTGGATAAGAAAGTCACATACTTGTTAGGATTAGAGCATTATTACAGTGAAAAGTACAAATTATTAACTAATAATAAATATAATACTAGGAGTGTAAGAGAAAAAAAGCTTGTGCAGCCAAAAGTGAAAAACTATTATGGCAAAAGAACCTCAAAGTACGTAGTACCAAAAATATTCAACCAGATTACGTTGCTACGACAAAGTCCTAGATTAAGTAAACCAACGCTAAAGACCAAACTAAAAGAATGTCTTCTCGAATTTTCATAGTTAAGTACCTATACCTACCTACTTATTTATTTGTTTCTTTTCTGAAGCTGTTAAATAGTTTCTTTATAGGATGAGTTTAATAGGTTAATTATATGTATAGAAACTGAGCGCGTCTCGCCCTCAAACGTAACAGTTTGGCGAGAATATATATGTAATGCTACTTAAGTTGTAATTAAATTTATAAATAAATTAAAAAAAAAATTGTTTATTTATTTATTTAAAAAGCGAATTAACAGGAAAATAAAGCTCATCCCAAGCTCAACCCATTCCTATCCTCTCCCAAACGATTGAATTACCGCTCGCAAACCGCGTTGAGCCGTTCCTGAATTTAGCCCCTGGAGGATATTCTGTTTAGGTTATCATTTAGTCTTGTTATTTTTATTTTCAGAAAATCAATTGTTTACTTATGTTACTGATAAAATATGTGTCTTGAGACACTAGACTGGACACTACCTTTGTCCCTCTCTTACATTATGACTTATTAAATTATGGGAAATCATAGAGACCATTTAGGCTGAACTATGTGAACTGGCTTTAGAAGCTTAAGAGGATACGATGCGCACCATTTCTCCATACAAACGTAGTCCCCTGTTTCCTCCCTGGATAATGGCTTTAGAGCCAAATTTTTTTTACTGTGTAATCTGTATCTACCACAGCTATGCCCCTATGTTTCGTTTTTTTCCATATTTCAATAAACATAATAAATATGAGCTTTCAAAAACTGAATAAATTGCCCAATTTCAACGTCATTTTCAGACACTCATCAGAAAAGAATCCCTCTTATAAACAAAAAAAAGAAAACATAGGAGCATAGCTAAATCTGTCCTCTAATTATTTTTGAAAAAAAATAATTTTATTGGTCCAGTTTTCGAGAAGAAAACAGGGGACTACGAAATGCTGTTTTGATCAATTTTACGCGCCTATTAACGGTCTGAGCTGCAGTTGTCTCGCTCTCGCTGTACTGACACGGAGGGGAGACAGCGACATTTCATTAAAATACCTATTTCTCAAAAGTCTCTCAGCCATCGTACCCTCTTAACACAAACACCATCTAAGCCGTAAATAAAAAAGGTGGCTATTAAGAGCGGTTTAACCGACAAAGAATTACCTAAACCGCTCTTTAGGTGCCGATCTAGTTTTTATTATAATTTTATGTTAATACTCGACCTTGGACGGTTTCCATAATAAGATAATAATTCTTAAAATTAAATAACTCTATAAACCACGAGCTACGTCGAGACGCCGTAATGTGTGAGAAAATTGTTTTTATTTCTTGTTTTCGCTTGATGTCATTCGAGCGAGACATTATTTTCAATAAATTAAAATAAAGCAGATAATTAGAAACTAAAGGTAGATACCTAAACATAAATTCAGTTGCCATAAGCTGTGGCTTTGCCCGCTTTAGTAATATCTTCACGAAAACATTTACAATCTTAGAGTTTGTCCTAAAAAGGTTACGGTACCATTTTTAAAACACAACGTTCGCTCGAACGCCATCTGTTGATTACAGGCGAAGATAAGTCGTGATCTTGAAAGCCGAGATACTTACCTAACTCAATTTTCATGGACAGCGCCCTCTATTATTGTTTAAAGTTAATATTATCGCGGGGGAACGCGTTACCGGGATGTTAAGAATCCTATGTCTCAAATATGGAGGTTGACACCACCAATCAACTGACTTACTTTTTATGAGCTGTCAAAACACAATTCTCCCATAGAGTTTGAATGGTAATAGCAACTTATGACGTCACCTTGTTTGCCAACTCAATAAACTAACTATTTATTTGTTTTAAAGCAACAAAAAATCTAATTTTGCAGTTAACCGAAGATTTATCTGGTTTTCAGGGCTAAGATAAAGTGTTCTTCTACTGGAGTTGTGTCTTCGTTTTCTTTTTTAATGACGTCAACATCCTTATTCAGATTTTCATCTATCACTATGCCAAGTTTCGTCTAAATCCGTTATGATTGACTAACAAACATTTAAACATCCAAATATCTAAACATTTATAAATCGTCACAGACATTTCCTTTTCCTTTGTGAAAAATTTCTGTCGAAAACCGTTGGTAGTGCGTTTTTGTTAATTTTGTGTCGCTAAGTAATCAGTATAATATTCATAAAAAAGATAACGAACAAGGTCATCATCGTCATCATTCCAATAATACGTCCCGCTGCAGGGCATCCTCTCAGAATGTGTATGTACTTGGGATGTAGTTCCCACATTGGCCCAGTGCAGATTAACACGTTGGCTGCGAGACTGATTTACACGTTTGTTATTCTGGTGCGTTAGTAGGTCCTAAGAGCCCCTACCCTATAAAAACTTCAGTGCGGCATTAGGTCCATTGTGCCCCACCACGCAAGAAAAAAAAAACTGGATATATTTCCACGGAGGTTTAACGTACAGCATACAGATTTATACCTAAGCAATCTACATCTGTCAGGCAATATGGTTCTGGCTTCGCCCCGGTCTCGGACTTTTAGAACTATTTTTAAAAAAATATTCAAAATATGGGGTCTTTTAGACCTTTTGCCGCACTGAATTGACTGACTTAAGCTTCATTAGGGATGGGAAATGCTTAATATATTTTCGAGTGATAATACGTTTGCCCAAAGGAGTTTGTATGGACATCGCACAAAACATAAATATTCTTACTCACTTCACAGAAAAATAAAAACTGTTGTGAACAGTGAACAATAAAATTGAATCAGGTGAAGAACATAATGACGAATCAACTTGATTTGCAGACTGATTTTGACGTGTTATATCATTATGTATGTTTTTCGCCTTACGACGTTTTATTATGTTAAAAATACTATAGTCACTATCCGAATCAAAACACGTATTGCTTGTACATGCCGATGCACAATTGCACAATTGTTTATATTTTACTCACTTGGTACACTTTTTGATACTTTAATCCTTTAGTATTGTTTTCATCATCCGAGCTGAATAAAAAATCCAATTTGTTTTTGGTCCTATTTGATGGTGCACTCATTTTTCTTCAAAAATTCTTCGAAACAAACACAAACAACTCCTAGGTAATCAAAACAATCGCCTATCGCCGTTCATGTGCAGCACAACACTACCGTTGACGTGGGTACACATTCAGTGCGGATGGGGTCTGTGATGGGTCGAAGGTCTGTTGGACCCCTTCCCGCACTGAAATGAAAAAAAAGTCATTCAGTGCGGGAGAGGTCCAATGTGCCCCTCAAGTAAACTAGGTATGCCATATTATAAAAATTGAAGAGCTATACATAAAACAATATTTGTCTCTGTCCTACTCTCACGATTGGCCAAGATACCCTCCCCGCACCGTACGAAAGTACACTATTTTCACTCCCGCACAGGGTTTCGGCTACGCATGGGGCTTTTTGTGCCTCTTAACGCAGTGAACGTGTTAAGAACCTCACATATTATTATGGAATTTCTTTGAAGGTGCATGCAAGTTCTCTCGCTATACTGCCGTCCAAAATAAAAAGCAGTAATCGTTGATATATCGAAACAGAGAAAAATGGGTATTAAGTTTTTGATACTTTTAATAAGGATTGCGAGCGAATGCCATATGCTACACGCTTGAAAATTCACATGTAAGCTCAAAAATATTGTATGTTTGTACCCGACTGAAAACTGCTGAAATAATTTTAATTATGCCTGTAAAAAACTGATAACTGCCTTTATACTAAGGAACTTTCTCCTGTTGTGAATTCTAGATACATAGAATAAAAGCAGTTTGTAGCATTTACTGCTTATTTGCTCTGTAAATACAAGTCGCTGCCTTTTTCCGTTGAACAATTTTACTTTTATAGACACAATAAATGCAGTTATCACTGTTATCAAAGTGTATTTACGTAGTTAAACACAAAAATAATACTTAGTGATATATTAGTAACCATAGCTTTATTAAATTGACAAAAGAAAAAAAATACTGTTCACATTATTGTCCCCCAAAATATACGCACAATTCTTATTATGTAATGGACTCGTTATTAAATCAAGAAATTAGCGATTTGATGGGTAAGTGCATAACAGTCGACCTTATTTAATGTAAACTAAATTCAGATATTTAGATACTAACACAGGAAAAAAGAAGTATGTGCAGTTTCACTGCTTTATTTCGTTGTACTCGATGTAAAAACATTATTTAATTTAAAGCAGTATCATTCAATGCAAACACTCGTTCGTTCGTGTATCATTCACTCGTTCACTGCTTTTTTACTTTGAAACGAAATTATACTGCTTATATTATTTGAAAAAAGTGCCTTTTAGCAAAAGCAGCATTATAAACGAATCTCATATGTTCACCCTCTATTTTTTATAAAATTTTTAGTAAGTGATTCATATAGCATTTTTAATGCTGATTAAAAAAATGTCAAAACCAAAAAGAAAATTTTTGTCGATTACTGCCTTTTCATTTTGGACGGCAGTATAATCCTTCATTGTAAAACTTGTGGTCATTTTTTTTATTTTTTTAGTTAGGCTACTTTTGTGTCCCGCTGCTGGACAAAGGCCTCTCCTCGCCTGCTCCACTCCTGCCTATCAAAGGCGAGCTCCCGCCATCCCACATTTTAGGCATCTAGGTCGTCCCTCCATCTCCTCTTTTGTTTTTGTGTCTTTTGTGGTAAATTTCAAATTGTTACATAGGTACCTAAACCTGAAAAACTCATGTGCAAGCGTAGTCTCGAACCTACGACCCTCTGATTCAGAGGCCATAGGTCAGGAGGCCCAAGAAGGAAGGTCTCATTCTGAGAGGAGCCCTGTGCCCTGCAGTGGGACGTATACAGGCTGGGATGATGAGGTCAGGAGGAGGCCATATCTACAGGCTTATTTTCTAGCTGACGCTTGCTTTCGCAATCACTATTTCTTTCTGTCAAACGGTATGAGACGGTGATAGAAAGAGATGGTGAAAGCGAAGGCAAGCGTCCGCGCATTAAACAATACGGCCTCTAAACTGTATGGTGTTAAGTTAATATTGAGATACGGTTGTTTTTGTTTTTATTTGCCGTTAGCCAGCAATAAATTTTACTTAAATGTCAGAGGATCAATTAAAATACATGGTCTTATTTGAATAATTTAAATGGAGCAGACCCATCACTAACCAAAACCAAATAAGGTTTTGTTGCTTTTTAATGATACACTTGTTAATTTACCATTAGTAATACAGTCGCGGACAAAAAGGTTCGTCAGTTTTTAAATGCTTTAATTTAACACCTCTCAAGCAGATGTACCTTTCTAAAGTATACAAGATGTCTCAGATCTTAACGATAACTTGGTATCGGACAAGAGGTTAGAGGTTACGTATACCAGTTTTAGAAAAAATAAGAAAAAAAAACATCTCACTTAGTTTAGAAAAAATCTTATACCCTAAAGTGATAAGATAAGCCACTCTATTTAAATGGTTTGAATAAACAATACAATACAATACAATACAATACAATGTCTCTTTATTGTGTACCACATAGAAAACAATACAATAAAACAAGTTGGTATACATGAAGAAAATATATAAAGGTAATAGGCGATGGAGAGGGCTATGCTCAGAGTTTCTCTGCGGGATCGCATTAGAAGTGATGAAATCGGCGCAAGAACTAAAGTCACCGACATAGCTCGAAGAATCGCCAGACTCAAGCGGCAGTGGGCAGGGCACATCGCTCGTAGAACTGATGGCAGATGGGCCGAATAGGTTCTCGAGTGGCGTCCACAGACCGGAAGACACAGTGTAGGTAGGCCTCCAACAAGTTGGAGCGACGACCTGGTTAAGGTTGCGGGATCGCATTGGATGCGGATGGCGCGGGACCGATCTGTTTGGCGAGCCTTGTACAGTTGACATCTTCCGCAAGCTACAGTCAAGGTAAATAACACAAAAATCGGATTAAATGCGCGGAAGAAATCGAATCTTCAATAATTGACATCGTCATGCTATCAAGGACTCTACAATACCGCTTAAGAAAATAAAAACCGTTTGAGATTCATCGGTAAAAATAAAATAAAAAATATGTTTGCGTTTATACGAAATATTTATATTGTAGTAGGTATTGATAAGTCTTTATATTTTTATAGAGAATAAATATTACATAATAATTTATTAGTAGACTTAGGTCGCCTATTGCTTCATTTTTTCATTCATTTCAGTCCGGTCGGTTGACGCCACTTCACCATTTAGCCCCATCGGCCATCAGTTTTATCAGCAATGTGTCCTGCCCACTGCCACTTGAGTCTAAAGATCCCTTATTACACCTCAAAGAGGGTCGAATTTTCTGGGCTCGAATTATGCACTAACAACTTCTCTGTCGATATTTCGCAGTTGTTCCTTTTTCTTTAAATTATGACCCACTAATGAACTTATTGGACATTGTCGTTAATTTCACGAAACAAGTGACAGTAGGCGCCGTAAAACGATCAGTTTATTTTGGTCCTTGACACAAGGTTTGAAGGTACAATTTATTTACCATTCATTGACTTTTGGTATGAATGGTGGGCGAAGCTTACTATACCGAGTGGTTAGTTTCTTGAAATTCGTTTGCGCACCAAGATATTTGTACTAGTTATTGCCCTCGACTCCGTCTGCGAAGAATAGGGGTATAAAAAATAGCCTACGAACTATTCTCAGACCTACCGTATACAGATGAATAAAGTTTCATAAAAATAGGTCAAGCCGTTTCGGAGGAGTTCGATAAAAAACACCGTGACACGAGATTTTTATATATTAGAAAGATTAGAAGAAGAAAACTAGCTGTTGCCCGCGACTCCGTCTGCGAAGAATAGGGATATAAAAAATAACCTACGATCTATGCACTTTCAGACCTACCGACTATGGAGATTTTTTTTTATAAATATCGGTCAAGCCGTTTCGTAGCAGTTCGATAACAAACACCATGACACGAGATTTTTATATATTAGATTGGATATGATATTTATAATGATAAATGAAAATCCTAATTTTTAAGTGATACTTACGATATTTAGATCATCATCATCATCATCATTTCAGCCGAAAGACGCCCACTGTTGAACATAGGCCTCCCCCAAGGCTCGCCAAACAGATCGGTCCTACGCCATCCGCATCCAACGCGTATATTTATAACTAAAAAAGATTATAACTAAGTATATTAAGAAAAAATTCTAACACTTTAATTTGCAATAAACAGATTAATTTATTTTTGTTTATTTAGATAGGTACCCACCTAACTAGGGACCCTAGTGAAAAAGGGATTAAGTCTGCAGAAATTAAAACAGCTATTTTCTATTTTATGTGTAAAGGGGGTTAAGTCGAAATCAGCTGTTCAACTTCTACAGAATTAACCCCTTTTTCACTAGAGCCCCAGTAGTTATCTAATCTATTTAATTTCCTAGTATTCTGAGGAGAACTTGTTAGAGACAAAAAGCGGTTTTAAACAAACAAACAAAATGTTGCAACACGGAGCGTTTATGCAAAATGCGATTCATTAATATTCTATATTTTCAAGCTTTGAACAGATAACGCGAGGCAAATTTTAGTTGATTGGGATTTAAGTAAAATGATGATAGCATTCGTTTTCGTTTTATTTTTGTAGAAACATTAAGGTTTTCCCGCCGCTTCGCTCGTTTCAATTATAAAATCTGGCAGTTGAATTAAAATACCTACTTGCTACGACCGTTAAAAGGACGTATCAAAATATATAAAGTTTAAAATTAATAATGGACGAAATACATAATGATCATTTGATATAATGCAATTTTCTTGGAAATTCTGAACTTTACAGGATTTTCATAAAATAAACCTAACCTAACCTAAACCGCTAACCTAACGACCGCTTTAGCCTAGTTGGTAGTGACCCTGCCTACGAAGCAAGAGGTCCTGGGTTCGAATCCCGGTAAGGGCATTTATTTGTGTGATGAGCACGAATATTTGTTCCTGAGTTATGGATGTTTTCTATGTATTTAAGTATTTATTTATCTTTATAAGTATGTTTATCGTTGTCTAGTACCCATAGTACAAGCTTTGCTTAGTTTGGAACTAGGTCGATTTGTGTAAGATTGTCCCCTAATATTTATTTATTTATTTATTTATTTACTAATCTATAGATTACACGATTAAAAAAGTTCGTTTAATCAATAGTTTCATTGAAAATTTTAGTATATATTATGACCATTATGTATTTCGTCCATTATTCGTTTCTTATTGGTTATTTTTTGTTATTTTGATTGTTATCGATACTCTACGTTTAGCATGCAATTTTTTTAGACTTAAGACATTGCAACACCTTTTATGGGTAGCATGTATGATACTATATAAATATACCTTACCATCCTAATTATACCTACTACATGTATGCAATAAATGAATAAATAAATAAATAAACTTTATATATTTTGATACGTTCCCAAATCGATTCAGGCGCCATCCTGAATGATATTGAATTATACATTATGCTGATTCCAATTATAGCTAAACGTTTAACTGAGTCCTCGCTCGTGCGGTACAGAGGCGAGGACTCGGTAAACGGTTTAGCTATAGGTATAACTTCAATATCGCATGATGAACTTTAGTATAGAGAAAGTTAGAGTCCCGGGAAAGGACATACGATTGTTTTTATCCCGGAAAATTGCATAGTTCCCGCGGGATAGCTAGTATAAATATCTTTCCGTGGGAATACATTCCCAAAAATACATCGTGGTCTTCATGGGTGATTTCGGGGGAGTCGGTTGGATGCGACGTGGTTCAATTGGTAGATCACCCGTTGGGGCGCATACCCAGGAGACGTGGGTTCGAATCCCACCGGCGCACCCGAAAAACTTTTTCGCTTTTAAATAATCTTAGATTCGGTGAGCAGCCGTACTGCTAATAAAATAAATAATATTTGAATAAATGGATGTGGTACATCATTTCTTACGCATTTCCAATGTAATTTGGAACGTAGGAGTCGTAGCTTCTAATAGTTGCGATGGATGTTACCACACGCCACTGTTGGCGTATGTAAGCGATTCAGAATTTCGGGGGAGTCGGTTGGATGCGACGTGGTTCAATTGGTAGAACACCCGTTGGGGCGCATACCCAGGAAACGTGGGTTCGAATCCCACCGGCGCACCCGAAAAACTTTTTCGCTTTTAAATAATCTTGGTCAGACATATTTTGGAAATAAAGTAAATGCCCATTCTGCCTCTAAGATCCCTTCCGCAGCTAGCAAAAGAGCTGATAACTTTGTAACGACTGAACCAATTTTGATAAAACATGTCTAAGAACCACCACTAAGAAACCAGCTTTCAAATAAAAAAAAACTGCATCCGAATCGGTTCACCCGTTTAAGAGCTATGATGTCACAGACAGACACACACACATAGCGGTCAAACTTATAACACCCCTCTTTTTGTGTCGGGGGTTAAAAAAGTGAACAGCAATAGTGTATACCATTATTTTATGAATAAATTCACCTAACGGCCAAGTCATCATCATTATCCCCTCTACAGAGCACAAGCCTCCTATCAGAATGAGACGGCTAGGGCCGTAGTTTCCACGCAGGCCCAGTGCGGATTAGGAATTTCACACACACCATTGAATTTCTTCGCAGATATATTTCCTCACGATTTTTTCCTCCACCATGAAGCTCATGGTAATTTACAAATGTAATTTCGCACATCATCATCATCATCAGCCTATGTTCTTCCACTGCTGGACATAGGCCTCTCCCAAGGCACGCCACTGAGCAGCTCTTGCCAGCCGCCTTGCGAAGATCATCGCTCCACCGAGTCTGAGGACGTCCTACGCTACGTTTGCCGATCCGTGGTCTCCATTCAAGAACTCGCCTACCCCAACGGTTATCGGTTCTTCGGGTACAAAAAACTTCGCACATAAATTCGGAAAAACTCAGAGGTGCGAGCCGGGATATGAAACCACGACTATCTCCTTGAGAGGCCATAGGCCAAACCACTAGGTCACCACTACGGCCATGTGACGATAGCGAAACGGCCAAGCCATATAATTTTGACCTTAGTTTAAAACAATATATAATAATAAGATAAATAAGATCACCATAAAAAACAAACAAAAATAAGGTGGGAAACATGAAGTAGGAACCGTAGTCAGCCTGTCATCCATCTTCTCGCAAAAAATATATATATATCTCTCTCTTTTATTTACACGGAAGCGATTATCTTTTGTTCGTTTCTTGGGCTAGAAAAAAGTCGATAGTTCATATCTCACTCGCGCGGCGGTGGGGCCAGTGCCTGAAGTTCGTGAAGTTAGGGCATGTAGAGTTCAAAGCTTGGCTCTACGTGAGATCTGATAACTTTTGACAGTGCCAAGTATACAGGGCAATTTATTAATCAAAGCACAAATTTTGATACGTGCTTCAGTATCGTTAATAGATCGAGATAATCTGTTCAAGATTTTTTTTTACATTTTGAAATTTGGGTTGTTCATAGTGATTCATCCAATAAATTGGTCGAGTTACTATGAAAAATAAAAAAAAAAAGTTATAAAAATTATAACGAAAAATACTGAAATTTGTTATTTTAACGACATTGTCTGTATCACATATTAAAATTTGTGCACTTATTAAAAAATTACCCTGTATTATGCTCTATATGTTTTTGGTGGGATTACTTTTCATGTATTATGCTCAAAATGTTTTTCGTGGGATTACTTTTTGGACGGTATTATTTTTGGTCAAAGTCAAGGATGTTATGATGAAGCTCCGTAATCTTAACCGAAACTATCTGATATCCGAATTAAATATATATCCGTAACCGTATCCGTTTCACAAGTTTCGTATAAGCAAGGATGATAAATAGACTGGATTGGCAGTCGCCATAGTAAAGATCGACCGCGGTTTTTGTAGTTCGATTATTAAATCTAGATGGCGTTGAAATATAGCTAGACTAGAGCTTTGAAGGCAAAACAATAAGACTACAGATATTGCATATCACTGCAAATGTAACATGCAATATTTTTGAAAAATAATACATTTGTAGTAATATGAAACATCTGTAGTCTTATTGTTTTGCCTTCAAAGCCTCTGGCTATATTTCAGCGCCATTTAGATTTAATAATCGAACTAAAAAAACCGCGGCCGATCCGCACTATGGCGACTGCCAATCCAGTCTATATCATCTTTGGTATAAGGGCGGAAACTAAATAAAACGACATGTTTCGACAGGCTTTTGTTTCACTGCTCGCGCGCCACTTGAATCTTGCAGTTTGTTTGTTATTTCCATAAATAAAAACCAAATTATTACATACTATTTGTGTTCATATTTTACTTCGATCTAATACCAGTAACCGAAACTATCCGAAACTAACGGATAATCCGAAATATTTACATAATCCGTAACCGTATCCAAAACCGATATAATTTTTTTCCTATATCCATATCCGTATCCAGATCCGAAATATCATATCCATAACATCCCTGGTCAAAATTCAAAATAGACAATTCAAGTGGACGGTTTTCCATTTCGGCTAATGATAACATAATTACCTTTTTATAAGGGTTCCGACCCTTGACCCGCGATTTGCCTTGAACCCTAACTACGGAACCTTATGTGGTAAAATTGAGCAACCAGTGCGGTTTCTCCGGTCACTTCAAAATCTCATTTAGACGGTGCGATTGTGCTAATCGCGGCAAATTGCCGTTTATGATCGATCACAATAATTATCTCCGCCTATATCTTCATGAGTCCCAGCGTACTTTATAAGGAACAAATCATCAGTAATAGTAACGGCCAAATGTACTTTAAACAGTACAAATTATTCAATAAATAAAGAATTTTAACGACGCTTCGATAAGTTCCAAAATTACAAAACGTATGACTCTTATCTAGGTTTTAAGTTCTAGATCGGTAAGAAAAGGCCAGGACTCGGGAGGTCAGGACTCTTTAAAAAAATAAAAATAAAAAAAATTAATAAATGTGTATGTGTAAAATATTTTATTGTAAAAAAAGCGTGGGGTGCTTTATAAGATGTTATCAAAATGATAATCCTTGACAATTGACACCATGCACCCCACGCTTTTTTTACAATAAAATATTTTAAACTATTATTATTTATTTTATCAATATTTAGAATTGCTTACAAATTTTGATCTGGATATAACAATATAATAATTGCTTATTAAGATTTTTTACTGCACTATAAGAATAGTGAATTGAAATTTATTATTTTTTTTTTAATTTTATTTTTTTAAAGCGATTTTTTTTTCTTGTAAAAGCGGCGGTAGTCCATAAAAGACTGGGAACCTATGGCTAAGAATCATCATCATCATCATTTCAACCGGAAGACGTCCACTGCTGAACATACTCCCCAAGGCTCGCCAAACAGATCGGCCCTGCGCCATCCGCATCCAACGCGTAATCATCATCATCATCCCAGCCTACATATATCCAGGTCACACTGCAGGGCACAAGGTCTTCTCTCAGAGTGAGTGAGCTTGGGCCGTAGTCCCCACTCGGGCCCAATGCAAATTAAGAATTTCAGATACTCCATTGAATTTCTTCGCAGATGTATGCAGGTTTCCTCACGTTGTTTTCCTTAACAGTAAAGCTAGTGGTAAATTCCAAATAGGGATGGCGATCAGAGATCGATTAATCGAAGAATCGATTTTTCAGGCCAAAACAATCTATTTTTTAGATCAATATGTAATACTGAATCGATGAACTGAACCCTAGAAAATCGACGATCGATTTTTTTCTTAATATAAGCCTCAATAGAGAGTTCTTTCTCAAGGCAGATGTATTCTCTTATATTCGATATGTTGGTATGGCTATAAAAATATTTTTAATTAGTGATTTCCCTGAACTGAAGAATTACCTGATTTTAATGAAAAGAAATCGATTAATATTTCTTGTTTTCCATAAAATTGATTTATATTTGCATTATAAATGTACAATCGTAAAAAAACGTCTTTTGAGAGATCGATCTTTGAGACCTCGATTTTTTTGTGAATCGATTTTTTAGATAGCGATTCGAATCGATTTAAAAATCGTTCTTTTTCGAAAAGTATCGCCATCCCTAATTCTAAATGTAACTTCACACATAAATTCCGATAAACTCAGAGGTGAGTCCGGGTTTGAACCCACGACCCGTTGCTTGCGAAGCCACAGGTCAAACCACTTGGCTACCACGGCTATTAGTTTGCTGACTCGGAGTCGCTAATGTTATGTCCACGGGAGAGACAACATTTGTTACCTTAGCTGTGTAGAACCCATTTGGTATTAGAGCTAAAGAATTCACGTATCAACAGCACGATAAAAAGCCTTATTTTAAGAAAGTCTTGTGGAGATATAATGTACCTACTTAAATTTACTGAAAGATTCCACTAAAAGATTATTATATCTTTGATATCTATATCTTCTAATATATAAAAATCTTGTGTCACGGTGTTTGTTACCGAACTCCTCCGAGACGGCTTGACCGATTTTTATGAAACCTTTTTGTCTATACTCCGTAGGCGTGAGAATAGGTCGTAGGCTATTTTTTATACCCCTAGGTGATATAAGGCAATACAACGTTTGCCGGGTCAGCTAGTAAATCTTTATAAATAAAAATGAATCACCGAAATGTTTGTACGCGTACCTATAACTTCTGACCGACTGCACCAAATTGGATAATTCTTTTTTTGTTGCGTTTGTTACTCTCAGGAGAAGGTTCGTATGAAAGAAATTTAAAAAAAAATACAACGGGGGCGAAGCCGCGGGCATCAGCTTGTAATAAATAAATCGTGGGACGATTAACACCAACTGATCTAGTCCCAAACTAAGCAAAGCTTGTACTATGGGTACTAGACAGCGGATAAACATACTTATGTAGATAAATACATACCTAAATACATATTAAACATCCAGGACTCGAGCACAAACATTCGTATTTGTAACACAAATATCTGCCCCGACCGGGATC
Organism: Archips xylosteana; assembly: GCA_947563465.1. Classification (NCBI taxonomy): domain Eukaryota; kingdom Metazoa; phylum Arthropoda; class Insecta; order Lepidoptera; family Tortricidae; genus Archips; species Archips xylosteana. The sequence continues at coordinate 1,491,017 of OX387346.1, forward strand.
GCACCCGGGACCTCAAGTTTCGTAGTCAGGTTCTCTAACCACTAGGCCATCTGGTCGGCATAAAGGTCATCATAGTTTTACAACTGTATTGTATTAACGTAGGTCAATAACCTCTCCAAAACAATTTAAAACTCTACCAATAATCCTTCACGTACCTAGCTAAATGACTCTAAGTAAAAATAAATAAATAAATAAATATCACGGGACAATTCACACCAATTATTGACCTAGTCCCAAAGTAAGCTAGGCAAGCTTGTGTTATGGGTACCAGGCAGCGGATAAACATAACTTATATAGATAGATAACATACTTAAATACATATTAAACACCCAAGACCCGAGAACAAGCATTCGTATTTTTCATACAAATATCTGCCCCGACACGGGAATCGAACCCGGGACCTCAAGCTTCATAGTCAGGTTCTCTAAACACTAGGCCATCTTGTCGTCTAAGTAGGTATAAAAATCACAATGTCGAAATTTTTCACAGAAACTAAGAGCTTATATCATTTTGTTTCAGATGCCGAGTTTTCATATGTAAAAGCTAAGTTTCATGCAACTTCACGCAGGTCATTGAACCCCATTTTTTTCAAACCTTCCATCATTATCATTTATCGACCATCAAACCTTTAACCCAAGATGTCACCCAGAAAAAAAAGTGCCAATTTTTTTTTATTAGACTAAAGTCCGCGACAATTTCAGGCTGTACATCCGAAGCTATATATTGGGGACTGCGCCGGCGCACCTCACAAGTGCCGCGCACGCGTCGCGGAGTGCCGTGTGAATATGCAGTGAGTGTGTTACAAGAAAACAAATATGGTAAGTCTTTTTACTATGGTGTTCTGAAACATGAGGAATTGCGCTGATTTTTGAAAAACTTTTCTGAACTAGCTAAAAGTTTTTTTTTTAGTGAGTTGAAAAAAGAGCCGGTATTTTGTAACCAAAAAATGTATACTATATACCTATGAAAATGGTTATAAAGGAAATTTATATTTTTGAATTAATAAACAAAATAAGTTTTATGTATTTTTAAAAACTCCTTATCAAAACGATGCGCATGAGAACCAACATAAAGTTACAATATATCATAGAATAATAGGTAAACTAATCAGATTTACTAAAGATTACTTAAGTTAAAACGATAATCAAACCATTTAATTAACAAAACATGTAGAACGATTACAAACATTATGTAAACATAAAGTGTTATGTTTAATTGACATTGTATAATGTTCACTGACATTAAAAAATGTTAATAGACTCTAAAAAAGCTAATTGTCTAAGTATACCCGTCCGAACGCGAGCGAGCTTCAAACTAGAGTAATTAAGCTGATAGAGTAATTAATCGTCTATAGAGTTATTAAAGCTATAGTAAAAAACTATTAATGACTAAGATTCATTGATACAGGTTCAAAGTGTTGAATTTGAAATGATTAATTATTTAATAGCTGCTACTGCACTCATTACGAATATTTTTTCAGATAAAATGTGAGCTTGCTTCTTAGATCTGACATTTACATAATTTAAAAAAGTTTTTATAAGCTTTATAATTAATATTGTTACTAAGCTTAAAAATTATGTTGGGACATAATATCATCATTATAGTAATGTATATGATTATGCATACAAAATTAAAATAAACAACTCACTGATTCAATTAACCGGATCTATCATGGTAACATCTTTTAAAATAAATGAATAAATTAAAACGAAATAGTTTTCAAACTTAATTAGTACATAAGAATAAAAAATCAATGTCAAACGACCTGTGTTACGAAACAAATATAAATTAGCTTAAAATATTGTATAAAAAGGCTGTAGATAAAAAATGGTCATGGTCATAAATTAAAGACCTAGCTAGACCATCTTGGTAATCTAGATAAGTTTTTGCGTCCAAAATTAAGGCATAACCTGAAATCCCGTTTAAAGGTTAACAACTTACAAACGAATAAGATAAATACACATTTTAAAAATTTAATATCTTGCGTAAATAATGCGATGTTGACGTATTTTTAGAACTGTATATATTTTGTACGTATGTACTTGTACCTACCTCAAAAATATTCTTGCAATATTTTCGGCGTTACCGTGTATGTAGAATAATTGCGAAAACATGGATATACAAGTTGTCTTCATAACGATGACAATTTTTTTTCACGAGGTGAGAGTTTCTTTGAAACAAAAAAAAAGTATTTTCGAATTAGTACAGCTGTCGAAATATTTAAGCAAACATACATCTACACAGAAGCGATAATAGACCCTCCTCGTTTTCGAAGTATTGTTAGATAGAGCTTGAGATTTAGTCCTCATCAAATGCATTCTTTCATTCAAATTTTATTTGCCGGGAAAGCATATGTGCGTTTTCGTAATTTTCGCCTAGTGCCACTGTTATAGTTTGGCAGACATTTTAACGTAGCGTACATCTGCGTTTGTGGTACTTAAAGAAATCTGGAGTGTGACAGCCGGCAGCGAATGTGTTAATTCCAGCACATAATAATGCCAGCTCAATTCTAAATCAATGCAAATTCAAGTGAGCAATTAGGATTCACGTAATTATGCCCGTGGACAAAATATAATAAATATCGAGACGCGCATGCATGACGCAACGGCAAAAGGTCACGATGGCCGCTATCCTCTTACTCGTACTTGTGCATCGATGGAAATTATGAAAATAATTCAATGTTAATACTGAGACAATGCTAAAACTAATGTTTAAACTGAAACTATGTAAAACGTATGTATTAGCCGTTGGCCTAATGGTTTGACCCTGGCCTCTCAAGCAGAGGGTCGTGGGTTCAAATCCCGGCTCGCACCTCTGAGTTTTTCGGAATTTAATGTCCGAAAATACATTTCTAATTTACCATGAGCTTTACGCTGAAGGAAAACATCGTGAGGAAACCTACATACATATGCGAAGAAATTCAATGGTGTGTGTGAAGTTCCCAATCCATTCTGAGAGGAGGCCTGTGCCCTGCAGTGGGATGTATATAGGCTGGGATGATGATGATGATGATGATGATGATGTAAAACGTAATTGTAAGGAAATTTGTAGAAGATTCAATCCCCCTATATTTCTTAAATTCATATCGACTAGATAAAGGCAAAACAGCTTTCTCAGGCGTGCTAGTGGTAATCTAAACAACGTAAAGGAGATGGATATTGACATATTCAACTGTAGCATCCCGTCAGTGAGGCAAGGATTGGCGATGAGGTGCTTTGATTGAGCGTGCCGTTGCATTGCTGCGTTATATGTATTAATGAACTAAAACAATTACTTTGCTCACCCGCGACCTTACAATAATTACGTTTATGCAAGAAATGTGTGTTCATGCAGTTCCTCCACCTTCACACTGTACGAACACACACAAATCACATAAACACAACTATCACCACCACCAAGCTACACTGACGCGTTTCGAACTCAACCAGAGCTCATCCTCGGAGTTACCACAACCGTATGCTATGCTACCAAATGTTAAACTAACAAACCAAAACAAATGTTTTAACTTGTCACTGTAACTTCACAAGTACCCACTTTATTTTTCTTATTCTCAAACTACCCCACAAAAATTAACTTTTATTGACATATTATAAAACTACCTTGAATTTTTGTTTATTTATTTATAAGGCATATTTTATTAATACTAACTGTTCAAATTAGACCCAAGCCGCAGTAAAGGAGAAGATACTAAATTTACCTGTTCATTAATAATACAAAGAGCAAAGGGTGAGCAAAGTAATTGTTTTAGTTCATTAATATGGACCTCCGCAAAGTAACGCCTGATTCAATAAATTATTATATGTATTAGTTTGCTGTAGGCCCTACTCCGGTTTTTTTCTGGGTAGTGCAGCGTCTACCTAATTTAATCAGATGTAATATTACCTGCAAAATTGTTCAGTGTGTATCTTGAAATGCGAGAATTCCATTTGAGATTTTATGGTGTTTTGTTTTGCATGATGTGTCGATTGTTTTAGTGCGCGACACCTCGTTTAAGTTTAAGCTTAAACATATAATCAGTCACTATCTGTGAGATCCTGTAATTAAAAATAAAATAAAATAAAATAAATATCACGGGACAATTCACACCAATTGACCTAGTTCCAAAGTAAGCTTAGCAAAGCTTGTGTTATGGGTACTAGGCAACGGATAAACATACTTATATAGATAGATACATACTTAAATACATATTAAACACCCAAGACCCGAGAACAAACATTCGTATTTTTCATACAAATATCTGCCCCGACACGGGAATCGAACCCGGGACCTCAAGCTTCATAGTCAGGGTCTCTAACCACTAGGCCATCTGGTCGTCTAAAATTGGCTCTGTGTTACTATTGATAATACCTATATTATGTTATAAGCTGTTGGTTCTCCTTAATAAATAAATAAAATAAATAAATAAAGAGAGAAAAATAATTCATTTATGGGTTACACGCAGCGTAACCTACAAAAGTTTTCTTTCCTGTTAACATAAAATTAGCGACTCCAAGCCAAGTCAGCAAACTTAAGATATTATTATACTATACTTATTTAACTGGACCGACAGTTGGCCAGAGGTCCCGCATTGATAGATTTAAGCTAATTTGAGTTTTATTAAGCCTTCTCGCTGCGCCATTGTTAGTTACTTTTGTTTGACCGAAAGAAACAAATCAAACTGAAGTTAATAAGTACAACAAATGTTTAAGAAACTACTAAAACGAACAAAAAAACTTGGTTTTCTTGTGACAGTTTCAAGTTTAACGCATGCGAATTATGTAATTAAATCCTGACACATTGGAAACGTCACTTCACTAAAAAATACTGGCTATAGAGACACGAACAATAAAATGTGTATGATCCTTATTCAGAACAACACAAAACAATATTATTAGAAGTAATCAATACGAAGGATAAAAAACAGAGTAATTTATTGAATCAGGCGTTACTTTGCGGAGGTCCATATTAATGAACTAAAACAATTACTTTGCTCACCCGCGACCTTACAATAGTTACGTTTATGCAAGAAATGTGTGTTCATGCAGTTCCTCCACCTCCACACTGTACGAACACACACAAATCACATAAACACAACCATCACCACCACCAAGCTACACTGACGCGTTTCGAACTCAACCAGAGCTCATCTTCAGAGTTACCGCAACCGTATGCGTATAGCACACATTTCTTGCATAAACGTAACTGTTGTAAGGTCGCGGGTGAGCAAAGTAATTGTTTACTTAGTTCAAAAAACAGAGTGTGTCGAATCGTATACTTACTGGCTCAGCATAATGCTGAAGCATTTATAAGCCAGATAAACTAATTGAAGGGTCCACGGAAAGAACATGTCTAGTCACCTAAACAACTTTTTGAGTTATAGCGGTTTGAAAGTTAGTCATCACTCATCACGAACAATTAGTTACTATGGTAACCATTTCTTTAAAAGTGAAAAAAAAAAAAATTAGTTTCAGACATCTCTATTTAATTTAACGGTAAGTTATAGTGCTTTGCGATCTCTACATTTAGAGATTAAAATATCAGTTTTCAAAAAAGTGACTAGAATCTTATTTCCGTGAACCCTTCAATTAGTATACCTAGAGATTTTTCTGGCACTTGTGGTTGGTGTTTGACATAATAATAACATCGGTTCGATTTGATATTCTTGTTCTATATTTTCAAACGTGTCTCATTAATATAATGTCACTTATAAGACATCGATAAACTAAGTATTAGAAGGAAAAGTATTAGTTCGTGCCAGGAAAATCTCTAGGTATACTAATGCAGTAATACTAAATAGAAATTGTGACGCATTTTCCTCCCTAATATGTTAGCAAAATGAGGTCATTGAAAATTAACTCCCTTGTTTATGCTGTATTTAAAATATTTATTTTATTTTGTTTATATATGAGATCAGATTGACATTTTAATTTAATCTAATTCATCTTTATTCTAAACCCACAGAGCTCAATAATAACATTATGATTGATGTAACCTGGGACTTAATTACGACTGTCTATATTGCTAAAATTACGTATTACGAGTGGGCTGTCTACTAATGTGTAGTTGACAATCGCGAAAACTGAATAACCTTTCTCAAAACATAGCATACTTAGAACTGTGTGATACTCAAGCGGTGTATCATTATGATGCTAGTTGGATAGTATCTCCGTCGCTGCAAAGGGCAACGCGATTGTCCATTGCATGTATCATTGGAGACATGTTCACTGCTTCTCTTATTTAGTCAACTTTGATATCTAGTGGAAATGCCAAGTACCTTAGCAATCTTAGGAAGTTAGAGCTAGGAATCATTATCATCATCATCCCAGTCTTTAAACGTCCCACCCACAAGTCAGTGTGACAGTCAGCCTTATAGTTGTTCTTTTGATAAAGGAAATTAGGAACTGTCATTAGAAAAGGTAAAGCATTTAAGTAAGTCGACCAAGTCGACTATACCTAGAAAGACAAAAGTTACATGGTATTGAAACATGATTTCATTTTCAATAGTTTGACCATAAAAAGGTAAAAGAAAGCAGGCATTTTTACTTTTGCATGTATGTAATGCATATTAGTATTGTGTACTCTCTACTCTAATCCATCCGTATTTGTTGTTTAATTTTGACACGTTATTAAGTCTATGTGGCTGCCGGAAAATTATTCTGAGCATTTCTCAAAAAATGCCACCTCTATTTTGTATAATATTCTGATAATTTTCTTATTCCTACTCAGAATCACGAGCTCTTTCAATCTTGATATGAGAAAAAAATGTCTCTAAGTTTTTTTTCCTATTTTGTTACTATTTCATACACGTCGGCGTAACGAAAAAGAAGAACATAAAATCTGTGTGACATTTTTTTTCTCCTACAGGGATGAATAGAGCTCGTTATTCTAAATAGGAATAAAATAAAATTATTGAGAATATAAAAAAAAATAAGTGTGGCATTTTTTTTGAGAAATGCTCTACATCATGCGAGTGTAAAAACTTGCATGGATACTTTATGATTACTACAAGCTATGAGTTATGGTGATTAAATATTTCCCATTCCTTGTTAATGACTTACACCACATTAAAAAATTCTGCGGCCGTAATGTCATCGTGGACGTTTAATTTGCGTAACAAAGTGGAACCTTGATGTTGGATGTATCAATAATCATTGGAATTGATTTGAAAATGACTAAGTTTATATCAATTACGACAGGTATCGAGAAAAGTCAATGCGTCAAGGACGGACCCATCGAATGTCCAAGTTGAGAGGTACAAGAGTTCATTAAAAGCAAACGAATATTTAAGGTAGCGACTTGTAACATTTTGGTGTATTGTACAGACACGGGCGAGGGTCGGTCAAGGAATAAACCAACGGGTAAAAACATAAAAGACCGACCTAAGCACCCCCCAGTGCCCAGCGGGAGAATGCATGCTCCTCTCCCGGCCTTCCAGCAAATGGCTGAGGCAGGACACTGTGGGTAGATTAAGTCCCCTTCCTACCCCTCCCCTCCTCAAAATATAAAGCACACGTTTTTTGTATTAATAATCAATAGAGAAGGGGACTTGTGACCGGGTTTTTTAGTCCGTGCAAGTCGGACACTGTCTGGGCCCTCCATTCCCAGTTCGTCCGAAGGGATTTTTCCCGAGCACAAGTCACTCTTCCTACCCTAAAGTTAAAAAACAGCAAAGACTTCGCGTCTTTGGCCCCTCTGGCGCCTCATTCAAAAAAAAAAAAACATTTTGGTGTAATGTAACTCTTCCCGAGCATTACAACAGTCAGTGCAACGAGCCGAGCCGCCCGACGCGAGCGCCGCGTGCTCCACTCATCATCTTCCCATCCCAGTCTTTCACTGCAGGGCACAGGCCTCCTCTCAGAATGAGCTCGGGCCGTAGTTCCCAGTTCGCGTCTCTCTTGTGGACTTGGCAAAAGTTAAGAGTCTATAGCCAATGTTTTTTACTCAAGTCTACATCGACGTGTGGGATGCCTGACCAACTTCCGAGCTACTTAAATAAATCTTAAGTTTGCTGACTCGGAGTCGCTAATGTTATGTCCACAGGAGAGACAACTTTTGTTTCTTACGCTGTGTATGACCACTTTGAGTGTTACATTACAAGTCAGTACAGATAAACCGAATGACTTGGAGATAGAGCACAAAGTGCGTGCTTTAGATGAGCGTTTGCCGCGTATCTGTAATGTAAGTGTATAGTGTAACACGATCGCCGTAAACGATACGTTACAAACAAAGGTTACAAGACAGTCGCCACCTTTACGATGCAATAGTTGTCATTTTATGTTAGTAAGCTGAAGACAACAGTGGTTATAAATTCCGTCTTCATAATAACAGGCTACTTAGATTTTAAATAATATATTGAACCTAGATTTTGGTCAACATGATTCATTTACTCAATTGTTTTAATTAGTCTTATTTAATTTGAGTTGTCCATACTCGTACATTGAGTTTGTGACTTAATTTCAACAAAATACAAACATTCTAAATTTAATCAAACTATGTACTTACTTTAAAGGATTTGCCACACTGGATGCGTTCAGCGGTCTGCGGTCAGGTCAAATTGAACGCAGCCCGCATTATGTATGAACAACATTGTTGCGGGCGGGAACGTTTAAAACGGTTAAATATTAATTGACGTGCAGTAAAAGGCAGTGATCAAGTCTAACCATTTAGCAATGTGCTTAGTTCTACTGCAACATTTTAATTAAATAGTCCAACAAGCGAATCAGTTCTATACGTAGGTAATGCATTTTGCGAAATTATAGTGCACCGTATCAAGGATAATTTTGTTAAGTTATCAATATAGACCACCGCATTAGCACGCTGAAGTGGCAATGGGCCGACCATATAACCCGAAGAACCGTTAACCGTTGGGGTAGGTAGACGAGTTCTTGAGTGGAGACCGCACGGATCGGCAAATGTAGCGTAGGACGTCCTCAAACTCGGTGGAGCAATGGTCTTCGTAAGGCGGCTGACAAGAGCTGGATGAGAGTGGCCGAGGATCGCGCTCAGTGGCGTGACATGGGAGAGGCCTATATCCAGCAGTGGACTAGCGTAGGCTGATGATGTATCAAGGATTGTATAAGAGCAAGTTTCAATAATTTCTGCATCTAGTCATTAGCATTTCATTTGTCCGTTCTAGACCTTATCTTAACCCATCTAAGCTTTTTGAATTCACAGCTCTCTGACCTTTCAAATTTGTTAACAGTGTTAGCACCATTTACAAGCTTGGACATTGTAATAGAATCAATAAAACAATAAAACGTGCATTTAACGAGAATACATACTTTATCACTTTTTTAGGTTTTGTCCGCAACTTTGTTCGCAGACTTCAAATGTGTGGTAAATCTTTTTCAAACAATCAAACATCGATCATCATTTATAAACGAATTTTATTTTTATTATTTTATAAAAAAAGTTTTCCGAACCGAGTTGAAAAGGTGATTTAGTTGTATGTAAATCGTTGTAACATGCAGATGAGCTGTAGAATCGCCCATGTTGCGACACGAACGGCTTAGCCGACAAGTGCTGGTTAAGTTATCTAAACGATTTTTCCTTAGAAGTTACTACAATACGGTGAGGAATGTTGCAAATATAGCTAGGTTCACAGACGCCTGTGGCCCGCGCCACGAGAGGTAGCGATAAACTGAATAGAGATGTTGACACCATTAAAAAATAAATCGAAGACACGACTCCAGTAAAAAATGCTTTATTTTAGTCCTAAAAACCAGATTAATTTTAGATTAACTGCAAATTTAGATTTTTTGTTGCCTTAAAACCAATAAATAGTTAGTTGATTCATTTGGCGAACAAGTGACGTCATAAGTTGCTCAAACTCTATGGAAGAATTGTGTTTTGACAGCTCATAAAAAGTACGTCAATTGATTGGTGGTGTCACCATCCCTATTTCTCTAGTAATTTTAGCTGTTGCCCGCGAATGAACATGCAATTTTCCTAGATAAAAAGTATCCTAAATGTTAATCCAGGTTATAAAATATATCTGTCTGCCTATCGTCAGAATTCGTCAAACCGTTTTAGCGTGAAGAGTAACAAACATCCACACATCCATTCATACAAATTATTGCGTTTATTATAACTTGATGGCAAGTGCAGATGAGGTAAAGAAGTAACACTCTTGTTTGGTAAAAGCTGATTTATTCTGATCTTGAATAAAGTCGCTTTTCCAGTCGTACGGTGGATTCAATCAGTCATTAGCCGGGTCTCCACTGAACGAACTGGCGCGATTTTGAACCTTGTGTGAAACAAAATTATGCCTCATACGCTAGCCTCGCGAGGCAGCTCGCTCAGTGGGGGCCCAGCCAATCGATCTTTGGGCTTGGTGAAAACTGTCGCAGATACACTATGGTGACATGTTTTGATCCATTAGGTAAATTTTTCATTTCTATACAAGTTGGGCAAATGTACGATTGAATGACAAGATGCTCTTATGACAAATGACGTAAAAACATGAACTATTTGGTCGTTAAATCTGCCAAGAACAATTCAACAACTCTGTTAATTGTGCTTTTGGTCGCACATCAACCACACTAATGTGAATTTTATTTACTGTCGTTATTAATACAAACGAAAGATTAGAAAAAGATATATGCATCAAAATGGTGATGACCGAATTCAGTTAATATGTAGCTACGTTATGTTTTTCACTAAAATTAATTCATAACACATATAGATGGCTGACCGGTTTCCAACTAGTTTAATGTATTAGTAATCTATACCACTTCCTACATTTTCATGTTAATAATAATGAGTTGATCGTGAATATTTTTAAGAAGTTTTTATTTTTCCAATCACCAAAATAACATTATGAAAATATTTTTACCAAGAGCCTTGGTATTAGCATAAGAACGAATTAGCCTCGGTTATGGAAATTAAGGACATTTTTTATCAATAAGTTTTATTGAATATATTACCTGACATGGACATACAAATTGTTACAAAAACGCGTTCAATATGAAGGTTTGAAATACACTGACGAGCAAAAATAAAGGGTCGGTCACAAAAATGACTATAACTACAAAACCCGCTGTGATAGCTTCTTCGAGTAAAATGTGTTTAGTAAAGAGTTTTATTCTCAATTAAACTTATTCTTGTCAAGAATAAAACTCTTTACTAAACTCATTTTACACGAAGAAGAAATCACAGCGGGTTTTGTAGTTATGGTCATTTTTGTAACCGACCCTTTATTTTTGCTCGTCAATGTAGACAACCTCTGACCGCACCTCTGAGTTTTCGGAATTTATGTGTAAAATTACATTTGAAATATACAATAAGCTTTACGGTAAAGGAAAAGGATACCTGTATGTATACAGGGTGGAAAATTGAGATGGGGCAGCAAGGGCAGCTACTAGATCCCTTGCTGCTACGCGAAAATGCTCTTAGGAGACCTTTACTAACTTTTTGAGTGAAGACAACCGACATACACAGATTTTTGATAAATGATAGATGATGAGATTTTTGATGTCAGCGAGAAAATCGACAGATTTGAAATATATTTTTTTAATGCCAATCGGTCCCATTTCTATCAAGTATTAAAACACTCTTTGAGACCAACTGAGGTTAGAGTACTTGAACACCCACAAATCAAAGAAAACTTTTTCCATACAGTTTGTAGGGTAATTTGGAAAGTGAAACTTTCGCATGTTGTTTTTTACGAATATGAATCCTTTATGCTTAAAATTTAATGAACTTTAAGCTAAAGAAAATTTCACATTGTAATTAATTACCCTACGAAATGTTTGGAAAAAGTTTTCTTTGATTTGTGGGTGTTCTAGTACTCTAACCTCAGTTGGTCTCAAAGAGTGTTTTAATCCGTGATAGAAATGGTACCGATTGGCATTAAAAAAAAATAAGTAAAATCTGTCGATTTTCTCGCTGACTGTACATTTTATCAAAAATCTGTGAATGTCGATTGTCATCACTCAAAAAGTTAGTAAAGGTCTCCTAAGAGAATTTTCGAGTAGCAGCAAGGGATCTAGTAGCTGCCCTTGCTGCCCCATCTCAACTTTCCACCCTGTATACCTGCAAAGAAATTCAATGGTGTGTGTGAAGTTCCCAATTCGCAGGCTGTGCACGGGCGTAGCCAGGTTTCAGTATCGGGGGGTACAGAAAAAAATCAACAAAAATGTGAATGAAATGACGGGTAATATTGTTTTTTTTTTAATAATTGTTGTTAACGGACTAAAGATATACTTATTTTGAATATTTCGGGGGGGTTTGAACCCCCAAACCCCCCCCCTGGCTACGCCCGTGGGCCTGTGCCCTGCAGTGGGACGTATATAGGCTGGGGTGATGATGATCCTAATGGTAAAATAAAACTTTCAAAACTCTAAAAGCTTGTGTCTTACCCCCGACACTAAGCCATGTGTACGCGTGTCAACGCGCGTACAATGCGAGATGGAGCGGCCGATACTTTTGTGTACGTTTTGTTTGGCCAGCTGTACGTACAGTCGGCTGCGCAGGTGATGAATTGACCCAAACACTGGTACCTCAACAAAGGCACAAGCTTTGTTCTGTTTCGTAACCTGCTCCGGTTTCTTCGGATGCAATCGGTACATCTGACCCTGTTAGGACAGTTAGGAAATGGGAAACAATAAAACTAAAGATACATGTGAACTTTTTAATAACATGGTACTGGCAATGACCTTGGGTTGTTATCGCGATGATATAAGTGGGTTATGAAAATGACCTTAAGATTACCTAGTGGTTTGAATATAGCCTTTCAAGCAGTTTGGGAGTTCGAACCCAAGTTTGACCCTAGGAGTTTTTCGAAAATGTTCTTAATTACATTTGAAATCCATCATGAGTTTGTTTTGTTTTGTTGGATTAATCATATCACCAACATTAATAAATATCACGGAACAAATTCATACAAATTGACCTAGTCCCAAACTAAGCAAAGCTTGTACTATACACATACTTAAATACATATTAAACAGACCTGAGAACAAACATTAGTATTTTTCATACAAATATCTGCCCCGAGACGGGAATCGAACCCGGAACCTCAAGCTTCGTAGTCAGGTTCTCTAAACACTAGGCCACTAACAGTTTGGGAGTTCGGTCTCGGGTTTGCACTTCGGAGTTTTTCGAAAATGTTCTTAATTAAATTTGAAGTTCATCATGAGTTTGTTTTATCTGGATGGAGGAAAGAAGGTTGAACTATAAATAAATAAATATCAGGGGACAATCTTACACAAATCGATCTAGTCCCAAACTAAGCAAAGCTTGTACTATGGGTACTTGACGACGATAAACATACTTATATAGATAAATAAATACTTAAATACATAGAAAACATCCATAACTCAGGAACAAATATTCGTGCTCATCACACAAATAAATGCCCTTACCGGGATTTGAACCCAGGACCTCTTGCTTCGTAGGCAGGGTCACTACCAACTAGGCTAAGCGGTCGTAAAGCGGTCGAGCAATTCTTGTATATATATATATATATATATATATATACAAGAATTGCTCGTTTAAAGGTATTAGAATTTTTCTGTATTTTATCATAGCTGATAGCGCCCAGCTGTTTCTGTTAGTAACTTTTTCCTTAACTGTACGGTTGATGAAACAAGAGCGAAAACGCTTGGTGCGGATTTTGGGAATACTGACAACGTAAGGGTGGAGACCCCGCCCCTACTTCTGGTCGACCTGTGGAAGGAACGAGCAGGGTGGCTAGTTATTGGCGATTTACCCTAAGTGATCTCATTGCGTTGGGAGTTTTTAAATTTTTAAATTTATAGCTATCGCGAAAGCTAATGCAGACGAAGCCGCGGTTTAAGGTTAATAATATATTATATGTGGCTATTAACCTTTCCCTGTTCAGTTGCAATTGTACTAAAACCAATCGAACTACCACCCGCAGTGGAACCCTTTCACTGTAAACTTAAATAATATATCTACCAATGGATATTAAGGAAGGTATAGTGTTTAGTGAGAAAAGGTACCGCAGTGAGTCACCATTCAAATGGTGCATTGTAAGTGGCGTAAGACGAGGAGCTCTTGTGAAATTATGATTGGCAGCATGTGTTTTAGGATTTCAATGGTTGTAAGTTTTACGAATTCACGCTTTCTTAACTATTATTTCGTTTAAAGGCGGTTGCTTTCCAATACAGAGCGAAACAAATCTATACTATTCGTATTATTTTGTTAATATCCCGATCGGTACAGCGCTTCGCTTCATCCTACTAATATTGTAGTGTGTAAGTTCCCAGGTTCTATTCCCGTGTCGGGGCAGATATTTGTATGCAAAATATGAATGTTTGTTCTCGGGTCTTGGGTGTTTAATATGTATTTAAAATTGTATCTGTCTACTATAAGTACCTATATGTTTATCCGTTGCTTAGTACCCATAACACAAGCTTTACTTATAAATACCTTGGGACTAGGTCACGTGATATTTATTTATGTGCGTACGTGCGAGCGCGCGTGTAGTTCGATTCGAACCCACGACCCTCTGCTTGAGAGACTATGAGTCAAACCACTAAGCCACTGTCCAAGCTACACTATTCCAGATTAACATCTTCGTGCAAAAACCCATTCTTCTCCGTTCCCACCAAAGTCAACATTTATGTCTCATAGACCTAAGTGTTCCCTACGTCACATAAATTGCCTACTTATTTTTCGTTTGGATTATTTATTTGGTTATTAATATTGTTTGGATTATTAAAAAAATGAAAAAAAAAATTATGTCACTTAGTTAAGAGATAACAGATTCATTATGACATAAGGTAAATGTCCCTGTACTCGATTCTGACCCAATACATGGCACCTTCAATCTTATGTCATAGTAACTGACATAATTATGGGCAGATGGGCGTCATCTACTGGGCGTTGAAGCGTCGAGCATTGGTACGTTTACCTTATCACTTTTAACATTAGATATTTTCGAAAAAGTGTCTATAAATAAATAAATAAATATCACGGGACAATTCACACCAATTGACCTAGTCCCAAAGTAAGCTTAGCAAAGCTTGTGTTATGGATACTAGGGAACGGATAAACATACTTATATAGATAGACACATACTTAAATACATATTAAACACCCAAGACCCGAGAACAAACATTCGTATTATTCATACAAATATCTGCCCCGACACGGGAATCGAACCCGGGACCTCAAGCTTCATAGTCAGGGTCTCTAACCACTAGGCCATCTGGTCGTCTATTTACGTTTAAATGACATGGATTTTTATTTTCTTATTTTTACCAAAACTGTTATACTGGCCTCCTTTGTGGCGAGTTTTGGTGCACTCAGTACGCGTTACACAGACGTAGATAACTTACACATCATCATCATCATCATTTCCAGCCGAAAGACGACCACTACTGTACATAGGCCTCCCCCAAGGCTCGCCAACCTGATCGGTCCCGTGCCATCCGCATCCAACGCGATCCCGCAACCTTAACCAGGTCGCCGCTCCATCTTGTTGGAGGCCTAACATACACACTTACATTTGTGTTTGCGGAATAGCAATGTACCTATTTTGGATTTTTTTCCTGAAGGTAATACGCAAGGCAGGTATGACCTGCCTTCACCTGACCCGCTTGCTTGTTTAACCCCTATAATAAAGGTGCTACAAGACCTTTTACAAAAGTGACGACAACCAATCAAATTGATTGACGACGTGGATTGATGAAAGTCGCTCTTTGACCTCTGCACAGTGGTTCATGTGGGAAACTGCTTTGGCTTAATTACGTAAAATTAAATAAATACATAAATTGTCAAAAATTACAAACAAATTCTTGACGTTTTAATTTAAAAAAAGTATACCGATTTGACCTATTTTTAATTGGATAACTAAAAATCAGTAACTTAAACAAACAGGCTATGCCTAGTGTGGGTGGGGTTCAGTAAAAATGTAACTGTGTTTTATTGTTATTTTTTGGAAATAAATTATTTGTATTTGTATTATGTATATAAAAGATTATTATCGTATTGTTGTTCAATTATTATCTTTGCTACTTATTTCATATAAAGATTTTTCAATAGAAGATATCAAGACCACCTGCTTCGAATGTTAAAAAAAATATATGCGATAAGATCTAAACCATTTTGACATTTATCACTACTTGTACTAAAAAAAATAGCTTTTTTATATTTAAAACCAGCTTTATTATTCAAATTAGTGGCAAAGATAAACGTATTAACATACTTTTTTCCCCCAGATCTTATCGTGCAAAAATAATGCACATTAAGAAATAGACTACTTCATAAACAATAAGATTTAAAAAAATCGCATAGTGGTGTCATTAAACCTGTTCGCGGATAAAAAAGGCAAATTATTTTGCAGGTGTTTTATTTTTGACGCAACGTTGCCAATACGTATTCAAAAGGTCGCCAAGAACATGTGATTCAAAGAAAGCAGCCTTGCAAAGCCATCGCTTCCAGCCCAGGGCGATTAATTAAATCCGTCAATACAATCTCGACCCCATTTTATAGGAAATACGGTGTGAAATTCATTTATAGAATTTTGCGATTGTCCGAAATCTGGTGATTCGTCATTATGAAATGTTGGGTTTTGAGTTGCGAAATTTGGTCAGAAATTGTAGTTGGTGAGATAACCAGCCTTGGACGAGGTTACCCAATGGGTGCACTCAAAGTCAATCCCGACAAAATTTTAGATGACAGTCCCAATTAAAATTACACTACGTCATGTCAAAACCATGTAATGCAAAAATTATTACTTAATTTATTTGAGGGCTATAGCGCCATCATGAGATATAATTTAAAAAAATCTTAATATGAAAACGATTTAATTCATGATGATCAGTCGAAAACAGCGCCACTAGTTTTGTTTTCTTTTTAATTAGTTTTCGTAAGTTTTTAGACTTTCAATCGTTCAATTTCTATTTAACACGATAACAAACATTTAAAAGGGAATAACTTGAGCGCTACTAGAAAACGAGAGTAATATGTAAATCATCTCGGATATCATATTCGGGCTTACAGGCCTCCTCTCGAAACGAGAAGGCTAGAGCTACAGTTCTAACGTGGCCTAGTGTGGATCAAAGATCACATTTTTTCGCAAGTGTGTATAGGTCTCATCGAGATATTTTTCTTCACCGTAAAGCTCATGGTATATTACAGATGTAATTTTGCACATAAATTCCGAAAAACTCAGAGCTCTGAGCCCGGGCTCAAACCCACGACCAACTTTTGTGAGGTCATAGGGCAAGAACTAAATTATAACACCAAAATAATTTGATCCCTCTGCATTCGTAAGCTTTGGTTTTAGCTAATCTTTTAGAATAATTTATATTTTACATTTTTTTTTTACTTATGTACAAATTTTTACCTTGACCGTGGTGAATCTTTCTCATTCGCATACGCTGAAGGCCTCCTTCACAATTATAATTATATCCCGTTCATTATTTATAACTTAAGATGTGTCGTTAATGCTTTAAAACTTAATCAACCTTGGCTAAGTAGGCCCCTGCGCACGTCGTTAGCAACTTAGCGTAGGTTATTTTAATAGCTTGTAGCCATTTGCAGTAAAGGATTATGTTTATCGCTGCGCTGCCATTTTATGCATTTGACATTAGAAAATTTTAAATGTTCAGAACTAGAACCATTTTTTGCCGTAAGGTCGAGGCGTCCCACTGTGCATAACAGCATATCACTGTCTAGTCTAGTAAATGTCATTAAGTTCCTGGGCAAAAAATTCACAGTGGGTCACTAAAAACTAAATTAGAGGACAAAAGAATCCTTTTAAATAGATTCTTCTTGTCGGTACTTGCGATGCTTTATCGAACATATTAAACACTAGCTTTTGTCCGCGACTTCGTCCACGTAGAATTCAAATTTGTTGTGAAGCTTTTTCATATAACTTTCATTAAACAAATCAAAAATCGTCACTACTTTGAAAAAAGCTCGTATCTCAAAATCAATAGTCTGGACAAGTAAACTTTGCTAAGTATGCATCAAGGTTCAGTTTGGTTTACATATTAATTTGAGATACCTACGAGCTTTTTTACAAGTAGTGATGAAATCCGGCAAAGCAGCATAAAAAATCCACCATATACTTGTTAACTGTCAATTTCACGTTTTTCGTACAATAAAGAGTTTTACATACAATACATACGCATAATATCATAGAATGATTTTTACTAGTGTAATTAGCTACTTGCAGGCTAAATTTGTATAGTCTAGTAACCATAGAGTTACGGAGACATATAAATCCAGTTCATTCCGTTTCAATAAACCCGTCCTTATTCCTTGCCAACATCATAAAGGCGATTGCTATGTAAAATTTCAGTCTACTAGGGTCAAGGGCTGGGCGTTGACGAGTCAGTGAGTCAATGGTGAGTGAGTGAGTCAGTCAGTAACTCAAGACTTTCGTATTTATAATATGTATAGATTTCTAATACGAAATTTCGTAAATTTAAAATATTACTTTCATATTGTTTTTCATTTTCTGCATGTAGTAGTTACAAATGAATAATATAAAGACGAACCATTATAAATGTATTGAAAGCGGAACTTGATATAAAATATCACATAATAAACCGTCTTCAACTTTGCATTACGAAAGTATCTGCTGCTGGCAGCTTCCTCGCTCAACGTATCAGCATTGCTATACAGCGAGGTAATGCTGCCAGTATCTTTGCCGCGGGGGGAAACATTTATTAATTTTTTATTTAGTTTTTAGTTTACTTAGTTTTTTTAATTTTTAATTATGGAATGAATAAGATACTGCGGATTTGTTTATTTCTATTTATTTTATAAAGCAACCTTCAGAATATTAAAATAATTTGCTGCTGATAAAATTATAGATATACTTTAAGAATTATATCTTGATTTGCTAACAATGACTTGTGATGTTTATTCAACTAAGCAGGATACTTATTTTTGAATGGATCTTAAATTAGCATACGGAAGTCCTCCTTCATCTGACACATATCTCGAGTGTTTAGTGGTTATGGTTTTTGTTAAATTATCTGCAAACAATCCATCATGAATAACATGACCCTTGTTTCTTTTTGACGTTGTGTCACTTGAAGTTTGAGCGATCCTTATTATGTTGGGGGAAACCGATGACAACGAACAACAGAAGGATGTCGAGATTTTTGTTTTCAAAAGCACTTATGTTAATACCACTGATTTTCCTGCGCTAGTTGTTTAATTTCATGGCTTATTGTAATATTTTTAATTAATAAAATAAAACCTATGAGATTTGTTTTTAAAAATACACAAAAAATTTAAAAAGACTAACTCTTCCGAAAAAATGCTACTAACTAGGAGTCGTGAGTCGAACCGTTTCATATTTTAAATTGTGAAAAAAGAAGTACTTATTCGAAATACTAATAACGAGCTGAGTTTACTTGTAGTAGCATACAAATAAATAATGTTCCTAACAATTCTAACTTAAACCAAACAAAAACTAAACCAATATATGCATAGATCCGGATTTTCGTTTTGACACGACCACGTATCTTCGCAGTACTCATTAAACCATATAGCTCTTATACGCCTAGCTATAAAAATCAAAATCGAACGTTTTAAATGATAAAATTTAATGCAAATATGCCTTTTTCAATGTCATCTTGTAACCAAAGTTGTACAAACACCTATAATGTCAAAGGTTGATGGGACGGAAGAAACATACGGATCTTCTTCAATGACAATCAAAACTTTATCTCTACGTTACTAACGTATACTTTTAAAGGATGCTGAAGTGGTAGTTACGTCACTTAGCGGTCGATTACTGTTAATTAATATGACACTTCTGTGTGTTTTAATCTTGACCTTAACTACCTAAGGCAGAGTATTGTAATTAGGTAAATTATTAAAAGCAAAATCAAGACGGCCAAACGTTTGAAATGTTACGTTACTTCTAGATTTTCTTGACCTTTTTTCAACAGCTACTCCTTACTTCCATACTAATAATGTAAATGGAAAAGTTTGTCCGTCTTTTACCTCTTCATGAAACTTGGTATTAAAATAGTTTGAGACCCTAATATAGTTTTTATCCCGGAAAATATATAGTTCCTGCAGGAGAGTAATTCTTTGCAGACAGAGACACGGGCAACAGCTAGTGTACCACATTTACTAGCGTTTTGTTTCCTTTGACTTCAAAAATCCTTTCTTACTGCTTCTCTAAAATCTAGGCATATATTATGTTTGTAAAGTTTCAAATCTCTAGGTCTAGTGGTTAATACTGTACGTTCTCTACCAGTCTGTTAGTCACTTTGCTCTTTTCTAGGTCCTTAAATAATGTACTTACCTACTACCTTAAGGAAAGTACAAATATGCCCAGACATTTATCGGACAAAAATTTACGTAGAAGCAAGAAGTAAACTCGACGGTATATTAAGCAGTTCCCGTCATACATGGACGCCTATAAAATCGAAAGCATCACACGCGCCGACTCCAAGCCTATTTCAAACGTAGAATCTAATCACATGATGACATTTAACGAAATTTTTAGCTTCCACGATAAAGTGACCAATGGCCAGCCCACACGGGTTACATCACCGCAGCTGCTCAAATTTATTACGTCGAGCTCCTTACAAGGATATAGGATCACGAAGAATGCGTCCAAGGCGAAAATGTCACGACCTTGGTAACAGTTTCACAATGTTTGGAAGGAAACTAAGCTCGTTTCCGAAAATCCCAACTCAACAGTGATTATTTTTTCAATTATAAATACGTCGTTATAATTAATTCACCAACTTAAACAATTCGCCTTGAGTTGAAATGAATAAGACAAATTTAAACGGCGAGTTTTATATTGTCCAGCATTAAGCAACCTTGTGACACTAGTTTTGTATCACGTAAATAACTTTATTTTGCGTTATAAACCCTAAATTAACCATGCTCGTTATATTTTAAAACCTGCACTGCAGAAAAAGCAGCATTTTTACAATTATCACCATCATATATCAACCAAAAGAAATCTACTACTGGACAGTGGCCTCCCCTAAAAAGTTCTATACAGATGGGTCCTGCGCTACCCATATCCAAGTAGTTCCTGGGATATTAATCCGATTGTCGGTCTGTCTCATTGGCGGCCTTCTCTTTCCACGTCTATCTTGTAAAATTTTCGACGTAGAATTTTATATATACGCAATTTTCGCGTATCACTCGCGGTATAGCTGTGACCGTATGAGCAGACAGGATATTTTTAGTACTTTGCCACCTAATTTATTTTTTATCTCAAATTGACATCTTCTCTTTCAGTTTGTGTCTGTTTTAAGACACGTTTGAAAGCTCTTTAGATGCTTAATGTCATTCACCCTAACTTTAATTTATCACTGATGTTAAGGACGTCATGGGCATTTTAAGTTGTTTTGACGCGAAGATAACGTTAAACGAGTTTGTTATTTATCATCTGATACGTTAATATGATAATCGCCTGGTAAAGCATTCGTTGCTGCTTGAAGAATAATTATTATAATTCTTGTCTAAGAAAAATGTTGGTAATTTGTTATAGTTATATCATTGACTATAAACATTTTCTATTGTACGAACCTATAAGTTTTTTGAATTGCAATGAAAATATCATTATCCAGCCGCTTGACATTTTCATTGAAAATAATTAAGTCTTTTTGACCTCCCAACTTAACCACTGTACAAGTACAAAAGAAAAAAATATTATATAGAATTATTATAGAATTAAGAAACAAAAAGTCAAAAAGTAAAAAGTTTGACATCGAATTTGTTTAAAAAGGACATTGAACTTGGAAAAACCGTACATTTTGTCGTTTAATTTTGGTATAAACTTGGTTACTATGTGAATACCTGTTTGAAACTACCTTTTTCGTATCTATATATACATATGTTTGAATATGAATCTCAAAAATTTAGTTATAGATTCAGTTTTATGACACAAGAACGATATTACGCACTAATGACCAATGTCCATCATTCGACATACTTATATACCTACTCGTATATAGTTACGATTAGCATATAAATCAGTACTTCATGAACAACGTCCACTGCTGAACATAGACCACCCCCAAAGCTCGCCAAACATATCGGTCCCGCGCCATTCGCATCCAACGCGTTCACGCAACCTTAACCACTTAAAACTTAGGACTTTAGTGTATTTAAGTGGCAGTAGGCAGGGAACAGCGCTCGTTGAATTGACCGCCGATGGGGCCGAAAGGTTCTCGAGTGACGCAGTGTAGGTAGGTCCTGGTTTTGGATGCGGGAATCAATACTTACCATCACGTAAATTCCGAAGAACTCAGAGGCACCCGGTCTCGAACCCACGATCCTCTTTGCTTGATAACTTTAAACTTGTGAATTTCGGATTTGTATTCTGAACCTTCCATTAAATAATTTATTGAATCAGGCGTTACTTTAAGAAGATAAGAAGAAAAAGAAAAGAATATTAAGTAATGAATTGAAACAATTACTTTGCTCACCCGCGACCTAACGATAGTTACGTTTATCTAAGAATTTCGTGTTCATGCAGTTCCTCCACCTCCACACTCTACGAACACTCTACGTTGTGTTTGTGTGATTTGTGTGTGTTCGTAAAGTGCGCAGGTGGAGGAACTGCATGAACACGCAATCCTTACATAAACGTAACTATCGTAAGGTCGCGGGTGAGCAAAGTAATTGTTTCAGTTTCTTCCATTAAAGTTTCACGTAATGCGAGAGCACGTTGCTATTTTAACATCGTATTTACGACAACGCGAACTTGAACGCTGACCCCTTCGCGAATATTAATACGAACAAGATGCTTTACAGGGTATGCTCCGTTGGGACATTGTTTTAGCAATACGTTGCTGCAATCAGCCATTTTTGGGGTTCCGTACCCGAGGGACGCCAACGGGACCCTATTACTGAGACGCCGCTGTCTATCCGTCCTATCACAGCGCCTCTTGGACCGTTATAGCTAGACACTTGAAATTTCCACCGATTCTGTATTATTGTGGCCGCTTTAAGAACAAATCATCATCATCATTTCAGTCGAAAGACGTCCACTGCTGAACATAGGCTTCCCCCAAGGCTCGCCAAACAGATTGGTCCATCCATCTTGTTGGAGGCCTACCTACAGCGCGTCTTGCGGTCCGTGGACGCCAGAACAACAAATACTAAAACTAAAATAAAGTAAAAAATTAAGGGGTTCGTCATACAAGAAACGCGTTTTTTTTTTCAGCGTTGTTAACTTAATCTCTACAATGATATTAACTAGATACTTGACATTTTCATCCATACCAATATTAAAAATTTGATATTCTTTCACGTCGAAACAAAACGACGGATTGCCGTGTTTTTTTGTATGGACATAGTTGAAGGGCTGGAGAGTGACATAGACTACTTTTTAAAACGGGAAACACGTTACGTACGCGGACAAAGTCGCGGGAAAAAGCTAGTAGAGTATAATATTGCTATAGCCTATTACGACAAATAACAAAAGCAAACTGTACGGAGGTATGGAACCCTTCATGTACCAGTCCGACACGCACTTGACTGTTTTTTTGCATGTAACGTCAAATAGCGACATGAAGACATTGCGTGCATAATATTGCAATTAATCAAGTTAATTTATCAAGGCCAAAGGCTGGCAGGCGCTTGCAAATACATTCGCTATCTCTTTCTGCTAATGCTCGACCGAACATTCAGCTTAGGGTTCGGTTTCGTCGAATTTTGGCGTTATATTGAAATTAGTACCTAATTAATATTTTATTCTAGATTCTTATTGTGGCAGAATATCAGTGTTTTGCTCCTATGAGCAATGTTAACCACTGAGCCATGGCCCTTTTGCACTACTGCAGCGCATACAGACGATATTTAAAATGTTTTACTTTTAAGTTTGTATTGATTTCTGTATTGTTGGTAATCTTGATTGTGTGTGCTTGCCAAATAAATGTCTATATCTATCTATAAAAATAAGAAAACGAAAACGCTATTAATGAACTGAAACAATTACTTTGCTCACCCGCGACCTTACGATAGCTACGTTTATGTAAAAAAAATGCGTGTTCATGCAGTTCCTCCACCTCCACACTGTATAAACACACACAAATTACACAAACCCAATGTAACTATCATCACCACCAAACTACACTGACGCATTTCGAACTCAACCAGAGCACATCTTCAGAGTACCGTACTGGGGCCATTTTTAGAATTTCTATAGTTTTTGTTTATTTTATTTCATTTTAAGCTAGCTTTAATTTTTATTTTCTAATTTGACTTGTACTCAATGTTATTAGATTGTAATAAAGAGGTCACTTACACAATTTTATTGAATCAGGCTTACTTTGCGGGGGTTCATATTAATGAACTGAAACAATTACTTTGCTCACCCGCTTTTCGTTGGTCGCGGGTGAACAAAGTAGTTGTTTCAGTTCATTAGGTCATTTCATTGCAATCCAAATGCCTTCCTAAGTCGCGTGCCAAGTTCCATACTATTAAAATCGCGTTAGTTTTTTCTTCAAACCTAATGGCAATAAACTCATCATTCTACGTCAAAATTGATTGACGGTCAATCTAACCTTTCTAGATTTGCGGTTAATAGATTGACGATTTGATAGTGTCAGCAATTATTTCTACACCTGCAGGTACATGCGCTACGTAACTTGTCTACAGTATGAAAAAAAAACTGGCCAAGTAAGAGTCGGACTCGCGCACGAAGGGTTCCGTACCATTATCTATAAAAAATGCGGTTTACGATTTATGACCTATTAAAAAAAAACTACTTACTAGATCTCGTTCAAACCAATTTTCGGTGGAAGTTTACATGGTAATGTACATCATATTTTTTTTAGTTTTATCATTCTCTTATTTTAGAAGTTACAGGGGGGGGACACACATTTTACCACTTTGGAAGTGTCTCTCGCGCAAACTATTCAGTTTAGAAAAAAATTATATTAGAAACCTCAATAACATTTTTAAAGACCATGGATACCACACACGTATGGGTTTAATGAAAAAAAAAATTTAGTTTCAGTTCTAAGTATGGGTATAGGGAACCCCCAAAATTTATTGTTTTTTTTTCTATTTTTGTGTGAAAATCTTAATGCGGTTCACAGAATACATCTACTTACCAATTTTTAACAGCATAGTTGTTATTGTTTCGGAAAAAAATGGCTGTGACATACGGACGGACAGACAGACAGACAGACATACAGACACGACGAATCCATAAGGGTTCCGTTTTTTGCCATTTGGCTACGGAACCCTAAAAATACCATTGAAAGTGATATTAGGAAGTTTGAGTGCTTGTAGACGCCCCTTAGCGTGTCTTGTAAGGTGCTCTATAACTCTATGTCTATTACATTATTTTTAATATCACAGGAAAATTCACACCAATTAACCCAGTCCCAAAAAAGCAAAGCTTGTGTTATGTGCACTAGGCAACGGATAAACATACTTATATAGATAGATAGATCATCATCATCATCAGCCTTTGCTCGTCCACTGCTGGACATAGGCCTCTCCCATTGCACGCATGATCCTCGGCCACTCTCATCCAGCTCTTGCCAGCCTTGCGAATATCATCGCTCCACCGAGTCTGAGGACGTCCCACGCTACGTTTGCCGATCCGAAGTCTCCACTCAAGAACTCGTCTACCCCAACGGTTATTGGTTCTTTGGGTTATATCGCCGATAAATAAAAAAATAAAAAAATATCTGCCTCGACGCGGAAATCGAACCCGAGACCTCAAGCTTCGTAGGTACTTAGGTTCTCTAACCACTTAGCCATTTGGTCGTTTAATCCATGATCCAAGATTTGTTGATTTTTTTTCATTTTGTCATTATCTTTGATATATTGATAGGTTAAATCATGTGTTAAGTAATCTTAATTTGATAAACAAGCCATAATAACGCCTCCTCATTTTTAAAAGCGGCTAAAAATGGATTGATCACAATCTTTAACGAACGGCGTAACTGAAGTCAAGGGCGATCCGTTAATCGACAGATTAATTATAATTTGTATGCAAGTATATTTTAATTCGAGAGTGACATCCGATAATCGGATGGGGAAACACTGCGAAATAACCGGGTATGTACTACAATACCGAAGTACGGAAGACCGAATGTATTAAAACATCGAATTAGTCAAAAGTCCGACACGATTTTTTTCTGAAACCGTAAACTTTTCATCATCATACATCATACAGAACCCATTAGGTTAGGTTAGGTTTGTTTTATAACAATCTTAAAAAGTTAAAGGTTTCAGAAAAAAATCGTGTCGGTCTTTTGACCCATTCGATGTTTTAATACATTCGGTCTTTCGTACTTCGGTATTGTAATACATACCCAAATAACCACAGAGGTCGATCGACGGGAAATGTCAAATATAGAAATTTTGATGACTGTAAGTAGCTTACCTAATAATTCCTAAGTCAAAATGTTATATTTTAACAAAGACATAGAAACAGGAAAAAGCCGTGGCGGCCTAGTGGTTTGACCTAATGGTCTCTCAAGCAGAGGGTCGAGGGTTCAAATCCCGGCTCACACCTCTGAGTTATTCGGCATTTACGTGCGAAATTGCATTTGAAATTTAGCATGAGCTTTACGCTAAAGGAAATCATCGCGAAGAAATTCAATGCTGGGTCCGCGTGGGAACTACAGACCAAGCCCTCTCGTTCTTGGAGGAGGCCTGTGCCGCAGTGGGACGTAATATAGGCTGGGATGGATGGATGAATAGAATCAGGATCTTAATCCGTAAAATTTATAATTATAGTTTTTTGGGTTAGATTAAATTCATTTAATTGTTTTGTATTGTGTATAAATAAATGTTTTGAATTGCAGTTATTCGAAATTAAAGATTATGTAGTAGAGTATTTATAAATTTTGTTTAAGCTTTTGTTATGTTGATTGCTATTTTATATTCACGTCCGTAAAGAGGGAGAACTGATTTTCCGTTTTACTACAAAAACTTAGACATCGGTTGAACATGTATTTTTAACACGTCAGTTCTCAAAAAAACTATAAGCTTTATTAGCAGAATATTTGTTCAACGATGACTAAGGTTTTTTTAAATGAATAAACTTTTTTTTTTATTTGTGGTGTACAATAAAGAGTCATTGTATTAAGTATATTGTTTTTCTCGGGTGCACTAGCCGGGATTTGAACCCGGTCTTGGCTCGCGACTCTGTCTGCGAAGAATATGGGTATAAAAAATTCTCAGACCTACCAAATATAGAGAAAAAAAATTGATAAAAACCGATCAAACCGTTTCGAAGGAGTTCCGTAACAAACACCGTGACACGAGATTTTTATATATTAGATTATAAATACAATGGTATCTTTATCCTGTCTGTTACCTATTCACGCTTAAATTGAAATTTTGGTATGGAGATGACATCCTGGGAAGGGCATATGATGGTTCTATCCCGAAGAAATAGCATAGTTCCTGCAGTATAGCTAAAAACTGATCCTTCACAGCTTATTTCTCCATATTTTTTTAGGTTTGCAATAGGCAATCATTTCTTTACGATTACACACGAGGTTCTCTCATTTATGGTGATAGTGTCAGGTGTTTAGTTTTCTATAACTTGATCTAAATACACTTAGGTATGCGAATATTCGCAGCCGGATCTCGGGCGTTCACCGGAGCGAGGTCACGCATGTAATATGTCAAGGACAGTAAAGTTCGAGACGTCCCGTGTCACTATTCCGATTCAGAATCCGTCAGCAATCTCCAAATTTATTACGATTCGATATTGTTAGATGTATTTTTTTAGAGGATTTCTGTGACAGAATAGTGATGTTTGTATTTTTATAATAATGTATGTATCTAGAATACATAACTATAGGTGAATTAAAAAATTACTACACAAGGTCTGTGTGGGAAATACAGCTCAAGCCTTTTAAATCTAAGAGACAGTGGGATGTGTATAGGTCGCAGACGATGCTAATGACACCTATGCAAATTTCGACTGTTGATCCATTTCTGCCATATCCGCAGAAGCTCTAAATTTATTTAATGAAGTAACGAATCCGAACGCATAAATCTAAACTGTAAGATATGGGTTTTACCTCCGACGTTTCACATTTAAATGCTAACGAATTTTTTGCGTTATCACTGACTTTCTGGAAGTCGACAAACTAGTTATTCTTTTCTAATTTATGCTGGGAGTAAAAAATAATAAAATGGTATATTAAGTTACGATATTAGCAACCGTTTAAATTGGTGATTTAAAATGTCAAATTGTCGCATTCCTTCGAAATAACAAGTCTTCTTTAGCTGGTTTCGCTATGAGAAGTCTCTGTAGCATTCATTTTGTATGTTACTTAGATCTCTGTTTAAGAGTCCACCGTACAATGCTATTTTTTAAAAGACTTTGTATAAAATTGGCCTATTTTATGGAAGTAAAAAAAATATTAGGATAATCTTAATCGTATTCTTTAATTCTTGTTTGCTTCCGAAACACGATTAAAAAAAATTTGGATCGATATAATTTAATGCCAAATTGAGCTCTTACTTTCATTTTGAATCCGACAATACTCCGATATACATTTTGCCACTATTTATTCATTTTATTTAATCTTCCTTGGTATAAGTAAAACTTTAAGAAATATCACATGACATGAAGAAATCTCAAAGTATAATGAACAGGATGCACTTCTGAGGAATGATGTTCCAGTACTTGCAATAGTTTGCATAAACACAATAAGTAGTTTATTATTGTACCGTTCGCAACCATTATAATAAATGTTCTTATTTAAGTAAGATTAATCGTCACCTTAACTTCAAAATGTTTCCTTAAATGTTTTCTTTTTTTTGGTGAAGAAATAAAGATAATATTTAATCAAAGAAACATAACAGGCATCATGGCTTTAAAATCTACAAATTATCACAAAATGTATCCGGAATATTCTAGTAAGCGCTTGGGTGAGATAAAATGGAGTTGGGTGGGAGTGGAATTCTCTGCTTGCGACTGTGTTCCCTGAACACTACAATTTGGCCGTTTTCAAGTCTAGGGTGAATGAGCATTTACTAGGCAAGCGTGCTCCATCGTAGGCCTCATCTTCGCATTCCATCAGGCGTGATTTTGGTCAAACGCAAGCCATTATTGTATAAAAAAAGTTGTAAATGTTATTCAGAACTTTTTAATTATAAGTAGTTGGCTTTGTACTAAATACTATTTAAACCTTGATAGTACTACTGCTTCGGAGGAAAATGAAAAGTTTCATACATCTTGAAAACTTGTAAGACCTTTTCAAAAGTGTTCATTGAGACCTGTTGAAATATGACGGATGTTTACTTACTTGTGTCAATAATGCAAGATAGATTAAATAAATAAATATCTCGGGACGACTGACACCAATTGATCTAGTTTTAATGTAAGCAAAGTTAAGGGTTACGTGTATAACGAGTAGGCAACGGATAAATATATAGTACGCTTGACTTGGGACGAACGCGGGCGGGTGTGTGCGGGCGGGTGCTGTGGGGGGCAAGCGGGGGGGGGTATTTTTTTTATATCGAGGAACTAAGGAGTCATAATTGATGAAAAAGCAAATTGGATAAAAAAAAATAACCTGCCTCATAAATTCCACGCGGACGGAGTCGCGGGCAAAAGCTCTTCTCAGGTGAATTTTTCGCTTCGAGCCCTTATCTTTCAAAACAAACGGTATAGTCATAGTATTAAGGTTCAAATTTAATGTAATGGCTCGAAGCGAAAAATTCACCTGGGAAGATTTATACTATGACACTAAAATACATATTAAACTCTCGACTCGAGAACAAATATTCGCAGGGATCGAACCGGGACCTCAGGCTTTGTTCAGGTTCTCCAACCACTGGGCCATCCGGTCTTCAAAAGATGTACCACCGGATACTTGATTTAACCGGAAAACATCGACTTTTTTTTACATCTTTATTTTAAAGATCTTTGATCAAGTAAATTGAACATGTCAGTTCCAATAGGCCTTGACTCGATTTAAAAACTACCAACCTTACAATTAAAAATATGGCTCAAGCCAAGAGGGATACGACTCGTCCCCCAAATCACACCGCCGAAGCCCCCGACACAGACCGCCAAACCCGTACACGGTTTCTCTGCTAAATAACACGGTCTATTTACTTACTTTCTAAAAACCCGTATACAAATCTAGCAGTCTGCGACAGTATAGCTTGGAAAACACCAATATTTAAGAGGGTAAGGTCCCAGACTCTCCTGAACGTATCCCTCTTGACTCGAGTCCTTGCACACTCCATCAATAAGTTAATAACATCGACATAATCTTGTAAATAAATTACACGTTCGAAATGCCTCATCATTACTATAACAAAGGACAGCTATAATTTCGTATTGAGCAATATTGACGAAGGAGGCATCTTGACCTGCGGCACCATCTTAACATTACTTTCGATCAAAATAAGCTTAATTCTCGTGAAACGAAACTGAGCCTTATTACAATTAAATAAAGCTACTGGTCATAAGTCGCTTTTTTTGTAAGGGTAATGCTATCTTGGTAATTGAAATGCACTGGCCAGAACCAAAAGCAGACGTGGCGACACATGAGGACAATGAAATTGTCCTTAAAATGAGAAAAAAATTGACGATCGTCATTACAGTAACGATAATAGCGCCCTCGAGATTTAAGTGCGTGCTTTATAGCAAATTAATTTAAATCGTCGTAAATTATTGGATACTGTATTTATGTCAAGAAATGCGGTTTTTATTTAAAACGAACTAGCTTTTGGCTTCACCTGATGTGGCCAAAGATTTAACTTACAACAAAGTTCAAGTTATTTTTAGGGTTCTGTACCCAAAGGGTAAAAACGGAAACCCTATTACTGAGGCTCCGCTGTCCGTCCGTCCGTCCGTCCGTCCGTCTGTCACCAGGCTGTATCTCGGGAACCGTGATAGCTAGAGAATTGAAATTTTCACAGATGATGTATTTCGGTTGCCGCTATAACAACAAATACTAAAAAATAGAATTAAATAAATATTTAAGGGGGCTCCCATACAACAAACATGATTTTTTGCTCGTTTTTGCTCGATATTGATAACGGCAACAGGTAGACACTTGAAATATTCACAGAATATTTAATTATATATTGAATTTAAAAATAAATCATTAAATTAAAATAAAAAAAATATTTAAGGGGGCTCCCATACAACAAACGTGATTTTTATAGATAATTGTACGGAACCCTTCGTGCGCGAGTCCGACTCGCACTTGGCCGGTTTTTATTTCATTTATTACATTATCATGGACTCTACTGTACCTGTCAAATATAAGCTCAAGAAGATATTTAGAAATTGCTCTAAATCGATTTCCAAATTATGATTTGTATGACATTATGTAGATTCATATTATGATGTTTATTGAAATTTACCATGACCTTTTTACGCTGAGGGAAAACATCGTAAGGAAACCTGTATACACGTGCGAAGAAATTCAATTGTGTGTATGAAGTTCCCAATTCGCACTGGGCTCGCGTAGGAACTATGAGCCTAGCCGTCTCATTCTGAGAAGTCTGTGCGCTGAAATGGGATATAGACTGAGATGATGAGGATATACATAATTATAGGTTCTAAGTAAGGTAAAGCCTACATTCCTAATAGAGGTTCCATTGACCTTTGCAACGTAAACAATTTCATGGTCTACGAGCTGCCGTATAATGACCTAGGTTTCGACAGATGCGGCAATATGTACCGAAAGAAGATCAAATTTTGCGTCATTATTATATTACTAGCTTTTACTAGCGGTCTCGCTCGCATTTAAAGTCAAAGCCAAAGTATCTTTATTACAAGTTACAAGCCTTTTATTAGACCTTTGTCTTTTTTTATTTTTTATAGTACCTAATACTTATTTAATGATACAATTCATCCAACTATACAAATAAATACATGACGTAAACATAATAAAATTAACTTTAAATAAATCAACAGTATAGTTAAATATAAAGTAAAACTAAGTAAACTAAAAACTAAATAAAATTAATAAATGGTTCCCCCCGCGGCATGGACCCAAAGATACTGGCAGCATTACCTCGCTGTACAGCAATGCTGACACGTTGAGCTAGGAAGCTAAGGCTGCCAGATCGTATATTTGGATACAAAATATGTATAATCGTATGGTGTATTGTATCCATGATCGATCATTTCGTATAATTCGATATGATGTGTTAGTTTAGTTTTAAGAAATTATGAAGAAAAATCGATTTATGGGAGCTTTCAGAAAAAAATGTACCCGTTTTCTTTAATTATCCTTAATTTTTCCATACAAAATTTATTAGTCAGTTTTGTGACGGTCCATACAACTTGTATAGTTAACTGCGTCACAAAACTGACAATTAACAGAGGGACACTTTTTTTATTGCTTAAATCGATAGTGCTTGTGATTCTGAGTAGAAATAACCCAAAATTTGTTAGGTTTTAAAAAAATGTACAGGGTACACTTTTTTCTGAAAATGCCCTTATAGAATTTTTCTGTATAATGCGATCAAATTTCGTATAATCGCAGATACTAAACCGTATAGCCGCGATTTGTTTGCTGGCAGCCCGCTGCCAGCTCTTCGGTCCCCTGTGGTATCACAGAGCCTTTTTGAAAATTCTTTATAGAGTATTTATGCGCTGGGGCCCCACGGACCTAAGGTCTCAACCCCGAACGGAAGAATGTAGTATTCAGAGCCGAGACCTTTGTATTTATTTTAATTTATTTATGTTAAACTTGGTATTATTTTTTTCGCGCTGATGTATTTTTCGGTATGTTAAAAAACACTTTCCGAAAACACAAAACGTCCAACGAACTTCGATCGCTCAGTTGCTTGAAATAATTGTATTTACCGGTTATCTTACTTAGAGACGGTCCATCGAATCGGTGTCAAGAGGCTCTTATTCCAATCAACTAATTGCTCGTCTTGACACTAGTGTCAACAGCTGTCAAACTCACTTGATGTCAAAATCACCTATTGTGTCCATTAGGCGGTTGTTACCTTGAATTATTTCAGAATGTGATACTTATCAAATGTAGGAGAAAGAGCCAAGTGCGAGTCGTACTTGACCGTACTACAATGATCGTTGCTGAAGATCGGAAAAAACCCTTTAATTTTTAATTCAATATTCAAGTTCAAAGTAATACCTTCACATACAGATTTTTATCACTATCACTAACTGATGGCCGATGGGGCAAAAAGGTTCTCGAGTGGCGTCCACGGACCGGAAGACGCAGTGTAGGTAAACCTCCAACAAGATGGAGCGACGACCTGGTTAAGGTTGCGGGATCGCGTTGGATGCGGAGGGCACGGGACCGATCTGTTTGGCGAGCCTTGGGGGAGGCCTATGTTCAGCTGTGGACGTCTTTCGGCTGAAACGATGATGATGATGATAATAAATCTTCCCTTAAGTTAACGGAAATAAAAAACACTCTGATTATATTTTGCCAGACCCCTGCGTAGAGATTTGAGTCTCACGGTAGTTTCATCTTTAAAAAAAAACACGGTGCATAATATAGTATATTTTTTATCGAGGGACTAAAAGAAGCCAATATATACCCGAGGTGGTTAGCCACCCGAGCTTTAGCGAGGGTTTCTATTTATCCGAGGGTTTATATTGACTTTTAGTCTCCAGGTGAAAACTCTATTTTTCACTTTGAATGCGAGAAAAAAAAAAAGATTATCAATTATGTCTTTTGCTCTTTGCTACATCATAATTTTCACTATCACTTGACGACATTGTGAGAATATCAATTTAAATTTTAATAGTTTACGATTTACGCTCTACAACAATTTCAAAGTTTTCGCGGTAAGTATTTTTTTCCAACCAGACACAGATATAACAAAATCGCATCGGTGAAATGGTCCATACACAAACTGGAAAAAATAGAATGCCGCCACCTTCTACGCGGAAAAGTATAGAACTAAGACCACGTAGACTAAGAACGTAACATTTTCGTCATGAAAATGGTCTACACAATCTTATTTTTTTATATATATATTGTTTTGCCACTAAGCAAGTACTGGCTGTTTGAGTTTGTCTAAGTCACTCGAAATGAATTAAAAAAATAATTACTTTTACTCCCTGGGGAATAAAGCACTTACTTTACTCCCGCCTCGTAAGACTATATTGACCTACTTTTAGAGCATGAGAAGTGAAAAATAATATAACAAACATTTGGAATTTGTCACACTGAATGTGTCCTGCGGTCGCGGTCAGGTCAAATTGAACGCAGCCCGCATTATGTATGAACAACATTGTCGGTCTCTATATATTGCGCGTGCGTGCGATCTGACCGCGCGGACCCCACGGTCCGATCGCATATCTATACAAAATATACAGGGTTTTTTTACTTTTAGAAATTTGTCTTATATGAACAACTCAACTCATAGTAACTCGACCAATTTATTGGACGAATTACTATGAGTTACTATGCAAAATAAAAAAAATAAGTGATAAAATATTATAACGAAAAATACTGAAATTTGTTATTTTAACGACACTGTATCACATATTAAAATGAGTGCACTTAAAAAATTACTCTGTATAGAGACCGACAATGTTGTTCGTACATAATGAGGGCTGCGTTCAATTTAACCTGACCGCGACCGCAGAATGCATCCAGCGCGGCAAATCAATTCAATTATAAGTTATAGATAAGTATATTGACATTTATTATTTTTTTATTTTTGATATTATTTATTTATTTGTTTGACTGATGTGTTGGAGCCTAATTACTACGTTTATTAATTTACATATAATTTATAAATACTAACATTGGTGATAAGAATAATTGATACTAACACATTATCCCTTTATATAATTTTTTCTTTTTATCATCATAATTATTGTGTGCCTATGGATGGAAACGTCTGACAATAAATGATTTTTATTTTTTTTATTTTTATTTTATTTATTTAAATCCTTTACCATAAATTTTAGTAAGTTACCACCATACATCGTTATCGCGGGGGCAAAAACGATTTGACAGTACTGAAATATTATGAAAATTAGCAATAACAGAAGCGTCACTGATATCGAGCAACATTTATGACCAAGAGTTCAAAATTTATCAACTATATTACTAATATCAGACCTCCATACTTGACTTGATTACTAATACATACCTAAAAAATATTAATTACGCAATCGCAGCGTCAAACTCTTCAGCCACTTTACTTGCTTGACATTGTCATTTAGGTATTAATTATTCGTAATAATAACTGTGTTTACAACATAATTATTTGTGATCTATTACGAAATCCAAATAAAATCCGAGTAAATATACGTTAATAAAAATTACACACATTGCTGGCTTATTATTCAAGTAGACACATTGACTTCTATGTATGTAAACGTTTAAACAGTAAGTATAAGACAAATTTGATTGACCTTTTCCAGCGAAAACTTTAGTGTTACTAAAACTTCTTAGATGCTTGGAACTTGTAGGCAGAATATATCCGTATACTAAACAGACATTCTGTTATATATGTTCTTTAACTGATTTGTTCTTGCTCCCGCGATAACGATGTATGGTTATCACATCGCACAAAGCCTTAACCTAACCGATAACGAGTCTCAGCTAAACATTTAAAACGACGTATTAGGTAATCGAACCTGACCCTCTTACGACACGCGCTCAGCGACGAGATAAAAAGCGAAAACTTTTCTTTAGAATCCTTAACAACTGTTTACAATTGTTTTAACAATTGTTTACAAATGTGTGACGGATTGTTGTGCCACGGTTGCCTCATTGTGTCGGTGTGCGTTTAGACTATATCCGTACATACTTTGTCCCATTGTGATATAATCACGTCTCCTTCCCAGCAAAGGGACAGGCCTTAGATTATTTATGCACTAGATGGAGCGTCAGGAGCAAACATCGCGATACAAAACGTCCACCATCCATTTGACAGCTTCATATTACGATCGCGTTACGTCATTCCGGTTGTGCTTAATGATACCAGTTAATTTCACATTCCCCAAAATGTGGGGAAAAAATATTAGAGGCCGATAGACGCGAGTAAAAGTGACTGTAAATGGTAATTAAATAAAGTATGAATAAATAAAACTAAAAACTGATTATATATATTTTTTTCTGTGGCAAAATCGAAATTTGAGCGGCCGCGGGGAAATCTAAACACGCGGTAGTGTGTCAAGCTAAGTTCAAGGAAATGAAACTGGCAAAGCAGCGCTGTGTGAATATTACACGAACCAATTGGAGCCACTTTTGACCCCTTCATAACTACAATACAAATAGATAGTAGATTGATAAATAAGGGTTGTAAGTAGAGATGGGCTGAGTACTCGTTTACTACTCAGTACTCGGTGTACTCGGCAGTTTTTTTGATACTCCTACTCGGCCGAATAACTCGGTTCAAATGCCGAGTATACTCGGTCTAAATAAAATTATTATTAATCATGCGTATTAAAATAAAACGGGCTTGTAAAACAACCAGATTCGCAATCTTTTGCGTATGCTCATTGTGTCAACAGTCACTGTACACAATCATCTATTTCCAATGTTTTTAAAATATTTAAGCAATTAATGTGCGGACCAAATGCGTATTACTCGTTAAACAAAAACTGACTAATTTGCGGGGAGAAGGCGGGGATCCCCGCGACGTTCGCTCGCGGTGGCTGGTAGCGCCGCGCGAACCTATCTAAACCCGTTTTCTCGCCTCAAAACAGAACCGAATAACTCGGCCGAGTACTCGGATTGAGAAACTTTGAACCGAGTATACTCGGTAATCGGTTACTCGGTAAAAGTTGTACTCGGCGCATCTCTAGTTGTAAGTTGTAATTGATCATTTACACTCGAGTTGAACACTACTTTTTATCATAAATGCGAAGAAATAAAGAAAAACCGTTATGTTAAAAATATATACGCCATTTGTAAGAGAGCGCGTCGCGCCGCCCTTGCGGCCGGCACCGGCGTCACGTCGCCGCGGCCGCCTGCACACCTTGCTGAGCTCGGTGCGCAGGCGGCGAGGCGCTGCAGCTGCACGTGCAGCAGCGCACGGGCGGCGCGCGCGCGGCGTGGCGCAGCACGCGGCCACGGGGTTCGTGAATACAAAGGAGCACCATTCGATTTTCAAATTTACTTACATCCCTAAGGATGTAAATCGAATTTACATCCCGGATTTCAAGCTGAATGCAACCTACTTTCAGAGCTTGAGTGGTGAAAAAGAATTTATTTCCAAAAATAATAATGAAACACGGTTACATTACATTTATTTATTATTATTACACATTTAGTCATTTCTATAACGTTTCTCGCGCTGTCACTATGCAGACTGAAGGGAAAATGACAAATGAGTGTTGCCAATGTGTGCGGCAAAACTGCGGGGAAAGCGAAGCTGATTGGCGAATGTGTGGGGAGAGCTTCAATTCTGGGAAAATGAGGGGATTTTAAGTATGAACACAAATACGCGACATTTGACATCAAATTTTTTTTTTTTTTTTTATTTTATCTAGTTTCCACATATATTTGTATAAGATACCTGTACATTATTATGGAAATAAAGAATTATTATTATTATTATTATTATTAATTTCTGCTAGTCTTGATTAATTTCCTACAATTCACTATTCGCAACAGCTCGAAACTAAGTCACTCGGCCCACATAATGTTTCATTCCCCACCCGTGGGGAATTTCGACAATGCGTTTGGGGATTTTAGCATATTACTATTGGCAACCCTGTCATTCGGAATGACGCAATTGACATATAAGCCAACAGTTGGCTTATATTTTTATGGGACGATTTCATGCCGCCTATGCTCCATCTAGTGCATAAATAATCTAAGGGACAGGCAGAGACTATTTGGTTCCACCTGCTACGATTCTGACATACGTTTTTAGCTTCCCTAAGGCGCAAACCACACAGAAGAGACGTGGGACGGGGGCGCGTCGCAGTCCGCGTCTCCGCCCCGTCTCTTCTATACATTTAGTATGAAAACTGATTCAAGGGGCGCCGCGACTGCGTCGCGCCCCCGTCCCACGTCTCTTCTTTGTCTTGCGCGTAATAATAGGGATGACGACCGGGTTATAAATATGTCATTCTATTTAGTCCGTCAGTTAGATTATGGAAAAATATGGGACACGTATTTTTTGGTTTATCAAATTATTAAACATCGACAAAGGCATAGATCATCAAACTTCCGGAGTGGGGGTTTGTGACGTCACTCTTAGGTAAAAATTGTACCATATAGTGACGTCACTCGAAACTTCTAAGCACTGTATCCTCGTCATTTTTTGTTTGTCAAACAAAAGAAAAAATACGTGTAGGTACAATATTTTTTAATAATGTAACTGACGGACTAAACAGTTTTTTTTAGTCGTCTAGCCTATTCAAATTTTCATACAAACTCGCCGGTGATATAATTGACTTTAATATAAATACATAAAAGCTATTTTGGAATGGCAGATGTCTTGTAATAATTGACAGGAAATTTGTCGCAAATACAATTATGAGATGATGGCGATGATGACGACACTTACGAGATAAATTTCTGGGACACTAATTAAAAATTCCATATCTCGAAAACTAATGAAGCTAGCTTCTTGAAATTTCTAAATAACTGGACTTTTAATGCAGTTTGATGGTAATTAAATAAATTGCTAAACTATTAGATTACAAGCTGTTGCCCGCGAATCCGGCTGAGAAGAAAAAAATCCTATATGTTAAAAGGGAGAAAAGTGTCATAATAATATGTTAATCTAGGTTGTAAGCTACCTATGTGCCAAATTTCATTAGAATCCGTCAAACCGTTTTAGCATAAAAGAGTAACAAACATCCACACATCGAAACAAACTTTAACGTTTATAATTATACATATAAGTGGGATAGGTTTAAAAAAGCATTACAGCTGGTCTACCTACTGAAAATAATCTTTTTTAAATAAATTATTGAATCAGGCGTTACTTTGCGGAGGTCCATATTAATGAACTAAAACAATTAGGTACTTTGCTCACCCGCGACCTTACAATAGTTACGCTTATGCAAGAAATGTGTGTTCATGCAGTTCCTCCACCTCCACACTGTACGAACACACACAAATCACATAAACACAACCATCACCACCACCAAGCTACACTGACGCGTTTCGAACTCAACCAGAGCTCATCTTCAGAGTTAAGTCTTTTTTACCAAAAAACTATCGATTTCAAAGTCAAAGTCAAAATTCAATTTTATTCAATGTAGCTATAACAAACACTCATGAATGATAAAGAATCTACAACCGGATCGGAAAAAACCCTGATGAAAATAATATGGCAAAGAACTCGATAAATATATACTTCTATTATTTTTTTAAACAGCTTCAAACAGACTTTAACGAAAATACACGCCACCAAATTATGCTTTCTAAGTGCAAACTTTCTGAGTGAGTTTCTAAAAAAAGTACTTGAATCACGACAGGTGTGACTTTCTTTGTATTCTCCAGGATCCCATGACCAGGCCCTGATCCGATAACAATGGAAACCAACTAAAAATATAACTTTTTAACGCACAATACTTATCACCTAACAAAATTTAACCTGTATATTATTTACAGATGTACCCACTATCACCTAGTATCAAATTAAAACTAACTTAAAATACTAAACAAAAATTAAAACTAAAAATTACAATCTAAATTTGGCCCCTTAGGTAGGGTGCCCATCACGCAGGCAGCATTCCCACGTTGAATTATGTTAATTTTAATATTAGTCTCTGTTTTTGTACCTACTTTTATTGTTTACTAAGAAGTTGCTGAATAAAGTATCAAATTTAATAAGTACCCACCTGCTTTTTTTATACAAAAATATATTTTATAACTCCAACTATGCATGCAAATGTAAGCTAAGATTTTTTCTAGGTTATGTAGTTAGTTATATAGTTTTTGCACAGTATTATATGGAAGTGTTTTTGAGTGTTTCATTTCGCCAACAAACTGTCATGCAGTTTGGCGAAAAATGTGTTAATGTATACGCTGTGTAATTGTTACTTAAATAAATAAATAAAAAAAACATAATTTTTTGGGTAATCCATCTAATAATTCAGTCACTATTTTAGACAAAATTGCCTAACAAACCACTGGCGCCGCCCGCGAGAAAAGCGACAAACAATAGCACGACCAACTGACAGACAATTAGTAAGCTATAAAACAGTCGCATGCGCATATTTGCATAATTAGCAACGCGCGCGCGATGGCGGGACTTAGGCCGGCACCACACTAAAATTATTTTGACAGAATAAAATGAAATATATCATTGGGTACTTTTTATGGACCTAGTAACGTAAAAATAGAATAAAAGCTACAAAATACAAAATCAGCAAATTGGTATTTTATATTAAATTAGCTTATTAAATTCCCGCGATTTCGTCCGCGTGGCTTCTATGGTAAAGCTTCTTAATCACTTTCATAGAATAAAACAAACTTCCGGCACCGCCAACATCTAAACAGTTAAGTTTTATGAAATTCTCTCATTTTCAGTGTGCGTGTTTTTTTTTTCCTGCAAGAACCTTCGATTTTTTTGTAGATTCCGATCTCGTAGGAATATTATTTATAGGAATAAAAACCCATACCGACACTGTCACCGTCATGATAAATTTTAATTTTTTTTTTTTTCGTATATTCATTCCGAAAAATGCAGAGGTAGGTAATTTCAAAGAACATCAGCTAGCATTATAGTAACTTGGTCTAACTCACGATTAATTATTAAATCATAACAATTCATAATAAACTACAACAAGCATATTACATCAAACTATTAATAGATTCAAAACTATCGGCATTGTATTGTTGTACCAAACATTCCTCATTCGATTATCAACCATAAAAAAATGCAATAAAGTAGAATCATCAGAACTTGAAAGCCCACATGCGCCTACGCGTAATTGCTGCCTACAAATTCGACTCGCATTGCCTTCTCATAGTTATAATTGCTGCTTAGGGAGCCGAGAAGTTTTTGACGGATATCTAATTAAAATATAGCTAAGGCTAGAGTCACAATGGAAAAAATGCATGGTCAATGTGAACACGGTAAATAGTCGTACGCACATACAAACATACATAAATATATACGCCCGAAAAACACAACCCCCTTACGGCAGTTAGGTAAAAAAGTGATCGACATTTTAACAACAACAACTTTTGATTTTGACAATATTCGAAATATTCCACTTCACAATAAAAAAAAACACGGGACAATTTACACTAATCAACTTATTGTTAGACCCAAATTAAGCAAAGCTTCTAAGTGTTATGGGTAGGTACTAAGACGTTTTCCTAGGAAGTAAGTATCTATTTAAATAAGTACAGTAAGTAAGTTTAAGTACCTATAAGTACTTAAATACATATTAACACCCAAGAAACGAGAACACGCATTTGAATTTTCATACAAATATCTGCCCCGGCCGGTAATCGAACTCTAGCTTCGTTGTCAGGTTCTCTAACCACTACGCCATTCGGTCGTCATTCATGTTTGTATGAAAATTATTCACACCCAATTAAATAATCCTTACATGATCACGCGGTGTTTCATACAAACTGAATAAATACATGACATATGGTAATATTATAACGTTGTCCGAATAAAGACTTCAGATTTAAGGAGTAAATTTTAATTGGCTGTATATCATTTTAATTGAACTTCTTTTAAAAAGGTGTCATTTTACGATCTTATTTAGCATCACTTCGTATTTATGTTGGCTAAAAATTCCGCAGCCATACATGATTACTTCCACCTTCCAGAGTATCATTTTTTCTGTATTATGCCCATCAATACTTGCTGCTGCTGCTGATCTCTGTCATGTCATGGCGCAGTTACGTGCCCCAAATATTCGATTTTCCGCTTTTTGACTGTACGTTGTCAGTATTCCCAAATTCCGCACAAAGCGTTTTCGCTCTTCCTTCATCAATCGCACAGCTATGGAGTGGAATTCCCTGCCTGCGACTGTGTTCCCTGAACACTACAATTTGGCCGCTTTCAAGTCTAGGGTGAATGAGCATTTACTAGGCAAGCGTGCTCCATCGTAGGCCTCATCTTCGCTTTCCATCAGGCGTGATTGTGGCCAAACGCAAGCCTATATTGTATAAAAAAAAAAAAAAAATGCAATAATTTTCGGATTATACTAGAACCTTCTCGTTGCTGACTTTCTGGGTCCAGCTTATACGAAGCACACGACGATAGCACAACATCCCAACACTTCCAAGCGTCGCCTGTTAACTTCCTTTATGGTCCACGATTCCCTGCTGTACATAACCACATTTAAGGCCAAATGTAGCAACGTAGGATCCGAGTTTTGAATCTTAGGTTGCAGTTGGTTTTGGCAGCACTAAACATTTGCATAGGTAACAAAAAAAAACATTTCTGTACTAAAAAGAGACAAATATACAGAATAGAATAGGTTAGGTTTTGCTCGACTACTTATTACTCGTTTTTATAAAGTCCACTTGGCTGTAATAGTTTTTCTTTTAAATTCGGTACCTACAAATACCACTGCAATTTTTCACGTATCCAAAGACAGTTAAATAGGCCTAGAGGAAGCTTAAAAACGTACCAATAATGCTTCTATCAAGTCATTAATAACAATCAAACTGCAGTAGATCGGAATAGTTAAATCCCTACACAGTAAAATGAAGGGCGAAATTAAAGCGACGTATAGGGTATAAGGTTAATTGTTAACTATACGTATTGATCGTTCGGCTGATCCGTTAATTTGAGGCTTGATTGAGGTTAAAACTATTTATTATTTAAATTAATTGTAACTGTTAAAGGTTGTCACTTCCTGGTACCTTATGGCTTTGTTTAATAAGTTATTGGAAGCAATTGTATTGTTTGCTATAAAACTTAGAGTGCAGTACAATAGCAAGCAGAATAGGTGGAAAAAGAATACAAACTATGAGGTTTTAAGTTTCTTTTTAAGTTTTCATATTGTACCCAGGTTATAGCTATTACTGCACACGAGACTTGACACGCAAATAATGTATAGTTTTGTGCAGTAGTGGCCGTGGTCACGAGTTGACTGAAGTGTAGGGTGTCAAGTTGTAGGTGGTTTGCGTGATAAGTCCCGTGAGTGGTAATAGTTATTAGTACCTACCATATGTCCTAAGCTGTCATGTTTCTGTGAATAAAAGAATTCATTCATTCAGTAAAAATTACTTTTTTCACGCTTGGCATCGGATTGAAATGACAGTTTTTGTATGGCTGTGACAGCTGGCTGTTTCAGATGCCAATTGTCAGCCCATACAAGAACTGTCAAAATGAACGCGATGGCGATTGCGAGGGAGTTAGACAATTAATTGGCCTGCGGGTTAGCTTGAAAATATGCCTTTTTAGGAATAACTTTTTGGGTGGTTGCTTGTTCTTTGTATTGTTCTTATGTCTTACGTTCAATAAAAAATTTACATGCATTACATACATTTTTGGTAGTTACGTTGTCTCTCATTGTATCCGTCGTCACCCACTGGCCACATTCCTCCGCAAGCCGGCGCCCGCGCACCTTGAGCCTCGATATTTCACGCTATGGTAATAAATACGTTTACTGTCCATGTTGCGAGGTCGAGAGGTTATTAATTGGATGACACTCAATCAGGTTTTTGATACTAAACTATTATGTGTTTGTGTATTGATAGAGACAAAGACGATTGATTATCGTCTGTATTTTGTAGCTAAAATTTAATAATTTGCTAAACCTACCTCGGCGTTTTCGATCACATTGCTGCCGGCCGTGGTAATTTTTGCAATGAACTTGTCGTGTTATGTCTGGGGTGTAATAATAAGACACGGTTCTGCATATCAATAGTCATCATCATTATCAGCCAAAGCTCGTCCACTGCTGGACATAGCTGTTCCCATGGCACGCCACTGAGCACGATCCACGGCCACTGTCATCTAGCTCTTGCCAGCCGCAAGTATTTTTTCTTAAACCGTCTACTTTTAGGTTAGGTTAGGTTGGGTTCGTTTTATAACAATTTTGAAATCTCGTGATTTTAATTTATCTGCTAAAATTAATGTTTCAGTTATGAAAAGCCGTGGATCAAAACCATTGCATGAATAACGTAGTTTGTGGTCATCATCATCATCATCATCCCAGCCTATATACGTTCCACTGCAGGGCACAAACCTCCTCTCAGAATGAGAGGGCGTCGGCCGTAGTTCCCACGCGGGCCTAGTGCGGATTGGGAACTTCACA
The DNA here is from genome assembly GCA_947563465.1 of Archips xylosteana. NCBI lineage: Eukaryota > Metazoa > Arthropoda > Insecta > Lepidoptera > Tortricidae > Archips > Archips xylosteana. The sequence goes on from OX387346.1 coordinate 1,535,058, forward strand.
CATTATTGAATGCAGGTTTCCTCACGATGTTTTCCTTCTCCGTAAAGCTCTTGGTAAATTTCAAATGTAACTTCGCACATAAATTCCGAAAAACTCAGAGGTGCGAGCTGGGATTTGACCCCACGATCCTCTCCTTGAGAAGCCATAGGTCAAACCGCTAGGCCACCACGGCTTTTCAGTTTGTGGTATTGGAGGAGAATGCTAATGTTTACGTGCGAAATTACATTTTAAATTTACCATGATTTACGGTGAAGGAAAACATCGCAACATGATTTATGTGATGTTCCCAATCCGCAGTGGGTCAGCGTGAGAACTACGGCCCAAACTTCATTCTGAGAGGTCTGCGCCCTGCAGTGTGACGTATAATAAGCCCAGACGATGCTGATTAGAGAAGAGCGCCGTCTTAAATAATTTAGCTTTGCGTTCGAAATGAAAATAGTTGCTCGTCAAAATTGAAAGGCGCTAAAATTATTTTATTTACATCAAATAGGTCGAATTATAGTAACACCTTGATTGATGTAAGTAAATTCTGTAAGTTAACACATAATGTTTGCTCAGAAGGCTGTTGAACCACTGATGTCTAAGGTGTCACAGTAATGTTTGTAGAGGAAGCAAATATTTGAACAAATATTTGCTTTTTCGTGACAAACCCATTTAAGTAACCAGGTCAGCCGGTGTTAGACGACACCCTGACCTTTGTTAGGAATGTGGACTTTGGTTAAAATGTTTATTTCGAAACGTCAGTCTGGTTTCTAAAACAAACGGAATAAATTTAACAGTTGGTGTCAGATTTTTTGGATGGACAGGTCGTAAATTGACCTTGACCTCATTAAGACTTAATAATTTTGTTAAATGTCTCTTCACATCACACATATCTCCGCCTATACGTCCCACTCCACAGGCCTCCTCTCAGAAGAAGAGCTGGGCTATAGTTTCTACGCGGCCCCAGCGCGGATTGGAAACTTCACACGCGCCATTGAATTTCTTCGCTGGTGTATGATATCCAGCTCATGGTAAATTTCAAATGTAATTTCGCACATCTACACTAATATTATAGAGAGGAAAGATTTGTATCTTTGTATGTAACGAATAAACTTAAAAATACTGGACCGATTTCAAAAATTCTTTTGCCGTTAGAAAGCTACATTATCACTGAGTGGCATAGGCTACTTTTACCGCGGGAAAATACCTTTTACGGGAAAATTAATTTATCGCGGGCGAAGCTGCGGACGGAAGGCTAGTAGCCAATATTTATGGTCAAGTCTACATCGGCATGTGGGATGCCTGGCCAACTTTGGATCCATTTAAATAGCTAAATCTTAAGTTCGCTGACTGGGTTTTCTAATTTTATGTCCACAGGATAGATAACTTTTGTTTCTCATGCTGAGAATTATCCGACTGTGACTGGAGCTTCACTGTTATGCAAATCTATACTTATAAAACAGTACCGTGACTGACTGACTGACTGACTGACTGACTGACTGACAGACAACGCACAGCCTAAACTACTGGGGCTAGAGACTTGAAATTTGGCGTACATGTACCTTGAGTATTGTAGAGGTGCACTAAGGAAGGATTTTTCGAAATTCCCACGGGATAGGGAAATATCTCAACTTTCTTTGTTTGTAGCGGAATCTCTGAAACTATTAAGCCGATTTTAAAAATTCTTTCAGAATTAGAAAGCTACACTATCCTTGATTGACAAAAGATACTTTTTATCCGGGAAAATGCAAAATTCCCACGGGATAGAAATAAATAAACTCAATTTTGGGGCTGATTTTAAAAATTGTTACATATTATGTGATATGATTATCCCCGATTGACAAAGGCTACTTTTTATTCGGGAAAATTCAAAATTCCCACGGGATAGAAAAATTTGAAATCAACTTTGGACCTGATTTTAAAAATCCTTTCACCAATACTAAGCTACAGTATCCCTGTTTGACATAGGGCCCTTTTTTTCGGGAAAATGCAAAATTCCCACGGGATAGAAATAAATAAATTCAACTTCGTAACTTCGGCACTGATTTAAAAAAATATGTCATATGATATAATATGACTATCCCCAATTGACATAGGCTACTTTTCTACGGGAAAATGCAAAATTCCCACGGGAAGAAATAAGTGAATAGAACGTAGGGGCTGACTTTTAAAATTATTTCCCTAATAAAAAGCTACACTGTCTCTGATTTTCAAAATGTTTTGACAGTTATTTCTATCCCGCGGTACCTATGCTGTCTTTGCACTTTCCCGGGATAAAATGTTGTTGTTTCAATCAGGCCTCCTCCGAGAACGTGAACATTTGGGCCTTAGTTCCCACTTGGGCCCAGTGCGATTTGTACAGTGCGGGTGTATACCATTGAATTTCTTCTCAGGTGTGTGCAGCTTTTCTCAACAGTAAACGATTGTAAACTTCAAACGTCATTTAGCACACGAATTCGGAATAACTCAAGAGGTCCAAGCCCGGGCTCAAACCCATGACCCTTTGCTTAAGAGACCATAGGTCAAACCACTAGGCCACCGCGGCTTACCGGCTTTAGAATTAACTTATTCAAATTCCGCGGGAACTTTGCATTTTCCTGGCATTATCCTATGTGTTAATCCACGTAATAAACTACCTGTGTGTCAAATTTCATGCAAACAACTAACGTTATTGTCTTCGCGTACGAAGTCGCGGGCAAAAGCTAGTATATTCATATTCATTTATAATATTGCGTATCACATTACAAGTATGGATGGAATTACTAATAAGTGGGTAAAATAGATGTGGTAACCTAGCAGTTTCACCTATTACCTCTCAAGGGAATGTATTACAATACCGAAGTACGAAAGACCGAATGTATTAAAACATCGAATGAGTCAAAAGACCGACACGATTTTTTTTTGAAACCGTTAACTTTTTAAGATTGTTATAAAACTAACCTAACCTAATGGGTTCTGTATGATGCCGTTTTAATAAATTCTGAGAAGTTTACGGTTTCAGAAAAAAATCGTGTCGGTCTTTTGACCCATTCGATGTTTTAATACATTCGGTCTTTCGTACTTCGGTATTGTAATACATACCCCCTCTCAAGCAGAGGGTCGTGGGTTCGAATCCGAGCTTGCACCTCCGATATTTCCGAAATATACATCCGAAATTACATTTGAAATATACCATGAGTTTTTCACAAAACGTGAGGAACCTACACTTGAGAGGAAATTCAATGGTGTGTGTGAAGTTCACGATCCGCAATGGGCCCGCGTGGGAACTACGGCCCATGTCCTCTCATTATGGGAGGAGGCCTGTGCCCTGCAGTGGACGGGATAGCCTGGGACGATGATAACGTTTGATCGCCACTGTAACCGTGTCAGTAGAGTATAGTATAGAACTTCATTGATATGCAAATAATAGTCATATTCATTTATCACATATCATATTACAAGCATAAATAGAATTGCAAATAACTGAGTAGTATATGTGACGTCCTATCAGAGCACAGCAATTGGGAGGCGCATTAATTTCATCGTCATCATCATCAATGATTTAAATTCTTTTTTTTTCGAGTAGCATTGTCCCACTGCTGAGCAAAGGCCTCCCCTTTCTCCTTCCACTCGTCTCTGGCTTCGGCAGTGTTGCCAGTCCTGCTGGAATCGCTCCAAATCGTCCCGCCACCTTCTTTTAGGCCTACCTCTGCTCCGGTGCCCGTCGCTTGGAACCCAATCAGTAGTAATTTTGGCCCAGCGATCCGAATGCATCCAGCAGACATGACCTGCCCAGTCCCACTTGAGTTTGGCGGTGTTTGTCCCCACATCAACAATTCGGGTTTTGGAGCGCAGTTCAGTGTTTCTGATTCTATCAGTTCTTCGAACACCTAAAGTCAAAGTCAAAGTCAAATCTTTTTAATGTAGACTGTGGGTACATATATACAGCAGTTGTTAAACTTATTAGAGACGTGCCGCCACAATCAGCCAGTTTTGGCATACAATATTTAATAATAAATTAAGCTCGCCAAGATACATTTATATTGCGAGTTATGTCAGTGCCCTAAGTACACCAAATATATTGATTATTATCTATTAAATATAATTATTCAAAAATATGAGTTATTATTACAGATACGATATTAGTGATTCATTTAAATTACATCCATATCATTTACACATAAGGTTAATTAAATTACAATATCCTATACTTACTAAATTCATAATTTTAATTATACTCGCGACATTCGTTACATTATTATCATTATCCCTATAAGTACATCAGTACCTGGGCGACCGAGCTCTGCTCGGGCAGAAACTCGGTACCAAGCGTTTTCCCAGAGATAAGACCAAGCTAGATTAATTTTTCATCCCCGAAAACCCCCAAATACCAAATTTCATCGAAATCGTTGGAACCGTTTCCGAGATACTGATTATATACACCGGAGGGGGGGGGGTTGAGAGGGGGGAGAGGATGCGGGAGAGGGAGCGCGGGGGTATTAAAGGGGGGATGAAAATTTCATTGATTTTGCCGTAGGATGCACCGTTTTCAAGATATTTGACAAAAACACCGGAGGGGGGGGGGGGGTGAGTCACGTTAAACTATCGTTCGTAAACCGACTTTACAGACAACCGGCTTTTCCTGTTCTGTGCTCCCAATCGGGAACGTGCACATAGACGGTGCTGCCAACTGGTGCCATAAGGGTGCCATCAATTTGAATGTTTTACCTTGATAAGTTTGTTTTACTGTCCGCATAGTGTCTCTTCTGTCGCATTAGTGCTGCCGCCTATAGTTACTGCACGTTCCCTATAATACTTTTTCTAACAAAAAAGTAACTTTTTCTCACAAAAAAGTAACTTTTTCTCACAAAAGAAGAAACTTGACGTTTTCTCATAAAAAATAAACTTAAAAAAAAAACTAAAAATCTTGAAAAAAAACGTGGTATCGAACAGAGGTCGGCTGGATCCGCGACCACCCGATTTCTAATGTGCCATTATGATCTGCTCGAAGTCGGCGAAATTTAGCTTTATATTCTAATACAAACAAAAATAGCCGGAAAACACGAGTAAAAGCGATTTTCTGAAAATGAAACATAGCTAGATCAGTTTTTCATCCCCGAAAACCCCCACATACCAAATTTCATCGAAATCGTTGGAGCCGTTTCCGAGATCCTGATTATATATATATATATATATACATATATACAAGAATTGCTCGTTTAAAGGTATTAGATGTTAATAGTTTCTTGTATCTACAAAGTGGTCATCAATTTTATAATACGCTTTCTCCAAACACCATTTATATAGTTTGGTTTTGAATTCTGGGAACTCAAATTTTTTAAGATCTTCAGGCAGGTAATTAAAGATTTTTACTGACATATACAGTATACTTTTCCTGAAGTGTGTGGTGTTAGAAGTAGGCAAGACGAGAAAAATGCCGTGATTTTTTGATGCCTAGGATACATAGTTAGATTAGAAGTCAATAATTCATAAAAAAAGAACATTATCAGACATGAAAACAACCTGCCACAGGCTTCGTCAACCTAATAATAAAACTAGCCATCCAAATACAAGAAAATAATATCCGCAACACGCATCGTCAAAAGCTTTACAAAAATAGAAATAAAAATCCGCAACATGCTTCGTCAAGGAACATGGAATACATCTAATTCCCACTCAGCACCCCGCCCGATCCAAAGGTCCCCATTATACTAGCAGCATTGCATAGTTAGATTCATGATCATTTATTTCTGAAGTTGACCATACCCATCTTGAACATCGGAGCATTAGAGGTGGTCAAAAATGTCTGAACTCGACCGTATTGTCTATCGCGTACGTGCGTGTTCAGATATTTTTGAGCACCTTGCCTGCTGCAGATGTTTATGAGGGCGACTGTACAAAATTCTCTTTTATTCATCCAAAATTTAAAAAAGTTGACAGATGATCAAATTAATCATAACTAAGGCTAATGATATCATTCAAGTCATTTATGATTAATGAATGAATGAATGATTCGCGGTGAAACCAATTTGTTTGGGTGTTTAAAAGGTTAGGTCGAACATACCAATAAACATACAACAAACAGTATTTACTACGCTAAACAGCTTGCGAAACGGGACCTTGACATATAAGCGATATTTGCATGTGGTTTACGTTTATTGAAATGTGTCGCAAAAACGTGGTAGGTGCTACTTATTTAAAATTAGCTAAACATAGTTCATCATAATACCGATTTGTACTTAAAAAAGCATATCTCGAAGAATCGCCAGACTCAAGTGGCAGTGGGCAGGGCACATCACTCGTAAAACTGATGGCCGATGGGGCAAAAAGGTTCTCGAGTGGCGTCCACGGACTGGAAGACGCAGTGTAGGTAGGCCTCCAACAAGATGGAGCGACGACCTGGTTAAACGTAAACCAGCCGAGCACCTACAAAACGAGCTCGTACACTTGTGGCACAGAAATACAAAAGATACTAGTAGCTATGTCATACTTAATTAGTATCGAATCGAACAAAAAATTACTCAGATCAGGTTTTTTTTTTCATTATTATTAATTTACATAGATACAGCAGTAATACCAAGTAATACGGTCCGATTAGCAAAAAGACATGTTAACGTAAAATGATCATGAAAAGTAAAATTTAATAGAAATCGCCGTGATTTAATGCAACTTTCACGTTTTTTCTAGCAAATCTAAAATGGGATTAACATCACTAAGCCACGAAGGATTGCGAAATAGTGAGGTAGAGTCATAATAAAATTCAAAATAAATCAAAATCAAACAAACCCAAACCAAAATAAAATAAAATCTACCAACCAAACCAATCAAAATAAAACTTAAATCAAAATTTTAAATAGTACTCCTCCTATTTAGCCTCATTTAGAGACATCCACAGATGGTGATGTAATGATAGATGCTCCTAACGCTCCATTAAAAGTAAAACCTGAATCTATAATGTATATACATACATACAAAAATTAACCATCTCCTTTTCTCAATTCCAGAGGCTGTCTTTGCACCTAGCGGTGGTGCTGCTGGCTATCTACCAGACATGTCGAGCCGAGCCGGCTATCCCGAGCTATGCGAACCAAAACTACGCGGTATTCGGCTCGCCGATCCGTGCCGACCTAGACGAGGACGGCTACTTCTACCCCAAGCCGAAGATACCGTTCCCACCGCCACCTCCACCGCCGTCCCGGCCACCGCCACCACCGCCACCACCGCCGACGCAAGGCTACGTCTACGAGACTCCTAGACCACCGCCGACGCAAGGATACGTCTATAACACGCCAAGAGTACCGTTTTCGCCTACAACTAGACCACCACCACCACCACCACCACCTACTACCCGACCTCCTCCCCCACCACCACCGCCTACCACCAGACCACCCCCACCAAGAACAACGGGCTACGACTACCCTACACCAAAAATTCCATTCACTTTCCCAACAACACCCCGACCTACACCACCACCGACCACAGCGAGAACTTTCCCCCCATCAACCTATTTACCCCCACCAACAACCACTACCAGGAGACCACTACCGCCATCTACTTATTTACCACCAGTGACTACGCCGCGTCCCACTCCTCCCCCCACTACGCGTCGTACTCCTCCACCGACTACGCGTCCAACTAGGCCTCCAACTTACCCAACTTATTCCACGCTACTCCCAGTTACAAGAACCACTGGATACAATTATCCAAGTCCCAGTGTCCCCTTTACCTACCCCACGACGACTAGAAGACCGCCACCGACAACGGCTCGGACATTCCCCCCATCAACCTACTTACCACCAACAACCACTACTAGAAGGCCTCTACCACCTTCTACTTACCTACCCCCTGTGACTACCCCACGCCCCACACCACCCCCAACTACTCGTCGCACCCCACCTCCAACCACCCGACCACCACCAACCACAAGACGAACCCCACCTCCCACTAGACCACCAACATACCCCACTTACTCCACCCAATTACCCGTATCCAGAACCACTGGCTACAACTATCCGACCCCTAACGTACCCTTCACTTACCCAACAACAACAACTAGGCGTCCAACGTTACCTCCGTCCACTTATTTGCCACCAACTACTACTAGGAGACCGCTCCCACCATCTACTTACTTGCCCCCAGTAACTACTCCGCGCCCCACACCACCCCCCACTACACGCCGCACCCCTCCTCCTACAACGCGTCCCCCACCAACAACTAGACGTACTCCTCCCCCCACCAGACCTACTTATCCCACGTACACCACTAGTAGAACGACTGGATACAATTACCCAACTCCCAGCATTCCCTTCACTTTCCCAACGACAACAACAACTAGACGTACGCCTCCCCCGAGAACAAACCCCCCATCAACCTATTTACCTCCACCAACAACCACTACCACCAGGAGACCACTACCACCATCTACCTACTTACCCCCAGTGACTACCCCACGCCCTACACCACCCCCTACTACTCGTCGAACACCTCCCCCTACCACGCGACCACCTCCTAGAACACCACCGCCAACCAGACCTACATACCCTACTTACTCCACTCTATTACCTGCAACCAGAACCACTGGTTACAACTATCCAACACCTAACGTCCCCTTTACTTACCCGTCACCAACTACCACTAGGCGGCCACCCCCCACCACAGCTCGCACTTTCCCACCATCCACCTACTTACCTCCTACTACTACAAGGCGACCACTACCACCGTCTACTTACTTACCCCCAGTGACTACCCCACGCCCCACACCACCCCCAACTACTCGCCGTACCCCTCCCCCCACAACGCGGCCCCCACCAACAACAACAACTAGACCTCCAACTTATTCCACCCAACTCCCTGTATCTAGAACCACTGGCTATTATTACCCGCAACCATCAAATCCCTTCACGTACCCCACTAGGCCTCCAACAACCAGAGCACCTCCGGTATACATCCCACCGTCAACTACCAGAGCACCCCCAATTTATCTACCTCCATCTACCACTCGGGCACCTTACGTTCCACCGTCCACCACAAGGGCACCGGTATACATTCCTCCCCGAACAACCCGACCACCCCCCGTGTACATACCACCGTCGACCACTAGGGCCCCCGTGTACATCCCCCCTTCAACCACCCGGGCACCCCCGGTATACTTACCTCCTTCCACGACTAGAGCACCTTTCATTCCAGACCAAGGATACTTCTACGATAGACCAAGAGTACCATTCAACTTCTAAGTTAGGTAAAAGTACATTCAATGTTGCCATAATTGTGATACCAAAAAGTACTTTTTTTAGTACTTTGGAGTAAGGTTTGTTATTAGGCCGGTACTTTAGGAGTGATCGGGCCTAAACTTTGTTTAACGATTAATTACGAACGATTTACGTATTTAAGTATTGCATTAAACATCAAAGTTACCGTAATTCTAGTGATATAATAAGTATGTATTTTAAATATTATCATAGTATGGAAATACTCAAAAAGATGTGGAATCGACACTGCCTTTAACTAATTATATTTTAAGATAGTAAAATACATTTTTTAAATAATAAATTTGTTTATTTTATTTCATTATTCCATTCGAGCAGAACAACTAGTTATAGTACATTACATTGTGCATCAAGGGCCGTAAGAAGGGGATGACTAACGAGAGTTTATTAGAAGCCCGACGCCGAAGGCGGAGGGCTTTTAATGACTCGAGTTGGTAATCCCCTTACTGCCCGAGATAGGTACACACAATGATTTTCATCATATTGTGATGAAAAATATTATTATCCTACTAAAGTTTGATGTTGGGACGTTTTAATGTTTGTTAGTCAAACATGCAATAACGGCTGAACAGATAGACAAAGATTTAGATTGAGACACGAGTTACTTAATATTTTAATTTAACAAAAATATAGTTTAAGAAACTGAAAACCGACTACGGAAAAACACCCGCCCTAAAAAGTGTCATCATCATCATCCCAGCCTATACATATATATACGTCCCACTGCATGGCACAGGCCTCCTGTTAGAATGAGAGGGCTTGGGCCGTAGTTCCCACGCGGGCCCAGTGCAGATTGGGAACTTCACACACACCATTGAATTTCTTCGCAGGTGTATACAGGTTTCCTCCCGATGTTTTCCTTCACCGTAAAGCTCATGGTAAATTTCAAATGTAATTTCGCACATTAAATGCCGAAAAACTCAGAGGTGCGAGCCGGGATTTAAGCCCACGACCCTCTGCTTGAGAGTCAACCACCACCACCCTAAAAAGTATAAAATAAGAAAACTTTTAAGAACTATATATACACAATTAATTTGCTCCTCCGTGACCACAAATATGAACCTCCGCAACGTAGGTAACACCTGATTCTATCAAGCAAGAAACAATTCCTGTGCGAAATTCTTATACAGTGTAATTTTTTAATAAGTGCACAAATTTTAATAATTGATTCAGTGTCGTTAAAATAACAAATTTCAGTATTTTTCGTTATAATATTTATCACTCATTTTTTTGTTTTTCATATTAACTCGACCAATTTATTGGATGAATTACTATGAACAAACCAAATTTCAAAATGTAAAAAAAATCTTGAACAGATAATCGTGATCTTTCAACGATACTGAATCACGTATCAAAATTTGTGCACTGATTAAAAAATTACCCTGTATACAGACTTCAGAGGAGAGCCTGGTTGCATGCCACCTTGCCTAAAGGGTTGCTTACCAACCTAGAACCTGTATGCTTAGTATAAGTTTTCCTTCACTTCAATACTTCTCGATCGCGTTTACGTAAAAAAATCAATTACTAGGGAAACATGGACAGCGTCTCCGCGCGCGCGCGTCCATGTTTCCATAGAATTGAAATTTTTACGTAAACGCGATCGAGAAGTATTGAAGTGAAGGAAAACTTATACTAAGCATACTGAGGACAGACCGGGCCCACCCGCCGGCACCCCCGATACCGAGCGCGCCTCAAAAATATAAACATCTTACGCATATTACGCATATACGCATACGCATACGGATTATACGTACAGCTGTTACCTACGTTTCTTGAGATACAGCCCCGTGAAGACAAACAGTATAGCGACATTAATTCGGTTGCCAACCTTCGGAAACGGAACACTAAACATGTGCGCCCTATAACCCTAAAAAATTAACAATGAGATAGAAAGCGGCAACAACGGTTCTGGAAGGAAATCAACGACAACATTGTCTACCCGTATTATTAGTTTTGTACATTGTCACGTTCTACAGCGTATTATACAAGCGCCATTAACTGATGTTTTTGTCAAGGAAGACATTAATACATCATTGCCCGTTACACTCTGCTAGATACACACAGCACCTATGACCGGAGCAGGCAACGATCTCTTTTTAGAGTTCCGTACCCAGAGGTTACCAATGGGACCCTATTACTGAGACTCCGCTGTCTGTCCGTCCATGCGTCTCTCTGTCCGTCTGTCACAAGGCTCCATCTCATAAACCATGTCTAGACACTTGAAATTTTCACCGATTATGTACTATTGTAGCCGCTGTAACATATACTAAAAATCAAAGAATGTTATAAATTAAAGGGGCCATCATACAAGAAAACGTATTTTTTCAGCGTTTTTAACTCGATCTTTATAAATTTTTACTTAGGTTTCTTTTTAGCCATAATTTGGAGGTTAGGGTCCGAGGGTCCCCTGCTCGTTAGGGATCCACGACACCGCCTAAACCTCCGATAGCTACGCCACTGAGCCCACCGCAGGATTTGGATGTCAGGGCATTTATTCGAGCATTTTAACCGCCTCATTTATCCGACTACATTTTTAAAGAAATGGCTATAGATTTAGATGGGGCTTTCGGTTAATATATTAAAGGTCGTGTACATCTACCGTGTAACTGGAAACTGTATCACAATATTCTGCCAATTCTTAAAAAATGTGACCAGATAAATGTGGTGGTTAAAACACTCGAATAAATGCACAAAGTATCCCAGTTTCAACTGTAAACCAGAAGACGTGGCATGGCATGGCAGAACACATGTCCTAACAAGATGGACCGAATAGTCCGAATATCTGATTAAGGTCGCAATGGAGCGCATGACCGATCGTTATTATGAAACTCATTGGGGAGGCCTTTTGTCCACCAGAGGACGTATTTTAGCTGATAAGTATGACGTATGTAGATGTCAGCCAAAACATGAAACTTGTTAACACTGCATCCATACCCAAATATTCACGAGGGCAGCATCTAGACGCCGCGGGCGACGGGCCCCTGCCCGCGAGAGGCGGGTCACAACGACCAGAGCTTAAAGGTAACTCCTGTCAATCGTGTCCTGAGGCTAGCTGTGATATTTATCAGCGTATGTAAGCATTTTTATACGACGTGGAAAGATTCATTCGTAAAAGTGGTTATGATAGATAGTCGGATTATTTTAATGCAGTAGGTAACTTTTTTACGAATCACTGAATGATGCTATGTTAGGGGCGTTACAATGTTGGCACGCAACGGAATACATATAAAATGTAAAGAATATTTTACGATGAGTTATAATAGTTCGTTAATCAATACCTGCCAGTAGTATATTACTGTGCTCGACATTTTAATCATACAAATGAAAACTGAAGTAAAAGTCTCTGCGTTTTTTATACTTCGATCAATCAACAATCAATCATCATCAACGTATCAATGGATTTGAGTTTCTATTAGAGTTTCATCCAAACATTGGCATGAAATTTTAACAAAATGTTGAATTTAAATTGTCCCGCAAGCACATTGTTTGTTTTGTAATAAATAACATTGTGGATATTGATAAAAAAAATTAGTTTATAAAACTGAAACCCGGCTACGGAAAAAACGCGCTCTAAAAAGTATGAAATAAGAAAATTTTCAAGAACTATCCACAATTAATTTGCTCCTCTGCGAACACAAATATGAACCCCCGCAAATTAACGCCTGATTCAATCAAGCAAGAAAATATTCTTGTCCGAAATTCTTATACACAAACTTCAGAGGAGAGCCGTGGTCGCATGCCACCTTAAAATGAATTGTAAAGTAAGCAACCCTTAAAGCAAGGTTTCTTCTAATCTAATATAATAATAATAATATATGTCACGGTGCTTGTTATCGAACTCCTCCGAGACGGCTTGACCGATTTTTATGAAACTTTTTTTTCTGTATTCGGTAGGTCTGAGAATAGAGTCATAGGCTATTTTTTATACCCCTTTTCTTCGTGGACGGAGTCGCGGGCAATAACTAGTCTAATATATAAAAATATCGTGTCACGGTATTTGCTATCGAACTCCACCGAAACTTACGGCTTGACCGATTTTTATGAAAAAAAAATCTCTGTATTCGTTAGGTCTGAGAATAGGTCGTAAGCTATTTTTTATATCCCTGTTCTACGGAGACGGAGTCGCGGGCAACAGCTAGTAACACTATAACAAAGAGTAGTTCTGATCTGACCACTTATTATTCCGCTACTGTGTTGTGGTCATGTTAATCGAAATAGCTGAACAAATTACATACAATTACTCATCACATTCTTACCGTGTCGAATCGATATGAATTGCTAGAAATTCATAAAATAGAGCGTTTCATTGTGGTTTCTTTACAAATAACCACTCTGACATAATAGGTACGAGAACATAATTATATATGCAGTAAGACCTCGCCTTTAATAGCAGACATGTAAAACAAATGCGCGATTAATTAATAGATTGTACGTACACCAAGGGGATAAAGCACTGTATTAAGTCACGGGCGCGATATTGAATCCTGAGCGTAACGAAGGACTCCAGATTTAACTCCCGAGCGTAGGGAGGGGGTTATGAGTTGATTCCCGAGCGAAGCGAGGGAATTAATATGGAGTCCTGAGAGCAGTGAAGGATTTAAGCGCGCCCAAAGCAAAATCAGTTTTATCCCCGAGGAGTATACTCTACTTTTCTTACCTTTTGCGAGACAATAATATAAACCAAGGCCACTAGAAAAATACTTGAAATAGACCAGAAGCACTGATTCCGATACAGACTTTGTGGCTTTTGCAGTTTTCGATTTGTCGAAATCGTCGTAAGCTTTTAAGTATTTTTCCTTCGACTTCTCTGGGAGTAGATAATTAACAATGTCTAAGGCCTGCTTGCGCAGACCTGGGTTAACTCTTAACTCCGAGCGGTTAACTGCTAAACCAGGGTTAACAAGTGTCAAGATGTATGGAAATGTCATTCTTAACCCAGGGTTTATCGATTTAATTTTTAACCCTGAACTGTGCAAGTGGCCCTAATTTAATGGAATCAGGAGTCAAATCACTTTCGTTACTCGATATTAAAATTTTCGTAATGTTTTATCTTCTTTTGCACTTTTGATACTTAAAATTGCAGCGTATTGAAACAATCGCGGCTTTTGTTTTAAGTATTTGAATTTGTTTTCGTTCGGCCGCGGAGTTGCAAATAAATGAGGCACGGCGCGGGCTCCCCGCCGCCCCCACCGGCCCCGCCGGCCTGCATGCCGTGCGATTTTGAAGAAATTAGAGCCCGTTCCCACTATGTCGTGTGTCGTTACGTTTTTTAATCGGGCGTTACTGGAACGCCCGATTAAAAAAACGGAACGACACACGACATAGTGGGAACGGGCTCTAAGACTTTAAGTGCATAACAATAAGAACTACGAGAAGTGAGAATCACATTACTGCCCGGCGGGTTATAATGAAATTCAGTACAACATTACGCCCCGGCGAATGCCAAGGGCTATAATGATTTACTTTGAGAAAGGTTTGCATGATATATAATAAGGCATTGTCGAGCAGGTGGTGTGAAAAGAATAGTACTTACATTGCGCATCAAGGGCTGTAAGTAGGGAATTACTAACGAGAGTCTATTAGAAGCCCGACGCCGAAGGCGGAGGGCTTTTAATGACTCGAGTTTGTAATCCCCTTACTGCCCGTGATACACACAATGATTTTCATCACATTGCGAGGAAACAAAATTCAAAAATAAAATTAATTGTCTCTAAATACTTGAATAAAATAATGACTACCCGCCAATACAGATTGTCACTTTTTTCGTGTCATCTACCATAGATATTGTCAACTGTGTTTAGTTTAGAATTAATACTTTAGTAAGTAATCGTCATATGGCCAGATTCTGCCAACATGTTGAAAAGATACATACTAAAACAAAAGATTGCAAAACTATTTGATATAAATTTAAAATAAAAAATAACGAAGTACCTATCATGAAGCGTAGATAAGTTTTGTGTTGTAAAATTTAGCTTATTTTTAAAGATATAGATAAAACGTTGGCAGAATTGAAACCTCCTTAGTCTGAAATGACAAACATACCTACTAATTTGTATGCAAATTTTAAAACTAAAATTAGAACTCCCTTGGGAGGAAAAACTGTACATAAATCCATAACTCCCTTAAGAACAATTTAGGCCATTGTCATTTAGTATACATTCATGGAATAACACCATTGACGAGCAAGTGTAATGAAAATATGATTTGTTGAGGTAATAAAATAAGTGCACAGAGCACGGCCAGTGATTAGGAAGGTTGAGCCGAAAGACAGAAAAAACATACACAAACCTATTTGTTTTAAATCAGACTATCAATTTATCGTATGATCGCTTCTGTGAACACAAGTACCGATGTATATTTAGAGCCTTCGTCATCGCAGAAGAGTGGCTTCCCTATTGTATTCTACAGGCTACATTTCGGTGAATGTGCTTCGGAACTGCACGACCTTATTCCACCTGCTTCTTTTGTTCCACAGGTCCACCACATGAATCAAGCGATAAATACAAAAAATGTACAGTTAGCAAAACGTACAATCAGGAAAAAATATCTTACCCTGCGCCACACATATTAGCACAAATGTTTGAACACATTTCGCCGGCCCCGGAGAACAAAATGATAACCACCATTATCTTAGTTTTATTTGGAATCCGTAGATGCCAATGCACCAGCTCAATTTTTTTCGCAATTTTTGTACGGTAAATGACAAAATTAAAAAATAATTCAATAGTTTTCAATTTTTTTATTTATATACCTTGTAACTAGAATAAAAGTGTGCAATAATTTTATCATAAAATACTGAAAGCTCATCGCATGACAAACATCCATATTATTATGTTCTCGTCAAAATTAGATCGCTAAGTAAGTAATTTTATTTGATCACATGTGTAGCACCGGTATTTTTTTTTTTTTTTTTAGTTTATTTACTCATATAATAGATTTCTATATTTTTACATTGCTAGCCAATGTTAAAAACCATAACTGGTTTATGTAACAGATGGCGAGATCGCGCGGTTCGGTCCGCGAATACAATAATATTAAATGATTGGTAAATCAAGTATAAATGTACAAAAAAATAAAAAATAAATGTAGGGTGCGCCGGCGCCGCCGGCCTGCCCCGCCCAGGCCTACCCGCAGCTAGGACAGATCCGCGACCCCGCCGAACCCTATAAAATAGCTCTTAATTAGTTTTTTACATTTGACTCTTTCGTATTCACAAGCTGACATTTTGTTTAAGAGCTCATCTGGCAAGGTGTTCAAAATAGATGGCAGTACATATTTATCCGTTCTCTTACCATATACGTTAGTATTTGCTTATTTGTTCAATAGAACAACCATACAATCAACCATAGATCAAATATGTGTTCAAATATATGTTGATACATTTGTGCTATGTGTGGCGCCGGGGTTAGAAGTCTCACAATACCTATTTATACCTAACTAGCCTTCCGTCCGCAGCTTCACCCGCGATATTTTAATTTTCCCGTAGGAAAAGGTATTTTCCCGCGGTAAAAAGTAGCCTATGTCACTCAGTGATAATGTAGCTTTCTAACGGCAAAAGATTTTTTTAAATCGGTCCAGTAGTTTCGGAACCTATTCAATGCAAACAAACAAACAAACAAACAATCAAATCTTTCCTCTTTAAAATATTATACTTAGATAGCTGGCCCGGCAAATGTTTTATTGCCCGTTGCCCGGAAAAATTACCATGAACGTTACGGTGAAGGAAATCATCATGAGGAAACCCCCACACACCTGAGAAGAATTCAATGGTGCGTGTGAAGTTCCCAATTCAGACTGGGCCCGCGTGGAAACTACGGCACAAGCCCTCTCCCTCTCGTTCTGAGAGGAGGCCTGTGCCCTGCACTGGGACGTATATAAGCTGGGATGTTGATGATGATGATGAAGAACTACAGTGTAAAATGTAACGTCTCTAGATTCGTGAGACCTCTTGGCATCGTCGGGATAAAAAAATCTTTGCATACTTTATTAATGTGGTTGTTTTGTTCCCAACATCGGCGGTACAGCGCCATCTATCGGCGAATTGGGTAACTAATCTAAACTGCAATCTACTCTAATCTACTTGAACTAGTATGTATGTTGATAGTTTTTCAGATGTAATATATTTTTTTTATTTGAAAGAAGATACTGTTAGCGTAATCTTATAGGTACTTAACCCGTCGAGCGACCTAGGCACACACCGTGTGCCTAAACTAGCTGTCAAAATTTGCAAATTTTTGTTTCTAGTTTCGATCACCTTTTAACATAGGGTACTTAGAAAAAATTACCCAAAAATGACGCCGATCGCGCGACGGGTTAAAGAAAAAAAATGCTTGCAATGGCGGTTAAATTACAATGTTAGTTTAGAAATATTTTTTTACAAAAACTTATAAACTGCTCAACCGATTAAGTTGAAAATAATTTTCCTAGAAAGTTTTTATTAAGTTTAACCTACGTGATTTATTTCATATTTTTTAGACGTGCGGTTCAAAAGTTAGAGGGCGGGGACACATTATTTTGAACTTTCGGAGTGAATATCTCCGAAAATATTCACTTTATCAAAAAACGTTTTTAAAAACCCCTATTTATTTTCAAATACCTATCCAATGATACCCCATGCTATAAGGTTAGTCGAGAAAAAAAAATCACCCCCACTTTGTCTACCCGAAAAAAACTTTTTAATTTTTTTTATTTAATCACTTTGTCGGCGTGACTGATATTTGTTCATGCCAAATTACAGCTTTCTAGTACCTACTAACAGTCTTTGAGCTTAGCCGCGGACGGACAGACGGACAGACATGGCGAAACTATAAGGGTTCCTAGTTGACTACGGAACCCTTAAAAGTAGGTGATGGTGGATGGTAAGTGGTAGTTGTAATTCCAAGTGGACATATAGAGGCTGGGATGATGATGATGATGATATGCCATGTTCTTGGGCACATTGGGCAGCGTGGGCAATGTGGGCAAATTGGGCCGTTTCACCTGTCAAACACGAGCACCGAGATGCGTGCGCGCCGCGCCGCGCTCCAATGCGGACGTATGGACCGAGGGCTGTGCTAATGTCGATATCGATAACTTAGAACTAGTCTTTACCCACGGCTTCGCTCATACGTCGATTACTTTCACTAGCTGTTGCCCGCGACTCCGTCTGCGAAGAATTCGTTTATCGTTATCCCGCAGGAACTATAAATTTTTCCGGGATAAAAAGTATTCTGTATAGTATCTGTGTGCCAATTTACCAAATTTCTTTTCACTTCTCATGCTCGTGAGGTTGCTTTGTTGAAATAGCTTTTTATGCTCTTATGCATAACGTAAAAACTTCGTCTAAGACCAAGGCAATCACCCGCAAACAGCCATAAACAATAAAAATTAAACTAAATTTTTGACTATTGTTTTTTTTTTATAAAACTGGTGTTTTATATTACGAAATTAATATTACTAGACAAATCTAGTACACTCTAAAATATGAGCTTTTAAATTTAATTTCAAATGTTGGTATTTAATTTCCTTGCAATCGAAATTAAAAGCAGAGTGTAAACTCGAGCATTAAACCCATTTTCCCGATACAAAGAGAAGGGATACGAAGTAACTTATGTGTTATTTTAGACGTCCAGCGATTTACATATCAAATTCCATTCAAATCTGTAAAGCCATTTTAGCGTGAAGCAGTAGAAAACACACGGACACACTAGAACTGTCGCATTATAATAGTTTGTGGTATATGTATCTGCCGGTCCTCCGAAAATACCTACCACAGTAAAGTGTAGCATTATGTGTTATTTTAATAAAGAGTCGTTTTAAAATTTACATAATTAAGGACATTAATTAAAACAAAACTTAATTTATTCCTTTGTGTAACGAAAGTTACCCATACAGTTTATAAGTATGACAAACTTTCGTTACCTACATGATTTCATTTTCATTAAGCTTTTAATCCATGTAGTTTTTTTTAGAACGACTCACAAAGTGCTCTTATAGAGTATTAAAAACAAATCAAACAAAATCGTTAGCTAACATGTTCAAATTAGTTAAGACGGAGGACCTCTATTCGACGTACGAATTTTGTAATTCAGTCGATACTACAATTCCATCGACAACAAAAAGAAAGCACGCGCGCCGCATCAAATATTTCACAAAGAAAACATTCAGTCGCATTTCCCTGCTCGCGCGCACTAGGCGTGGACTATAGTACCATAGTAATGTGACCATGTCGAGTGAGTCGGTGACAACAGGGAGTTCTAGGCTCAGGCAGTTCGGGTTATACAGGACCATAGACTCCAGGACGGAGGAGTTTCTGAAGTTGTCCCGTAGGAGGCAGATTAGGCAAGGATGTGCGTGCGCTGCTGTTTCGACCGTTATCACTGTCACTATTGTAGTGGTGAGTATTGTTTTTAATAAAATCTGCTGAAATCCATTCCTTATTTATTTTTTCACACTTGTTTTTTTCTGTATTGTTGTACAATAATGAGTCATTTTGTTGTGTTGTAATTTTATGTTTCTTCAGTGAAATCTAAGATTTTTAAAAACGAATTAAGTTATTGTTTATGTTGCTTTTATCCCGCGAATTCGCTCCCGGTAGTACTATAGAAAATTCACTAGTTCTATCGCGTCAAGATTTCAAAAATTCCCACCAGGATTTTTTTTATTAATATATGAGACACGTTTCGTACAAATTATTTATTGAATCAGGCGTTACTTTGCGGAGGTCCATAATAATGAACTGAAACAATTACTTTGCTCACCCTCGACCTTACGACGCCACGTTGACGACGACACACGCGCGACGCGAGGTCGCTGGTGAGCAAAATAATTGTTTCAGTTCATTCATAATGTTATTTTCAAACCTTGTCATATCACCCAAGGCCGTAAGTTCATGGTGAATGCAAGTCGCTTCCAACTGTAATGATTGGATATCAATGAGAGAGGTCTATGTCCAGCAGTGGACGTCTTACGGCTAAAATGATGATGATGACATCAGTCAACTGGAACAGCATAGACGCCATGTCTGAAGCCGGCCGGGGTGAAGTTCCCACAAACATTCCCTTGGCATACACCGTGTAATATTGGTCAGGTTGACTGCTTGCTGCCACCAATGCCTCCCTCGGAGTGCGATTCCGAACACATTCCACTATAAATGTTGCCTTCAAAGATTCCTTATAAGCATTCAAAGATTCCTTTTTAGTGTGCTTCTATGATCATCAAGAAGCGACACCATCATCACAATTTCAGCCGCAGAACGTCCACTGCTGGACATAGGGCTCCCTCGTCGATACCCAATGATTACGGCTTCCAGTCTTGCGTCCACCTTGAACCTGCGGCCTTTCCCAAATCATCCGTCCATCTCGTTGGTGGACGTCCCACGCTGCGCTTGCCAGTCCGTGGGCTCTATTCGAAAACTTTTCGGCCCCAATAGCCTTCTGTTCTGCGTGCTAAATAGGTATATAGCCTGGTCGTTACCATTTCAATGAGCCAATCCGTTCGGAAATGTCGGTGACCCTTGTTCTTCTACGGATCATTCCTGATTCGATCCCGAAGAGAAACCCCGAGCATAGCCCTCTCCATAGCTCGTTGAGCGACCCTGAGCCTATTCATTAGGCCTATAGTGAAGCACCACCTCTCGGATCCATAATGTCATCACTTACAACACACACTGGTTAAAAGGCTTTCGTCATACATAAGAAGCTTCAAGAAGTATGATTGCGTAATTTATAGTCTCTAGCTCCAGTGGTTTAGCCTGTGCATGTCTCTCAGTCATATTAATTACTCTTTTATAGGTATTAATGTAAAGGTGTAATTGGATTAAGTATGTTTAGCACGCTAAGCCAAGAGATGCATGTACAAATTGACGCCAACAAACTGTTTTAATCAACTGAAACAATAAAATTACTTTGCTCGGTAAAGGCTCTCGGTTTCGAGGGCTATTTTCGGTATCTCGTTGAGAGATAGGATCCGCAGCGAGCATATTAGACAAAAGATGAAAGTCGCTGACATAGCCTGAAGGATTAGCACGCTGAATTGGCGATGGGCTGGTCACGTTTGCCGTACAACTGACAATCGTTGGAGCAAACGTGTCCTGGAGTGGAGACCACGTTTGGGAAAGCGTAGTGTGGGACGCCCTGCGATACGTTGGACTGATGACCTTAGGAGGACAGCTGTTAGGTGGATGAGGGAAGCCCAGGATCGCGAATGTTCTACGTCCAGCACTGGATGGACATTGGCTGTAGATAGATAGAATTACTTTGCTCACCCGCCGCGACTTCCTTCTTGAGGTCGCGGGTGAGAAAAGTAATTGTTTCGTTCATTGATATGAACCTCCGCAAAGTAACGCCTGATTCAATAAATTATTTATACTGTTTCAGTTTGGCGTACTTCAAATATATTGTTAAGTTACATGTGGTAATACAAAGTAAATCTCATCTAGCGCAACTGAAAAACTTTATCGTTTTTAAAAATCTTAGTCAACGTTTTAGTTGTTTGTTAACGAAAATAAAGTAGTTATGTAACTTAAGCATTGTTTAGACGTTGCTAAGATTAACTGACATGTTTTAAGTTTTAAACACGTGCTTAGCGACTGTATTTGTTTTGTAACATGGTGTTTGTGTTCTGTAGTTTGGTAACATCTCTACGTGTCTTGCATTAGGGGCGTATCAATAAACTGAATTGAATTCAATACAGCAGCTGCTGTATTGATTTTGAATTCAATACAGCAGCGGACAGAGTGTCCATTATTTAAACGATATTTACTAAGGATAGGGTTAGTCCTCATAGTAGTGGTAGCCTAGTATATACTCCATTTAATTTAGAATTATAAACCACAACAACATTATATTGCGGCTCGTGAACTGTAATCTCTTTACAATTTGTACTAGAGTAACAATTGACGACGCGCAAATAAAGTTACATTAAAACAATTTTATTTTGCGACTCCCAGACTATTGTACTGTACTATTTGCTAGGTAAGAAATAGTTGACGAGCCGCAATATAATGATGTTGTGGTTTTCAATTCTAAATTAAATGAAGTATAGCTTGATCAGATAGCCTTTCAAGCAGGGGGTCGTGGGTTCGAGACCGGCCAGGCTCGTGCCTCTGAATTTTTCAAAATTCATATGCGAGATTGCATTTAAAAGTAACTAGCGTTACGGTGAAGAACTACATCGTGAGGCAACCTGTGCAAACTTGCGAAGTAATTCAATGTGTGTGAAGTTCTCAATCCGCACTGGGCCCGCGTGGGAACTATGGGCCAAGTCCTCTCATTCAAATTCAAATTCGTTTATTTGTTCAACACAGGTAAGTACATGAGGTCTTGTAAGTATTTTGTATCACTATGTGTGGGAGAAGGCCTGTGCCCTGCAGTGGGACGTATATAGACTGGGATGATGCTGATGATGATTACATCATCTCTGTCCAAAGGCTTATTTAGAGTACCAGCGTGCATTGCCTGTTACAATAATATTGACGCTGTAAAAACAATAACTCAATTATTGCGTCGAGTTAACAAACCAGTTGAATAATTGTTTAGGAATTTTTCATCATACTTGCATGTAAACAGTGTCCTAAAATGCAGGCTGAATGACAGTGGAGTGACAGGCTGTCAGTGGTGTGTGTCTGTCTGTGGCATCATAGCTCTTAAACGGGTGAAACGATATGGATGCGGTTTTTTTTAATTAGAAAGCGAGTTTCTTGGCGATGATGGTTCTTAGACATGTTTCATCAAAATTGGTTCAGCTATTTCAAAGTTATCAGCTTTTTTGCTAGCTGCGGAAAGGACCTTATTAGATTAGATTAGATTAGATTAGATTAGATTAGATTAGATAAGATTCATTTATTTCTGATTGAAAATTACAATTATATCCAGCATTCGAAATGTCACAAATATAAAGAATTCACAAAAAGATCGTCAACAGAATTTGAAAAACATAAATGGATAATATATTAATTTAAAATGTCACAAAGATAATAATATTAAAAACAATAAAAATATTTACACGCATAATAAGCATTTACTTTATTTTCAAACATGTGTGACCAAATTGCGTTGGGGGTTTTAAAAACTTTTAATTTATACAATTTATAGTTATTGCTATTTGCTATTTTTTTAGTGTGAAAGAGTAACAAACATATTATCCATACATCCAAACAAAATTTCGCGTTTTATAACGTTCTAGTAATACCTACTCTGTAATTTGTTGCTGTTGGTTCTCCGAAAATAAATAAATAATGAACCGAAACAATTTCTTTGCTCACCCGCGACCTTGGGTGAGCAAAGTAATTGTTTCAGTTCATACATATGGGTCTATAATGACTCCCATAAAGTTTTAAATCATAATGTATCATTAGTCATAATCAACGTTAGTCATACAGTGATTTATTTCTGAAACAATTTATTTTTCGGAATTGTTATAAAACAAACCTAACCTAACCTAACCTACTACATTCTATAAGATGGCATTTAAAAAAGTCCTGAAAAAAATACCGTTTCAGAAATAAATCACTGTATGACTAACGTTGATTATGACTAATGATACTAAAGGGGCACCGTCATTCATATAATATGGACCTCAGCTAAGTAACGCCTGAGCACGCGGCGGACACGACGTACAAATACGCGTTCTTGAATCTACATAAGCACGACGACGTCTGTACACGCGTACGCCTACATACATCGCGCGCGCACTCTTCTGGATTCCGGCGGTTTCCGGCTATCTGCGCCTTGAGGGGTGGGGTAATTCGAATCGGTTTCCATTCTGTACGTCAGTACTATTATATATTCTGTGGCCTGAGTTAATAAATTTAAGTCCTAGGGAGTAAGATAAGATTTAGATGGGGTACGTGTTGAGAAGTGCAGTGCTTGGGAGCCGGTGCACTCTGGGCATCGGTCAATGATTTCCTGTTCCTGCAGGCTTATAGTCTAACGCTTCTGACGCTTGGCTTCGCAATCACTATTTCTTTCTGTCAAACGGTATAAGATGATGACAGAAAGAGATGGTGAAAGCGAAGGCAAGCGTCAGAAGCGTTAGACAATAATAGACACTCGTATTCATTGGCCGTAGTGGCTTAGTGGTTTGACCTAAGGCCCCTCAAGCAGAGGGTCGTGGTTTCAAATCGAGACTCGCACCTCTGACTTTTTCGGAATTTATGTGCAAAATTGCATCTGAAGTTTACCATGAGCTTTACGGTGAGGTAAAACATCTTCAGGAAACTTTCACACACCTACGACAAAATTGTATGGTCTGTGTGAAGTTCCCAATTTGCATTGGGCCAGCGTGGGAACTGCGGTCTAAGCCCTCTCCTCCTTAGAGGAAGCCTGTGCCTTGCAGTGGGCGTTACAAATAGGCTGGGATGATGATGATGATTCCAGGTCTTACATTATTATTGTCGTTCATACCGGATCGATAAAAAAAGGTCGACCTTACAATATTACCTAACTCCATCTAACCCTCAATGGTTGTGTGAAGAGATGTGTATCGAAGGTGAAGACAAGATTCATTTGTTATTTATCTCTCTTACAAAAATCTTTATTTTATCACGTAACTAGTACTTATACTCTGTCTATTTAACAGAGTTAGTACTAGAAAACAGAAAATGCACGTAATTGGTCAGCGATAAGGACGATGCACCGGCACATGCGTCCCACAGCAGGGTACATATTTAAATATTATTATTATCTACTACTTTAAATTACATAATTATGATTAATAGATGAATAAACATGACATGTAATTATTTGAGGTGCCAAGAAAAAAATCAAAAATCACGAGAAATATTACGAATATTCCAACAAACGGCATGTAAGCCGAGCCCGCTATCGACGTGCGATTGTTGACGTCCACTGACAGTTTCTTGTCCCTTTCATTTGCATACAAAAGTGCAACAAAGAGAACGCCTTGCTAACTCTGCTAAATAGACAGGGTATACATTGCATTGTAATTTTTCTTTCTAATGTACCCGTATTACATGCAAACTTTCTCCGACAGCAATTTGACCACCGAAAACATTTAAGTTGTTGCATAAAAGTACCTATGGTAATTGTATGTAGTGGTCGCAAGTACTTATTCAATAGGTTTAGTGACTTTGATGACAATAACAACGCAGACTCGCAGCTTTGCTCTCTTGCACCAGAGTTTTACTTATCATCCCAGCTTATGTACGTTCCACTGCATACAGACCCCTCTCAGTATCAAAGGCTTGGGCCGCCCCCATGCGGGCCTTGGGAATGGGAATTTCAACTCATACCATTTTATCCGCAGGTGTGTGAGGTTTCTCCATGAACATACCCCGGATTGACGGGAGCATAAATTGTACCAGCGCTAGTGATTCACTGAATATTGACTAAGATTTTATCGATATCGATAAAAAACAATTTTAATCATCATTACCATCATAAGTAATGGCCAAGTTTGAATACCTTTTTATAATATTCAAATCTCTTTTATTTATACTTATCGCAACTATAAACAACCGATATCTAACATTAACTCTGGACTCGAGTCAAAATGACATAAAAGTATTAATAATTCTTCAAAAAGTTATTTTTTTGTATGTATGTACTTATATAAAATCTTAGAACTACACAACGGTTGTATAGATAAATTACCGAGAGCGTGGAATTGCATATGTAGTGGTATTGTGTGTTTATAGGCATTCCACTTTAGTGAGAGAGAGACAAAAATAGAGAGATCTCTCTCTCCAATGCCTATTATAATACACAATACCACTACATAATTATGTAATTCCACGCTCTCGATAATTTATCTAGATATACGTCATTTTTATCGATATTAATTTATTACAAATTAATTTAATTTGTCCTTGCACTAATTAAACGTCAGTACAGATTTGCTCCCGTCAATCCGGGGTATGTTCATGAATTTTCCTTCACCGTAAGGTTCAAGCCATAAAGAGACTTGGAACGGGGGCGCGTCGCAGTTGCGGCGCCCCATGAATCAGTTTTCATACTAAATGTATAGAAGCGTCGCGATCCAAATCCGAGAGGAGAGACGAGGCGGAGACGCGGACTGCGACGCGCCCCCGTCCCACGTCTCTTCTGTGTGGCTTGCGCCTAAAGCTCACGGTTTTCAAGTGTAATTTCGCACATAAATTTCGAAATCTCAGAGGTCACAGATCAGTGACTCTCATTAAATTTATTATATTCATGGGCGGTGGTAGGTAATCATTTCCCATCACGGGTTTGCTCGTTTTCTTTCCTCACATAATAAATAAAAAAACTAAAAACACGCTTTAAAAAAATAAAAATAAAATTCATAAATTTCAATTCACTATTCTTATAGTGCAGTAAAAAATCTTAATAAGCAATTATTATATTGTTATATCCAGATCAAAATTTGTAAACAGTTCTTAATATTGATAAAATAAATAATAATAGTTTAAAATATTTTATTGTAAAAAAAGTCGTCAAAAGGAATCAAACGAGCCCAAACTCGATGGGGTTGTTTCGTTTTATTGTGGAGTGCCTTTGGCCATCTTCCAGCTCCATCATCAGACCCTGGTTACCATCTGAGATCAAAGTGCTCGTCAAGACGAATCAAACGAGCCCAATCTCGACGGGCTCGTGTCGTTATATTGTGGAGTGCCTTTGGCCATCTTCCAGCTCCATCATCAGACCCTGGTTACCATCTGAGATCAAAGTGCTCGTCAAGACGAATCAAACGAGCCCAAACTCGACGGGATTGTGTTGTTTTATTACATAGTTCCTATGGCCACCATCCAGCTCCATCATCAGATCAGCTCCATGTTACAATAATATTGCATTGTCATCCAATTTACACATATGTGCAAAATTTTAGCTCAATCGGAAACCGGGAAGTGGGTTAAAATCGCGCCCTAAGGAGTCGGTTACAAACATACAGGTGAAGCTAATATAAAGCGTGTAACAAACATACAGGTGAAGCTAATATAAAGCGTGTAAAAATAAGTTGCTTTGAACCTCGGGTTTGAACCCACGACCCTCTGTTTGAGAGACCATAGGTCAAACGACGGGCTAACACGGTTTTGGCAACATGTCAACACCAAAATGCTCGTCACATGGCAATGACTTTCAGCTCCGTCACAGCCACTTACCGCTCTTAGGCGCTGGCGCATAAACTTTTCATGAAGCAACTGCTCTGTATTTAGGAACACTGCTCCAAAATTTAATCTAAGTTTAACCCTATTCATAAAAGTTTGTATAGTTTGTTTATGGCCACTTTTGCTGGTTAAAAATAAGTCCAGATTTAGCCACCATTCTTTTGGGGTCGAAATCGCTCGCGTACAGACGCAACGGTTACCCTCAAGACCCTACACGTGACTCCTGGGTGGTGCTAGAGCGATACAACTTCGGTGGTAGGCTTCGGCCGTGGCTGGTCACCACAATATAGTTTGAACCAGGACCTCCAAGCTAAACTGCCTTCTTTCTGCTTGCTTATTCCCCGTCTGGGTATGTATTACAATACCGAAGTACGAAAGACCGAATGTATTAAAACATCGAATGGGTCCAAAGACCGACACGATTTTTTTCTGAAACCGTAAACTTTTCAGAATTTATTAAAACGGCATCATACAGAACCCATTAGGTTAGGTTAGGTTTGTTTTTTAACAATCTTAAAAAGTTAACGGTTTCAGAAAAAAATCGTGTCGGTCTTTTGACCCATTCGATGTTTTAATACATTCGGTCTTTCGTACTTCGGTATTGATTACATACCCCTCCCGTCTAGGGTGAATGAGCATTTACTAGGCAAGCGTGCTTCATCGTAGACCTCATCTTCGCTTTCCATCAGGGGTGATTGTGGTCAAACCCAAGCCTAGGTATATTGTATAAAAAAATACAAATCTGGTATTAGCCAAAACCAGATTTGTTAAATACAGTCGGCCAAAAATATGGTCTACCACTCTACGGTTGAAGTTTATTTTGCACGTCATGATACAACGAAGTAGATTTTCTCTTGCAATAATATGACGACAGTGACTAATGACTTCACTCAGTCAACCTTAGCGATATTTAGATGTTTAAGTAACTTTTCCCATGACCATTTTCTAGGCCGACCATACTAAACTAAACATAAAACTAAATCGTGTTAGCAAAATAGTTTTCGTTTCCATCCAACTTCCATCCAACAACAAATATAAAAATTGGATTATTTAAGTCCAATTAGTTGAGCTTAGTGGAATAGATGTCTTGATAACAGGTTACAATAGAAATAACATCTTCCTATATGCAATAATGTCCAAGCTATTTATATCACGTGCTAGATGTCATTAATCTGTTGTTGTATGCTATCATTACTAACATCACGGTTGTCACCCAATGCGGTTTTTTTAACTTAAATCAGAAGTCAAGTTTTTGAGGGCTATGCTCGGAGTTTCTTTGCGAGATCACAAGAGTTAAACTCACAAGTCACCGACATAGCTCTATAAATTGCCAGACTCCACACACAATCACCTCCTAGACCTATTTACCTCGTCGTGGCCATGCATCTTGTGGTATCCAGTCCGTGACAATTTTAGCCCACCGATTTGGATCCATGCGGCTGGAGTGCCTTGCCCAGTCCCACTTCAGCTTGGCAGGCTTGGCACCCACATCAGGTTTGAGAGTGCAGCGTAGTGTTTCGGATCCGGTCAACCCGACTCACCCCCAACCATACTGAATAGAAGTTTGATGACTTGATCCACGTGTCGTTGGAGTGTGTCCGGAATTCAGACTTGACGAGAAAAGTTCTTGGGGATTTGGGTTCCATACACAATGGCCAGGTGAATTGTTGGCTATCTGAGCCGTTGTCAGACAAAGCAATCGACATTTACCATTTTATTGATATGTCCCTTGAATAAGGAATTGTGTAAGCACCCATGAGGCTGACATGATCACCTGGAGCGTCAATGACCATGCTTATATATTATTATTTAATTTATTGAATCAGGCGTTACTTTGCGGAGGTCCATATCAATGAACTAAAACAATTACTTTGCCCACCCACTCACCCGGGTGAGCAAAGTTTTTGTTTCAGTTCACATTATTCATTATAAATACTGTTGTGGTAAAACGGTACTTCGAATCGTGTTCTTATTTTGATTTCATAATAAAAAATATGGACCCACCCTAAGGCGACAACACTGATTTTATCGAAGAAAGTTATTTCCATGTTGTAAACTGGCAACCTTGTACTCAAATTCGGTCCGGCGTCACGCTCCACGCGCAGAAGAAAGCCACTGCGCCAGCGCACGTGTTGATTGTAATTGCGTATGCGCACAATGGTGCATCTTCCGAGAGAGCGTGGAATAATAGGACTCGCTCTTATGTGGTTTTACTGGATGTGGTTTGACGGACAATACCGCTTTATTCAAGTAATTTGACAGAAATGGTATAATTAGATTTAGCACGCTCGTTACGTTTAGCTTACTGAAACTAAACACAGGTTTAAAGGCGTTTTAATGTTTTCCATTCAAAGTGTACCATTTTTTTAAATAAACAAATTTTGGGGCTTTCTTATTCAAAATAACGAGGAACTATTCATTTTCATAAAGAAAAAAGTATCGTTATTTTTTGTGACAGTTCTGAGACTGTTTTTCATAAAGTTTATAAATATGGCTCGTCAGAAAACTGGCTCAAACAAAAATATGAAAAATTAGGGTCATTTTTTAACCATCAAAATCAATTAGTGGTCTTAATTCTAATTAAGTAAGGAATTTCCGAAAATTCCTCATTAAAAAAAGTATTTTTATTAATTAAATCCCGACTACATATTTTTAGTGCCAATAAACAATAATTTATTGAATCAGCTGACGTTACTTTGTGGAGGTCCATATTAATAAACTGAAACAATTGGGATGTCCCAATTTTTGACAACGTATAATAAATCGAAAACCGTTTGGAGAAATAGGCTTTGTGAAGCGTTTTCAGAAATCAGATTCCAAAAATATGATAAACTGTATTAAATAAAGAAACTTTAAGTAATTACCTTCATTTGACCCCTGCAGTAAATCGTCACAAAGGCAGATATAAAGCAGGTCTACACTCTAAAGCAAATTGACAGTTTGAAATGTTGCTGTCCTGCTTATAATAGCAAAGAGTGACAAAGACAGAACTTTAATCACATGATGCGCACCTGGCTTTAAACAGTTGTCATTTATCGTAAAGACCGAAATGTATTTTACGAGTATTTCCAATGTATTTTTGCAAATTTAATTATTAAATTACTACGTTACAAGTAAATATAAAATAATTTAAATAACAGATTTTAATAAAAAATATCTATTTACTTTCTCACCATTAAACAAACAGGAATAATCGAAGCTAAAAGAAGAGAAATAAATAAAACTATTTGTCATGGTTCATTTAGGACCCTAAGCCGTGCTCGTATTATTGACAGTGACAAGACAAATTTTTTTTTTTTTTTTTATTTATTCAAAGCATTGGCAACACGGCCATCAGCTTAAACCAAATTTACAGTACAAAAGTTCTTAAATTATCTAAGACAAAAGAAACAAGTGAAAAAAAAAAAAACAAATTAACAAATTTTCAACATGGGTTGTTTAAAACTAAAAAAAAAAAAAAAAAGCTTAGCATTAGCTTAAAAAACTTGTACACAAACGGGGGACCTAACTAAAACGAAACCCAATCGACTCCCCCGTGCTACGAAAATTACCCATATAGTTTATATGACCAACTTTCGCTAAACAAGGGACGCGACAGAGATTTCGTTCCCATCAAGCCCCCAATGTATGTACAAACGACTCATGAATTATTCATTCATAGTCGTCCTATAGTATGAAGTACAAAATTATACACTATTGAGTATAGTTGTGGAAGTTTCAAAATACCTTGAATGGAATTAGGGATAGTTTTTAAGCCTGTATCTTTACATAGAGCAATAAACAATAATCTTTGTAGATTGAATTCAGGACAATTAAAAAAAATATGATCTAGATCACACATGCCAGAGTTACAATAAGTACAAGTAGCTGATTCACTTAACTTTAATCTAAAAAGATGCGCAGGAAAATGGCCGTGGCCTATACGTAATCTACAAATAATCGATATAAAGGATCTTCCCGGGAAATTTCTAAAATGTTCAAACCAAGATTTAGTACTAGGTACTGGGACTATTTCAGCTAACCATTTACCTTTTGTATCTCTGGACTTAGACAAGGAATAAGTCCAACGTTTTATCATATTTTGTTTAATTGAATAAACTAAATCAGAATACGGAACTTTAAAATCGGAAATATTTATGTCTTTTGTAGATTTGGCTAATTTATCGACAAGTTCGTTGCCCATAATACCAGAGTGACTTGGCACCCAGCAAAATTCAATAAAAATATTTCTATGGTACAAAAAACTCAAACAACTTCGTAACTTATAAATTAAATAATTTACAGATGCACTAATACATTTATTTTTAAGGGCTTGCAAGGCGCTCATTGAATCAGATAGAATTAAAATTTTGTCCCCTGCAGAGTAATTGACTCGAATATGCTCTAAAGCATATATAATACCTAGTACTTCAGCCGAAAAAACAGAGAAAAAATTGCTACATTTATAAACTGTCCCTATGTTCATGGACGAATCAAAAAATGCAAAACTAGTTCTATCTTTAGTTTTAGAGCCATCTGTATACACTTTAACAAAATCAGTCTTATCTTCAAGGAACTCCAGAAAATCATATTTAGATTTAAACTTAATTAGATCAACAGCCACATCTCTCAACATGTCATGAAAGTTATATTCGAAACAAGGCAATAGTGTAGACCAAAACACCACATCCTGGAATTCGAAATTCAAGTACGTTAAGGCACTGGATATGGATGAAGAATTAGGAAGCGGAATTAAATTATAGTTTGGAATATTTGCATGCTTCAAATACCTGAAAGTTACTAGATTATCACGGCTAATAAGCTTAAGGCAATAATTATCTATAATAAAACTTCTTCGTATGAATAGTGGAACAATACCAGCTTCAACTTCCAAGGAATTAATTGGAGACGACATCATAGCACCTGTAATTATTCGTAATGCTCTATTTTGCACAATATCTAATTTCCTAAGAATAGAAAAATTCGCGTCCGAAAAGAACATACAGCCATAATCGAAATGGCTTCGGATTGTTGCAATGTAAATCGTTTTTAAAACTTTGGGATCAGCTCCCCATTTTACTCCAGTTAGCGATTTTAATATATTCAAACCTAATTCAGCTCTTTTACAAATAACATCAATATGAGTTTTCCACGAAAGATCAAAATCTAGAGAAAGACCAACATATTTTACGAAAGATTGAGCAGGAATAATGTCAGAATTGTAAAAAACTTTAGGGTAATGCAATCCATTTTGGGAAAATAAAATTGCAGAACTTTTGGAAATATTAACCTCAAGTTTTAGGGAATTTGTAAGTAAATCGTAAATATTACGCAAACAACTATTCATAACCGATTCACCACTTTTGATATCATTACAGTTTACATAGAGTACAAGATCATCAGCAAAAAATAAATGTTTAACAGAATTTGGAATTTTCTTAATGAAACATACTAAACTAAGTATCAACTTTTCTGACTTTGTTCTCCAACATATGGATAGAGCCGGTCAAGTGGATACGGCCTACTTTGATTTTAAAAAGGCCTTTGATCTTGTTGACAATGACGTATTATTGAGGAAACTATCGGCATTTGGGTTCAGCAGGTGCCTCTTAACGTTTTTCGCCAGTTACTTGAAAGATCGGAAACAATATGTTCAAATCTGTGGCCACTCATCTAGGGAGTTCTATACCCGGTCTGGGGTGAGTCAGGGGAGTACGCTTGGCCCTACCCTGTTTCTTATAATGGTCGATGATCTTCCGGCCGTCGTCGGTAATTCTCAGTGCCTCTTGTTTGCCGATGACTTGAAAGTGTTTTCAGTTATAGGCGGGGTCTTTGACTGTGATGCGTTACAATCAGACATAAACGCCATATCTGATTGGGCAAGTAGCAACAGATTGTCGTTCAACGCTGGGAAGTGCAAAGTCATCTCGTTCACGCGTTCTCCGGCAGCTGTTGAGTACTCCTATAACTTGGGAGGTAGTATATTGGACAGGGTTCACAGTATTCGGGACTTAGGCTTGATCGTGGATGATAAATTGGACTATCATCAGCACATCATTCGTACATGCAAGAGCGCCAATAAAGCCTTAGGATTTATAATGCGTGCAAGCTCACAATTTCAGAGTGTCACTGTCTCTATTGTCCTGTATAATGCTTTTGTACGTAGTAAGTTGGAATATAATTGCATTGTTTGGGATCCTCGAGAATCAAAGTATAATATGCTCATAGAGAGAGTTCAGCGTAAGTTTGCTCGGCACCTGTATAAGAGGTTATATGGTTATTATCCGTATTTGTTTCCGTCGCTTTTTGTGTCAGGTATGGTTGGACTGGATACCCTAAACCACAGGCGGAAGTTGCATCTACTCGTACATTACTGTTCTTTATTACAGAATAGAGTCAATAATCCCTTGGCACTGCGGCAAATTACACTATTCGTCCCGCAACAGTATGTACGGGCGGGAGTGCGCCGCCGCCACCACTTATTCGCGGCGTTGGCGGGGCTGAGGACTCGTAGAGCTAGGAACTGTCCAACGGCCAGGGCAATTGCGCTGTTAAATGAATTTCTGTCCGAAATCCAGGACGCTGACGTGTTTGCCGATAGTTGGGGAATACTTTTGTCCAAAATAATGTTATTTTTAGCATAATTATAATACTTAATAATTTTAGTAATGTTTTTTTTTTTTTATATTAACGAGTTAGGCGTTTTGGTGCAAACTGTAAGCCTGACTTTGTATTGAATTGAATAAATAAATAAATAAATAAGTATGAATATAAGAGGTGATAAAACGCAACCTTGAGGAGTACCTTTAGTAGAAATTTTAGGACCAAATAAACTAGATTTCATTTTCAAAAACAAAGAGCGCTTGTTCAGAAAATTGAACAGCCAGAACAGAACATGACCTGGAAAGTCTAAAGAATGCAGACTTTCAATAAGATAGGAATGATCTATATTATCAAAAGCCCCTTTAATGTCCAGAAATACCGCTAATGTAAATTGATTATTATGGAAGTTATTTTTAATATCGCCAATCAAACAGCTTAAGTTATCTATTGTACTTTTTCCTTTTCGAAATCCGTATTGAGTACTTGGTATTAAGTTGTTATTTTCAGTAAACCACTCTAACCTATTTTTTAACATAGTTTCGAAAATTTTCGAAAAACAAGAAGTTAAAGAAATGGGTCTGTGGGAATTTATACAGTTGGGATCCTTGTAAAGCTTTAAAATTGGTACTACATATTGAGTTTTCCAAATCAGAGGAATACAGTTGTTTTGCCAAAGATCATTAAATATTTGACATAAAACTTCCTTGGCATATTGGGGAAGATTTTTGATTACTTTATAAGAGATAAAATCAGGACCAGGGGAGGTTTCCTTTTTATTTTCTAACGCAGTCGCAAATTCGCCCATAGAAAATGGGTCTACCATCCATTGAGCCTCCGGTTTTCCACGGCTGTTAAAAAAATCTTGCAACTTAGGTTCGGAAATTTGATTATCAGAACCAGCTATTGAATCTAAAAACAAAGATGCATTAGCGGGATTCTGAAGAAAACTTGAATATGAAGACATATTATTAAGTTTGGCGTGTTTAAATCTACGAATGTGATCCCAAATAATTTTACTCGAAGTCATTCGATTGAATGATGAACAGAGATTCATCCAGCTTGAACGTTTTATTTCATATAAAGTTCTTTTTTTCAAAGCGTCTAGTTTTTTAAAAATAATATAGTTTTCCATATTTGGATAATGCTTGTACGATAATAAAGCAACTTTGGCTTGAAAAACTACGCGATCACAATCAGCATTCCACCAAGGAACAGATTTGGAACAATTCCGTTTTTTGTGCGAGTAACACTTTTTGGCAAAAGTCATTAATATGTCATGTAAAATACTCAAAAACTTATTATAATTTTCAAGAGGGTTATCAGCAAAGCCAAAACTTGAAAACTCAACTTCACATAACTTATTAAATTTTGACCAGTCAATCTTTTTTAAGTTTACGCTAGCTAGAGAGGCATTATCCAGTGTATCACCTTTATTTATTAAAGAGGTGGTCAGGCCGAATGAAGGAAGAAAAGCATCGTTAAATACTTCAATGAGCAGTGGGAAATGATTACTACTGAGCAAATCATCGAGGACAGAAACTGTGCAACTAGAGCTAATAGCACGGGATGCGAATACTAGATCCAATACATTACCTTGTTGACCAAATGGAGCAAAGGTTGTGATTGTGTCATCATTTAAGCAAACTAACTCGGAACTTTCCACATAATCATGAAGGGCTTTACCTCTTCCATCATTGAATCTCGAACTCCAGGAAGCATGATGTGCATTGAAGTCACCAATTATTAAATAATTATTTGAAACAAATTTGGAACATGAATCTTTCAATAAATTAATAGTGAACTTACCATTTGGTGGTGGAGGAATGTAAACACATAAGATGTCAAAAGAAAAACTATTAATGTAAACTGTAATTAAAATATTTTGAAAATGATATTGAGAAATTGTGTCTATTATTTTAAATTTATACTTGGAGCGTAATGCAATTGCAACCCCACCATGTGGGTGGTCGGAATCTCTTCTTATAACAGTAAATCCAGGCAGTTTGATGATTTTACATGAAGTTAACCAGGTTTCATTGAATAAAATCATATCAACACACTTGTCAAGTTTACTGAGGAAATCTTTAAGTTGATCTAATTTAGGGAATAAACTTCTAGAGTTCCAATGAATGATATTAAACTGACCAACAGAATCATGCATATAAGATTGAGTAGAACTATCCATAGTTTACAATGTAAAATTTGTTACTAGCATTTCTTTAATTAATTGAGTGGATATAGGTGCAGAAGGGGATTTTGTATCCTTTTTCTTTAACAATTCTATTAAAGTTTTTGTAATGGTACTGATGACAATTTCTGAATTGATAATGTCTGATATTAAGGCCCTACCTTGAGGTGTCTTGGCAGACATAGGTATGTTAGAAGAGATCTTGGGGTTCTTAATAGCGGGATTCTTTAGCATGGCTGCGTATGATGTTTGCTTGCCGATAATCTTATTCTTTACTTCAGCGACCTTGGCCGCCTTTACTGAGCAGGAGTAAGAAACTGCAGAATGTGGCCCGCTGCAGTTGGAGCACTTGAAGATGTTGGGAGTGCCGCACTCCTTGTAAAAATGATTTCCTGAACAAGTAGAGCAAACTTGAGTGGCTTTGCAGGCACCACTACCGTCTCCAAATTTGTAGCATTTAAAGCACTGTAACACAGGTCTAATATATTCAGAAACAGGCATCCAAATATGCTCATATGTGACATGATCTGGATGGGTAGACGCCAAAAATGTAACCAGAACAGTTTGCAGTGGTTTGTCACTTCCATTTTCTTGTTTTTTGAAAAATCTTTTGACTCCGAGTATTGTGCATGAAGCTTTTAAATTCACTAAAAGAGATTCTTCATCCAATTCCACAGGAGCTCGAATAATTCCTTGACTCTCAATACTGTCATAAGGTATTTTTGATGTCCAATTGTTTAACTCCATAAAGCTTTCATCTAGTAAGAAAGCGTTGGCATCCCGAGCACAGCCAAAGTAAACTTTAGCAAAAAAGTTCCCAGCAGCTTTGACATACTGGACCCCTTGAACATCTTTTAATGCTTTGTTTATTCTTAACAGGTCCATTGGGACTCTGTTATTTGGTTGTGAGAGGCTTGATTGAATAAGCACTGGGTATTCTTTTTTTGTAAGGTCTTCATAGAGAGCATGGTGGTCTTTAAAAAGACCGCGCTTATTTTTGATAAAAGTCATTCTTATTTTGCGGCTTTCGTCATATTCAGATGAGGTCAATCTTCTTTTTCCCTTTATTATGGGAGCGGACGCAGGGGCGGAGCTAAAGCCCTCACCCCCGGCGTCATCGTCCATTATTACGGAACACACTTATAGAATGTAATTTTAAACTCAATTGCAATGAAAAATTAGGAAACAATGGCGTAAAAAAGGGCTAAAACCAAATAAATTAAAATTATATTGAAAAAAGCGCCTTTATAATTTGTCGTTCCCGCCCTTTTTCTGACAAGACAAATCAGTAGTGCCACAGATTATGTTATGTACGACTTGAATTTTTCTAGGTAATGAAAAGAGGCTCTCTCACTGTGACGTCATCCAACGTATTTCTTAAAAAAATTATAAAAAATTAAATACTCAACCAAATTCAAAATCGATGAAAATGGTATCTTAAAATATCCTATTCTTTCCAAAAAAAAATATAAAAACTATAGGTTATTTTTTTTGGTGCATCCCAATTACTTTGCTCACCCGCAATACACCTTACGATACACACATTTTTTTTTAGATAAACGTAGCTATCGTAAGGTCGCGGGTGAGCAAAGTAATTGTTTCAGTTCACCAATAAATAATGTCCTTTTAAGTAACGTGCGGTTAAAAATTGATTATACTAAATCGTTATTCCATTGACGTATTGGCCTCGTGTAATTTACGATCTTATGTGAAGTTTCAACTTTCTAGAATGATTTATTATCTCCGCATGAGTGAATACTGAATCTCATTAAAGATTAGGTTTTTAATGTTTGGTTTACGAATCACACTACATTTGTTTTTAAGCGTCTCCTTATTTCAAATGCAGAAACGAATATCTAATGTCTTCTAATTTCTAGGGAAGGGCAAAAGATGTCGCTAAATCGATATTGCTTCAGAAAATAATCGAAAGATTTTGTCGATATTTTTAAGAGTTTTATTATGGGAAAAATTTGTGTCTAAACTCCTGACTAGTGGTGGTGTAGGGAAACGGCACGCGGCACGGAATGCTGGGAACCTGGATTCATTTCCCAGCGCTGGTCTTTTTACTGGGATTTTTCCTATGCGTCCATGTTTCAATGAACTGAAACAATTACTTTGCTCACCCGCGACCTTACGATAATTAATATGGACCTCCGCAAAGTAACGCCTGATTCAATAAATCCATGTTTTAGTTTGTATTTAGTTTGAAATACCTATATGTGATGTATTTAGAGTAGAAAATTGTATGTGTCCGAGTGCGTCAGCTCATATAGTTCCATCAGCATACTTACGCTGCGTCCGCGCATTTTCGCGGCTATGCCAACTCAATTTATGTACTGTACTCGTAATGCATGTTTTTTCGCAATTTAGGAGCCCGCGCAGACAGAGAGCGTTCTGGAGTTCCGAGTTCCGCTTTCAGAGTTCTGCGTTCTTTCGACTGTACTGAGTCTCTTACGATAACGCACACAGCAGGCGACTGGAACTTTCGAGCGGTCAAAACACAGAACTCTGTACCTCCACCATGAGTTACACCAGTACCTCTACCATGAGTTACACTAGTTTACAGTGACCGTACTCGCTAGCGACGGCGTAAATGATTTGTATAGAGAATTGTGTACAGCGCCTCTAGCGGTCACTTACGGAAGTACAATTCTCCATACAAATCATTTACGCCGTCGCTAGCGAGTACGGTCACTGCAAACTAGTGCAACTCATGGTGTAGGTATAGTTTGCAGTAACCGTACTCGCTAGCGACGGCGTAAATGATTTGTATGGAGAATTGTACTTCCGTAAGTGACCGTTAGAGGCGCTGTACACAATTCTCTATACAAATCATTTACACCGTCGCTAGCGAGTACGGTCACTGTAAACTAGTGTAACTCATGGTAGAGGTACTGAACTCCAGACCACTCTCTGTCTGCGTGCGCTCAAATGGTGTGTAATTCAATTATAATTCAAGGACAAATCGTTTACATTTTTAGCATTTTTTACATGGGGATGTGTATGCCAGACAATATGAGTGTTACATGTTATATTGCACTAAGTTTATTACTTCACTATCAGGCTTGTGTTTAAGTGTGCATTATGTGTGTCTAACAAGTAATTTAATACTTTAACATTTAACCGTAAGTATTAATTATTGTTTGTGTTAAATTTCCGTCCAAATATTTCAAAGAAAATTAAACTTTTTACTTTAAACTTTTTTGATACAAAAAAGGTCACACAGTTGGTTGATTATTATTTTCTATTTCAGATCGTACTCCTAATCTACGAGTATGGGTTCCGCGTTGAGTACGAGGTGGCCCCGAAGACGAAACACAAACAGAACTGGATCGGCATGCTCAACGACTCTGACGCAGACTTTGACAAGACACATCACAAAGCAAACTTCAACATCGACAGAAACGCTCTCAAGCTACTACCATTAATACTAAAAGCTATAAAACAGAACAAATATCTGGAAAAGGTTATAGATGATTCAAGTCAACCACCATACAATGAAAAACATACGACTGAATTCTCTATCCAGAGAAATGTCTTCACGGACGCAAGGAATTGGATTAGAATGCCTCCGTCTAGGATGTACGCAATAGAGTACAAGACGTCTCCAATAGTGTTTTTTAAATCGAGAAATTTAGAAACATTTGCAAAGGCCAGGAAAATGATGGAATCTCAGAGGATCATGAATTATTTGGACAAAATGCTAAGTGAGAAAGTAAATTCTGTACCACCTAATCAAGTTAAGAACGGTGAGTCTTCGAGTACTGTTAAAACAACAACGATTTCTGATGAAAGCCCGGCTAAAACATATTTACAATACATAGACACAGATAGAGTTAATGAAATAATATCACCTTCATGGAAAGTAGAACCACCTGTTACGGAAAGAAAAGAGCCTGAATCTTGCAAGTGTCCTAGTAATCTGGGAGAAATACTAAAGAAACTTGCTCATAACATTGAACAGTTACTTCCAGACAGCGGTGAACGAAAATTAGATATTTCAAAACCTTGCAGTAAATCTAAAACGACCACTGCAACTCCAAATAATGTCACGACAAAGAAATATCCAAAAATTACAAATAAATCTGGAAAAACGTACGATGCCACTTTAATCGAGCACCGTAGTCAACAAAAAAGTCTTTCTGTGGAGCCTAAATTAGAATTCAGACCTGAGGACAAACTCATAAATGCACAAAACATGATCGAAAAAATACCTAATCTACAAAGGAGAATACCACATAAAGATCTATCTGATATTGTTATAGCTAATTATAAGAAAAAACATAGTAACTGCAAAGGAAACGAACACGATCAAACTACCACGGTTAAATGGAATATTGAACCTACTGAATATACTACATTTAATAGTATTACTACTTCCAAGCCTATGACTTCCAAGCCAATACTGTTCAAACTCGCCAGTTCAAAACCCACAACTTATAAACCCACGTCTACCAAGTCTACTACTTCAAAACCGATGACTAGTGCAACAAAGATAAAGTTTTGGCGTGTTACAACTGAAGAAAATGTCGTTATAGCACATCAATTTAACGAAAACATATTTTCTGGCTCTAAGGACTATTCTAAACAGTTAAAGTTTGCTCATATGGTCACAACTCTCAGCCCCGAGGTTTCTATTGATAGAACAGTAGATGAGCTTAAATCAAAGAGTAAAAAAATGACACGGAAACAGTTTTTGCAAAATCAAAAAGAAAGTCAATCTAAAAATAAACCTTTTAAAGGCGCCTTATCAGACGTTTATAAGGCAGAAATTTCCGAGTTACCAGCAATGAAAACATTTAATACAAAGCGTGACCATAATCCAGAACAAAAAGGTTCTCATCCAAAAGTTGACTCTAGTACAGTGAATATATTAAAGAATAATGAAATATCTACCGTGCACATAGAAAACAATACTAAAACTAGATCGGTTGAATCCCTTTTGGCAATAACCGATGAAGATTTTGAAAATATACTCCCTGAGTTAATTGAAACTGATGCAATCCTACTAAATGATACCGCGCTTGCAGAATCACTTCGTAAATTAAGCATTACCTCACAAGAAGTACCACATTCAATATTGCCTCAGAGCAGACCATCTTTTTTAGAAATCCGACGCAATGAAGGGAGACACGAAGATGCAGATTATGATCCAGATACTCTAAATAATTTAAACGTCTACGACTAGTAACGATTGTATGGTTTAATTATGTCACATTTTTATAATGAACTGAACACGCTGTTTGAAATATACTGTTTATTTTACACTGTATTTATTTTAGTAGAGCGAATTGATATTGTAATCATTAAGTAAAAGCACTTTTGCAAACAATGTGAGTAAACAAAAATAATATACCTATATTAAGATTTTCGTGATATTTTTTGCTATCATATTTCTTTTGTTTTGTTACAGGTAATACTACTAATCTACGAATATGCGATTGCTGTTGAATCTAATTTAGTACAAGGAATACTATACAGTTATGGTAACAACAGCAGTATAAATGGTACAGAAGACAGCCCAATAGCAGATAGGTTACATCGAAGTTACTTCGGGTTTGACCAAGATTACTACGAGCGAATGCCTCTCCTTGTGAATGCAATGCAAGAAAATCATTATATAGATCCTATACTAGAAATGACATTTCCAGCGAAGAGAGCTCGAGTTCTCAAAAACAAAACGACAACGACCACAGCAAATTATAAAGCAACGTCTATTAGAAGAACAAGTCCTAGACCTTTCATCTTCGAATACAGAAGCCCAACTCCTACGCCTTTCAGCAGAACTTTTGGCTCCAAAAGTTGGGTTGAGAGTTACCGCAACGCACAAAGACTCCAAAATCTCCAACAAGTAATTCAATATCTTGAAAAAACAATTAATGCTAAATTTGGAGACTTGTACGCGATGCCATCTAATTCTCATATAGCGTTTTCTGGAGTCTATGTTCATCCATCAGTAGATACCAATACACAGCAAGCGAGACCCACATCACCTACTTTAGATTTACTACTACAAAGTAGTAACAAAGTAGAGACCAAAAAAAATCATCAGTCAGATCCTCTCTTCAGTTTTAAACCTGATAGTCCAGGTGACATTAATTTACTCGCGGATGGCTTTAGATTTGCACCAACTCAAAGAATAATAACCAAAGAAATAACCTCAACAGTCCCGATGTTTAAACCGATATCGTATAGGAAGAAACATGAAAACGATGACAAGAATGTTGTTGACTTACTACGAGGAGCTAGTGATATCAAACACGTTGAGTCGTCAACTGTTGACAAACCGAATTCTTTCAGCGTTATGCTTAATTACATTCCATTAAAGACAACCATTAATACGGATTACAAACAAGATGGTGGTACATCAACTACAAACAAAGTATATTTCACTACGGCTCGACCGGTTAGAGTTCATTTTAAAAGAAAATCTAACGGGCCCGTTCGGCGGACGTTTCCTGTTAGGCCTATAAGAAAACCAAGAATCAATAGGAATGGGAGTCTGAAAGATATTTTAAGAAAATCTGAAATCAACAAAGAAGCGACTATGATTGTCCACGTCAATCTCTATCCACAGAAGACAGAAGTCAAAGACGTTTACAACGTAACTGAAAATAATCAACATTTCTCAACAACAACTGAAATAATGAAGGACCAGCAATTGACCCCAGCACCAGAATTATCTATCACTCAAGTTGAAGATTATCATATTGGAAGTTCGGGAGTAATACCCATTGAATCTAGGACGGAATCATCACAACCGCCTCTTGTACCATTGATGCCATTTTTCCAACCGACATTGGCAAACACCGAAGTCTATAGTTGGTCAACGAATCCTCCAGACATGGTCAAATTTAGTCCAGCGGATGCCAAAATTCCCGATCAATATAGAAAATTAAGAGAATTTGAAACAAACGAAAGTAATCCACTTGGTGTAAATAGAAGGAACTTTAGGAATGATATGGTCACGCAACCAGATGTTGAACCCTCAACTCTTATAGTAAAATTAAAAAATGAAGTCAAAAGTACTACTACCGAGACTGTATCACAAGAAATTATCGAAGAAGAAACAGATGAAACTACTACTGTACAAACCTATGTACCACAAATAAATGGCCATTACAGAAGTATAAACCAGAATTCTAAGACACTTAACAATTGGCTGGATATCAAAAACGAAAACGACAGGAAGAAGCGACTCGAATTGTCCGTCACTGGGTTAAGAAAACCAACGTATGTTGAAATAAATCGAAGTAATACAAGTACCAATATAAGCTCTGAAAGATATAGTGATATTGACGAATAAGAAAACTTGAACTACGTAATGGTTTCTATCATTTTGGGTGAATCAACTTTTTGTGTTGTTTACTCTATCCCCGGTTGTCCAAGTGACACTTCATACTGTTTCATAGAAAAATGCTTAGGTTGTCTAAAGGACATAATTTGTGTAACCATAGCAACGGGTGGCACTTAAAAGTTGATTCACCCTCTTATTAATTTCCTATATTAAAATCTCGCTGTTTTTTTAATTACATAATGCGTTAAACTTTTTTTTTCTTATTTATTTGGAGCTTTGATAAAAGTTGTTAAATTCCTTTCACACAAAAATTGTTCGTATTTTTTATTTAATTTTTTAATTTATAATTTTCCATGTAAGACTGCTGAAAGCTTTGTAAATAAAA
Organism: Archips xylosteana; assembly: GCA_947563465.1. Taxonomy (NCBI): domain Eukaryota; kingdom Metazoa; phylum Arthropoda; class Insecta; order Lepidoptera; family Tortricidae; genus Archips; species Archips xylosteana. The sequence goes on from OX387346.1 coordinate 1,578,819, forward strand.
CGGGTTAGTTATTTAAGAAAACATTTGAATTTTTTGATTAAATGTTGTTTTATTTTCAACTATTTATAAGAACTAGGTACCATAAATAGGAAATAAATTGGTTATGATATAAAGAAAAACTCAAAGAAGCAAGCTCAAAAAGAATTAAGCTCGAAGAATCGCCAAACTCAAGTGGCAGTGGGCAGGGCACATCGCTCGTAGAACTGATGGTCGATGGGGCAAAATGACTCTCGAGTGGCGTCCACGGACCGGAAGACGCAGTGTAGGTAGCCCTCCAACAACATGGAGCGACGACCTGGTTAAGGTTGCGGGATCGCGTTGGATGCGGATGGCACGGGACCGATCTGTTTGGCGAGCCCTGGGGGAGGCCTATGTTCAGCAGAGGACGTCTTTTGGCTGAAATGATGATGATATATCTACATATTAAATTTCATCGAAATTCATTTACCCGTTTTGGCGTGAAAGAGTAACAAACAATGTGTGAAGGTGTGCACACGCACGGACAAACTCACAAAAGCTAAAAGTAAAAAACTTTCGCATTTAGAATAACTAGCTGTTCCCTTCGACTTCGTCCGCGAAGAATTCGTTTATTATCCTGCAGGAACTATATATGCAATTTTCCGGGATAGAAATTATGTATACCGAATTTCATCAGAATCGGTTTAGCGATTTAAACGTAGATAGGTAAGACAACCTACATAGTTACTTTAGCATTTATGCTAGCGTGGATTAGTAGAACATAATAAGGGACCGTTTTTTTAAACTACCTTACCTACTCGAAAACTTTATTTAAAAATTGTAAAAAATAGCTTATAATTATATTATTAACTTTTTGACCAATTGACAACATTCATTAAATAAATTTTAAGGTAAACATTGGTACGTTTACCTCTCGACTCCTCAACACCCAGGTAGATGACACCCATCTGTCATATGACATGAAGGTGCCATGTATTGGGTCAGTGTCGAGCAGAGGGACGTTTACCTTACTCTTATTCCTAACTCATCCCGGTTTTCCATCACATTCCAACGGTTCTTCACCACATTCCAATATCCGAGTAATGTGATTTAAAACACCGGTCCCCTGATCTAGTAGTAAACTTTGTGTAGTAAACCATAGAAACCTTTTTTTGGACAAGCGCCCTCTATTTCTAAAGCGTGAAACTAAGTACAGACGAAGCAATCCAACCCTGCGCTTGCGCCAGATAACTTTTTTATACCTCAAGCGAGATGTTTAAAGCATGGTTAGCATCAAAAGCCGTTTGCATAGAAAGTGGCGCCACTATCATGTAGTTCATCTACGTCCCATGCAATGTCCTCCTAGTTTACAATATCGCTCGCTAGATGGAACTGAATGGCTTACTTTTAGCAGACAATAATGTTGGCGCGTCTAAGGTTACAATTTATTGTTAATCTAAGCAAAAAATGTAAACATTTCTGTTAAGTATCATGATGTAATTCACGATTAAGTCGATTAATTTTAAGTATGAAGTCAAATGCAATAGTTTTTCTAGTTGTGGTATCTAGCTATGGTCCGAGAAGCTCGTGCGCGGCGCTCGGCGGAACCCTGTCGCAGGGAGTCTCTGCTGTCCTTAACGAGATTGTTTTTAACAAGTGCGGCAAATGCTGACTACGACAGGGTTCCGCGGAGAGCCGCGCACGAGCTTGTTTGACCACGTTATTAACTAAACAATACGGTTGACTGCAAATTACCTATAGTTCGTACAATCGTACAGTTAATTTTCGTGTCACAACAGTAAAAGTTCATACTAATTTTGACTATTGGTGCTAAGGTGTCCAACTTTTTGAACACCACAGGCCTGTGCCCTGCAATAGGACGTATAGACTGTAATGATGATAGTAGTGATTATATATGATACTTAATGTATCTGTAGTAGAAAAGCAAATAAAAATATCTTATTTTATTACAGGATGCTCCTTTTAATTTTGTTAATAAAGGGCACTCCTCAATAAATAACTGATACCTATCTGCCATAAGCAAAGTCGATATCAAAAACTTTTATACAGTCAAAAAAAAGGTGTAAATATTGCTGGATAGTAGGTGAAAACTGAGGAATAAGTATATGCTTTACTAATTTTAAAATTCAAATAAAAAAATTGAGATTATTTTTTAAGCCTAAGATTAAGCTCATAAGCTCAAACAACCTCCAATTTCCCATAGTCGCAGACCTATCACCTTTCCCTACACTACAACGACCTTATTGTTTTTGCCCTCCAAAACACATGATCCATCCCTCTCTCTCACACCTGACCTCCATATTCCATCTCAGCTCACGCATCTCAAGAAAATCCCCGTTACTTTTACCTTTGCAAAAAGGTTGTATCTTGCAGATATGGAGAAACGAAGCTGACGACGACAGCTGTCTTACTCTAGCTTATCAAAAACGTGACGGACGAGTGAGAGGGGAAATAACTAGTTTGCGTACCGGTGCCGCAAGTTTTGACAGTACGGTTTGAACGCAGCGGAGTTACAACGTAAAAATATGTTTAATAATAAATATTGAAGTGTTTAAACAGTTGAGTGTTATGTGTAACATAGTGTAATTTAGTGTTAAAGTGCTGCAAGGGAATTTGGTGAAGGTGGGTTGAAATAACTGTAGTTTTTGGGTACAGTTAGAATGTTTACACGGAACTTTCTTTGGTCTAGTGTTAGTCATCAAGGACGTTATTTGTAAGATTCTTTGCGTAACTTAAAGCTGAATAACATGTATGATTCTAATATTGCATTAAAAGTTATAGAAACATTCTGATCTTACCCTCGATCTCTTTCACCAGTAAACGGCCACTTACACAAAATTTTGGTCACGTTATGTAAAACTAACTGTTGCCTGCGACTCCGTCTGCGAAGAGTACATTTATCGTTACCTCGCGGAAACTATGCAATTTTTCGGTATAAAAATAAATACAGGGTTATTTGTAATTCACTAGCATCCTTTTAACCCTAAACTCCTACCACTTAAACAAATGTTTTTTGTTTTACGGCTTTTGTCATAACTTAATATTTTTGGTGTAATAACGTTTTGAAAATTTGAGATTTCCTCTTATTTTTACGATACTCTGTGTATTTGTATGGGAAAAAAAGTGCTTTATTTTCAAAAGTCGTAAAACAAAAAACATTTGTTTGAGTGATAGGAATTCAGGGTTAAGAGGATGTCAGTGAATTAAAAATAACCCTGTATAATAAATAAATAAATCATGGGACAATCTATAGACCTAGTCCCAAACTAAGCAAAGCTTTTACTATGGGTACTAGGCAATGAATAAACATAGTTATATGGATAAATACATACTTAAATACATATTAAACATCCAATACTCCTGCAGAAACATTCGTATTTTTCACACAAACATCTGCCCGACCGGGAATCGAACCTGGGACCTCAATCGTCGAAGATAGATTCTCTAACCACTGGGCTATCTGGTCATCATCATGATCCCAGTCTGTATACGTCCGACTGCAGGGCACAGGCCTCCTCTCAGAATGAGAGGGCTTGAGCCGTAGTTCCCACGCGGACCCAGTGCGAATTGGGAACTTCACACACACCATTGTTTTTCTTCGCAGGTGTATGCAGGTTTCCTCACGATGTTTTCCTTCACCGTAAAGCTCATGGTAATTTACAAATGTAAATTCGCACATAAATTCCGAAAAACTCAGAGGTGCGAGCCGGGATCTGAACCCACGGCCCTCTGCTTGCTTGAGAGGCTATAGGATAGGCTATTGGGCTATCCGGTCGTCCTATCGTAATATGCTCTTCCTAATGTCAAGAAGTTTTGAAGAAGTTCGATAACAAACACCGTGACACGAGATTTTTATATATTAGACTAGCTCACCCCGCAAACGCTGTTTTGCCAAATATCACCTAGGGGTATAAAAAATAGCCTACGACCTATTCTCAGACCTACCAATACAGAGTTTTTTTTTATAAAAATCGGTCGAGCCGTTTTGGAGGAGTTCGATAACAAACACCGTGACGCGAGATTTTTATATATTAGACTAGCTGTTGCCCGCGACTCCGTCTACGAAGAATAGGAGTATAATAAAAAGTAGCCTACGACCTATTCTCGGACCTACCGAATACAGACAAAAAGGCTTCATAAAAATTGGTCAAGCCGTTTCGGAGGAGTTCGATAACAAACACCGTGACATGAGATTTTTACATATTAGATTAGATTGTTTGCGTGATAAGTCCCGTTTAGCACAATAATTATCTGTGAAAATCACGCAAGTTTAAAAACAGTCGGTAGATATACTTATCTACTACTAGTAAGTACCTATTTTGACTTTTTTTTTACATAAAAACTGACCCGTGATTGACCACTATCTCACCTGATGAAAAGTGTAGATGAGGCCAAAGGTGTACCTCACTGGGTCAGCAACAGCCTATTCACTCTAGCCTTGAAGAGACCTAGGTTGTGTTTATCAGGAAATACAGACGACGGGAGCGAATTCCATTCTTTAACAGTTCGCATTAGGAAGCGCTTCATACGGGCTTTAAGTGTAAGTTGCACTAAGTTACTACGAGTACATTGCCTCTACCATGAGTTACACTAGTTTACAGTGACCGTACTCGCTATCGACGGCGTAAATGATTTGTATGGAGAATTGTGTACAGTACGCTTAGTATAAGTTTTACTTCACCAAAATACTTCTCGATCGCGTTTACGTAAAAATATCAATGCTATGGAAACATGGACGCGCGGCCGCGGAGGCGCTGTCCATGTTTCCCTAGTAATTGATTTTTTTTCGAAAACGCGATCGAGAAGTATTTCGTGAAGTAAAAACTTATACTAAGCATACAGCGCCTCTAGCGGTCACTTACGGAAGTACAATTCTCCATACAAATCATTTACGCCGTCGCTAGCGAGTACGGTCACTGTAAACTAGTGTAACTCATGGTAGAGGTACATGTAAGCAATGTCAAACCGGATGCGTATCTGAATATCGAATGGGTTTTACAACAAAATTATCGAAAAGGTTTTTTAACTTTTTAAGATTATTATAAAACTGACCCTTTGATTATTTATAATCAAAGAACTGACCTAACCTAATCTAATTACTTATACTGTTTTAGTAAATAATGAGAAATTCACGGTTCAAGAAAAAAGTTTTCGATTTTAACTCATTCGATAGGTATACTTATTTCTGCATTTGTTTATTTTTTTATTATTTTCTTTTTTTTTTATGTATTTTTTTTCTGTGTTCGTATCGAATATGTGTAAATAAACATCTCTCTCTCTCTCTCTTATTAACTGTCGATATTCAAAAACGTGCTCCAAATCAGAAGTCGAAGCTCCGGTTAAGTAAATTTCAGCAAGCCGAAATTTACTACAGAAGTATTATACTTACGTTATACTAAGTTAAGTGTAGGTTAACCGTAGATACTTTGACGGTTGGTTTGACATTGATTATCGTTGAAATAACTTTGTGCAACTCACGTCAAGTCAAACGCTTAACCTAGCCACTAAACCGGAAGGAACGAAATGTTTTCAACACGGCGTAACATAGCTGTGCAAGTTCTTCACAAAAACACGTAAACCTTCGACGTTTCCCACGAGCATTGTTCGCGGGTCACTGGCACGCCCGTAGCCAGCGCGTGCGCCTCGTGCGATGCGGTGCGAATTCACACCCAAAACTTAGGTAAAGTGCATTTCTGAATATCGAACAATACAATGAATGAACTGAAACGATTACTTTGCTCACCCGCAACCTTACGATAGTTACGTTTAGGTATGTAAGAAATGTGTGTTCATGCAGGTCCTCCACCTCCACACTACGAACACACACAAATCACACAAACCCAACTATCATCACCACCAAACTACACTGACGCGTTTCGAACTCAACCACACCTGTGTTGTGGGTGGGCGGCGGTGATTGCTTTCCATCAGGTGACTCGCCTGCTCGTTTCCCCTATCATATAAATAAAACCGGCCAAGAGCGTGTCGGACACGCCCAAGGTAGGTTCCGTAGCCATTTCGAAAAAAAACAAGTAATATTTTTCTAAGGATTTCGTATGTGTACGAATCATCCAAGTTTAGGTATGTTTTATACCTTAGGCTACTATTTACTCTTAAACTACAAATAATTTCCAAGCAATCTTAGCCGCTATAATTTTCCTAGTAAATTTGATATATTTACTACCATTCTGATTTTTTTAATTTTTCCACCCAACAGTTTAGATATTAGAGGGGGGGGGGGGGGACGGTCGATTTTAATGAAAATTTTCACTTTAAAGTTGAATATTTCGCAAACAGATAACTGAATAGAAAAATCATGTTAGCAACCCCGCAATGGTTTTAAAAGACCTATCCAACGATACCCCACACTATAGGGTTAGTCGAGAATAAAAAATCACCCTCTCTTTACGTCTATGGGAGGTACCCTAAAAAAAAATATATTTTAATTTTTTATTTTACCACTTTGTTGGCGTGATAGATATGTATATTCATGCCAAATTACAGCTTTCTAGTACTAACGATCTCTGAGCTTAGCCGCGGACGGACAGACAGACAGACAGACATGGCGAAACTATAAGGGTTCCTAGTTGACTACGGAACCCTAAAAAAAATCAACTTATATTAGTAGGATTCATGTTTCACAAGCTTTTATTTCACTTACAACATTCTCATGCAAGTAGGTAAGTGTGTTGTGGTTGCAGAATTTGCTAAGCATTTTTTTACCACTTCCTAGTATCCGTTTGAGCCGAAATTTGACATGCTTATGTAATTTTGGTAACAATGCAATAATCCGGTAGTGGCATTCTGGTGGTTCTGGTGGTGGCCAGGATTGTCCCCGCACGACGATACTCTTCAACAGTTACTTAATGCGATCGACTTAAAACCTGATGCAAGTATGTAGTTTCGGATCCTATCTTTTCCCATAATTCAATCCCGGTAATTCAATCGTTTGCGAGAGCATAAGAATGGGATGAGCTTGGGATGAGCCTTATTTTCCTGATAATTCGCTTTGTAAATAAATAAATAAATAAGGCTCATCCCAATCTCAGCCCAAACCTCTCGCAAACCAGTGATTTTGGCTTTCCTGAATAGCAGTTCATCTCTATCCTCTCGCAAACGATTGAATTACCGCTCGCAATTCGCAAACCGTGTTGAGCCGTTCCTGAATTCAGCCCCTGGCCCTTACTTCGTTCCACTTGCTGACACTAACTTGAACTGTAGATCGTGTCGCTTCGCTACGCCTCGTCGGACATGTGTGTCGGCCCTTACAAACTTCGTACGCTTACGCACCATTAAGGGCCTTTACATTGGTTAGATTATTAACCTAGTAGAAACTAATTAGCGACGAAAATCGACCGACTGCAAACTTACACAAACAGATTCTGTACCGCACCACCGTATGGAATTATTGAGGTAGAGCGAAATAATCCTGAGAATTACGATTCTTGAAGGATAATCTCTCAATAATTTAAAAGCTTTTAATTTGCAATGATTGTTCGAGTCAAATGTTGCGAAACAAAAATTTCTCCTAGGTACTTTATGCGGGTGTTGCACCAAGTTGCTATAATGATAACGAATGTCAGTCAAATCAACCGTCAAATCTAGGGCTAGGTAAATTGCAAGCCAAAATTAGCTTAAAATACGTAAAAAGTACGTATGTAATAAATTTCAGCTCGCTTTGAACCGGATATTTGACAGCAGGGTCTTGTTGGAAATCGGCCTAAGCCCTTTCTTTCTCAGATGATGAAGAGAGAGAGAAATGATGATGATGATACCTTCATGAGTTTCATGACAATGTGAAAAATTCAAATTTTTTTAGAGGGCGTCTTTTCAAATTTGAAACATTGCCCTAAAAGATCCGGAAGAAGTGCTCTTATGACAAATTACAGGGGAGCATGAATTATCAGATCGTGCATTATTGACGTGCATTTCAAATCGACAAATACCCGGCCATATATTAACACATTCAGTGCTTGTGACACGACGTCTGTGATCGAAAAATTCTTACTCCTATGCCAGTGATACCCAGCAGCATAGCGTAAGGGCTTAGACTCTAAGAGGAACAGTGCCGGAGCCGAATGTGCTAACCGCACCCAGATAACTATCCGTCAAATCATAAATCCGTCCAGTCGTTTTAACATTGAAATAAACAGACCCGAGGCACAAAATAATTACAACAATAAACTTAGTGAACAAAACAAATTGCATGCCTCACGCGAAATACGTGCTGCAGCGCTGCAAAATAATGTCGGCAGCGAAAAAATGCAACATCAAACAACTGTACTTAAATGCAACGAGGCACTATTTTAAATGCGAAACACTCAATAAAACTAGAATCACGAGTTTTGTTATTTATGATTGCTGTTGGCTGGTTGGTTTTGTACTCATTTTAATTGACATCAATTTTGCGGTTATTGTACTAATTAGATACCGATTAATAGTTTTAGCATTAATTACTGCTCTTAATTATAAGACAGCTAGCGTCAACTCGCGACTGCACCCGCGTTGAAAATCAGTAACATCTTTTAGTCTGAGAATTGATGGCCATTAAATTTTTGAGTAGGTATTTGAGGCACGCTGAAAACTTGTCTAATACGACCGCTTTAGCCTAGTTGGTAGTGACCCTGCCTACGAAGCAAAGAGGTCCTGGGTTCGAATCCCGGTAAGGGCATTTATTTGTGTGATGCGCACGAATATTTGTTCGTGAGTTATGGATGTTTTCTATGTATTTAAGTATTTATTTATCTATATAAGTATGTTTATCGTCGTCTAGTACCCATAGTACAAGCTTTGCTTAGTTTGGGACTAGGTCGATTTGTGTAAGATTGTCCCCTAATATTTATTTATTTATTTATTTTATTTATTTAATGCTAATGCTTCCCCTAATGATATAGGTAACCCCAAGCACAGAACTTCAGACCTGGCTGACAGGTGGCGAGGCGGGGGAATCAACCCTCATATTTTTACAGGTACAATTTTTTTAAAGAAAAGATTTTGAGCCATTTCGAAATTTTTATACTTTTATTTGACAGTTAAAGAGTGTGAAAATATTTAGTCGGGACTTAAACTTTCTCAGATGCTTGCAAAATAATTTTGCAAAAAATAAAAAAATGTTTTCGAGGTAGGTTACGCTGAAATTTGAAGAGAATATTATTTATGAACTGAAACAATTACTTTGCTCACCCGCGACCTTACGATAGTTACGTGTATGTAAGAAATGCGTGTTCATGCAGTTCCTCCACTTGCACACTGTACGAACACACAAAAATCACACGAACCAAACTACACTGACGCGTTTCGAACTCAACCAGAGCTCATCTTCAGAGTAGGTACCACAACCGTTCCCTATGCTACCAAATGTTAGTTAGTTTCGTACGCCACCTAGAGGTTCAGGTGTAATTGTGAAGTTGCCACTTTTGAATAGTCTTTTATTTTTTGACCTCTTTTTCCAAAGTTGTGCCCGTTGCTAGATCTGACAAGACCGGTTAGGACTCTAGTCACTCTTCACAATGATCACAGCGAACCACTTCTCACGGAGCGGTCCAAAATCAAACCCGTTGTGCCATTACCTAATATTTACTACACTGTAGCAACACCTCAAGTGCGCAGACGCAATATTAACACATTAACAAAATTCTCAGCGGCGTTGCCACAGCTTGATCCCACTGGCCACAGAGCTTCGCAACGAGATCAAGAGATCTCGTGATGTAACGCATTGTCTTTGATAGTAACCTAGTTAGGGTTGCCCGTCGTGGTTTTTGTGATCTTTCCGGCTATGATTGCCGTTGTTTTTATGAGAAGGTAGAACAGTTGGATCGTAATTGGAATAGAAGGGAGATGTCACCGACAGACTGGCTCGATGAATATGTAAGTGGGAATAGGCAGGCCACATTGTCCGAAGAACATAAATGAAATGGAAGAAATCTGCACCAAGATTTCTTGTAACGTAGATTTATTAAAAAGTAAACAATATTTTTTCCAAATTTTGTTCGATTTATTTATTTTCTAAATTATTTTGAAAGCATTTTGTGATCTTCAGGAATTCAAATGTAATTTCAAGAAATTAATGGATAGTAAATAGCATTTATTATACTAAATTAATAAAAACATATACTTAAAGGTGTAAATATAAGACTAAAACTACTATTAAATTAAAATAACTAAAACTAAACTTAATTAAAAAAGAGAGGTGGGCCTCTTGGCATGGTGCCCATCACGCAGGCAGCATTCCCGCGCTGAACAGCGATTGCGATTCTTTGCGCGAGAAAGCTGCCGGCGCGAGGGTTGCCTGTTGCCTCTCTCAACCTATTGCTGAGCTCCCTGTGTAGCTCCAGTGCACCCTTACCCCAAGGACCTAGGAGTCTCGACGCCGAAAGGAAAGAAATGATATTGGGCGCCAAGACAGCTATATTTGGTGACCTTGAGGCGTTCCCGGGCGTCTGCCGCCGCCCCAGCACGTTTGGTAGTTGCTGGAAGGTAGGACACCGCCAGGGTGTCTGTACAGGTGGCGTCCCACACCAGCGCACGGCCAGTCTTCCAAGGTATCAACGACATTCCATCAGGGCGCTTGCCATCGCTCCGCACAATCTGGGGCTCCAGAGCAGCGGGAACGTTGGCACTAACGAGCGCCCGTCTGAGAATGTCGTTGAGAGCGGCGTGGCGGGACAGGCGGCCGGCGCCCGAGGAGCAGGAGAGGCCATGGTGGCCGAGTCGGTCCACTGGAGCCCCACAAGAAGCACAGTTGTGACTTGCGCAGATCCCAACTCCCAGCCGGAGACCAGCAGCTATGCGTAGAGTGTCTGGGTCGATAAAAGTTCCAGTGTTAGGCGAGGGGTATGCATGGAGCCAGTAACCAGATTCTGGCTTGGCCACAGCTAACAGTCTGGCCCGATCCCTGCCTGTTGAAGGTTCTATTAATGTCTGTAAGGTGGCGACGGAGGCTATTGTATCCCAGGCCCTTTGCCTATGTGGTTTGGATGGGAGATTTGGGCTCGGTCCAGCTAGCCAGGCATTCGTGGCCTCGTTCAAGCATGCAATCTCGCAGTTAATGCCCGCTGGGGCTTTAAGTATTCTACCTGCGAGATCTAGCGTATTAATTAATTAATTTATTACCTAATTAAATAATTTGCGAACAATTCAAATTCAAATATTTTTATTTCCCTAAAAAAGGGTATAATTGATCTTACACAATATCAAATTAAGTCTCCGATGACAATCAATTGATTGAGGCAATAACGCCAATCTGTCCGATCCCTGCTTATAACTAAAATTAACTTTTGATCTTTTAAGCTCTACAACTGATTATGAACCGGTGGTAAAGGAGGATAAAGATTACATAATAATTACTACGTAAACGATCCGACAACGCTATAAATATCTCCTAGCCTACCGCCGGCGGTGTATAGTCACAGAGTCCAATTTGGAGTGGCAACTGCCCAAGAAAATTTTATTTACTACTACGTATCAACGCAATATACAGCAGTGTATCAAGTCAAAAGAAAAAAAAGTCTTCAAAAAAAAAGAAAGAAGAAAGAATTCAAAAAAGTCTTTGACCAGTATGTGTTGCCAGTGATGAATTATGACACTGAGACGTGGCCGCTAACGATGGGCCACATAAGAAAGCTCAAAGTCACTCAGAGGGCGATGGAGAGGGCTATGCTTGGAGTTTCTCTGCGGGATCCGCGTACGCAGTGTAGGTAGGCCTCCAACGAGTTGGAGCGACGACCTGGTTAAGGTGGCGGGAACTCATTGGATGAGGATGGCGCATTGTCGAACTGTTTGGCGAGCCTTGGTCTGGAGGCCTATATTCAGCAGTGGACGTCTTTCGGCTGAAATGGTGATATCAACAGAAGGGATAAACCAGACTATCATATGGAGCAGTGTTTTTCAATCTTTTTGAATACGCAACCCCTTTATAACTTAAAGTATTTTAGCGACCCCCTAGGGTCGAAATCGAAACAAATCTGAGTCGACTTAAAACTACTGAAAACAGCAAAATTGATTGCTGCTTTTACCCGGGATCCGGGTTCCCCTATGTGCTTCGTCACTCCATACTATAGGTATGAAGTGAGAGTGACGAAGCACAGATTGACTTTGTTAGGTCTACATTACGTCAAAAACCTTACCCTAAGCACAACCCTACGGACGCTACTAACAAACAAGTATTGTAAGCATCTGTAGAACCTTGTCGCAATGAGCCGCATTCTTATATTCCCGAGAACTCATTACGACACTTGTTGTGAAAAGGTACTGCAGCCATCAAGCCAGTACAATGAACTGGTGTTAACCCAAAAGTGGGATAATAGTGCTATTACAATGTACAGATGGTGCGTGACCGGCGCACGATTCGATAGTAAACTAAATGTTAAACGGCATGCTTGACATTACCCTCGTTTGAGAAATGTCTTGTTTCATCAGTTTGACTAGTGATGGTGTAGGGGTTAAGCACGCAGCACGGAATGCTGAGGACCTGGGTTCGATTCCAAGCGCTGGACTTTTTTCTGGGTTTTTCTGTGCATCCAAGTTTCAGTTTGTATTTATTATGAAAGAAGGATGAGATTTTATAATTTTCTAGTTTTAAAGAAAGAAAAAAGAAAAAAAAACATTTATTTATAACAACAATAACACGTACACAGGCTAAAATAAGAGTACAAACATAGACATAGACACAGGAATGCACATATTAGGGCTGCTACAAAAAGGGTCCCGGCTCAGCACGTCGCTAGTTAAAAACCAGCACTGGGCTTCCGCCGGGCCACGGTACAGTAATATCACGGAAGGCCACACAAAACAGACACAAATTATATAATTATTATAAAAAAACTTATCATTCTGACATAAAACTAGCTGACTACAGAACCCTAAAAACTAAACAATCAAACATTCAAGGCTTCCACAGACCGAACGCGGGGCGCACGCGCGACGGCAACGAAAACGCTTCGGTCTGTGGTGGCCCTAAAAGAATATTTGACTGTATGTTTCAGAGACCTTTGCCTCCTCTTTGCGAAACACGGAACGCTAACGAAACAAAAAAGAAAAATAATAAAACCAACAACAACATAACAACCCAATCATACATAACCCGATACCCGATTAAACTAAATCAAACCAGTTCTTTCCTCTGATCTGAGAAACAAACAGATCTAAATCTAAAATTATAACAAACAAAGAGACGCAGTTTTACTTTAGTTACTTTCATTTATTTTTAACTCGCGGGAACTGCAATTTTCCAGAATTAAACTATCATACATATATTTCCTTCACACGATCTAAACTGTCTCCATACCAAATTTCATCTAAATCGGTTCAGAATTATTTTCGCATTTACATTATTATTAAGTAGTAAGTATTGTGTTTCAACAGTAAACGACAAGATGTTTACAAAACGGTAAAGAAAGCGAGACTTACTTGCTTTTTGTGAGTTAAATAGCGGTTTCCAGAAATGGCTAATCGACCGCGACCAAGTATCCAGCTCGCATCGATTTAAGAGGGTTTATACCTGCTGAGCTGGCAACGTTGCATTTTTGTTAGTTTTTCTCGATTATTCCATAAAAATTGAATGAAAATTAAAAATGTTTTGAATAGGTACAAATTTTTCTAATATATAAGTTAATGTGTCTACTGCAATAATAATTCGTGATAGACTTTTATTTTCTTTAAAAACGAACAAATTATTACCTAACGGTTTTTAAATAAAATAAAAGTGACTGGTGGTGGTTTGACGACCAGATGGCCTAGTGGCTAGAGACCCTGACTATGAAGCTTGAGGTCCCGGATTCGATTCCCGTGTCGGGGCAGATATTTGTATGAAAAATACGAATGTTTGTTCTCGGGTCTTGGGTGTTTAATATGTATTTAAGTATGTATCTATCTATATAAGTATGTTTATCCGTTGCCTAGTACCCATAACACAAGCTTTGCTAAGCTTACTTTGGGACTAGGTCAATTGGTGTGAATTGTCCCGTGATATTTATTTATTTATTTATTAAAAGTCTTATCACGAATTATTATTGCAGTAGACACATTAACTTATATATTAGAACAATTTGTATTGAAAACATTTTTAATTTTCATTCAATTTTTATGGAATAATCGAGAAAAACTAACAAAAATGCAACGTTGCCAGCTCAGCAGGTATAAACCCTCTTAAGAGGGCACCGAGCGAGTTACGCAGCCCGAATGACGGCAGAATAATTTAAGTTTCGTAAACTTTAAAATTATCTTTGTACGGATACAGCACCTCAACAATTCTATTCTATCCTACCAGTCCTTGCTAATATTATAAACTCGATTTTTTTTAAAGTGAAAACTTCTTTAGCGGCGTTGTGTTTTTTTGCGATGGGTAAAAAATGTTAAACTCGCGTCAGGACACGTGACCCTGATCGAAAATTCGTAAGATCTGCCTAGAGAAATATTTCTCAATTGTAGCTTAAGGTTTAGGGGGGAGGTGGGAGGGTGATGAGGGGGCGAGGGGGGTTGAGGGGTGAGGGGGGTGAGGGGGGTTCGTAAGATGGCACAACGTTAATGTTGAAGTTTCCACTTCTGCCGGCACTCCCGGAGTGCAACCCGTTGTATTTTGTAAATATATTACTCAGTCACGCAATATCTAACAACTGAATTTAGATGAAACTTGGCGTACAGGTAGACAAATATCTTGGTTGAGACCAAGAATACTTAATATCCAGTTGTCCAACAGTGGACAGGCTAAACAGGCCGTTTGTAGGTAACAGCGCCATCTATCGGAATCCGATAGGAACTTACCCTAATCCTCTACCTAATTCTAATATATTCGGATAGATGGCGCTAATCTCTAGTTAAATTGATGTTAGTTCCTTTTTCTCTCACAATGTCGCTTTATGTAATACATAAGATTGATAAATACTTTGCGAATATACTTCTCGAAAGACAGACATCTTTTTAATCTCCTCAAGTCCATCCTGAAGAATTTACTATCAAACACCAGTAATGCATTTCCGTGTGGAAGCATTTAAACTCTAAATAAGGATAGAGGACGGTATCCAAGAACGTTTAATTACCCTGGCATTCAAGATGACAGGCTAACTTGGTCTGCAATATTGATTGTAAATATAGATGGCGTAGTCCGAGCAAACGTTGTGCTCAAATCAAATGATACTGTAACCCTTCAAATGTTACTGTAACCCTTTTTCATATATTTCTACCTATAGCTCATAAGTCTATTATAATACTATCTCTGAGACTCCGTCAGCAAATAATAAATATTAATAATAATGATACTGCCATATTATGACACTGTCGTTATCGGCGAGAGCCTGTAATTGGCTTGCTGTATATACTGTTATTTCCATGATGTATGTATAAGTTGTAGGTTCTCCAGAAATAATATGGCAGATACTTGTGTGAAAAACACGAATGTTTGTGCTCAAGTCTTGGATGTTTAATATGTATTTAAGTAAGTATATATCTATATAAGTATGTTTATCCGTTGTCTAGTACCCATAGTACAAACTTTGCTTAGTTTAGGACGAGGTCAATTGGTGTGAATTGTTCCATGGTATTATTATTATTATAAATAAAATAAAAATAATTCGTTTATCGCTATCCCGTGGGAACTACCAAAGCAATTTTTAGAGATAATTATGTTAATCCAGGATAGGTTATAAACTATTTGTGCGCCAAATTTTTTTAGAATTCGTCAAGCTGGTTTAGCGTTAAAGACTAACAAGCATCCAAACATCTATCCATCCACCCATACAAAGTTCCATGTTTATATTATTAGTAGGATTGTGGGATGTTTAATATTACAGGCAGTGTTTTTACGATAATAACCAATTTTTAGCACAAATATTATTTACCGTTCACGAATATTAAGTCCCGCCGTTATTCGGGTCGCGTAATGTGCTCGATGCCCTCTTAACAGACCGAACGAAAGCGTTTGAAAAAAATGTATGACACGATATAGCAGCGGTTTTGGCATTTACTTCAATTTCACTTTTGCCACTTATATATTGTGGTAATAAATGTATTAGAATTTTATTAGACAATAAATAAATCTTTGTTCATTTTATGTAACATGGCCGTTGCCGCGACTCCGTCAGCGAAGAATTCGTTCAATCTACCCCGCGGGAACTATGCAATTTTCCGGGATAAAAAAAATCTATCCTATGTCTTTTCCATGATCGCAAATTATCTCCATATTTCATCGAAATCTGTTCAGCAGTTTTAACTTGCAGAGGTAACAGATAGAGTAACTTTCGCATTTACAATATTAGAAAGAATTGGCACAAATTCGCCTACAGGCTAAACTTAAATATAAAAAACTAGCTTTTGCCCGCGGCTTCGCTCGCGTGTATCATGAGAATTCCAAAGCACCAAGATATCAAGCAAGCAAGATGCAAGCATGCATGCACGCTTGCTTGCTTGCGTGACAATGGGACCATCTCAGTAGTATATTATATTCTTTCGAATAAAAAAATAATTTTTAAAATCGGTCCACAATTGACCGAGAAATCGGTGAACATACTTACATAAAAAAAATACATAAAGTGATTCCACTTTATGTATTTTTTTATGCATTCGCATAACCTCCTCCTTTTTTTGAAGTCGGTTAAAGAGCTCTTTGCGGCCTACTAACAGTATAAACTTATGAATTTTGAAATTTTAGCTTACAATCAGTAAAACGCAAAATCCCGTATTTTCCCGTTCCCGTAAGAATTTCGGGAAATTCTTTCTTAATACTCCCCTACACTCCCCAAGAAACCCACTTGCCAAATTTCAGCTTTCTACGGCCAGTAAAACGAAAAATCCCGTTTTTTCCCGTTCCCGTAGGAATTTTGGAAAGTCCTTTCTCAATGCTCCTCTACACTCCCCAAGCAACCTCATGCCGAATTTCAGCTTTCTACGACCAGTAAAATGAAAAATCCCGTTTTTCTCGTTCCCGTGGGAATTTTGTATAGTCCTCCCTTAATGCTCTTCTACACTTCCCAAGCAACCTTCATGCCAAATTTAAGCTTTCTACGACCAGTAAAACGAAAAATCCCGTTTTTTCCCGTTCTCGTGGGAGTTTTGGAAAGTCCTCTCTTAATTCTCCTCTACACTCTCCAAGCAACCTAGATGCCGAATTTCAGCTTTCTACGACCAGTAAAACGAAAAATCCCGTTTTTTCCCGTTCCCGTGGGAATTTTGGAATGTCCTCTATTAATCCTCCTCTACACCACTCTCCAAGCAACCTAGATGCCGAATTTCAGCTTTCTACGACCAGTAAAGCGAAAAATCCCGTTTTTTCCTTATCCCGTGGGAATTTCCGAAAATCCTTCAAAGTGTTTTTTACTATTATAATTACCTACTTCTATGCCAAATTTCAAGAGTCTAGTAATTATAGTTCATAGGATCCCGTTGAACTGAATATATAAATCCCGTTTTTTCCTTATCCCGTGGGAATTTTGAAAAATCCTGAAATCAATGTTTTTACTAATGTAATACCTACTTGTGTATCAAGTTTCAAGAGTCTAGTTATTATAGTTAATGAGATAGGGTCACTCGGAATCGAATATATAAATCCCGTTTTTTCCCGTCCCCGTGGGAATTCCCAAAAATCCTGGATGCCTAAATTGTATAAGGTATCTATGTGCAAAATTTCAAGTCTCTAGGTCTAGTGGTTTGGGCTGTGCGTTGATATATCAACAGTCATTTAGTTTAATTAGACATTTCAACCCCATCCAGGGAGATGGTATTTTACGTCCGCCACATCGGATTTTAAAACCGTTGTTGTTTTCATAACCAGCGACCCGATAAACCATAGAAACAACACCCATGTTGATTTTCAGACTTTGTTACCCCTTTCCCCCCTTTTAGGGGTTGAATTCTCAAAAAACCTGAAACACGTGTTTACTCATTTACCATTAGGAGTACTTCTGTGAAGTTTCGAATAAAATAGTCGAACTAATCTTGTTTCCTTATACAAACTTTGGACCCCGTTTTCACCCACTTAGGGAGTGAATTTTGAAAAATCCTTTCTTAGTGCACCCCTAGACCTTATAAGGAACCTACATGCCAAATTTGGAATCTCTAGGCCCAGTGGTTTGGGCTGTGCGTTGATATGTCAGTCAGTCAGTCAGTCAGTTTCTTCTTTTATATATATAGACTAGCTTTTGCCCGCGGCTTCGCTCGCGTGTACCATGAGTATTCCAAAGAACCAAGATATCAAGCAAGCAAGCATACAGGCAAGCAAGCAAGCAGGTCCACAATTGACCAAGAAATCAATGAACATACCTACATAAAAAAATACATAAGGTGGAATGCATAACCTCCTCCTTTTTTAGAAGTCGGTTAAAGAGCCCTTTGCGGCCTATTTACAGTATAAACTTACAATACTTATACTTACTACTTATTTTAGCTTTTTACAACCAGTAAAACGCAAAATCCCGTTTTTTCCCGTTCCCGTAAGAATTTCGGGAAATGTTTTCTTAATGCTCCCCTACACTCCCCAAGGAACTCACCTGCCAAATTTCAGCTTTCTATGACCAGTAAAACGAAAGATCCCGTTTTTCCCGTTCCCGTGGGAATTTCGGAAAGTCCTCTCTCAGTGCTACTCTACACTCCCCAAACAACCTACATGCTGAATTTCAGCTTTCTACGGCCAGTATAACATAAAGTCCCGTTTTTTCCCGTTCCAGTGGGAATTTTGGAAATCCCTCTCTTAATCCTCCTCAACACTCCCCAAGGAACCCACTTGCCAAATTTCAGCTTTCTATGACCAGTAAAACGAAAAATCCCGTTTTTCCCTTTCCCGTGGGAACTTTGAAAAGTCCTCTCTCAATGCTCCTCTACACTCCCCAAAAAACCTACATGCCGAGTTTCAGCTTTCTACGACCAGTAAAACAAAAAGTCCCGTTTTTTCCCGTTCCCGTGGGAATTTCGGAAAGCCCTCTCTCAATCCTCCTCTACACTCCCTAAGCAACCTACATGCCGAATTTTAGCTTTCTACAACCAGTAAAACGAAAAATCCCGTTTTTTCCCGTACCCGTGGGAATTTTGGAAAACCCTCTCTTAATTCTCCTCTACACTCTCCATGCAACCTACATGCCAAATTTCAGCTTTCTATGACCAGTAAAACGAAAAGTCCCGTTTTTTCCCGTTCCCGTGGGAATTTTGGAAAGTCCTCTCTCAATGCTCCTCTACACTCTCGCAACCTACATGCCGAATTTCAACTTTCTACGACCAGTTAAACGAAAAATCCCGTTTTTCCCGTTCCATTGGGAATTTTGGAAAGTCCTCTCTTAATGCTCCTCTAAACTCCCCGAGCAACCTACATGCCGAATTTCAACTTTCTACGACCAGTAAGACGAAAAATCCCGTTTTTTCCCGTTCCCGTGGGAATTTTGAAAAGTCCTCTCTCAATGCTCCTCTACACTCCCCAAGCAACCTACATGCCGAATTTCAACTTTCTATGACCAGTAGAACGAAAAATCCCGTTTTTTCCCGTTCCCGTTGGAATTTTGGAAAGTCTTCTCTCAAGGCTCCTCTACACTCCCCAAGCAACCTACATGCCTAATTTCAGCTTTCTACGACCAGAAAACGAAAAATCTCGTTTTTTCCTTATCCCGTGGGAATTTCCGAAAATCCTTGAAACAGTTTTTCACTATTATAATTACCTACTTCTATGCCAAATTTGAAGAGTCTAGTAATTATGGTTCATAGGATTCCGTTGAACTGAATATATAAATCCGGTTTTTTTCTTATCCCGTGGGAATTTTGAAAAATCCTGATTGTCATATTTTAACTAATGTAATACCTATTTGTATATCAAATTTGAAGAGTCTAGTTATTATAGTCACTGAGATAGGGTCACTCGGAATCGAATATATAAATCCCGTTTTTTCCCGTTCCCGTGGGAATTTTGGAAATTCCTCTCTCAATGCTCCTCTACACTCCCCAAGCAACCTTCATGCCGAATTTCAGCTTTCTACGACCAGTAAAACGAAATATCCCGTTATTTCTTTATCCCGTGGGACTTTCCAAAAATCCTTAAAACTGTTTTTTACTATTACAATTACCTACTTCTATGCCAAATTTGAAGAGTCTAGTAATTATAGTTCATAGGATTCCGTTGAACTGAATATATAAATCCCGTTTATTCCTTATCCCGTGAGAATTTTGAAAAATCCTGATATCGATGTTTTCATTATTGTAATACCTACCTGTGTATCAAATTTGAAGAGTCTAGTTATTATAGTTACTGAGATACGGTCACTCGGAATCGAATATATAAATCCCGTTTTTTCCCGTTCCCGTGGGAATTTTAGAAATTCCTCTCTCAATGCTCCTCTACACTCCTCAAGCAACCTTCATGCCGAATTTCAGCTTTCTACGACCAGTAAAACAAAATATCCCGTTTTTTCTTTATCCCGTGGGAATTTCCAAAAATCCTTAAAACTGTTTTTTACTATTACAATTACCTACTTCTATGCCAAATTTGAAGAGTCTAGTAATTATAGTTCATAGGATTCCGTTGAACTGAATATATAAATCCCGTTTATTCCTTATCCCGTGAGAATTTTGAAAAATCCTGAAATCGATGTTTTCATTATTGTAATACCTACTTGTGTATCAAATTTGAAGAGTCTAGTTATTATAGTTACTGAGATACGGTCACTCGGAATCGAATCTATAAATCCCGTTTTTTCCCGTTCCCGTGGGAATTCCCGAAAATCCTTCCTTAGTGGATGCCTACATTGTATAAGGAATCTATGTGCAAAATTTCAAGTCTCTAGGTCCAGTGGTTTGGGCTGTGCGTTGATATATCAACAGTCAGTCAGTCAGTCAGTCAGTCAGTTTAGAATTTTATATATATAGATATAGTGTGGTGGACGGCGTACCTGGGTTCCGTTCTGGGTTAGGTATCATCTACCCCATTATTTTTACAGATGGCAGAAATCATAGCGAATCGCCGCAAGGTGGCGACGATAGTGAACGAGCCGAATCCCCTCATCATCCTGCTCATCCTGGCACTTCTGCAGCACTGTACCGCGCAGGTGGTCAACCGAGCGCCGCACTTCGTGCCCCAGATCGGGGACATGTCGCAGTTTAGCCTGCTCGAGGATACTCCTGTTGGCACGCCTGTCTATCATCTACAAGGTATGGTTTGATGGAATCAACTGGAATACTGCATAACCAACATTGGCTAGTGCGTAACTAACAAATGTCCCAAATTTAAGTTTGGGTAAGTCTGGCATCAATAAACACAATGATATGAATTCTGCCCTCATTATGAAGAGTGCTCGTATTTTTGTCAAAATTGAGTTTGGAATCAGAAAGTTTTAAGGCTTCATCATACCAGCTGCAAGGCACAGGCCTCCTCTCAGAATAAAAGGGCTTGGGCCGTAGTTCCCACGCGGGTCTAGGGATTGGGAACTTCACACACATCATTGAATTTATACGCAGGTGCTCTCACGATGTTTTCCTTCACCGTAAAGCTCATGGTAAATTTCAAATGTAATTTCGCACGCAAATTCTGAAAACTCAGAGGTGTGAGCCGGGATTTGAACCCACGATCCTCAGCTTGAGACGCTATAGATCAAACCGCTAGGCCACCACGGCTTTTAGGACATACTTGGGTCCTAAAACTGCGTCCTAAAACCGGGTGGTGGACTAAGAATGGGTGTTTTCCTCCAGTATTCTTTTTTGTTCTTCCATGGCAGTGACACCACGGACTTAAGCTAGCTGACCATACAATTTTACGCAAAAAACATGGAAATTCCTATTAACAGAAACTACATTCTCACCATAATTTAAATTCGCAGGAATTGATCCAGAGAACAGCCAGCTCCGGTACTCTATATCGGGGCAGTTCTTCACCGTGGACCCGCTGACCGGAGTGGTCACCCTGGCCAAGAACCTGGATCGCGAGGAACAGGCGTCCCTGGAAGTCATCATCAGCATTACAGGTCAGTAGAGTACACCATATACTCAAAGATCTGGCCTTATAATCTGTATTGAAAATGTTTTTTAGCCATTGAATTTGCCACAATGGGCTTGTTTACATCGAGCATTTTTGGCAAAATCTACACAATCACGCCTCTAAGATGGGGTCTACTTACGATGAAGCACGCTTGCGTAGTAAATGCTCATTCACCCTAGACCTAAAAACGGCTAGATTGTATCTACTGTTCAGCTGTATGGTTGATGAAGGAAGGGCGAAAACGCTTTGTGTAGATTTCGGAAATACTGACAACATACTGCCTATTGTGCAATTAGCCTCTAATGCACAAACTAAACAACTGAACACTTAAGTAAAGTCATAATTTACAGATGAAGGCATAGCCAACACCGATCCAAACACGGTGTCATTGCGGCGGGTCATCCCCGTAAAAGACGTTAACGACAACCCGCCCGTCTTCCACAACAGGCCCTACATCTTGAACATCAGCGAAGCAATTGGTGTTGGCAGTGAAATCGAGGTATATCATATTATTACCTATGTTTCTTGGGCTTTAATTAAAAACTTTTACCTAATCCTTACTACTACTTAGCGTACGGACATGTCGCTTCACTAGACTAGATATCCAGCTAGCTAGTTATACAGGGTGTAATCGTTAAAATGCGCACAGGAAATTATTCCGTTACTATTACAGATATCAAAAAACTTTAATCTGATATCGAAAGTACGTTACCTAATGAGTAAAATGACATCTATAACTTGTTGAAAATAAAACGAGAAAATGTCCAAAATGTTGAGTGTTTAAATACTCCCGTACATTTTATACGAGATTAGTAGAAAGGTTTTAACTTTCTTTAGTTTAAAAGTTTATTTTTACTAGTTTACTGATATTCAAGGTAACTGTTAACTTAACAAAGTAATAAAACTATGTTTTAAGTGAATTAAATTAATTTTATTTATCTCTTAGTAAGTAAGGACAACAAGGACGTCACTTCGAACAACTGCTTTGAATACTTTCTGCGTGCTTAAGCTTACATGCGCTTCCAAAAACGATCTTATGCGCGCGTATAGAACGCTAGTCGAAAACTGCCTTAAAACCTCATCAAATTCTCTATCAGGGTTCTATAACTTACTTTAAATTATTCGTTTACAGGTGAACCCGAAGATAATAGTAACGGACAAAGATGAAGGCCCCAACGCTGAGATCAAAGTGACTTGCACCACGAAGGCGAAGGGAAGCGATGCCGAAGCCTGTGCCACTTTCAGGGTGGTTACTGATATGGTAAGACGTTTTTTCGTTTTTTTTTACGAATTGGAAACATTTTCTAAGGAATGTAGACTGCGGACACCTTTAAAAAGGCTATTACTTACTTCCCAACTATTGTATTAAATTTTTATTTATATTAAGGTTTTATACTGAAACTAGTATGTACCTAGGTAGACATTGAAAAAATAGAGAAGTAGCTTATGCTGGAATCACACAAACTCAACTATCACCACCACCAAACTATACTGACGCATTTCGAACTAAACCAGAGCTCATCGGCGGAGGATCGATCGTAACCGTTCACTAATAGGCTATGTGTTTTGTCTAACATTTGGTAGCGGTGTCATTTGGATGAGCTCCGGTTGAGTTCGAAACGCGTCAGTGTAGTTTGATGGTGGTGATAGTTGGGTTAGTGTGTGTTCGTACAATTTAGAGGTAAAGGAACTGCATGAACACACATTTTTTGCTTAAACGTAACTATCATAAGGTCGCGGGTGAGCAAAGTAATTGTTTCAGTTCCTTAATACTAAACTCATCATATTTTCCAGATATCCCCGAACGAGTTCCAGGCACGTCTCTTCCTCCAGCAGCCCCTGGATTTCGAGAGCCGCTCAGCGTACGTTCTGAGCCTGGAGGCTGCCGACGTGTCGGAGCGACCGCTGCGCGCGTTGGCCAGCGTCGCCGTCGAAGTGCGGGACGTGCAAGACCAACCGCCGGTGCTCCTCAACGCACCTTATTCTGCTACTGTTGCAGAGAACACGCCACCGGTATGTCTTTGATTTAGCATAACCTGGATTGTCTTGTCAGCCGACAGAGATCCATTGTTGGACATAAGCCTCCCCCAAATAACGCCAAACACCACGTACCGAAATAGGCGGTGTGAGTAACAAGGTGCTCCTGCTCACCCATCCCACTGCCGGGCACAGACCTCCTCTCAGAATGAAATGGTTTAAATCACTCAAGTTCAAAGAAAAAGGAATTGGCGATAGCAGCCGCCTATAATATTTATTCCATTTTCAGAATACCAGCATTATGGAGATCATAGCCAAGGACGGTGACACCGCGAATCCTCGACCAGTGTTGTTGACTCTCGAGGGTGATAGCGAGCAGTACTTCAAACTTCTACCAGAGAGACCGATCGGTCGGGCTGTGCTGGTTGCTACGGAGAATCCTATTGACAGGGAGAGCGATGTCGTCATGCAGAGTGGGGGAGTTTATAATTTTTTTGTTAAGGTAAGAATACATTATTATCAATTAGACTGGAGTAAAAGTAATAAAGTCAAAGTCAAAATTCTTTATTCAATTTAGTGATCAATTAATGCTTCTATGAACGTCGAAGAATCTACCACCGGTTCGGAAAAACCCTGATGAGAAGAAACCGACAAGAAACTCAACAAGGTATATTATTTTTAGGTACCTATAACAGGGTTCTGTTTATCACCCTTCCGTTCCGGTACATAACCTTAAAAAGTTAAAACTTGAAAAAAATAATCATCATTATCAAATGCCTCCACAAGTTCTACAACGATCGGTCGTGCGGTGCCTACGGTTCCTGTGACCTTTACAGATCGTCGGTCCATCTTGTTATGTGTCTTAACACTCCACGTAAAATAAAATAAAAACACTTTAAACATGAAACTACCGTGAGACTCACTCATAGTGAAAATAAACGGATCACTCGAGTCTCAAAACGAGTTTAACTCGACATGTTTCGGGCTAGAACCCCGAAACATAGCCCGAAACATGTCATTTCACTATAAAATAAAAATGTATAACTAATGAATTGTTTTGTTTCAGGCTACAGAACTGATAAATAACGAAGTGCCATCAGACTATACAGTCACACCTATAACAATAATAGTCACAGATGTAGACGATCATGTGCCGAAATTCAATAAAGAACAATTTGATATATCTATCCCTGAAAACATTGAAAATGGAAGTCCTATACCCGGCTTATCCATTTACGTAGAAGATAACGATATAGGACAAAATAGTAAATATGATTTGTGGCTGAGAGACGTCTTTAACTCTGAAGGAGTGTTTTCTATTAGTACAGATCACGGTGAAGGCAGAACACCCGTCAGTATCAAAGTTAAAGATTCGTCTCGACTTGATTATGATGTCGACGATGATGATAAAAGACTGTTTAGCTTTGATATAGTAACATCAGTGGGTAACATTGAATTGAGTTCAGCGAGAGTTAATATTAAACTTCTAGATATGAACGACAATGCACCGATTTTTGACCAATCTAGTTATAAATTTAACGTCAACGAAAATGCTACAATCGGAAGTAAAATCGGTGAAGTAGCAGCCACGGATAGAGACTATGGTATATTTGGTGAAATCGAATATTCTATCACTGGTTTTGGATCACATCTATTCAAAACTGATAAGGCTAAAGGAGGTTTGTATGTTGGACAGAAACTTGATTATGAAAAGCAGAAGAGTTATAGTTTAACGCTTATCGCCAAAGATGGAGGTGGCAAAGTAACAACAACAAGCTTGTATGTCGATGTGTTGGACGTCAATGACAATTCGCCGATGTTTGAAGCACCGGAATACAGCAGGACCATAAGGGATGGAGCTACAAGTTTCGAGCCACAATTTGTTGTTCGTGTAAGTAGAGCACTACCCTTATTTTACTAGAGGTAATGGAATTGTTTTTAAAAGAAAGAAAGAAGGAAAAGCAAAAGTCTGCCTTGTATTTTATGAAGACGACAGTATCACTACAAGTCTTCTGAATTTTACCATATTATATAAATATTCAATAGAATTTTTCCCTCCGGTGCAAAAATATTGACAGTCAATTCGCAAACAAGAAATTATAGGTGACTTATTGAAAATATAAAAAAATAACTGATAAGACACTCTTTTAAATTTCTGCACGTATCTATTGTTTGCTTGCTATATTTTTTACAAGAAAGGGTTTGATAAACTTAAAGAAAAACAAATGAAAATCCATAATTTACCGGTTTTGAACCGTTAAATAATCGAGAACAATTGTTAAACTACAACATATTTTTACCGGATCAAAAAGAAAAAATTGAGTTTATTACGAAATTAAACCAAAAATTGGTTAACTTCAAACATAACCTGGCCATAAATTAATCAGTTGAAGTCTCATCTTGCGAAGCTATATTTATAGATAGTATAAATGATTTTTTACAGGCCACAGACGTCGATGGTCCCACCCAAGGTGGCGGTCGCATCAGATACTCTCTAGAATCTGACAACAGCATCACACACAAAGGCAACGTGTTCGCAATAAATGAAGACACAGGCGAGATAATGATCATTGAGAAAGTGGAGACGATGGATACGCCTCGAGGCCAATACGAACTGGTCGTGAGAGCCACTGATTATGGTGAGATTATCATTGATTCCGTAAATCATTGATGATAATATTGATTTCGTAGTTAAATTAGAATAAGAAATCTTTAACAAGAAATAGGATCACTTTCTTCTTCTTCTTCTTAAATTTAAGAGCTAGCTAGAGCTCTTGTCAGTTGCTCTTTTAAAATCACTTATTTACAAGTAAATATTTAAAAAATAACAAAGCAATGTTCGTCGGGTCATAAAAGGTGGTTGATCTGTCGGTTTTTACATTCTTAACACAAGGTGTGTTTCAATGTAGGTCTGCCAATGATACAGTGGGTTCTAAAAAATTACATAATGTTTTAGTGTCATTTTTTCTTTTGAAATTTGCTTTAACAAGATCTTTATAGTTCCTGCTAAATCAAACTGCATCAATTTAATCATTATTTTGCTTTTCCAGGTTCACCACCACTGCACAACGAGACTCGCATCTACATACGCGTGGGAGTCCCCGGCAACCAGCGCCCCACCTTCAAAGGCAACTACCACCACTACAAGTACACCGTCACCCAACACCCTGACAGCAACGAGGATTTCACCTTCGATCTCAACCCCATGAATTACAAGGCCAGCATCAAAGAAAATGCAAAACCGGGGCAGAATGTGACGATGGTTATAGCTAACGACCCAGATGGCTTAGATGATCTGCTGACTTATCATATCGTAGCTGGTTCGAAGGATAATTTTGTTATTAATGAGAAGTGAGTATAAATAATGATAAATGATAAATGATAAAAGTTTATTGTACGAGAAATACTTACAAGAAGAATCATTGACACTGGATCCTGTGCTGTGTTACAAGATCCAGGTAAAAAAAAAAAACACCAAATAATGAGCACTGTACATCGTACAGAAAAAGTGAATACAAAGATACAAAACTATTTGCTAATAATTTAGGTCTACTTATGTATATCTAACCTAAAATTTAAATTACTACATATATCTATTTCTCCACTGCGCGTGTGTGAGTGTACATTTCAAGGTGAATGCGTGGATGTTCATGCGAGTGAATTTGTGTGCAAAAAATGGACACCAACATGTTGGCCACCGGGGAAAAGATAAATTAAGGTACGACCAGTCTTCGTCACTGTGTTACAGTCAGAAGCATTTCAGTCTCATGATAATCCTGCTGCTTAAGCCACTGCGTCAAAATCTGTTTATGGGGAGATTTGTTTGCACGATATGATTTACAAAAAGCCCTCATAATAATGATGCATATGTTATTTGTACTAGGACTGGCCCCACGGTTCACAGGTGATGGTGGTGCTTGTGTGGTGGTACTAGTCTCGTGGACACGCGTGGGAATTACAGCTGAAGTATTCTCATTCTGAGAGGAGACCTATGCCCACTAGTTGATTGTATTTGCATTATCATTTTAACTAGTTGTTGTTTCTAGTCAATCCGACCACTAAGAGTTGGTCAAGAAGACCACTTAGACAGAGTTTGATTATTTCAATTACTTATAATATAAAAGTTGTAAATTTAGTGCAAATTATCATAACTAAAGTAAAACTTGATTTTAGGACCGGATTGATAACAGTGTCAAATGACGCTAATCTAGATCGTGATGTCAATGCTGATCGATATGAAATCATAGTGTCAGCTGTGGACAGCGGAATGCCGATACCTGAAACAGCCGCTACCACCGTATTTGTGACCATCCAAGACGTTAACGACAAGCCCCCAAAATTTAACGACACAGACTCCACAACGTACATTTCAGAAAAAACGAAAGTTGACGATGTCGTCACTCAGTTAGTTGCTTACGATACAGATGTGAACTCTGGATTGAAATATAGCATCATAGATCCTATAAAGGCGTTTTCTAAAGCAGGTGTACAACTGAAACCTAATACACCCTATGACTATAAGCATATTTTCCGTATAAATGAAGACACTGGTGAAATAATAGTCAATGGTACTTTGGATTATAGCCAAGCATCTATTATAATTCTTACAATAAAAGTAGTGGATATAAATGGTGAGATTGAGAAAGAAAAGCAATTTGCTGTAGTTGAACATACAATTTATATTCAACCTTATGCTGATAAGAATCCACAATTTACAAATCCTGGTTGGACTACCTCTCACCCTCTGATATATCATAAAATAAAAGAAGAACAACCTATTGGAAGCACTGTTTTAGTACTCATGGCTGAAGATCCAATTTCGGGGCATTTGGTATCAAGTTTTAAAGTAATCAATTCAGAGACTGGTCTGTTACAAGTGGATCCTCTAAGTGGACAAGTTGTCTTGACCAAACATCTTGATTACGAGGAACTGACTGCACCAAATCTAACACTGACTGTGAAAGCAACGAGTAATGACGGTAGTAAACATACAATGGCCAAAATTATTATTGAAGTCGTGAATTTGAATGATAATCCACCGAAATTCGAGAAAGAGGTAAGTTATAAATAAAAACTACATTGAATTTATTATTATAAGTAATGATCTTTTTAAGTCGCTACCAAATAAAAGTTGTATTTCAGCTGTACAAAGTGAGCGTCTTGGAATCAATAAAGGATCAAGAACAGATTTTAACAGTGACAGCGACCGACGCAGATGCTGTATTGACTGATGAAGACAAAACTAAAGGGTATTCAGAACTAAGATACACGTTAAGAGGGGACAACTCAGATTTATTTACTATAAATAATATTACTGGAGTAATAAAGGTAAAAGATTCAGATTCTCTTAAACTTTCCTTACATGTGATTTTCTGAAGCATGTTCTGGTAAGGACTCTAAATATTTTTGAAATGTTTCAGCTAGCACCTAACAAAACGTTAGACCGTGAGCGGCAGTCTGTACTCAGACTGGAAATAGAAGCAGTGGATATGCCAGGAGGAGGTGCTGAAAGGCTGAAGTCAACAGCAACCGTATTAGTTGATGTACTTGACGTTGATGATAACTCGCCAACGTTTGAAAAGGCCATGTATACTGGTAATTGCAATTTTGTCATTAAAAAAAGTAATACAGTGAAGTGTAATGCGGTGAGAAATAGCTTGCGTTTCACAAAGAAACCAATATCAAGTAGTTAAACATACTATAGAGAATCTACAATTTTTTTTTAAGTTTACCAAAAAGTTATTCACTTGTTTTTTCCGTAATTTGAAGCTTGTAAAACTTTTTCTCTTTGAAAATGTTAGATTTCCTGGAGCAAATACTGTTTTTCGTTAAGAATTAGAAGGAGACAAATTTTGCTGAGAAGTAATCTGCAATAAGGCACGCTTATTAGAAGTATAACATGAAACGTTACTATAATGCTATAATGATTGAATTGTTTGCAGCGGTGGTTCCTGAAAATGTACCAGTAGGTATTAGCGTGATCAATATGACCGCCACTGACCCTGACGAGGGATTAGGTGGAGAAGTCAAATATGAGTTCCTGGATGAAGGAGAAGCAAATGGTAAATCTTTATTCACATTAACTAGCTTAAGTGTCCAAATAATGTAAATGGTATCCCTTCCATCACTAAAAAAAAAATTGATGGCTACAAATTGATCCTTAGTCGTCTGAATCTGAGGGGGCTTATTTAGGCTGGAGATGACGTAAGACTCCAGGGTGTATTCATCAACCCTCGATACTTTCTATAATTATTTTATTATCTTTCCTTAGTATCGCCAAGATCGTAACGTTGGTTTAAAGTTTTCAGGCACTTTCTTTTGTTTTTATGCCATCACAAGATTGCCCAACTAAGATACAGCTGCAATCGGCTAGTTTTTAATTTACAATTTTTCAGTATCACTACTATAATCATTTCAGTAACCAATTCAACTCTCAATGTAACCGGTTTTTAAACATGAACCTTTATAAGCATTGTAGCAAACATCTATTTCGCAGGTCTGTTCACAATCGACGCAAAAACGGGCGAAATTAAATCTCGACGCGACCTGACGGGTCGAGGTCGGACCGACCCGTACCGTCTGTTAGTGGGGGCGACCGACGGCGGCGGGCACAGTGGGGACGCGTCGCTGACGCTGTATATTGGTGACGTGAGCGCCAACGACGGTGTGCCGAGGTTCATTAGACCGGCGGCGGGGGAGCAGCTCAGTGTTAGCGAGGTAAGCCAATTTTAGAAAATCTTTATAAAGTCTGTTTGGGAATGACACAGCAAGCGATAGACGCTAAAATGGATGAGATCAAGTCCCGACGCGACCTGACGGATCGGGCTCTGACGGAATCTTTTGGTGGGATGGTAGTGTAAGACTGATGATAGAGTAAAGGGTCATTCAGACGATGTATCGTGCGAATGCGACAGACGACAAGGAATAAAAAAAAACTTTCTGCCAACTTTTTTGCCTTGCATTCTACTTGGCAATGATGGTGTTTCCGAAAACGTTTGGTGTTGCGTACTAAGCCTTTGGGCTGAAGTTTGATCATTTGGCGTGTTTAACATCCAATACTTCTTCACTTCAGAACGCAACGATCGGCTCGCCGGTGTACCAAGCAGTGGCGAGCGACCCCGACGATCCCACCCAGCCGTCGGGGCAGCTGTACTACTCCATACAACAGTCCAACACCGACGCTAAAACTTTTGCTATCGGTAACAATTCACTAATTATTACTACCTCTAACTCTTTTAACCGCGTCAAGTACGTGACTATATCTTGAAACAAAAATTCCGATGAAAAGAATTACCGGGCATGCATGGCAAATACAGCGGAAAACTTCAGGGGGGCGATGCCGCGGGCATCAGCTAGTAAATAATAAATAAATAAATCTGTGTACTATTAGCCAACGGATAAACATATAGTACGGCTCACGTAAAAATAGCGCTGGGTGACAGTGGAGGGGATGTGTTTGCGCAGGGGTACCGTCGCGGGTATGGTGCGGAAAGCAAAGGTCGACTGCCGAACCAATAGCGCGACGGCACAGCCAAACGGCGCGTGTCCCCTCCCCGCGCCTCACGTCTTTCCACCCGTTTGGTCGGTTAATTGCTCACTGCGCAGGTATATCGCCAGCGCTCTTTTTACGTGAGCCGAACTATACTTATATAGATAAATGCATCCAAGGCTCGACCACATACATTCGTATTTTTCAAACAAATATCTGCCGGATGCCGGAACCCAGATCCTCAAGCTTCAGGTCAGGTGCTCTAACCACTAAGCTATCCTGTCGTCAATTACATAAGGGTTAGAATTATTAACTCGTACTAGTACAGTACCGTGAACTGGGGTTACTTTGAACTGCGGGACGACTTTAAAAAATAGTTTTCTGACCATTTCACGCATTTTTATTAGCACTTGCTATTCCTTGTTAATGTCTTCATCGATCTTCTTTTTGTCTATATGTCAACCATTTACCTCATATGGACAAAGTCGACTTAATAGTGATTTTAAAACTATAAAAGTTGCCCTAATTTGATCAAAGGCACCCAAATTTCACAATCGACAATTACATGTTGTGTTTTCACTGCGCCCCAAAATGTGTATTCCAGAACTTTACCTTTGTTACCAGACCCTCAATCCGGCTTAGTGACGACTCGGCAGTCGTTGGACCGCGAGCGCAAAGCCTCCTACACGCTGGTGCTGCTGGTGACAGACCGCGGCACGCCGCCGCAGCAGACTACGCGCATCGTCACAGTCATCGTCGCGGACGTGGACGACCACAAGCCGCACTTCGCCAGGAACCTGGTACAGTAACCAATCCGACTTAATAACGACATGACAGTCTTTGGACCACGAAACATTTCACAGAAGTTGTCCACCGCAGGCCACACTTTACCAGGAGTCTAATCCGCCTTAGTAAAGACTCAGCAGTCTTTTGACGATGAGGCCTTTTATAGACGATGACAGAATCAATCAACAGCCAAAGTCCGTGCACTGCTGAAAGTAGACCTCCTTCATGTAGCCTCGCCGAGACAGACGTTGACGACCACAAGCCGCACTTCCAATCCGACTTAGTAAAGAAGAGGCCTTTTACAGATGTTGACGAAGACAAGCCGCACTTTGCCAGAAACCTGGTAAAGTAACCAATCCGACTTAGTAACATAACAATCCGACTTAGTGAAGTAGCCAATCCGACTTAGTGCATACGTTTTTATAATAAAATTCCGAAAACAATAACCGAAAAAACAGATACAAAATTCAAATCCATTGTGAAGAAGACATTAATGTCTAAGGCGTACTATAAAATTAATGACTATATCATGGACGGTTTAGAAATAATTCCGATCCGGATTATCTACTGTGTTAAAAAAATTAATTGCATTAAATACTATAGATACTTATATGTAATTTAATAACAATGTAGATCTGATTGAAAAAAAATATTCCTTGTTGAGTTTCTTGCCGGTTTTTTCTCAACAGGATTTCCTCTTATTTTTTGATGGTAGTTAGTATAAGCTGGTTTTAACTGTACATTAAACTCTTCAACAGGACGACCCTCCAGTCCTCCTGATGACGAGAGAGGAGGTTCCAGTCGGCACCGTCATCGGTCAGCTCCAAGCCGTCGACGAGGATATAGGAGACAACGCTGCTATTGACTACGCCATCACAGGTACGTTTTGAGAACATGATTTATTTATTTATTGATAAGACAATGACTTTTTTGAGCTGGCAATACGTGATTCCCACATGGATTTGGCAACTTACCCGTGGCATCATTTATATGCCAACTCAATTGACTAGATCTATTTGTTTCAAAGAAACTCAAATATCTTTTGGTTTTCAGGGCTAAAATATAATGATTTTTTTAACGGACTAGCTTCATGGAATTGTTGTTTAACGGTGTCAACCCCATCATAACTTTAATATTTTCAGCTGGCAATGAGCTCGGCTACCTCCGGCTAGAGCGGACCAATGACAGCAAGGCATCCATCGTGGCGGCGGCACGAATCGACAGAGAGGCGGTATCTCGCTTGCTCATCACTGTGAAATGCTTCAAGTATGGAACCAAACCGCGGCTAAATAAGGCTTACAATCGATTGGTGAGTGGATTTCAGTGCATCATTATCTCAGATTAGTCTCCTGGCGCCCACGTCAAATTCTGTTTCGATGAACTAACTTTATGTCGCTATATCAAATCTTTGATTGAGTCAGACGTTGCGAACTCTACGAGTTCATTTATTCTCAAAGCTAAAACAAGCACACAATTATTCCCAAACAAAACAAAGGACATACTAATCAGTTAACATTTATAGAAACCTTAAATTTTATGTATCGTTTTGTTTTCATTTAAGTAATAAAATTTCTTAAGTCTCGTCTCCGCAGTCAGTTATACATAAATACAGTGTGTTTGGCAGTCGAGTGTAGGGGTTTTATGTTTTAAGGGATGATAGTTAGGGGTCATTCTGAACTAGCAAACAGAGTGATTTTTCAAATAAATTAAAAATGGCATTATCTCAAAAACCGTGAAACTTAGCATAGTAAATGTGGTCAAAAATGTTCCGAATGATCCTAAATATCATCCTTTAAAACCTCTATATCCGACACCCAAACACCCTGTATATAAGTAATTTTTTGACAAAATATAATCGTGACTTCTCAGTCAACTCCGTCTTCTCCGTGTTCTCACACGGCTCAAGAAATTGTAGAGGATCAGAAGCTAAGAACTTTTTTTCAAATTTCCAAGGAATAGAGTACTAGCCACCTGGCCGCAAAATAAAAACTCATCAACTTCTACTTCTTTCCCAGGACCCATCAGAGACCCAAGCGCTTATAAAGGTGCTTGACATTGATGACCACCTTCCGGAGTTTGAGAGCGCCAACCTGACCGTCGGAGTGCGACTCAACGTGCCCATAGACACCAGCATCGCCACCGTACACGCAACTGACAAAGATCCGGATGCCCTGCCCATACAATACAGGTAGAAACAAATAATGAGGGTTCTTTGATAGGTGGAATATCGCTAGATAAATAAATATCACGGGACAATTCACACCAATTGACCTAGTCCCAAAGTAAGCAAACTTTGTGTTATGGGTACTAGGCTACGGATAAACATACTTAATATAGGTACATATTATTGCCCCCCGAGGGTTGCCCGCCTTGTCGCGGCGGGGGGGCTTAGTAACCGTGGATTGGTCATCCACGGTGAAGCTAAGAGGCAACCAGGGCCGGCCTGTTGGGGTCGCCGGCTGGCCTGAGGAGGGCGCTCCCAGCGGGCTGAACAAGTCCGCTGCGGTCGCGCCTGGAGGTGGGACCGCAGAAGAAGAGGAGTGCCGGTATTACGGTGCGCCGTTCTCCCTATCTTCTGCGGCCGTGGAGGGATCGCAGGGGGAGAGGCGTGTTGGTATTACGGTGCGCCACTCTCCCTACCCCCTGCGAGCTGGCGGGGCCGTTCCGTCGAAACGGCACTGGTGGGGCCGCAGAGGAAGAGGCATGTCGGTATTGCGGTGCGCCGCTTGCCCTATCCTCTGCGGCCGAGGTGTGGTCTGGTGTGGTGTGGGGTAGCTCCGGGGGCCTTCTGGAGGAAAAGTATCCCGGGGCCTGAGTGCTCCGGGTGGCCCGAGGATTCCTTGGGTCTTTTCCTGGCCCCAATGAGGCGAGCTTTCCCCGCTTCCATCAGATGGACATCGGGTGGTGGATCGGGGGGTCCGTCACCCGCCAAAGATGTCCCGAGGTTGTAAGGCGCTCCAGGTGTTTCCGGAGCGCCTTAAACAGAGGTGGGCCCGAAAGGGCAACCGCCGGTGGGGGCCGCGGATGGCGTAACCGTTCCCGTAGCCCCTACCTAAGCGGAGAGAGGGAACACTGTGGGGTTTTATTCAGTAGGAGTCTGACATAACCCATCGTCCTCCCCCGACGACGGTGGGTATCCATGAGGATTTCCCCACGTAAAAAAAAAACGGTACATATTATTGAACACCCCAGACTAAATATTTATATTATTCATACAAATATATGCCCGGACGCGGGAAAAGAAACCTCAAGCTCGGTAGTCAGGTTCTCTAACCACTAGGCCATTTATTTGGTCGTCATTATAGTGTTGCTGGCGGGAAAGTTTCCGAATAATTTCTGCGGAATACTTACTAAACATTACGAAGTTTTCAGAAACATTCGAAATATTTCAAATGAAGAATCTTCGATCATATTATAATCGTCATCTTTTGAGGATTTGACGTTACTGTTCCTGCAAGTCACGAAGGCGAGCGAGTTTTGCCCGTGAATGAACGTTATTCTTCATACAACGTATATTAAGATCACGATCTAATTTTTGAGAATACCAACGGTAATTCAGTAAAATCCTGGAATTTCAATTCAACTGTCAGATCAGATAGCAGTCCCCACAGTGACCTTCTATCTCTCTCCTACGCAGTGACCCAGAATCTTACTATCCCGTAACATCAGTTTTCAACACTTATTTCTATCGTTTCATGTCGAGTTTCTTTCTCGCTGGATTCGTCTTCATAAGTGCTTGTTATAGCCTTTTAATAAAGATTTCTTAACTTTAACTTGAATTTTTTTTATCACAGATTCGTCAACGCTAGCTTCGAGTCTCCGATCAAAGCACGTTCCTCGAACAACGTCTCGGACGTAATTGTGCTCAACAATGCAACCGGAGATCTGAAGATTATGAAGAACTTGATATACTATGCTGATGGTATATTTAGGTAAGCATAATCATATAGGCATTTGAAATTTACCATGGGCTTTAAGGTGAAGGAAAACGTCGTGAGGAAACCTGCATACACCTGCGAAGAAATTTGATGGTGTGTCTGAAGTTCCCAAATCCGCACTGGGCCCGCGTAGGAACTACGGCCCAACCCCACTCATATTTAGGCTGGAATGATGATGATGATCATATAGGCGTTCCTGTCGCCACAGCGTGTATGTTTTCTTGTTTAGTTTTAAATGGTTCCCCCCGAAAAGAAGTTATGCTGTTATGCTGTTAAGAAAAGGTACCAGTGGCGAAGAGTAGCTAACAACCCGATACCCCCCGGGTTGACTAAACTTTCGAAGTTACCAAACGCTTCTCTTCCATTACTGCACTTTCAAGAAGAATATAATATATGGGTTTTTTAAGTTTTTTTACTCCAGCTTTACTTGCAAAAATTTTCACGTCCCGCCACTGAAATGTACCCAACGTTCGGCTCCGTTTTGATTTATTTGGGTATGCGTCTAAAATAACAGAGGCGTATTTTATTTTACCTGCCCAATCTCAACTTATTTGGAGAAATTGTCCTCAGTAGGTACTGAAAAGTGACTAAACCCTCTAACCTCTGTACCTTCATTTTTGACGTGATATCGTCAAACCAATGAACGCCGGCTGCATACACGAAAAAGGATGACGCAATGTAACGTACATGTACGTTACGTACGGTGGTTTCAAAGGGGGGATGAAAATTTCATTGATTTTGCCGTAGGATGCACCGTTTTCAAGATATTTGACAAAACACCGGTTCTCGTCCGATCACCGAGGTAAAGCAACGTCGGGCGCGGTCAGTACTTGGATGGGTGACCGCCTGGTTTCATTTTTGTTTTTTGAACGTTTTGTTATGACGTTGCCACGTTAAACTATCGTCCGTAAACCGACTTTATTTTTTCTAAGAATAAGAAAGAACCGGATTGACTTTAAATTTGGAACAAAAAAATACTCCGAAAAAAAAGCTTGTATTAACTTTATCATTTTAATTTCGAACTAAAATGCCTACAGAACACTATTTGTAAACGTAACAAATGTTTTCAGGTTGACAATCAGGGCTAATAATTCGCAAGATCCGGAACGTTTCAGTGATATTCTGGTCGAGGTAAGCGTTGCAAAGAATTTTATATTGGTGTTTTACATTTTTAAGAAGTTTTTATTAGACTACAGCATACAGCGCAGAGCGTGCCGAGTTGTCGGCAACCCCTCACTCTCCGTTAAACTCGATCCTCTTGCTCTCCGCAGAGACGTTAGCTCCCTTTGCGTGTTCTATAAGATCTACAACGGGGAATGCTCTGAGGAACTCTTTGACCTCATTCCAGCTGCGGGGTTCCATTACAGATCCTCCCGTCGTAAGCGTTCATTTCATCGACATCATGTTGATGAATGGCAGTCTTCGACGGTGCGTTTTAAGCGGTCTTTTTTGCCACGAACTTGCAAAATCTGGAACGAGCTTCCCGCTGGGGTCTTCCCATCGAGTTACGACCTGGGTGCCTTTAAGAGGCGAGTGTACAATTTTCTGCAGGGCCGACAACGCACTGGTATCGCGTAAAGCGCTGCGAGTGTCTATGGACAGTGGTGTTCATTTAACATCAGGTGACCCACTAGTTCGTTTGTCTGGCTTCATTCACATAAGACTAAAATGGAATATCTAGAATATCTATCAGTCTAGCACTGGCAATTATTTTTAGGTTTTGATACACAAAGGGTACCAACGGAACCCTATATTACTGTGACTCCTTTGTCTGTCCGTCTGTCACATGGCTCTATCTCGTGAACCGTAATAGCTATAGACACTTGAAATTTTCACCGACTATGTATTACTGTGGCCACTAGAAATAAGATAAAGTTATACTTAAAGGGGTGATCATACAAGAAACGTGTTTTTTCAATGTTTTTAACACAATCTGTATAATGCCGTTAACTAGGTACCTACTTGGCATATTTACAGAACACATATTTTTCTATATCCACTATTACGACAAATAACAAAAATAAATTGTACGTGTGTGTGTATGGTCAACCAAGAAAGTGGTCTACAAGTTTTGACAAAAGTTTCTGTGACATCTAAATATCCCTAAGTCACAGTCATCATGTTATTGCAAGGGAAAATCGACCTCGTTGTATCATGACGTGCAAATGAACTTCGACCGTAGGGGGGTAGACCATATTTTTGGCCAACTGTACGGAACCCTTCGTGTACGAGTCCTACACGCACTTCACCGGTTGCTTTAGCTGTATTTAAGAATGACTTACGAACATTTTTAAGAAACCTTCAAGGTCTAGGGTGAATGAGCATTTACTAGGTAAGCGTGTTCCCTCGTTGGCCTAATCTTAGCTTCAAGCCTATATTGTATAAAAAAAACCTAGTTTAATCAGCCAATCACTAACATAGGTACCTCTTCCCAGGTGGTAGTGGTCCGCGAGCGCGATTTGCTCCGGCTCGTGGTGGGGTCGCGGCGCGTGCCGGCGCTGCGCGCGCGCATCCAGGCGGCCGTGGCGCCGCGCGGCCTGCGGCTGCAGCTGCACGACGCCGCGCACGCAGCCCTCATCGACAACCCAGGGTCAGTCTACTTTTGGCTCTATGAGGAAGTAGCCCTGGACTACTGGTCTTTTGGAGAGGCACAGTCGCGCAACGAGCTATGCTTGGAGTTTCTACGACGCCGCTCACGCCGCCCTGAGAGACAACCCAGGGTCAGTCTACTTTTGGCTCTATGAGGAAGTAGTCCTGGACTACTGGTCTTTTCGAGAGGCACAGTCGCGCAACGAGCTATGCTTGGAGTTTCTACGACGCCGCTCACGCCGCCCTGAGAGACAACCCAGGGTCAGTCTACTTTTGGCTCTATGAGGAAGTAGTCCTGGACTACTGGTCTTTTGGAGAGGCACAGTCGCGCAACGAGCTATGCTTGGAGTTTCTACGACGCCACTCACGCCGCCCTGAGAGACAACCCAGGGTCAGTCTACTTTTGGCTCTATGAGGAAGTAGTCCTGGACTACTGGTCTTTTGGAGAGGCACAGTCGCGCAACGAGCTACGCTTGGAGTTCCTACGACGCCAGGTCAGGTCAGTCTACCTTTACCTCTATATCTGTAGGACGTAGACCTTGACTGTTAGTCTTTTGGAAAAGCACAGTCACGCAACGAGCTTACGAGAGAGCTTGAGTTGCTAGATGCTTGGAGTTTCTTTGCATGATTGAATTTGGATGGCGGAAATTCGCTGAGGAGCTAGCAGCCTGAACAATAATAAGTTGAAGCAATGGAGTTGTCACGTCGAAGAACAGTTAAGTAACTGTTGGAGGAGAATGATTCTTGGAAGTCTCAGCATTGGCATGTTTCCCACGAGATAGATCGACGAGAGTTGCTGGTATATGCGTGGAAGCAGGTGACAAATTGTCGTTCGTTGTGGCGTTCTAAGGGGAAGGCCTTTGTTCAACTGTAAACGTCTTCTGCCTGATGATGATGATGGGTAGTATTCCTCCGCTTCGTGGTGGGGTCGCGTCACTCGCCGGCGCTGCGTCCACATTTGCAAGACCCCGCATTCAACAACCCAGAGTCAATGAAATTTAAGGTCCATTCCGACTATCATTCTCTTCAGCCAATCCTCCAGAGTTGGACACAGGCCTTCCCCCAACGCAAGCAAGGCTTTTCCAACGGTCCTGCGTAGCATATGTATCCATCGAACTCCCGCGACCTTCATCAGGTCATTAGTCCGTCTTGTGAAGGTGCCTACCCTCGTATTCTCAGTATTTTTCAAATGTAGTTATTTATGAATTAAAGGTAACCACGGTCTAAAACCATAGCAAAAATGTTTAAGTGTCCATCGTGACTTATTAATCAAAGACTACGACTCCTATATATTGAAGTAGACTTTATATTTCCAGACCATGCTTCCAATTCCGGAAAACTGACACCGGCGAAGCACTCACACCTAAAGCGATGAAGGCGATCATCCGTTCTCTGGGCGCGGAGTTCCAGCAAATACTGCAAGCGTTCGACGTCCACAACATAACGAGTTGCGGCGTGTCGCGTGCAACGCACACTCCGGCGCAGCACGCGTTGCTTGCACTCGCCGGCGCGTTGCCATTTGCCGCGTTAATAGCAGCGCTAGTGCTGTGCTGCATGCATTCCAACGGTGAGTGTTAACAAAGCATTTAGACAGAGGTGACGTGGGCCACAGCCTACGGTCTCACCATCAGAGGGGCCACGCACTTGGAAAGTTTCTCGTTTTTTTGGCTCGTGTGGTGCGCCATCATAGCCCTTTCGAACCCGGTTGATACGATCGTGACGTTTAATGGCAACTAAATTTGTACTTTATATCATTTTGGGGATTCTAAATTTAAAGATAATATTAATACATTTCAGAAGGTCCATTATTGTAACACTTTTCATAGGTATTCATTTGGGTTCGAAATGGTTATGGCCTCGTAAAATATATCTTGCATACAGCAAATTTAGATCTTGCACCGCCACTGCATCTAGGATGTCTGAAAAGTTCTTTCTTTAGCATATGGGCACATGGAGCCCGTAGCAAACGCTCCAAGCCTTATAGAGGCCCCGAAAGTTTGATCAATCAAAATCAGACTCCAGTGAAGCGCTCAGCCCTATAGCGATGAAGGCAACCATCCGTTTTCTGAGTAATTATTTTTTAGCTAGAATTACGGTGGTGCCATCAACCATGTAACGATGGATTCTAAACGAGAAGGAATTTGATAACAGCGCCATCTAACGAAAACGATACAAATCACTTGCCACGTTCTAATGTTTTTTTTTATTTCGCAGCCAAACGTCGAGCGAAGTCGGTCATGCTTTTATCTCGAGAGCCTCAATCGGTGGCCAGCAACATATCCGCGCCTACCCGCCTATACGCGGAACCGTTGTACAGGACGTGACAGCATAGCCCTGACATAAGTCTAATAACTACTTTAATAAGTCCGGGACATAAATAACCATTATCGTCCGCTACATGGCCAGAAATTTCAGTCCCTGGCAATAGTATAAAAAGCCATAACGGATTGACAAAACTACCGTTAACCCATATATGCCCAGAACTATGTTTTTGATTGGTTCCTTAAATGCCCCAGACTAGATTTTTCTAGTCAGGGGCATAGGGGCTTTTGATTTACCATGTTTTTATTTTGGTTTTTTAAATGCGTTTTGATTCGAAAACGAATAAAAAGAATTGTCATTGACATTCACTAATTTTTACATATCTTTCAGATTTGATATTGCTCGTTTTTGAAACAGGGGGCATATATTGGGGTCTGATTTAGTATTGATAGAGTGGATAAGTAGTAGGCGTAAGTAACGCGCCTACTGAAAAGTTTGGAGCAAATTTATTTATTAAATACTTACTTTATCCGGATACACAATGTTCCTAAGTAAAACCAAAGACGATTTAATAAAGAGGACTGTCAACGTCGCTTTAAAAAAAATCTCTGTATCATTCATTTCGTTTGTCATTTTGACCTTTGCTTAATAGCGCCATCTTGTAGCGACCACTGGCGCCATCTAGTCATCACATAAGAAACTAATTACAACATCCTGCATCGCACTTTCGAAGTTTCTCAACTCGGCTGCATAAATACAACTTTCAACTTTCATCCATCGGACTTCGGTCCCAGGCATAACATCTGCCTGGGGAGATCTCTCTATTGCAACTACCCCCAAAAACTCAATCTAATCTACTTACTTCATATTTCTACTTAGCTTGGTGGTTGCGCAGCTCTACCGTACTTGACCAAAGGACGTCTGGCAGTGCCTTATCTAACCTCGACATTGGCGAATCATCGCACCGTTCGATGGGGCCATTATTATCCCAAAAATTAAATTGAATTGGTGGTTGCTGTTAAGCAGAAGTTAAAGTGAAATACAATAAGTTTTTGTTAAAAATTTAATTATCAATGCAAATTTTTTCGCTGACTGTACTTTTTATTGACTGTAGGTACTTGCATTATCACCCAACCCACATAAGTATACCAAATTTCAAGTAAATCCAACCACTGGAACTGGGTCAAATTCAACTTCCAAGATTTGACCCGTACATACACTTACTTACATACATTGCAAGTTAATAAAAAGCTTTTAAAATGAATGGCGCAGAGACCTCTATGGCGAAACTACAGGGTGTTACATTGAACGTAGTACAAATTAAGTAATTCCGGCTCAGTTAACGATAGAGAACAAAATGCACGAATTGAGTAATTAAAATACTTCGTAATTAACTTTTGCTTATTTGCTAACAGAATAAAGAAATTAAAATCTCCTAGTGTTGTCACCCATCATGACGTCACGTTTACTTGACGTATCTATTCCTCAAGCTTTGTTATCAGTTATCAGTGTGTCAAAACATCAAAACAAATGATAAGGAGCAACAAGTGATATGTTAAAAATATTTTTTTATTAGAAAGTAAAATTAACTGTTAAGTTCAAACGTACTTCAGCAAGTGTTCGAAATGTCCACCTCCTTCCTGAACACATAGCTCTGCACGTCGTCGAAGATTTCTTTGCACTCTCCCGAGTACGACCTCGTTGGTTTTTACTACCTCAAACGCCTGGATTATTTTTTGGCGGAGCTCCAGAACAGTATCAGACTCTCGTTTGTATACCAGTCTTTTGAGCTCACCCCAAAAAAAATAATCCAGTGGAGTTAGATCCGGGCTACGAGGCGGCCATTCCACTGGACCACTGCGTCCTATCCAACGTCCAGGGAACTCTTGGTCCAGGTAAATCCGAACCCGCAGGGAAAAATGTGCTGGAGCTCCGTCTTGTTGATAGTGCATGTTTTGCAAATTTTGTTCGGGAATTTGTTGCAACAGCATTGGCATCTCGTTTCTTAAAAAGGCTTCGTACTTAATTCCATTTAAATTACCTTCAATGAAATAAGGTCCTATGACATAATTATTGAGAATACCCGCCCAAACATTAACTGAGAAGCGTGTTTGAAACGAGTCTCGCCGTGTCACATGAGGATTGACATCACTCCACCAGTGCTCGTTGTGTATGTTAAACAGTCCTACTCTGGTGAAGGTAGCTTCATCTGACCATAAAATGTTAAGGTGTTGGTTTTGTAATAGCCAACGACAAAACCGTACTCTCCTGGAATAATCTGCTAAGACAATATCTTGCACCCGTTGAAAGTGAAACGGGTGGAATCCTTCGGCATTCAAAAGTCTCCAAATAAAAATGTGGGTTGTACTAAATCGTGCCGCGGCTTCTCTGGTGCTGGCTTCTGGGTGGCGGATAAAATACCTAAGTACTCGTGTTTTAAAAACCCCTGAGTACCTTGGACGCCGGCCTCTACCTTGGGCATGAGCTGGGACCGTAAACTGTCCATAGTCTCTCAAATTCTGTACACTTGTG
The DNA here is from genome assembly GCA_947563465.1 of Archips xylosteana. Lineage (NCBI taxonomy): Eukaryota > Metazoa > Arthropoda > Insecta > Lepidoptera > Tortricidae > Archips > Archips xylosteana. Next base: position 1,622,308 of record OX387346.1, read on the forward strand.
TTGATCAATTGACGAGTGGGGATTGAACTCTCCGGGTATCGCTCATGAAATAGTTCTTGTGCCCTCATCGTACTCTGCGATGTGAAATAAAGTTCTACCATCACTGATCGCTGAATATTAGTAAACGGATAAGCAGGAGGCATGACTTCTGTTTAAAATTAAACTGCGACAATAAAGAATCAAACGAAATGCTGGTTTGTTATGACAAATAACTTCAGTAATGTGTCAGAATGAATTTTACTCATAAATTATCAACATAGGAAAGCAATAAGGTAAGTGTTCACTACAAAACTAGATTCAAACTTTTTTCTTTTAACTCTCTAATTAGGGTAACCACGATGAGACCAAAAAATAGGAAAAATTTAAACAGCAATATTAATTAATTAAGATGACTTTAACACCACGAGACCTAGTAGAGGCGTTTAGCATCAGGGAGACGAAATTAAAAAACAAGAGTTGTATTACGTTCAATGTAACACCCTGTATACTTCACATAATTTAGAATTGAAAACCACAACGTCATTATATTGCGGCTCGTCATCTATTTCTTATCTAGCAAATAAATAAAATTGTTTTAATGTCACTTTATTTGCGTTTCGTCAATTGTTACTCTAGTACAAATTGTAAAGAGATTACAGTTCACGAGCCGCAATATAATGTTGTTGTGGTTTATAATTCTAAATTAAATGGAGTATAGGTACAGCAGACTTATTATTTTAAAGAAACGCGATACAGTGGCAGTAGTCTTGATTTAATCGTCTTTGCTAAAACGAAAACAACACCGAAATTAAATTTTACCCAGATTTATATTTTTTTTGTAAAGGTTGGTAGCACATTGTCGTAACTTTTTTGGCAGGCACACGTTACACTCCTCTGAACGTCTATTTATCTAGTAACGCACCGTGGAGATCTAGTTATCCTACACAAGACGATAGATGGCGCTAATTTCAATCGGAAAAAAACCGATATTATGATTTTGTAGTGGTAGAGCCATGTTGTAGCTAGCCGCTGCATCACGAATGGGCCGGCTCGTCCGGGGCAGTACCACCCTCTCACAGAACACCGGCGTGAAGCAGCAGTAATCCTGCTTGCGTTTCGTACGGTCAGTGAGAGTGCCGGGGGCCCAATACCCCACCCCTTCCCTCTCCCCCTCCCTCTCCCCCTTCCCCTATTACCTCTCCTTTAGGGCCGACAACGCACTGGCATCGTGTAAAGCGCTGCGGGTGTCTATGGACAGTGGTGTTCATTTATCATCAGGTGACCCACTAGTTCGTTTGTCTGGCCTACCTAACATAAAAAAAAAAAAAAAGAACTGATCGTGTTACCACTAGCTGGGTCCCCACTGAGCGAGCTGCCTCGCGAGGCTAGCGCATGAGGCATAATATTGTTCGACACAAGGTTCAAAATCGCGCCGAAAATGGCTGCCTCGCGAGGCAGTTCGTTCAGTGGAGAGCCGGCTATTTAGGTACATTTTAATGTCTAGACCCCGTTATCTTGTCGCACTGAAATTGTTTTTCAGTAGAGCGTGAATATTTTTTATCGACCTTTTTGATATCGGTGTTTATATAATGCAATTGAATTTTCGCCATGTCAAAAAAGAATTACAGTTTATAAGGGATAATCCCAAAATTAGAGACAATCAATCGAGCTTTTAGAATCAATTGCCGTAATAAGCGATGTAAAGAAACAGTTGTTGATGTTAGTTTTGCATGAAAAGGGACGGCATAAATATAAAAAGCTATCTTTATCATTAAAAAAAAATGTTGGATAACTAAATGTCACAAAAGATTTTTTTTTTTTTTTTTTTATACAATATAGGCTTGCGTTTGGCCACAATCACGCCTGATGGAAAAACAATGTTCTTCATCATCATCATCATCATCCTAGCCTATATACGTCTCACTGCAAGGCACAGGCCTCCTCTCAGATTGAAATGTTCTTACTAGCCTATTTTAGCTTGAGCTATGTCGGTGAATTATGATTATGATGATACTTAATATCGCAATATTTCTTTTAGCTGGCAAATAGTATATACTTTATGAGTAAATCCCTCTATTAAGAAAAATCTTTAAAATTAAATCTACAAGATACCATACAATTAGTAGTATCTGTGCGATACATTATGTCAATTAACTAAAAATATGTTTAAATTATTTTTTGTAATTTTTTATCATGTACAAAACTGTGTCATGAAACTCATGAAATTAATATAAGTGTGATAGTAATTATTAAATATTATTTCTAAGTCACAAAATAAAATTATTTTTCATTTAATAGGTATAGAAAGAATATAGAGGTACCTTGATTATTTAATAACATGTATATAGAGAAATAAATTATTCGTGTTTTTAAATTTTGTTTTATTTATAAATTCCGTGTAAAATTTTTTTACAGACTTTTAAAGCTGTTGAACCCTTTTTACAAATATTACATACAAATTATTTTAAGAGTATAATAATAAATAATACATTTTTTAACCTTAAAACATATTTACATACATACATAATTACATCACATTTTAGTAGGTAGGTACTTATACGTTGTTTTCGGAGTATTTACTTCAAAATGTTTTTCAAGTACAGTCGACTGCAAAGATATTGATACGGCAAAAGTATCATACTTATCTTTAGCCTTCGTCATGACCTTTTTGTAAAAAAGTATTTGTCTTGTTTTGTTTTAAATAAATGTCTTTTCTTCCTTTCTTCAAAAATATGTATACACGAATTTATTCGACATAATGGCATGCATTTTATACTTAGTGAAAATAAACGGATCACTCACGTCCTAAAACGAGTTTAACTAGACATGTTTCCGGCTAATCCGTAGCCCTTCTTCCCGGAGCCACACGTCACGGCGGCTGCCAAACGCGCACACCCCGAAACATAACAAACATGACGAGTTAAACTCGTTTTAAGACGAGTGATCCGTATATTTTCATTATGAGCGAGTCTCACGGTAGTTTCATGTTTAAAGTGTCATGCTTTCTCTATGAACTGACGTGTTAAACACATGTTCAACGGTTATCTAAGTTTTTGAGGTATCACCAAAGGTTTAACCTACAAGTTGCTCTTAGCTATATGAGGTAACCCGACTTCCGAGTACAACTTGTCCCAGAACTCAACTCGTTCCTTCTCCGAGTATTTCCCTGGAGTCATCTTGACGTTAATGTCTAGGAACTCTTTGTTCTTTACTGTGTACTGCGGCCACGATACGCCGAGACATCTGTCCGGGGTTGGATTACTGAAAAAAAATGAAAAAGTTAATTAGATACTTCTTAGGGTTCCGTACCCAAAGGGTAAAAACGGGACCCTATTACTGAGGCTCCGCTGTCCGTCCGTCTGTCCGTGCGTCCGTCTGTTCCAGGCTGTATCTCATGAACCGTGATAGCTAGACAGTTTAGATTTTCACAGATGATGTATTTCGGTTGCCGCTATTTATTTATTTATTTATTTGTAAAAACTTACACAGCATGACAGTATGATACCAAAGCACTGAGTAAGACAGAAAAATAAAAACTGTACAATATATGACAAGCAACAAAAAATAAAAATAAATTAATAACATGAGGACGGACGTGCATCCATCATCTCGCAAAACTTCAAACATTCATCGCACACTCTCTTCCAACAACCTGTATAGCTGTAACAACAAATACTAAAAACCAGAATAAAATAAATATTTAAGGGAGCTCCCATACAACAAACGTGATTTCTATGCTCGTTTTTGCTCGATATTTATAATGGCAACAGGTATACGCTTGAAATATTCACAGAATATTTAGTTCACTTTAAAAATAAATAATTAAATTAAAATAAAACAAATATTTAAGGGGGGCTCTCATATAGATAATGGTACGGAAACCTTCGTGCGCGAGTCCGACTCGCACTTGGCCGGTTTTTTGACACTACCAATCAACTGGGGCACGTTTCTGAATATCTTAAGTAAAGCCAAGATTCAGTTGGGATGGGGACAAATGTCCCGCGGCACGTGTAGCCAGGTTGAAGACCCGCAACCTTGCCATATATTAAACATCCAAGACTCAGGCACAAACATTTGTATTTTTTAACCCCCGACACAAAAAGAGGGGTGTTATAAGTTTGACCGCTATGTGTGTGTGTGTCTGTCTGTCTGTGGCATCATAGTTCTTAAACGGGTGAACCGATTTGGATGCGGTTTTTTTTATTAGAAAGCAGGTTTCTTGGCGATGGTTCTTAGATATGTTTCATCAAAATCGGTTCAGCGGTTTCAAAGTTATCAGCTCTTTTGATAGCTGCGGAAAGTATCTTAGACACAAATTGGGCATTTACTTTATGTTCAAACATACGTATGACATAATTGCGTTGGGGGTTTTTAAAATTTTTAATTTATAGTTACCATACAAATGTCTGCCCTGACTGAGAATCGACCCCGGAGTAGCTAACTGATAGAGACTTATCCTTTCGCTTTCGTCGGAACTTCGTCAGAAATTATTTTTATTGCGCAAAAAAGTAGGTAGATTAGGTTCGATAGGTCTATATATAGGATAGGTTGATACATAGATGCCCGAAGGGCAAATAGGGTAGAAATAGGAGCCTGCCGGCAGGGCTCCGTCGAATAGCAATGGTGTGACAACCTGGTGTGACGTCGAGTCTGGCCCCCAAACCCGGGACTCCAGCTTCGTAGCCAGGTACAATACGTTTACTTTTAGTTTACCACTGACAGATGGCTTGCCTTCATTTCATTTCCAACTTTAACACCATACAAATAAAGTAGCTATTACAAAATCTGCAAACGTGGGTAACAGTATTCTAAAATTGGCTTTATTTGTAGGTCGTTAAAGTTGAATATGAAATGAAGGCAAACCATCTGTCAGTGGTAAACTTTATGTAATTTTACTGTACTCTTACTTGATGATTGCATTAGCGTTGCGAGCGACGTGAATTATTTACTTAACAATTTTCTAGTGTCATATTCATATTCTTGAACATTGGACCTGATAGACTATCTTTTTTCCGGTATAAAGATTAAGAGATTATTTATTTATTTCTCACAAAAATTGTTGGTCATTCAACAGCTAGAGTTTAAACAAGTAAAGCTATGGAGTATCTTTTTGTATTTATTTTTTTCAACTTCATTTTTTATTACTTTTACGGTCATCCCGTGAAATCATATATTTCATACTAAATACAAACTGAAATATAGATGCACAGAAGACATTAGAGTTTGTCAAGCGAGTCGTGTACCTTGAAAAAGGCGGCATTTTCAAAAATATTTTATATTTATCAACACTTTGAAAACTATGATTATACTTGTTTTTAGCTGCATTTTAACTACTTACTGCTACATAAATTCGAGTATCAATCGTAGTTTGCCTTTTTCAAGGTACACGACTCGCTTAACAAACTCTAATGTCTTCAGACATGTTTGTTTAATCAATGTCGCGATAGCAAGTAGATAATTTAGGCCATTTATTGTTTGACTTTTACGTAAATTTTCCAGTTGAACTATTTCTAGGGTGAATTTGGAAAACTTGAATAGTTAACCTATTGCGTCATTTCGGTGGAGCATTTTTATAAATTCTCATCATGGCGAAATGTCGATATATAGGGAAAATTTGTGTCTAAACTCCTGACCAGTGGTGGTGTAGGGGTATGGCACGCAGCGCGGAATGCTGAGGACCTGGGTTCGATTCCCAGCGCTGGTCTCTTTTTCTGGTTTTTTTCTGTGTATCCATGTTTCAGTTTGTATTTAGTATATAAAAATATTCTCATTGTCACAGCCTAAACAAGTCCCATTGCAGGGGAAGTCTCAGAATGAGAAGCCTTGGGCTGTAGTTCCTACGTGGGCCCAGTGCGGATCGGGAACTAGTACACATTGAATTTCTTCGCAGATGTATACCTGTTGCTCACGATGGTTAATCTTCACCGTAACGCCTATGGTAAATTTCAAATGAGATTTTGCATATAAATTTTGCAAAAAACCAAGATATGCAAACCCGGGCTCGAACCTACGTCCCTCTGCGAGGCCACAGGTCCAACCACAGGTGTCAAAAAAATGAAATGTTGTCAATTTAAATCCTATACTATAATAGTGATCACATACACAATAAATACAATAATATAAAAAAACGGTCAAGTGCGAGTAGGACTCGTACATGGAGGGTTCCGTACCTCCGTACAGTGTTTTAAAAACAGTTCAATAAAGAATGTGCACATGGCTATGGCAGTTAATCGTTGCCTAGCAACTGTCAGCTGTCCCCTAACAACCAGTGCATAGCATAGGTATAGTATAATAGAGAGCGTATCAGATGTTTTCGCGTGCTTTGTCTTATACAGTTACTACATACTGCTGATGACTGTACGATACCGGAAAAACCAAGTAAGTACATGTCTAGAACAATGAGTCAAAATTACTATTCCAATAGTTTACACGAGTCACTAACTGCGGTTACTGCAAAATCCCCGGTTAAGGAAAACGTACTACAAAAATAAGAAATAACTAATAGCCTTTAACCAAGGTTTCTCTGGCGTAAGCAATTACGTCTGATAGTTAAATTGGAAATCCGGAATCCTACTATACCTACTTGATGACAATGATGACTTTTAAAGTGACAAATTCTGAAGTAAAAAATCCCGCATTTGTTTCAGTTGCAATTGTTTCAATTCATCAATATGGACCTCCGCAAAGTAACGTCTGATTCAATAAAACCCATAGTTGTAATTAAATAAATAAATAAAATAAAATAAATTATTTAATATTGTTTATTTTTTCTTCCCCAGTTTGCAGACGCAGACTCTATGCAGACGATGAGACTATACGATGCAGACTATTAGTTAGCAGTATAATAAAAGAACTTAAAGACCGAACTAACTACCCGATTCTAATAAATAAGACCTTCGGCTGAAAATGAGCAACACCCAAAATGCGAACTACACGCAAAATGTGCAAACAAGCAAAACGTAAATACGCAAAATGTACACGGCGTAAAATATACTTACGCATATTGTACACAAGCAAAATGTGCTAAATTATAATGATTAACACGCAAAAATAACAATACGTATTTACGTACAGGTACATCGTATTTACGTACAGGTACATGTACGTTTTATAAATAAACTAGCTGACCCTGCAAACGTTGTTTTGCCATATATCACCTAGGGGTAGAAAAAATAGCCTACGACCTATTCTCAGACCTAAAGTAAGTCTGTTTGGGCACACCCGCCATTCTGACTCACCGAACTATGTATTGCTATTTTTCAGTAATGTACAATTTGCGTGTTAATCATTCTAACTTTGCACATTTTGCCACTATCGCGTGGTGTGCATTCTGCACATTGTACAATATGCTTAAAAGCGTGTATAATCTGCCTTCTATCCATTTGTCATATGTACAGCTCATTTTCTGGCGAAGGCAAGAATAAGTAGGACAAATTAATTGGATTCAAAGTGTAACAGGAAGCTACTGACCTTGTTTTAGCGAAGTCAGTCCACAGCTTCGTCACCTTCCATACATAATTCTTCAATTTATCCTGTGCTTCATACACATCTCTCGTCATGTTAGTTGAAAACATATAGAACAGTTCATCGGCGTGACAAGCTCCTTTAATATTGGGGCCCGTGATGTTCTTCACAAAATTGAGATCAGTTTCAAAACTAAACCTGTACATGTACATCGGATTGTTGTACTTAGAGTATAGGTAAGCAAATCGATGAGTACCATATACGAAATGCACGTCCGAGAGCAAAGCCGTAACTTGCTCCGCATCTTCTCTCGTGAATTTCCTATCACCGACGTAAAACTTTCGTATCCTCTCACCGAATTCATTCATTTTCTCTTGGGTCACTTTTTCGGCGATCTCTCTAGGAACATCAAAGGAGGAATTGGCATTGTAAAAGTCCAGTTTCTTCAATTTATCTTCAAGCATTGTTATACCTTCAGCGGAATTGTATCCGATCATCAAAGGGACACTATGTGCCTTTTTTGAGAGGAGAATGTCTAACGGGTTCTCAGTTAAAAATGCTTCGACGTTGTCAAATTTCTTTTCAGCTACCGGTGCGAAGTGTATGGGCAGGCCTCTATATTTCTCATCTTTGGACAAGGTTTTCGCAGTCATTTTCGCTAAATCAACCGCTGGAATGCTTCTTAACAGTTCCAAGAGCTCGTTTGTATCGTTGGCCTCTTTTCCTAAGACTTTGGCAATTTTGAACGCCCTATTTTTACCGTCTTTGCCTTCCGCCCAGTCGTTGATACTGGTCCCGCTCTGAGCTATAGCTTTGTGAAACAGACCTCGGGACATAGGTGAAAGCAAGTGGAATAAGACTGACGACGCGCCCGCACTCTCACCAAAGAGTGTGACATTATTGGAATCTCCTCCAAACTGTTCAATATTGCTCTGCACCCACTTCAACGCAGCGACTTGGTCCTTCATGCCCGCATTGCCTGGTACTTCTGGAGTATCCAGGGTTAAGAAACCTAGCACCTCAAGTCTGTAGTTTAAAGTGACTAGGACAACGTCGTGTTGGAGGAAGAACTTTGGCCCGTGGAGATCGTCGTTGCCTGACCCGGACATATAGGCTCCTCCGTGGATGAAGACCATGACGGGTTTCTTGGTGGAAGGTGTCAGAGATTTGGTGTAGACGTTGAGGAAGAGGCAATCCTCGCTGCCTTCGAAGACGGCGCGGACTGTGAGGTCGTGCTGAGGACAAATCTCGCCGTGCTGCGTCGCGTTGCGTACCCCGGTCCATGGTTGGGGAGGTAGAGGAGCCTGAACAAACAATATCAAATAGGGGATTTGTCGGCACATGTCATAGTATGTATCTAAGCAAAAGACAAAGCTTGAAACTAGTTAGTAGATGTTTGGGACGATGAAGTGGAGTATAATGTCAAAATTACTGGAATCCAATAATAGGGGTGATGACACCACCCATGACGTGTTTTTATAAGCTATCACACCACGATTCTCTCAGATTTTACATGGCACTTGCTATTTGTGACTTCACTTTCCCAACTCAAACTTCTCACTATTTATAATTTAAAGCATCTAAAAATTTGGTTTTGCAGTTACAGAATATCGTAGGTACAAACTTACAAAGAGATAAATTGAGGACATTCACACTTCAAAGCAAGAATAAAATAAATAAATATCATGGGAAAATTCACACCAATTGACCTAGCCCCAAAGTAAGCAAAGCTTGTGTTATGTGTACAAGGCAAAGGATAAACATACTTAAATATATTTCGTACTTTTCACACACATATCTGCCCCGACCGGGAATCGAACCCGGGACCTTAAGCTTCGTAACCAGGTGCTCTAGCCACCAGGCCATCCGGTCATCGTCGGTAGATCGCAAAATTGTTTGTTTTTACATAAAATACAGTTACAGGTTCTCGAGTGGCGTCCACGGACCGGAAGACGCAGTGTAGGTAGGCCTCCAACAAGATGGAGCGACGACCTGGTTAAGGTTGCGGGATCGCGTTGGATGCGGATGGCACGGGACCGATCTGTATGGCGAGCCTTGGGGGAGGCCTATGTTCAGCAGTGGACGTCTTTCGGCTGAAATGATGATGATGATTGATGACAGTTAGAGGCTATTAACTCTAGCTTCGAAGAGCCCTAGGTTGTTTCTATCTGGAAATACCGTTGAGAGCGAATTCCTTTCGTTACAGTAAAATTACATAAAGTTTACCACTGACAGATGGTTTGCCTTCATTTCATATTCAACTTTAACGACCTACAAATAAAGCCAATTTTAGAATACTGTTTGTTACCCACGTTTGCAGATTTTGTAATAGCTACTTTATTTGTTTGGCGTTAAAGTCGGAAATGAAATGAAGGCAAGACATCGGTCAGTGATAAACTAAAAGTAAACGTATTGTAGCAGTGCGTATTAGGGCCGGCGCTCACTGACGGCATGGCACGGCATGGTACGGCAGGTTACATACGAATTTTACCGCAGCATCCGGCACGTCGCGGCATCGTGGTATCGAAATAAAGTAACATGAATTCTAAACTCATTGAAATAAGATTCAAAATAACTTGATAGTAATAAAATCGTGCCAGCAGTGAGCGCCGGCTCTAAAGGTGACACGTTCTCCAACTTACCCGAAACCTGAGCTGACCGACTGGAGGCTGGGCATACGGAATACCCTTGAAGCTGTAGAAGGTTGAGCCGTCATATAACTGGTCCGCAGCACCCAACAACTTCCCCTGCTTCACTGTAACCACTGGATCATTCTAGAAAACGAAAATACCGTTGTTGAAATAATTGTACGTATTAAAAATAAAAATAATGTTGAAAATATACGGATCACACACGTCTTAAAACGAGTTTAACTTGTTTCGGGCTAATCCGTATATTTTCACTATGAGTGAGTTTCACGGTAGTTTCATGTTTACTTTTTTTTATTGACTTATGTTACCTACTCTTAAGCTAGTTACTTAGTAAGACTTGTAAGTCTCAGCATAATAAATGCCTAATATAGTATTATATAAAGTAACCAGGCCGCTTGAGGATGATTTAAAGACTATTTTATTTACCCTAGCATTGGCAGCAATGGAAAAACACCTAATTCTATCCTTCGCATAAAATTTAGTCAGATTCGATAAAAGCTTTAACATTTTTAGAAAACGTTACAACTTTAAGTTTGGTACAAGTAGATATGTAACAGTCAACTAACTTTTGCAGTGTTAGAACTCGTAATGGGAAGTATAATTCTTAGCTAAAAAGTAAAGGTTTATCTTATCTCCTGATGGGTGTTCAAAGTGCAAAAATGGATAATCTAACTCTAGCACATTGGACTCCAAGATAACTGAAACAGTCATTGTCATTACTAGGAACCTCATATTGCACTCGAAGATCAACAGCACATCAATTCAAAATAAAAAAAAATCGTGCGTGCAGTTCCTCCGCGCGGATGAAGTGAAACTTCGTAATGTGGAAATGAAAAAGGCACTTATACATCAATACAAACCTTATTGCAATAACTTAAAGAACTAAATTTACTTATGCATCTATGTGTTTAAATTACTCACTGGATGGCGATTTTATCAAGTCTCATACAAATTTGCACAGACAGTACGAGTTCTGCATCGCACTGTCAAACTTTTTAACATCAAAATCAAAACGTTTATTCTGCAAGTAGGCCGCAAAGGGCTCTTTTACATGTCATTTTTTTAAGCTACCAGCGCTTTCGTAAGGACCATCATTGCCAAGAAGAATGCGCCGCAAGAAACTTGGCAGAAAGTCATCTTTTCAAATTAAAATATAATAAATTACAAATTAAAAAAATCATACAAATATAGAATTAAGTAAATAAAAAAAAAAAATTATATAAAAAAACAATAGAGGGATCCGTAGTATACAGGGTTATTTGTAATTCACTAGCATCCTTTTAACCCTAAACTCCTACCACTTAAACAAATGTTTTTTGTTTTACGGCTTTTGTCATAACTTAATATTTTTGGTGTAATAACGTTTTGAAAATTTGAGATTTCCTCTTATTTTTACGATACTCTGTGTATTTGTATGGGAAAAAAATGCTTCATTTTAAAAAGTCGTAAAACAAAAAACATTTGTTTGAGTGATAGGAACCCTGAATTCCTGACGCGATTTATTTTAATATGGTGATGCAAGTCGCTTATCAAAGAGGTCAAATGTTACAGAATAATGTTAAAAGGCGAAAGAATAATGTTAAGCAAAGAGTTGATTCGATAACATTGATAACTGGAATAGTCAATAAAACTTATGTTCAATCCCTTTGATGTTTGATTTTTGCTATGAGAAATTCCGCTCCTTGATTATGACTAATGATTCATTATGACTTAAAATTTTATGGGAGTCATTATAGAACCGTCACAGGGCTCTATTTCATGAACCATAATAGCTAGACATTTTAAATTTTCACTACCTATTTCTTTATTACTGTGGCCATAGTAAAAAAAAATAAAGTTATAAATTAAAGGCAATCGTCATACAAGAAACACGTTTTTTTTCAGCATTATTAACTTAATCTTTATAATGGCATTAACTAGATACATAAAATTTAATATACATACTTAAACTTATATTTTTGTTTGGCCGCTACAGCCACAAATAATAAAAATGTAATAAAATTAAACATTCATGGGGCCCCGAAAACCAATATGAAATGATCCCACACTGCATACATTTTACTTAAAAGCGGGGCTCTACTAACACTGGATTAAATAAATAGGACTATTTACAGCATATCACACCTTCAGGACAAGACTGAACCAATAGGAATTATTCTTGTTTCAAAACTAAACCTGTTGTTGTTTTAGCATTAAGTTCAATTTTGAAACAAGAATAATTCCTATTGGGTGGTCAGTCTCATCCCGAAGGTGTGATTATTTTTACACATCTACAAAGTATGGAACCCTCGGTGCGCGAGTCCTATTCGCACTTGGCCGGTTTTTTGTAAGCTTAGGTTTGGTTTTTTTTGCCACAATCATGACTAGTAAATGCCCTTTCACTCTTATTTAAGATGACTACATAATTATAAAGAATGGGTCACGTTAGATAGATATAGCGATAAAGTAAATCATAATGATTAGTGGAACAATGAAAATATGTAGTAATATCTGCATAATTACGAGTAAAATAAAACAAGCACAGTAAAGTAAGTACTTAAACATTTCGAATTAGTAGAAAATGCAAAAATTAAACCTTTTTCCAGATTTAAAATTAAAAAAACTTGCATGCTTTTTACGCGGATCAAAATAAAGTCGAACTTTGAACATACTTTCCACCCTGACGTTTTCAACACAACACAAAATAACACAAACAGCGGGAAATACATATTCACCATTGCTTCGGCCGCAAAGGACGCGCTCTTTATGAAGCGCTTTGGAACTTGCACTGCCGTATTTATATAACTTGTTATTAACTTAATCATATTAAAATAACTTATAGTTAGTCACTTGCTTCGAAGAATTAAGAACTGATCGGTCGGAAATAGTCGGAATAATGTTGTTTAACGTTTACGTCAGTTTGACAGTGACAGTTGACAGATGGCGATGCGAAACAATAATGATTGTAAAAGTCGATACTTATCGATAATGCTAAAAACCGGCCAAGTGCGAGTCGGACTCGCACACGAAGGGTTCCGTACAATTATCTATAAAAATCACGTTTGTTGTATGGGAGCCCCCCTTAAATATTTTTTTTATTTTAATTTAATGATTTATTTTTAAAGTCAATACAAAATTAAATATTCTCTGAATATTTCAAGCGTCTACCTTTTGCAATTATCAATATCGAGCAAAAACGAGCAAAAAATCACGTTTGTTGTATGGGAGCCCCCTTAAATATTTATTTTATTCCATTTTTTTAGTATTTGTTGTTATAGCGGCAACCGAAATACATCATCTGTGAAAATTTCAACTCTCTAGCTATCACGGTTCCCGAGATACAGCCTGGTGACAAACGGACGGACGGACGGACTTGTTTCCATTTTTACCCTTTGGGTACGGAACCTAAAAATAGACAAATATTACCTGAAAATAGAATTTATTTTAGGTTACTTACGTACCTTATTCCAAGTCTATAAAATTGAGATGGCACTTCCGTTTTCTACTGTGAACACGTGATACCACGTGACCCGTGTCGTATAACCGCCACTATCCCCTCCCTTAGGATAATTTTGTGAGTCGTGAGCGGCAGAATTTCGGTCCGCGCCTTACAATATGCGCACCATCACGTGACACTCACGTGACACAATGTATGGTGCAACCGAAATTCTGCCGCTCACAACTCACAAAACGTTCGTATAAATTCAATGTTTTATATTCATCGAATACACAATTTTTTACAGTTTTTGCTTCAGTCCGTGTGGTTTTGGCGAGTGCATGCAAACTATTATTGAAGCTATTTGTCAACCGCAAACAATGAGAAATAAGGCTTATTTGAATTTGATCACGCGGCGGACACGACGTACAAATACGCATTCTTGAATCTACATAAGCACGATGACGTCTGTACACGCGTACGCCTACATACATCGCGCGCGCACTCTTCTGGATTCCGGCGGTGTCCGGCAATCTGCGCCTTAAGGGGTGGGGTAACTCGAATCGGTGCGGGGTGGAGCGTGTCCATTCTGAACGTTAGTACTATTATATATTCTGTGATTCGATGCAGAACGCGATAATTTTAGAGCTGAAAATCCATTACATAGCACTTTGTCTAACCGTGCCCGCTACGCAACGTGATACGTCCCGGTCTATTATTTGGAACGTAAGGTTATCATTTCATTGCATCTTTGAAAAAAATACATTTTGACAATAGCAGTATACTGTTAAATCTATTATCACAACGTCATCATCCATCTCAGTCTATATACGTCCCACTGCAGGGCACAGGCCTCCTTTCAGAATGAGAGGGCTTGGGTCGTAGTTCCCACGCGGGCCCAGTGCGGATTGGGAACTTCACAGACACCACTGAATTTCCTTAACCGTCAAGATCATGGTAAACTATAAATAACGACCACTTAAGCCTAGTTGGTAGTGACCCTGCCTACGAAGCAAGAGGTCCTGGGTTCGAATCCCGGTGAGGGCATTTATTTGTGTGATGAGCACGAATATTTGTTCCTGAGTTATGGATGTTTTCTATGTTTTCTATGTGCCCTACCTACTGCCACTTGAGTCTGTCGATTCTTCGAGCTTCGGTCTTGGAGAACTGCGGGATATTTTTTTAGCATAATTACCTGTAACAGTAAGTATGTATCTACTTAAAAGGTACAGTCAATTGCGAAAATAATATTCTATTCGATTGAGTTAAAGATTATTTTGCTACAAAGTTAGTTCGGCCCTACGGTGCGGATTATTCGCTTGCATAAAAACATCGCTTTGTTTACATTTCAGAAGCGTGGGATGGTAAATATTTTGCATTTGACGAATCAATTTAATGCAGAATTACGATCAATGCCGAGTATAACTAGGTACTCGTATAATTTGGTTTCATGTAGTAATGAATTAACAAAGTTGTTTTTCAATGTGATCAAAAAAAGAACCCAACTAGTCCGCATACAGACTAACGATGCAGCATAGACAGTGGCGCCACTTCTAGCTGAATGAATAAGTTAGCACAGCGAAACCGCGCGCGGTCGAACTCATGCATTTAGGTGTAAATAATGACAAAAACGGTACAAAAAATATTGATGTATTATTGTTGAAATTACAGAATATTTTATTATTACACGTGTTTGCTAGTCCGATAACAAATTCATTCCCGTCTCCTGCGTTCGAGCGACAGATTTGCGTTAAAATTGGCGATATGAAGTTAAAAATCCACCAATAGAAATGGCTGATTTGGTCTACCTGCATCCTTATCTGACCACCCACTTCACCCACATTCAGTGTAAATAAAGGATTAGTGGTTTTATCAATAAAATTGTGGCCAGGAATTATTTTGAATCGCCCATTAGCTCCGATAGTTTGCAAACTCGAACAATTGTGCAAATATACGAATTTGTTTGATATTTTTTATTTGTTCAGGATTTATTATGGTTGTTTTAGTTTTTTGAGGGTTTGCACGTGTTTTTGTGTGTTTAAGTCACGCGTAGGTGGGTCTACGAGCCGCGTAGAGTTGCTACGCGCGGCGTCAATTTCACGCGTTCTGTTGAATAACCTGTCGACCAAGGCTTTGTAGTATTATTTTTATTTTAGTTGCGACAAAAAATAGATATAATTTTCCAATCGAGTACCTAGTATTTGACTATGCATATATGGTTTTAAAATTCAATAACGTTATGGTATTTATGGTATACTTTTATATAATCGAACAATATTAGCACTGTCAGAATGGTATTTTCCTCAGTCTCTAAATATATAGTGCCATTTTCGTGGCTTTGAATTCATTTGTCATTGTCTAGAATTTTTACAACTCAACTCATTTTCATGCACAAAAACGTTAAAATTAGAGACAGTAAATATACACCCCGAAATAATGTTCTTTGGCCAGTACTATGTGTTAAACAGGAGGATTGCAATTGTAAGTACAGTAGAGCTACCATAATTTTTTAGACTCGTCTACGTCCAAGGTATTTTTTTTAGCAAAAAAGATTAACTTTACTTTTACTTATTTGTAAAAAATGTAATAGGAAATTTAACAGTTTCTATTACTGCAACTGTAATTGTGTGCAGCACAAGTATTTAACCAGTCTCGCGACGGCTCATGCTTGTTCAATGTAGCAAAATTGGCCCCATTTTTATTACACGATAGTAACGAATAACAAAATAAATAAGCTAAAAATACTTTATTACTATTTGTTCAACAATAGAGTGAGTGTAAATTACTTCGAAACAAATCACGCCACTACTCGAAATTGCATATGTCACTGTTCCAATACAACTTTATTGCGAAAATTAATGAAACCACTATCTGTCACACCTGTAGCTGACGAAAATTTCCCACGACATTATCTCCGTATAAAAATATTCATATTCTTATTTTATACACCGAAATAAGGGACTTAATAGTGAGAATTTGTGACACGTTTGACGTGTAACACAGTTGTTTTGGATAATAATAAAGTTAATAGAAATGTCAGGTATTGACAGGTTGTCAGTGCATGTCGAGATAACTATGCATTAGATATGCAACGGAGTGCAAGGGCGATATCATAGATGCAACGCTACGATTAGAAACTGCATTACGAATAATCATACTAAAGTCCGGGCCAATGGGATATTATATCGTAACGTCAAGGGTATTCAATAATAAAATAAATATATAAAACTAAAATTAGCTCTCGAGGACAATTCTGAAAAATAATCGTAAAATGGGCTCAAAACTTTTTTTCTTTACTCACATCTGACTGGATTTGTCTGAAATTTTAGCCAACTCACCACTGTGCAAAAACTACGAACAAAAAATATTTAGCACTCACATTTTTACCCTTCTAACAAGCGTTTAGTGCACAGTGGAGCCGGAATCGCTCAGTCATTATTTACAACCCTTTGGCTAAACCCTTAACAACAAACCTTTTTAACATTTTAAAACGGCATCTAACAATAGATGATGTATGTTTTTTTCTGACCTGCCAGGATTACGAGCAGGATTTGTAAATGTTTTAATATTTAAAAGATTAGCTTCGTGTACCGTATTTTGAGTGTAAGTAAATATTGTAGTCTAAAATATTTATAGAAAAGATTTTTGAGGTGCTTATTAAATTCACTTCAAACACCATTTGAATAACTGATTTGGTCTTTAATAAAGTTAAGGTCGTTTTAGGATTAAGATGTATGTTATAGTTATTATTAACTTTTATTGAATTTCATTACACCTTAGTTAATACCTTAATATTATGTAAACTTTCGTTATTAAACTAATATCTTCAAAAAGGAAAACTACTTTTTGTCATACCCATCTTATTTAGACAAAACACGTAATACGCATTTCAAATAATCATATAATGCATGCAAAAATAATTTAAGTCTTGAACTGATTATTTACGCTTTATCATCTTTATGTTATTGCAGCGCACGCTTTGTTACTACTTCAATTTTACTTAAGTACTATTTAAAATACGTTCAGTTCAGTAACAAAAACATACATTTTAATCAAAACCGTATAGTGATTGAAAGGCACTAAAACCTTTAATTAAACATCAAAACAACTTGATAAGTCTGAAACAAGCAAATAATCGTGGCTCAAACGACCCGAGTCCGCAGAATTATGCTCGGTGGCGAGCGACGCTGGTCCGAGGGGCGCGCGCGCAGCCTAGGGGTTGCTCGCTAGGGATGTGCTCAAACATCGATGAAAATAAAAATAAATATCTTCTTATATTTTTTGTATAAATTCGTCTACTGTTAATGTAGACTGTAATTGCCGTGCAACTACACTACTACTACGTAAAACTTTTTATGGTATATAAAACATGAAATTAACATATAACTGGTGGTAACTGGTGGAAACCCTATTACTGAGGCTCCGCTGTCCGTCCGTCCGTCCGTCCGTCTGTCACCAGGCTGTATCTCGGGAACCGTGATAGCTAGAGAGTTAAAACTTTCACAGATGATGTATTTTGGTTGCCGCTATAACAACAAATACTAAAAAATGGAATAAAATATATATTTAAGGGGGCTCCCATACAACAAACGTGATTTTTTTGCTCGTTTTTGCTCGATATTGATAACGGCAACAGGTAGAAGCTTGAAATATTCACAGAATATTTAATTATGTATTGAATTTAAAAATAAATCATTAAATTAAAATAAAAAAAATATATTTAAGGGGGCTCCCATACAACAAACGTGATTTTTATAGATAATTGGGATGTCCCAATTTTTGACAACGTATAATAAATCGAAAACCGTTTGGAGAAATAGGCTTTGTGAATCGTTTTCAGAAATCAGATTCCAGAAATATGATAAACTGAATTAAATAAAGAAAATTTTAGTAATGACCTTCATTTGACCCCTGCAGTGAATCTTCACATAGGCAGATACAAAGCGGGTCTACAATCTAAAGCAAATTGACAGTTTGAAATGTTGCTGTCCTGCTTATAATAGCAAAGAGTGACAAAGACAGAACTTTAATCACATGATGCGCACCTGGCTTTAAACAGTTGTCATTTATCATAAAGTCCGAAATGTATACAATACTCGCAATGTATTTTTACAAATTTAATTATTAAATTACTACGTTACAAGTAAATATGAAAGAATTTAAATATCAGATATTAGCAAAAAATATCTATTTACTATCACACCATTAAACAAACAGGAATAATCGAAGCTAAAAGAAGATAAATAAAAAAACTATTTGTCATGGTTCATTTAGGACCCTAAGCCGTGCTTGTATTATTGACAGTGACAAGACAAATCAGTAGTGCCACAGATTATGTTATGTACGGCTTGAATTTTTGTAGGCAACGGAACGTGGGTCTCTCACTGTGACGTCATCCAATGTATTTCTTAAAAAAATTATAAAAAATTAAATACTCAACCAAATTAAAAATCGATGAAAAAGGTATCTTAAAATATTCTATTCTTTCCAAAAAAAATATAAAAACTATAGGTTATTTTTTTGGTACATCCCAATTGTACGGAACCCTTCGTGCGCGAGTCCGACTCGCACTTAGCCGGTTTTTTTTATTTTTGTAATGCCACTGTCTGCACTGCTTTTGGTGATCAATAAAGAATATATTTTTATTGTATTGTATTGTATTTACTTATCCGGCAAGGCCGTGCTCCTATATAATATTTTCCCTGGAAAGCGATTACTAAATAAGTGATAAAATAAATATCGATATATTAATTTCATCGACAGCCTCGTCTCTTTCATACCAACCCTTCAACTGCTACACATGTCGGAGTAATGCATTCATGGGCTCTCGAGCGTGGCGGCGCAAAGTAACTAAACGGACACACCCCAAGCTTTCGTTTTATTATTTTAAACTGCGACTCATAATTTTCAGATTTGAACATTGGAAGGGTTGAGTGGGCACCTGTTTTATATTTAGAGATTTCGAAATAAGTCATTATTATTAAATTTATTACGTATTTCGCTGTGCTGTCAAATATGAAATAAATGAATTAAGCCAAGATGCTTTAAGCTCCAAAGGCACAGACAGCAGAGGCGTGGCGGTGCGGTGGCGGTGACGGTTGTAATATATTTATTTATTTCATTGCAAATCACAAATATCAATAGAAGATGTTACAATTCAGTTAGTCATGTGTGACACCCTGCAAGGGCACGGCAAGATAGGAGAGGTTACTATATTTAAACTTATCTTACTATGTTATTGAAAATTATCTTAATTAAATATTTCATGCATTTAACAATATTAAAATAGTTATTTATGATACAAGTGCGGAAAGTAGACAATTCCCAACGAATGGCGGAGATCTAAACACACGAGCGAAGCGAGTGTGGTTTAGCCGACATGAGTTGGGAATTTCCTACTTTCGACACGCATATCATACAACGTTTTACAATGCATTAAGCAAGGAAAAAAATTGGGGCTAAACATTTTCGGTAAAAGATGTTGCGTTCTTATTAACCTTTCATTCAGGGAAAGTATCATAGGTGTTTACATATTTCAGCATCGACTTAGTCGGCAGGAGGCTGTCACACAGTCCGATGTTAATTCATTATTGAACTCTCCATTTTAATTTACTAAACTAAAATCAATTCTCCCGATTGAATTCATGAATATTACTTTGGCGGGTTTCATGACAGGCGCGAACGGGTAACCATGATTGGTTCGTGTTGCGCCATGCGCGCGCACTGAAAGCTCATTGGTTGAATTTCGATTGCGCGCGCATGACGTCGTACGGTCCGAAATGGAGTCAAGGAATGATTTTAGTACTAAATAATTTTTTTCAAAACTTGTCGAAATTAAAATTTGTGTATCACTTTTTTTAATTTTATCAGTAAATATTCACTTGGTTGCATCAAACATTTTCTTATTTGTGCAAAGCTGAATTATAAAGACAACTCTCTAGTCTCATTTTTAAACACTAGTTAGGACACAAGTTTTTGAGATTTGGCAATTTAAGAAGTTACTTTTCCGCACGCGTGTGGAAAGTAAAATCCATGCAACTTTTTTTCACACTTGCGGAAGCGTGCTGGGATGACTAACTTTCTATAGATTAGTAGACTCACGTCAAGAGGTACTTTCCGAGCATGTGCATTGTAAACCTACATTCCTACTTTTACATACAGGTATATTCATTACGAACTATTTGGAAAAGTATAAAAACAACATTAAACCAGTATATAGTAGTGACACCAAACAAAAACATACATAATATTAAGTGGTTGTACAATAATAAATTTTACTAACACCGATTTTGTCCCACGCTTAATACAAATAAATTCAATTTCATTTCATATATTAATATACTACATTTTTTTAATAAGTCTTATTAAATTCTTATCCTTAATGGAATAATTTACAAGTTGTCAATAAGTACACATTACATTATATTAATTTGTATTTTCATTGAAATCTTCTAAAATGTCATAAAAACACTTACCGATGAGGATTGACTTTAATTGTTTTGTAAATATGGTCAGTTTTTCTAAGTTCTTAATTGAGTTTAGTAAATGGTTGTAAACTTTAATCATCATATGGTGTGGGCTGGATTTAACTAGTTTCATTTTTGAAAAGGGCAACTTAAGTTTATTTTGATATCTATTGTTTCTTCGGATTTCTGTAATTGGAGTATAAAGATTAAAATGATTTCTTACAAATTTGCTACTTTCAAATATGTTCATTGAGGTTAAGGTGAGCATCTTGAATTTGATAAAATAAGGTCGACAGGACTCCATTTGGTCAATATTAGCCAAAATTCTCATACATTTCTTTTGTAGGATAAAACCTTTTGAACTTCACAACATTGTCCCCACAATACAAGACCGTAACACATTCTTGAATAAGCGTAAGCATAGTATGCTGTGAGAGCCGTTTGGAAGTCAGTCACTCGTTTTAGATGCTTAAGAGCATAAATAAAGGACGAAAGCTTTTTTGTTAGTTTATCGATATGCGATTTCCAATTAAGATGTGTATCTAGCACGACACCCAAAAGGACAGCTGAATCAACTGTTTCTAATTTAGTATTATTATAGCTGTAGTTAGTGCTGGAAGAAGCTGCGCAAGATCGAGCCAAATGGAAAACTCTTCTACGAGCCCTATGTCCCTAACGAGGGATAACAGGAATGCATCATCATCATCATAGCTGTAGTTAATTGATAAGTGAAGTTATTGGTAAGGTTTGAATTGGATAATTTTCGATATACTAACTTGTATGAACGAGTTTGCGGTACGGTACCGCATAACCGTTCATACACGTTAGAATATTACAACCATCACCGCGGCACCGCCACTGCACCGCCACACCTCCGCTGACTGTGCGTTTGGAGCTTTATACTTAAACATATTTTTGAGGATCTTGGCTGCAAGCTGCATTTAATTTAAAAAATAAAAGTAATTACCAAAAAGAACTCAATTCATGCTAAAACTTTTTAACCCTTCAATAGCAAACAGGACCATGACACAATTTGTCAATATTTGGCGAGAAATCGCTGTTGAACTGTATCGAAAACCATTAGGTTTATTTATACCATTGACAAGCCGACTACAACGTTTAACCAATCGTGTACAAATGTGACCAATCAGAGCCATGAAATATGAAACATGTTCGCTATCGACTCAAGTACAACAGCAATAAGAATTTTAAAATATTTTAAACAGAAGTTAATTAAAACGGTTATTATAACCCTGCAATGGATAGAATGGACCTGACAAGAGCATGTTTGGTATTAATTCAGGTAAGTAACCTGTTTTTACTTTGTATTACAGGTGTTATGTTCTTTTTTTATTGAAGCCGAAATATATTTCTCACATTTTTAATAATTACACTGCTAAATTTATCACGCATGTGTGTTTTAAATTTTTGTTTAGGTTTTTATTTTCATGAAATAAAATCATAATATTAAAAAAAAATACTTCACATTAACACTACACTATACAAAAACCTAAAAATTTTGCAAAATTTGTCTATACTTGACATAACACCTGCTAACATAGCTTCTAAGTTAACTGTTACTAACACTATGAATCGAAGTTATTAGAAATTAAATGAAGAATATATGCAGTTATTTTATTATTATTATTATTATAAATTCACCTGCAACTAGATCATGGCAGTTATATATGTCCTCTCTTTTCCTCTAATAGGTTAATAGTGCGTGAAAACTTTTTTATTGCAACCCTTTCATCGATACGCAATAAATTATATCAATATTTGATCAGACACAGATTCGGGCTATTTTTTATTGATCTTTATGACACTGCCACATCTGTTCGGTTTTTTGTCGGAATTAAAGAATAAAAAGTTATTATGAATAATAAATGTTTAATGACAGAAAAATACTACTTTTGGCAAATAACCAGTTCGTTATACACTGAGAATAGCGCAATATAGCCTCGAATTCTTTTTTTCAGGTCTAGCCTATTTATAGCATTGACTCCATATCAATTAACTACAAACTTTCGCTCCTCCGCTATCAAACGTGCAATATAAGAGATCATTGTTCATTGGCATTAACTGTAATTTACATACTTGTGTTTTTTTACTCTACTCTTATTTTAACTAAAACACACATCTTCACCATTTTTGATTTTGAATAGTACGTATTCTCACTTTCAGATGAGCTCTTTTATCTCCAATCGCATGAAATCATGCTAGGTACGGATAGAGACATCAGCAAACTTAAGATTTAATTTTTAAATAGGCTAACTTTTTAGATAACTTTTGCGATGTCCATAGGAAAGGCACGAAAAAAAATAAGTATGACCCATAATTCAAAATCAGATTTTTGAATCTGTAAATGAATACCTACTTCGCGACTGATTTTCAAACCTGACGTTTGTCAATATTTTTTGATTAAATGAAATAACAATTAAAGTACCAATTTAGAAAAGAAATTTCATCATGTAACTGTGTATTTTCAATTTTCTTTCCCCTTAAGACCCTTCAGCTAAAGGGGCGTGCCCCCAAGCAGCCAGTCCTTATAACTGGGCGTCGCGCGCTTCACCCCACAGTGCGTCGCCGGCGCACCACTGTGCAGGCATGGCTTGGACATTGGACAGTGGTTTAGTTTAATTTGCAGTACATGGTGGCCGTGCCTTGTGGAGAAATAGTGGGATTTTGACGGGGTTTTCAACTGTGATAGTGGAAAAGTAAGTAAAAATAGTGTTTTTCTTTTAATAATGAATGGATTATTGTGTTTGGAAGCGACTGTTTTCATTGAAAAGCTTGTCATTGTATAGTATAAATCTTCCCAGGCTTAAGGTGAATTTTTTGCTTCGAGCCCTTATCTTTCAAAACAAACGGTATCGTCATAGTATTAAGGTTCAAATTTAATTAATGGCTCGAAGCGAAAAATTCACCTGAGAAGATTTATACTATAAGCTTGATTTAAGACAATTTAATCGAAATTGGTTATTTTTTATAGAGGTAGAGCCTTAAGTAAATAAAAATACACCATTTTTATACTTTTACCTAGTGATAAATACTTGTGAAACAACATTAATACAGCTTACTGAAGTGTAGAATCGATTTTCTCAACAAAATCTTATTTAATTTTATGTTATCCTAATATAGGTACTTAGGTACTACAATTTATAAATAGCTAAATAATTAATCACTTGAAACTTTAAGACATCCCATCCCTACTATGTTTTCATCTCATCTCGGCCCATACACGACCTGCTGCTGGTCACAGGCCTCCTCCAAGAATAAGAGGGCTTGGGTTATATTTCTCACGTGGACCCATTGAGTTGCTTCGCCAGTATGCACAAGTTTCACTATGTTTTCCACCACCGTAAAGCTCGTGGTACATTTAAAATTTTGATTTCTCGCATTTTGAAAATTTCGCACATGAATTCCGAAAATCGTAAAGGTACCAGGCGGGTTTGAACCCATACCACGTTGTGCCTGAACTTAAAAAATAATCTAACGTCTTACTAATACTCTAACGCCTTGAAATACTCAAATCCCTTAAAAATATAATCGCCGCGTCAAAAACGCCTTCAATTTCTTTATTATGTAACCTTATTAAATCATAGTTAAAAAAAATATTCACTTGGATTCGTTCGTGTCCATCGAAGTGGAAGACCTTCGTGGCTAACAGGGTTGCACACAAACAGGAAAATATTCCCCCGGAAAGTTGGCACCTCGTTTCTGGTTCGGATAATCCAGCGGATTGCGGTTCCCGCGGTTTGTTACCCGCTGACTTAATCCAGAATACGCTATGGTGGGCGGGGCCTACCTGGCTGTCCAATCCTCAAGAGTCTTGGCCGCGATCTGAGATCTTTTTCGGACGAAGCTGCTTCGAATGAACAAAAAATTAATAGCCTTTTGACAGCCTCTAATTCGTCCTTTGTCGATAATATTTTAAATCGGTTCTCGTCTCTGCAACGCATATTGCGTATTCTCGCTTATTGTTTTCGTTACCTGCATTATTTGCAAAACCCATCTTCGAAAAATATAAACCTAAACATTTTGGTATAAATCCAAACAACGAAGTAATCTTTCAACCCTAAACAGCCCACTGGAGCAATTCCGCCCCGGTCACCGACTATCGTACTGTAATCACATCACCATTAACTTCCACCGTCACGCTCCAGCTAGCCACACGGACACGTGGCCGTCGCGTGCCGGGCACAGGTGGCCAGAAACGCCCCCCTGGGCATTGGCAGGGTTATTACAGGGAAACTCAGATAGTCAGTTTACCTTTTCCGAGTCTGAAAAATGTTATTACGTTGAGGAAGCTTTTAGCTTTTGTTATAAGCAAACATAGGAATTAAGGGGGCTAAATTTAATGACAGGTAGGGTTCCTTAATCGATAAACTCAACTGTCGAGGCTTTTCCTATATACTAGTGATCGCCCCCAGCTTTGTTGGTAAGTTTGTATTTTTTGGTAAGTCTTATTTCGGAGACAAATATGATAAAGTTTATATAAAGCGTCTTTTAAACGATAGCTGCTGGGTAATGAGTAATACCTATTGCTCTATAAAATATTTACAATACTAAGGGGTTGTTTCACCACCCTTTGACTAATTGACGGATAAATGTGATGCCGCGTCTTCGTCTCTTCGAACAATACAAACAGACACGGCATCACATTTATCCGTCAAATAAATTTGATCAATGGATGGGGAAAAAGGGGGTTAACCTCGTAAGGCCCAACATGCTAAATTTAATACATATATTATGTCAAAGCAAATGTCAACTTTTCTTGATTGACAATAAGTTTCAAATTATAATATTCAAAATTTGACGAAGGACTTTCGAGGATAAAGAAGACTTTCTATAAAATTAAATTTTTACAAAAAAAAATTTGGAGCTATAGTTCTAGTATATGGGGAAAGCGTCGATCGATAGTTGAGTTTATCGATAAAGGAACTCCCTACTTGTCATTAAATTTTGCCCCCTTAATTCCTGTCTTATTAAGGTGGAAGCGCACGCTCTAGGCGCGAAATTCAAACTTTTTACAGTTTTTAATTTATTGTGGGTAAATGGTGTAACTGTTTAACTTCATATGGTATTTGCGCTTGTAAAACAGTGTTCTTTATATTATTGTG
This sequence comes from Archips xylosteana, assembly GCA_947563465.1. Classification (NCBI taxonomy): domain Eukaryota; kingdom Metazoa; phylum Arthropoda; class Insecta; order Lepidoptera; family Tortricidae; genus Archips; species Archips xylosteana. The sequence continues at coordinate 1,648,406 of OX387346.1, forward strand.
TAAAGTTTTTTAAGAATAACACTATTAGCTTGAAATAAAAGTTGTCAAAACGTTGAAAGTCCGAATTTCTATGTTTGACAACTTTTATATCAAGCTAACAGTTTTATTCTTAAAAAGCTTTACACAATAATATAAAGAACACTGTTTTACAAGCGCAAGTACCATATGAAGTTAAACAGTTATACCGTTTGCCCAAAATAAATTAAAATCTGTAAAAATTTTGAATTTCGCGCCTAGAGCGTGCCGTTCCACCTTAAGTTATAGCTTCTGCCAGCGACTTCGTCCATGTGGAATACCTAGTTAAATTCAGGAAAGCTAAATTCAGCGCTAGTGCTAGGCTAAAATCAGGAACCGGCCTTCACGGGTTTGGTAGCGGTAATTCAATCGTTTGGGTTGGGTTTGGTTTGAACTGGGAATGTCTAAAAAAAATTACCAGTGGTTTTTATATTTTTTTTGTATAGAAAAGTCAATTATAAGAAACTAATTTAAATATTTTGTCATTTAGTTCTCTACTTTTTTCAAAATTAATTATTGAAACTATTTTAGTTGATAACGTCAGATTATAATTGAGGGCTCCCACAATGCCAAATTTCTAAATCTATCTAAATGCTTACGATAAGGCAACCCCTTTAATTATTTTTTGCGTAGTGGTACACTATACACTATGTCACTTTACTGGCACTGACAAAGTGCTAGATGTCAGACAGCGGGTCCAAATCAAACTCCGTAGTATATATAATCCACGCGTAAATTGTGAAGAATTCTAACCACACAGAATAAAGTACGACTTGAACCGGTCACGTAATTTACACCAATGTCAAATGAAGTTCATTGCTTATTTGTTATATAATAAATTCATTACATAATATTAAAATTAAATAACTACAGAAAACGATTTAAAAAGCATTTATCTCGAAATGGTTTTCGATTTTCTATACATTGCAAAAAAATAGACATCCCCAACTGCTATTCAGGAACGCCAAAAATCACTGGTTTGCGAGAGGTTTGGGCTGAGTTTGGGATGAGCCTTATTTATTCATTTATTTACAAAGCGAATTAATAGGAAAATAAGGCTCATCCCAAGCTGAACTCATTCCTATTCTCTCCCAAACGATTGAATTACCGCTCGCAAACTGTGTTGGGCCGTTCCTGAATTTAGCCCCAGGGGCCATATTGACTAACGCTTCTGACGCTTGCCTTCGCTTTCACCGTCTCTTTCTATCATCATCTTATACCGTTTGACAGAAAGAGATAGTGATTGCGAAGGCAAGCGTCAGAAGCGTTAGACAATAAGCCTGCAGGTCATCGTTTAGTTTTACCTTTTAGATAGTTTTATACTGCCACCAACCTTGAAATAATATTTAAGACCCAATCAATTCGAATAGCAGACACCGATAAAAAATACTTATTTAGTAAAACAAAAATGAACATGAAACCACCGTAAGAATCACTTATAGTGAAAAAATGCGGATAACTCACGTCTATGATCGTGTGTGTGATGCGATCGTGTGGCGTGCGCTCCGAGATGAAGGGCTACGGATAAGCCCGAAACAGTCAAGCTTAACTCGATCATACACGTGAGTATCCGTATTTTTTCATTAAAAAATGCACATTTCTTTTGATTAGCGCCACTTAAGAGTCAAACAAATTAGAGCTACCCCTAAACGGAAATCACGCACCGGAAGTAGGAAGTGATAAAGTTCAACTGACTTCCTGACTTATCGAATTGATCACGCCACCTGTCGGCGAGACACGACAATTGCTGCAAACAAACAGGGTGGAATAGACACATTTGGTTGCTTGTAGTGTTAAACCCCTATTTTGTAGCCTTACTTCTTGCCAAATTATTTAAATATTAATGTAAAAATAACATAGAAATTTTATGCCACCGAAAAGTACCATATGGCTTTTTATTCCCATGGTTTTTCTATGAAAGCACACTAGATAATATATCGTCCCTAAGAAAAAGTGTCTTGACAGGCGAATAACGAAGTGATCTTGAAACTCCTGTAAGATTTTTTTATGACGTACGGAATCAATTTAATTGGGTCCTTCTAATATCATCGAATATCGAATAATTTTTGGACTTAAAATAGTGTTCTTTCGTTAGCAGGTTGAATTAACTACATTATAATTTCTTTGTTTCAAAGGTAAATCTCAAAATGTTCACCAATGACTTCGGCGACTACTGCGACTTCAATGACAGCATCTGCAGCAATGATTCCGGCTTCGAACGATCCTACAACGACTCCCACGCCACCGCAACGTCTCTACACAGCACCCCCGTGAAGCACGATACTTCAGATCTCATCTGTGTCACTCCAATCAAATCAACAAGAAGAAAACTTTTCAGTGACTCATATGAATTCCCGTTTCAAAATCAAATTGAAGATATAAAAGCATTCGAAGAGAACATACAAATGGCCGTGACGTCCACTCCAGTGAAGAAAGAAAGAAAACCAAAAGACCCAAATAAACCGAAAAGAAAATACGCTAATGGAAAGAACAGAGTTACAAGATGCAAGAGCCCTACGCAGATCATGAGGATAAAGAGAAACCGGAGGATGAAGGCGAATGACAGAGAGAGGAATAGGATGCATATGCTAAATGAAGCTCTAGATAGACTGAGATGTGTTCTACCGACTTTTCCTGAAGACACTAAGTTAACTAAGATAGAAACCCTAAGATTCGCACACAATTACATCTTTGCTCTAAGTCAAACTTTGGAATCTTTAGACAACATAAGCTCTGGAGAAACTGCGCCTGACAATTTAGGTTTAACATTTGAGAAAGTACAAAGTTATTCTGCAGCCGGTGAAAAAGTACCTAAAGACGCATTTAGAGATATATTTTCAATAAATAATAAAACTGAAGATTTCAATGGTGACGGCAGTTATAGAAGTTTCCAGGGATTTAGCAAGCCTTTCCCAAATGGCTCTAATTTTATGCAAACATCTGAAGGGGTGCTTATTAACGTCGGAAATGTGACAGTATCAGTGAACAATAAAGGCGGCAACTGTATTACTTCTACTACGGGTAGTGGCTTCTTCACACACCCTTCTACCTTCGGAGATGATATCAATCAACAAAACTTTTACTACCAAAAACAATACATTCCATGTGTCAATAGTCCTAATAACCTTTACGATTCTACAGTCAACAATGGCACCGAAGAATATTTTAATCAAAAGAACTATGAAATATTTAAAAACGCGTTTGATACAGCTAAGAATAAAAGGTATCCTAAAACTGAAGATTATTCAGCGAATAATGGAGAATATACAAATGTATACGGATATAACGAAAGACAAGATTATGGACGAGCAAATTACAACTATCAGGATAGTTTTTATAATAATGACCAAAGATTGTACAGAAACTTTTATAACCGACAAGGTATAGTAAATGCTCAAATATAGCATTCGTATCCTAATTATAAACTAGTCATTTACATTTGTACAAATTATTTTTAATAATATAAATCTATTTAGAATTAATTTAAAGGGAACTAATTAAACAATGAATTGTGATTATTAATTAGACAATAATAATAATGTATACAGTTTTTACCAAAGAGTTTCTAGTCATATTTTGATTTTTATGAATGTAATAAATATTTTTACAATTATTTGAGTTTTTTTTATGAAGTTCATAGTTGATTTACCTCCATATGAGATTCAAGTCATACAAGGAGCCATGAATATAAATCAAATAGGAACAATGGCCGTTAAAGAGCGAAAAGTTGTGAATGGGAGCACGGACCCCTGCGCTAGCGCATTGTTCGAGATCTTTTGAAAATCGCCAATTTTTTCTATGCTGTGGGATCAAGCTAAACTCAACTTTATTTAAACAACTTAGGGGTTGTTCTAAAGCATGAACAAGTCAGCCAGGGGTGTTTACGTGGCACCCGTTCGGATTGAGTTGCGAGGAATAATGTTTGCTTTGGAAATTCGTTATGGCCCATTTTGTTGCTTCAATGATTTGGGTGTTATAGAATTACATGTAAAATAATAATATAACTAAATGCAATCTTTTGTTGTGTAGAAGTTTGTGATACTGTATTATGTATAGTGTTGGACTGTTACAATAGGATTTCAAGGCAAAGTAATTACTTTGCCTTCTTTTACCTCTTCTTTTGCTTCTTTTACCTATAATTGCACTAATTAGTGCAATTATAGGTAAAAGAATAAAATCAATTTTTACGACGCAACCCGAGGCCGTATTGTCTAACGCTTTTGGCGCTTGCCTTCGCTTTCACTATCTCTTTCTGTCAACGTTTTATACCGTTTGACAGAAAGAGATAGCGATTGCGAAGGCAAGCGTCAAAAACGTTAGACAATAAGCCTACCGGTAGTTACTCAGATATTTCTTCTTATTTTAAGCTTAACATACTCATCCCAGCCTATATACGTCCCTTTGCAGGGCACAGGCCTCGTTTTAGAATGAGAGGGCTTGAGCCGTCGTAGTTCTCACGTGGATCCAGTACGGATTGGAGACATACACACCACTGACTTTCTTCGCAGGTGTGTACAGGGGGATCCCTTTGTTTCCCATAATTTAAATAGTCATAAATGTATTATTTCTTGATAATTATCGTTAGTCATACAGTGATTTATTTCTGAAACAGTATTTTTTCAGGATTTTTTTAAATGCCATCTTATAGAATGCAGTAATTTTTATAACAATTTTGAAAAAAAACCGTTTCAGAAATAAATCGCTTTATGACTACCGTTGATTATGATGAATGATACATTATGACTTGTTAAATTATGCGAAACCATAGAGACCCGTGTACAGGTTTCCTCACGATGTTTTCCTTCAGCGTAATGTTCATAAAAATATCAAATGTAATTTCGACCATAAATTCTGAAAAACTCAGAGGTGCAAGCCCGAGCTCGAACCCACGACCCTCTGCTAGAAGGCCATTAGGTCAAACCACTAGGCTAAATACCACGATTTTTAACTTAAGTTATTAGAAACAAAACTTATAATTACTGCCGGAGGCGTAGCAATACTTAGTTTTTTTTGCATTAGAAATAAGGTAATAATCTTGATATGTCTTTTTATTGAAAAACGCCGTTAAAAAATAAGTAACTATTACTTATGAAACCAATGAATATAAATTACCATATTTCCTTGGTAATTGTTACATGTTTGCCGTGATTTATTTTTCAAAAGGGTTTTTCAATAAAAAGACACGTCAAGATCTTCCTTCTAATGCTAAAAAAACGAAGTATAGGGCTCGCTTCGCCCACGGCGTCGCGGTCTGAGGGGCTTCGCGCCTCCAATGGATCTCGTTTTTGGGGAATATCAGAAACAGGGTACAACTATATATTTTTCTCCGATTTTAGAAATTTTTGTATGGATCTGCTCAGAATCGATAGCACTAGGTATCGATTATTATAATGGAGTAAAAAATGTCTCCAGTTTTTCATACAAAAATAAGTGTCGGTTTTGTTACCTTCAAACACCAATGTATGAAAAGTAACAAAACTGACCTGGGGACACTTTTTTTCTCTATGTGAAATCGATAATGCAACTGTAGGTACTGATTCTGAGTAGATCCATGCAAAAAATTTAAGATCTGAGAAAAAAAATGTAATTGTTGTACCCTATTTCTGAAATCCCCTTTTTTGCTCAATCAAAAATCCGTACTTTTATGGCGAGCTTAGGGCCTCGCAAAATATATTTTGTCCACCCAAAATTTAGGTCCTGCGCTACCACTGGGTAGATCTTGGGAAAGAAAAGGGGCCCCGCTGATGCGACTTCGCCCACGTCTATATTAGTCCACGCTACGCCACTGCTTATTGCCATAACATCCGCCCCTAAATCCGTACACAAACGAAATACTTCACACTTATTAACTTAGTCATGTTATTTACATAGTCCCACAACTTGTGTGTTCCTTGTCGTAGGTATCTAATTACAGTGTAATCACATAATTCGTCATGCCTGTTTCAGTTTGGTCACAGATTGGGCGGGCGTTTTTCATAAAAAGTGTACCATAATGAAAAAATACGGATAACTCACGTCTATGATTGAGTTTCGTTTATATGTGTGGCTACTAGAAGAAGGCCTACGGATTGCCTTAGATTATCATCCCAGCACATATACGCCCCATTGCAGGGCACAGACTCTCAGAATGAGAGATCTTGGGCTTATTAGTTGTAGCGGAAATACCTATAGAAATACACATTATGTATGTACAAATTTATCTATTAGGGTTCCGTATGCGAAACTTCGAGTAGGGCACGGAACCCTAAAAGAGTAGGTAACTACTGTAAAACCATCTTCAAGCCAAAATCGCCTCGTCAACCTTGCCTAATGTAATTAAATCCACCCTCGGCGATTTACTGGTGATCCCAAACATCCCCTCTACCGCGATTCGTAATAACAATTCTACTTCTGTTCAAATAAATGGTTTCTAGTTACTGTTATTTGCCGGGGAAATTAAAAGACATGTTAGTATCGTGTTTCACTAATAAATAACTAGGACGTATTGTTGTGTTTGTGTTGACTTGTGGCACTGAGACGTGACCGCTAACGATGGGCCTCATAAGAAAGCTCAAAGTCACTCATAGGGCGATGGAGAGGGCTATGCTTGGAGTTTTTCTGCGGGATCGCATTAGAAATGATGAAATCCGCGCAAGAACTAAAGTCACTGACATAGCTCGAAGAATCGCCAGACTCAAGTGGCAGTGGGCAGGGCATATCGCTCGTAGAACTGATGGCCGATCGGACAAAAAGGTTAGTGGCATCCACGGATCGGAAGACGCAGTGTAGGTAGGCCTCCAACAAGATGGAGTCAGTGCCATAAGTCATCACTGGCAACACACACTGGTCAAAGTCTTTTGACTTGAGACATTGCGTATACCTATTGGATGACTTGATCTTCATCTTGATATTGCGGAATACAGATTCGGAAGAAATGGAGAGGTGCAATTCTATACCCAACACCACACGTGATTACTACTTACTAATAATTCAAGTGGTCCAATCAAATAAAGCTGAATCAACCCTTATGTAATAAAAAATACTTAACAAAGCTAACTAAAACACATGTCCAGCCCGGGGCTAATTGCCTCATTGTCTGTCTGTTTGTTTGTCTTGTTTGATATTCATCCAGTTTCCTACTTATTTGCTCAGTCCGTTAAGTTAATAACGGAAAACAAACTTAATTCACGACGAGGCAAAAACATGCACTAACTATCATCATACCGAAATACTACGCAAGTTTTACTCATGGAATTGTTCTTACTACCGTATATTAAGGTCTATTATATTCGTATCAGTGGTATTCGATATGGTATTCGTTATGCAATGGTAGCGACACAGTTGACTGTACAATTAGATTGGTAATTCTGGATTGTTGGTTCTTTTTTAAATGTTTTGGGGCGTTTTAATGGGGTAATTCAATGATTTTATATTTCGTTTTGATGGAGAGTCGGTTTATTGGACATTAGTTTGGATTTCAAATAGTGTTGGACGCTAATGGCTTTTTATAAAGCACCGTTGGTATATAAGGACCTATGCACACGACGTATTATTTAGACGTAGAAGGCCGCGCGTCGTAAACGCGCATTTGCGGCGCCGCAAATTCTCAAAAAACCTCCCAAGTGCAAGTCGGACTCGCGCACGAAGGGTTCCGTACCATTATCAATAAAAACGGCAAAAAAAATCACGTTTATTGCATGGGACCCTTTAATATTTGTTTTATTTTAATTTTCTTATTAATTTTTAAAGTGACTGATTCAGATTAATTCGTCACCCAGTTGCCGCTTTTACTGTATGATATCCATCTGTATCATTTATATATTATATCTGTATATCTGTGTGTTTTACCAGCCATAAGCATTAGTCCCACCAAGGGAGAGGAAGCGATTAGCTATCGTCTATTTTTTCGCTTAAGAAACGACCAAAAGATGTAGATCCCGTGTCGGTAAAAGAGAGAGATATATTTGTAGTTGTTCGCTGGCTATTCACACTCCCTGCGAGACTCTTTACTACTATTTTACGCAGCGATAAAAGCTGTCAACGATAAAACTAGCTCAGCGGTATTCGCTCACCGATGCTCGATTAGGGGTCAGAGTAAGAACTCACACTGAGAGACCAACCAGCGATCATTCTACCTATACAACGTGGTTATTTAACTGCTCGTATTTCGCTATGTTGAGACTATTTACGATATTGATATCGGAAATAGTAGACATTACTACTAAAACGCAAAAAATAGGTGCAACATTGTAACGTCACGCGATAACATTGTGATGAGCTGAAGTGTTACTAAATATTACCGGTAATGATTTTTATGGAGTATCAAATAGAAGTATTGTTGTCAAAACCGCTAATATATTTGAATACCGGTATTTATTATATCGCTAATCAAAGGTGTATAGAGGAAATAGCGAAATACCTTATTTAAAACTGGTAGGTGGTATAGTAAGAATACCGGTAGGTAACGATCCCTGCTACACACTCGTATCTCGCTGCTCTAGGTAATTTTCAATTTTTTAGCTCTTAGGCTGCGTATCCACCGGAGCTGTGCGAGGATGCGTTGCGAGGGATGTGTTTGTCATGAACCAATAGAAACACTTCATTTAAAAGGCCCTAAGTGAATGAAGTGTTTCTATTGGTTCATGACAAACACATCCCACGCAACCTTCGATCAACAATATACTCTCGCAACGCATCCTCGCACATCTCTCGTGGAAACGCAGCCTAAATCGCTTCTCGTCCATCGTCGGTAGTGGGAGCAGGGCCATAACGGGATGAATAAAAGTAATATTCATAACTATTAGGCCCCCTCGGCAATAAAATCGATGCTGTCACCGCTAATGCCGGTAGATGAATCGACCCACAAATTGGCCGCACGAATTATTGTTTACTTAGGGATTGTGCCAATACATGCGATACTGGGCTCTAACTGTGGCTTCGTTCACGTAAAGCATTAGTTCTAGCAGTTGAATTAAAATGCCGGTGATTTACTGAATTTGCAATTCAAAGTCTTCATTTACGTTGACTGTCTAAGATTTTGTGGATTTGAAGTTTGACCAGAGATCGGAACAAGCCGAGGAACAAAACGCTAGATCACTTTATGTGACTTGTACGAGTAAGTATTCTATAAATAATCTTCATTATCTCCTATCCTATCCTCCTTCTGTCCTATCCAGGGGCTAAATTCAGCAACACGGTTTGCGAGCGGTAATTCAATCGTTTGGGAGAAGATAGGAATGGGTTGAGCTTGGGATGAGCCTTATTTTTTACTCAGCATTGTATGCCTTCTCTTGTCTCTGATGTCCTGTCAATCGTTCAAAGGTTAACTGGAAGAGATCCCTTTATGGGATGAGTTCGCCTTTGTACATCTGTTTTTCTTGTTAACTGTTTTTTTTTCATGTTTTACATACAATAAAGAGTTTTACATACATACATACATATTTTCCTGTTAATTCGCTTTGTAAAGTAAATAAAGAAATAAATAAGTCTCATCCCAAACTCAGCCCAAACCTCTCGCAAACCAGTGATTTTTGGCGTTCCTGAATAGCAGTTCAAACCAAACCCAACCCAAACGATTGAATTACCGCTACCAAACCAGTGAAGGCCCGTTCTTGAATTTACCCCTGATCTTATCTTCTTACTAATATTATAAACGTGAAAGTTTGTATGGATGTAAGGATGTATGGATGGATGTTTGTTTCTCTTTCACGCTAAAACGGTTTGACAGATTCTGATGAAATTTGGCACACAGTTATGACCACAGTTTATTAATTTGTAATTTTACATGTATTTTTTTTGTTTTTTTAAATAAAATTATATGTTTATAATCTGGATTAACAAATAGGATATTTTTTATCCCGGAAAATTGCATAAGTACTAGGTAGTTTCCGCAGGATAGCGAAGAACGAATTCTTAACAGACGGAGTCGCGGGCAACAGCTAGTAATATTATGAATGAGTAAGTGTGGATTTTTGGATCTCTGGACTTACAAGTTGAGATTCCGGAATGTTATAATTCGGAGATACCGAGACAACCTAGACGGGGAACTGTTCAAGTGATCAAATATAGCTTTGGATACGGAGATGTGGAGATCAATAGGCCTTTTGCCAAGCAGTGGGACACAAATACAGGCTAAGTAGCCATTCAAACTTGTTTTAGAAGCCCAAATGCGCAATAACGAGTGCAACATTACAAAACCAAAAATTGCATGCGCCTGTTTGATATATTTTGTTTGCCTTTGCCTTCCCGTCAACCAAAAACACTTGAAAACTCTGGCAACCATACACGAATAAGCCAAAGAATAGTGAATCTTATGACACACTAATAGAATCTGTTATACAAACGAAACATAGCAGCGTTACCAAGTTAACTCGAAAGCCGATTCAATGAAAAAAATACGCTATTTTGTGAGTGTGAAGAGCGTGGCTTATAAAATAGGGTTGGTGAATTTTCAAACATTGTTGTAACATTTGGTACTTTGTATCCCTTAGCCTCTCGAGATTGATTGAAAACTAACGGTAGCTTTGTCGGCCTGTTTGTAGAGATAATAATGTGACGTCACTTGTGCTAGCAGCGCATCTGTACTTTTATACATTGCTAATCGTTTGGTGGAAATTTTGGAGTGTTTTACTTTAAAATGAACTGGCAAGTGGCAACAGGTTGTAACCAATTAAACATTTTGAAAAGCCGCGCATTAAACATGATTTAAGTATGCAACACAAAATATAAAATACTTTGGACTGGTATGGACGGACAGATGTCTAGCCACTGCAAGCAAAATGGACATTTAACGGCTCTTTCACACGGCAACGGTCCTGCAAAAAACCGAACCTTCAAAAAACGGGACGATGCCGTGTGAAAGAGCCGTAAGGTGTCAAGGCGACCTTTTTGTCGATGGTACATTACATACGTTAGTCATTAAGTGTCTTCAACCGGTTTTTCTCAAAGCTGCCATTCGATCTTTAGATAGCAGAGCACCACGAAGACCGGTTTGAAGCAAGCTCCTCATAATCTGTAGAGTCAATACCGCAGGCGTTAAGGTGTCGCTTGAGCACGTCTTTGTAGTGCAGATGATGACAATATTAATTTCATTATTTAACTACGCCACTTCAATTACACATGTGCCTCAAATAAACCCTTAAATACTAATAAGCCTGGTGGGTATAAGTCACGTGCAAGTCACGCGCCGGTCGCGTGCATACAGTTACGCTTCCTGAATGGGTTAAGTAAGCGATATCTTGATAGAGCTTGCACTGTTGTTATTTAACACGTGTTAGAATCTATGCCACTTCAACAGGTCGTCTCCCCACGCGAATAATTAGTCGGTTAACAGTTTGTGTAATAAGCCTGGTGGGTATAAGTCACGTGCGAGTCACGCGGCGGTCGCGTGCGCATGTTCACGCCTCCAAGTGTTTATTTGTTAGTGATATATTGCTTGTAAGTTGTATCAAGCTATAATTAACGTCCCATTACTGGGCACAGGCTTTCTTTCAGAATGAGAGGGCTTGGGTCGTAGTTCCCACGCGGGCCCAGTGAGGATTGGGAACTTCATACACACCATTGAATTCCATGTTTTCGTTTATCGTAAAGATCATGGTGAATTTCAAATGTCGTTTCGCACATTCATTCTGAAAAATCAGAGATATGAGCCCGAGATTGGAACCCACGATCCTCTGATTGAGAGGCCATAGGTCTTACTGGGCTACCACGGTCTATCATCGTATCGTACCGTATTGACGACCAGATGGCCTAGTGGTTAGAGAACCTGACTATGAAGCTTGAGGTCCCGGGTTCGATTCCCGTGTCGGGGCAGATATTTGTATGAAAAAGACGAATGTTTGTTTATTTTTTTATTGGACCTTCAACAACAAGTATACTCACACGTGTTATTTTACATAACCAGCTTAAGACTAAGTTAAGCTTAAGGTTAAGTGTAAGTAGTAGTTCTCGGGTCTTGGGTGTTGAATATGTCGTATTTAAGTATGTAATCTATCTATATAAGTATGTTTATCCGTTGCCTAGTACCCATAACACAAGCTTTGCCTAGCTTACTTTGGGACTAGGTCAATAGGTGTGAATTGTCCCGTATTTATTTATTTATTTATAGATAGAATAGGCTATCGCAAATATGACTTTGGCTTTTATTTCTGTAAAATACTCGTAGGTATACGACAGGGATACTTGGAGTGGTTGAATCGCTAGTAAAACTACCCAATTAGGTTTTTTTTTCATCATCATTTCAGCCGTAGGATGTCCACTGCTGGGCATAGGCCTCCCTCATTGGTACCCATCATTACTTGGCTTGCATCCACCTCGAACCAGCGATCTTTACCAAATCGTCCGTCAATCTCGTTGGATTCCCGTTGGGGCCAAAAAGTTCTCGAATGAAGACCACGGACTGGCAAACGCAGCGTGGGACGTCCACCAACATTTTTATGTACCAGATTGTATTTAATTGCATCATCTTTAGACGACCAGATGGCCTAGTGGTTAGAGACCCTGACTATGAAGCTTGAGGTCCCGGGTTCGATTCCCGTGTCGGGGCAGATATTTGTATGAAAAATACGAATGTTTGTTCTCGGGTCTTGGGTGTTTAATATGTATTTAAGTATGTATCTATCTATATAAGTATGTTTATCCGTTGCCTAGTACCCATAACACAAGCTTTGCTAAGCTTACTTTGGAACTAGGTCAATTGGTGTGAATTGTTCCGTGATATTTATTATTATTATGTTGGTACGGATTTCCGATCACGGGCCCATGGGGACCCGGTCATTTGAAAGGCATTCATGGGGCCGAAGCCAACATGAAGAGGCCTTTGGTACCATATAATATAAATGAGATGGGCGCAACTATGGAGGTCTATCCCCTAATAACCATGAGGATGTGCTAGCGGACAGTCCTCCACAGTTGCCAAACTATTGCCAGGTAGGAAGCGACATGGAATTGGCTATGGGGTTGGGATGTTGTGGACAGGATTACTGGGCTATGGAGTGAGATAACGGACACCTACCATTTCAATATCTCATAAACTGAATTTTTGGTAGGCGGTGACTCGCCATTCACTAAATGGGCCCCTCAAACTATTGCCCGCTCGGGGCAACGAGGCGGCAACATTGGTGTGAACGGCTAAGGATGGAGAGGTGTTCCTGGACTTTAAACTTCAAAATGCCAACTCGCCACTTACGGAAACACATCCATCCTTCGAGCATTTAGCTCTTGCGCTCCACTCTAGGCGGCCAACAAAGGCAAACTAGAGGCGGGGTGGGTGTGTAACTGTGTGTGAGTGTGTGTATAAGCGCATGTGTGTATGTGTACCCCTGGAGGTCCCGGGTTCGTGGTGTCGCTACGCACCAACAGCTCGCCACAAGCCGCCCTGCGATGACTTTATTGTTATTATTATTATTTATTTATTATCTGGGTACATTCAAACTCTTGACTAATGCTAAACCCCCAAAAGTGCACGTACATAACCCTCGGTACAAAACACCAAACCGATATTGTTCGCAGTTTTAATCCTGCGATAATTGTGAACGGTCTTCCTATCCAGGAATCTAATGTTGTTAGGAACCTGGGAGTCCTCTTTGATCGTGGGCTTACTTTTGAGGATCACGTTAAACTTAAGGTGGGAAAATGTTATGGGGCCTTAAAGTCTCTATACAAATTAAGACCATTTTTAAGCACCACTGTGCGCATTAAACTGATGGACAGCCTGGTTCTTTCTGTTCTAGATTATGGCGATATAGTATACGGGCCTTGTCTAAATAAGAAAACTGAAAGAAGAATTCAGAGGGTTCAAAACTCTTGCATGCGTTTCTGTTACAATGTAGGAAAACGGTCACACATCACTCCTTGGCTTAATACTCTTGACATTCCAAATATGAAAAATAGGCGCATATTGAAACTTAACTGTCTTGTTTTTAAACTGAAGAAATCTATCTCGCCAACATACTTGCGACGTAAATTGAAGTGGTGTAGTGAGAGGGAGGGATGTTCGAGGCCGACACGCAACCCTAGGTTGGAATTGCCATTGCCTCGCTTGGTTGCTTTCAGAGGCAGTTTTCGGTTTGCAGCATCGAAGTGTTGGAATGATTTGCCTCCACCCATTCAGAAATGTATATCAATCGACAGTTTTAGATTTAAATGCAAAAAATGGATTGTTGAACAACAGAAAACCTTCTGAAGACTAATTTATTGTAAAGAGTTATTTTTCTCTCATCCTTCAATGGTAGATTGTTCAACGGGAGCATAAATCGAGCCATTTTACCCGAGACGTTCATTATAAAGCTCTTATATTTCATGCATTGCGATTTCTACAATAATGTACTGGATTTGTCTAGTTTTAATAATTTTTTTTTTAATATAAAACGCCAGTTATAAGAAAAAACTATTTTGTGAAAGTGAAGCTGAATTTTCTGAATTTTTGGACTTATAGCTTTAGTTTAAGTATATGTATCTGTTTGGGTGGTGTGGCATTGTTTTGTTTGACAGCCACACTACCACTTTCCTCATATTGGGTGAGGACTGAAAACCAGCAACTTTGCTGAGTCCTCACCTTTTCACAAAATTGTATTTGTCTTTTTTTCATTGTTTTTTGTTTTATTTTAAGTTTGTGAATAAACATTCTTTTTTTTTTTTTTTTATTTATCATAACAGTGAACTCATGACTATATTATCATTGAAATAATATCAATAACCTTTTTTTAAACGCAATCCCACGACCTTTTCTTTATTCTAACCAACTGCGTGCCAAAACCATCCTAAATAAACTTTCGCACGGTTATGATTAACCCTATTAATGCTCATAGCTTTTTAAACGCCATGTAATTGTCACATTATCCCACTTGAGGTGGCCCGTGCTGTCACTAGCGACAAAATGGCACGAGTGGCAAAGTGACAGAAGTACCACGCTTGCAAAGATTCAAGTGTGGGTTTAGGCGGATTTGTATGTGTAATTACAGTGTGGGAAATAAATATTTAAGTTTTTTTCCCAAGGTTTGGCAATGGTTTAAAAATATTGAGCAAGAGCGTCAACACAACTGCGAACTATTTTTTTTGCTTTTTTTTTCTAAATCATACCGAAAAATAAAAAACTAAAAAATAAGAGGAAAAGCGTAAAAAAGTCCGAAAGTAGAATCAAATTGAATACCTAATATGTTTTCTAGTTTCTCTTTTTGTATGGTCAACATGCTCCAACTTTATGAGCTCCGTTTGCATTTAAATAATACCTAATGAACTTGAAAGAAACTTTTCTTTGCCAACGCACAAAAAGTTATAAATTTACGAAATTAGCACATATAACCGAGTTCATAAGTATGAGATAAATAGGAAATGAGACTTGTCGAGCTGAGAGGCGGCTGGTTTTCAACTAACTAAAGGTGAGTCCGCTACTAAAACGACATAATAACAAAATCGTTCCAACGGACGACCAGCGTCGTCTGCAAGGCCGTCATCATGCTGAGGTAAGACCATTTCGCGATAATTTACCACAGTTTTGGAGCTGTATCAATCTTGCAAAGTACTTACCGTGCGACAACTTTTCATTCTATCACTAATTATGAAACAGCATATTTCAGCTCCGTATAACCCTAGTGTAAACAACAAAAGGCGCAAAGACATAGTTTTTGTTTCCAAATGCACCTCTCATGCTTTTGCGCATAAATTCTTTCCCTTTCTTGGACCTTATTTATACAATAAAATCAATAAAGTACTAAATATTTATGATTTAAACCGTAAAGTGTGCATGGTTAAGGTTACTGTGTGGCTGCAAGGTCTATCTTATATTGACACTGAAAATCTGCTGACGATTGCAAGGTGAGGGTACGCTGTGTAGCCAATTGTTCTTTGTTTATTTTGTTATTTGACACTTGATTACATTATTATAGTTTAATTACCAATTAAGTATTATGTTTTAAGATATTGTGTTGCGATGTTTAAATGCTCGATTTGTTTTGTAATTCATTAGATTCCTTTTGTCTATAACACAGGTTACACTTGTAACCTAGCTTAGATTTAACTAAATTTACTAACTAGATCTAAGATTATTTCATGTTTATATTTTGTATCTTGTATGAACTTTATGAATAAATAAAGAAATAAAAGTTTTCGTTTTTCTATCTTTAGAAAAAAACATGTCACAAATAAAAAAAAATTCTCTATTTCTTTGTAACCTATAACTACCTATTTATTATCTACTGTATTACGTAAGCATTCAAAACTAAATCGATCTCAACCAAATTTTTTATCCAATTAACAATGCAAGTAAAAAAAAGCGCCCTCGCCGCACGATTTCCCCGAATAAAAAGCTCTTTCACCAGAAATCCATTTTTTTGATAAAAAAAAGTATTTTTTTCGATAAAATTCGGCATGAATGCATTCCATTGTAGCTGCAGCGACAGATGGCTCGATAAGGGTAAACGGTTTGACACCACGACAATCGGTCAAGAGAACAGTTGTGGTGGCTTGTATAGAGTGCATTGTAGGGTGAAAGTCGAACCTATCTATCCTAAAAATTAATACAAGCTTGTTGCTGACTGACATTGTCATCCAAACTGCATTTCCTAGCTTTCAGGTCTTTCAAATAGGGTATGTATTACAATACCGAAGTACGAAAGACCGAATGTATTAAAACATCGAATGGGTCAAAAGACCGACACGATTTTTTGCTGAAACCGTAAACTTCTCAGAATTCATTAAAACGGCATCATACAGAACCCATTAGGTTAGGTTTGTTTTCAATCTTAAAAAGTTAACGGTTTCAGAAAAAAATCGTGTCGGTCTTTTGACTCATTCGATGTTTTAATACATTCGGGCTTTCGTACTTCGGTATTGTAATACATACCCTTCAAATATAGGTAACGCCACCAGAGTTGAGGCCACGCACACAACCACATCTCATGTAATAACAGCGGGATTTTGACGTTGTGTTGTCGTTAAACGTCAACACAACGTCAAAATCCCGCTGTCATTACATGAGATGTGGTTGTGTGCGTGGCCTCAACTCTGGTGGCGTTACCTATAAGCTGCAGGATATTCTTTTACGGGCACTTTTTTTTGTTCACCGTTGCAATGCTTATGACGTCATCATCATTGCTAAGAAAAATGCGCCGTGGGCAACTCAGTTTATTTTTATATTATAAATTCTATCTTAATTCTATTCTAAATTCTATACATACATACAATCACGCCTCCTTCCCAGCAAAGGGATAGGCAGAGACTATTTGTTTCCAGCTGCTACGATCCTGACATACATCTTTCGCTTCAGCAACACTCATTAGTCTTTTCATACATGCTCGCCGGTTTCGGGTACTCTTGACCTGACCCTTCTTCAAGACATCCCCAATCTGATCATGGAATGCCCTTCTTGGTGTCCCTCTTCCAATATTTCCCTCTACACTCGCATTATAATATCTCTTTCGTAATTCTTCCTTCGTCCATCCTCTCCACATGCCCAAACCAACTTAACATTCCTTTCTCTATACGAGTCAAAACATCATCTTTCATAAGTTGTTGTTCTAACCTAAATGGAATAAAGACATTTTGATTTTGACTTTGAACAAGGCACTGTAAACTCCTACTCCCTCGCCATAATAACGAACCGTAAAATAGTATCCATAAATAAATACAAACAGATTGGTGCGCGGGCGCCGGCGGCGTGGCGAATTTACCAATAATACTCATTTCACGGCCATCGGGACGGTAATTGGTTAAACATTATCATATTGGACATGGATATGACTTTTACTATTAGTACAGTTTTTGTGTCAGAGAACTTCGTCGCTAAGTACGGCCAAGTGCAAAAATAAGTATCGATTTAATCCTCCCGTCGTTACATACACCTATACCTTAATTCGACGACATAGAGCTATGGGTCATATTTATGAGCAAGTTGTGTGCACCCATATTTTTACACTTGACTGTAAGTACATGTCACTGTCAGCATCATCGTCAAGCACAAATGTAACATCACAAAAAACCGGCCAAGTGCTATTCGGGCTGTATAATTTTAAGAAGAGATGAATAAAAAAACATGTATTTTTGTTGGGAAATATTGTTCAGCTTTTACAGCATTAAGTCTTTAAAAAAACTATGATTATCTATTAAAGAGATATGTCTGGATTTTAGGATAAAATGCGGTCAAGCGCAGAGTCCGGGTTTTGTGTTTTTGGACCTGGCAACCCTGGACCTAAGGCACTGTTTACATGAAGTCATATTTCATTTTATTCAGAAAGCTAATTAACAAAGTACACACTGTTTACATAATTCCGGTAATATATATTTTTATTTTTATCTTTTCCTACCAAATGTTTTTTTTTTATGTTTGAATGTCTTTTTCTCTGGAATCGCTCTGAAATGAAGACGAATCCGTAGTGGCTTAGTGGTTTGACCTACGGCCATAGGGCACTCAGAGACATTATATTAGATTACATTTGAAAAATATTACGAGCTTTACGATGAAGAAAAATACCATGAAGGAACTTGGACACTTGGGAATTCAATGGTATGTCTGTAGTTCCCAATCCACACTGGTCCCGAGTGGAAACTACGGACCAAGCTTTTTCGTTCTGACCGGTTATAAAATGGCAGGTTTTCCACTCTGTGTCTTTTAAGTTCAAAAAAAGAAACGCTCCACGATCCATGTTCGCCTTTGAACATCTGTTTCTCTTCTTATCTGTTAATTTTATGTGTTTTATGAACAATAAAGAGCTTCACATCATCATCATCATTTCAGACGAAAGACGTCCACTGCTGAACATAGGCAGCAGGCTCTTAGGCTCGCCAAACAGATCGGCCATACGCCATCCGCATCCTTAACCAAGTCGTCGCTCCATCTCGTTGGAGGCCTACCTGTGTGTACTGCGTCTTCCGGTCCCCGGACGCCACTCGAGAACCTTTCGGCCCCATCGGCCGTCAGTTCAACGAGCGATGTGCCCTGCCCACTACCACTTAAGTCTAGCGATTCATCGAGCTATGTCCGTGACTTTAGTCCTTGCGCGGATTTCATCATTTCTAATGCGATCCCGCAGAGAAATTCCAAGCATAGCCCTTTCCATCGTCCTCTGAGTAACTTAGAGAGCTCTGTTTTATTTATGTTAACAAGGATAGGTACATAGTTCAACTAAATTCTATTGTATTTACTTAACAGATCGATAAAGCAAGTAGCTATCGAAGGGAAACCCACCATTGACACGCCATAACTACGTCACTAAATCACAAGCGAAATAAAGTCAACCGACTCTTTTGAAGAATACACCAACTTACCATTACCGTTGCGCAAGGCGCCGCTGTCAACGAATCTCGAATATTTTAGTGGGTGATGGGTTGAGATGAGTTAGTTTTATAGTTTGCCACTGGCATGGTTATGTTGGTTATGGTTGACGTCACCTGGTGAGGGAGCTATTGTGTCCACCCTCCCTTATTCTCCCTATACATAGAAGTAAAATATTTAATTACTGTGTTTCGACGATTTGCTACTGGTGAAATTTTGTGATCGGTAAAAGTTAGTAAGACTATGCTTCAAAGTCGAAGTTAAACTATCTTTTTAATTAAGACCTCGGTTGAGAAGAATCCGGCAAGACACTTTGTTCAAATTTTTTAATAGGTAAGAAGAAAAATCTAAGGTGAGAAGAAAAATCTTGAATGGGCATTTTCACTTTGAATGGCGCAGAAAACTTTTTTGAGGAAACTTTGGTGTTTTCTAACTCAGAATCACGACAACTATTCATTTTTTTTATAAAAAAAAGTGTCCGTTATTTTTGAGTCAGTTTTGAGACTTTTTTTCATAGGTATTGTTTGTAATCTCGTTCCGAAACGGACTCAAAAAAATTGTATGAAAAATTAGGGATACTTTTTTTATCATAAAAATCAATAGCGCTCTTGATTTTGAGTAAGAAAACACCAAAAGTTCCTCATTTTTAGGGTTTCGTGCCTCAAAAGGAAAAAACGGAACCCTTATAGGATCACTTTGTTGTCCGTCCGTCCGTCCGTCTGTCAAGACCCTTTTACTCAGGAACTCGTGGAGGTATCAAGCTGAAATTTATATCAAATACTTAGGTCTACTGTCCCTTGGAGCTGTGATAAGATCAAACTTTTAAGCCAACGCAATCAAAAGATACAGCCGTTTATGACGCAAAGGCCGTAGCAGGATAAGGGAAGAAAAAATGCCCTTTTATGATTAAGAGCTGTTTTTTTTTTCTATAGTTAACCACATCTAGTAGTATAATTGTGCAAAGTTTTGTTGAAAAATTCCCATTGGTTCAGCCGGAAAAAAATAAAATCCGAATTCATGAAATATGACTTTTCTCAAAAAGTATTAAACTTTATAGTACCATCTTTTTTCATTTTGGTTAACTAAATAGTATATATGTCCTGAAAGAAAATTGAGTCTCCATCTTTAACATTTCTGTAAAAAACACGTAAGATAAAACTTCAAAAAAATTTTTTTTTTATGTCTGAATTAGTGACCACTCTAAGTGACATTTCTAAAAAAGCCTTATTTAATGATCTGACAGTCATATTAGTTTGTCGGTTAAAATCAAAAAGCAACAATGTCAAAATTTAAAAAAATATGTTGGTTGGATTTTGTTACATTTTATTCTTATACCATTCCAACACCGCCAAATAACTTAAAAATAAAGGTTTTTGTTTTATAAGTTTAATTTAAAAGGCGACAAATGGCATAAATAAACTTTCAAGCCAATATTAATGTAAATGCCAAAAATTGTTTTTATTGTTATTTTTTTACACAGAGGATTTATTTTAAGTTATTTGGCGGTGTTGGAATGGTATAAGAATAAAATGTAACAAAACCTAACCAACATATTTTTCAAATTTTGACACTGTTGCTTTTCGATTTTAACCGTCAAACTAATATGACTGACAGATCATTAAATAAGGCTTTTTTAGAAATGTCACTTAGAGTGGTCACTAATTCAGAAATTAATAAAAATTTTTTTTGAAGATTTATCTTACGTGTTTTTTACAGAAATGTTAAAGATGGAGACTCAATTTTCTTTCAGGACATATATACTATTTAGTTAACCAAAATGAAAAAAGATGGTACTATAAAGTTTAATACTTTTTGAGAAAAGTCATATTTCATGAATTCGGATTTTATTTTTTTCCGGCTGAACCAATGGGAATTTTTAAACAAAACTTTGCACAATTGTACTACTAGATGTGGGTAACTATAGAAAAATAAAACAGCTCTTAATTATAAAAGGGCATTTTTTCTTCCCTTTTCCTGCTACGGCCTTTCCGCATATTTTCGATACTCGCAAGGGAATCAAAACCTACAGGGTACTTCCCGTGAACTCAGAATCTTGAAATTTGGTATGAAGCAAGGTCTTATAGCACAGATAAAGGGAAAATTGCGAAAAGCATAAATTTTTTTGTCTGTCTGTCTATATCAGTAACAAACGCAAATTTTCGACACTCGCAAGGGAATCAAAACCTACAGGGTACTTCCCGTGAACTCAGAATCTTGAAATTTGGTACGAAGCAAGGTCTTATAGCACTGATAAAGGAAAAATTGCGAAAAGCATAATTCTTTTTTGTCTGTCTGTCTATATCAGTAACCAATCTACAATGATCCCACACTGCGCATATTTTGCTTAGGAGCAGGGGTCTGCTAAGACTGGATGTTCATAGATATATATAAATTTGTACGGAACCCTCGGTGCGCGAGTCCGACTCGCACTTGGCCGGTTTTTTAGGGTTCCGTACCCAAATTGTTGCGTCCGTCTGCCACCCACCAAGTCTGGTGGGCACGAACCGTGATAGCTAACGCGCGCGCTTTGGTGGCAGGTGAGCGAAGTAATTGTTCCCAGTTCATTAATATGGACCTCCGCATAGTAACGCCTGATTCAATAAATTATTAATTTACTTTAAAAATAAATAATTAAATTAAAACAAAACAAATATTTCCCACACAACAAACGTGTTTTTTTGCCGTTTATAAAGATAATGGTACGGAACCCTTCGTGCGCGAGTCTGTATCGCACTTGGCCGGTTTTTTTCCCAAGTTAAAATTATGCCTGTTCCTGTGTATGAATCTCTATGAATTTGTATTGGGTAGTCGTTCAGAGACTAAAATCGTCGGGTATCGAAGATCTGCGTAGCCTTGTGTATGAAGAATCAAAGTAGATTCTTCGATTTTGATGAAGATTATGACGACTAAAACTCACAATCAACCTCCATCACCTTCCATCGGCGGTTATTCATAAATAACATTTTACGGCCAACTAATGCTTCTCATTCCATATTCTATTTAAAGCTCCCTCAAGATCTTTATCTGGGCACATTAGTGATCTTTGCGGAGATATGTCTCATATCTGACGCTATCTGACCATCTCCCCCTGGTGTCGCCGCTATTTGTCAGATTCCCTGCAAATGGACCGGCTTTAACGATGTCAGTTAAGATTATTGGACACATCAGTTTAATTCATTAGAATTTAAAGGTCCCAAGCAAAAACAAGCTTTTACTCGCGGTTTCGTTCGCATTAATTATTAGATTGAATTTCCGGGATCTCGCAGAAATTCCCAGGGAAATTCCCAAAATCTACTTATATCGTAGTCTTCAATTAACGTACCTACCTACATAAAAAAACGTCCGTTCCTATTTTCATGTCTCTAAATTTAACGTTTACCGATCCCGTAGATTTCTATTCTATATAGGGAACGAAAAGTAGCTTATATATGTATGTGTTTATTCCGTTCGCGTATCATATTTCGCGTTTTATTTAGTCCTTTTTTAAAGAAAACTTAACTAAAAATTGAAACCTAATTTAGTGTGAGCAGTTTTTTTTTAATTTTCTTCATTATGTCCCGTTCTTCATGCTGGCCGACGTCAAACGTCAATCTATATCTATACATATAATAAATCTGTAACAAGTCGGTGTCTGTACATTGAAGATATTTGAGAAAAACTGTCACTAGGGCTATTTACTAGCGCAATAGAACCCAAAACAATGTTTTTTAGAATTATTGTCTGTTTGTCTGTTTATCTGTTTGTCTGTTTGTCTATTTGTCTGTTTGTCTGTGCGTTTGTGCGCGCTAATCTCAGAAACGGCTTAACCTAGAAGGATGCGGTTTTCACTGATATGTTGGTATTTTCTTCGATTAACATTTAGTGTTTGTTTCATTTGAATCGGTTCACAAATAAGAAAGATACGTCTATTTTAAGAATTTATAGAAAAGTTTTTAGAAGTAGTGACTTGGGAGTAGGTACGGTGGTGAATGTGAACGCGGGTGTGCAGGGGGGGGGGGGGGTTCGGTGGGGGAACGGTGACGGGGGGGGGGGGTTGCGGGGGGCGGGGTAGTTTTTTTTATATCGTTGAACTAAGGAGAGCCATAATTGATGAAAAAGCAAAATAAGCTGCCCAAATTACTAATTCCACGCGGACGGAGTCGCGGGCAAAAGCTATCTACTAATAAATTATTTATTAGTAGGTATTACAAGACTAAAACATAATGTTAGGACACCCTACAAATCACCACCGTGTACTACAGTAACACCAAAACTAGATACATAAGGAAAGCCCAAAAATCCACATCATTCGGCCCAGTGACGGAATACAAGCGACAATGCCTCGAGGTGTGGGCAAAATAAAAAATCCCATTTGGCCCACGGACGCGGAATAATGACCGCTTTTTACCGGCTTAATCCGGATCAGATAGCTGGTAGGTACACTGCTACGTGCGTAGGGTTGTCACTTGTCAATACCTATCATCATCATCATCATCATTTCAGCCGAAAGACGTCCACTGCTGAACATAGGCCTCCCCCAAGGCTCGACAAACAGATCGGTCCTGCGCCATCCGCATCCAGCGCTTTCCCGCAACCTTAACCAGGTCGTCACTCCATCGTGTTGGAGGACTATCTACACTGCGACTTCCGGTCCGTGGACTCGAGAACCTTTCGGCCCCATTGGCCGTCAATTCTACGAGCGATGTGCCCTGCCCACTGCCACTTGAGTCTGGCGATTCTTTGAGCTGTGTCCGTGACTTTAGTTCTTGCGCGGAATACATACCTATATACCTAAATACCTATTGTAACATCTTGATTTTATATGTATAGTCGGGGTAAAAAAAGGTTCATCACTTTTCGACCTTAATTCGTTGGCATAGAGTCGAAAAGTGACGAACCTTTTCTTACCCCGACTATACAGTCAACAGCATAAATACATTTCGTATTTGGCTAATTATTCGAGCGTTTCTACCGCTATCATTACCAGGACCCATATATCAAAGAAATGAGCTATTGTTTGCATGGGATTTCAATGAATTTTTATTTTACAGTGAGCGCACTTTATCGTTTTACAAAAACCTTCCGTTCGGGGCGACTTATTTCTTCACTATTTAGGACCGGAAACGATGGCGGTTGAGACGCTCGTATAGTTAGCCATTTACCTATAATGTAGTCTTTTTTTAGTCTATACCAGTGCATTCTATAACAGAACTGGGAAAATAAATATTACGACTTTTTAGTCAGACGTTTTTAGCTCACGTTCAATTTCTTTTTCTTAATAAATGACGGCAGCCCTAATAAAAAGGGCACTATGCGATGTCGGTTTGATATTCATGATAGAAATCCCTTAGGATTGGTAGCGCAGAGATTTGGTTTCATTTGATATTAATTTAGATGGGCTTGCAATTCAGAAGGAATATTTGGGTTTTCAAAGACAATGTGATAATTTCAAAGAGCCTTAGGGGCTAGTTTGAAGAATGCATTAGAATTATTAAGCATACTAATGGAAGGGGTCCATAGGTATTGGCTCACATTAAATTGTTTATTCCGAATATATTTCTACTTAAGATGTTTAGTCATAATCATCACTTTTACTAATTTATCTAATCTAATATATAAAAATCTCGTGTCACGGTGTTTGTTGCCGAACTTCTCCGAGACGGCTTGACCGATTTTTATGAAACTTTTTTCTCTGTATTCGGTAGGTCTGAGATTAGGTCGTAGGCTATTTTTTATACCCGTAATATGGCAAAACAACGTTTACCGGGTCAGCTAGTAGGTATATGAAATCTCGTGTCACGGTGTTTGTTATCGAACTCGTCCGAAACGGCTGGACCGATTTTTGTGAAATTTTTTTTCCACATTCGGTAGGTCTGAGGATAGGTCGTATGCTATTTTATATACCCCTGTTCTTCGCGGACGGAGTCGCGGGCAACAGCTAGTCCCTTCATATTTTTTTTTTCACAAATGACTACTTACCAATGAAGAAGTTTATAAAAGTTAGTGTTCAGAAAACTTTGATTCATAAGGTTAATAATTCTTAGATTTTATTTTTACTTTAAACATGAAACTACCGTGAGACTCACTCATAGTGAAAATAAACGGATCACTCACGTCTTAAAATGAGTTTAACTCGACATGTGTCGGGCTAATCCGTAGCCCTTCTTCTTGGAGTCACCCGTCACGGCATTATTTATTATTTCTCAATAATCAATCAATCATGTCTCTGGGGCTACTCATGTCTGTTGAAATCGCAGTTCTAACTCAACGGATTATTAGCGGTAGGTCCTATGGCTTGTTCCTTTGAAGGAACTACTGCGAATAATCTAAATATACTGGAGTACAAAAAAAACGCAATTGTTCCTTCAATAGGAACTATCGCGAATAATCTAACTCAACCTACTCTTTCAAGGCACCCGCATAAATGGTAATCATATTTTCCCTTATTTTAAAACTTAAAATTGTATCTGAACATGAAAACACCTAATTTTTTCTTTTAATAAACAGTTGACGCATACAAAGTGATGTAAATAAGTATGACTAGGCATTAAGCGACACCAAACGTGACGAATCGTTTGTCTCGCTCTTTCCCGCTCTATTTACCCTAACCACTGTGACAGCACAACACAATGACACAATTAAATATTCAAAATAATTCACGCACTTGAAAAGAATTTGCAATTATTTAATAGAAAAAGGCGTAAGCGACAAAAAAATTTAAAACATTTTAATATGTTGTTGGAGGTTTTTAAAAGGGTGCAGTCAGCATCAAAAGTAGCTGGTCACTTTTGTACCTAGTCATAATAACACAATTGTCAATCATGTATGACATTTGCACCCGACTGTAAAACAAGGTACAAAAGTGACCAGCTACTTTTGATGCTAACTGTACCTACCGAGTATACTACGCAGCTCGAATGACGGCTGGATTTAGGTTCCAAATTATAAATTATTTTTGTGTTAATAAGTCATAGTAGCCTAGTGGTTTGACTCATGGTCTCTCAAGCAGAGGGTCTTGGGATTGAGCCCGGAATTGCACCTCTGAGTTGTTATCGGAATTCATATGCAAAATTGCATTTGAAATTTTCTATGAGCTTACGGTGAAGGAAAACATCTTGAGGTAACCTCCACGCACCTCAGAATAAATTCAATGGTATACATATATGTAAAGTTTCCAAACTGTACTGGGCCCGCTAAGGAACTGCCCCAGCCCTTCCTTTCTGAGAGGAGGCCTGTGCCCTGCAGTGTGATGATGATGTATTAAAAAACTATAAAATAAAAATTTAACAGACTCCAAAAAAACCACTAAAATAATTTTCTTGGCATCTGTCTGAAGTCGGCCATCAGCACAAACCAACAGGAGTAGAACTAGTCACCTACCTTACCCATACATTATCTATTGGGCTTCTACCACTCCTGCTGGCTCGTGCTGAGGTAACAGACCGACAAACAGACAGAGTTGCTTTGACATTATATCAGTAAGGATAGTAAGGATTTTCAATGTTAATTTTGTCGTTTACCACTTTTCGCCTTGCAGCAACGAACTGGCGCTTACAACTTTTATAATTATTAGTTCTTTCATTCATTTAACAATGAACCATGTCACGCTGATTACGTGGCATAAGGCAGTGAGTTGATTTACAGTTAATTCTTTGTGCGGTTTGTTTTGGTACAAAAATGATTTGTGGAAACCATTTGCATAATTCCGTGGATAATTTAATTGTGAAACTGACATGGTCTTCCTAGCGACACCTGCCGGTAGAATATAATATCAATCCCAGCCAGTCAGAAGAAAGCAAAGACCCTCTGCGGAGCACTGGCCTCCTCATGAATGAGAGGGCTTGGGCCGCAGTTCCCACAAGGGCCCAGTACGAGGTGGGAACTTCACACAGACACACCATTAAATTTCTTCTCAGGTGTATGTTTTCCTTCACCGTAAAGCTCGTTGCAAATTCTAAATGTAATTTCGCACATAAATCCCGAAAAACACAGAGGTGCAGGCCCGGACTTGAACCGGGCTACTAAGATTTTTCGACTACAAAAAAAACCCTAAATACAAGAAAATATCAATCCTCTGCCGAGCACTACAATAATGCAAATTAACTCGCAGAGGGTCAGTGGGGTACGCCCAACGGTGGGATCGATCGGCATTGTGCCCTAATAGCCCGAGTTTGGGGTCCTCCCCCACTACTTGTGACACTTGGCACCCTCGTGCACAACTTTGGAGAATAGAAATAGTTTTAGATCCAAATGTCAGTATTTGGTCTGTTAGGGTTTGACTGCACCGCAGTTGAATCATCTTTTAAGAAAATGTGTCAGGTTGCATCGTGTTTTTGACGCCGATGGGATATTTCTTAGGAACTGGTCCCACCAAGGGAGAGAAAATGACTAGCTATTGACTACTTTCTCGCTCAAGAAACGGCCATAAGATAAAGATCCCGTGTCGGTAAAAGAGAAAGACATATTTTATAGTTGATCGCTGGCTGTTCGCACTGCCGGCGAGGACT
This sequence comes from Archips xylosteana, assembly GCA_947563465.1. NCBI lineage: Eukaryota > Metazoa > Arthropoda > Insecta > Lepidoptera > Tortricidae > Archips > Archips xylosteana. The sequence goes on from OX387346.1 coordinate 1,676,153, forward strand.
CTCTTCACTATTTGATCGCAGCGATAAAAGCTATCAACGATAAAACTCGCTCAGCGATGCTCGTTTGGCGGTCAGAACTCACGCTGAGAGACCACCCAGCGATCATTCTCCTGTACAGTATGCTTAGTATAAGTTTTACTTCACCAAAATACTTCTCGATCGCGTTTACGTAAAAATTTCAATTCTATGGAAACATAGACGCGCGCGCGCGGAGGCGCTGTCCATGTTTCCCTAGTAATTGAATTTTTTACGTAAACGCGATCGAGAAGTATTGAAGTGAAGGAAAACTTATACTAAGCGTACAGCGTGGAGCCCCGCCCGAGCGAGTGGTGCGAGTAATCGTCCGTCGCACTCGAATACTCGCTTATAGCCGAGCGACAAAACTGTCCGAACTACACACTAGCTTCTCGCTGCTCGCCAACTCGTTTCTAGTTTCTAGCTCTAATCGCTTCTCGCTCATCGTCGGCGGTGGGACCAGTGCCTTAAGAACGCCGTCGTTTTACTGATGACCCTAAGGTTCAATGTCCGTTGTACGGCATAAAATATCAAAGGCTATTTCACTTAAAACTCAATGTGCCAATCAACCTTAATGTTCTTATTCTGACGTCGGAACTGTCATAAAAATGATAAATCTTTTAGTTGTTCAACTATACTTAATTAAGAATTTGATAAGACAAAAATCATACTATCATGCGAGCATACTTACTTAAGGCTGCGTTTCCACGAGAGATGTGCAAGGATGCGATGCGAGGGATGTGTTCATGACAAACACATCCCTCGCAACGCATCCTCACACAGCTCCGGTGGATACGCAGCCTAAGGCTCAATTCGAACTTCTCACAAATGCGAAGCTCGCACACAATTTATTAAACAATTTTCATTATGCGTTCATGATTGATATGATCATCATCAAATTTCACCATATTTCCACTTACTTGAAGAGAAAAATAAAATGAAGTTAATATAATTTAAATTACTGTAATAATGTTAACCTCTTTCATATCTATGTATTTTCATAACCTGTTTGCTTCGCGCGAAAATACTGGCGGCTTTCAATTTATTGTGGACTTGAATTTTATTCAAACATGGAATAAAAAGTTACAATAGATCCAAGCGGCCCATCAGACGGGCGGTGATTCGCAATTTTTTTTCAAAATTTCAGTCTGTACTAAATTTTTGTAGGAAAACCGTTTATTTTCTACTTATTTATATTTATTTTTACATCTGATCCTGCAAAATTATAAGTGTTCAATATGGTAAGTTTTTCTAATGTTCTTTTCTTTGCTTAGTTGCGTCAGTAACGATTTGTAACATAGATTTTTACAAGAATTAGTGCAATCGAATGGTCAAGCTTTTATCGTTTCTATTTAATTATCTGAATTTAGAAAAGGTGCACGTTTGGTTTATAACTTTTCCGTGCGAGCATGTTTTTCGTTTACGCTGAAGGATATAAGTTCATAAGTTTCTTATTAATTCATGTGGATAATGTGTGGTGTTTTACTTCGATAATTTTGATTTGACTCCATAATAAAATATTCGTGATATAATATTTTTGACTTAACTGAAGGAAATGTCATGAAATTTTTCAATTCCAATTTCGAAGTGCAAAAAGTTTTCTTGTAAAAGTAGAATCGAGTGTATACTGGTACTAGATCTAATTTGCTTTAAAGCTTTATTTACCAGTCCTTACTAATATTATAAATCCGAAAGTGTCTGTCGGATTGTCTCTGTTGCCTTTTCACGCTTAAATCGCTGAACCAATTTAAATTAAATTTGGTATTGAGATTGAGTCCTGAGAAAAGGACATAGGATAGTTTTTGTCACGGAAAATTTCATAGTTCCCGTGGAACTTGATTTAACGCATTCGCTGCCGTCTGTCAGATTCAAAACTTCTTCTGGTGCCATGTACGCACATGTGCGTTCAAATGACTCCCAAACTACAGACAGTGACAGTGAAACTAGGCAAAAGTCACGAAAACGCATATATGCGATCCTGGCAGTGATTTAGTATAAGTAACGTAGTAACGAACTACGGTCCAAGCTCTCTCATTCTGAGAGGAGGCCTGTGCCTTGCAGTGGGACGTGTATAAGCTGGGATGATGATGATGATAATGAACGTTTGACATCACAAAACCGGTCAGTGGCGTGCTTTGGAGAGAATAGTGTATATCTTAGGCTGACAATGATGCTGATGATGATGAATAACGTGTAACCTTTTTACACGCGAGCAGAGGGAGTGCATCTCTATCCACGTCGGGCAGGCGGGAGTCCAGATGGGGGTGGCTTGTTGGCAGCTCTACTGCCTCGAGCACGGTATCCGGCCTGACGGGACCCTGCCTGCGTGCGACGCTGATCCCAACTCGAGCGACTCCTGCTTCAACACCTTCTTTTCTGAAGCGGATCGGGGCAAGATGGTGCCACGAGTGGTCATGGTGGACCTTGAGCCTACTGTTATAGGTAAGTGGGGTAACATTTTCAGGTGCAGTTGCTATTCATAAACAATGGAGCAGTTAATGCTGGCCATACACATTATGGTCCGCCGGAGAGGTCTATCTGCGTAGGTCGACCGGAGCGTGTGTGGGAACCGACCTGTGTAGTTTTTCACATGTGCAGGCGACCAGAGCTAAACCAAAAGTCAATTCTTTCGAGTGACACCGTACGTTCGTTCCACATCCCCACAGAAGCTGGTTGACTTCTGCAGGTCACCTGCGCAGGTAACCTCTCTGGAAACCGTAATGTGTCTGGCCAACTTCAGATGGTCAAAAACATCTGAACACGACTGTATTGTCAATCGCGTAAGTCCATGATCAGATATTTTTGACCACCTTGAATGCTCTGGTGTTATTGATGGCGACTGTACAAGGGTACAGCTACTCGTGCAGCGGGTGAAGCAAGGAGCAAAGATAAAAACAAGATTGTCATCGTAGGAAATCTAAAGGAAAAGGCTGGTGACATAATATAACATTTATTCCTTTCTTCAACCGCTCGAAGAAAGATAAGCGTTGGGCGAGAAAGGTTGGTAAGGTAGCAGGGAGATGAAGCATTAGCAAGCCTCCCACTGGGTGGTGGATCGAAGATCGCGAGAGTTACGGGCAACTAGAGGATGCAAGTGGCGAGTTGTCATTCATTATGGCGTTCCAAGGGGGAAACCTTCGTTCAGCAGTGGACGTCTTCATGATGATGATGATGATGGTGATGACGATGATGATGAGTGCGTGCGTGCGTGCATGCGTGCCCGAATGCTTGCCTGCCTGCCTGTTTTACTACATCGATTTACATTTTCTTGTCGGACCTCAAGAAAATATTAACTTTTTTCCTCCAAAGTCGCCTCTGACACCTTGGTCTTATACCCTGTTCTTTTAGATGAAGTCCGCACCGGCGACTACCGGCAGCTCTACCACCCCGAGCAGCTGATCACGGGTAAAGAGGACGCCGCCAACAACTACGCACGGGGACACTACTCCACCGGACGAGAAGTCCTCGGCCCCGTCATGGAGCGAGTGCGGAAGCTATCTGACCAGTGCACCGGGCTCCAGGTAAGGCTCGAATTATCTAAAAGCATTGCCATAATCTACCGCGAAAACTCTGTGCTTGATGCTATTCCTGGAGAGGACTTTAAAATCTACAATGCGAATGGTAATTGTCATTGGCCTTGTGCAGCCAAGAAAGGAGCGTTAGGAGCGTTTCAACCGTCTCATTTATTTGGCCACATTTTTTATGAAATGACAGTTTCTGCCTGGATACAGTTTTCAGTTAGATAGTAGACGTACAGCACCTTAAACTGCCACTTGTGAACCAACAGTGGAAGTACGGATTCCTGAAAAATAGCTTCATGATCCCACATAGGGGGCACCTGGACAGGAAAGGTGTTAACTAACGCGAAGCGGATAGGATCTGGTCAAGGGAATGATCACGGAACGATAGATGCAAAAATTTGCTTCCAATACAATTCGTTTACTTTTAGTTTACCACTGACTGATGGCTTGCCTTCATTTCATTCCCAACTTTAACACCATACAAATAAAGTAGCTATTACAAAATCTGCAAACGTGGGTAACAGTATTCTAAAATTGGCTTTATTTGTAGGTCGTTAAAGTTGAATATGAAATGAAGGCAAACCATCTGTCAGTGGTAAACTTTATGTAATTTTACTGTACATGAATTGGTTTTTAAAACAGTGGTTGTTTACAGGGCTTCTTCGTGTTCCATTCATTCGGAGGCGGCACGGGCTCTGGTTTTACGTCTCTGCTGATGGAGAACCTGTCTGAAGAATTCGGAAAGAAGAGCAAACTGGAGTTCGCCATATACCCCGCCCCACAGGTTAGTCTGCTAACTAATATTGGGCATGTCTTCTTCATCTTCTAATATTATAAAAATCTCGTGTCACGGTGTTTGTTATCGAACTCCTCCGAAACGGGTAGACCGATTCTTATGAAACTTTTTTCTCCATTTTCTGTAGGTCTGAGAATAGGTCGTAGGCTATTTTTTGTATACCCACCCCTATTCTTCGCAGACGGAGTTGCGGGCAACAGCTAGTAGTTATACAGGGTTATTTTTAATTCACTGACATCCTCTTAACCCTGAATTCCTATCACTCAAACAAATGTTTTTTGTTTTACGACTTTTTAAAATGAAGCACTTTTTTTCCCATACAAATACACAGAGTATCGTAAAAATAAGAGGAAATCTCAAATTTTCAAAACGTTATTACACCAAAAATATTAAGTTATGACAAAAGCCGTAGAACAAAAAACATTTGTATAAGTGGTGGGAGTTTAGGGTAAAAAGGATGCTAGTGAATTACAAATAACCCTGTATACAGGGTAACTTTTTAATCAGTGCACAAATTTTGATATATGATTCAGTATCGTTGATAGACCGCGATTCGAGTTTTTTTTACATTTTGTAATTTGGGATGTTCATAGTAATTCATCCAATAATTGGTCGAGTTACTATGAAAAACAAAAAAAAATGTGATAAATATATTATAACGAAAAAACTGAAATTTGTTATTTTATCGACACTGTATCACACATTAAAATTTGTGCACTTATTAAAAAATTACCCCGTATTGGGACCGTGCACGACGGTGGCGCCGCGTAGCGTTGACAACATTTCCTCCCCATTTTTAGACGACCAGATGGCCTAGTGGTTAGAGAACCTGACTACGAAGCTTGAGGTCCCGGGTTCGATTCCCGTGTCGGGGCAGATATTTGTATGAAAAATACTAATGTTTGTTCTCGGGTCTTGGGTGCTTAATATGTATTTAAGTATGTATCTATCTATATAAGTATATTTATCCGTTGCCTAGTACCCATAACACAAGTTTTGCTGAGCTTACTTTGGGACTGGGTCAATTGGTGTGAATTGTCCCGTGATATTTATTTATTTATTATTTATTTACTTCCAATGTTTGCCATGTTGTGCGCTGCGATCGTTTTCTGTACCCCACCACCCGCTTCGCACATAGCCAATAACTGTGAAATCATGAAGCAACGGAGTTTAAAATCGTATCAAATGTATCAGGCCCTATACTACGAAGCGCGAAATTCGAACTTCGTTTCATGCCGTTCCGCTCACGCTAATGATATTTATTACGAGAGTGAGAGGGACCGCACGATCCGAACTTCGAACTTCGAGTTTCGTAGTAACCCCCCAGTTCTTTGAATCAACGCGGTAATTTTATTATATACGCAGGAGGCTCAGGCCTGAAATATGTTTTCCTTAAATGTACAATTCTCAAAACGTCTGCGTTTTCACAATGTTAGCACTTCTGTTTTGTCAGCATTCTCAAAATGTCTGCTATTTTTAAAATGTGTATAATCTCAGGAAGTCTCTTACATTCCTATAATACCTATTAGCATTACCATAAGTTTTTCTTTTCCGTTATGTTCACTTTTTAACCCCCGACACAAAAAGAGGGGTGTTATAAGTTTGACCGCTATGTGTGTCTATCTGTCTATCTGTGTGTCTTTCTGTGACTTCATAGCTCTTAAACGGGTGAACCGCTTTGGACGCGGTTTTTTGATTTGAAAGCAGGTTTCTTCGCAATGGTTCTTAGACATGCTTCATCAAAATCGCTTCAGCCGTTTCAAAGTTCTATGCTCTTTTGTTAGCTGTTAACTGCGGAAGGGACCCCTTCGCTATCGCAACAACACTACTGTTGTTTAATAAGAGAGACAGATATATTTATAATCATATTGAGAGAGTTTGTGGGAGCCCGTGTGCCGTGCGGTTCTGTATCGGATGCTAACCAGGATCCACATAATATCAGCGTCGAGCCACCTTTACTGACCCGACGAGTGCTGAGTGGGCTCCTTTTTCGCATATGTAGCTTATTTCTATTTACAATTATTATTTTTATTTTTCTTCTTAGCATGTACATGTTACTTATGCGAAATAAAGATTTCTTATTCTTTATTCTTATTTATTGGCAGGTGTCCACGGCGGTGGTGGAGCCGTACAACGCAGTCCTCACGACGCACGCCACCATCGGCCACTCGGACTGCGCCTTCATGGTGGACAACGAGGCCATTTACGAGATCTGCCGCCGGCGGCTCTCCATCGAGCGGCCGTCGTACGCCAACCTGAACCGGCTTATATCACAGGTGAGTCCTCATTGTTATTCATCGTCATTTCATCTTAACCCTTTCAAAGCCACGCCTCGACAAAACGTAAACCTGCTTTGAATCTTATGTCATTGTGTCAAGATCACTTTGACAATGTACTTTGTGACACCTATATGTGTCGTTGGCGTAGAAAATGTTACAGGTCCGTTTTTTATGGAGCGGAAACAGAGGGTATGCGGGGCTCTCCCACAACAGGCCTACCCACTAAAAACCGCACGGATTCCCTCGGTGCCATTGTGAACGCCACAATTTTTTCGTAAAAATTTCATCGTAAAAGCTATGGTAAATTTCGATTGTAATTTGGCACATAAATTCGGAAAAACTCAGAGGTGCGAGCCCAGGCTCGAACCCACGACCCTCTGCTTGAGAGGATATAATGAGCATTAAATTTCTCAAAAAAATGCCACTCTTATTTTTTTCTTAAGTATATTCCCAACAATTTTGTTATTCCTACCTTTGATCAATTATAACTGAAGATACACATTGCCGAACAAAATCCCCTTCAAAGAATGTCCGAACTTTTTTATTTGTTTGCATAACAATTAAAATCATCGCCTACACAGAAATTTGAACCTAGTCTTTACTTCATTACAGTCGAATTTCGGTTGACACTTGACAGCTAAACTTGACAATTTCACGCAACGTACTGAGAAAAAGGAAGGCCAGTTTTATCAAAGTGGCGCTCATTTAGCTCGGACATTATCGGGCGCGCGACTGTGTATCTACAGTTATAATTGATCAAAGATTCCTACTCAGAATCACGAGCTCTTTACATCCCTGTAGGAGAGAAAAAATGTCCCGAAAATGACATACATTTATGTTCTTCCTTTTTGTTACGCCATACAAAGTGTATGGAAATAGTAACAAAATAGGGGAAAAAACATAGGGACATTTTTTTGTCACATTAAGATGGAAAGAGCTCGTGATTCTGAGTAGGAATATCGTAAAATTATTAAAATATAAAAATAGAGGTGGCATTTTTTTGAGAAATGCTCTTATAGGACTAGGCCACTACGGCATGAAGTCTTCTGTTAGTGTGAAAAGGTGCCTTTGGTACCGTTTCGTAGCTAAAAGTTCGTAACCAGCTTCGAAACGGAAAAAAAACCCAATTCGTAACTGGCTTCATAATGGGACTTCCATTACCGATTCGTAACCGCGGTTGGTCACCAGCTTACCAATTGGTTACCAAACGGCACTACGCAGGCCCATTACGTAGCCAGCTACAAACAGGGAATTTCGGATGGGTCGGGTCCCGTTGGCCTTACTTGCATTTAGCCTTGGCGAGCAAAACGGCTCAGTAGACTTGGTTATATAATGCCATGGTTACAAAATTGTCTTAGTTTCAGGAAGACTAACTTAGCTATACGTCTAGGTCGTTAAATGCACAAGTAAGCAGAATGACTCAATTGTGTAAGGTCTTGATTGTATTTTATAGATTTGCAAGACCAGACCAGACCATTTACCTACTAAAACATTATGACATTAAGTCGATTTACAACCAAGCCATTCCGTCTACTATGGATTGTAGCAATGAGAGAGATTTACAGACTAAGGCATTTTGCTACCCGGGACAAAATACAACTAAGGTGCTCTGCTCGCCAAGGCTAAGTGCAAGTAAGGCCAACGGGACCCGACCCTTTCGGATTCCCATTTTGAAGCCAGCTACAAAAATTGGCTACGAAACGGTACCAAAGGAATATGTGGGGTCGGAGATGTGAAATCTTCACCTGTAGCTCTGCACGACAGGTGGTGTCGTCGATCACGGCGTCGCTGCGCTTCGACGGCGCTCTCAACGTCGACCTCACGGAGTTCCAGACGAACCTGGTGCCGTACCCGCGCATCCACTTCCCGCTCGCCGCGTACGCACCCGTCGTGTCCGCTGACAAGGTAGTCTAACTCTTGAGGCCGATTTACACCAGACAAGTGACCTTTTGGCGATTTTTCTAAAGGGAAAAATTACTAAGTATAAAAATGACGACGTTTTGGTTGAATCAATTTACCGACATCGTTTTCCTAGTAGCAAAATTTCCAGTTGCATTTTTTCCCATATGCTTCTTTCTCGCTATAGTTTTTTACTGAAGCTTATTTTCACAACGTTTTTTCCCAATTTGAATTGACACAGTTACAATGTCGGCGGAGTGTCGGATCTGTGTGCTTTTGGCCCTTCGGGCCTATACAAATTTATTATACCTAACCTAAACCTACCTATTCTTCTGTGTCGATTAACACGTTCACATCACAGTCCCATACAAGTTTCAAATTCGGTAAGTCCCGCAAATTAAATAAATAATAAATAATAAATAAATATTAGGGGACAATCTTACACAAATCGACCTAGTCCCAAACTAAGCAAAGCTTGTACTATGGGTACTAGACGACGATAAACATACTTATATAGATAAATAAATACTTAAATACATAGAAAACATCCATAACTCAGGAACAAATATTCGTGCTCATCACACAAATAAATGCCCTTACCGGGATTTGAACCCAGGACCTCTTGCTTCGTAGGCAGGGTCACTACCAACTAGGCTAAAGCGGTCGTTAATAATTGTACTATCCTGCTCAGTGTGTAAACAACATATTGTAGAAATATGAATGCAAGTCTGGTTGTTTCTTAGTGCCCCATATGTGGGCACAGACTTGTGGAGCTAAGTCACTGTGACCCTAATATGGGGCACTGGACTGTGAAAGTGTTAAAATTGGGAAAAAACTTAGTAATTTTTTCATGTCGTCACTTTTATACTCAAGTTATTTTTCTTTTTAGAACTTAGTCCCCAAAAGGACAAGCGAATGCTCATTCTATCGCCTCTGTAAAGGATTTGCCACACTGGATGCGTTCTGCGGTCTGCGGTCAGGTCAAATTGAATGCAGCCCGCATTATGTATGAAATCAAAGGCAAATCCTTAAGAGCCATATCACACTGGCGACTTACGAACGTATTAGAAGCGGAGCGAACGCGCAGCGTGTTCGCCCGATGTCGCAAATTATCCATTAACTTTAAGTTTTATAGAACTTGCGATTTTTTTGTGCCAAAATCAGAGTCAAGCAAAAGTCAGGTGTAAAACTTTTTATATGTAGTTCCGGATCTATAGGGTCATTAATTTGACAATTACAGGGGTCGGACAAAAAGTGCGGATGACGTCAAACCACCTATAGGATGATTTCAAATAGTAGTTTTGATTTTCATAAATAATTATCACTTATCATTTATCAACCTATCTATATATATAAAATTCTAAACTGACTGACTGACTGACTGTTGATATATCAACGCACAGCCCAAACCACTGGACTTAGAGACTTGAAATTTTGCACATAGATTCCTAATACAATGTAGGCATCCACTAAGGAAGGATTTTCGGGAATTCCCACGGGAACGGGAAAAAACGGGATTTATAGATTCGATTCCGAGTGACCGTATCTCAGTAACTATAATAACTAGACTCTTCAAATTTGATACACAAGTAGGTATTATATTAGTTAAAACATCAATTTCAGGATTTTTCAAAATTCCTAGGGGATAAAGAAAAAAACGGGATTTATATATTCAGTTCAACGGAATCCTATTAACTATAATTACTAAACTCTTCAAATTTGGCATAGAAGTAGGTAATTATAATAATAAAAAACAATTTTAAGGATTTTCGGAAATTCTCACGGGATAAGGAAAAAACGGGATTTTTCGTTTTACTGGTCGTAGAAAGCTAAAATTCGGCATGTAGGTTGCTTGGGGAGTGTAGAGGAGCATTGTGAGAGGACTTTTCAAAATTCCCACGGGAACGGGAAAAAACGGGAATTTTCGTTTTACTGGTCGTAGAAAGCTGAAATTCGGCATGTAAGTTGCTGGGGAGTGTAGAGGAGCATTGAGAAAAGACTTTCCAAAATTCCCACGGGAACGGGAAAAAACGGGATTTTTCGTTTTACTGGTAGTAAAGCTGAAATTTGGTAAGTGCGTAGCTTGGGGAGTGTAGAGCAGCATTGAGCGAGGACTTTCCAAAATTCCCACGGGAACGGAAAAAAACGGGTTTTTTCGTTTTACTGGTCGTAGAAAGCTGAAATTCGGCATGTAGGTTGCTTGGAGAGTGTAAAGGTGCATTGAGAGAGGACTTTCCAAAAATCCCACGGAAACGAGAAAAAACGGGATTTTTCGTTTTACTGGTTGTAGAAAGCTGAAATTCGGCATATAGGTTGCTTGGGGAGTGTAGAGCAACTAGAGGAGCATTGAGAGAGGACTTTCTAAAATTCCCACGGGAACGGGAAAAACGGGTTTTTTCGTTTTACTGGTCGTAGAAAGCTGAACTTCGGCATATAGGTTGCTTGGGGAGTGTAAAGGAGGATTGACAGAGGACTTTCCAAAATTCCCACGGGAACGGGAAAAAGCGGGATTTTTCGTTTTACTGATCGTAGAAAGCTGAAATTCGGCATGTAGGTTGCTGGGGAGTGTAGAGGAGCATAGAGAGAATTTTCCAAAATTCCCACGGGAACGGGAAAAGACGGGATTTTTCGTTTTACTGGTCGTAGAAAGCTGAAATTCGGCATGTAGGTTGCTTTGGGAGTGTAGAGGAGCATTGAGAGAGGACTTTCCAAAAATCCCACGGGAACGGGAAAAAAACGGGACTTTTCGTTTTACTGGTTGTAGAAAGCTGAAATTCGGCATATAGGTTGCTTGGGGAGTGTAAAAGAGGATTGAGAGAGGACTTTCCAAAATTCCCACGGGAACGGGAAAAAACGGGATTTTTCGTTTTACTGGTCGTAGAAAGCTGAAATTCGGCATGTAAGTTGCTTGGGGAGTGTTGGGTTTTTTTAAATGACTTTTTTTATTTATTTTCATTTTACTGGTCGTAGAAAGCTGAACTTCGGCATATAGGTTGCTTGGGGAGTGTAAAAGAGGATTAAGAGAGGACTTTCCAAAATTCCCACGGGAACGGGAAAAAAACGGGATTTTTCGTTTTACTGGTCGTAGAAAGCTGAAATTCGGCATGTAAGTTGCTAGGGAAGTGTAGAGGAGCATTGAGAAAGCATTTTTTGAAAATCTTACGGGAACGGTAAAAAACGGGATTTTTCGTTTTACTGGTCATAGAAAGCTGAAATTTGGCAAGTGGGTTCCTTGGAGAGTGTAGGGAAGCATTAAGAAAGCATTTTCCGAAAATCTTACGGGAACGGGAAAAAACGGGATTTTGCGTTTTACTAGTTGTAGAAAGCTAAAATTTCAAAATTAGGTTTTATATTATTAACAAGCCTGGTTATTTTAGTGCCCGCTTCCGAATTAGTGAAAAACATTGTATATAAAGAAATACTACTGTAAAGGACTGTATCTACCTGAAGTTTAGTCGGGCTTGCTTGCACGCTTGCTTGCACGCTTGCTTGCTTGCGTGCATGCTTGCTTGCTTGCGTCTTGCTTGCATGCTTGCTTGCATGCTTGCATGCTTGCTTGCATGATTGCATGCTTGCTTGCTTGCCTGTATGCTTACGCGAGCGAAGCCGCAGGCAAAAGCTAGTTTATTATATTAAACGATATCGCCACTTGAAATGAGTAAGTACGTTTTTGACTGACACATTGGCAATCACATGAACAATAAATTGACTTCGTTATTGTTTAGCTATTGTATCTTCACAATTATATTTAGCTAGAATTTATATGTACTAATCTATTATAAAAAACGCTGTAAAATGTCATCTTTACTCGAATATTGTGGCAATTTTCCGTTTATGGAGGTACGTGACAAACACGTATACTGCTCTTGCTGATGTAATCAAGATATACCAACGAAGGTAAGCAATATAAAAAGACATTTGGAGACAACCAAACATGTCGAAAACATAGAAAAAAAGGCAAAGTGAATTTAATTTGAACCTTACATATTTTATGATAGCAGCAAACATACCCTGAAACATACAAAATGAAAACTTGCGCAATTTCATAAAAAAATGCATTGATATTTACGATTATTTTGTTACTTCATTAATACTACTTCGTTACTACATGTCACACGGAAGTTTAAATGCAAACATCATCCTGTGTGCAAGAATACGTCATTGTTACGTCATCCGCACTTTTTGTCCGACCCTTGACAATTACATTTGTAGTACCGATTGTTCCATATGGAACTAAACTATGGGACTCCTGGGGTATACCCGGCTATGCTATCGCTGGATGACGAGCAAAACTCACTAAAATTTCTGTCGCTGCTCTTCAAAAAGTCTTTATCTAGTTAGTAATTTCATACTGAGATATGAGCTTTGCTTTAAGTAGGTATTTGGTACTAAGCAAAACTCACTAAAATTTCTGTCGCTGCTCTTCAAAAAGTCTTTATCTAGTTAGTAATTTCATACTGAGATATGAGCTTTGCTTTAAGAGTAGGTGTTTGGTACTAAGTGACTTTTGCTTGTCACCCGACGCTATGTGGATCAATAAATAGGATTTTTGGATATCAAACGTATATATAGCACCGTATAACACATCGCTGTATGCTTAGTATAAGTTTTACTTCACCAAATACTTCTCGATCGCGTTTACGTAAAAATTTAAATTCTATGGAAACATGGACGCGTAAGCGCGGAGGCGCTGTCCATGCTCCATAGTAAGTAATTGATTTTTTTACGTAAACGCGATCGAGAAGTATTTGGTGAAGTAAAACTTATACTAAGCATACTGATAAAAGGCACTTCTATCGGATCGTTCTGAAGGATAGCTGAATACAGTCCACATTTCAGGCGTACCACGAAGGCATGTCAGTGTCGGAGATCACGTCAGAACTGTTCGAGCCACAGAACCAGATGGTCAAGTGCGACCCGCAGAACGGCAAGTACATGGCGTGCTGTCTGCTCTACCGGGGCGACGTCGTGCCCAAGGACGTCAACGCCGCCATCGCCGCCATGAAGGGGCGCGCGGGGATCAGATTCGTGGACTGGTGCCCCACTGGCTTCAAGGTAAAGTGACTGTCAATTGAAATTGCAAGCAATGTAAACAAGCCTTTTATTTAAAATATCTTTAATTAATTTCCATTTCCCTCGTCAAATACTGCTAAATCCGTGTGTTATTTAATCAATACTTACCACAACATTATCCTAAACCATTAAAACAATAAACAAGTGCTAGAATATGGATATTTCATTAAATGGATTATTTACATTGTTCGCAATTTCAATTGACAGCGATTTTAGAGACAATAGTACACTGATTGAACATTTATTTGCTTTTTGTTTAAATTATACGAGTTTAACAGGTTCCCTGTCCTAAGAGGCACATGCACCTCGTGTGACTTTACTGATACGTCCATGAGGCACATGCGCTTCATGACTCTATGAGCTTTTAATATCATTGTTACTACGGGGACGTGTCTGAAGAACGCCGCACATTGCTTCGGAACAGGGAGTCTGTTAATTAAGTGCATTCAGCGATAACTATAAATTAAAAATTTTAAAATCATGTCATATCATACGTATGTTTGAACATATGTATGTACATAAAGTAAATGCGTATTTTGCTTCTAAGATCCCTTCCGCAGTTAATAAAAGAGCTGATAACTTTGAAACCGCTAAACCGATTTTGATGAAAAATGTCTAAGAACCATCGCCAAGAAACCTGCTTTTAAATAAGAAAACCGCATCCAAATCGGTTCACCCGTTTAAGAGCTATGATGCCACAGACACACAGACAGACTGACACACACATAGCGGTCAAACCCTCTTTTTGTGTCGGGGGTTAAATAGTAGTCACCAAAACATATAATAGTCGGTTAAAAGTGCCAAAGTCGACAGGAAATGCAGTCGACAGGAAATGCAGTCGACAGGAAATGCAGTCGACAGGAAATGCAGTCGATAGCAGATGCAGTCGATAGCAAATGCAATCGATAGCAATTACAGTCTATAGCAAATGCTGTCGATAGCAAATGCAGTCGATAGCAAATGCAGTCGATTGCAAATACAGTCGATAGCAAACGCAGTCGATAGCAGACGCAGTCGATAGCAGACGCAGTCGATAGCAGACGCAGTCGATAGCAAACGCAGTCGATAGCAAATGCAGTCGATAGAAAGTAGTCGATAGCAATTGCAGTCGATAGCGATGGTTGTCGATAGCGATGGCTTTCGATAGCGATTGTTCGGTGCAATACACCTAACACATGCGTTAAGGCCGCGTGCGCACTGTCAGCAATCAGCAATCGGTTCATTGATCGCCGCGACCTATTTATATTATTAGTGAATAATAGTTAGTGCATTTTTGGAAACAGTCGCGACCGGGTGCATTCGAATAATTATAACATTTAACATTTTCAACATTCTTAACTAACATAGTTGTAGTGGACTTTATACTAGAGTTTAACATTTATTCAATAAACATCTCTTTACTTCTCCAGTCGAAGTTTAAAATCTCTACCGCAATCCCCGCACCGCACATTGGTCCTTCGAACTGTTGGTCTCTTCGCGCGTTATATCGTTTGTCGGTTTGCGGGTGAAGTGTAAGAACTGGTGAACATTTGAGTGTGAGGATTGCAGTGCAAATCTTGGAGGAGTAAACATACGAATCGACGGGTAACGCTTTCGATATCGACACACCAAGAAGAGAGCTTCAAGTAAGATCTTTCTTATTTTACTAACACTATATAACAATTGAGATGGCGAGCGTGATTCGACAAGAAGAAATTGTACAGAGCATCCAAGTGCTTTTTACTAATTTTAAGAAAGATGGTTCGGAAAGGAAGTCGAAGCCGGAATACTTTAGAAGAATTTTCACAACTTTGACAACTTTGTGGAACGAATTCCAATTTAATCATGACAACCTTAACGTGGAAGAAAATTTGAATCATCCATATTTTATCAATTCTACATACGAAACAACAAAGGAAGCATATTTAAACTTTAGAGACTCTTTAAGTAAAGGATATCAACAGGCAAAACTAAATCAAACAGAGCCAGGGCAAGCACTTGAGATGGAATTTCGGGATGCGGATGAAGAGATAACATTTGGGGATGGAAAAGACACTCAACAGAATAAAACAGAGACCGGCACATCCAGTAAGGTGGACGAGATGTATCGCAAACAATCCGCTAACATGAAAGCGTTTGTAAGAACAGTTAACAATATTAATGTCGATATATTGACAGATAAGTGGGAATTGGAAGATGCGCTCAGATCATTACAATCACGTTGGTCAGTAATTGATTCTTTGCATGTGGAGATAGATAGTGAAGCAGTTAAAACGGATTTAGTCTACGAAACAACCTTTATCAAACATGAGACAACATTTAACAGTCTAAAAAGGGACATAAACAAGAAAATTTGGTCGGTGGCACACAGGGAAAAATCTACTCCTATGCTGGAAATCCCTACTTTTCATGGCAATTATAACACTTGGGTTTCGTTTAAGGACTTGTTCACTGAAGCCATACATAAGAATCCTGCATTGTCCAACGCACAGAAGATGCAGTTTTTGAAGTCTAAAGTAAAGGGCGAAGCCGAGAGACTTATTCAACATTTACAAATAAATTCCGATAACTATTTTGTGTGCTGGGAGATTTTAAATAATCGCTACAATAACTCGAAATTAATATTTACTTCTCACATTAACCTTCTATTTGGGATACCTATTATGCAACAACAATCCATGGTTCAAATAAAGAAAATGCATGATACAACCACTGAGTGTTTACATTCTATAAAGAATTTAGGCGTTGACATAAGTACTTGGGACCCGATCATCGTTCATATTTTATCGCAGAAGTTAGATCCCGAAACACATATGGACTACATCCAATCAATAAAAAACTCGCGCGAATTACCCATTCTTCAAGACCTATTAGATTTCTTGGAAGGAAAATTTACGAGTCTCGAATCATCTCGTAAAAGACCGGAACCTGCAACTCAAAAGACATACTTTCAGCAACCATCAACTTAAACACACGTAAATCATTTCAAACCCAGAATAATCGAACTTATTCTAACAATTATCAACCTAATAACAGGGTCAATCGCGGTCAACCCACTTCAACGATTGCGAAAACATTTCACGCGTCCAGTATCAAATGTCCGCTATGTACAAATCCGCATGGAATTTACAAATGCCACGCATTTTTGCAAATGCCAGTGGAAAAGCGATATCAGACAACGAACAAACTAGCGCTTTGCGTTAACTGCTTATTTAGCCATAATGGAAACGCATGTAACTCAACAAAAGTATGTCATAAGTGTACGGGTCAACATAACACATTATTACATGAAGCATTTGTCAGAAGCGCAACATCAGCAGGGCAGTCAACGACCTCATCACCGTCAGCGAACGCGACCATTTCTAAACATCAATTAGAAAACACAACAAAAACAGATCAAAGCCACCAAGAATATAATAAAGAGATACTTTTAGCAACAGCTCAACTAAAAATTCGTGCATCTGATGGGACCTACCATGTCATGCGGGCCCTTATTGACCAGGGCTCTCAAATTTCACTTATTACGGAACGTGCCTCCCAGATTTTGAATTTAAAACGAGAAAAATGTAATGGTGTTATTTATGGAGTAGGACAGAAAGAAAACAACTGTAAGGGAAAACTCTACATACAATATACTTCAATATACAATGACTTTACCTTCAACCAGGAAGTAATCATTATGAACAACTTAATCAAGAGCCTACCAAATAAAACTTTTTTGAAGCCTTCGTGGTCGGTCATACAGAACATAAATCTTGCAGATCCCGACTTTTATATAAGCAGACCCGTGGATTTACTATTGGGAGCTGATGTTTACTCACATATCCTTCTCAGCGGTATGATTAGAAGTGAGGATGCCTCTCAACCAATGGCACAACAAACGCAGCTCGGTTGGCTTCTGTGTGGTAGTGCTCAAACCTACCATTGTAACGTAGTCATAAACAATTTGCAAGACATAAAACAATTCTGGGAGGTAGAAGAGATAGCCGAGGAAGGTAACCTATCTCAAGAAGACATTGAATGCATCAAACATTATCAAGAAAACACGGTACGAAACTCCGATGGCAAGTATGTAGTCCGCCTTCCAATGAAACCAAAATTTGAAGAACAACTTGGGGAATCAAAAACAAAAGCTATAGCTCAGTTCAGAAACATAGAAAAGAAATGTCAAAGGCAAGAAAAATTAGCTCAAGCCTATAAAATATTTATGAAAGAATACAACGATTTAGAACACATGAAACTCTCAACAAATCACTCGAAAATTGAATGTTATCTACCGTATCACGGGGTTGAACGCACCGATTCGCTTACAACAGGATACAGGGTTGTTTTTAACGGCTCCTCAAAAACAACTAGTGGAAAATCTTTGAATGATTTAATGTATACGGGACCCAATTTGCAACAAAATTTACAAACATTACTATTGAAATGGAGACAATATGAATTCGCCTTTACATCTGATATCGAGAAAATGTACCGACAAATATTTGTTAACGAAATCGACCAACAATTACAGAAGATAGTTTGGAGAGAGAGCCCAGAACAAACGCTGAAAATATTTCAATTAACCAC
This sequence comes from Archips xylosteana, assembly GCA_947563465.1. NCBI lineage: Eukaryota > Metazoa > Arthropoda > Insecta > Lepidoptera > Tortricidae > Archips > Archips xylosteana. The sequence goes on from OX387346.1 coordinate 1,694,287, forward strand.
GGTGACATATGGTACAAAAGCAGCACCTTTCTTAGCCATGATGACACTTCGAAAATTAGCAATAGATGAGCGGCAAAACTATCCTGAGGCCTCCCAAGTATTGGAAGAATCCTTTTACATGGATGATTTAGTGCATGGTGCTCACTCAATTGAACAAGGGAAGAAACTCGTTACCGACCTCAATAACTTATTAAAAAGAGGAGGATTTAACCTGCGAAAATGGTCTTCAAACAACGAAGAAATATTAGAAAACATTAAAACAAATCAAGACAATGAGGGCACGGTCTTTAAATTCAAAACAGAAAATACCTCTAAAACACTCGGCTTGTATTGGAACCCAACTACTGATAAATTCACATTTAAATGCAACATAACAAAACTTTCATCCAAACCAACAAAGAGAAAACTCCTTTCTGAAATCTCGAAATTATTTGATCCCTTAGGCTGGTTAGCCCCATTAAGCACTAAGCTAAAAATCATATTTCAAAAAGTGTGGCGAGAACAAACATTCTGGGATGAACAAGTATCAGATGACATTTATATAGAATGGGAGAAGTTACAAGCGAACATCAATCACATAGATGAATGTGAAATACCGAGGTGGATACAATGCAATAAGTCTGATGTAATCGAGTTACATGGGTTCTCTGACGCGTCCCTAGACGCATACGCATGTGTGGTATACGCACGAATCAAGAACAATTCTACTGTCGTATTAATCGCTGCGAAAACTAAACTTGTACCACACACCAAAACATTAACCTTACCGAAGCTGGAACTAAGCGGAGCTCACTTACTTTCAAAATTAATGAAAAAGATCAAAACAGCATTACATGAAATTAAAACGGAAACATTTGGCTGGTCAGACTCCAAAATTGTGATTGGCTGGCTACAAGGTCAATCGAGCCGCTGGAAACCGTTCGTAGCGAATCGCGTACAACAAATTAAAGAAGTGATACCTGAAAATCAGTGGCGCTACGTTAAATCATCTGAAAACCCGGCGGATGCTGCAAGCAGAGGTCTGACTGCACCTCAGTTAAAGGATCATACTCTGTGGTGGCAGGGTCCATCATGGTTAACAACATTTAACACAGAACAAGAACAGCTGTCGAGATACGATACAACAGAAGAAGAGAAGCGATCTTATAAATCAAATGTGATACAAAATAACGTCAACGACGACATTATAAATACATTACTACAAAAACACAGCTCATTCAATAAAACTGTTCGTATAGTTGCATGGATATTGCGGGCATTGACACCAAAGCGACGCGTGCTACCTGCATATCTCACATTACAAGAATTGAAGAACGCTAAATTAGCTATTATAAAGAAAGTGCAAAACAACGAGTTTACGGCCGAGATAAAATACATTCGCAACTATAATAATTGTAACAAAACGAGCCAGCTGTTACAATTAAAACCATTTTTGGATAAATCAAACATCTTAAGAGTTGGAGGACGTCTGAAAGAAGCAAACATATCTTACGAGATGAAACACCCAATAATTATCCCAAAGAATTCGCGATTAGAAACATTACTCATCCAACAGGCACATTTACGGTCATTTCGCGGAGGAGCACGAATGACCCTGTGCAAACTAAGAGAAGAATTCTGGCTAATTGGTGGTTACAATACCGTGAAAAAACACATAAGACAGTGCGTAAAATGCCAAAAAATAGACGGAAAAACACTACATCAGCTTATGGGAGACTTGCCAGCTGCCCGCGTACAGGAAGCTACTCCATTTTATCACACAGGAGTAGACTACACAGGTTTTCTGGATATCAAAGCCAACAGAGGGCGTGGAAGCAAAATATTTAAGGGCTATGTAGCGATCTTTGTATGCATGGTAACGAAGGCAGTGCACTTAGAACTTGTAACAGAGCTGTCAAGTTCCGCCTTCCTGGCAGCCCTACGAAGAATGGTGGCAAGAAAAGGATCTCCACGTCACTTTTATAGTGACAACGGTACAAACTTTGTTGGAGCTAACAGAATACTTCAGGAAGAATGGCAACAACTGCGAAAGAATTTTGATGACACTTTCCTAACTGAAATAACCGATATGGAGATAGAATGGCATTTTAACGCACCTGCTTGAAGTAGTGCTGGCGGACTGTGGGAGAGAATGGTGCGTTCACTGAAACACCACTTAAGACGCGTAGTTGGTGAACAGAAACTAACTTACGAAGAATACTCCACGATCTTAGCCCAGCTAGAAGCTTGTCTCAACTCGCGACCGCTGTGTCCACTCACTGAAAGTATAGACGACTTAGATTTTCTCACACCAGCTCATTTTTTAACCGGAAGAGCCGGCGTTACAATCATTCAAACAGAAGAAGATGCGAGAACACGATGGCATTTAACACAAAAATTATTTAAAGATATTTGGAAGAGGTGGAAAAGTGAATATCTAAGTCAACTAACAGCTAGACCGAAGTGGAGAAGTCCCCAGAAAAACTGCAAGATAGGAGAAGTCGTAGTAATTCATGATGACAACTTACCAGCAGGAAAATGGGCGCTTGGGCGAATTATTGACGTACACCCAGGTCAAGACGGCTATGTAAGAGTCCTGACATTAAAAACAAAAAATGGCATAATTAAACGACCCATAGTAAAATTGTCAGTTTTACCGCTAGACCAACAAGAACAAAATAATAAACAAGAAGAGCCAGTTAAAACTGCCGTAAACAAAACGAAAAGGACAACCAAAAAGGGATGTTTCACAACAATTAGCGCAATACTTCTGTCACTCATGACCTTCATGTCCTTTTTAACAACCGGTCTATGTGTTAAAACGACAGCCGTCGCCGAAAACCAAGGATTATACTTCGATAGAATGGGAACTATGCAATTAGTTAGAGATAATTGGAAACTAGTAGCGTACTACGACATGAATCCATTTTGGGAAGGTATGTCAGCCTACGAAAAATATAACAACCAACTCGAAACCATATGTAAACAAGTGCAAACCCTATCGCATTGTGACGTCATCACACTACAATTACGTCACGCGTATGACGAACTTCAACATTACAACAGTATCCTGATGACTCATCAATTGAAACAGAAGACACGCAGGCGCCGTGGGCTAGTCAACGGTATCGGTTATCTTGCAAACTCGCTATTCGGTGTCTTAGATGACCGGTTTGCGGAACAATACCAAAAAGATATTGGCCTTATCCGAAATAATGAGAAACTTTTAGCGACTCTGTGGAAAAATCAAACGTCAATCGTAGAGGCCGAATACAACATGCTCTTAAGAACTAAAGACACTATTCAAAAACAACATAAGCTGATACACCAACATTTACTTAATTTAGAAAAGGGCACAAACGCTATGCAAAAGGAATTGACAAACGCTGAATGTATAGCCCAATTCTCAATCATCGCTTTAGCAAGTAATAATTTACTAAACCATCTTCGGATTATTCAGGATACTTTACTAGAAACTGTTACCAACGTTTATAATGGAAAAATGAATATACACATCATAGATCCACAACAACTTCAACGTGAGTTAAACATTATTTCTAGACAACTACAGAGCGATTTGACCCTTCCCATCGACAACACACAAACCAATTTACATTCTATCTACCACCTATTGAAAATTAAGGCAAGAATTACTGATCAATATATGATATTTGAGATCCGCATTCCACTTATAAATCGAGATACTTATGACTTTTATAACATTATTCCCTTACCCCATTGTTCAGGAAGAAACATGATATCCATTGTACCGATTGAAAAGTATATTGCGATTAATTTACAAAAAGATGCATACCTACCTGCATCTGAACAAGATTTGGAACATTGCGCTTTACGTGAACCACTTACCTACATGTGTTATTTAAAAACACCCATCCACAAGATGAATTCCGATAAAGATCTGTGCATTAAAGATGAAAATGATAACAACAATTGCAAAACAAACATAGCTGGATGCGAAAACCAATGGATAAACCTATCAAAAATAAACCAATACTTATACTTTTGTTGTGATAAGTGTCCGATTCGCACATTATGCAGAGATCAGGTTACGACTACAACGTTGACAAAAACCAACATAATTAATATACCAGACAGTTGTGTAGTAAAAACAGATAATTTCACGATACAAACACATAAGAGTATGGAGAGTAAGGTAGACTTGACCTTCAACATATTAGCTCCAGAAATAGATCCCATTAACAACATCATCAATATCACGCTGCAGCACATTGGCAATAACAGTTTGGAAAACGACGACAAAAATAACGAAGAAGAGTTAAAGAAGATCGGGGAAAAGATAAAAGTACTGCAAGACAATCAGCCCCTCCTTGAAAGCTATTCCATTCACGACGTGCATCATTACACAGCTATATACTGCCTGTGGGGTGTGCTGAGCATCATAGTGATTGTCTTCGTGTGGCGGAGAACGAGCTGTCAATGGAAACCATTGGCAGCCTCAACACCGGAGGCACAGGTCCCAGAAGAGGCGGCAGCAGCGACGGAGGATGGAACAGGGCCGGCGCCCCGTCAAGGCCCGCAGTCGACGGCCAGCAACAATAGTGATAAGTGTAGTGTTAGTGCGCGATATCGAGAAAAAAAGTGTAGTGATAATGAACCAAACAGTGCGCGAGTGAAAATTCGGGACTGTCATGAAGATAATGAAAAGACCGAATTAAAACAAATCGATCGGGGAACCTCCCCATTTTATAATAAAATTTATTTCGTAAAGTAATTTAGTACATAAATGCAAACATTGTTTGATCATCTTGTCAATTCTCATCTTAATTTCAACTCATCTCATCGTTTGCCCCCGGCAAGATGTTCGGTGCAATACACCTAACACATGCGTTAAGGCCGCGTGCGCACTGTCAGCAATCAGCAATCGGTTCATTGATCGCCGCGACCTATTTATATTATTAGTGAATAATAGTTAGTGCATTTTTGGAAACAGTCGCGACCGGGTGCATTCGAATAATTATAACATTTAACATTTTCAACATTCTTAACTAACATAGTTGTAGTGGACTTTATACTAGAGTTTAACATTTATTCAATAAACATCTCTTTACTTCTCCAGTCGAAGTTTAAAATCTCTACCGCAATCCCCGCACCGCACAGCGATGGTTGTCGGTAGCGATGGTTGTCGAAAGCGATGGTTGTCGATAGCGACGGTTGTCGATAGCGATGGTTGTCGATAGCGATGGTTGTCGATAGCGATGGTTGTCGATAGCGGTGGCTTTCGATAGCGATGGCTTTCGATAGCGATGGCTGTCAATTAAAATTATTACAGTCGAAGTCGCTTCTAATGAAATGATTTTCAAGCAATAACAACTTGGTAATGAATGGTTTCATCAGGTGGGCATCAACTACCAGCCGCCGTCGGTGGTGGCGGGCGGGGACCTGGCGCAGGTGAAGCGCGCCGCCTCCATGCTCAGCAACACCACCGCCATCGCCGAGGCCTGGGGCAAGCTCGACCACAAGTTCGACCTCATGTACTCCAAGCGGGCCTTCGTGCACTGGTCAGTTTACCTTACCGTACTTAACCACTTTCCTGCAAAGCACAAGTTTTTCTTTTTGATATTCAATAGAGAAGGGGACTTGTGACCGGGTTTTTTAGTCCGTGCAAGTCGGACACTGTCTGGGCCCTCCATTCCCAGTTCGTCCGAAGGGATTTTTCCCGGAATCAAGTCACCCTTCCTACTCTAAAGTAAAAAACAGCAAGGGCTTCGCGTCTTTGACCCCTCTGGCGACTCATTAAAAAAAATACTTTCCTGCTGAAGCTGATCTGCGTCAGATGTGTACTCTCTTTTTTCGGTAAAAGGCCATAAAATCCTGTCTCAGAAGTAGCTATTTCTATAATACTAAGCTGTATCTCGGGACTTTGTCTGGGAGGAATGATAAGTCCGTTGAGCAGTGTTTGTGTGATGGAGCGACAAACGCCCAAACTTACACATTTTGTATTAGTTTTCACCCGTGGCTACAGGACAGAAACAGCTACAGCTATAAATTTTGTCTCAAGTACTGTAAAAGTAAAGCTTGTCTAATTTAAAATGACGCGCCCCACCACCGCATTTACTCACTGGATTTGAAACTCAATTTAAGCTACAATAGAGAAATATTTCTCTTGGCAGATGTGCGTATATGCGGTGGTTGGGCACGCGTCATTTTAAACCCTTACTATCCTTCAATTAATTTAATATCCTTCAATTAAATTGTTGTATGCTCTCTAGGTACGTCGGCGAAGGCATGGAGGAAGGAGAGTTCTCTGAGGCACGGGAGGACCTCGCAGCGCTAGAACGGGACTATGACGAAGTAGCGATCGAGACGTCGGACATGCAGCCCGGCTGTGACGACGAGCTTTGACGAGTTTGACTACAGACTCCCACATACCACCTGTAGTTGGTAACACGCGACACCACCAAAACTTGTTGGTAGGTAGCGTCTGATGAGTGCAACAGTATCCGCAGTCTACGTAGTTAAATCTGGTTTCTTAGGCCAAGTAGGCATATAGCCTCTTGATCTTTTCTAGTTAGTGCTTTTAACATGTGGAGTTTGTGCACTATCCATATAGTGTTGTCAGGCGAAGCTTTGAGGTTTCAGCGATTAGTGTACAGGAAACTTAAGAATAGAACCTTGTGCAGTATTCGTTAGTCCCTTTAGTTGACGTTTTTTTCTTCTGACAAACCTCAAGATCGAGGGCCTTAGTAAATGTTTGGACGCTGTATGGAGCGCCGACGCGGGCGCCTAAAGCCGCGGCCGTATATTTTTTTAAACAATATTGATTATGGCAGAACTGTGAAAATATTAAAGGTTCGAAAATGCCCGCGGAAGGCGCCAAGTACAATGGCCCTCGACCCTCGCATGTTAACGTATTTTGTATTCAATTTTATCAATAAAAGGCGGCGTGTCAGAGTGTAGCTCCCTCGTTGCTCTGCATTTTCTGTCGAGCAACCTTGCGACTTTTTAATTTTATTTTTGGTTTTTCTTTTAAATTCTTTTAGCAAATGCTCGACAGAGAAGCATATTTAATTAAATTTTTTAAACATTTATTTGAGTTTACTTAGTGACAGTCCAATTGGTGGTTTCGTGGTGTTAAGAACCTAATATTGTAAGTTTAATCGTGTCGTTTGTCCGTTTGTGTTGTTAAAATGTTCAAAAAGTTTTAGTTCCGTCTCAAGTCCCTGTGTAATAAATTGTACAGTTTTACTGCCCTGTTTTATTCTTTAGATAGAACAGTCACTAAGTATAAGGTAAACGTACCAATGTTCGACACTTCAACGCCCAGTAGATGACACCCATCTGTCACCTCTCTTACAATGACATTAGATTGAAGGTGTCTCGTATTGGGTCAGTGTCGAGCACAGGGTCGTTTATCTTAAATATCCGGTTTCGTTTTTAATCTTTTCTACGCCAACGACGGATATATGCGTTACGGCGAGCAGAGCGATATCTACCTACTTGCATTTCTGTAGGGTTCAACTTAGCGTTTGACATTCCGATTATTGAGTTTGGTCATGAGGAATCGCATTTCCTTCTGGCCAAACCAGTTTGGCAAATCAGTTTCACCACGAGGAAAAAGGGTGCGTACTAGGATGGAACCTTTTTGTTGCAAATGTCATGTTTTTCCTACATCTGCCAAAGGAGTCATCGGGAAATTGACTGAAATTTAAATTGTTCCACGTACGCGATTGAGTTTCCTCGTCTGTACGTGATGTTTTCACATATGTAGGTAGGTATAGTTAACCAAGTAATCCCTGTCAAATTGTAGTTTTACTGCCTCGTTTTATGCTTTAGATGGAACAATACCCTCAAGTATAAATACCGAAAAAAAAGATCAAGAACGAGTAAAAAACGAGTCCATTAGTAAACTTATATTTTTTCATAAAATATACATTTCAATATTTATTTTCAATACGCATACAATTACATTGCTAAAATAGGTTCTTAAGGCGGGCTTGCAAGGACCAGGATTAAAGTAGTGTTAAAATGTATAGAACTGTTTACATCTTAAACCAGAGTTAACGATGAAAATTTTTAACCCTAGACCGAGTAGGTAAGCGGCCCTTAATAAATTACTCTACATTGCTATATCCGAAAATATAATTACATGTTAGAGAAAAATCAACAATAGTGGCATTGAAATATAAGCATTTACATTTTTTACATTTTTTTTAAATTTTCCAGTAATAATCATTCCAAATTGTGACTCCGTTAATAAATGATCTATGACGTACTTATTTTCAGTGGTACCAAAATGAATCTGCTTTATTTATGAATGCTTTCTTATATTTTTAGATGAGTAATTCATTCAATTTACAAAAAAATACGTACTTCAAAATAACAAGCCCTTAGAACGACCCGGCAACGTGTTCTAAATTATAACGTTATTTGTTATAAAAAAATCTTATATGATGTACCTTACAGGTAATGTTGGTACAAATGTCTAAATATACAATGGTTCAAAATGCACAAATGAGCACATTCAGTCCAATCGCATTTTGTACATTTTAACTCCAGCATATTCTGTCGTAAAAACTTTCAGACACAAGGATATTTAGACCACAGTGCTGACTTGGAAACATTCTTAAGATCATATTGGCCGAAGCATATTCTGTTCTTAAAATATTCAGACTAAATGACCCGGTAGCACAAACATTTTGTACTTTTTGACAATGTTACATTTAAACATTTTATGCATTCTGGCATTTGTACCAAAATTACCTAGTTACCGTCATGGCTCTATATCTAAATCCCTAATGATTATTTGTCCTAATGTAATGTTTGTCCTAATGATCGTTTGTCCTAACTCTTTTTATTTAAAATCTATTTATTGTTCTGGATTTTTATAAAACAAACCTAACCTAACCTATAGAGTTATAGAGGATAATCACAAAAAGTTCCTGAAAAATTCACGGTTTCCGAGAAAAAAAGTGTTAGGACAAACGATCATTAGGACAAACATTACATTAGGACAAACGATGTTAGGGATTTAGAATGAGACCCTACCGTCATTGTACTGCAGATTTTTACGGAAAAATAAATATCTGCCAAACTAATCCAAATCGCTCTGACTTAATACGGCTCGTTCCCTAAATATCAGAATTGCAAAATACTAGATTGCCGACTTACTCTATTTCTAAAATATCAAATAGGCTAGACGACTAAAAAACTGTTTAATCCGTCAGTTAGATTATTAAAAAATATTGTACACATATTTTTTCTTTTGTTTGACAAACAAAAAATAACGAGGATACAGTGCTTAGAAGTTTCGAGTGACGTCACTATATGGTACAATTTTTACCTAAGGATGACGTCACAAGCCCCTACTCCGGAAGTTTGATGATCTATAATATCTTTGTCGGTTTTTGATAATTTGATAAACCAAAAAATACGTGTCCCATATTTTCCCATAATCTAACTGACGGACTAAATAGAATGACATATTTTTAACCCAGTCGTCATCCCTATTCCCAGAATACCGGACTTTTCTCTATATTGGATTGCCAAAACAGCTTGTTTTCAATACACCATGTTCCGTTTAAAACCGAATTCCCATATTACCAGATAGTGAAATCACCAGGCTCGTAAAACACAATGTATTTGAAACGCCTAGTTAATTAATCTATCAGATATTGATCTGGTATTAAATATCTGATAGATTAAGAAACTAGGTGTTTCAAGTAAATTGTGTTTTACGAGCCTGGTGATTTCATTATTTGGTATTATGGGAATTCTGTTTTGAATGGAACATGGTGTATTGAAAATAAGCTGTTTTGGCAATCCGATATAGAGAAAAACAAGGTGACTGGAAAGTCTGGTATTCTGGGAAATTAGTATTTTAGAAAAAGGGTAAGTCGGCAATCCAGTATTTTGCAATTCTGATATTTAGGGAACGAGCGCTTAATACTATATTTTTGGCTTGAAATAATTCGAGGAATCTGTTTTAAATCTGTCCGATTACTGTGGATATCATATTACTATAAAGCCAGATACCTTATCCTTAATTTCTACATACAATACTTATTCTTACTATGCAGTGTGCGATGATAACATAATTTACATCTTTCAAACACAACTTATAATTTATACATAGTATCTAGATAAATAACTGAACTAATATCTAGTGGGGCTGAGGATAAAGATATAACAATAATCTAGTCTATATTTACGAGTACGTACTACGTACTGGGCACCATTAGGCTTCCTCTCAGAATAAGAGGGCGTGGGCTTTAGTCAAAGATATGCATATTTTTACTTTAGAGATTATGCTTTACACAGTCGTTTCAACCGTGTGAAATTAATAACATAGTATAATGAAGGACTGACAAAGAAAATCAATACTTTTGTTACAACAAAAAGTATTGCATTGTGTGTACTGTTTTAAACTTTAGTGATTTTCACTCATGACTATTAATTACACTAAATGGGACTTATCACGCAAACAATATTTACCTCAACGTTTCACTCACATTGCAGTGGCCGTGGTCACGAGTTGACTGCAATGTGGCTGAAACGTCGAGGTAAATATTGTTTGCGTGATAAGTCCCGTTTTGTATAACAGTTATACCTATTGCATTGTAATAATAATTACAGGTACTTTTAACTTTCTAATTTTAATTTCTAAGCTCTAATGCAATACAGTATGCCTATATTAACAGTAGGTAACTTCGAGGAAACTTGATTCCTGTGAAGAGCGCCTGCAAGGAACAAAACTATGCGCAGTGCGACACATTTGCTACTTGAATTTTTAGGCGCAGACATTACAGCGAAATGAAGTCGAAAAATTCATTTAATAAATTTAAATTAGGTTTTGTGTGTTTTTCATTGACAAATGAAATAAAAGCGCAATATTTTTTTTACCTCATACTTGCGAAAGAAATTGTGCAAGTTGCACTTCAAACTCGTTCGCTTTGCAGTCTCGCATTGTAACACAACTTGCACTATCTTTCTTGCACATTTATACTTTCTGTTCGTCACAGGCAAGGAATTTGCTACTAATCAGTCAGACCTTGTGATTCCTGACTTACTGTAGAGCAACATTCACCAACTTCTAAATAAGTACCTGATATTTTATGCGACAGATATCAGGAACTTACCAGAGCGTGGTAAAACAGGCAAACAAGTCATAGGTGGTTATATTTACTAGTCGAGCAATGTGATGTCACTTTTGATAAATTTTGTGAAAAGATTCGATAGCATCGCGATTTAGTTGGTTCTATTTTTGATAGTATCTACATACGACACATTGCTAATAAATAAGTATACTTACCTAGAGATTTTCCTGGCACGAATGATGCAAAGCTAGTGATTTCCCTTATACTTAGTTAATCCTTATCTTATATATAATATGTGGCATTATATCAATGTGACACGTTTGAAAATATATGAACAATAATACCAAACTGAATTTATGTTATTACTAGCTGTTGCTCGCGACTCCGTCCGCGAAGAATAGATAAAAAATAGCCTACGACCTATTCTCAGACCTACCGAATACAGAGAAAAAGTTTCATAAAAAACGGTGAAGCCATTTCGGAGGAGTTCGGTAACAAACACCGTGACACGAGAACTTTATATATAAGATTATGTCAAACAATGACCACACGTTGTTCGTGCTAGAAAATCTCTAGGTATAGGTATAGGTTCTTTTTAGTAAAGGAAAATAGGAGTGAAACGAATAAAACCGACTAACTACGAATAAATACGATCGCAACAATGAATTTAGCTAAAGGGCGAACAAGCCGAGCCTGGCACAACTTCAATCCTCCGCTCACACCGTTCACTCCGGCACGGAGTCGACGGTGGCAGACTTATTCTACAGCTTCCGCGCAGGCGGGGACTCCGAGACGCTCGGTGTGAGCGACAACCTACGGATGTTGGGCTTGTCGTATTCCTCCATGGACATGGCTCGGGACATCCGCCGCTCCACGCCCGGCGGCGGCAGCGAAGTCAGAAGACCTTGACCCTGGCAGAACAGCAGGAGAGACTGGGCCACCTTTGCTGGCTGAAAATAAATTTGGGTTATTGCCTGGTTGATACTTGGTCTAGTATTAAACATAGTGTTCTAATGGGTAATGACACTAATGACATAAAGTGACATAACTTTACTGTCTTAACGTGACAGTTCTGTTAGGAACTGCCAAGGGAACTGCATTCAACTGCCGTTATTATTGTCAGTAGTCATATTGTCAATCAATGATATTATATACAAAAAAGAGGTAGATACGCCACCAACGCACCAAAAGTGTGCCGCGAAATGGTTCTAATTGTGACCATTGGAATCAGTCGGATTGTGACGTTTGCTTACACCTTGCGCGCAAGTGATTGACTATCTTTGTCTTTTTTCTTCATATCGTCTTAATGAAGCCATCTCTCTTAATACCGTCTGTCAATGTAATAAAATGTAAGTAAAATGAAACGTGTATGTGTGTGTGCCTGCCGCCGCGTGCGGAGCATTTTTTTTGGGCATAATGTGAGCATATAACGTATCTACACTTAAAGTATCATTGTTGTCAATAACCTAAAACTTAGTCCTCGTTGTCAATTTTGTCACGATTTAAGTACTCAACAAGTTCCCTGTCCCATGAGGCACATGTGCCTCATGCGTGACTTTACTGGTACATCCACGAGGCGCATGTGCCTCATGACTCTATGAGCGTTTAATATGTATCATTGTTACTATGGGGACGTGTCGAAAGAACGCCGCACATTGCTTCGGGACAGGGAATCTGTTAATGATCGTTAAGTTAAATTCGCTCGTTCCCTAAATATCAGTAAGTATTGCAAAATACTAGATTGCCGACTTACCCTATTTCTAAAATACCAAATTCCCAGAATATCAGACTTTCCTGTCACCGTATTTTTCTCTATATCGGATTGCAAAAAAAACTTGTTTTCAATACACCATGTTCCATTCAAAACCGAATTCCCCTGGCCTCCCCACGACGACCACGACCTGCTTGACGAGCCTGGTGATTTCACTATCTGGTATTATGGGAATTTGGTTTTGAATGGAACATGGTGTATTGAAAACAAGCTGTTTTGGCAATCCGATATAAAGAAAAACACGGTGACAGGAAAGTCTGGTATTCTGGGAATTTGGTATTTTAGAAATAGGGTAAGTCGGCAATTTAGTATTTTGCAATTCTGATATTAAGGGAACGAGCGGTTAAATTAAAAGATATTTGCTTAACGGAAACGATTTAACATCATGACAGCGGAAATTATTATTATCAATTAAAGATTTATTATCTAGCTAACAATTTAACAACCAAGAGCTCTTCAAGACTAGTGTGAATAGGCTGTTACTGTGTGAGGCCAAAGGTGTAGCGAGATACACCTTTGGCCTCATAATTATCTGCACTTTTTTTCAGGTGAGGTAAGTAGTGGGCAATTAATAATTTAATGGTGTATACATTCATGATGACGTGTGGTGCGTTTAGGTTCACTTCGTCCAGATGGCCTAGTGGTTAGAGAACCTGACTACGAAGCTTGAGGTCCCGGGTTCGATTCCCGTGTCGGGGCAGATATTTGTATGAACAATACGAATATTAGGTCTTGGGTTTTGGGTGTTTAATATGTATTTAAGTATGTATCTATCTATATAAGTATGTTTATCCGTTGCCTTAGTACCCATAACACAAGCTTTGCTTAGCTTACTTTGGGACTAGGTCAATTGGTGTGAATTGTGCCGTGATATTTATTTATTTATCTATTTCGTTATTACCAGCAATTTCTAAAATTCTAGAAAAAATAATAAATAACAGACTTGTTCAATATTTGGAAAAAAAAATCAATTTTGTCAAAAATTCAGTTTGGCTTTAGATCCAATTTATCAACTTGTGATGCTGTGCATCAACTGACTGACTATGTTGTACAAGCTCTGGACAAGGGGAAGCGGACGGTGGGAATATTTCTAGACCTTGCCAAAGCTTTTGACACAGTTTCCATTCCCATCCTTTTGCAGAAGCTTGAATCCTTGGGTATAAAAGGCACCCAGCTTAAAATATTCGCAGATTATCTTGTCGAGCGTAGTCAATGCGTAAAAATTTAAAATATTTTTAGCTCTAACCTGAAAAATACCTCTTTTGGGGTTCCTCAAGGAAGTATTTTGGGCCCCACTCTATTTTTGGTTTATATAAATGACCTCTGTAATCTAAAATTAGATGGGGGTAAAATTATAGTATATGCTGATGACACTGCTCTACTCTTTTCTGCTGACTCAGATCAAGAGGTCTATAAAATTGCACAACAAGGCTTTAATGTTGTGAATAATTGGCTTCAGCAACATTTACTGACTCTAAATGCGGGAAAAACTAATTACGTACAATTTTGTATGCGTAAATCAAATTTAACTTCAATTAACCCAAAGCTCTATGCGCACCATTGCAAGGACTCTGCAAATTACTTGTGTAAGTGTCCAACTATAACTATTACGAACAGGATAAAATATTTGGGTGTTATAATTGATGAAACACTCTCATTTAAATCCCATATCGAAGCTTTAAGTGGCAGAATCCGTAAGTTAATATTTGTTTTTAAGAAACTACGCACTATCGCGGACTCTAAAATAATCAGGCAAGTTTACTTTGCCTTAGGCCAATCTATATTAACTTATTGTATTACGTCATGGGGAGGCACATCTAAAACGTCATTACTAACCCTTGAAAGAGCTCAGCGAGCAGTGCTTAAGGTTTCCACTTTCCGTCCTTTTCTCTACCCCACTGATCTTCTCTACAAAGATTGTAAGGTACTAACAGTTAGACAAATATTCATAATGAGCACAGCCCTCAAACAGCACGCTGCACTCCCCTACAGCATTGAATCTACTAACAAAAGGAGGAAAGATATAGTTTGCCCTCGAAATATGGGAAAAAACATGCCTTCTCTTCCAGATTTTATGTATTCTTAGGACCATTTCTTTACAATAGATTAAACGCCAAGTGGGGCATATATCCTCTTACTTATAAAATAACTAAGAAAATTCTCCAAGATGAACTTCAAAAACTATCCTACGAAGATACAGAGAAACTACTGATTATTTCGAAATGAACATTATTCATATTTTTTTATTTATAGTGTTTTGTAATTTAGCTAAGTTATTAAGAACTACTGTTTTTTGCAAGTGTTAATTTAAGATAGTTTATAAGTCCTTTTCGCCTGAAACACAGGAACATCCTAGTTCAGGCATAAGTGTTTCTTACCTTTTGTATGTTTAGTTAGACTATAGATGTTATATTGTAAAAGTATTTTTGAATAAAGATTTATTATTTTATTTATTATTTATTTATTATTTTATTTATTATTTATTTATTTATTTGTTACTTGTGTGCCCAAATATGGCTGGCAAAGCCAAACTTTGTTTTGAAGGTTCTATTACAAAGTGCGCAATGTAATTGACCACTTTCATTGTGTGTGTAAGTGTAGGTAGGTCTCGGACGGGGCTTTATAATAAGGTGTTTGGCATCCAGGTGCTCTAAGCAATGCGTTTCAAAACCTGTAACAGCCTTAAATATTCACAGAGCTGCGCCATTCTGGTCTCTGTTTCGCGAGATCTTCCCAACTTTCACATGGGATAATTACATGCGGCGAGGTGGCGCTTTAGTAACATCCTTGTAACGCAAGAACTGGCCTCCAGGAGTCCGCTTTCCCTCCTTTAATTGGGAGTAGAATACGGCCTTAGGGAGTCTCCCATCATCCATACGCACAATGTGTCCGCACCACCTAAGTTGTCTTTTAATTAACAATGACTCAATGCCATTGAGATTGGTTCGCCTGATGATTTCTGTGTTTAAGACTCGGTCCTGCCACTTATTATTAATCGTATGGCAATAGAAACATGAGGGCAATCAGAGAACAGCTTTGAGGTTGCTAAGCCAGGCAGCTACGTCAGGAGTCAGATTGTCTAAGTCTTCAGCAGGACCGGGGTAGGAATGAAGGGGGCAGCGCCGGAAGATGTGCTCGATGGTTTGCTCCTCCTCACCGCAATCGCAGAGTGGAGAATCCCTCCAACCCCACTTATGTTGCAGGGAATAACAACGCCCATGCCCAGTTCTCAGCCTGTTCAAACGGCACCAGAGCTTGCGGGGCAGATCGAAACCTTTTGGCTTTATTGTGGGATCAATGTGCAGTGCGGATTTTCCCCCCATGGCAGAAGACCATTCAGCCTTCCACCTATCCGCGAGACTAAAGCCGTTCAGAGTCTGAGCTGTGGAACAGGGCGGGTTCCGAGACTTCAGTCGGTGTGGAGAGGGGTTGCAGAACTCAGCATGAGCGGGCAGCGAGGGATTTCTCGTAATCTTCTCGGCTTCTCTTTTCAACGCTTGCTCGCGACGCAAATGAGGCGGGGCAATGTGACTCAATACCGGCAACCAGTGGGTGGGAGTAGATTTGATGGTGCCAGAGATGCAACGCATGGTCTCGTTCAGCTTAACGTCCACCTTATTGGTGTGAGCACTTCCGAGCCAAACTGGTGCACAGTACTCCGCCGCCGAGTAGACAAGCGCAATGTCCGATGTGCGCAAACAGTCGGCAGAGGCTCCCCAACTGGTGCCGCAGAGTTTGTGAAGAAGATTATTCCTCGTTGCGACCTTCTGTGAGAGTTTTGACAAATGTTCCCTAAATGTCAGGGACCTATCCAACGTCACCCCCAAATACTTCGGACAAGGACTGTACTTAAGGGCCTTGCCGTTCAGGTGTACAGCTGGTTGGTGGCCAGCCATCTGGTTGGAGAGATGGAAACAGGAAACTTCAGTTTTGCTAGCACTCGGAATAAGTCTCCACGCGCTGAAATATGCTGACAGGGCTATCAAGTCAGATGTCAGCGAAAGGGTTCCAGTTTCAAAATCCCTGCTTTGGCTTATAAGTGCAATGTCATCAGCATATATAAACTTGACAGCATCTGTGTGCGGAAGGTCCGAGATATACAGGTTAAACAACAATGGAGCAAGAACAGAGCCCTGCGGAAGACCGTTGCTTAACTTACGTTTTCTGCTTTTCCTGCCGCCCAAGAACACCTCAAAGAACCTTTCAGAGAACATGTTAGAGATCAGGTCCACGACCTCTCTACTTGGTATTACTGACAGTAGCTTATAAATTAAGCCATGTCTCCAGACCGTGTCATAGGCGGCTGTAAGGTCAATAAAAACTGCACTTGACTTGAGACGACTCTGGAAACCAGCTTCTATATGGTTCGTAACAGCCAAAACCTGATCAACGCAACTCCTACCCCTCCGGAAGCCGGCTTGTTCGGGCGGGATTACAGCCTCTATAAGTGGCTCAATCCGACTTAGGAGGAGACGCTCAAGCAGCTTATGTGTACAGCTGAGTAGCGCAATAGGTCTTTAACTCTCGGGAAGATGTTCAGGTTTACCCGGTTTGAGCACAGCGACTACTTTTGCTAACTTGAACTCCTTTGGCAGGTTGTTTTTTGCCAATATGTCTGAGAACATGACTGAGAGCCAGCTGACCGCAACTGGACCCATGTGCTTGATGAACTCATTGAAGATGTTGTCAGGGCCAGCGGCTTTATTATTTTTGAGCTGCTTTATGGCTCTTGTGACTTCGTCCATGCAGAAAGCACCAGCCAATTCATGGTTTCTATGTGAGTTCTGTTTAAGCGTCGAGAGATCTTTCTTGATTATTTTAGAGAAGACTTTGTCACTTTTAGCTCTTGTAAGTTCCACCAGTCGGGCAGCCACAATGTCTGGGTGAACACTCTGGCAGTTTCTTGCGGTAGCGTGTTTCCCAGTAAGGGTGTTGAGTGTTTTCCAAGCCTTTCTGCTGGAACGCTTAAAATCGACTTTCTCAACGGTAGCCTCCCACCTCGCTTTGCGTCTTTCATCCAGGGATGCTAGGAGATCAGCACCAATTCCAGGGTAAGTATTCTTTATAAAGGTCCTCACTCCTAGGGCTCCAGCCCGGTATATATTCTTTCCTAAAACCTCTGGGTATATTCTTTTTTGCAGCCTTGAAGATCAGCTCACAGAATTCACCGAAATTGGAGGAATTTGCATCCAGATTGACAGAGGCCAGAGCAAGGTCAAGGTGTTCCTTATAGCCACACCAATCCGCCCGGGCAAAATTCCATCTCGGTAGAGGCATGGAGTTTTTTAAGGGAATTTTAGCACCGACCTCCACAAGGACGGGCCTGTGCTGACTGTTTGGAAAGTTAGTTAACACCGAGCGGGTACATGGGAGAGGACGATCGAGGTGGTCCCTGGATACAAACACTAGGTCAGGATTGTAATCCTTCTTCCACCTGGCCGAAAGGAACGTGCCTTTATCCTTTGCGTCAAAGACCAAATGCAAGTTGTTCATTTCCGCCCATTGATCCAGTACCTCACCATTCGCATCCGCCACCACATACCTCCATTTCGTGTGATGGCTATTAAAATCTCCAACGAACACGTTCGGATGTGGTTGGGCAGGAAGAACTTCCGCAGACCACAGGGCACCCGGAGATTTGTAGAATTTTGTTACAAAGATGCCATCTACTTGCACCGCAATGTGGTAAATACAATCCTTTTCGCTGGCGGAGGCAAGTTGTACGTTGGCAATATCTGACCTGACAAAAGTGGCTATACCATGTTTAGGATGGTGGATGGCTTTTACGAGAGTGTAACCAGGTAGCTTCGCCCTTCTCCCAAAATCTGCTTCATCTCTTGTGTGAGTTTCCTGAATATTAACAACATCAACTCTGTAGCCCTTTAATACCTTTGTCAAATAATCACTCTTAGCTAAACTTATTCCTTCTATATTAAGTTGCAGGATGCGTACTGAGGGTCCGACATCCCTTGTTGGTAGACTCCAAATGGAGCGCCCCTTGGGTAAATTGGTAGCATGATCACTGACAGTAGCGATCGCCATGATTGCGCATAAACATATAAGCATCTCTCTGATTGCCTTGTTGCCTTTTAAAGGCGTTACTCTTTTAGCACCACCCAGGGGACACGTGCAGGGCTATGGAGGGTGAATCCTACGGACGCGAGTAACAAATTGTCCCCCACTTGATGCGAAGTATAGATCTCAGGCACTTCATGTGAAAGGAATCGAGGCACTTTATGTCGCTCCTATAAAGGCACCAAGTTTCTGAGGCATATAGTAAGATCGGCTGAATGATTGCTTTATACACAGATATTTTTGTCAGCCTAGGTCATGCGAAAAAATAAATACATAAGTACGAGTACGAATATGATAGTTGAATTAATTCGCTTCGATTTTTTTTCATTAATTTACTTATTATAGTTATTATTTTTTAAAATTTGTTAATGTAAATTGACTTAATATAATGAAATAATATAACCTGTTCAGACACGCTGGCCCCCTCCCATCTACATGGAACCAATAACAGAGCTGGTGCGGCTTGTGAAGCGGCTGAAAAAGCTAAAGCATGCAAATACAGGGGTCTAGGCTCCGAATATGATTTTGTCCCATTCGGTGTCGAGACCCTTGGTCCGTGGGGTCCTAGCGCCATAAGGCTTTTTAAGGAAATAGCAAAAAGGTTAGTCGACATCACAGGAGACCGAAGAGCTGGCAGCTACCTTGGACAAAGAATTAGTCTAGCTATTCAAAGGGGGAACGCTGCCAGTATCTTCGGAACCTTACCTAAAGGGACTCCTTTAAAATTTTTAGTAAATAACTATAATGTATTTTAGTTATTTACTATATTATATTTTTTAAGGTTTTTAGTTTTAGGTTAATTGTTCTAGTATATACAGGGTTATTTTTAATTCACTGACATCCTCTTAACCCTGAATTCCTATCACTCAAACAAATGTTATTTGTTTTACGACTTTTTAAAATGAAGCACTTTTTTTCCCATACAAATACACAGAGTATCGTAAAAATAAGAGGAAATCTCAAATTTTCAAAACGTTATTACACCAAAAATATTAAGTTATGACAAAAGCCGTAAAACAAAAAACATTTGTTTAAGTGGTTGGAGTATAGGGTTAAAAGGATGCTAGTGAATTACAAATAACCCTGTATATATATTTTCTCAAACATGCTTTGAAATGTATGCGTTAATGTCACGAAATGAAGCCATGAAGTTTGTTGTTTATGGCTCCCTACATTACTTCTTGGCCTAGGCCATAAAAGTAAGTATGAAAAACCATTATTGTCCGCTGCTGTAACTTTTTAAATTTGCTTACTAACACTAAACTGACAAAGGAAAAATTACATACAGCCAACTTACGACATTAAAAAAAATCTATCTTCTTTTATTTCTATAAAACCGCCTAAACTACTGGTGATGGATGGATGGATGTATGGATTTAAGGATGTACGGATGGATGTATGGATGTATGGATGGATGTATGGATGGATGGATGGATGGATGTATGGATGGATGGATGTATGGATGGATGTATGGATGGATGTATGGATGGATGTATGGATGGATGTATGGATGGATGTATGGATGGATGGATGGATGTATGGATGGATGGATGTATGGATGGATGTATGGATGGATGTATGGATGGATGTATGGATGGATGTATGGGTGGATGTATGGATGGATGTATGGAGGGATGTATGGAGGGATGGATGGATGGATGGATGGACGGATGGATGGATGGTTGGATGGATGGATGCATGGATGGATGTATGGATGGATGTATGGATGGATGGATGTATGGATGGATGGATGTATGGATGGATGTATGGATGGATGGATGTATGGATAGATGGATGAATGGATGGATGTATGGATGGATGTATGGATGGATGTATGGATGGATGTATGGATGGATGTATGGATGGATGGATGGATGTATGGATGGATGGATGTATGGATGGATGTATGGATGGATGTATGGATGGATGTATGGGTGGATGTATGGATGGATGTATAGAGGGATGTATGGAGGGATGGATGGATGGATGTATGGATGGATGGATGGATGTATGGATGGATGGATGTATGGATGGATGTTTGGATGGATGTATGGATGGATGTATGGGTGGATGTATGGATGGATGTATAGAGGGATGTATGGAGGGATGGATGGATGGATGGATGGACGGATGGATGGATGGATGTATGGATGGATGTATGGATGGATGGATGTATGGATAGATGGATGAATGGATGGATGTATGGATGGATGTATGGATGGATGTATGGATGGATGTATGGATGGATGGATGGATGGATGTATGGATGGATGTATGGATGGATGTATGGATGGATGTATGGATGGATGTATGGGTGGATGTATGGATGGATGTATGGAGGGATGTATGGAGGGATGGATGGATGGATGGATGGACGGATGGATGGATGGTTGGATGGATGGATGCATGGATGGATGTATGGATGGATGTATGGATGGATGGATGTATGGATGGATGGATGTATGGATGGATGTATGGATGGATGGATGTATGGATAGATGGATGAATGGATGGATGTATGGATGGATGTATGGATGGATGTATGGATGGATGTATGGATGGATGGATGGATGTATGGATGGATGGATGTATGGATGGATGTATGGATGGATGTATGGATGGATGTATGGGTGGATGTATGGATGGATGTATAGAGGGATGTATGGAGGGATGGATGGATGGATGGATGGATGGATGGACGGATGGATGGATGGTTGGATGGATGGATGATGATGATGATGATGATGATGATGCATGTTTGAGAAAAGCTCTATACAATCCTCGGCCGGAAGAGGGATTGCTGGACTCGTTTTATCCGGCCTCGTCTACGACTCGGCCGTATACCCCAAATCTCGTCCATCAATCCCTTACTTCACGGCCTCTGCAGTAATGTACTATTTTTATTTCTGTATAATTAGTTAATTACTTTAATGTTATGTTATTAATAAATAATGATGATACCAATATATAAAAAAAAATAATGAAATATTAATTAAGTAGTTAAAAAGTGGATATTATAATTTTATTTTTGACTGATACATTGTGGCATTTTTCGTTAGTTAAAAATTGAGTAGGTATCTTATCAAGCTCTAATAAAAATATTGCATGCCTAACGCACTCGTAGGTAGAACATGAGCACACGCTGAGTCATGGAGACCTGTAGGTATAATTGCTGTATTACTGTGTTCTGTCTGGCAATAAATAGGTTTGAACTTTGAACATAATTGTTCAAAGTTGTTGTTGTTGTTGTAGTTGTTGTTGTTGTTTAATGTGTTAATACCAGTGATCGTAGATTTTGTAGCATTTTTGGTGCAGTGCTAGGGTTGTCAGTAGTGCCCAATATTCATTTGTTTGAACCAAGAATCAAATAAAATCAAAGGTATTTCATCATCATCATCATCCCAGCCTATATATGTCCCACTGCAGGGCACAGGCCTCCTCTCAAAATGAGAGGGCGAGCCCATTGCGCATTGGGAAATTCAAAATCATTGGGTGGGCAAAGGCATTTAGAACTAAGTACCTAATAACTTAAAAATTAATAATATAGAGATGGTTGGTAATGAAATAAATGATTTAAGTCTCGTCTTGAAGACCGCCTGTTATCTACCTCTACTTTTATTAAGTTTTATGTTCTGTATTCTGTATTTTTTGTGTCTTTTTTTGAGGTGTGCAGTAGAAATCGAAAATACAAAAAATGTTCTTAGAACATGTAAAGCGCAACCCAATATGCATAATGAAATGAAGGGTTAATTTACTATATGAGAAAATGTCTAACGCAGTTGCAATAAATCCTTATCCCCTTAAGAGGCTGACAACACCTAATTTTGTTGAAATTGATGTCATTTAAACAGTTTTTTAAGAAAAACTGTTTGTTCTAGCACATCAAAAAAATTATATGTTAATATTCATCATATTTCAAAGACCGTGGACGGACTCGATACATAATTGGACGAAATCGGCTCGATAGAAAATAATTGCAAAGATAGGTCTTAAAATCATCATTAAACGGTTCTATGTCTTTATTTTTTTGGCGTATGCGTCTGCAATTAAAAACATGAAGTCAACATATTCATACCTAAACCGCTAACGAGTCATATTTCACAAATAATCCACAGTTTTTTTTTAATTCAATATTTGCCCGATAAATTTCAATATACCCGGCTGCCCAGTAATAGCGGCATCTCCTTTACTCCGATACAAACAGACAGTGTGCGCCGACGTTGGTGTTGACAGCGCCTTAATTTATTGTTTATTATTATTTATGATTATACAGGGTGAAATTTTGAACGTGATACCAAATAAGTGTTTCTAGCTTAGTTACTGCTGGATAACATAATGCATTTACGCAATTGTTGTAATTGGTCTGATAAAATTTTGGATATTCATACTTTGTTGTAGATAAATTATGAACTAAATGTATGGACACCTCAAATTTAACAATACTACCTAATTCTAACAACTGTAGTGGTAGAGCCATGCTAGCCGCTGCATCACGAATGGGCCGGCTCGTCCGGGGCAGTACCACCCTCTCACAGAACACCAGCGTGAAGCAGCAGTAATCCTGCTTGCGTTTCGTACGGTCAGTGAGAGTGCCGGGGGCCCAATACCTCACCCCTTCCCTCTCCCCCTCCCTCTCCCCCTTCCCCTATTTCCTCTCCTTTAAGGCCGACAACGCACTGGCATCGTGTAAAGCGCTGCGGGTGTCTATGGACAGTGGTGTTCATTTAACATCAGGTGACCCACTAGTTCGTTTGTCTGGCCTATCTAACATAAAAAAAAAAACTGGGTAAATGCATTATAGTGTCCAGCATTAACGAAACTAGAAACACTAATTTTGTATTACGTTCAAAATGTCACCCTGTTTGGGCCAATCAACTTTTAAACCGACGTTTTTGGTGTCTCCTGCGTTACCAAAATTGTCTCTGGCGTTACCAAAAAATCGTACTTCCAACAAGATATTTCACGGTTTAATAGGTTAAACTTACGTAGGATGGTATGTATTCATGTACACCATCTATTAAATTACAGAAAAAACATGTTTACCTACAAAAATCTGCAATTGTTTAAAAAATGTCGTGGACAGATTAGTGTCGGTTTAAAAGTTGATTGGCCCGTTTACGTCCCACTGTAAGGTACAGGACTCCTCTCAAAAGGACAGGGCTTGGGCCGTAGTTCCCGCGCGGGCCCCGTGCGGATTGGGAACTTCATTCACACCATATCCTTCTCCGTAAAGCTCATGGTTAATTTCAAATATAATTTCCGCTCATGAATTCCGAAAAACTCGAGTGAGCTCGGATTCGAACCCACGACTCTCTGCTTGAAAGGAATAGGACGGTCGAACCAGTAGACCACTTCCCACGCTTATAGATTAAAACTAAAATAATATAGAAGAAATTTTATTTATTTTTACAAAATAACAACTTTGTATGTACCTATATGTTTAATGTTTAATGTATATGTATATATTGGAGCATTGGTCGCAGAATGAAAAGCAGCTATATGGAATGCATACCTGTTAAGTATATTTTTAAAGCTAGTGGCATTTTCAACAATTACAATGGATATTGTGACGTATTACAAAAGCAATAAGGTTGAATTTCCAAAGCAATGCATGTGGTCGGTAAATCGCCTTTTTATTGTCGTGCATAAACATTTGCAAACGATTCCGTAATTTTATTTAACAATAAAATAAGGTATAAAAACAGGGACTAAGTATAAAATTAACATAACTAAAACTAACTTAAAATAGCTAAACAGAAATTAACAATTAAAAACTAAAAATTATTATCTAAATTTGGACCCTTAGGTAGGGTGCCCATCACGCAGGCAGCATTCCCACGTTGAATTGCTATAGCAAGTCTTTGTGCGAGAAAGCTGCCTGCGCGAGGGTCACCTGTTGCCTCTCTCAGGCGCTTGCTTTGCAAACCAGTTTTTGATCACTACCTGGTCTCCCAAAAGGTCTCCCCAAATATATCTACGCAGAATCGGCTTCACCCGTTCGGAAAAACCTTTATATCAACGCAATAAGAGCGAAAAACACGTCGATCGGCTCAATGTCACGAACGGTCATTCACGCCGCATACATAACGAAAATGACAAACTTGTATTTTTATAAAAATATCTTACTTGCAACGACATTGTTCATGCCACTTTCTAATAGATCAAAAAGTATCGGTAAGGTAAACGTATCAATGCTCGACACCTCAACGCCCAGTAGATGACAACCATCTCTCACCTCTTACTATGACATAAGATTGCTGGTGCCATGTTTTGGGTCAGTGTCGAGCACAGGGACATTTACCTTACTGTGTCATGATGCGCTTATTCTTTTTACACTTTCCAGGCAATGGGATCGCAAATGCCGATCTTGTATTGGCTTATACACACAGAATTGAAATGAAATATAATATTTATGACACCATAAAATGACGATAAATTTTGTTCATTTAACGACCGCTTTAGCCTAGTTGGTAGTGACCCTGCCTACGAAGCAAGAGGTCCTGGGTTCAAATCCCGGTAAGGGCATTTATTTGTGTGATGAGCACGAATATTTGTTCCTGAGTTATGGATGTTTTCAATGTATTTAAGTATTTATTTATCTATATAAGTATGTCTATCGTCGTCTAGTACCCATAGTACAAGCTTTGCTTAGTTTGGGACTAGGTCGATTTGTGTGAGATTGTCCCCCTAATATTATTATTATTATTATTATTTTATTTAAAACCAAGTTCTAACTCCTTGTCAGTCAACTGGACGAGTCGGACGGATTGTTGCCACAGATTTGCCGTGCTCCAGTATGCTAAAGGTGAGACCAGCGATAGTTCACAATTCCCGAATAAACGGCCGCTCACTTCGCCCGCTTTCGCATCCAGAGCCACGTGAAGAGCCGTCTGTGCACCCTCCCAAGGTGTCTTAAACAAATAGTAGCATAAATATGTAATAAACAATCCACAAAGCACAAATGGAGTGTAGATACCAGTTCCCACTAATCCAGGGTTAACACTGTTGACCACCACGTAGGCTCCTTTCAGCCGTTTTGCAAGTTCCCGGGAAAACGATATCACACAAATTTTGCTATTGCAGTATTGATGGCCAGGTATCCAGTAATAACCGGTCTTGTTCATATTTTCAATGTCAATCCTCCCGATCCAATGTAAGTACGATGACGTATTGAGGATCCTGCTCGGTTCTGATGACTCCCCTGTTCTCTTAAGAAGCGGGAGCAACAGGATCGTCAATAGGAAGTGTCCATAGTAGTTAACCTGCATTACAAAGTTCATCCCGTCTTTGGTTTGGAAGTCTCTGTGGACGCCGATGCCTGCGTTGTTTACCAACAGATCCAATCTGTCTTCCATTGTCAGAATATCACCCGCAAATTCACGTACAGATTTCAAGGAAGATAGGTCGAGTAACTTGAAAACGATGCTTTTGTTTCCTGTTTCTTCTTTGATGGTTTTTAAGGCGTTCGATCCCTCTTGTTCGAATGGGCAAGCAATTATGACCCTCGCGCCTCTGTGAGCGAATTCCTTTGCAATTTCCAGGCCCATTCCTGCCGTTCCGCCGGTGACGATGGCAGTTCTACCATCCAATCTCTTCTTTGTAGTGCATATCGCGTTGGTGGACTTTTGGTACAGTCTTACGAGGAAGAGTATTACTGGAGTCACAAGAATAACTGCAGCTACTAACAAATATGCCATTGTGAAACAAGCTGATGTAACGGCAAGTGGACAGAAAATGCTCTGTACGGCAAAAACAAGTTGTTACAATGTATTTGTAAATATGGATATATACGTGACTTCTTTTGTTTATTAATAATTATTAGTAACTTTTGCCCACGACTTTGTAGAGATACTTATAAGTATAAGAAAACTCACATTCTCTATCCCGCGGGAGATTCCAAAATCTCTTCTTACTCCACTTCTACGGTCTTAGAAGAATATATCTGCCAAGTAAAGGCCAAGTATCAAGTCTGTATAACAGCGTGTATAATTAATAGTCTTCTTTATACCTTATCGTGTAGGAATTTTTTAAGTCCTGATTTCAGTTATTAACATTATAATCACTGTAGCGTCAGATGTGTGGTTCGTAAGTCAAGGCATAATGAGAAATCGGTCCAATGCCCTGCCCGCGCGAAGGCCGACTAACTTTCAAACTACACACGTGGACAGCCAACATGGCGCGCGCACAAGCAGCCAGCCATTGTAGATCTGCGGCTCAGTCCGTTACAAAGCGAGCCGGGGGTCTCCCTCGGTTTGCACTTTAACATGCTACGTCATCGTCAGCAGAAAAAGTCAAAAGTCAAAAGTGTTTTATTTGTGAAACATAGCAGGTGATGGCTGCATAAATACAGAGATGTTACATTTCCTCGTGTTGAACTACTTATGTTTCGCCAATCGGTATACAAAAACTTGGCTTAATATTTATATTATGCTTATCTGAAAATTACACTACATTATCATTACAGAATCATAAAATTACGGGAGTTTTTTTTCCTTTTGTCGCATAAATTATGATCCCGTTCGCAAATCGTCCCATTCGGCAATTCGTCCGTTCGCGATTGATCCCGTTCGCAATTCGTCTCGTTAGTAAATCATCTAAATTCGAATTGCGTTTCCGGGACGATTTGCTAACGGGACGAATTGCGAACGGGACCAGTCGCGAATGAGACGAGGTGCGTTTGCGGGACGATCTTTACGCTTAGTATAAGTTTTCCTTCACTTCAATACTTCTCGATCGCGTTTACGTAAAAAATTCAATTCGCCTCCGCGCGCGCGCGTCTATGTTTGAAATTTTTACGTAAACGCGATCGAGAAGTATTGAAGTGAAGGAAAACTTATACTAAGCATACTGCTAACGGGACGAATTGCCGAACGGGACAATTTGCGAGGAACTCCCCAATATCGATACACTCCATAATGGATGCTTTTCCCATATAGTAGTGAGCACAGGTTTACATCTAGTTTTCATATTGGGCGCAGGAGCGATCTGTCTGGCGAATCTTGGGGGAGGCCTATGTTCAGCAGTGGACGTGTTTAGGTTAAAATGATGATGATGGTAAGATAGATCTAAAAGGTTATTAATATAATAACGCATTGTTCTTGAGGGTATGTATTACAATACCGAAGTACGAAAGACCGAATGTATTAAAACATCGAATGGGTCAAAAGACCGACACGATTTTTTTCTGAAACCGTAAACTTCTCAGAATGTATTAAAACGGCATCATACAGAACCCATTAGGTTAGGTTAGGTTTGTTTTATAACAATCTTCAGAAAAAAATCGTGTTGGTCTTTTGACCCATTCGATGTTTTAATACATTTGGTCTTTCGTACTTCGGTATTGTAATACATACCCGTTCTTGACCTGGTGTATTAAAACATATTTCAATGTTTTACGTATTTTGTTGTTCAAGAACCAAGAACACCTTAAGCCTAATGTAATAAATGATAACAATGATGAACTATGTTTATTCAAAGCTATGTTTTAACTCCTTGTCAGTCAATTGGACGAGTCGAACGGAGTCTGCCCACAGCTCTGCCGTGTTCCGGTACGCGAAAGGTGAGACTCGCGATATTTTACAATTCTTGAACAAATATCCGCTCACTTCGCCAGCTTCCTCATCCAGAGCCACGTGGAGAGCGGTCTGTGCACCCTCCCAGGGAGTCTTATACAGATAGTATAATAAATTTGATACGAACAATCCCGTTATCCCAAGAAAACCGAAGATACCAGTTCCCACTGCTCCGGGGTCAACACTGTTGACCACGACATGGTCTCCTTTTAGCCGATTCGATAGTTCTCGGGAAAACGATAACACACAAAGTTTACTGTTGGAGTATTGATAGTCAGGTATCCAGTAATAACCGTTTTTATTCATATTTTCAATGTCAATCCTCCCAAGCCAATGCGAAATTGATGACGTATTGACGATCCTACTCGGTTCTGATGGCTGCCCCGTTCTTTTAAGAAGTGGGAGCAGCAGGGTCGTCAACAGGAAATGTCCATAGTAGTTGACCTGCATTACAATATTCATCCCGTCTTTTGTTTGGAAGTCTTTGAACGCGTTGATGCCCGCGTTGTTTATCAACAGATCCAATCTGTGTTCCGTTGTCAGAATATCGCCTGCAAATCCACGTACAGATTTCAAGGAAGATAAATCGAGTAACTTAAAAACGATGCTTTTGTTTCCTGTTTCTTCTATAATAGTTTTTTTGGCGTTGGAACCCTCGTGTTCAAACGGACAAGCGATGATGACCCTCGCGCCTCTGCGAGCGAACTCCTTTGCAATTTCCAGGCCCATCCCTGCCGTTCCGCCGGTGACGATGGCAGTTCTACCATCCAACCTCTTCTTGGTGGTGCATATCGCGTTGGTGGACTTTTGGTACAGTCTCACGAGAAAAAGTATAACTGGAGTAACAAGAAGAACTACTACTATCAGAGAAGCCATAGTACATAGTACATACGCGACGACAATTAGACAGACAATGGTGTGCAAACGACTTAAATACACCGTATTTATACTTACGATGTTAACACCATATTTGAAAACTAGCTTTGCCCGTGATTTCGTCCACGTGGACTTAGATTTATCTCAACTAGGTCATTAAATGCAACTTGATCTTATATTCAAAATTATTAATTTATTTTACGATTCCGTACAGAAATGGATGGATTGTTAGTTGTTAGGCTCCCTGAGGCTTTATCCCGATTAGCCTGTCTAGACTTAGCGCGTGGTATCCTATCTGCGTCTTTTATCGTGTTTTTCCATTTGATATATATCTTTCAGTATGTTCCACTGGTCCGTTTAATTCCCAGAATACCCCATTGTTAGTTGTACGTTATTGCGACAAGACGATGGCCCAGACGAATAAACGTGAATAATTTTTTTTCGTATAAAGGCCAAATTTTTTTGCTTCTTATGGTTTTATATACCCTAAGGCACGTTGTAAAATTTTTTCAAGCCAATCTAATTTATTGAATCAGGCGTTACTTTGCGGAGGTCCATATTAATGAACTGAAACTATTACTTTACTCACCCGCGACCTTACGATAGTTACGTTTTTGTAAGAAACGCGTGTTCATGCAGTTCCTCCACCTCCACACTGTACAAACACACACAAATCAAACAAACCCAACCATCACCACTACCAAACTACACTGACGCGTTTCGAACTCAACCAGAGCTTATCTTCAGAGTTGGCACCACAACCGTATGCTATGCTACCAAAGTTAAACTAACAACATTTTAACAACTAACAGTTTAACGTGACAACGTCATAACAAATCATTCAAAAAACAAAAATGAAACCAGGCGGTCACCCATCCAAGTAAGTACTGACCGTGCCCGACGTTGCTTAACCTCGGTGATCGCACGAGAACCGGTGTTTTGTCAAATTATCTTGAAACTACTCTCTTGCTTGTGAACTACTCTCTCTAGCACTTTAGATAATATTGGGAGGATACTAATTGGTCGCATGTCTTTATACTCCTCGGCCGTGTTAGATTTGGGTATTGGCTTTACCTTTGCAAGTTTCCAGGCCTCCGGGAAAATATTCGTCGCAATTGATGTATTGAACGACCAGATGGCCTAGTGGTTAGAGAACCTGACTACGAAGCTTGAGGTCCCGGGTTCGGGGTGCCCGTGTCGGGGCAGTATTTGTATGAGAAATACGAATGTTTGTTCTCGGGTCTTGGGTGTTTAATATGTATTTAAGTATGTATCTATCTACATATACAAGTATGTTTATCCGTTGCTTAGTACCCATAACACAAGCTTTGCTTAGCTTACTTTGGGATTGGGACTAGGTCAATTGGTGTGAATTGTCCCATGATGTGCGTGATTACAGGCAGAGTGACATCTAATATAAGGCGTATCATTTCTATTGTCAAATTGTCGTGCCCACTAGCATTCGTTTGTATTAAGGAGATTATCTTGCGGATTTCATCTTCTGTGCAACTTTATACATAAAAAACATGCTCGTCGAGTTTTTTTTTTTGGACAGCACATTTATTTGTAAAAAAATTATCTATGTTTTATTTTTAGGAATTGCATCTTTAATTGCCAACATCAAGTCTAAAGTCTTTGATCAGCGTGTGTTGCCAGTGATGACTTATGGCACTGAGACGTGGCCGCCAACGATGGGCCTCATAAGGACGCTCAAAGTCACTCAGAGGGAAATGGAGAGGGCTATGCTTCGGAGTTTCTTGCGGGATCGCATTAAAAATGATGAAATCCGCGCAAGAACTATAGTCACCGACATAGCTCGAAGAATCGCCAGACTCAAGTGGCAGTGCAGAGCACATCATCGTAGAACTGATGGCCGATGGGGCAAAAAGGTTCTCGAGTGGCGTCCGCGGACCGGAAGACGCAGTGTAAGTAGGCCTCCAACAAGATGGAGCGGCGACCTGGTGAGGGTGGCGGGAACGCATTGGATGCGGATGGCACAGGGCCGGTCTGTTTGGCGAGCCTTAGGGGAGGCCTATGTTCAGCAGTGGACGTCTTTCGGCTGAAATGAAGAGCCACGGCACGCGTCATCATGAATGACTCGGTTTATAAATAACAGAACTACCCCTTATAAAAGTTTCCTTCAAATAATATTCCACGAACAGACAGCGACCTATTACAGTTTTATTATATGTACCGATTTGCATACAATTACAAAGCTAAACATCACAACTTCCGAATATGTAATTATGCAGCAAAATATTACTCATGGTTTTACAAAAATAATGAGCTTGAATAGATAGAGTTAAAATTGGTGGTATTAGTGATTTAGTAATCAATTGAATCACCTAAACATGTTCGCTAGTGTTACTCGATTGAATCACCTAAATGATCAGTTGAATCACCTAAACATGACCGCTAGTGTTACCCGATTGAATCACCTAATTGATCAATTGAATCACCTAAACATGACCGCTAGTGTTACTCAATTGAATCATCTAAATGATCAATTGAATCACCTAAACATGACCGCTAGTGTTGGTTACCTATCATATTCTCGAAAAGCTCATTTCCGAATATTAAAATTCCGAAAACGAAACTCCTTTTTTTCATTTTCCAAATTATTGTTTGTCCGAAATTTTATTTACCATATTTTCTTTTGCCAAATTTTTTAAAATCCATTTTTTTATTTGCCAAATGATTCAAAATCCAACTGCATGAAATTCCGTAAGATCATTTGCCAAATATATATTTATTCCGCAAAATTATTATTCCGCAAAGGTCAGGGGTGCAAAAGGCGACCATACAATTATGTGTGGAGCGTAATATTCATTTTGTTTGTTTAATGTTGCCCAAATATTTTATTGAGTTTGCTATGTGGGTAGGGGGGGTTTTGTAGGTGGTTATAAAAAAAATAACTAACACCAAAAGCTAATGCGGGAGCTTTGCTCCGCTATGCTCCCGCATTAGCCTTTGCACCTAATCTATCCGAGTCGCTTCCGCTCCGAACCGTCTTGCTCGCTCGCTTCGCTCGCTCGCTAAAAATTAAGCAATGTTGTCTTACTCTTATGTTAGGTTAGGTAGATAATAAAAACATACTTTTGGCTTTTCGTTACATTTAGATTATGAAAATATGGCAACAGATTAGGTTGGCAAATAAAAAAATGGATTATTGTAATTCGGGATTTTGAATTTGTTGGCAAATAAAACTGTGATTAAATGAATTTGTGGCATTATGAAGTTGTGGAAAAACAAAACATATGGATTTTAAAAATTCGGTGAACCGTTTTCGGATAAATGAAATTGGAGTAAAGGAGTTTCTAAACATTGATAGGTTACCGCTAGTGTTACTCGATTGAATCACCTAAATGATCAATTGAATCACCTAAACATGACTGCTAGTGTTACTCTATTGAATCACCTAAATGATCAATTGAATCACCTAAACATGTCCGCTAGTGTTACTCGATTGAATCACCTAAATGATCAATTGAATCACCTAAACATGACCGCTAGTGTCACTCAATTGAATCATCTAAATGATTAATTGAATCACCTAAACATGACCGCTAGTATTACTCAATTGAATCATCTTAATGATTAATTGAATCACCTAAACATGACCGCTAGTATTACTCAATTGAATCATCTAAATGATTAATTGAATCACCTAAACATGACCGCTAGTGTCACTCAATTGAATCATCTAAATGATTAATTGAATCACCTAAACATGACCGCTAGTATTACTCAATTGAATCATCTAAATGATTAATTGAATCACCTAAACATGACCGCTAGTATTACTCAATTGAATCATCTAAATGATTAATTGAATCACCTAAACATGTCCGCTAGTGTTACTCGATTGAATCACCTAAATGATCAATTGAATCACCTAAACATGACCGCTAGTGTCACTCAATTGAATCATCTAAATGATTAATTGAATCACCTAAACATGACCGCTAGTATTACTCAATTGAATCATCTAAATGATTAATTGAATCACCTAAACATGACCGCTAGTATTACTCAATTGAATCATCTAAATGATTAATTGAATCACCTAAACATGACCGCTAGTGTTACTCGATTAAATCACCTAAATGGAGACCTTTAACTTTTGCCAAATGCACTTTTGCAAAAAGTGTAACACATTTTTTTGTACGCATATCTCCTGTGGACATGGCAAAAAATAAAGGTCTATTAGCCAATCAACGCCTGGCCAACTTTGGGTCCATTTAAATAAACCTTAAGTTTGGAGACTCGGAGGTGGTAATTCTATGTCCACAGGAGAGACAACTTTTGTTCCGTGTACGACCCAAATTAAACTGCTAGTGTTACTAAAAATTGTAACTCACCGCTTCCGCTAGCACGTCTCCGACCTTCTCCATCTTGAGAATAGTAACTTTGTCTTTATCCAGTTCCTTGTACATCTTCTCCACGACGCTGGAGTACGGACTGAGAAGGCCTGTGATGAGCAGGATGTCCGGTTGGCAGCCCCGGAGGATTAGATCCTTGCGGCTATAATAATAAGGGTCATTATAATATCAAGGCACACGAGGCGCACTCGCCACCCGCACCTCTCCCGATCCCTTTTGTCCTTGTACCTCCCAGCCCCTGTACCGCGCGGGTGAAGACTCATTTAAACGGTTTAGCTATAGTCTTTAACTATGGTCCAAGCCAAACCTAGTTTTTTTGCTACAGTTCCTGTATGAAAATATACATGTCTCGCAGAGATGGTAGCTGTCTAAGTAGACACTTAGACAACCATGCTATGTTGAAAATACGCAACCGAAATTTCGCAGCTAATTTTACATGATTGATCGATTATATACTTGACTGTAAGCGCGAAATGCAATCACCTTTTCAATGACATTTCAATTACTAGCAACACATTTACCGAAATTGCGTAACGTCTTGGCATGCTCAGCCGTGGAACTTCGGTCGACGCACGACCGAAGTTCGGTTACACTTACGCCAAAATGTGACGTTAAATCGCGGAGCGGAGCGCGTTTAAAAGCGTGGAGGAGTAATCATGACAAAATTCGATCGCGTCATCACACCATGTTTAGCTATGACATAGGTTACACGCTTTGATTATTTATACACTAGATAGGACTTAGGCGCCATGAAAACGTCCCAAAAAATATAAGCCAATTGTTGGCTTATATATATGCCATTTTCCGCTCCTCAGTCTGCATTGTGACAACGCGGGATACGCATGCGGAGTGCGCGATTCAAAAATGCCTTAAAATGATGACTAGATGTGTTGTAAAAAGTCTGTAAAAATTACAAAGGGAGGTTAAAATCCTCCAACTAAATTACTTTCCATCGTTAAGTATTCCAGAATTCATAATATTTCGTAAGAAAAGTTTTTTTTTATGTTAGTTCTATTAGTCATTTTTTATTGGTGCTACCAGTTTTTAATGCAAAATTTCTTTATTACACGTTAATTTTGGCGTCAGTTCAGTCCATTATTCTGGTGGTATTCTATCATTCACAAAGGATCGGCGAATATTATTGAAAGCATTTAATTTTCATCAGACCTAGGGTCATCAGCCCGTCAGTCCGAGAGGGTCACACGATAATTCTCTTGTAATTCTGATCAGAATGATGAATTGATCTGATGCCAGAATCAACGTGTAACCGATGTGTAACAAAGCTTCTTACTTGATAAAAGCCTTGACGTATAGCTTTATGTTGTGCGTGTTGAGGTTACCGCGCAGGCGCGATCGGTAATCCAGGAGCATGCGCTCTCGCTCGCCCACTTCGCATGAGTCGCTCTGGATTTGCTGTAGAACAATTTGCAGGTCAATGAAGACAGACGATAAAGGAGCAGGGGGGCTTTTCGTGTGTACGGTCATCTCGTATACGGTGAAATCGCATACGGGAAAATATTTGTGAACGTAGCCTGACAAAACCGTACGCGGTAACCGGTAAAAAATATTTCTCGAACACGAGATTTTCCCGCATTGTGACTTTCAAAGTTGCTTTGCTATACAAATTCTGTTGCCACTACTACATTCGATAAAATCTCGTATACGGTATACGGTAAAAATTACTCCATGTGGACGTAGCCACAGTGTGCACTCAACAACTCAACGACTGCCGGAGTGCCGGACTGGCGCGGCAAAATCAAATCGAATAAGACGTTGTGTGAATGGCGCTCTCGTACCTACCTATACGGTAGGTAGAGTAGGATCGCATACGTGAAAAAATCGAATCGAATAAGCGCCGTGTGAACAGCCGTCTCGTATACGGTGAAATCGCAAACGAGAAAATATCGAATCGAATAGCCGCCGTGTGAACGTAGCCTTATAGTTTCTGACTTATCCCTACTGACCCATTTGGATTGATCACCTGTATTTGTTACGGAATAAATATACTCGGCGTCAAAAATATCGCCCCTCCGCGAAAAATCAGATTCAAGCCAATCTAGACCTTAGTGAAATTATGTTACCTAATTAATATTATGTAGTATCAATTAAAAGCACGTTTAATGTGTTTTAAATTAACAATGTTTAATTTAAACGAAACATAATTAATGGCTTGTGAATCAGAGCGTTTCGGAAAAAAAGTGCACAAATAGGAGGGGCGATATTTTTGACGCCGAGTGTATAAACCGTGATTGCCTTTACTGAGCTCCAAATAAAACAGATGCAGTAGAAAAAAAAGAAAGAATAGTACATTACGAGTACCTAAGTGTTATCTAAGTGG
Source organism: Archips xylosteana (assembly GCA_947563465.1). Lineage (NCBI taxonomy): Eukaryota > Metazoa > Arthropoda > Insecta > Lepidoptera > Tortricidae > Archips > Archips xylosteana. The sequence continues at coordinate 1,730,355 of OX387346.1, forward strand.
TACACGAGGCCGGCATGATACGAGGCCGGCAACCCCTGTTCCGGCCGAGGCTTGTATAGTGCTTTTCTCAAACATGCACCATCACCATCATCATCATCATCATCATCAACATCATCATCGTCGTCGTCGTCATCATGATGGTGATGATGGTGATGGTGATGATGATGATGATGATGATGAAGATGAAGATGGTGATGATGGTTATGGTGATGATGATGATGATGATGATGATGAAGATGAAGATGGTGATGATGGTGATGGTGATGATTATGATGATGATGATGATGATGATGGTGGTGGTGATGATGATGATGATGGTGATGACGGTGATGATGATGATGGTGATGATGATGATAATGGTGATGATGATTACGACGATAACGATGATGATGATGATGGTGATGATGATGATGATAGTGATGATGATGGTAATGATGATGATGATGATGGTGGTGGTGATGGTGATGATGATGGTGATGATGCTGATGATGGTGATGATGATGATGATGGTGATGATGATGGATGATGATGATGGTGATGATGATGATTATTATGACGATGATGATGATGATGGTGATGATGATGATAGTGATGATGGTGATGATGATGATGATGATGATGATGATGATGATGGTGGTGGTGATGATGATGATGATGGTGATGACGGTGATGATGATGATGGTGATGATGATGATAATTACGACAATAACGATGATGATGATGATGGTGTCAACTTAGATACTCGGCCGGCAACCCCTTAAGTCCCGGCCTCTGCAGTAATGTACTATTATTTACTATAACACTAGATAAATCAATATTATTAAAAATAGACAATACCAAGGATTAAAGATTAAAGAGTTTGTCATTGCGATTGTGAAGCGTAGGCTGGCTCATCATAAATATAATTATAGGGTGCTAACAAATTAGGTACCAATATTTCTATGGCTTAATCTACTCGTCAAAACAAGTCACTTCTATTCTAACAACTTTTAAAATTTGAAAAAAAACTCGATTTTCCATACTAAAGCAGTAATAATCCGTTTGAATGGATATGTGGGTCATTTCCAAAAAAAATGTGCATAGTTGATGGCTTAATAAAAACAAAAATACGATCGCTTCCTTTGTGTAACGAAAGTTAGACAATACAAACTATATGGGTAACTTTCGTTACACAAAGGAATAAATTAAGTTTTATTTTAATTATATCCCTTAATTGTGTAAGTACAAGTTATTCGGAAATGACTCATATGTATGAAAAGTTTGCGTATTTTTTTTCAAATTTTAAAAAGTTGTTACAATAAAAGTGACTTGTTTTGATGAATAGATTAAACCATATAAATATTGGCACCTAATTTATTAGTACCTTATATACTGAGGCATTACATGTATGAATTGGATACACTTTAAAGTTAATCACGGTCTACAATCCGTAACAAATAGGTATATCTAAATACAAGGAATAGTTCAGGAATAGTTAAATACAACAATTTGACATGAAAAGCGACTAATACTACTCTAATACATATATTAACGTTAGTAAGTTAGTACATTAAAACTAATTTGCAAGATAACTACTGGCTTAGGGTGTTTTAAATAGTTAAGTAAAATGAGGAAAACTACAGAAAACTAAAAGGAAAAGAACAAGTTGCAGGCTACTGATAATAATACATTGAAATTAAATTTGATATAATAAATACCTTGTTTAGAAATGCACCCATTTCATAAATTTTATAAGGAAATTTAGAAAAAAAAACCGTTCATTAATTTAACCACCTCAGGTGGCTATCAAATCAAATTTACATATTATTTACATTTGAAAATTTACTATAAACTGTATGGTGAGGGGAAACATCGGGAGGAAACCTGCACACACCTGAAAAGAAATTCAATGGTGTGTGGGAAATTCCTAATCCACGCTGGGTCCGTGTGGGAACTACGGCGCAACTCCTCCCACTCTGACTGGAGCTCTGTGCGCTGAAGTGGGATGTCAATAGGTTGGGAGGACCGGATAAGGTGCTCCAGCATTAACATATCGAATTCGATATATGGACAGGTAAGTCCGATTGTTTCGGCTCTTCAGGTATATATGGGTATCACGGTAATTTTCCTAACTCCAAAGTTTCCACCACCCGAATTAGTAGCGTTAGTCAGAAACAGGAAAGGAAGTACCTTGTAACGGAAACCAATCAGCTCTGATGCATAACTCACGTGTCCGAACTTGTGATAGATCAGAAAGTCTTCTTCCGACTGTGAGATGTCGGCGCCGCGCCATCGGGAGAACCTCGACCTGAAGGCGTCAGCGACGGAGGAGGTTGAGGCTGTGCAGTTGACCAGGATGAGACCCAGTAGACGGCGGGGATGGGCCAGTCCGCAGCGGGCTAGGACGTTCGCGCCAGCGCCTTCGCCTATGCCCACTGCGTAGCGGACGTGGAGGAAATCTAGGACTGTGATCAGGTCCTCGCCGAGGGTCTGGAGGGAGGGGAACTGGTAGCTGAAAGACAGAAAGTCAGTAAATCTTTATTCAGTTTAAGATATAACAACCACTTATCCAATTTAAAGCCGTGGTAGCCTGGTTGTTTGAGCTCTGGCCCCTCAAGAAGGTCGTGGGTTCAATTGCCAAAAAAGCTAGCCCGTTTGGGAAGGTCGGTCTGTACGTATTCAGTATCTAATGGGCTAAACAATGGTCTGTAATACTAAGATCAACACGATTATTATGCGAGAACGAAGAGTGATTCTCTTAACCTTGAGACCCTCAAGGAGCTCGATAAGGAGCGATTTTAGCATAAGATTTATTTAGCTTTAGTAATGTTCCAATGAGACAGACAGTGCTTCTTCCACTATTTTTTTTCAGTCAGAGTCAAAAATATTGTTATTCAATTTAGGCCATATCAAACACTTTACGAAAATCGAAAAATCTTCCACTGGTTTGAAAAAACCTTGTTGAGAGACATCCTGCAAGAAACGTATATTTTCTACAAACAGATCTACAATGTTATTTAATTACATACATAATACAATACATCTAAATTATTTAACACTAGCGCCCCGCCCCGGCTTCGCACGGGTGCAATTATGCATGTATTATACATATAAACCTTACTCTTGAATCACCCTATCTATTAAACAAACCACATCAAAATCCGTTGCGTAGTTTTAAAGATCTAACCATACATAGGGACAGACAGACAGCGGGTAGCGACTTTCTTTTATATACTATGTAGTGATAACCACCTTTTTAACACAGTAGATAGGTACGCTATTCGAAACTAGGGATCGCCAATACGGATCGGAATTATTTCCAAACATCCCTTGTTCATGATAATAATCATATAGTTTTGGGTACGCCATGGATTTTAAAGTAATTTAGTTTCTTAAAGCACGAACGTAGAACTCACGAATCTGGCAGGTCGGGCGAATTTTCCTCGTGGCCTGGGACGTCGACGTGGATGAAACACGAGCGCTCCTTGATCTCAGTCATCGCTGGGCTGTTCACGAAGTCCACCAGAGAGGAGTCTGCAACCACACAGAGCAAGTACACTACAAGAGACACTGTAGGACACAGAAGGTTAGTTACCAAAGTTATTACAACCATTCCCATTCATCTGTGCAACAGGATAATGTTCTGAAAAAGCGATGCAGTACTGAGTCCACAGATCTGCAAAGAGCTAGCTTTCGCCTTTCAGGCAACCTTTAATATCATGTTTGGGAAAGGGTTTAAACAAGATTATCGAATCTACCCATTATAATTTTTACGGTCTAGAGCCTTTTCCAAATACGCATTTCCCAAACAGGCATTTCTGTCGCCTATTTACCTACTTAGCATTCGGTAATGCTTGCGGGAATAAATCCTTACACTTTCTTCTCCTACAATGTATTGTCTCTGAGCACGAATGACTTTCACTAACGTATCGCTGGTGCTAAATATTGTTTGTCTTGACAGATGGAAAGCTAGACCATCCCAGATCAACAGGCTTTGTATTTATCCCGGGAAAGTGGAAAGTTCCCACGTGACGCGGATCTAGTATTTGTTAGAGCACGGGTTTCCAAACTGTGGGGAGTGCCCCCAGGGGCGTAGTATCCTCGGAGGGGCGTGGGTGGAGCATAATAAGGTAAGTATATTACGAATTTTGCGATATAACCCCAAATGAGTGATAGTGGTTCACGTAAGTAAACTTAATTCAGGTAAAGATGCAAGGTTTAGCTTACTTACGGTTGGTGCCGAGATCGTGAACGGTGAGGAACACACATCGCTTGTCCTGCTGGCTTAAGTCCCCCTGAAATGATACAGCGACCAATTGAAACCTCTCTTCCAGGGCTTATTTGAAGGCCCGACTACATAGTGGTTTAAGAGTCGTTATCGAAAAATTTGTACACAATTAAGGGATTTATTTAAAACAAAAATTAATTTATTCCTTTGTGTAACGAAACCTACCCTTATAGTTTGTATGACTAACGTTTGTTACACAAAGGAAGCGATCTTGTTTTTGTTTTTATTAAGCCATCAACTATGCACATTTTTTTTAAAATGACACCCATAAGCCTTTGCTAATTTGTACTCAGAAATTAGATTTTTTTTTGTATCGTACCATCTCGTTCATTCTCATATTTAATACCATTAGCATGAGCGGGAAGTCACGATACGAAGTTTGAATTTTGAACTTCGCAGTATAAAGACAGAGGGCAACGTTGCATGGTGATGGTGGGCGGTAAATGACACCATATACCTACCTAACTTCAAGGCTCAACTTTCGAAAAAAACTTTTCAATAAAAAGCAAAATTAGATTTTTAGTTGCTTTGGAACAAAATAATAATGATTAAATTTAGAACACCCCTCCTCAAAAAAGAAAAGCGAACATTTTAAAAGTCAATGATGTTACCTATATTTGAGCCATCAGATTCAATTGATTTACGATCTACGATAATGTTTAGTCGTTGAAATGGCGCTATAATGTCGCGGCGGGGGTAATTAATAAATATAAATAAGTGTATTTTTTTTGTAATCTAAAGGAAAAGGCACATGCACCACAGTTCACCGTGGCGATCTAATTTCAAAAACCTTTTACACTCAAGCGGTGAAAAAGCATTTTCACCTCACTAGCTCGGAAAGCCCTTTTTGTTTGTTTGACATCTATTGAGAAAATCGCTTTTTATCCACATGTGAAGAAAGAGTTTTGACATTTGAGGGCAGCTTAAGTGATATTTGACAGCTAACAAAACGTAAAACGTTAAAAGTGCTGAATTTTTAAAATCACAATTAATGAATTGTATCGAGTAAAAAACACTAAATACAGTCTTACAACTTTATTTTAATTCATAAATATCAGCATTAAACATTAACCTTCATTCTTGTTGTAAAAACGGATAAAATGTTATGACAGTCCAAGTAAGTCGATGTGTGAACAAAACGCATCCGAAATAATAAAAAAAAAACTTAAGTCAAAACTTTTCAATTAAATATTCGCATGTTTTTCTAATTATTTTCCTCGCTGTAGTGAGGTGAAAAGTTTTGTGTTATACACGGGTGAAAAGTTATTTTACGTCTCGTGTGTTGAAACACTCGCTATCGAAAGGATTCTATTTTTGAACCACTCGCTTCGCTCGTGGTCAATCATAGAATCTTTTCGATAGCTCTTGTTTCAAATGAACACTCGCTGGTAAAATACAACTTTCCCCCCTTGTATAACAAATAACTATTTTCATACAGATTTCGAACGAGAAAAAGAACCTTTTTGAGCTAGTGACGAGAAAATTAAATTTTTAACCCTGGATTAAGGAAGACGGGGTTAGGAATATAGTAATATTTGACGTAATATTTGTAACCAGCTGCCTAAAAATATAGCAGAATTGCCCCGAAATAAATTTAAATTTAAACTATTTAAATGGCTAGAGACAACCTTTAGCGACAGCGACCTTTAGTTTGACGACCGCTTTAGCTTAGTTGGTAGTGACCCTGCCTACGACGCAAGAGGTCCTGGGTTCAAATCCCGGTAAAGGCATTCATTTGTGTGATGAGCACGAATATATTTTGTTCCTTAGTCATGGATGTTTTCTATGTATTTAAGTATTTATTTATCTATAATCTATATAAGTATGTTTATCGTCGTCTAATACCCATAGTACAAGCTTTGCTTAGTTTGGGACTAGGTCGATTTGTGTAAGATTGTCCCCTAATATTTATTTATTTTATTTTTATTATTATTATAATTAAAAATACCATATTGACATTGAATCGTATTATTAGTAGTCAACAATTTTTGTAAACTTAAGAATTCACATTATTTATTCTACAAATTAAGATATATGCATGCCAGGTTGGATTTCAAATACCAACGAAAAATTTCACATTCGTATTTGAAAAAAAAAGTAGCGAGTTTTGAGAATCAAATCTTTTACTTATAATCAGAGATCGGAAAAATTGGCGTAATGACGTTTTACCTCAACAAAATACTTCTCGATCGCGTTTATGTAAAAAAATCAATTACTAGGGAAACATGGACAGCGTCTCCGCGCGCGCGCTTCCATGTTTCCATAGAATTGAAATTTTTACGTAAACGCGATCGAGAAGTATTGAAGTGAAGGAAAACTTATACTAAGCGTACAGTATGCTTAGTATAAGTTTTCCTTCACTTCAATACTTCTCGATCGCGTTTACGTAAAAAAATCAATTCTATGGAAACATGGACGCGCGCGCGCGGAGACGCTGTCCATGTTTCCCTAGTAATTGATTTTTTTACGTAAACGCGAACGAGAAGTATTGAAGTGAAGGAAAACTTATACTAAGCATACAGTACGCTAAGTATAAATTTTACTTCACCAAAATACTTCTCGATCGCGTTTACGTAAAAAATTCAATTACTAGGGAAACATGGACAGCGTCTCCGCGCGCGCGCTTCCATGTTTCCATAGAATTGAAATTTTTACGTAAACGCGATCGAGAAGTATTGAAGTGAAGGAAAACTTATACTAAGCATACAGTACGCTTAGTATAAGTTTTCCTTCACTTCAATACTTCTCGATCGCGTTTACGTAAAAAATTCAATTACTAGGGAAACATGGACAGCGCCTCCGCGCGCGCGCGTCTATGTTTCCATAGAATTGAAATTTTTACGTAAACGCGATCGAGAAGTATTGAAGTGAAGGAAAACTTATACTAAGCATACAGAAGGCTAAGGCGGGAGCGAAGCGTAGCATAGCTCCCGCCTTAGCCTTCGATGTTAGGTTTTTTTTGTAACAGAGCGGAAAAAATGAATGGATTGCTTGATTAGTTGCTTGCATCAAAGTTTTTAGTGAATTTATACGATTTAAATCTTAGGTGTTATGAACATTATACGCTTTGATCGTTATATCAATTGATATTATATATAAACAACGTTATACATTACAAAATTAGATATTTTATAATTATACTTTTCGTTCATTATATCCAGTGAACGTTATACTAAACGAGTTTATATAAAGTGAGCGTATATATTATGAATATTAGATAATAAGTTGTTATATCTTCTATTACTTACCCCATTATGACGCTTACTGTGAAAACGTTCTACGATGGATTAGAAATCAAATGGTTCGTCTATACGTAATAAATTGACTACAGGGCCCTCTGTAAATCAAAAAGAACCTAATCAACAGATTAACTACTCGGCGGGCAGCGAGGCCAAGGCGGAGTACCTACCGCTAATTAAACGTGGTACTACGTCTTCTGTTATACCCAGTCGGAATTTGTATGCATGCAACAAATAGTACTTAGATAGTACTTTTTCTGAAAGCATTTCGATGTATTTCCAAGTAATACTTACCTGAGAGTGCTTAGGAACAATCCCCTGCAGCGTGGAACAAATTCAAAAGCCTTTAAATTTTATATAGCAATATCACATTGACATCTTTTTCGTTTCTAACTTATAATCTATCAAGGCGTTCGCATATTCAATAAACTTTACAGACCAGGGGGACTGCTTCCCAAGTTCGAAATATTAATTTTGTATCATACTTTCTACTCTTCTGTTATACATTATAGTATTAGTAAGAGTGGGTTGACGCGATACGAAGTTCGAATTTCTAAGTTCGAAGTAGGTATAAGACAAGATCATAACATAACCGAAAGACTACGATACAAATAGTTCTACGACTACTTCGGACGTAGTGTGAAAACGCTCTTAAAATCGATCAAAATATAATAGTGAATATTTGCCACAGGTGTCACATCGTTTCCTATAATTTCATTTGTCATAACTTCATTTACCTTACCAATATTTGCCATAAAATATGTATAGAAGTGTACTCCAGTAGGTAAGGTTAATTTAATATAGGTACTTTATTAACAACTCTAAAGAAATACTGTTTCAGAAATAAATTACTTTGACAAATTATAATTATGAAATAGGCACGATACAATATTTATTATGGCATGTGAAATTCGGGGAAACGTTAGAGAACCATTTTGCCGCAATAGTACGGAGTCCGCGCGTGGCGCGACACGGAATTGGCCGATTTTTTAAATGACAATACTTAATTCCATAATGAAATATATACGGATAACTCACGTCTATGATCGAATTTAGCTCGACATGCTCTTCTTCCCGGAGCCACACGTCACGGCGGCTGCCAAACGCGCTTCTTCTTGTGCTTCTACTTGTGTTGTTGTGCGCGTTTGGCAGCCGCCATCCGTATTTTTCACTATGAGCACGCGGCGGACACGACGTACAAAATACGCGTTCTTGAATCTACATAAGCACGACGACGTCTGTACACGCGTACGCCTACATAAATCGCGCGCGCACTCTTCTGGATTCCGGCGGTGTCCGGCAATCTGCGCCTTGAGGGGTGGGGTAACTCGAATCGATGCGGGGTGGAGCGTGTCCATTCTGTACGTTAGTACTATTATATATTCTCTGCTATGAGTGAGTCTCACGGTAGTTTTATGTTCAAGACAATAATTCCAAATGAAGTTCCGAAGAGAACGAATATTCCCATCAATTGCTGATCTATAAATAGCAGTAGTTGCAGTAATTGAAATGCCAGGCGCGCCGAGACCCTATTGATATTATTTATGGCCGTCGACGATCGTTGATGTTTTGGGTGGAACCAGTCTGAGCCAGAATCCTGACATCAAAGCGAACTAAACTTTAAATAGCGCAGCAATGCGATGTATTGCGGTGCGAGCGTGAATCGCACCGTCGACTTAGGTACGCGTGCACTCTATCTGCACCGAGGTTAGAGTGCAAGCGCACTTAACGCCACGCGGTTATGAAGTTACGCTGCGTCGATATACAGCAATGCCACGTAACATACAAAATTAGCAAATTAAAGATTTTGCGCTTGTAGGCATATATTATAAACAACACAAATATATTTATTTAATTTCAACGCTCTCCTGAAAATATTGCCTCAGTCAGCTACGCGGCATTAGCCATTGTAGGTTACGCGGCTTTGCAGTAGACACTGTAGATTCAATAGAGTAAAATTTAACAACCACAAATCCCTTAAGTTTACATGATTTTATCATGGTTTCTGTGATAAAAATCATGTTATATTTTAACATAATAATCAGGTTTTTTTTAATTAAAACGCGACTCTCGCACTCTATCTACACCGAGGTTTGAGTGCAAGCGCACTTAACGCCGCTCGGTTATTACTTATTATATTAAGTTACACTGTAGAATCTACAGAGTGTAACCCCATAATCGTAAATCCCTTAAAGATATGAAGGAGAAGAAGAATGATTGTTTCCTTGACTTAGTGTCCAATTTTTTGCACTCCACTCGTATCCCGCATTTTATCAGGATCAGCTTTCATAAGACAGAGACTACTCTAACTTTTCTAATGTTTTTATTTCATCCAACCATTAATTCGAACGTTGGGCCCAATAAACTAACGTGCGAACGCGAATAACCAATAAAAGAAGTGACATTTTAATTTCCCGCCGGATCTCGACAAAATGGCGATTAATCGCCATCTTGGGACGCCCTCGGGGCCGATTACGCGGGAAATGATTAAAAGGGAAGGTTATGTTTCCTGAAATATGAAGAGCGAAAGTGCAAGCGAAAGTGAAAGTGAAAGCGAAGAGCGAATTGGGCTCAGAATTTAATTTAATAATTTAAAAGTTAAAGAAAGGAGAAATAATACAGTTAAACTTAAAACTAGCTCTAGCGATAAACAACATTGGGACGGACGGTTTAGAATGTTCTCAATTAATGACAATGACAAATTGATAAAGACTTAGGCTACTTTTGAGCTTGACTTTACTGTGAAAGACATTAATATAAACTTTGGCCTCGTTTACTTACTAAACCTACTTGATAAATAAGCGCCGTATGTTCTTTGAAGTTAAATTCGATGTAGAGTTTAACATAAGTTAAGTAGTTAAGTGGAAAACGAGTACGTGAACGATGGACATCCTTAGTTTTGTATTTTTAGCGAACTGAAACAATTACTTTGCTCACCCGCAACCTTAACTTTGCGCGACATTATAAGGTCGCCAGGTGAGTAAAGTAATTGTTTCAGTTCATTGGTATGGACCTTCGCAAAGAAACGCCTGATTCAATAGATTATACATTTCCTAGCTTTGACGACTTCAATATGAATTGTCGTAACTTTGACATTTATGCAAATTATGAATATGATGTAAAACCCAGTTTAGACCTGCAACAAAAATCGTGCAAGTAGCATTAGATAGCTCGATTAACCGCCTCAAACTCGTTCACTTTACCTCCTCGCAATGTAATGCAACTTGGAAAATTTTTCTTGCATGCCTAAGTAAGTAAGTAAGTAAGTAAGTAAATCTTTATTTGCTAAACTGGGCTTAATATTATATTGAATGAATAAATAAATCAAACTGAACTATTTTAGGATTATTTTTCGACCTCACCTGGACATGTACGTGGATATCGCCGCTCCGGTCTGTGCTGACCACATATTTCTGAAACAATAGAGAAAATATTCAGAAAATGGAAGATAAACAAGAATTTCAAATAAATATAAATATATTATATTAAATATACATAAATGTTTATATAAATATGCTAGTTTTAGACGACCAGATGGCCTGGTTAGAGAACCTGACTATGAAGCTTGAGGTCCCGGGTTCGATTCCCGTGACGGGGCAGATATTTGTATGAAAAATACGAATGTTTGTTCTCGGTTCTTGGGTGTTTAATATGTATTTAAGTATGTATCTATCTATATAAATATGTTTATCCGTTGCCTAGTACCCATAACACAAGCTTTGCCTAGCTTACTTTGGGACTAGGTCAGTTAGTGTGAATTGTCCCGTGATATTTATTTATTTATTTATTTTAATTTTATATAAATACGTAATATGATGATTTGATGACCGGATGGCCTAGTGTAGAATCTGACTACGAAGTTTGAGGTCCTGGGTTTGAATAGTCCCCTGTCAATTTTAAGTAAGTGTCTAAGGTGCTGACCGGATTAGAAATACCTACTGAGCTGCGCTCTATAACTTGTATTGCTGACGTGGTCGTAAAGACGGCCAAGTTGAAGTGTGACTGGGCTGGACATGTCTGTCGAATGAACCCGGAACGTTGGGCCAAACTTGTCACTGAATGGATCCTTAGCGATGGATATCGTAATAGAGGCAGACCAAACCGGAAATGGAGGGCCGATCTAGATGTTTATCATGTGGAATGGCAGGAGCTCGCGTTTGATAGGCAAGAGTGGAGCAAGAGAGGAGAGAGGCGTTAACCCAGCAGTAGGAACCAAAGCAAACTAATATAAAAAATAAAAATAAAATGTTACAACTAGACAAGCCACATGCTTGTTTTCACAATTGCTTATTGTTCGAACGATAGCTGCATTTTACAGCAGTAAATGAGTTAGTGAAATCTTTATCGAACCGACCACAGTCGCTAGTCGGTCAAACTAATAGAAATTATATTTTTTCCAGATCAAAAATCTTGTTTATCTAATACCTTTAAACGAGCAATTCTTGTATATATATATGTATTTATATATATAATCAGGATCTCGGAAACGGCTCCAACGATTTCGATGAAATTTGGTATGTGGGGGTTTTCGGGGATGAAAAACTGATCTAGGTATGTTTCATTTTAAGAAAATCGCTTTTACTCGTGTTTTCCGGCTATTTTTGTTTGCATTAGAATACAAAGCTAAATTTCGCCAGCTTCGAGCAGATCATAATGGCACATTAGAAATCGGGTGGTCGAGGATCCAGCCGATCTCGGTTCGATTCCACGTTTTTTTCAAGATTTTTGTTTTTTTTTTTTTTAAGTTTTTTTTTCATGAGAAAACGTCAAGTTTCTTCTTTTGTGAGAAAAAGTTACTTTTTTGTGAGAAAAAGTATTATAGGGAACGTGCAGTAACTATAGGCGGCAGCACTAATGCGACAGAAGAGACACTATGCGGACAGTAAAACAAACTTATCAAGGTAAAACATTCAAATTGATGGCACCCTTATGGCACCAGTTGGCAGCACCGTCTATGTGCACGTTCCCTATTGGGAGCACAGAACAGGGAAAGCCAGTTGTCTGTAAAGTCGGTTTACGGACGATAATTTAACGTGACTCACCCCCCCCCCCCTCCCCCTTCGGTGTTTTTGTCAAATATCTTGAAAACGGTGCATCCTACGGCAAAATCAATGAAATTTTCATCCCCCCTTGAATGCCCCCGCGCTCCCTCCCCCGCATCCCCTCCCCCCTCCCCCCTCTCACCCACCCCCACCCCTCCGGTGTTTTGTCAAATATCTTGAAAACGGTGCATCCTACGGCAAAATCAATGAAATTTTCATCCCTCCTTTGAAACCCCCTGAACCCCCTCCCCCGCCCCCCCCTCCCCCGCACATATATAATCAGGATCTCGGAAACGGCTCCAACGATTTCGATGAAATTTGGTATTTGGGGGTTTTCGGGGATGAAAAATTGATCTAGCTTGGTCTTATCTCTGGGGAAACGCTTGGTACCGAGTTTCTGCCCGAGCAGAGCTCGGTCGCCCAGGTACTTTATTTATAATGTTCGTTCTCCATAATCAACGTTAGTCATAGAGTGATTTATTTCTGAAACAGTATTTTCTTCAGGTTTTTTAAATGCCATCTTATAGAATGCCATATATGCTTATGGTTGGGTCAGTTTTTTTAACAATTCCGAAGAAAGTACCAACTGTTTCAGAAATAAATCACTTCATGACTAACGTTGATTATGGAGAACGATACATTATGTATGACGTTTTAATGGGGATGTTGACACCACCAATCAACTAACGTACTTTTTATGAGCTGTCAAAACACAATTTTCCCATACCATTTGAAAAACAATAGCAACTACGACGTCACTTGTTCGCCAACTCATTCAACTAACTATTTATTTGTTTTAAAGCAACAAAAAAACAGCAGTTAATCGAAAGTTACTTAACCTGGTTTTGAGGGCTAAAATAAAGTGTTTTTTTTTTTACTGGAGTCGTGTCTTCGAATTATTTTTAATGGTGTCAACATCCCTATTATGAATTATGGGAAACCTTAGAGAACCGAAATGATGACCACCGCCCATGAATATGAACAAGTCAAGGATAGCCACCGGTCTGGCCTTTTAAAGAAGTATACCTATATATCGTACATTCATTACAAAAAAACTATGAATAAAAGCAACAAATACAAAGCTGAAAGTAAGCCGATTTCCTGCGGCTCTGCCCGCTAACGAGATTAACGCAACTAATGCGGGTCGACACAGTTCGGTCATTAGGTGATTGCGATATTTATACCTGTACATATAAGAAAAATCCTGACTGATTGACCGACTGATTTATTCACTCACTGACTAGTAAGTCAGGCTTTAATAACGTCTGGCCCTAGAATCTTGGAATATTGCACAGAGGTTGTTTTTATGACATACCAATGACCAACAATGGTCCAACATCAAAATACAAATGCGGTCGAGCAAAGTACCTAATTGTTTCAGTTCATTAATATGGACCACCGCAAAGTAACGCTGATTCAATAAAAACATTGATTTTGACTTTGACGTATGAAAATCCTATTATTCAGAACTGAAAAATAACTAAGCTAGAGATAATCTACGATAACGTGGCCCACCCCTCCACAATTCAAGAAGTCTTCAATGTATTATGAAAGTATTTATAAAGCACACCAAAACTTTCAACGCATGTGTGCGTGTTCTGTTGAAACAGCCGTCAAACAAAAGCAGATACCTACTACTACATAAAAATTCTTTCGTAAATATGTGACTATACACATAATATTGAAATAGTTATGTGGAGGGGCGGGCCATGTTATCGTAGTTTATCTCTACGTAAGACCAGCTTTTAAGATAAATTCACTATTCATCCTTGGATTCTCATAACATTGTTTATGTTTATGTATAAGTACTAAATTGAACATGAAAATAAGGCACGTAATCGTAATCAGAGTACAGCAGGATCGTATAAATATGAAGGCAGAAGTTGCATACAAATACACAAACTTATTAATTAACTAAATGTTGGATGCTGCACACGTACTGGGACTTACACGTATAGCATTCACCATTCTTAGTGAGCCACGTAGCTTTTTCCTTTCCGTATAATTTAGGAGTCCCTTGGCTTTGGTTAATTAGATATATTTACGTGAAATAGGGCGCAAATGATCTCGGAACTAAAAACATTTATAATTTGCTGTGTTAACTAGGTTTTTAGGGTTCCGTACCCAAAGGGTAAAAAATAAAACCTCCTTCAAAAATCATCCAAAAAACTATGAAATAATAATTGAACCGAACCGACCACAATAAGCATGAAAATATCTTTCTTCTAATCTGTTTGAAGTCGGTGCCTCAGCTCGAGTCAGCAGGAGTGGACCTAGTAATCTAACTTACCTACATACCTACTATCTATAGGGCTTCTACACTCCTGCTGGCTCGTGCTGAGGCACCGACTTAAAACAGATTAGAAGAAAGATATTTTCATGCTTATTGTGGTCGGTTCGGTTCAATTATTATTTCACAGTTTTTTGGATGTTTTTTGAAGGAGGTTTTATTTTTTATTTAAAATTTTTTATTTTTTGCTTTTTAGTTGTTTCTCTATAAAATAGATGCGTAGGATAAAATCATCAGTTTGACTTCGAAATAAGTTTATGTTGAAAATTCTATTTTTAAAACTCGACAGGGTTATGTCGTTTTATTACAGAGTTCCATGATACTTTCTGAATGCAAATGCTCGACTTGTCACCGAAAATACTAAAATCGCTAAAATCTTGAATTTTTGAGGAGTTTCTTCAATTCCTCATGGATCCCATCATCAGAACTGGATTTTGGTAACAACGAGACCAACCTTGAAGCATGTGCTTTCAAACAACGAAAAAATTTTCCAAATCGGTTCAGAAATGACGGAGTTCTGAGGTAAAACACGTTAAAAAAAAAAAAAAAAAAAAAAAGAACATACAACCGAATTGAGAACCTCCTCCTCTTTTTGAAGTCGGTTAAAAACGGGACCCTATTACTGAGGCTCCGCTGTCCGTCCGTCTGTCCGTCTGCCACCAGGCTGTATCTCGGGAACCGTGATAGCTAGAGAGTTGAAATTTTCACAGATGATGTATTTCGGTTGCCGCTATAACAACAAATACTAAAAAATGGAATAAAATAAATATTTAAGGGGGCTCCCATACAACAAACGTGATTTTTTTGCTCGTTTTTGCTCGATATTGATAACGGAAACAGGTAGAGACACTTGAAATATTCACAGAATACTTAATTATATATTGACTTTAAAAATAATTTATTGAATCAGGCGTTACTTTGCGGAGGTCCATATTAATGAACTAAAACAATTACTTTGCTCACCCGCGACCTTACAATAGTTACGTTCATGCAAGAAATGTGTGTTCATGCAGTTCCTCCACCTCCACACTGTACGAACACACACAAATCACATAAACACAATTATCACCACCACCAAGCTACACTGATGCGTTTCGAACTCAACCAGAGCTCATCTTCAAAGATAAAGATGATCATTGAATTAAAATAAAAAAAATATTTAAGGGGCTCCCATACAACAAACGTGATTTTTATAGATAATTGTACGGAACCTATCGTGCGCGAGTCCGACTTGCACTTGGCCGATTTTTTACATAAAATTGACCTCTATCTCACGTGATGAAAAGTGAAGAGGAGATTAAAGGTGTACGCTGGTTCAATAACAGCCTATTCACTCTACCCTTGAAGAGCCCTAGGCTGTATTTATCTGGAAACACAGACGATGGGAGCGAATCGGAATTCGCTCCTAATGGATTCCATTTGGAGTTCTAATAAAGACAAAGCGAATTCGCTTGTGGAATATTAACCACAAAAGATTCAAACTAACTTAATCCTCAAAATACACCATTAAAAAAATACTGATAAATTATTTAGTTTCAGGGTTTTGACCCGAAAGGGGACAATTTATTGTGTGATTTATTGAAATGGCGTCGTATAAAACCCAACCTAATAGGTTAGGTTAGTTACAATGTGTCAATCTCGAAAGTTTACCAATTCAGAAAGTTTTTCAATATTCAGAAACGTTTAACATTTGGTAGCATAGCATACGGTTGTGGTAACTCTGAAGATGAGCTCTGGTTGAGTTCGAAACGCGTCAGTGTAGCTTGGTGGTGGTGATGGTTGGGTTTATGTGATTTGTGTGTGTTCGTACAGTGTGGAGGTGGAGGAACTGCATGAACACACATTTCTTGCATAAACGTAACTATTGTAAGGTCGCGGGTGAGCAAAGTAATTGTTTTAGTTCATTCAGAAACGTGTCCATTTTGGCCTTACTGTACAGAACCCTCGGTGCGCGAGTCGGGCTCGCACTTGACCAGTTTTTCGTTTCTCCTTATCTTGTATCTCGTATACCTATGTTACATTTTCACAGCCAGTCCTGATTCAAACGTAACTGGAAATACACTGCTGCAAGTTCACTATTTAATAGTATAAAGTTTATACTATAAACAATTGTAAGAAACCTAGACTATTTATTACTGGCAACTGAGCCAGTACTGGGTAATGATTGTCTGATTGAAACGTTCGTCAACGCCGTTTATTAACGGACTGATTGATTTGCGTTGAAAACGCTCGGGAACTCCTGGCAGAAGGAAAACAGTTTCACGCCCGTCGGCGCTTGACAGAACCATTTCGCTAGCTCAAAACAACTAACAATCTAGCCTCGTAAATCTATTGGCACAATACATTGGAGCAGGTTATATAGAAGCAGAAATATTCAAGGAGAACCCTCTCTTCGGCGCGAAGATGTTGACAGAAAATTTACAGAAAACGATGTCAGTCAAAGAAAATTCTTATAAAGTTATGAAAAAGTAAGTTAATTTTTTTTTAAATAATACTAATGCGAATGTGAGAAAGGGTTTGACAAACTTAAAGAAAAATCAATGAAAAAATTGACTTACGTGCTTTCGGTTTTTTTTTTGAAGACATTTAAAGTATCGTATTTTTACCTTTAAAATAATCAAGAATACTAGTTAACCTAGAAATTATTCTTACTCAATCAAAAAGATTTAAATGTATAGCACTAAAATTTAACTTAAGAACCACTCAGTTGTTTTTTGTATTTACTGTCATTTATGTATTGGCAAGTAATTTCAAACAATGTAATTTTTGTCTTAAGGAATAAATAAATAAATTGGATTGAAATTAAAGACGCATACTATTAGTACTTGGAACTAGAGTCCACCAGCGAATCCGGGCAAATGTAGCGGCAATTAACAACACATTTCACAATAAAAAAAATGTCACAAATCCGTAGCACGGGGCACTCACATGCGCGGAAAGATTCGTATATACATATGAAAAGAAACAGAATGGATTTTATTTTAATAAAAATTCTGATTCATGCATTCATTCTAAATCATGGTAAAAATCTGACTCAAGAAACTCAAAGTCTATAAATTAAGAGGTTTGGTTGTATAACAGTTGGTTATACAGAAACTCAAACTCTAATAATCCGCAAAGCTTTGTCACAATTAAATTTTATTTACTTATAGGTGCCGGCATGTGAATAGAGCCCAAAATCATTATTTACCTCTCGCTCCTTCTACACTAATGTGAACAAGAGGTAAATATGATCTTGTGTTCTACCTAAGTGCCGGCAAGTGTACCCAATTTACATTGCTTCCCTGCCGTGATTTTTAGAGTTGCCAGAGCGAGTTTTGCTTTACATTGATTGGACCATTACATTAAGTAAGATTTCACACAGAATAGATAAAATAAATGCTGTCTGTAAGTAGAGAACGTTCTGGAACAGTACTAAAGTTGGAATCGCTGTTTTTTTTAGTTCTTTGCTGGGCTCGAGGCAGTGGCGTAGCTAGTTAACCAAAGGCCCTGGGGCAAAAAGTAAACTAGAGCTCCAACCCGTGTTTGTTTACATGATAAGACAAGTAAGGATGAATGCACTTTAAATTCACTAGACTTGCGCGCTTTTAAATTCACTAGTAGCGTTTTATAGCCGCGTTTCTCATAGGTCCGCGTTTATAGTTTGTAAGTCAGAGTCCGAGGGGCCCCCTGAGCTTGGGGGCCCCGGTGCACTGCCCCGCTTGCCCTACGGTAGTTACGCCACTGGCTCGAGGCCAAGAATATCAGTCTTCATTCTGGATAATAATCGTGATAATATCAGATCTTAGTATTATAGACCATTGCTTAGCCCATTACATACAGAAGGTGTACCGGCCGACCTTTCCAAACGGGCTAGCTTTGAAGGCAATTGAGCGCGACGACGAGGACTTACGTCTCCGTTGACCTGTTTATATTTAGTCTGGATGTTTTATTGTAGATGGAAATGAGGGGATTGGCAGACATTTGTGGGTAATGGTTTAAAATGTTGAAAGTGTCCACAATGTACAGGTCAATTCACAAGAGTTGGCACGAATGGATCGAATGAGTGAATGAAAGTATCTATGTGTTACCTACCTATTTGAATACACTTCACACAAATATGAAAATGTCCTGCATCAGTCATTTTCCTATAAAAATGTCAAAGTGACATTGCTTTCGTTCATTCCATTCGTGCCAACTCTTGTGAATCGACCTGTAATTTTGCCCTCTATCTTTGGGGACTTATGCTGCGGAGGAATCTCTATTTATTTTCTAGTTTTACTTTAGTTACTTTAATTTGTTTTTAACTAGCTATTGCCCGCGACTTCTTATCGCTATCCCGAGGGTACAATGCACTTTCAGGGATTTCCGTCCCATGATCTCAAACTATCTCCTAAATCGGTTCAGTTTTAAGCGTCAATAGGTAACAGACATACTGACAGACGGACAGACAGACAATCACGCTTTCTCATTTATCATATTATTAGTATGGATATAGCTTAATTTTCATTTAATTTACAATACAATACAATGACTCTTTATTGTACACCACAAAGAAAACAATACAGAAAAACATGTACATGGAAAAAATATACAAGGTAAGCAATAGGCGGCCTTATCGCTTGGTTTAGTTTAAATTCTTACGTAATTTAGTAGATTTTTAATTAAATTGGTGTTTGTAATCCATACTAATAGTATAAATGTGAAAGTGTGTACGTCTGATAGATCTTCACGCTTAAACGGAACGGATTTAGGTGAAAGATATACAGGGTTATTTTTAATTCACTGACATCCTCTTAACCCTGTATTCCTATCACTCAAACAAATGTTTTTTGTTTTACGACTTTTTAAAATGAAGCAATTTTTTTCCCATACAAATACACAGAGTATCGTAAAAATAAGAGGAAATCTCGAATTTTCAAAACGTTATTACACCAAAAATATTAAGTTATGACAAAAGCCGTAAAACAAAAAAAACGTTTGTTTAAGTGGTAGGAGTTCAGGGTTAAAAGGATGCTAGTGAATTACAAATAACCCTGTAGAGATATTTTGAGTCCTGGGAAAGGACATAGGATATTTTTAACCCGGAAAATTGAATAGTTCCCGCGGGATAGCGATATATTCTTCGCAGACGGAGCCGACGGCAACAGCTAGGTAGTTAGTTTTTATTTGAATTTTAATTAGTCAACGAATGTATTTCTCTTTTACTTATATTGTGGAGCGATAATCTTCGCAAGGCGGCTGCCAAGTGCTGGATGAGAGTGGCCGAGGATCGTGCTCAGTGGCGTGCCATGGGAGAGGCCTACGAGTATGTCCAGCAGTGAACGAGCATAAGCTGATGATGATGATAATGATTGTAAAGTTTGGGATAATTTGCATGTGTTTGCGTCTGCGCAGTTTACGTGCCCACGGAAATAGACGTTATGAGTGCCACCGGCCGCCGATACTTAGTAAAGCCCGCCTGTTTAATAGCCGATATTAATAATTTTAGAACAACATTTAAACATGTTTATCCTAGGTACTAATCCTAATAATATAATTAATGCTAAAATCAGTGCTTGCGTTTATGTGTGCTTGTTAATCTTTCATCGTAAAATGGTAAGATCGGTATTACGATATTTCCACAGAGTACAATCCCGAATAGTTAGGTAAGACTCTGATTTTTGGAAAGTCCTGTAAAAACTTTGTCAATTTTGTAATTTCAATTCAGCTGCCAGATTTAATTGTTAATTTATACGGCAAATTTTTGAATTATAGTTTTAATTGTCCCTTGACACCCGAATTCACTCGATCGTGATAGTGTCAAAAAGATTAAAGAAAAGCGGCATTCTCTTAATTTATTAGATAATCTTGTCCGTACTTGAAATTTTCACCGATTATGTATTACTGTGGCCGCTACAACAACAAATAATAAAAATATGATAGTACTGTTCCAGAACTTTCGCTGCTTACAGACAGCATTTATCTATTCTGTGTGCAATATTACCTATTAAACATAAAGCAGGGCTCTAATAATACTAACACTGGCTGTTTACGTACAATAGCTACTTCTTTTTTTTTTCTTTTACTTTTTCGGGTAGATTCCCGTGTCGGAGCAGATATTTGTATGAAAAATACGAATGTTTGTTCCTCGAGTCTTCTCGGTGCTTTATATGTATTTAAGTGTGTAAGTATCTATCTACATATATATATGCATACCTAAGTATTTAAATTTCGGTCGTTTCATCACTGTGTCATTTTGATTTGTTGACACAGGGCCTTTTAAATTGCGGACGTTTTGCTCCCATGATGTATTGAATACGGACTTTTATTCAACGAGGGCCCAATTGCAAAACAAAGTACAACTAATATTACAAGCGGAACTCTCGCTTCAGTTATATTAACTAGAAAGGGAGTTCCGCTTGTAATATAAGTTGTACTTTGTTATGCAATTGGGCAGAGGACGTTTTGCTATGAGGACCTATCAATCCTAACCCTCAAAATTTTTCTTAGGTCACATGTTCCTTCCGTGTATCCTTCAAATGCTCTCAGTAAACCCTAAATGCGTCACGGAAACGTCAGGTGTCGATAAAACCGTCACAAAACCCACTAGGACCCCAGGGAAATCACTCTAGTGAGTACTTCCCGAAAACTAGCTGATGAAAGGGCCAAATCCTATAGCCTTAGGCACGTCCCTGAAACGGATTTTATTTTTATGAATGACTTGACACAGTAACGGAGTGTGTGAATTAAAACTATCGCGAGACACAGACATAATCTACTTCTTTCTAATATTCTTCTAATATATAAAAACTAGCTGTTGCCCGTGACTCCGTCCGCGTAGAAGACGGGTGTAAAAATAGCCTACGAACTATTCTCAGACCTACAAAAGACAGAGAAAAAAGTTTCATAAAATCGGTCAAGCTGTTTCGGAGGAGTTCGATAATCGTTATTGCTACTAACAGTTATATGAGTGAGCCCAAGTTCTTATTTTAGTAATTACGAAGTCATGGAGTGTGAAAATGAAAATACTTAATACTAAAAAATAAGACAGAAGTTAAAGTTTGAAATAAAAAACACAGCAAAGTGAGCGGGTTCCATTTACATTTAAAAGCAAGTAAGTACTCTTACTTAAGTCTATAAGTTTGTATTTTATGGTATATCTAGACTTTCTTATGTTTCTTCAACTTCCACTTGATACCTCTATAGTCAATAGTGTTCTTTTTCTTTATTTTTGTACAATAAAGGGTTTATATATGTATACATGCTTAAGTATATTCTTTTAACGTTACGGGATATATGATCCACTTCCTGTATACAGGACGTTATACATAACAACATGATAAATAAACATCAGTTAGTATGGATGAATATGTATACGAAACGTCTCATTCCGCAGTCAGATCCCTCGTCAAAGTCGTTTCCTAAGAGAGAAAGGTAAAGTTTTTTAAGTGAAAAAGTTTATTCCGAAAACAATATGCCTTTTACTAAATTACTTTATCTCTAACATAGTGCGTTTCAATAAAGAAAATTGGGAAGTTTTGTTACTAAAGTAGTACGTAACAGGCACCCTTTAAAAAAATTACCTAAGATGGTGGAAGTCGAAGGTGTTGTGTCGTATTCTGTAGTGTTTTTTGAAGCTTGAAAGTAAAAATAATTGTTTGGTCTTCAAGTTTATAACTCCACAACACATAACCCTAAATTAGTACATAAAAGCACTAGGAATCTAGAACAAAACAGTCTATTTCTGGATCGCGGCCGATACGGCAGCCGAACAAGCCAGTCAACGGCTGAAAATATTGACTAAGGTATTGACGTCGGCAGCTACCGCTGCTGTCAATATTTTCAATTGGTCAATTAAGACTTATACCCAAACTTCATCATCATCATCTCGGCTCATGAACGTCCCACTGCAGAGCTCAGGCCTCTTCTCAGAATGGACTTGGCTTGTAGTTCCCACGCGGATTAACAGTGCGGATTGGGAACTTCACACACACCACTGAATTTCTTCGCAGGTGTATGGAGGTTTCTTCACCATGGTCTTCCGTTACCATAAAGATCATGGTAAATTCAAAATGTGATTTGGCACACATAAATTCCGGAAAACTCAGAGGTGCGAGCCCGGGTTTGAACCTACAATCCACTAAGCTGCTTGAGAGGTCAAATCGCCTTTTTCAATAAAAAGATTCGTCAAGATTGTTTACCCTTTTTCTAATGCTAAAAAACGAAATATAGTGTGAGAAAAGTGTAGTATAGGTAACGCCATCAGTGCCTCTACCATGAGTTACACTAGTTTACAGTACCCCTACCATGAGTTACACTAGTTTGCAGTGACCGTACTCGCTAGCGACGGTGTAAATGATTTGTATGGACAATTGTACTTCCGTAAGTGACCGCTAGGGGCGCTGTACACAATTCTCTATACAAATCATTTACGCCGTCGCTAGCGAGTACGGTCACTGTAAACTAGTGTAACTCATGGTAGAGGCACTGTGACCGTACTCGCTAGCGACGGCGTAAATGATTTGTATGGAGAATTGTACTTCCGTAAGTGACCGCTAGAGGCGCTGTACACAATTCTCCATACAAATCATTTACGCCGTCGCTAGCGAGTACGGTCACTGTAAACTAGTGTAACTCATGGTAGAGGTACTGAGTTGAGGTGACGCACACAACAACACGTCATGTATGACAGCGGGATTTTGACATTTATTCGTACCGATAGCAAGTTCAACAGACTCAACATAGAATTACAAGACTGACTAATAATTAATAATTTCTTCAACCTATTTCTTTAAGAATAATTTTAGTACCTGGGCGACCGAGCTCTGCTCGGGCTGAAACTCGGTAGCAAGCGTTTTCCGGTTTCCCAGAGATAAGACCAAGCTAGATCAATTTTTCATCCCAGAAAACCCCCACATACCAAATTTCATCGAAATCGTTGGAGCCGTTTCCGAGATCCTGATTATACATATATGTGCGAAGGAGGGGGGGAAGGGGAGGGGGAGAGAGAGAGAGATATCATTGATTTTGCCGTAGGATGCACCGTTTTCAAGATATTTGACAAAAACACCGGAGGGGTGGGGTGGTGAGCGAGGGGAGGGGATGCGGGGGAGGGAGTGCGGGGATATCAAATGGGGGATGATAATTTCATTGATTTTGCCGTAGGATGCACTGTTTTCAAGATATTTGACAAAAACACCGGAGGGGGTAGAGGGATGAGTCACGTTAAACTATCGTCCGTAAACCGACTTTACAGACAACCGGTTTTTCCTGTTCTTTGCTCCCAATAGGGAACGTGCACATAGACGGTGCTGCCAACTGGTGCCATAAGGGTGCCATCAATTTGAATGTTTTACCTTGATAAGTTTGTTTTACTGTCCGCATAGTGTCTCTTCTGTCGCATTAGTGCTGCCGCCTATAGTTAATGCACGTTCCCTATAATACTTTTTCTCACAAAAAAGTAACTTTTTCTCACAAAAAAGTAACTTTTTCCCACAAAAGAAGAAACTTGACGTTTTCTCATGAAAAATAAACTTAAAAAAAAACTAAAAACCTTGAAAAAAAAACGTGGAATCGAACCGAGGTCGGCTGGATCCGTGACCACCCGACGTCTACTGTGCTATTATGATCTGCTTGAAGCCGGCGAAATTTAGCTTTGTATTCTAATGCAAACAAAAATAGCCGGAAAACACGAGTAAAAGCGATTTTCTGAAAATGAAACATAGCTAGATCAGTTTTTCATTCCCGAAAACCCCCACATACCAAATTTCATCGAAATCCCAACGATTTCGAAAATCCTGATTATATATATACAATAATTGCTCGTTTAAAGGTATTAGATATATATTTTATTTAGGAAAATACATCTAGTTCAGACAAAACAGAAAATAAAATATCTAAATATCTATTTGATATAAATCAGATAAGCATATTTTTCGCTATTTATAGAATACCGATTTTTTTCTTGCGAATATTTCTTATCAGTTTCAAATTGTTTTATTTCAAAAATAGGTTATATGAAAAAAGAAAAATTATAATGTGCATAGTGTTGCGTAAGTATTTCATCATAAGATCATAATATAACTCACATTTTCAATCACTCAGTCATTTCATTCATTCACTATCTTTTTTGCAATCAGTACTTTATGTAGCTGCGTGTGTAATCATTCGCCTAACTCTCGTGGCGTTACCTATACTTAGACCATTGTGGAGAACTGTACCTCTACCATGAGTTACACTAGTTTACAGTGACCGTACTCGCTAGCGACGGCGTAAATGATTTGTATGGAGAATTGTACTTCCGTAAGTGACCGCTAGAGGCGCTGTACACAATTCTCCATACAAATCATTTACGCCGTCACTAGCGAGTACGGTCACTGTAAACTAGTGTAACTCATGGTAGAGGCACTGACAGATATCTCACAGAGTTTAATGTAAACTTTCCTGTATTTTTCTTCTAACCGAACAAAGAGGAAAAATACTGAGCCATGTGGGTTTGGAATTCCTGAGGAATGCTTATAAATAAGTTCAGTTTTAACTAGAACCTTTATTTCACGTTTCGAATTGGGATTTTAATCTTTGCTCGTTCATTGGTATCGTGAAAAATGGAAATCGTTCTGACAACAATCTGAGAGTGGGTCGTGATGTTTATTTACCTAAACATTGACAAGACGACACCTATTTCACCAACGTGACAATTATTAGTGACATATTTCGAGAGACTATTTGCTATTGTATATACCACTAACGGGTTCTTGACACTGAATGTATAACAATTATGTTGTGAAACGTGAATATTTTTTTCTCGTCGACATGTTTGTAGATTTGTCTGTAAATCTTGACATAAGATCAAAGCTGTGTCAGTCTTGCGTTACAATTGTATTATTTTGTAGTTAACATAGGCGTATGTCTTGA
Organism: Archips xylosteana; assembly: GCA_947563465.1. Taxonomy (NCBI): domain Eukaryota; kingdom Metazoa; phylum Arthropoda; class Insecta; order Lepidoptera; family Tortricidae; genus Archips; species Archips xylosteana. The sequence continues at coordinate 1,756,068 of OX387346.1, forward strand.
TATTATTCACATGTAATTAAGGTGCAACAATTGTCACGTTTTTGAAATAGGGGCCTGAACCATAAGAATAAATAATGACAGAGTATAAGGGAAACTCCCGCTCCGGCCGGACTCAAGGTCACGATATTAGAGTACTCGCTAAGCGAGAACTCAGTCAGGGTGTCACGGCCGGCGTCCCCGCACGCGCGTTTGGCTGTTCAAAAACAGTTCAAAAACGATGCCAAATCACCTTAAATGGCTTCATTTGGTATGGCACTTGTAATAACTTCTTACTTAGAAGTACTTACCTATAATATGTAGGTACGTACAGTCAAGGATTTTAATTTTTAGGTTCACTTGCCACTGTTCGTATTTTAGCCGTGTAATGCAAATCAGCATATTATTATACGAGTATAAGCGGCTTCACCCGATTTGCATTACACGGCTAACATACGACAGTGGCAAGTGGCCTAACAATTAAAATCCTTGACTGTACCTAATGATTTATAAATCTCATATTTTGTAAAACTAGAATAAAATAATGATTTCAAAGTAAATAAAACTTAATATTTTAGCGATATTATCTTTAGACGTAAGTAATATTTAACAGTAAGCAACCCTAGCAACACGCCTGGACGACAGAGGGGTGTAACAACGTGAGAGGGGAAGTAGGTATATAAATGGCGGCGCTTTGGACGCGGTCAAAAGAGATTCCCTTCTACTCTGTTATTATTTATTCTTATGGCCTGAACATCAAATGTTACATCGGTTACGCGTTAATTCTGGCGTCAGTTCAGTCCATCATTATCTGTGGCTCTAGTGAAAAAGGGGTTAAGTCTGCAGAAATTAAACAGCTATTTTCTACTTTATGTGTAAAGGGAGTTAAGTCGAAATCAGCTGTTCAACTTCTGAAGACTTAACCCCTTTTTCACCAGAGCCACAGCATTTTGGTCAGAATGACGAGAGAGACGCTTTTAATCCGAAACGGCCCTTAGGTGCAAGTTTAGTGTTGACAAAAAACATGCTGTCGAAAATAGACACGGCCTCAGCGCTAGTAAACAAGAGTGTTTGCAGCCGATAGCTCGGCTCGTCAATAACGTCGACCACAAAGCACTTATAGACGTCACCCGACACTACTGTCAACAAATTGTTCTGGATGTCAACCACGTGCGCAGTAATGAATTAGGACCAATAGACAAAATTGGAAGTTCCTGTAACAATTTATAATGACCAAGTGGTCAATTGGCCTAATAAGGGATTGAATTTGAACTATTCTTTTGCAAGAGTTCTAATCATTATCATCTTCTGGCCATGTAGGCGTGCTCACTTAATTTGACGGGACTTAAAGACAGCGTCGTCGTGGCCGAGAGGTGGGGCAGCAACCTATCTAAAATTTAGGTGTCACTAACAATATTATTATTATGGACATGAATAATTTAAGTCATCTGAAATAAATTACTATTTATTTATTTTTAATATCAAGGGTCTAAGCTCAGTCTGTTCGTTACACGTTTATTGCGTGACTAAACTAAAAAAAATCCAAACTTTCTCATTTAAAATATTAATTTTACAAATAAAGAAAAACAGAAAAATAGAATATTGACATGGCGAACTTTTTAAAGCAAAAACCTAAATTAATTTCCTTATCCATACCTGTGCTAACTCGGGGCAAGTTCTAGGGATTTAATATCGATAAAAAAGATGTCGATATATGTATTAGCTTAATGAGTCGTTTTCAAAATAAAACAAAAGTTAATTGATTCCTTTGTGTGGCGAAAGTTACCCATATATTTTGTACTAGCCTTCCGTCCGCAGCTTCGCCCGCGATAAATTAATTTTCCCGTAGGAAAAGGTATTTTCCCGCGGTAAAAGTAGCCTATGTCACTCAGTGATAATGTAGCTACCTAACGGCAAAAGAATTTTTGAAATCGGTCCAGTAGTTTCGGAGCCTATTCAATGCAAACAAACAAACAATCAAATCTTTCCTCTTTATAATATTAGTAATAATAGATGACTAACTTTCGTAACACAAAGGAAGCGATCGTGATTTTGTTTTGATTAAGCCCTTAACTATGTACAATTTTTTTGACAACGACTCTAATACGTACATGTGTTCATTGGAAATTCTCGATTACTATAAAAAGGATCGATATCATATCTGATATCGAGCCTCTTAAAATAATAAAAGTACGCGGATGTTATTTCAGTCAAAATGACAATTTACTGTCACAGCCATTCATATGTTAGAGTAAGAATATATAGGAGGTAATATTCCACTACGATTGCTACGAAGTCCAAAATAATCATGCTGCCCAAGAAACATCTACGCCCGCGTAAATATTATATTAACTCTTGGATTGGATTAGTGCATATCCTGACATACTCGTACAACTACGTGAGTCAAAGTTATTTTGCTCTAAATGCAATATCAGTTTTCTCCCGAAAGAAAAACATGCTTGAATGGCTAAGTAATTGTCTGTATATGTATAGTCACATATAAATACACGTTTTAATTTAGAATGAGGAGAAAATAAGTTATATTTATTTATGTCGAATAACATTTAGATGTTGACAGTAACATCGATATATTTTAATGTCGATAATTTTGGCTACATCACTATATAATATTAGTATAGGTGCCCCGAGTTAGCACAGGTATAAGCATATAACATAACCTTTTCCTTAAAAACGTTTTGATCTCATGCCGTACATCATGTTCAACTATTTTTATTTCGTAGTGCGATTCGTAACAAATATTATTATGTTATTTCAACACATCTGAGGTGTTTTACGGACTCTCGTAAACATTACGAGGTTCATGAATGCTTTAAAAATACCGCGTTGAATATTTTTATTGCTTCTGTAATATTTCATAGCGAGTGTAACCTATCGCAATAACTAAAAACGTTAATCCGGATCGCATTAGTCCAAAAACGTTGTGGTGATGGAAGCCGTGGTGGCCTAGTGGTTTTACCTATGGCCATCATTATCATTATTCCAGCCTATATACGTCCCACTGCAGGGCATAGGACTCCTCTCAAAACAAGAGGGCCTTGGGAACCAACCAATACGGGAACGTATCAAAATAACGAATAATGGACGAAATACATAATGGTCATAAATATATACTAAAAGTTTCTATGAAACTATTGAAAAAACGAACTTTTTTAATCGTGTAATCTACAGAATGGTTTAGGTTAGGTTAGGTTTATTTCATGAAAATCCTGTAAAAGTGAGAATTTCCATTAAAATGGCATTATTTTAAATGACCACTGACCATTATATGCATTTCGTCCATTATTAATTTTAAACTTTATATATTTTGATACGTATACCCACCAATACACACCATTGAATTTGTTCTCAGTGTGTACAGCAGGCTTATTGTCTAACGTTTCTGACGCTTGCCTTCGCAATCACTATTTCTTTCTGTCAAACGGTATAAGTTGATGACAGAAAGAGATGGTGAAAGCGAAGGCAAGCGCCAGAAGCGTTAGATAATACGGCCTCTGTACTTCTACCATGAGTTACACTAGTTTACAGTGACCGTACTCGCTAGCGACGGCGTAAATGATTTGTATGGAGAATTGTACTTCCGTAAGTGACCGCTAGAGGCGCTGTACACAATTCTCCATACAAATCATTTACGCCGTCGCTAGCGAGTACGGTCAGTGTAAACTAGTGTAACTCATGGTAGAGGTACAGGTTTCCTAACGATGTTTTCCTTCACTGTAGATAGGTAGGTGGGAAAAGGCTAGTGATTAAGTACATATTTTTAGGCCATTAGCCGATCCAGCAAAAAACTATTTTTATACTAGTTCGTTTCTTACAGTAATTTAATCTTGTTTCCGTGTCGGCTAAAATGGATCAGATAGATTGAAGCAAATTGGGTTACACCCTGAGTCAGAGTTTGTTGGTAAACAGTGAACACTCAGGCCGGGTGACGTGAGCCGACCTTGCTTTCACAGGCCAAATAATAATTATAAAAAACCAGCCAAGTGCGAGTCGGACTCGCGCACGAAGGGTTCCGTACCATTATCTATAAAAACCAGCCAAGAGCGTGTCGGACACGCCCAAGATAGGGTTCCGTAGCAGGTACGAAAAAATCTTTGCATATTTTAATAATGTGGTTGTTTTGGTCCCAACGTCGGTGGTACAGCGCCATCCAACGGCGAATTGGGTAACTAATCTACTGCAGTCTACTAGAACTAGTATGTGTGATTGTTTTTCAGATGTAATATATTTTTTTATTTGAAAGAAGATACCGTTAGTGTGATCTTCTAGGTACTTAAAGAAAAAAAATGCTTGCAATGAAGGTTAAATTACAATCTTAATTTAGAAATATTTTTTTACAAAAACTTAAAAACTGCTCAACTGATTAAGTTGAAAATAATTTTCCTAGAAAGTATTTATTAAGTTTAACTTACGTGATTTTTTCATATTTTTTAGACGTGTGGTTCAAAAGTTAGAGGGGGGGACACATTATTTTGTACTTTCGGAGTAAATATCTCCGTAAATATTTATTTAATCAAAAAATTGTTTTACAAAACCCCTATTTATTTTCAAATACCTATCCAATGATACCCCACACTATAGGGTTAGTCGAGAAAAAGAAAATCACCCCCACTTTACATCTATGGGAGGTACCCTAAAAAAATTTTTTTTAGTTTTTTTTATTTAATCACTTTGTCGGCGTGACTGATATATATATTCATGCCAAATTACAGCTTTCTAGTACTAACAGTTTCTTAGCATAGCCGCGGACAGACAGACGGACAGACATGGCGAAACTATAAGGGTTCCGTAGTCAACTAGGAACGGCAAAAAAATCACGTTTTCTTGTATGGGAGCTAAATATTTGTTTTATTTTAATTAATTATTTATTTTTAAAGTCAATATATTTACAACTAAATATTTTGTGAATATTTCAAGCGTCTACCTGTTGCCGTTATCAATATCGAGCAAAAACGTACAAAAAATCACGTTTGTTGTATCGGAGCCCCCCTAAATATTTATATTATTCTGTTTTTTAGTATTTGTTGTTATAGCGGCAACCGAAATACATCATGTGTGAAAATTTCAACTGTCTAGCTATCACGATTCATGAGATACAGCCTGGTGACAGGCGGATAGACGGACAGAGACGGACAGACGGACGGACAGCGAAGTCTCAGTAATAGAGTTCCGTTTTTACCCTTTGAGTAATCCACGAGATAATCAATGGCAGAAATTAGTAAAATAACAAACCTTGGTTTTTCAATTACCTCATATTTTCGGGAAATAATGCAAACCCGTCGTAAATTTACAGGGGATGATCTTAACTTCATATTTGACCTATTTTAACGAATTTCGCTTTAAAATTAAAAATTGCCGTCAGATACGCGGAATTATGCAATGCCAGTTAAGCGAATTTGTTCTGTCCTTATATATGTTTGGATTTATAAAAATATTAAATTAAATATAGGAATTATTTAAACTTTTTAAATCATAAATTTTATCACTGTACGCGGTTTTAAAAAAAAACAAACATTTCTTACTTTGTAACCCATTGGTCTAACTAAAGCTTTTTAATGAACTAAAACAATTACTTTGCTCACCCGCGACCTTACAATAGTTTATAAAGCTTTTTATAAAATTTAAAGAAAAGTGTTTATTTCAATTTCGTAAAATTACGTGTAGATATAGAGGTTGAGTCAGAAACTCGTAAATACACATATAATTGATTTAAAACTCCTTAGTACGTAGGAAGTAGCATAACAAATATAAACAGTTCGACTAACTAGAACGTAGGTACCTACCGTTCAAACTTTCAAATCCCGTTCTACCAATTGAAATCCAAAGTCCTTACCTGAATAGACTTATCTTCCGAGTCAGGCATCGTGTCCGACTTTCCGAGTTGTCCGAGTTGTCCGAATTGTCCGGTTTGTCCGAGATGTCCGAATTTGAGTTACAACAGACCGCGAGTCGGAAAGGCCGGGAGTGCAGTGCGCGCGGACGGAGGGATACCGCGCGGCAAAACGCAGGGCGCACGCGCAATGGGAAAGATAAACGATACCTAATTAACTTATCTTATATTCGAGAGAAAACTAAGTTAGAGTGATAAGCTTTTACGAGACGCGGGGATTACGGTCGCGTAAGGAAATGAATGGCAGTTGTTTTTCCTAATAACGATTCAGTTCCGGCTGTTGTATTCTTGTGGATTTTTTGTTTACTTGAAATCTATAAATGTACAATTCACGAGGAAGCGTGAATTTGTCAAAATTAGACATTAATGACATTGTAATAAGAACCACGGCACGCGTCATCAGGAATGAACTCGATCTGTAGCTATTGAACGCAACTCCGTCTGCAAAGATTACGTTTATCGCTATCCTGCGGGAAATGCGCATTTTTCCGGGATAAAAACTATCCTACGGCCATTCTTGGGACTCTACCTCTATACCTATTAAGTTGCATCTTAATCGGATCAGTATTTTAAGCGTGAAGAGGTATGTAACAGACTGACACACTTTCGCATTTATAGTATACCAACCTAAAATACGGATTCTTGACAAATACCGGCCAAGTGCGAATCGGACTCGCGTACGAAGGGTTCCGTAAAGTTGCGTACGGACTGCGCGCACATTACGCGTACCCTACGCGAGCCCGGGTACGCGTACCCGGGTACGCGTGTCCTGGAACGCCATGTCCGTTCGCTATGTACGCGTAAACTGTATGCGTAGCTGCAAGTACGGACATGGCGTTCCAGGACACGCGTACCCGGGTACGCGTACCAGGGCTCGCTTAGGGTACGCGTAATGTGCGCGCAGTCCGTACGCAGCTTACCATTTATCTATAAAAAGTTGCGGAAAAAAGTGGCTGTGACATACGGACGGACAGACAGACATGACGAATCCATAAGGGTTCCGTTTTTTGCCATTTGGCTACGGAACCCTAAAAATGCTTTTGCCGTTTGAAAGCTACATTGTCACTGAGTGACATATGCTACTTTTCGCAGCGGGAAAATACCTTTTCCGACGTGAAAATTAATTTATCGCGGACGAAGCTGCGGACGGAAGGCTAGTATAAATATAAATAAGTACAACATCACAAGACTTTAGGTAAAATCTACAATGATAGATGAAAATGGGCTGTGTGCAATTGCTTGTAAGGTAAAAGTGCCAATGCTCAATACCTCAACGCCCAATAGATGACACCCATCTGTCACCTTTCTTACTATGACATAAGATTGAAGGTTCCATGTATTGGGTCAGTGTCGAGAACAGGGACGTTTACCTTAATCCAGTCTTTAGTGATTACCGATTCCACAGAGCAGTTTCTTAACGCCGTATGCGTTGAGCATAAAACTCTCCGTACAAACATCACGATTGTATATGTACCGTACCGCTTGACGGGCGTGAACCGAAATCGCGAATAGAGGATTTAGTTACTAACCCGCTTAAAGTAAACACTCGTGTAGCGGTGGCAGTAGGTAAACGAACAGTACCTATACCTATGTACACAATTGTTACGAAAAAAAAGGCTGTCGGAGTTGTATCCGGGCTGAATTAAAAAAACAGCCAAGTGCGAGTCGGTATCGCGCACCGAGGGTACCATACACATTTTTAGTTATGTCAAAATATACGCCGTAACTATAATAATCCAGTGTTAGCAGACCCCTGCTTCTAAGTAAAATATACGCCGTGTGGGATCATTTTATGTTGGTTATTTGAGACCCTCTTAAAGTTTAATTTAATTTTATTTTTAGTATTTGTTGTTATAGCGGCAACAGAAATACATCATCGGTGAAAATTTTAATTGTCTAGCTATCACGGTTCATGAGATACAGCCTGGTGACAGACGGACGGTCAGTGAAGTCCTAGTATAAGTGTCCCATTTTTAACCTTTGGGTACGGAACCCTAAAAAAGTTGACCGATAGTGCAGTCATGGAATGAAAAGGTTTGTCACTCTTCGACTCTTTTTGAAAAATAAAGTAATTTGAAACTGATAACAAATATTCGCAACAAAAGAATCGGTATTTTATAAATAGCGAAAAATATGCTTATATAATTTAAAAAAAAAAAAAACAAAATGTTTTATTTTCTGTTTTCTTTGAACTAGATTTATTTTCCTAGATAATTGTTAACGAAATAGGGTGAAGAAATTTTTAGTCGATTTTGCAATTCACTGTTGAGTCTGTTGAACTTGCTATCGGTACGAATAATTGTCATAACATAATCCCGCTGTCATTACATGGCAATGTTGTTGTGTGCGTGACCTCTACACTCGTGGCGATACCTATACAACTACTAATAATATAAACGCGAAAATTTGTGGATGTGTGCGTGCACGTGTATGTTTTTGTTATTTCTTTCTCGCTAAACCGGCTATACGGATTTTAATAAAATTTGGTACGGAATTAACTGGATGTCGCGAATAACATACACACACGCACACACACACACACAAATAACACAATGTCATTACACACATAATTCCCATTAAGTACTATGTAGTTATTAAGAACTTTACTTTTTTATGTTATTCTTGCATTCTAACGCATGACTGTACTATAAGCTGGAAGAGCGAGGCTTCCTGACACAGGTACACTATACCTAATAGGAAGTCTGGACCATTTTGTATTTACCACCTAAGTTGGAATGAAATAAATAATTTATTGTTATTTATTATTATTATTAGATTACTTTTTACCCCGATATCCCCACGGGATCGGGATAAAAACCAGAAAACTCAACGACAAAATTTCGACACATGAAATTTTGCAGGGGAGTTTTTTATGCAACGTTAATGGAAAATGTGAAGTTTAGTAGTGTAGTAGTAATTTCTGGGAATTCCCATGGGAATTTTGCAAAATCCCAGTATTGTTGACGCGAACGAAACCGCGGGTATAGGGTAGTCAAGATAAACCCGGGGATAGTCGGAACCGCAGGGTCGCATTCCCTTTTCAGGTGTCACCGGTCCACCCTCATTTCCCTATTTTAATTAATCATGACGTTGATGGTGACGCTTAACAGCTATTTCCCATTCCTATGCTATGAACGCATGGAGCCCTTTTTAAGCGCTATCGAGATCTATCTCGATTGCGGAGATTCCATTGGATCTATTCTCATTAGTTCCATTATCAGTTTCATTGATGGAGTTGGAATTTTTATGGGGTTTTTTCTGTACATCCATATTTCAGTTTGTATTTAGTATGAAATACAGGGTTATTTTTAATTCACTGACATCCTCTTAACCCTGTATTCCTATCACTCAAACAAATGTTTTTTGTTTTACGACTTTTTAAAATGAAGCACTTTTTTTCCCATACAAATACACAGAGTATCGTAAAAATAAGAGGAAATCTCAAATTTTCAAAACGTTATTACACCAAAAATATTAACTTATGACAAAAGCCGTAAAACAAAAAACATTTGTTTAAGTGGTAGGAGTTTAGGGTTAAAAGGATGCTAGTGAATTACAAATAACCCTGTATATGGATTTCACGGGATGACCGTAAAAGTAATAAAAAATGAAGTTGAAAAATAAAAATAAAATACAAAAAGATACTTCATATCAAACTTGTTACTTCATCGGCCGATGGCTATACAGCTTGTGGTAGATTGTAGTTATCTGACTATCGAGTGGCGGTGCACATCGCTCCACGCTCAATTGGCGTAATTGGGTCGCCGTTAATTGCACGAGTAAGACTTCCTTCCAGCTAGTTCTGTGTCTGCGGCATAATCGTCGCACACCCCGGATCTCTTTTGTAAAATCTACAAGATGTCATTTTAAACGCGATACAAACTTAACGTTTGTAGCTCAGTTGATCTCAGTTCTCAGTGGGATCTTTTTGAAAAGTACTTAATATTTGCCTCGACCGGGCATCGAACCCGGGACCTCAAGCTTTGCAGTCGGGTTCTCTAACAATCGGCTACCCGGTCATCATAAGTGTTCTGATTTCTTATGAAAATGGTAGTTTTACCAAAATAGGGCATTTATGAGAGTTTTTTTCTAAACGGGTAAAAACGGGACCCTATTACAGAGACTTTGCTGTCCGTCCGTCTCTCCGTCTGCCCGTCTGCCCGTCACCAGGCTGTATCTCAAAAACCGTGACAGTTGAAATTTTCACAGATGATGTATTTCGGTTACAAAATACAAATACTAAAAAACAGAATAAAATAAATTTTTAGGGGGGCTCCCACACAGCAAACGTGATTTCTTTTGCTTGATTTTGATAACGGCAACAGGTAGACGCTTGAAATATTTACAGAGTATTCACTTTAAAAATAAATAATTAAATTAAAATAAAACAAATATTTAAGGGGGCTCCCATACAACAAACGTGATTTTTTTTTGACGTTTTTATAGATAATGGTACGGAACCCTTCGTGCGCGAGTCCGACTCACACTTAGCCAGTTTTATTTTTTTCATTAGGTGGGTAATTGTACGTACACTACAGATTTAATTTGCTATCAAGCAACCAATATAACCCTTTCCGATTTACGAATATTTTTGTAATATCCTTTATGCTGACTATACGAAAAGTACGAAAACACCATTCGCCGCCCCCCGAGAATAAAATGATAATCGCAAAAACGTAACTTTTCAGGAAAAATAAAAAACACATTTTTGCCAATTACTTCTAAACAAGTGGACGTATGTATACTGATGATAGTCAGCGTTACGGAAAGCTAATTTTTTGAGAATTCTTCTTTTTTAGTATCACTTATATAATACATTATTATAAAGGAGTTATTTAAAAAATTAGAAGTTAGTGGAAATCGATCATCGTCTGAGATTTAAAAAGTCGATTATCATTTTATTCCCGCTTTTTCAAGGGTTTAAAATAGGTATTGTATGGTTTATATTTACGGTTCCATTAGTAAAAATAATAGTTACATATCATCTTATTCTCGTTAATATTGTGAAATTTGATTTATGATAATGTAATTTATCTGGTATTGCAATGAAATAATAACATGGTAATCAACTTTGGCTATATTTCAATTATCGGGTTAAAATTAACAGAATCTCGAAAAAACTAACACAATAAAATTTATTAGGTACTTATTACTTGATTCTTATTCTTGATCATCATCTTCATCATCATTATTCATTTCAGAGTTCTTTACATAAGTCAAGGACTCATAAAAAGCATGATAGTAGCTTGGGATATCACCTGCCTTACAAAGGCTAATCAGGTCGTCGTATAATGCCATGCTAATTGGCAAGAGCTGGGTGTATTTTTTTATGGTATAGGGGGCAAACGAGCAGACGGATCGCCTGATGGTAAACGATTACCGTCGCCCATGGACACCTGCGACACCAGAAGAGTCACAAGTGCATTGCCGGCCTTTTAGGTAGGACTACGCTCTTTTTTTGAAAGCTTGAAGGTCATATCGGTCCGGGAATACCGCAGCAGGTACTTCATTCCAGAGCTTTGCTGTACGAGGCAGGAAATTTCTGGAATCAACCCGAATAACTCCTCGGAGCACTCTCCGTTGTACATGCGATAGAAGATGCACAGTGAAACTACATCTCTACGCAGCACCAAGGGGTCAAGTCGATCAGAAATTCGTTGGCAGCCGACTATTCGAGTCGCTCTCCGCTGTATGCGATCCAGAGGGAGAAGCTGGTACTGGGGAGCCCCCGTCCACAGATGAGAGCAGTATTCCATATGTGGGCGAACCTGGGCCTTATAAAGCTGGAGGCAGTGGGCTGGAGTGAAATACTGTCTCGATTTGTTGAGCACATCGAGCTTCGTGTCGCGGAACTGGACTTCACTCGAGATGTCAATACCAAGGATTCCGATACTGGCTGTGGTAGCTAGGGGAGTGCCTTCGAAAAGAGGTGACGCGACAAACGCAGACTTTTTTGCGGTAAACGCGCTAACCTGTGTCTTAGTGGGGTTAAAACGGACTAAATTAAGTCGATCCCATTCTGAAACTTCCGTTAGGGAAGTCACAATTTCAGTCACAAGTTTGTTTCGGTACTCTATGACGTTTTCCCGAGAAATACCGGCGCGGCCGGTGTTAGAGGCATCAACCGTACTATCATCCGCATAACAGTGAATGCCGCCGGTTGGCAGCATATCATTAACATGCAGAAGGAAGAGCGTAGGCGATAGCACACAGCCTTGAGGGACACCAGCATTCACAGACATGGAATCAGAGCATGCACCGTCAACTATGACCTTTATGCTTCTGTCCGTTAGGAAGCTGCTGATCCATCCGCATAATTTCTCAGGAAGCCCAAAGTATGGAAGTTTTGAGAGGATCGCTTTGTGCCAATCCCGATCAAAGGCCTTCGCTACATCTAAACTAACAGCCAATGCTTCACCATTTGTCTCAATTGCCTGTGCCCAACTATTTGTCAGGTAAACCAGTAGATCGCCAGCCGAGCGGCCGCTACGGAGACCGTATTGTCGGTCACTGAGCAATTATCAATCCTAAGGAGAGAAGGAGCTGGCGGTTGATAACGGACTCCATTACCTTTGAGAATAGGGGACTTATGGCTATTAGCCTATAGGTAGATGGATTTGAGCGGTCACCTTTTTTAGGGATCGGGTGCACCAGAGCAGACTTCCAAGAGATCGGGACTACGCCAGAAGAGTAGGAGAGTCGAAAAAGACGCGTCAAAACCAGAGCCAACTCAGGAGCGCATATCTTCAACACCACTGGAGGGATTCCATCAGGCCCATTGGACTTATGGATATCGAGGGAGAGTCATCAGACGCGTCAAAGTATTATGAAATAAAGTATTAAAAATACAGTATTACGTATACCGTTATTTATAAATAATCCTCATTAGGTTTGCCGACATTATTCATAATAGAATTTAATCGTGCAGTCCTTCGTTTTTCCATTTTCACTAACTCCATTCACTAAACTTATACACAGAATGAAAATATCAACAATAATTAAAACAAAAGCACAACAACACTTCCGCAAAGACATTTTGAGACGACACTGACGACTAGTATTATCAGTATAACAAACGTTGCCGCATGCGGGGCACCCCCGATGTTGTTTTACTTGTTGGAATTTGTGATTGACAAACGTACGAGAGCAAAAAGGATGACAATAATGTTTGACTGTTCGGCACCGAAAGAGTTGTTTTGCTAGGTGAACATTATACGAAGTGGTAGAACGGTTTTTTACGGGAATAAATGATAACCTTCTTTATCATTTTCATGGGCAATTATTTTTACGAGGTCATCATTTTATTACCGTTAATAATATTGATAAACTTGAACACATTATGTTAATATTATGATACAGCTTTGTTCTTGTCTTTTTTTATATAGGTAAAATCGTTGAATAATATTGTATAATTTTGTAACTCGGTAAGTAACAGTACAAAAATTGTACACGTATATTAGCATTCACTTGTTTCAAATATGGCATAACACTAAAACTATTATAATAGCGATTATCATTTTGTTCTCCGGGGGCAGCGCATTGTTTGTTGTCTCAGAATCAACGCCATCTGACGTCGATGTCCGAAGACAAAACGCGGAAAGGTTCAACTGAAACCTGAAACAGAAATAGTTCTAGCGTTTTCCGTAATTCAGTGCGGCGATGGAATGAATGCCAGCGCCAGAGCGTAGTTTCTTTTTATAATTATAGATGGCGGTTAGAGTTTGAAAATTTGAGACAGGGCCACTTACTAAAAAATAATCTAGATTTTGTTTACTTTTCTTTCTTTCTTTTCTTATCTTTAAACTTAATTTGTGTTAAAAGTTCTATACATTTTGGCACTTCAAAAGTGAGCAAAAAAATCAAACTGTTATTCAGTAAGTAGGCCGCAAAGAGCTCTTTTACGACTATTTTTTTATACTACCACTGCTTTCGAAAAGAATATCATTGCCAAGAAAAATGTAGGCAGGAAGCAGTAAGTCGTTTTTCTAAAACAAAAATTATAGGTATTATTTTTGACTTAAATATTTATGACCTTGACTTTACCTACTCTTATTTCAAAATTGTATAGCCTGTATTAGCACTCAATCCTACTAATAAAATAAATGCAAAAGTTTGTGATTGTGTGTGTGTGTGCGTGTGCGGTGCAATGTGTGCGTGCGAGTGTTCATTACTCTTCCATGATAAAATGGCTGGACTGTTTTGGTATGAAGATAGCTGGACGTATGAAATAATAAGTCTACTTTTTATTACGACATTCGCACGCGATCCACGTAAAACATCAAAATCTGGTTAAAACTAAATCGTTAACCGTGGATTATGGTTATGGTATTTTGATGGCTTCCTAATATATTATTAACGATGTGCAATACAAACTATCCAATTCTCGACATTGTAACTTCAAAATTTATCAAAAAAACTTCTAAAAAAATAAGTTTTTTATTGACATTGCACATACTAATGTTAGGTAGCCAGCAAACAGGTGTAACGTGACCTTCGCCCTTCGCATTGAGTTTTGGGACATCCTGTGTATATAATAGTCATATTCATGTCATATTATCAGTATCACTCATATCTTTACTGTCAATTAACAGCACCAGAGAAATAAACTGTTTTTATTCTGTTGGCACAATAAACATTTAACGTCAACGTTGTCATTTCGTCTGTCAGTGCGCGTAAAAATAGTTTATTACCTAGACAAGAAGTGCAGCTTACAGCCGTGTGGCGTAAAAAAAACGTCGAGGAACAAATATTTTTACGCTTTCCCTGCTTCTTAGGGTTCCGTAGTCAAAATATCAAAACTGATTATTTTTTCCTGCGTCTATCTGTCTAATCGCGGCTGCATAGCGTTTTGTTAGATAAATTTTCCAGTATCGTTATTTCCTTTTTTTTTAATTACAATCTAGCTCACAAAGGCTAATAAGCAATATTCATGTTAAATGAATATTGCTTATTAGCCTTTGTGAGTTTAATCGACTATTTTGTTTAAAGTCTCTAAGAATAACGTCCAATGACTTTTCTTAGTGTCTATTTAGGCGAAGCCGTCACAGAAAACATGATGCTTAATTACGCGTGACGCGGCTAGCGTGCGAACTGTACCTACCCCTACCATGAGTTTACACTGGTTTACAGTGACCGTACTCGCTAGCGACGGCGTATATGATTTGTATGGAGAATTGTACAGCGCCTCTAGCCTCGCCTCGCCGAAGACGTCACTATCACTGTAACACTATTTCGAGTATGATTAACACTACACTAACTCAAAGGGTTTAGTCCTTTTCAGTCTTCTCACTGGGTCCGTGTTGTCAAGGAGTTGGATTGCCTCAACGTTCACATGATGATGAAGTCTGCGTTCATGAGCTTCGGCGTATTTAGATATTACCTCGTGGACGAACTCAACATTAAGGTCCCGATGGAGATCGTCGTTTCTTATGTACTTACCAGGGCGCGTTTACTATGTCCCTGAGCACCTTATTTTGAAAACGTTGTATTATTTGTATATTACTTTGTTTGGTACAGCCCCAGAGCTGTATACCATAAGTCCATACTGGCATCAGGACTTGCTTATACAACAGTAATTTGTTGTGCACTGACAACGAGGAGTGTCTACCGAGTAGCCAGTACATCCTTTTGTATCTTATTCCTAATTCTTCACGTTTTTTCTTGACATGAGCTTTCCAACGCAGCTTCGTGTCAAGCGTCATACCAAGATATTTAGCTGTGTTTGCGTACGGTATGGGTTGCCTATTTATACATATCGGATGGTACATAGGTCTCTTATTTGTGAAATCAATATGAATCGATTTGGATTCATTAAGGTTGATTCGCCATGTTCTAGTCCACTGATAAACTCGGTCAATGGCTGTTTGGACTTTTCCTACTGCTTCCTCGCGAATTTTGCTGACGATACTGCTATTATGGCAACAGGAAACAGTTATTTCCTAATAGAGCCTAATAGTAAAATTTTCATTCACATTTTTCCAAGATGCTTATTTCTCACACTGGTTTTTTACTGAAGCTTATTTTTACAGCCTTTTTCCCAATTTGGACACAGAAGCTCCGCTCTGCTCACGCCGGAGCTCCTTCTTCTGTGTGCTTTTGGGCCTTCGGGCCGATGCAACCTTAACATACTCGTAACCTAAACCTGCCTATGTTTCTGTGTCGATTAGAATTGGGAAAAAATGCGATTGTGAAAATCGACTTCAGTAAAAAACCATTGTGGGAAAAAACCTTTAGGAAAAAGGTGGAAAAACAGACTAGCCTTGAGGGTATCACGTTTCGTGTCCAGATCGAACCGCCTTTGCATCTGTCAGTCACCTTATTCTTTACAAAGTGCTTTGACGCGGGGCGGCGGATTGCCTGTTTATCCCAGCGAGAGGAATCAGTATCACGGGTCTCCATCGTTTTCCCGCATTACACATGGCATAATGTATCAAAGTCAAATATTTTTATTTTTAGGCTTTAACAATACGACCCAAGCACCAAGAATCCGGCAAGAAACTCCACAAGGATTTTTTATTCAAACAAATCTACAATGTTATTTTATTAAATTACGTACAATCGTGAATAACGTGACCTTGACACCTTAAAATGCCCATTTTGGGGTACGTATTATAATGTATAAATTTAAAATACATATCGGTTGAAATACATACAGTTGAAATGCCGAAAATCATAAAATATAATGTATTAAAATATATAAAGTTATTTGACATAAGTTCTAAACGCATAAGCTTGAAATGCATCGTGGTCAAAATATATAATAGTTACAATGCATTATGGTTCCTAGTCATATTGCACAAAATGCATATGTTTTCAATATATACGTTCAAAATACATAAAATGATAAAACTTTATAGTTAAGTAAAATATCAATCAAGTACGTTTTCCATAATGGCTGAAATACATAATCCAAGATTAATACACTATACCAGGATGATTAAAATTATAAGACTCCCCTTTCGTATACCCTAACCGGTATCTCGCTGGCAGCGAGAAAGTGAAGCGAGCGAGCACGACCTTTTAGGGCAGAAGCGACTCGGATAGGTTAGGTCCAGAAGGCTAAGGCGGGAGCGAAGCGTAGCGTAGCTCCCGCTTTAGCCTTCGATGTTAGGTATTTTTTTGTAAGAGAACATTAAATGATTATTTCCATTAGGTATTATTGTTTTTAACATTATGAAATATATTTTTTTTTATGTTAGAGAGGACAGACAAACGAACTAGTGAGTGACCTGATGTTAAATGATCACCAATGTCCATAGACACCCGCAGCGCTTTACGCGATGCCAGTGCGTTGTCGGCCCTACATGTAAATGATATACCAAATTTTATCAAAAATATTAAATTTTCTACGTGGTAATAAAATAAAATAACTAACACCAAAGGCCAATGAATACCTTTGAATTTAACCATTCCGAGTCGCTTCCGCCCCGAACCGTCTTGCTCGCTCGCTTCGCTTGCTCGCCGAAATAAGCAATATTTGTTTAATTTCAAATTATGAAGATGCTCTAATGGTTAATAGTAGTGTAATGGTAGGGATTACTACCCTTGTTTCCTTAACAATTCATTGGACTAAATTCTTATTGTTTAAAGCAATCGTGTTGTAGACATCTTGATTGTATGTGTATTTTGACCGTATGGATTTCGACCATTATGAAAAATGTTCTTTAGGGATTTTAATTGTTATTTCTTTCAAATATTATATATTCTAATTGTATATATTCTGAACATATACATTGTGAACTTAGTCATTTTAATTGTATGTATTTCAACCATTATGAAAAATGTACTTTATGAATTCTGATTGTTATTTATTTTAACTATGGTTATTATAAAATAGTATCGGAATAGTTGACCATAATTATCTTTATATTTACAATAATAATGGAATATTAAATAAAATAAAAAAAAACACATTATATTTTTCGATTTTATATTTTTTGAACATATATATTTTAAACTTATAGATTTTGAATTTATACATTATGATACGTACCCCCATTTTGGGTGCAATGAAATTTGTAGGCGGGCCCACAAAGATTTTTGTCTAATTTTTTTTTGAATTAAGACCCTTCCTCATTGGTCAAGCAACTAGACAAAACGTGTGCAAGTAATTAACAAAAAAATATTCTGTTCCTCATTGGTCAACAAAATTAAGGGCGGGGCTAGGCAACTTCGACTGTTGCAAGCCAACTTGTTTTGAAACAGGGCAGGCCTGGGTTTTGATGATTGTACAGTACATACATTATCTAAACTATTTTTTTTAGCAAATTAGATACGCTATTTGAAACTAGAGATCGCCAATGCTATGTGTGAATGCGAATTCTGTAGACGTGTCTTACACAGTGTAAGAAACAAAAGTTGTCTCTCCTGTGGACATAATATTAGCGACTCCGAGTCAGCAAACTTATTATTAGAGTTATTTCAATGGGCCGACAGTTGGCCAGGCGTCCCGCACGGCGATGTAGACTTGACTAAAAAATATTGGCTATAGACCCTTAACTTTTGCTATGTCCACAGGAGACACACAAACAAAAAAATCGTGCATGCAGTTCCTCCGCGCGGAAGAAGTGAAACTTCGTAATGTGGAAATGAAAAAGGCACTTATACATCAATATGAACCTTATTGCAATAACTTAAAGAACTAAATTGACTTATGCATCTATGTGTTTAAATTACTCACTAGATGGCGCTTTTATCAAGTCTCAAACATTTGCACAGACAGTATGAGTTCTGCATCGCACTATCGAAGTTTTTAACATCCGTTAGTATATATACAATGCGAGATTACTAGCTTCGGCAGTACATATACTAATGCTTTCATACCCCCTCCATGGTGGTAGCGTTAAACGTTTAACGCAACCTTGTTGGAAGTCGCATTAGAAGTTTCACTTCAAAAATGGCATGGCAAATTGGCAATCCTCTTGATCGTCTTTGGCAGTTGTAAACCAAACTTAAAATTATATTATTTAAAAGCGATAAAGTTTTTCGGGTGTCGATTCGAACCCACGTCTCCTGGGTATGCGCCCCAACCTGGGTGTTCTACCAATTGAACCACGTCGCTCCCCACCCCCCATAATGGTTAATCCCACCGGCGCACCCGAAAAACTTTATCGCTTTTAAATAATCTTAGATTCGGTAAGCAGCCGTACTGCTAATGAAATAAATAAAAATAATATTAAAATTATATATTTTTATTCTATCGGGAACCCTACACTGCGTGTGGTCCGACAGGCACTTGTTTGTTTTTATACGATCTTATGGTCTCTCGTAATGTCAACCGTAAATAAATCAACGTAATATCTTAAAATAAAAGGCATTTCGACAAATAACCAGTCCCGGAACTAAAACATGTAATGAAATGTTATTTCAACAGCTTTAGTCTTAGTGACCGTGACGTGTGACTCCGGGAAGAAGGGCTACGGATTAGCCCGAAACATGTCTTGTTAAACTTGTTTTAAGACGTGAGTGATCCGTATATTTGCACTATGAGTGAGTCTCACGGTAGTTTCATGTTTAAAGCTTTAGTCTTCATAGAATCCAGTAATAGGCCAAACGACCAGTAAAACCGTAGGTCAAACGATAGGTTTCGATTCCCCGTCGGGGCAGATATTTGTGTGGGGTATGTATTACAATACCCAAGTACGAAAGACCGAATGTATTAAAACATCGAATGGATCAAAAGACCGACACGATTTTTTTCTGAAACCGTAAACTTCTCAGAATTTATTAAAACGGCATCATAAAGAACCCATTAGGTTAGGTTAGTTAGTGTGAAAAATAAAATGTTTGTCCTCGAGTCATAATGTTTAATATGTATTTATTTAAGTATGTATCTACATATCTATGTTTATCCGTTGCCTAGTACCCATAACACAAGCTTTGCTTACTTTGGGAATAGATCAAAATCGGTGTGAATTGTCCCGTGATATTTGTTAACCTTATTATAGTCAAATGTGGGCATCGTGACGAATATTCGGTCCTTTATCATTTCTGCCGAAAGATGTCCACTGCTAAACATAGGCCTCCCCCAAGGCTAGCCAAACAGATCGGTCTCGTGCCATCAGCATCCAACACGTTCCCGCAACCTTAACCAGGTCGTCGCTCTATCTTGTTGGAGGCGTACCTACACTGCGTCTTCTGGCATAAGAATAAATAATAACAGAGTAGAAGGGAATCTCTTTTGACTGCGTCCAAAACGCCGCCATTTATATACCTACTTCCCCCTTCACGTCGTTACACCCCTCTGACGTCAAGGCGTGTTGCTAGGGTTGCTTACTGTTAAATATTACTTACTCTAAAGATAATATCGCTAAAATATTAAGTTATTATTTACTTTGAAATCATTATTTTATTCTAGTTTTACAAAATATGAGATTTATAATCATTAGGTACAGTCAAGGATTTTAATTGTTAGGCCACTTGCCACTGTTAGTATTTTGGCCGTGTAATGCAAATCAGCATATACCAAAATAAGCGGCTTCACCCGATTTGCATTACACGGCTAAAATGCGAACAGTGGCAAGTGGCCTAACAATTAAAATCCTTGACTGTACGTACCTACATATTATAGGTAGGTACTTCTAAGTAAGAATTTATTACAAGTGCCATACCAAAAGAAGCCATTTAAGGTGATTTGGCATCGTTTTTGAATTGTTTATACACCCAAATACACCACAATAACTTGACGTCATTAATTGTTATTTGTTTCCAATAAAACGAACGCGCAAACAGTTAACAGCCAAACGCGCGTGCGGCAACGCCGGCCGTGACACCCTGACTGAGTTCTCTCTTAGGGAGTACTCTAATATCGTGACCCTGAGTCCGGCCGGAGCGGGAGTTTCCCTTCTACTCTGTTATTATTTATTCTTATGCTTCTGGTCCGCGGACGCCACTCGAGGACCTTTCGGCCCCATCGGCCATCAGTTCTACGAGCGATGTGCCCTGCCCACTGCCACTTGAGTCTGGCGATTCTTCGAGCTATGTCGGTGACTTTAGTTTAGTTCTAGGTAAGTTAGTTTCGGACCTTAGATAATTTAAATTCGGACAAATCATCGGAGCACAGATAATAGAACAAAATCAAGATCAATTGGGACTACTTCAAAAAACTTACATTTCATTCTGACGCGGGACGGCCGCTGCAATATGACCAAAACGTCATGGTGAATCAAGCAGCAACATTGACATTGTAAGACTTAGCTTAGTTAGAACTTAAGTAAATGACCTGTTGTACATAATTATGTAGTAGTAAGTCCGTATGAACAAATTGATGTTCCGAAAAACGACAACCTCCTTGTTGATTTTGAGCACTACGAGTACTACATACCTACAACAGATCATTTAAGTACTTAAGTTTTTCACCTATATAAAAAAGTGACAAGCAAAAGTGCCATTTGTGGGCAACATTAAAAAAAGCTGGCATTTGTGGACTACGAGAAGGCCTTCGATTCGATCGAGACTTGTGCTGTACTGCAGTCTCTCCAACGGTGCCAAGTAGACTACCGGTACATCGAAGTGTTGAAGTGTCTGTATAATAACGCCACAATGTCCGTCCAACTTCAGGATCAGATGTCGAAGCCCATTCTATTGCAGCGGGGAGTCAGACAAGGAGTTGTTATCTCTCCGAAACTGTTCACCGCTGCACTAGAGGATGCGTTCAAGACTCTGAACTGGGAAGGGCGTGGCATCAATGTAAATGGCGAATACTTCACTCATCTTCGATTTGCCGACGACGTGGTGCATATGGCTGAGACCTTGGAGGACCTCAGTGCGATGCTCGCTGACCTCGGAAGAGTCTCCGAGAGAGTTGGTCTTAAATTGAACATGGACAAGACGAAGGTCATGTCGAACGCCCATGTTGTACCAACTCCCGTCGTAATCGGAGATACTTTGCTCGAAGTTGTTGACGACTATATCTATCTGGGACATACAATCCAATTGGGTAGGTTCAACTTCGAGAAAGAGGTCAATCGACGAATTAGACTCGGCTGGGCAGCGTTCGGGAAGCTCCGCAATATCTTGTCATCCGATATACCGCAGTGTCTCAAGTCAAAAGCCTTTGACCAGTGTGTGTTGCCAGTGATGACTTATGGCACTGAGACGTGGCCGTTAACGATGGGTCTTATAAGGAAGCTCAAGGTCACTCAGAGGGCGATGAAGAGGGCTATGCTTGGAGTTTCTCTGCGGGATCGCATTAGAAATGATGAAATTCGCGCAAGAACTAAAGTCACGGACATAGCTCGAAGAATCGCTAGACTTAAGTGGCAGTGGGCAGGGCACATCGCCCGTAGAACTGACGGCCGATGGGGCCGAAAGGTTCTCGAGTGGCGTCCGCGGACCGGAAGACGCAGTGTAGGTAGGCCTCCAACAAGATGGAGCGACGACCTGGTGAAGGTAGCGGGAACGCATTGGATGCAGATGGCGCAGGGCCGATCTGTTTGGCGAGCCTTGGGGGAGGCCTATGTTCAGCAGTGGACGTCTTTCGGCTGAAATGATGATGATGATTAAAAAAAGTATTGATTTCGAGATTGATTTTCATTTTAAAACTTTTTAAAAGAGCTACAAGTACGTCGCAGCAAGGATCATAGCTCTACGCCGACGCGTCCTGCCAAGACGTTTCCTATTTAACCTTTATGCATTTCTTGATCTCTTACGCAGGAGGTCGTGCAGAATAGACAGATCGAAGACTGGTGAGGCGATGCTTATATATAATTACTAGCTGTTGCCCGCGACTCCGTTTGCGAATAATAAAAAATAGCCTACGACCTATTCACACATTCTACACCTTCTCTACGGCATTCTTTTTAATCCTGTAACTCCCTGCTACCTCAAAGAGCGATTTAGCTATGTTACTTCTGTTCGATGCTCTCAGAACTTTCTTCTTACTGTTCCTCTTTCCAATTCTAAATTCTATGTGTACTCTTTTACTGTCCAGGCTATTCGGTTATGGAACTCCCTACCAATAGACCTACGGCGTGCTAAATCTTTGCCTATTTTTAAATCTATGCTTAAGCAGCACTATTTATTATCCTGTGCTTGAAAATTGTATTATAGTCCTTTTATTTACAAGTATATTGTATATCACTTATCTATGTATGTTTTATGATGTGTATTATTGGATGTTTTCAGTTGTTTTATTAAAATGTTTGTTTTTTTTTGTTATTATTTATTAAATTTTATATTGCACCACCTGCTGAAATGCATTCCTTGCTTTCTTTCTTCTTTTTTAAAGGTTGCCTGGAAGAGATCGCTTCGAAGCGATAAGGCCGCCCATTGCTTACCTTATTTCTTTTTTTTCATGTACTTGTTTTACTGTATTGTATTATTTGTGGTGTACAATAAAGAGTCATTGTATTGTATTGTATTGTATTCTCAGACCTACCGAATGTGGAGAAAAAAGTTTCATAAATATCGTTCCAGCCGTTTCGGAGGAGTTCGGTAACAAACATCGTGACACGAAATTTTTATATATTAGATTAAGATGTTTACTTTTAGTTATTTAGCTAAGTAGAGGAACCCAATAAATCTCTGTAATTTATCTGGTCGAGTTCGAAACGCGTCCGTGTTGTTTGGTGGTGGTGATAGTTGGGTTTGTGTTGTTTGTGTGTGTTCGCACAGTGTGGAGGTGGAGGAACTGCATGAACACACATTTCTACCTAACTAAAGGTACCTAACTATCATAAGGACGCGGGTGAGCAAAGTAATTGATTCAGTTTATTGATGGACCTCCGCAAAGTAACGCCTGATTCAATAAATTAATTATTAATAATGTTGCGGCAAGCCGCAACGCTGCTTTTCAGTGGGACCTTTTCGTAAGGTTTCCAGTCATTAGGTCGTGCATATTATCGTCATTACAGGTCGACAAATAACCCGTATTTGTTTAGTAAGTAGGTACACTAACTGCATCCGTAGGCGGTCTCTCTACGGTAAATATTCTAGGAGGACACCGGATGGCACGTCTCTATTCACCTCTATTCACTTATAGTGATTGGGAGGCTCGAGCGTCTATTTCTGTCCAGACTGCAGTAATTGCAGTGGGTCGCGGCTGATAGACGTAGGCGCCCTAGCATACGGATATAGCACACTACTGTCTTATTGCCATTGAGCTTCGACCATATCGGTGTCACAATACGCTGACGCACCGTAAACGCCAGTGGCAGGACTCATGCGTCACCTTTTTATCGCGTACCGTTCACGTCGCTGTTCAAAATACGCTGACGCACCGTAAACGCAGTGACGGGACTTGTGCGTCATTTTTTTATCGCGTGCCGTTTACACCGCTGTTCAAAATTTGTTGACGCGCACTAAACGCAGTGACGGAAGTGTCACGGGACTCGTGCGTTAACTTTTTATCGCGTACCGTTAACAACGCTGCTCGAAATTTGCTGAAATACCGTAAACCCAGTGATGGTTCGTCACCTTTTTCGCATCGTCTTTTTGGCACGAGTGTCACTGCATTTACGGTGCACCAATGTTTTTTGAACAGCGATGTGGACGGTACGTAATAAAAAGGTGATGAATGAGTCACGTCATTGCGTTTACGGTGCGTCAGAGCATTTTGATCAGTTACGCGAAATCAGGTACGCGATAAAAAAGCGACGCATGAGTGATGTCACTGCATTTACGGTGGATCAAAGTTTTTTGAACAGCGATGTGGACGGTCCGCGATAAAAAGGTGACGCATAAGTCACGTCACTGCGTTTTCGGCGAGTCAACGCGTGTTTAGCAGCGGTGTAGCCGATCCTTTACAATGCGATGTAACTCCTATTATACTGTTCTTCAATCTGGTCGCAGGATAACACCGTTTATTTGAACACGCGTAGGACAGGGCCACAGAGTTCATAATAAAGAGGATTAGAAATGCTAGTGTCTATTTCCTTCCACAGTCAATTTTTATTGAATCAAGCGTTACTTTGCGTTACGCAATGCTACCAAATGTTAGACGTACGCGATGTTAAATGTTGGCGTACGGTTGTGGTACCAACTCTGAGGATGAGCTCTGGTTGAGTTCAAAACGCGTCAGTGTAGTTTGGTGGTGGTGATAGTTGGGTTTGTGTGATTTGTGTGTTCATACAGTGTGGAGGTGGAGGAATTTTATTGCATGAACACGCATTTCTTTCATAAACGTATCTAACGTAAGTTAATCGCGCGCTGTCAATGAGCACACTTTTTGCAGATCTTAGTATATTACGGTATTGTTCAATATAACGTAATCCTTTTATAATCTTTAATAATCTTTGATAATCTATTTATTGGAGCTAGTAACTATGTTACAGACCGAGCTGGCAAAATAAACACAGGGCACAAGACAACGATAACCTGCTACGGTCAAGTGCAAAAATATGTATCGATTTAATCCCTCTTGATTATGTATCTCTCTCTACCAATACCTTAATTCGACGACATAAGAGCTAAAGGATATATTTATGAGCAAGTTGTATGCACCCATATTTTTGCACTTGACTCTACTGGGCAAGAAACCAAGTTTTAAAGTTCTGGGAAAAATAGGACAAAAATCCATGTCACTTAGTTCACGATAATTTTCATTTTTTTACACGATTACGGCAAAGCCAAAAGGAAGAGTGATGATTTTAGTTTCGAAAATATCTAGCGCTGAAAGTTATGTCATGTGACTCTATTATCGCATAAGTGATTTTTCCTTCATTGTTATTATAAATAAATGTTTTTATTTTCTTTTAAATTTCTTTAATATGCCCACATCAGGCCTCTTGCATGCCATGTACTTACGCGCGATATTTACCTACCGCGGGGACGATCTGCTAAGATCGAAATTTCAGTAGGTTGTCACAAGCGCGCGCCGACGCACGTTCATTCGTGTTCCACGGAAAAATATGCCGCCTGGACTTTTATAAGTGAATGGTGAAACAGGGGGCAAATTTTAATATGACTATGCTAAAATTAATAGCTAATATAACAATTTGGGAGTTCGTATCGTGCTGTCCCTCTTACTCTTCTATAAAAAGCTACAAGCATGAGCGGGGTGGCACGATGAAAAGTTCGAAAATTGACCTTCGTATCTAGTATAACGCTAGGGTACCAACTGTGAGCATGGCAATGTGTTCTGCGCATTACAATAAAATATCCTTTTTGTTAGGATTCCAGAGCTAAAATGGCAAAAAAAAACCCTTTTAGTCGGTCCCTTTGTCCGTCCGTGGCTTAGCTTAGGGAATATTAGTGCTAGAAAGTTTGCATGGATATAATATATAGCAATCATTCCGATAAAATGGTAAAACAACATGTAGAAAAAAAAAATATCCAAACTGCCAGCCCTTGTCACTGTCGGCACGCACACATTCTTAAGGAGACGGAGTAGTATAATCTGTGGCTACAATCGCGGTAAGTACCAAGATTTTGTACGGGATGCAGTATCTGTTACGAAGTAACTATTAAGTAATCTGTGCCCACATTATGGCTGTTTAGCTACATGCACGGGCACGTCTTTAGTTCATGAGACATTTCTACTCCCAGTATCTGTTTACAGGATTGTTTTTACGTAAAAATATCTATGCAATTTTATGCTCCTAAAAATAAGGATGGTGCTTACATGTCTTTGGCGTGATAGCTGTATATTTGTGCCCTCGACTGTACAGTTAATTGACGATTAATCCGATTTTTAGGGCTAAAAATAAAGATAAATTAAAATAGCGTAATAACGTTTCATAACGTCAAATACTGAAAGTTGCCAACGAGCGATGGAACGCAGCATGTTGGGCGTGAAGAGAATTAGACCGTTTTCGGAACACCAACTCTGCGCTCCAGCTGGCTTATTGTCTAACACGCTGACGCTTGCTTTCACAATCACTATTTCTTTCTGTCAAATGGTATAAGATGGTGACAGAAAGAGATGGTGAAAGCGAAGACAAGCGGTCTCGCGTTAGGCAATACGGCCTCAGGACTCGAATAGCCGACGTGGGAGAAAAACCGCCAAGCTCAAATGGGATTGGGCCGAACATGTGTACCGGATGCACCCTCAAAGGTGGGCGCACTCAGCCACGTGATGGGTGCCGCACGACGCTTACCGACGACGAGGCAGGCCCAGGCGCAGATGGCGAGATGACCTGGACGCGATTTGGCTCAAAACAGGGAACAATGGAGGACCAGAGGGGAGAGCTTTGCCCAGAAGTGGGACACTATTATAGGCTAGTAAAAAAAAACATCAAATACTCTATCTATAGCAAGCCCTTAAGTATTTAACTGCCAATTAATTTAACATAGTTTTTAATCCTACTGCGTTGTAACGGCTTAACCCAAGATCTCGAGTTTGACTAAATCACTTTTTAAGTGCCACAAAAATAGATTTGGCATCGCTAAATACCTACAGCTTGCACGATTAACGTCCCATTGTCTGTTTGTAAACAAGATAGTAAAGTATATGTACAAATAAACGCTGCAAATGCTGCAATTAATGAAATACATTTCGTTTTCGTTGATCAATGTCGCGTTGTGAATGTTTTGGAGAGTGCGCAAGACTTATATGAATTTACTAGCTGTTGCCCGCGACTCCGTCTGCGAAGAATTGAGTTACTATAAAAAATAGCCTACGACCTATTCTCAGACCTACCGAATATGGAGAAAAAATTTCATAAAAATCGGTCAAGGTGTTTCGGAGCAGTTGGATAACAAAAACCGTGACACGAGATTTTGATATATTATTTCCACCGTTTTACGCCGTGGTTAGCGTACTTACTGGTTTTACATATAATGGCTTGCACACCTAAGTAATACGAAATTAAATTTTTGAAATTTACCTCGAGCTTTACGGGTGATGGAAAACATCGCGAGGAAACCTACACTCACTTGCCAAGAAATTCACAAAATGTGTGTGTTCACATATGAACTACGGCCCAACCCTTGTCATTGTGAGAGGTGACCTGTGCCCCTACAGTGGCATGTATGCGGGACGGGCTAAGATGTTGATAATGGTGGTGGTGATGATGATATGATAAAATATTTCCGAATTCATTTTAAAACACTTTGTACTTTATTACTTGAACAGAATTTCCGCGACACTTGGGTTGTCATGAATAATAGTCATGATAATAATGCGGTTCTTCGTATTTATGTCATTTCTCAGTGTAAATATGCGCGAGGATCATTATAAATATCACAGTTCTCGTGGTCGCGCTAAGCTATATATAACTTTACATTTGTCTAACGTGCAATTACTCTATTTATTACTCCTCTGTTTCGAATTAGATCGACCCACTTCACCGCAGATTATATAATTTGATATTTACAGAGACCACTCATTAAAAAACGTTAGGTATTTATTTAGTTAACCAGCTCTTTGGTGACCAGAGAAGTTGAATGCGGTTTTTAAATCATATTTCTGAAATCTTTAGTTACAAAATTACTAAAAATCAATGTCAGTATAAATTATACACATTGTCACAAAATAAGTTTTTTTTTGTAGGTAGGTATTTAATTAATTCGCTTATAATACAATAACTCTTTATTGTATACCACATAATAAACAGGTTAGAGCAATAGCATATTACGCAAATTCACACATAGGTATATATAATGGGCAGCCTTATCGCTACAGAGCTATATCTTCCAACAACCTTTGAAAACATAAAGAAAGGAACAGATTTAAACTGGTGGTAGTTAAAATGAGCCAGGCGAAAATTAAATTATTTTTCTACTAATAGAGCTAACTATTAAACTATAACTATCCACTAACTTACTCAAATCAATTATAAATTTTAGCGATTTTTTAATATTACTTTCATTGGTGAGATTTCATGAATTAGCCCCTATTTCCATTTTTATTATAAGGACCCAATAAAAGCTTATGAGCTGTAGTTAGTTATATATTATGAGCCCTATATACAGGGTTATTTGTAATTCACTAGCATCCTTTTAACCCTAAACTCCTACCACTTAAACAAATGTTTTTTGTTTTACGGCTTTTGTCATAACTTAATATTTTTGGTGTAATAACGTTTTGAAAATTTGAGATTTCCTCTTATTTTTACGATACTCTGTGTATTTGTATGGGGAAAAAGAGTGCTTCATTTTAAAAAGTCGTAAAACAAAAAACATTTGTTTGAGTGATAGGAATTCAGGGTTAAGAGGATGTCAGTGAATTAAAAATAACCCTGTATATGATGGAGCGACGACCTGGTTAATGTTGCGGGATCGCGTTGGATGCGGATGGCACGGGACCGATGTTCAGCAATAGACGTCTTTTGGCTGAAATGACGATGATGATGATTATGAGCCAAAATATTATATTCAACATGAGCGTTTTTCTAGACAAGTGAATCATCTTCTTTCATCAACATTGTGTTACTATCACCTGTCTGCGGACGCGCGATATATCAACCGTGCCAATTTTTCCTCAGTTGCGGATAATTTGGGACTTGATCAGAACTTAAATACCTAGGTATAGTCTACTTTTAAGCCTAGCCGCTGCAACGTAGCCGAAGTATCGAAGTATCGAGGTCATTTTAGTAATATTTTAATCGTGATTAAGTCGTAATTCTCTACCTGCATCTGTGTTCCCTGAACGCTACAATCTGTTGTCTGTTTTCAACTGTACGGTGACTGAGCATTTTACTGGGCAAGCATGCTCCATCGTAGACCTTCGATCTTCAAATTTATTGGTAAAGGATTAACTCAAAGAATAGTGAACTTCTTTGAGTTCATCCTTTACCAACAAATTAACAAAAACACAGTCAAAACTCCAATTGACCTAGTCCCAAACTAAGCAAAGCTTGTACTATGGGTACTAGACAACGGATAAACATACTTATACATATTAAACATCCAACAGTCAAGGTCAGATATTCGCATTTTTCACACAAATGCCTGCTCCGACCGGGAATCGAATTCGGGACCGGAAGCTTCATAGTCAGGTTCTCTAACTACTGGGCTATCCGATCGTCTTTGGATATGGACCGACGAACTGGCAAAGGTCGCAGGAACTACTTTGATTCGGGCAGCGCAAGGCTACTATGAAATTCGAAGCTGTTATCATGTCGTCCTTTTCACTCTTCTGTTTAATACTATTAAGGTCTTTGATCAATTATAACTGAAGATACACATTGCCGAACAAAATCCCCTTCAAAGAATGTCCGAACTTTTTTATTTGTTTGCGTAACAAATAAAATCATCACCTACACAGAAATTTGAACCTAGGTCTTTACTTCATTACAGTCGAATTTCAGTAGCGGCAAAACTCCACTTGACAGCTAAACTTGACAATTTCACGCAACGTTCTGAGAAAAAAGAAGGCCACTTTTATCAAAGTGGCGCTCATTTCGCTCGGACATTTTCGGGTGCGCGACTGTGGATCTACAGTTATAATTGATCAAAGATTAAAATGAACGGAACGACACGTTACGAAATGTGAAATTCGAAAATCGAATTTCGTAGTTTAAGGCCAGAACCGATCGCTGTAACGTGGAACTGTTTGAAAGTCTTTTAGCTGATATGATGAATATTGTTTAAAAAAGCCGTGGTTTGACCTACGGCCTCTCAAGCAGAGGTTCGTGAGTTCGAATCCCGGCTCGCACCTCTGAGTTATTCGGAATATAATATGTGCGAAATTACATTTGAAATTTACCATGAGAATGTATTTTCTTTCTTTCTTTAAGAAATTCAGTGGTGTGTGTGAAGTTTCCAATCCGCACTGAGCCCGCATGGGAACTACTGTCCATGCCCTCTCATTCTGAGAGGAGGCCTGTGCCCTGCAGTGGAACCTATATAGGCTGGGATGATGATGATGAATATTAGTTTAGGTTAGATGAGCGTTTTATTGCACGAGTGAATCATCTTCGTTCGTTAGCTTCGTGTTTAGTTTACTATCGTCTGTCTACGAACGCGGCGATGACTGTCATACCGAACTTCGAAGTTCAAAATTGCGATTCACTGTAATCCGAAAGTACTAAAATGCGACGCATGTTACTGCGAAAGTACGCCACACCGATTAACATATTCTCGAATGTTTCTCACCGCGATTCACTGTATTCCTAAAGCACTAAAATGCGATGCTTGTTACTGTGAAAGTACACCACATCGATTCACATATCCGCGAAATATTCTTACCGCGATGCACATTAGTGCGAATGTATGCCACATCCATGCAAACATTCTCGAAGCTATTCCAGCGAGATGCATAGTAAATGCGAAGGTGTGCCACGTAGAAAAACTCCATTTAGACTGTTTCACACAGCGATATTTACAGAAAATCGACGAATCATAAACCGTAATGTAATTACCGTTGGTAATTAAAATGAATTAATAATGTTGGGCCTAATTTACTCTGAGAAATTGCATTGCAATTGCGATTGATGTAACACACACAATGGTACACAATTTGTTTTTTTTACTTCATAGGTACGAAGTTATTTTTTTCTAAAGAGGAAAAAAGTAAATAATAATAATAATAATTTGATTTTTGATATAAATGATGTATTTAATCTGCGAAATTATTGTTGCTATCTCTGAGGAGTATGTAATTGAATTATTTTTTCTTTAATATTTTTTTATTAATAAATTATTTTTATTTCATTTATATTTTATTTCATAGTATCACCATGTCCACCTGTCCGACTGTTACTAACTTCGATACTATGAAATGACATGGTGATACTATGAAATAAAATATAAATGAAATAAAAATAATTTATTAATAAAAAAATATTAAAGAAAAAATAATTCAATTACATACTCCTCAGAGATAGCAACAATAATTTCGCAGATTAAATACATCATTTATATCAAAAATCAAATTATTATTATTATTATTTACTTTTTTCCTCTTTAGAAAAAAATAACTTCGTACCTATGAAGTAAAAAAAACAAATTGTGTACCATTGTGTGTGTTACATCAATCGCAATTGCAATGCAATTTCTCAGAGTAAATTAGGCCCAACATTATTAATTCATTTTAATTACCAACGGTAATTACATTACGGTTTATGATTCGTCGATTTTCTGTAAATATCGCTGTGTGAAACAGTCTAAATGGAGTTTTTCTACGTGGCACACCTTCGCATTTACTATGCATCTCGCTGGAATAGCTTCGAGAATGTTTGCATGGATGTGGCATACATTCGCACTAATGTGCATCGCGGTAAGAATATTTCGCGGATATGTGAATCGATGTGGTGTACTTTCACAGTAACAAGCATCGCATTTTAGTGCTTTAGGAATACAGTGAATCGCGGTGAGAAACATTCGAGAATATGTTAATCGGTGTGGCGTACTTTCGCAGTAACATGCGTCGCATTTTAGTACTTTCGGATTACAGTGAATCGCAATTTTGAACTTCGAAGTTCGGTATGACAGTCCGCGGCGATATATCAACCGTGCCCAATTTTTCTCAGTCGCGGATATTCTGTCTGTCTGACATTACAGCACTTTGTCTTTTTCTAGCTCGTGAATCAGCGGGTTATGGTGATAGGTATGGGTTTTATTGCAAAAAAACCTGTTTAAGTGAAAGCTTATGATATTTTATTATGATATGTAATGTGACGGAATTTACGATTTCGACAGAAGTTTTTTTTTTTAAGATAGTCCAGAGCGCTTGGCCACCTTCAACGAGAAATTTTGAATAAGAAGTATCTCCATTTTATCATCATTTTCATGCCCAGGCGGAGGCAGCGTCTTCGCCATTATTTGTTTAGTATTCCACTGGCCCGCACGAAGCGGTTCGCTTCATCTTTCCTAATACGAACTGGTAAGGAATGGAATTCGTTCCTATTGTCTGTATTTCCAGATAGCTACAATACAGTGCTCTTCAAGGTTAGAGTGAATAGGCTGTTAATGAACCGGTAAGATATACCTTTGACCTCTTCTGCGTTTCCCGTCAGGTGAGACAGGGATCAATCACGGGCCAGTTTTATGTAATAACTTTAATTTCAATTGTAGATGGAAAAATAAATCCGCCTCGTACCCCGTTCGTCCGTTGCGCCCGTTCTCATGGGAATTCCGGGAAAATATATTTATTTATTTATTTATTTATTTATCAGTTAGGTACAATTACATATTGTAAACAATAGCACAATTTAAACCTTACAAGATTAACATGGGTTTGTCTACAACACAATTACAATTGTACACAACATTTATGCACACCAGAAACTAAACATTCGAACCTACTTATTTCCATATTTTCCTACTACACAAAAGTTATCTATTTTTATTTATAAAACTTTATTATACATGCACACATACACTATACACACAACATGCCTGTATCCCCAAAGGGGGGTAGGCAGAGCACACTAATCGCTAAAAATTACGCCT
This sequence comes from Archips xylosteana, assembly GCA_947563465.1. Lineage (NCBI taxonomy): Eukaryota > Metazoa > Arthropoda > Insecta > Lepidoptera > Tortricidae > Archips > Archips xylosteana. The sequence continues at coordinate 1,789,225 of OX387346.1, forward strand.
CGGGGCTATCTTAAACAATGTACTTATTTTATTTAACAATACATTAATTTGCACTAGATGTACCTACGCACCAATATTAATAAAAGTTTAGACATGCAAATCATGCAATACAGAACAGGTTTCTGTTTATAAAGAAATTTTATGCGTGAATACAGCTCGAGAATCGTGAAAGATATCAATATCAATGTCCAGCTTATTGAACTGACGACACATAGGTTGTATACCCTATGTCACTCGCGGAACTGAGACCAATCTAATGACACCTCACACTTCAAAATCCATTGAACCGTTTAGGCTGCAGCGCGCGCCAGCCAAAGAATGATACATACATACATACGTCAATACATACGCTCGAAAAACATAACCCTCTTTCGACAGTCGGCTGAAAAAGTGTATATCACAAATTTTGGGTTCGTATAGCAAAATTTCTAAAATTAAAATTCCTAAGGACAAAATTCCTAAAGACTAAACATCGAAAACTAAAATTTATATTGTACGAAATTCCTAAATATGTATATGTATCCTACGTCCAGTTGGCCTACTCTTAAAATTTCTAATGTACGATACTGCTAGTGTATGAAAGTTCTAGCGATATTTTGCCTACGTCCAGTTGACCTAAGTTTAAAATTTATAAAGTGCGAAATTTCGAACGACATTTGCACTTAGATTAGAACACCATAATAATCATTTTCAGTGCTGTTACAAAAAAAACTCAACGACTGAACCTAACCAATCAGAGTCGTTTCTACCCCGAAATGTCTTGCTCGCTCGCTTCGCTTGCTCGCTGCCAGTGAGACACTGGTTGTCATTTAGGCTTTTTGTACGTAGCTATTTTGAGTACTAGAAATATTGAGTTTCAAAGTATTGTCATTAGGCATTTTGTACAAAGGAATATAGATTTTCGAAAATGAGATCATTCGATTAAAAGTGCATTAGGACATGCATCTTTAGGAATTAGGAATTGAGTATTTAGGATGTTTGATTTTAGAAATTCTGCTACGGACCCCAAATTTTCTATTGTAGTGAAAAAATACGGTTAACTCAAGTCTATGAACAAGTTTAGCACGACATGTTTTGGGCTAATCCGTAGCCCTTAATCACGGTGCACAAGCCACGGCGGCTGCTGCCAAACGCGCACTGCGCGCCACCGCTCTGCTCGCGCGGCTGGTTGACGAAACTGCAAATTTAGGTTAAATGAAGGGTCCACGGAAAGAACATGTCTAGTCACCTAAACAACTTTTTGAGTTATAGTGATTTGAAAGTTAGTCATTACTCATCACGAACTATTAGTTACTATGGTAACCATTTCTTTAAAAGTGAAAAAAATATACATATATTTCTCAAACATGCTTTGAAATGTATGCGTTAATGTCACGAAATAAAGCCATGAAGTTTGTTGTTTATGGCTCCCTACATTACTTCTTGGCCTAGGCCATAAAAGTAAGTATGAAAAACCATTATTGTCCGCTGCTGTAACTTTTTAAATTTGCTTACTAACACTAAACTGACAAAGGAAAAATTACATACAGCCAACTTACGACATTAAAAAAAATCTATCTTCTTTTATTTCTATAAAACCGCCTAAACTACTGGTGCTGGATGTATGGATGGATGTATGGATGGATGTATGGATGGATGTATGGATGGATGTATGGATGGATGTATGGGTGGATGTATGGATGGATGTATGGATGGATGTATGGATGGATGGATGGATGGATGGACGGATGGATGGATGGTTGGATGGATGGATGATGATGATGATGATGATGATGATGATGATGATGATGATGATGATGATGATGATGATGATGATGATGATGATGATGATGATGATGATGATGATGATGATGATGATGATGATGGTGATGATGATGATGATGATGATGATGATGATGATGATGCATGTTTGAGAAAAGCTCTATACAATCCTCGGCCGGAAGAGGGATTGCTGGACTCGTTTTATCCGGCCTCGTCTACGACTCGGCCGTATACCCCAAATCTCGTCCATCAATAAATACCTTACTTCACGGCCTCTGCAGTAATGTACTATTATTTTCAGATATCCCTATTTAATATACTTAATGGTGAGTTGTGCTTTGCGACCTCTACATTTTGAGATTAAATATCAATTTTCAAAAAAAGTGAACTGAAACAACAATAGGTATGTACTTTGCTCACGGATGAGCAAAGTAATTGTTTCAGTTCAATGATATGGGCCTCCGCAAAGTAACGCCTGATTCAATAAAATGTAGGGTAAATTTTCCATTATACCTCGAGCTTAGTATCTGTATTAAAGATTTTATCTATCACTAGCTGTTGCCTGCGACTCCGTTTGCGAAGAATGGGGTAAAAAATAACCTAGGACCTATTCTCAGACCTACCAAATATAGACAAGTTAGCTTAGCTATGAAGTATCTTTTTGTATTTATTTTTTTCAACTTCATTTTTTATTACTTTTACGGTCATCCCGTGAAATCATATATTTCATACTAAATACAAACTGAAATATAGATGCACAGAAAAAACCACTGTATAAGGTGATGATTTAGCAGACTGAAATGTATGATGTATCCTATACATGATTCGTGTCTAATCTCATTCGTGTCAATCTGTCTAATCTCTAGACCAGTGGTGGTGTAGGGGTATGGCACACGGCACGGAATGCTGAGGACCTGGGTTCGATTCCCAGCATTGGTCTTTTTTCTGGGGTTTTTTCTGTGCATCTATATTTCAGTTTGTATTTAGTATGAAATAAATCTACCAAATATAGACAAAAAATTTCATAATTAGAAATTTTAAAAACCCCCAACGCAATAACTATGTCGGCTGAAAGCCTCAAACGCCGCAAATATGCCGCTCTAGGAACCAGCTACATGTTTGCGGCGTTTGGCGTTGAAACCTTAGGGCCATGGGGGCCAAGTGCGCGTCGGTTATTCAAAGATTTGTCGACGCGCCTTATAGAGGCCTCAGGCAACCAGAGGGCTGGCCACTATTTCGCACAGCGAATAAGTATCGCTATACAGCGGGGAAATACGGCCAGCCTTCTGGGCACCTTGCCCATTGACGGTGATTTAGGCCAAATTTTTTACTTATAGTTTAAGTTTTATTATGTTTGTGATTATTTTTTAAATGCTATCTTATTAAATTAAATAAATAGTAGACTGATATTCCTACATATTGTCACACGTATGTTTAAATATAAAGTAAATGGTATACAGGGTTATTTGTAATTCACTAGCATCCTTTTAACCCTAAACTCCTACCACTTAAACAAATGTTTTTTGTTTTACGGCTTTTGTCATAACTTAATATTTTTGGTGTAATAACGTTTTGAAAATTCGAGATTTCCTCTTATTTTTACGATACTCTGTGTATTTGTATGGGAAAAAAAGTGCTTCATTTTAAAAAGTCGTAAAACAAAAAACATTTGTTTGAGTGTTAGGAATTCAGGGTTAAGAGGATGTCAGTGAATTACAAATAACCCTGTATATGCCCGGTGGGGACCCAGTGAAAAAGGGGTTAAGTCTGCAGAAATAAAACAGCTATTTTCTATTTTATGTGTAAAGGTGGTTAAGTCGAAAGTAGCAGTTCAACTTCTGCAGAATTAACCCCGTTTTCGCTAGGACCCCAGCATTATGAGTCTAAGATCCTTTCCGCAGCTAACAAAAGAGCTGATAACTTTGGAAAAGCTGAACCGATTTTGATAAAACATATTTAAGAACCATGGCCAAGAAACCTGCTTTCTAATAAAAATAACCGCAGTCAAATCGGTTCACCCGTTTAAGAGCTATGATGCCACTGACAGACACGAACACACACACACACACCACACACACACACATAGCGGTCAAACTTATAACACCCCTCTTTTTGTGTCGGGGGTTAAAAACCAGTCAAGCCGTTTCGGAGGAGTTCGATAACAAACACCGTGACACGAGATATTTATATATTAGAAGATTTAGAAAAATGTGTAGCAAAAAAATTGCTGTTATAAGTTATTGTAACAGACCGCAGCGCAGGCGCCCTTCGCGTTAGACCAGCGACTCCCACGCCGCCTCGCAGGTGTTTTTTTTATTTACCGCTCGTTCGCGGCGAGTGTGGAACATTATCGTAAATTTAATATTTTATTTCATAACACTGGCTAAAAAATCAGCTGTCCACGGCGTTTCGGTAACGAGGTTTTGAAAAGTCGTTAAAGCTCTGACGCACTGTCGCGGATAGCATTGTTTGAGCGGTGGATAGTTTGAAAATAGGTACGGTCGGCCAAGGAAGTGGTTTACCAGTTTTGACAAAAGTTCCTGTGAGATCTAAATATCGATAATGCGGGGTTTACACGGGTGACAAAAGCCGCACGATTTTTGCCACGCGGCTAAAATCGACCGTCTAAATGGCAAATTTTCCGTCCGAATTGCCATCGATGGTCGATTTTAGGTCGATTTTAGCCGCGCGGCTAAAATTGGGCGGCTTTAGTCACCCGTGTGAACTCCGCTTAAGGTTGACTTTTCCGAGTGAAGGCATTATTAGACACTGTCATTATATTATTGCAAGGGAAAATCGACCTCGATGTATCATGTACGAATAGGGAATGCAATCTGGATCTCGCGAGATCTCGAAAACACGAGATCTCGGCCATTTTTTCGATATTCAATCTCGAAAATAAGCAATCTCGTTTTCTTAATCTCGTTCGAGATCTCGACAATATCGATCGAGATTTTGTGACCGAGAGTGAGAGAGTTTGTGGAAGCTGAACGGGCATTCTCGGCCGCAGGCTATTTAGCTACAAACATCAGATGTTGCTTAGCAGACGACACTTTGAGCAGTCTGTGCTTTCTAAGAAGCTATTTTCAAAATCACAATTAATGTGTGTTTGTGTACTGTGTACCTACATAATTACTTTTTTTAAATAATTCAAAGATGCGCGCCATAATGCCGTATTTTTTTGCTTTGTCAAGTATAATTTTGTTGACTTTTTTGAAATAAATAGATTTCATTTTCATTGTTTTGTATTATTCATAAGATATTACAGCGATATCCTAACTGGTATTACGAGTATTCTAATTAATGTAGTATTCTAATCTTATAGCATTCCTCGAGTTTTGTATCGATTTAAGGGTGTTTGAGTTTAAAAACCAAAATCTCGATAATCTCGAAATCTCGCCAGATCTCGACTTGTTTTGCACGAGATCTCGAAACTGCCAATCTCGACACCAGTATGCTTAGTATAAGTTTTCCTTCACTTCAATACTTCTCGATCGCGTTGACGTAAAAATTTCAATTCTATGGAAACATGGACGCGCGGCCGCGGAGGCGCTGTCCATGTTTCCCTAGTATTTGATTTTTTTACGTAAACGCGATCGAGAAGTATTTTGGTGAAGTAAAACTTATACTAAGCGTACAGGTTCAATAGGCGAGATCTCGAAACTGCCAATCTCAACACCAGGTTCAACAGGCGAGATCTCGATTTGCTAATCTCGGCTCGAGATTGCATTCCCTATGTACGAATGAACTTCAACTGTAGGGTGGTAGACCATATTTTTGGTCGACTGTATAGTCGGGGTATGAAAAGGTTCGTCACTTTTCGACCTTAACTCGTTGACATAGAGTGCCATTAAGCTTGCTTTTCTTTAGATGTGATTCTATTGCCACTGGTGCCAGTTGAACAATGGTGTGACGCGATAATTTTTGGTAGATAACCCGGAGCATCATCTTAGCTTGGACATAATGTTTAGTTACTTATGCGAAATAAAGATTTCTTATTCTTATTCAAAAACTACCTAAACCGAGAAGTGAAAAAGAGCGAGAGGTGAAAATTTAGGCAACCGGATGATCAATGATGTCAATCTACCAAATTTTTGGTAATCTACCTATTTCGCTACTAGTTCATGATCTATAAAACTATAAGAAAACTAAAAACAAAACCTAAAACGAATAAATTACAAATATAAAAATATCTTTTTAAATATCACCCAGCGGCATAATAAAATTCCCAGGAGGTAGGCAACGTTTCCGCGTTCAGATCTTTCTATGTCTTATACTTCTTATTGTTTCAGAGTTAAATACAAAATGCTAAATGGGCCACCCTGTACTCCAAGGGCCTTGTTGGCACGTACCGCCGCATGTAGCGCGTACGCACGCCGCACAATGTAATCGCAATCAGAACGATATTTTCATTGTCGCGACTGATTTAGCGGCTGACGCGAGCGACGACCTCCGCCGTAAACAATGGCCGCGACTCAAACGGGCTTAGCCGCCCTGCCCGTGGAAATGGATACTTTTTCACATAAACGAGCTACGGACCTAATTTCATCATCATCATCATTTCAGCTGAAAGACGTCCACTGCTGAACATAGGTCTCCCCCAAGGCTCGCCAAACAAATCGGTCCCGCGCCATCCGCATCCAACGCGATCCAAATCTAATTTACAAGCTTTATTTAATTTTACCTGTCCTGAGGGGTCTATTGTTTCACATAATTTAACAAGTCATAATGTATCTTCTCCATAATCAACGTTAGTCATAAAGTGATTTTAAACATGAAACTACCTGAGACTCACTCATAGTGAAAATATACGGATCACTCACGTCTTAAAACGAGATTAGCTCGACTGTTTTGGGCTAATGCGTAGCCCTTCTTCCCGGAAGAATATTAGCCCGAAACACGTCGAGTGAAACTCGTTTTAAGACATGAGTGATCCATATATTTTCACTATAAAGTGATTTATTTCTGAAACAGTTTTACTTCAGAGTTTTAAAAACAAACCTTACATAACTAATCAAATTGTTGTAAATATTTGTAGACTTGATAAACATTTTCAATATCAAATTATAACTATGCATTTAAAGTTCACGCACGCATCTTTTATTATTATTTAAGGCTAAATGTATCGCATGAATGGGAGAGGACACTGACTTCTGTAACACAGGTTTCAACCTAGCTCGGAGGTCAGGGTACTTCTATTGTATTTGTAATTAATTGTCAATAAAACATTATTATTATTATTATTATTATTAAAGTTTTTTCTACTCTGTATTAAAAAACATTAAAGTATCCCAAAACGGGTCTCTATGGTTTCGCATAATTTAACAAGTCATAATGTATCATTCTCCATAAGCAACGTTTATAGTCATATCATAAAGTGATTTATTTCTGAAACAGTATTTTCTTCGGAATTGTTATAAAACAAACCTAACCTAACCTACTGCATTCTAAGTATAAGATGGCATTTAAAAATAATTTTGAAAAATAATGTTTCAGACGTAAATCACTTTATGATTAACTTGATTAGATATAAAGAATGAAATCCGCGCAAGAACTAATGCCACCGACATAGCTCGAAGAATCGCCAGACTCAAGTGGCAGTGGGCGGGCACAACGCTCGTAGAACTGATGGCCGACGGGGCAAAAAGCTTCACGATTGGCGTCCACGGACCGGAAGACGCAGTGTAGATAGGCCTCCAACAAAATGGAGCGACGACCTAGTTAAGGTTGCGGGATCGCGTTGGTTGCAGATGGCGCAGGGCCGATCTGTTTGGCGAGCCTTGGGGGAAGCCTATGTTCAGCAGTGGACGTCTTTCGGCTGAAATGATGATGATGATGAAGAATGATACATTATGACTATGACTTATTAAATGATGGGAAACCAAGGTGCGTTTTCCTGGGGATGTATTGTCTAACGCATGGGCATTCACTATCTTCAAGAGGTAGAATTTATCTTAGCTCTAAGAGGTTCTGAATTAAATATTAAATTAAAGCTGTGTATCGACTTCGCGCGGCCGCTACGCGAGCATTATTCTACAGCGACAAACTTGTGTTTTGGCCACAGACTTAGAATATGATAGCAGACTTGACATAACTACGTGTGTGTGCGTACATATTTCCTATTCCCTCACGCTACAATGATCAGGAATATTGTCATCCCGTTTTCTCATGTGTCGCAACACCGTCCAAGAAACCTTAAAAAAAAGACACATGCTATATTTTGAACGTCAGTCATTTAAATAAGCTGCCGAAGCTGCAAGCGAATTTTTTGGTAAACTGAGATGTTTTAATGTTTTTCTCATCAAAATTAGAACTGATTTAGATTTAAAGATGGTGAAATGTAGTGCCTACCTTTGTGAAAGTGTTACATATGGAAATATACCAGGATTAACCTTTCACCGGTAAGTGTTTGTGTGATAGAGATGTGTGCGTGCCATTATTTGGACTCGTTATGTCAAGTCTGCTATTATATTCTAAGTCTGTGGTGTTGGCACGTTCCAGCACGTCAAAATTCAAGTTGCCTCCAACGGCGCACGGTATCCATAGTGTGCGGCTGCCGCGCAAGCCAATTAAATGTTCGATGGTTTGCCACGAGCAGTCGATACGCTTTAGGTACACTTAACATCCCTATAAAAACTAGTTTGTATTTTTTTATTTATTATGAGAGGGAGGCACCACCACCGCCCATAAATAAATAAATAAATAAATAAATAAATAAATAAATATTAGGCGACAATCTAACACAAATCGACCTAGTCCCAAACTAAGCAAAGCTTGTACTATGGGTACTAGACGACGATAAACATACTTATATAGATAAATAAATACTTAAATACATAGAAAACATCCATAACTCAGGAACAAATTTTATTTTATTTATTTATTTATTTATTTAACAACACTCGTACAGCTAATATTCCACTAGTATTAAGATTAGTTACCGATCCAGATAAGCGCCTAAAGACTAGTGTGCAGTAACAGCCCAAAAAGACCGAAGTCTGTGTTAGGGCTAGTTACACAGTAGCGTCATGGTTCGAAGAGAGCAATCGATGTTCACTATAAAATATGGTTAGTTTAAAAAATTAAAATAAAAAACAATAATAAAAATTAAAAATAAAGCAAAATAACAAAAAATTAAGAAAATAAAAACACTAAATTAACCAATAAAGGGATACACAATCCACCAAATGTTGAGGTATTGTAAGCCATAAGTTAGTTTCGACGAAATTTCGGGAAAGCAAGACAGTCATTGAAACAAATTCTGGTAGAAGGTATTAAATTCTGAAAAAGAGAAGCCTAGGATAAACTTCTTACTTTTATTGTTTAAGCTGTTATTAATATTTAAGGGATTATTGTCATCTAATACACTGTGATCATTCATCATTTTTAACAGCTCCTGCAGTTCAATGGACAATTTATCATAGAGTCTAGGTCCAATGAATGAGAAGTGCTTCCGAGCCGACCTACTATTTCTAAATGGTACCTTGTATCTACTTCTCGTATTTCTGAGATTTTCGGGATTCTTCCTTAAAGGTATATCTTTAATGTGTCTTCCAAAGAATACTATTAATTGCCAGATATAAAGTTGTCGTGGAGTCATTACCTGAGTTATCCTATAAATTGATTCCGTGGAATAACGCCTCGATTTTCTTTTTATTATCTTTAATATCAATTTCTGTGCTACTTCTAATTTTTTCATTAGTTGCGAACCGCAGCTACCCCATGCTATAATTCCATACAATAGAATTGTCTGAGTCAATGCATAATATACAGATCCGAGCGTTTCCTGATCAACAATATTGCGTAGTTCCAAAAAAACATAAGCAGTTTGCCTAATTCTAGTTGCGATATACTGGCAGTGGAGGTCCCATTTCAAGTTCTCATCAATCTTTAAACCTAGGTAAGTCAGCGAATGTACTTGCTCTATTTTAGTGCAAGCACAAACACCATTAGTATCGTTCTGACATTTGTGGATTTTGATTTCGATGTTTTGCTTGGGTTGTCCAGCCTTATTTAGTGAAAAACATATGAAGTTGGTTTTAGAAATATTTAAGGTCAATAAGTTCTTGTCATACCAACGTCCAGCCAATCTTAAACCCTCAGATGCCCGATTAACAGTTTCATCCCAAGACTTACCAACAAAACTGATAGCCGTATCATCGGCAAAGCATATACAATTGCAGGTGCTTGACTGTAACAGGGAGCAGAAGTCATTTAAATAAATATTAAATAGTATTGGGCCCAGTACGCTACCCTGTGGCACACCAAAGTTAATACTTTTCTCTTCACTGACAACACTGTTTACTCTTACCAGCTGCTTCCTATCCGATAAATAGCTTTCGAACCATTTCAACCCCCTATCAACGACACCGTAAGCTCTCAGCTTCTTTAAGAGTATCTTGTGTGAGATGGTATCGAATGCCTTCGCTAGATCCACAAAAACCGTCAATACTTTGGATTTCTTGTCGGTGTGATCAATTACAAATTTTGACAATTGGGCTATGGCGTCACTAGTACTATGTCCCTTTCTAAAGCCGAATTGGTATTCTGAAAGTATATTATTCTTGTCCAAATAAGAACATAGCCTTGCTTTAATAACCTTCTCGAAAATCTTTGAAAGACTTGATAAGAGAGAAATAGGTCGATAATTTGACAGATTAGTAGCCTTCCCCTTTTTAAAAATGGGGACAACCACCGCTGTTTTTAACGCTCTAGGAAATATACCAAATTTTAGGCTAAGATTTATAATATGAACCAGCGGTTGCACCAAGTACTCAGACACGCTTCTAAGTGTATTTCCTGTAATACCATCAAGCCCACAAGAATTATTATTTTTAAGTGTTTTAATTATTGAATGAACCTCTTTTGAACAGGTGGGTTTCAGATATAAAGAAGTTTCAGTTTGGTAGGCAAATTCCAATTGGTTCATCAATTGCGTTTCTGAAACGCTTAGCTGTTCAAGATGTTTAGTAGCCAACTCCAGCCCAACGCCGGTAAAGTAAGAATTAAAAGCATTAGCAGCCGTAAGAGGCTGATCCGAAACTTTGATAGTTTCATTCCCAACTACAAGTTCTTTAATAGTCTTGTCACTGATTCTATTTCTACCCGAAGCCTCATTAATCGTAGACCAGATTTTTTTAACATCATTTTTTGCCTTTTTAAATTTATCACTATAGTATTTAGCCTTCACCTTTTTAATAAGTAAATTGCAAATCCTTCGGTACTCTATGTAATCATGCCTTAATGTTAGATTATCTGCATGTTTCTTAAACATCTTATGTAGGTTATTCCTTTTGCGAATACATGATACAAGCCCTTGTGTGATCCATGGTTTAAGAGGTTTTTTCTTGTTCAAACTTATCACCCTAACAGTAGTGTTGTTTTCAATGTGCTTGTTCAATGTATTAGTGAATCTTTCAAAAGCATTATCTAAATTATCGCTACAATACACATCATTCCACCGTTCCTTTTCAAGAGCGAACGCAAGCTGTTGTTGATCAACTTTTTTTAATTCTAATTTAGACAACGTATTGTGTTTAGCCACCGAACCATTTTCCAATATACACAAGGTTAACATATGATCGGTTATTGGTACATCGTAGATCACACATTCATGTTTAAGGTTTTTTGACTTAATCATGCAGTGATCCAAACAGCTATCCTCCCTTGTGGGTCTATTAATCCCTATTCTAAATCTATGCAAAGTTAGTACATCAATATATTCGTCAGCATGTGGATGTCTACTTCCTGATGAGTGTAGAAAGTTGATGTTAAAGTCACCCATCAAGATCAGGTTTTGCGTGCCTTTGGCTTCAGTTAAAACTTTGTCCAGCGATTCCAAAAATGCCTCTATATTATAAGAGGAGGGCGATCTATAGATACCGAATATGCTACAGTCATTAATGTCAACCCGTAGACAGTTAGCCCCAATTAGTTCAATCTCTGTATACGAAAAACTTAAACCATTTTTTATAAACATGACCACTCCATCATTTTGAATGGGATTTATGTCAGAACATATTCTCGTGTACCCTTGAATTGTTTGATTCGGTTTACGATTTTTAATCCTACATTCTGTTAGAATTAAAACGTCAAAATGTTTAACGGTATCCTCAAGTGTAACCATCAAGTTATCAAAATTTTTGAATATGGACCTAATATTAATTGACACAATATTTAAAGGGTTTATTTTTGAATCAAGGTATTTTATTAAGTTTAGGGGATCATTAATTTCATGTACTATTGGATCACACAAGTGCATGTCGAGGTTTTCATTTGTGATAGCAAAGTCATTATTATCCATTATCATTAAGCAAAAAATATAGAGAGTAAGACAACCCACATTCAGAATTTCTACACAGATATGAAATAACACAAGCATATTCGTACCCGCAGACAAGACAACAATTCCCTTTCCCCCCTACAAAGAAATATACAAGGTTAACATAGTCTATACTAAGACTATCAAAAAATGAACAAATAATATGCAATGACCATAAGATTGATCTCATATAGTAAATATTATGTGCCAACTTTACATCTAAGTTGTAAAAGGGATTCATAAACAAAACCAGTCACAGTTCAGCCAATGTGTTTTCGTCCCTAATCCAGATAGTTTTTTGATCAGAATCCTTTTTCATGAAAATTCTACCATCAAGCACCCAGCAGTACTCATATCCTAGGGAAGACTTGGCTTTTCTACTCTTTGAAAGAAGATACTTAAGCTTTGGCGATAAATTTTCAGAAATATAAATTGGATTGGGCTCACCCGGAATATTGACATGCACTGTCTTAAGACGCTGCTCTGGATCGTTACAACTTTTATTGTAGTCTTTGGATGCTTTTAAAATATCGTCCCTAGCAATAACACTTTTAAACATGTAAACCACCGCCCGTGGTTTACCACCTTTGCGACCGGATCTAAATGCCGTATACAGGTCACTTTTGTCAATTTTAATTTTTAAAAAGGCACAAATTTCGTCCAAGTATTTCATAAGTTGCTCTCCTTGCATTTCCGGGATACCCCTTACTTCAAGGTTGCAGGCTCTGTTTTTTTGCTCCAAGTCCTCAATTTTGTAAAGCAACCATGATGTTTCCTTCTGAAGATTTTTTATGGTTTCTTCATGCTTAGCCTCTCTTTCCCGATATTTTTCCAAGTTTGCTTGCAACTTAGTTTCAGTTTTCTTAGAATTCTCAACATCGCCCCTTAATGTCTTCTGACCCTCCCCAAGCACGATGATGTCAGACTTCAAGGTCTCGATTTTATCAGTAAGCACCTTATTCTGTGTGCTAACAGTTTGTATATTGTTCTCCATAGTACTCAACTTCAGATTTAGCTCCTGTAGGATTTCAATTTTCATAGTTTCTAATTTGTTCTCAATGTAGTTACGCAAGTTATCTATTTGCATAGCAATATTGACATCCCTGGGAGGAGAAGAACCAGGTGAGGTGCACCCACTCTCTGCGTTCATTCCGGAGGATCCGCTCACCGGCGTGTTGCTGTTATCACCTCGTTTTTCAAGCGACTTACATCGAGGGCACTTCCAAGTCTCCTTATATCTCTTTGACTCCTTAAAGTAATTTTCAGTCGTGATCCGCAAACATTGGTAATGGTACGTATCTTGGCAACCGGAACAGCTTTTCTTATCCACCTCTTTTACGTTTTTATCACAAGCGCTGCATTTAACCATGTTTATTTGTATGTTTGCACTGTTGTGCTGTAAGTTCCAATCCGCACCAGGCCTGCGTGGGAGCTACGGTCCAAGCCCTCTAATTCTGAGAGGAGGCCTGTGCCCTGCAGTGGGAGGTAACTAGGCTAGGATGATGAAGATGCCTGCCGCGCACCCAAGCAGGCCGTACCATTACACTCAATGTGTCAAAGCGGCAAAGTCACGGTAGCACTATTAAACTATTGAATGCGGCGTAGCACTCGTAGCTCGTAGCTCGTGACGTCAGGTTTGCGTAGCACTCAGCCGCCAGGTATTGTAGCTAAAATTCACACCTGTACGTAGCACTCATTTGGTCGAGTGGCGCGGGCGCTCGGCTTGCATTCCGATGACCGTGGTTCAAATCCAATACGAAGCGAATAAACTCGGCGATGATGTAGCCAAACTCAAGAAGTACAACCGTCTCCCTCACCACACGCCCACTGGGAGGAGTCTCCACATTTAAACACCACAGGGAAGAGCAGGAATCGTTAATACGATCAACAGCCAATGAAAAAAACAGAATTTGAATTTAAAATAAATAACCAAAAAAAAACTTTGGCACACGACTGCTCTCTATGAGTTACGAACGACGAATGAAATATCCGTGCTCATCACATAAATAGATGCCCTTACCGGGATTTGAACCCAGGACCTCTTGCTTCGTAGGCAGGGTCACTACCAACTAGGCTAAAGCGGTCGTTAAAATATCAACTACTCAAAGAGGCCCTAATCTGTTGCCGGCCTTTACAGGAAGTATAAACCTTTTTCTTGAAAGCCCCGATGTCATAGTTGTCTGGAAACACTGCTGTCGGAAGTTGATTCCACAATTTCACTGTAGGTACGTGGCAGGAAGTGCCGCGCCGGTGAAAACGTACATTGGTGGATGAACCGCCATTCATGATGAGAGGCATGGTGGTAGATATAATAATGACGAGATATGTTTCGATACTTAGGAAGGTTAATAAATTTCTATTGCTCCAAATTCGATACCAATGTAACGTTATCTTTTACTTGTTTTTAACTATCTATTGCCCGCGACTACTACTCCGTCTACTCCGTTTATCTCTATTCCGCGGAACTACGTAATTTTCCGAAATAATAAGTATCCTATATATTAATCCCGGTTATAAACTAGGTATCTGTGTGCCAAATTTCATCAGAATTTCAATTGGTAGAGCCATGTTGTAGCTAGCCGCTGCATCACGAATGGGCCGATTCGTCCGGGGCAGTACCACCCTCTCACAGCACTGGCGTGAAGCAGCAGTAATCCTGCTTGCGTTTCGTACGGTCAGTGAGAGTGCCGGGGGCCCAATACCTCACCCCTTCCCTCTCCCCCTCCCTCTCCCCCTTCCCCTATTCCCTCTCCTTTAGGGCCGACAACGCACTGGCATCGTGTAAAGCGCTGCGGGTGTCTATGGACAGTGGTGTTCATTTAACATCAGGTGACCCACTAGTTCGTTTGTCTGGCCTATCTAACATAAAAAAAAAAAAAAATCTGACAATCCGTTTTAGCGTAAAAGAGTAACAAACATCCAAACATCCATCCACACAAATTTTCACGTTTATAATATAGTGGGTTGGCATGGTGTCATTTACACTATTGAAACATGATGATAGTTTGGCGACAAACAAATGACATGCTACACTGGCTAACAAACTACGTTTAGCCGTGGGGGTCTATTTCAATCTTTCTCGCATAGGCCCGCCCGATTTAGCACACGCAATGCCCGATAAAATGTTTAGTCTGTGCCCGAGTCGCCCAAACAGAGGTGACAATCCATCAATAAACAATTATACCACACTTCAAAGTGCGTGTCAAACGCAAAGTAGCAATTGGTTCTTTACAAAAGCTCAAGATAAAACATTATGAATGTTTATTAAAAAAGTTTGTTAATTTTAATGGGCTGGCATAAGTCAGTCGGTCACTCCATTCTAGGTGATTTTTTAACCCCCGACACAAAAAGAGGGGTGTTATAAGTTTGACCGCTATGTGTGTGTGTCTGTCTGTCTGTCTGTCTGTGTGTCTGTCTGTGGCATCATAACTTTTTAACGGGTGCACCGTTTTGGATGCGGTTTTTTTAATAGAAAGCAGGTTTTTTGGCGATGGTTCTTAGTTTCATCAAAATCGGTTCAGCTGTTTCAAAGTTATCAGCTCTTTTGTTAGCTGCGGAAGGGGTCTTAGACGAATAACGGGCATTGATTTAATGTCAAACATACGAGTGACATTGACATAATTGCGTTGGGGGTTTTTAAAATTTTTAATTTATTTCAGAAAGAGAAAGACCCTCTTACGTGTGGTAGTCCAGTTGACGTTCCCAATTAGAGAATTTCCATATCAGTTATATACATTGCATGGTTTTGTACGTGCATGACGGGTTGTTCTTAAACTTTTTACTTATATGATACTACATCATTTAACATATTCTTAAGGTTCTGTAGCCCAACTCAACCCATCCAAAAGGTGGGGTGGAACACGATTTATTATTTATGTAATCTTCTTACACATCTTAATAGTGAATGTGCTAAAATACAGACGCATCACAGGGGCTATCCTGGCGGAACACACAAAAGCACACCACACATTAGTGAACAGTCTAAGGTAAGTTAACAATACAAGGAGAACTATACCTGTGTACAGCATTTTCTCGGGCAGGGTACCAAATGGTAAATGTGGCTCACCGGCGTCAGCGCAGTCGGGATGCTCGAGGTCCGTATCATGGACAGCTTGCGACGCTGCTCGGCCGACAGCGACGCGCGGCGACTTCTGCCGAGACCATAGCCGGACACGTCAGGCACTTCCGCGCTCAAGCCGCGGATTAGCGTCGGGCGGAACATCGCGGGCACTTAGCTTAGATGACGCACTGAGCTTAGCTGATGCACTTCGCTTAGCTCGAGCACTTAGCTAAGCTGACGCACTGAGCTTAGTTGATGTACTTAGCTGGGCTCAGGCGCTTAGCAGCAATAAAGTGAATTGGTAGAAGTTAGTGAAGAAGAGAAGACTCAATTTTAGGTTGAGATACTGTGTTAAAAAAGACGTCATTAAAGAGACTATTAATTACACTCTTGAGTCCCGGATAAGAGACGGGCGATCGCGAGCGGGCACTTAGCTTAGCTGACACACTGAGCTTAGTTGATGTACTTAGGCTCAGGCACTTAGTACCATGAAATTGAATAGGTAGAAGCTAGTAATGAAAGTAGGCTGAAGTTCAGGTTTATGTGCTATGTTAATAAAGACGTCATTAAAATTATGTAATACTATTTCTGAAAATTCTGCCGAGACTTTAGCCGGAAACGTCAGGCACTTCCGCTCCGCACTCAAGTCACGAATGAGAGACGGGCGGAATATCAGGCACTTAGATTAGCTGACGCACTAAGCGTACCTGACGCACTGAGCTTAGTTTATGCACTTGTAAGTAGTAAGTGAAAACTAAAGTGAACTTATATCTCAAATTAGTAATGATGAAAGTAATCTGAAATTTAGTTTTGCTAATATTTTCAGAGCAGGAAATTACTATAGCGACTACATGTTATGTACATAAAGGTATTTCAAAATGTTAGTCGTAGAATTATTATGGATAGCTTACGATCCTAAGTAGAAAGCGAGTGGGATTAGGTGTAGGCAGGGCGGGTTGGGTATTTCAATTTATTTGATGCCTACTTAGCAATTCATTTCATGGATTTGATTCATTTACCATACGAAAATAATAAAAAGATAGATAGAAAAGCAATCAAAGCTGAACTCATAAATTGCTTATTTATCTGCCTGATTGCGATCATAAAAACGCCGCCCGAATATTTATTCAGAAAATATGTGACTTCGCTTCACGGTCGGGCAATAGTTTGTTGTTTTGTGGGACAATGTAGCGTGAGCGTGGACAATGATGTTAGATAATTTATTACTTATCTATACTTAGTGAGAAGATTTATTAGGCTGCATGACTTCAAACTATGAAGAGTTAATGATTAAGTAACGGGTTATGGTTTGAAAATCTAATCATTTGCAATTTCTGGGCCATTTTTTATTTTGTTGTATTTTTCACTTTTTTTTAATTCGGAAAATTTTACCTGATTATTTCTGCTCAAAATTATGAGCTTTTTAGATCCTACTACCGTTTTTCATACACTTTATATGACCGTAACGGAATGGAAGAATCGAAAATTATATGAAAGTTTTGAGACACTTTTTTTCTCCTAGTAAGATCGAAAGAGCTCGTGATGCTGAACAGAAATCACATAAAATTTTCGGAATTAAAAAAAGTCAACAGGTACAACAAAATATAAATTGGCCCTTCACAAGATTTTATTTAACTTGCAATGTCGGTATGTTTGTAAGTTGTCTTCAAATCTTGCAAGACGCATTAAACCGACTTCTGTAAATCAGACTGACTTGAAATGTGGTAATGATATATAGATAGAGTGATAATTCAAATATAGTCAACAAAAAGTACAGTCAGGTAAAAGCTTGTTTTTTTTATTTTTAAAGAAAACTTATTAGATACAGTCAAAATGTCACTAACAACCGTCCGTAGAAAGTATTGAACCGAATTACTTATCCTTAATATAATTTTGTTATACATTTTTTAACCAGGAATAAAGTTCATGGCTTTATTCTAATTTGACTTAAAGATTTCCATTTGTGAAGCTATTCAATTTGTGTGTGAAGGTCCAACGCACTAAGCCTGCATGGGAACTACAGTCAAAGCTCTCCGCTTTCTAAACAGGGACCTATTCCCAGCAGTGGGCTATATGTACAGATCGGAGAGGCCAATACAATTTTGAGTGACCATTAAACACGCTTCAATTTAAAAAAAATGTTTGAAAAATTGCCAGTACTCAATGAAATGTTCATTTACCGTGACCTTAAAGACATTGTTGATTAATATTAATAATCACACTTAGTTAAAATTCCCTTTTTCCTTAATCACCTTTTCCTTTCCATAGTTCCGATCAAACTTCAACCATCACATTAAAACCGTTCTAACACTCCGGGCGAACCGTAACGCGCGCGTTATCGTAATCAGTTTCCGCTGGGAAAGCTGGGTTTTGCGGGAAACGTGGAAACGCGCGTTTCGGGGCGAGACGCGGACTCAAGTGCCGAAACGGTCGCGTTTACGAATGAAAGTGTATCTTTGAGTCGTCGCCAGCGCGTTGCACAATTATCTATCTGACATTTAAAATAGGATCAGAGATTAGAACGGGAGCTGGTGCGTAATTATGTCAGCTAAACTTAATTTATTCTAATTATTTTGCGTAATTGTAAAGTTTTGTAAATATTCAATCTAAATTTTATTACCTAAATACACAATTTACGACACCATAACTGATTGTTGATCGGTGGGACAGCCCCATACTGAGCTACTTTGTGAAGCTGCACACGACGTCGTGTGGCTTCACCGTGAGGATGCTGTGTAGTCGTTGCAATATGAATGCTGCAACTACTACCAGCATTGGCTGATTACATAATTTCTGACTGCCTTATCATAGATTTAAGTAACAAAATGGACCAATGTTATAGTCATTCATTCATAACTTAATTACGGATACAAAAAGGAAGCTGAAAGACTTGTCTAGGGGCAGTTCTGGCCTCGGGGGACCCTAAAGCTGGCACTTATCTCGTTCAAAGGTTAGGGTTAGCGGTACAAAAGGGTAATGCGTTGTAGGTTCGACGTCAGTCGTATTTCGACGACTTGTTTGCCCTGTTAACACTGTGCCCAGGGTGGTTCTTTACTTTATTTAAAAGTTGTAAATTGTCAAAGTCAAAATAAAAAATATATATATACCATTTTTTATGTATATGGACAAGCTTAATGCCCTCAGGAAGCAAAAAAAATGTACATAAATACGGTTGTGACAGACGCATTATATATATGTCAGCACTATATTCAAAAAGTCCACGGCGGTAACATTTTTTTTATACCATGGTCGTGACAATTTGAAACGAGTTCGGTATAACCCAAAAGATAACCAAGGTTTTGCAAATCTTAAGTAATTATCTTAAACTACACCACATTACCTACATAGTTAGGTATGTTTTAAGTATTAGTGTGACACTGGTACTTATGTTCAAAACTCGTACACGGCGTTGACGTGTTAAGGTTGTCCTTTTTAGGGTTCCGTAGTCAACTAGGAACTCTTATAGTTTCGCCATGTCTGTCCGTCTGTCTGTCTGTCTGTCTGTCTGTCTGTCTGTCTGTCCGCGGCTATGCTCAGAGACTGTTAGTACTAGAAAGCTGTAATTTGGCATGAATATATATATTAGTCACGCCGACAAAGTGATTATATAAACAAAACTAAAAAAATTTTTTAAGGTACCTCCCACAGACGTGACGTGGGGGTGATTTTTTTTTTCTCGACTAACCCTATAGTGTGAGGTATCATTGGATAGGTATTTGAAAATAAATAGAGGTTTGCTAAAGCCATTTTTTGATTAAGTGAATATTTTCGGAGATATTCACTCCCAAAGTTCAAAATAATGTGTCCCCCTCTCTAACTTTTGAACAGCAAGTCTAAAAAATATGAAAAAAATCACGTAAGTTAAACTTAACAAAAACTTTCTAGGAAAATTATTTTCAACTTAATCAGTTGAGCAGTTTTTAAGTTTTTGTAAAAAAATATTTCTAAATTAAGATTGTAATTTAACCGCCATTGCAAGCATTTTTTTTTCTTTAAGTACATATAAGATCACGCTAACAGTATCTTCCTTCAAATAAAAAAGTAAAATTGAAATCGGTTCATATAATAAAGAATTACATCTGAAAAACCATCAACATACATACTAGTTCTAGTAGACTGGTTACCCGATTCGCCGATAGATGGCGCTGTACCGCTGACGTTGAAATTCTGCGCGCGGGGAGTTGGGACCAAAACAACCACATTAATAAAGTATGCAAAGATTTTTTCGTACCTGCTACGGAACCCTATCTTGGGCGTGTCCGACACGCTCTTGTTTTAAAATAAATGAGAAAAACTTTTTGCAAGATACACTCTACTTTCAGCCATTTGCAAATCTGACAAGAAGACAGTGTTGCTGATCTAAAAAAATTTAAAAAGGCTTGACAATATCAATGTTACTTCTGTACCGAGTACCGTAATTTTGTAGTATCGCACATGGCCGTGACACAAAAACTACTCACAAACATTATGTTGCTGAAAATCACAAATAGTCATTATTACTTATATTTTTTTTTATTCATTTTATAGAACAAAGGTTAGTCTTGCGTAATTGCTGTAATATTTTGCAAAATAACATAACATTTCTTCGGAAAAAAACATTTTATTCCGAATTCCGCCAATCTCACACACTATACCACACATTATATACTTACTTTTCTTACTATTACTTAAAAACAGTTACCCACATTGGAAGAGCGGTGTCTCTTAGCACAGGTATCACGTATATACTTAAAAAGAGGCACCAACCTATGTTACAATGTATCCATAAGTGAATGAATAAACGATTTTTATTATTTATTTATTTAAGTATGTTTATCCGTTGTCTAGTACCCATAGTACAAGCTTTGCTTAGTTTGGGACTAGGTCAATAGGGATGTTGACACCATTAAAAAAAAATTTTAAGACACGACTCCAGTAAAAAAAGCTTTATTTCAGCCCTGAAAGTCAGATTAATTTTCGATTAAATGCAAAATTAGATTTTTTGTTGCTTTATAACAAATAAATAGTTAGTTGATTGAGTATGCGAACAATGACGTCATATTTCGCTATTGTCATTCAAACTCTATGGGAGATTGTGTTTTGACAGCTCATAAAAAAAACGTCAGTTGATTGGTGGTGTCAACACCCCCATTGGTGTAAATTGTCCCGTGATATTTATTTTATTTTATTTATTTATTTTAACAAGTGGAGCTGTCGTGTAGCTCAAATCTGGGCTCTACTGAAAACCAGCGTTACTGCACTCTTTGTGTAGCAACATATGTTGAGTGGAGAGCCTTTTTCGGTGACAATTGGTGTCACTGCCATGTTACACTTGTCTTTTAGATGTAGGTATTTATGTTATTTTCTTATGTTTGGTGGTGGTACTTTTAAAACCGTAAATAAAATATTTTCTTTCTTTCTTTCTTTTCTAATGTGGTCCAACTTCTTGGTCTTCATCCAAATCAGAATCTGGATGTCAATTGAATTGATTGGATTGTCTGGATGTGTATATTATATCCACCCTGCTCCCGTGCTCATATGGTTTGTTGACACCGAAATGTACACGGTATTAATATTTTCTAAAGCCGGCGCCGTTTGTTATAATGGATACTTGGCAGACGGACATTGTCTATACACTTTAAAAAAAATCTCAGACGTGATATGTTTGTATGAGACACAAGAGGTATCGCGTGTTTGAATTTTCCACCCACTCTCTTATATATTAAATTAAATATGATGAGCTAAGCTTAGACATATGTATATTTATGGAACGAATGTTGAACATTGTTCATCATACAAACGGCGGAAATGGTTTCCGCCTGCTAAGTGCTAAACAATATTGGCCAATTTTTAGGGTCCCGTACCCAAAGGGTAAAAACGGGACCCATTACTCAGACTTCGCTGTCCGTCCGGTCGTCCGTCCGTCTGTCACCAGGCTGTATCTCATGAACCACATTAGCTAAACAGTTGAAATTTTCACAGATGATGTATTTCGGTTGCCGCTTTAACAACAAATACTAAAAAGCAGAATAAAATACTTAAATATTTAACGGGCCTCCCATACAACAAACGTGATTTTTTTTGCTCGTTTTTGATCGATATTGATAACGGCAACAAGGCAGACGCTTGAAATATTCACAGAATATTTAGTTATATATTCAATTTAAAAATAAATAATTAAATTAAAATAAAACAAATGTTTAAGGGGGGCTCCCACACAACAAACGTGATTTTTTTGCCGTTTTTATAGATAAAATGGTACGAAACCCTTCGTGCGTTTGGCACTTGTTTTTAATGAATTCACAAAATCTAATATTGTTCATGTTTTATGGTTTTTATAGAATACCTACTAATGTTTGGAAATAATTCCGATCCGCATTGGCGATCCCTAGTCTCAAATGGCGTGTCTACTGTGTTAAAAAAAATAATTTTAGGTATTAAATACATTAGATGTTACGAGTATGTAATTTAATATTAATAACAATAGTTTCTTGTAGGATTCTTCTCAACAGGCTTTTTCGAACCGGTGGTTGATTCTTCGAAATTTATAGGAGCATCAATTGAAGCCTAAATTGAATAAAGAATTTTGTATTTGACTCTGAGTAATTTGAACAATTACCCAATTATTATAATACTAACCCGCCTTTTCTTTTAAGTTACCGTGAATTTGCCTGCGAACCTGAAACCTGCGAAGCAGTGAATGGTGTGTGTGATTTCTCGGACCCCTGCCCCTTCTCATGTCATGATAGATTTTTTCTAGTTTTAGAAAGGGATCACTGCCATTAAACTTCTAATTCACGGATCACCATAGAACCCTGTCATCATGATATTTTACGTCATTCCATAGGCATTATTATAAAAAAATAAAAATATTAATTTTGATTAGGTTCCCAGGAACCAAATTTGTTCACTGTACCTAATAAGTACACCTACGAGTATAACATTGTAATGTAATGTAGAATTGTAATTATGAATTCATTAACATCAAGAAACCCCTCGTATTTATTTAGGACTGGCTGAAATTAATATTCAAAAAAGTAAAAAATCTACCTACTAAAAAAAGAAAAAACTCACCCGTTCTAAAACAGGACGGCGTCTAAAAAAATCCGACATACCGCACAAATACATTATCACTCCTTTTAACACGTTAAGCACTGCACCTTGCACTTAAGTAAATAAATATTACGTATGATTATTGCATTTATGTTTAAAACAATATTTACATAAACAAGCTTGACCGATAACAACAAGCTGAAGATTAAAAATGATATCGGGTAGACGCGGTCACTAACCAAACTATGTCAATGTTTCTCCTTCTTGTTAATTGCAGGATCACTACAGGGCGATACGAAATTTTTAAAGAACAATTACATAATTATACCTTCTTCAAGAGTGACAAATGCGTTTAATACACAATATTATTTTGACCCTTGAGCACCCGAAAGATAGGAATTATTGTTTTTCGCATTGTTATCATACTCGTAATTATGCGTATAGGTTAACTTTATTTTTTTTAATGATGTAATTTTTTTTATTGAAAATTACGAGCATAATTTTTTTTCATACGACCGTATGGCCTAGGTAATGGTTAGAGAACCTGACTACGAAGCTTGAGGTCTCGGATTCAATTCCCGGTCGGGGCAGATATTTGTGTGAAAAATACGAATGTTTGTGCTCGAGTCATGGGTGTTTATTTATTTATCTACGAGTATATAATTATGTTTATCCGTTGTCTAGTACCCATAGTACAAGCTTTGCTTAGTTTGGGATTAGGTCAATTGGTGTGACTCATTTATTTATTCATAAAGAAAACAGTGTCCTTTTACGTTTTTTCATACAGTTTATACAGTTCACAAAACTGACACAATAAAAAGTGTATGGAAAATTAGGGATTTTTTTAACCATTAAAATCATTAAATCAATCAATCAAATCTCAAAATCAATTAATCTCTCCAGACTTGGGTGTTTAATATGTATTTAAGTATGATTGATGAAATCAATGTCCATAACTTAAAACTATAGCAAAGAACAACAAAAAGAAATTACAAAGATTACTAATCTAAAATAAAAACAAAGTCATAAAAAACTAAAACTAAGGACCACCACCCCGCACCATGCCTGGCTCAAAAGTGCCCATAATACCAGCAGCATTGCCCCGCTGTATGGCCAGTGCAATCTGCTGAACCAAGTATCTATTAATCTCTTGATTCTGAATAAGAAAAACCCAAAAATTTGTCATTTAAAAAAAGTGTGGGTTACACTTTTTTATTGTAAACGCCCACAAAGGAGTAAGTTTTTGAAGATGTTTCGATGTTTGTCAGCCAATCGCGCAATAAACGGCTGATCGGATTTAGATAAAAATTGGCGTACATAGGTACAGATGGACAAAGATCTGAATTGAGACATAGGATATTTAATGACCCGGTAATTTGTTCCCGTGGGATAATATTTTTGCTCTAAACAAGAATCCAATCCATAGATGCCGTTGTCCGAACAAATTTTGTGTTTTGAAAATGTTTTTCTGGCAGTTACGAGGACAGCCCGAGAACCGACGTCAGTATGTATTTGGTGTAAATTTATAAAACAACAAACGTGTTGAACGCATTTGCGTTTTCAAGTATTTAAATGTGTGAAATCTTTACCGTACAGCCTTTACCCGTAACTTCGATCGCTTGAGCCGTTTGGTCTGACAACTGAATCAAAATTCCAGTAATTTACATTCCCATGGGACTTCATACTAAATCGTGGTATTAAATAAATAAATTTCACGAGGCAATTGACACCAACTGACCTAGTTTTGAAGTAATCAAAGCTAGTGTTATGTGTACTAGGCAAAGGATAAACATACTTAAATAGACAGATACCAGGGGCGTAGCTACCATCGTATCAGCTGTATCAATGATACGGGGCCCTCGGGCTACAGAGGCCCCTAACGTGTGTAGGTAAGCAAAGATCAGTAAAATGTTATCCACAATGTCACTTAATCTCGTGCTTCCCGGGAAAGCCCCCCTATTAATTTTCATACAAGGCACGCTACGCCGCTGATAAATACATACTTTATGTATAAACTTTATCTATTGTGGAACTATGATCAATAAATAAATAATTATGTCAGTTCCAACAGGCCTTAACTATAAAGTCAAACAACCAAAGGTTCTCTTTGTGTATTCTATAGGATCTACCACGGCGAGTGCTCTGAAGAGTTGTTTAATTTGCTGCCTGCTGCAAAATTCCACCATCGCACTTCCCGCCGTAAGTCTAAGTTCCATCGTCACCATCTCGATGAATGGCAGTCTACCACTGTACGTTTTCATCGGCACTTCCTGCCACGTATGGTGAAACTGGGGAACCAGCTTCCGGCAGCAGTGTTTCCAGACAAAACTATGACATCGGGGCTTTCAAGAAAAGGGTTTATACTTAGGTACTTTAAAGGCCGCCAATAGATTGGCGACTCTCTTTGAGTTGTTGATATTTATAGGCGGTGGTGATCGTTTTCCATCAGATGACTCGCTTGTTCGTTTTCCTCCCTCTCACAATAAAAAAAATATAAAACCACGCAAATGTAAACGTGCAAAGTTTTGCACCATGTTTTGTTTTGTGCCGTGAGCCAAAATCCAACTATCGTCTTCATACCTTTCATCCATCATATCAGCCATAATACGTCCAATGCCTGACAAAAGCCTCCCCCAGAGTTCCGCAGCAAACGGTTCTGCGTTGCCCGCATCCAAGTGGTTCTTCCGACCTAAACCAGACCGTCGGTCCATCTTGTCTTGTTGGGGACCTTCCCATGCCGGTCTTGCGGCTTGCAGTCACCATTCTACACCGTGTCCAACAAGTTCGAATACACTTTTTCTAACATTGGTTTGAAAAATATAGACAACTTTCATACAGTTTTGTCATTATAATTCGAAGTTTATATTGTCATGAACATATAAGAATATTTTTAAAATATTTAGCTAACGTCGATCACGTTTAATCCATGATGAAGCAGTTCCGGGAACCTATTATCTCAAAATTTCGTAAAGGCGATAGCCCCAGTGCAATTTTTGCAGCATTGAAATCTTTAATAAATAAACCTGGTTTATATTACAATTAGAAGCAAGGAGACCTCCTCTTTAGAAGACCGCAAAAGATCTGGTCGCCCGCGTTAAACAAAAACGGATAGGGTCGTGGAAAACGTGAGAGAGCGTCTTTGCCGGAAAAAACACCATTCCATCCAAAAATTAGCTGCAGACTTAAAGATTTCAAGAGGATCAGTACACAACATCATGAGAGCAGACCTTGGGTATCACGCTTACATGAAAAGAAAAGTACATGGCATTTCCGAAGCTACAAAAAAAAAAGAGTAGATAGATCAAACAGTAGGTATACTTTCCTGGCACGCAGGGGATGAATTCGTTTTTTCGGACGAAAAACTCTTCGTTTTAGAGCAATCTCAATACTTAAAATGATCTTTTGTGGGCAGCAAACATACAGGATATTCCAGATAGCCAGAGGAATGTGCCAAGATTCCAAAGTGCACCATCAGTGATGGTTTGGGGAGCAGTTTGAAAGCGGGGTAGACTTCCTTTGGTATTTATTGACAGAGGAGTAAAAATCAATGCCGAGTACTATAAAACAGAAGTTTTGGAAAAAATGTTGCTCCAAATTTAAAAATGATGTTTGGGAACGACTACAATTGTTTCCAATAAGACGGAGCTCCGTCCCACACGGCAAACTTAGTTCAAGCGTGGTGTCGGCGTGGTTTAACGGATTTCTTACGAAAAAATGAACGGCCCCCAAGTTCTCAAGATTTAAATGTAAGTACTGGACTTTTTTGTATGGTCGTACATGCTCTCAAAACTTAATAACTATAAAATTAAGAATTTAGAGCATTTAAAAAAATATATCGTGCAAATTTGGGACGAAATGCCGATGGAGGCAGTGCGTGCCGCGTGCGACGAATTCGAAAAACGTTTGAAGCTGGTGATGAATGTTAAAGGTGGAGTCATCCCAAAATATTTACTGTGAATATTGTAGATAAGAATATATTTCGAAATATAGTTTTTATTACATTTGTTATTAGTGCTTTATTTTAATGAGAGTTTGAAACTGTATTCGAATTTATTGGACACGGTGTAGTCTAGGACCTTACTGGCCTATCGGCCGTCAATACCTAAGTAAGTAGATAATTAAGTACACCTGTTTAAAATGAAGCACGAGTATCGTCCTGAATACTTTATTTTTAATATTTCAACATCCTGTAGAATGAATTTGATTGATAGGGTATCTACAAACGCAGCGATACTTACGGCACTAGTAGACAATCAAACATCTCAATGATAACTAAGAAATGTATAGTTATTATGAGACCTAAATATCAGTTTGTTCCACATGCAGTGGAGAGGACTGGTTGTTGGAGTTCCGAGCCAATGTTTTTTTTTAAGAAGTGGGGCGCCGTCATCGTGAAAGATGTCTTGATCCTAGCTCTGAGTCTTTCTGGTGCAAAGGTTGTCTATCGCGGTTCAACGTGGCAATGCAGCTAGTGTATTGGACACCTTTGCGCCGGGTACGATCCGGGGCGGTTTGTTTGACTGACAGCATTTTTTGAATCGTATTTTGTGTATAAGTAAGTATTAGACTAATAAGTATAATAAGAAAAACATAAATAAACTTAGCCAAAGGTATTCAGCTATAGTAGATGTAGCCTTCAATTATGAATTTAAAATGAGTGTATAGTAGTTTGATGAGATGGTCTGATGACATTAAAAGTTACGCCGGACCGTACTGGATCAGGAAGACGGAGAATAGGACCAAGTGGAGGAGATAAGGAGAGCGTTACATCCAGCAGTGGATAGAAAAAGCCTGAAGAAGAAGAAGAAGTAGTTTCAGACATTCTGGTTTATGAATTTAGTATGTACCTAAATAGCTGGACGTCTAGATTAACACATACCGTAAAGTCAGGTTACTTTGGCCCTAAATTTGTATTTATTTTTAAAAGGTTCTTTGACAAGTCTCTTCGCTTGCAAGCAGCCTTCGTAACCGCCTCAAACCCGCGGGAACCAAATCCATTTAATTGTCACAATTACCCGCTCCAACAACGCCACGATGCAACAACAATCATTATTAGGTAGGTAGGTATCTATTCACAATAACTGTATTATATATATGTATTTATCTAGGTATGTCCACTAAACTAGTGTCTTTGTGAGCAGTAGACCTTACAATTTTTTCAAAATAGGTAGCTGAAATACGATATTTTTTACGTTTTCGGGCATTTTCAATTCAAAGTGCAAGTACCTACAATCAAGTGTAAAAATGGGTATGTATTACAATACCGAAGTACGAAAGACCGAATGTATTAAAATATCGAATGGGTCAAAAGACCGACACGATTTTTTTCTGAAACCGTAAACTTCTCAGAATTTATTAAAACGGGATCATACAGAACCCATTAGGTTATGTTAGGTTTGTTTTATAACAATCTTAAAAAGTTAACGGTTTTCTTTTGACCCATTCGATGTTTTAATACATTCGGTCTGTCGTACTTCGGTATTGTAATACATACTTACCCGTAAAAATATGTGTACCTATTGCTTGATAAGGGAGTTTAAATACGGATTTTAGCTCGAGAAAAGGGTTCACGGAAAATTCATTTTCTTGTGATATAAGTATGGTATGTTATTTGAAATTTCGGTAGACATAATTAAAGAACAATTACCAAGCTAAAATATTGTCCTAGGAACTTTATTGTTACAACGTTCCAGCATGCTAGAAGAGATGTAAAACAGCAAAATCGGCCGGGTAGCCGCTTAATATGCTCGCACTACACAATGGGCCATCGCGATGATCCACCACGATGGGTCAGCATGTGGAGAGCGTAGTGGTGTCGGATGGCTTATGGCGCGTGCGATGGTCGTGGGATGGCACGGCTTCTTACTTTCAAGATTATTTACCCTATTTCTAATCCTAAAAAAACGAAGTATACAGGGTGTTAAAAAAATCCCATACGATCCGAAACCTAGTGACAGTACTCATGAAACTGAACAACTTTCCCTAAGGAACAGGGGTCGAAATACAAAAAAAAAATTGGACTGTCCATACAATATATCCGATCAGCTGACAGAGTTACTATGAAGAGATCAAAATTTTATTCCTTGGGGAAAGTTGTTCAGTTTCATGAGTACTGTCACTGGGTTTTGGATCGTACGGGATTTTTTTAACACCCTGTACCTAGATGCGTTGCAGCCACAGATATAGATACACATAGATAACGCAAATGCATCTACTTCGCGTGTCCGAACCCCGACAAAGCGTCGGGTTGGCCGCCGCTACTGACAGTTCGCGTGCGTCAATTGTTGCAGCCGGACGTCCGCGAAAACTAAGAAAATGCCTCGTTGCATTGTAATTAAGTGTAATTATGTCTGTGGTTTGAATTTCCCATCACTAAATTTCGGCTGTGACGTCACAGTAGTGTTAAAAAGTCGACACGCTTGGTTTCAATACAAATCGTGAGCATTGCGTTATCTATGTGTATCTACTCTGTGGTTGCAGCCATCGTTGCGCCATCGCCACCGGTTATTTAACGGCCCATCGTGCAGAGGAGCTAATAAATCTGCGCTAGCGGCAGTTCGTCGTCGAGTTGCGTATAGTTGTAGCAGAAGACGCGCACGCGCCCGCGCAGCGCTTTCCCCGGCGGCGCGCGCACCAGCACCACGAAATGCCGGTAGCCCGTGCCTCCCCGTAGGAGGGTCGGGATGCCCCCCTCCGTCTCCGCAGCTACGTGGTTTATCTACGGAAACACGTTTATTGTTATGCTTTACCTTATGTAGCTATTAGGGTGTAGTTTATTTATGTAATACTTAAAGGGGGTGATCCATTGGCGAGCAAAACCGCGTACGCCAACGAACTCGCGAGCCAAAGGTCTAAACCGCCAATGGAGCACTTAAAAGTCTGCCGACTTTAGAATTTCAAGTATGCATAAAGAGCCAGCGAGCAAATCCGACGGTGTTTAAGTCCGCAAATGGATCACCCCCTTAACACAATCTGAAACATGGATGCATAGAAAAAACCCCAGAAAAAATACCAGCGCTGGGAATCGAACCCAGGTCCTCAGCATTCCGTGCCGTGTGCCATACCCCTACACCACCACTGGTCAGGAGTTTAGACACAAATTTTTCCCATACATCGCACATCTCTCATCTCAGTTCGTTTAACTAATCACATTGAGCCATGATACAGCGCCATCTATGTTACAGATACACCCTCATCGCTAACCAACCGATTTGCAACCGCAATGACACGTTATATCTTTAGCTTTTCTGATGTCTTTTGTTTTGTAAAAATATTGATCATGTCCATGTGTCTTGTGATGTTGTAAATAAATATATTTTCTTTCTTTTCTTTTCTTACTTCTTTCTACGTGTACACTCGTAGTACCTCTCGCCTCGAGTAAAATCAAAGTCAAAATATTTTTACTAGGGCTAGAGCAAAAATATCTCAGGGGGTTTAAATTAGCCTTTATTTTATTCGGATAGGCAGGCAAAGCCGTAAGCATGAACTAGTTTTTCAACCGTTAGTAGCCGTTCAAATGCGCACAGAATCACGCCTGTTAAAAAGTTCACAGCAAAATATTCAACTTACAAAAAACAGACACCTGTAGGCTTATTGTCTAACGCTTCTGACGCTTGCCTTCGCAATCGCTATTTCTTTCTGTCAAACGGTATAAAAGGATGACAGAAAGAGACGGTGAAAGCGAAGGCAAGCGCCAGAAGCGTTATACAATACTGCCTCTGAACAGCTAATATACTTAGCTTAGGCGGGCTTGCGCGGACCTAGGTTAGCTACTTAACTTAACCCCGAGTTAACTGCTAACTCAGGTTTAACAAGTGTTAAAATGTATGGCTGTCATTCTTAACCCAGGGTTACAGATTTAATTTTTTAACCCTGAACTGTGCAAATGGCCCTTAGTGACTAAACTTAAGTCCATCCATCGGCTCTACCTTTAGGTATTATTAGATCGAAAAGATAACCCTAATAAAACAAGCGAACTCTCCTCTACAAAATACTTGCAACACAAGCGATTTCCCCTGCACAAAACACACTTACAACACCAGCGAACTCCCTTCTACAAAATACTTGCAACACAAGCGAACTCTCCTCTACAAAATACTTGCAACATAAGCGAACTCCCCTCTACAAAATACTTACAACACAAGCGAACTCCCCTCTACAAAACAGTTGCTGCCCTGTGGGATTCTCAGCATAGTCAAATCGGTTATTGTAGACACGTTTGTCGCCCTTGCGGCGTGCTCCTTGGTAAATGTTGTTGTATGGGGAGCGGACGTAGGGCTCGGGGTCGATGGTGGTCGGCAGGGGCTCCGGGTGCTCTTTGGGGTTGTATAGCCGACGGTAATTCTGGCTGGAAATAGATATGAACTACATCCTACACTTTGATAGCTAGTTTTGTTTTGTGCTCACTGCTGCTTTGAAAGTGCAGACGTCAGTTTTTAACGCGTTAACGTTTTGTGGGTGTGTTTGTGAAAGTTGAGACTGTAACGTTATTTATTTGCCTACGAAGGCATTTATGACGTCTTGGTAACGTGCATTATATTTATGACCTTGACTGATATGTATCACATCACATAAAGTTCAAGAAGAATAAGTACTTAATAGAAAAAATATGTATTGTTCGTGGTTTAGGCTGTGCGTTGATCCGTCAGTCTGCAGTCATTCAGAACAAAGCATTTTATGTTTGGGGGTAGGCTACATTAGATAAATCTGTCTCACCAGGCAGATGTTATGCCTGGGGGCCGAAGTCCGATGGAAGAAAGTTGGAAGTTGTATTTATGCAGCGATAGTGCGATGCAGGATGTTGTGATTAGTTTCTTATATGATGACTAGATGGCGCTAGTAGTCGTACAAATACGGCTGTTTTGAAAAAAGTGTACCTACCTACCTTCTATGAAGCTGTACCACCTGAGAAAGTGCCTACACATTTTGGGAAAGAGGATTGCGAGCCTAAGCCTATTTGTTATTCTCAAGATAATTTCAGATCCACTGAGTATGCACCATACTTGTATACTTACATAATACGCTTCCCCAATCCGTAATGATTCATTTTCTCGTAAAAATAACTCTGACTAGACCCCAGACACCACGCCGCGTTAATAACACAAAGTGTCAAAATTAATTTCATTTCTTGACTAACGGCTAATTATAAACTCAAAACGCATTGTTTGGGAATTGATCGGTTTCGCCATACATCACACGGTGGGTTAGTTTATTACTTCGCGGTTGTTTATGGCAATTTTTTATTATTACGCCTACGATTTATCGGCATATGGTAGCTGTAAAAATTTCGGAAAACAATGAATTTCTGAACGTTTATTATGTTGAGGAACTAGCTAGAGCATGCGGCTTCGTACGCGTGCTTTTTAATTTAACTCCTTCCCGGCAACGTTCCGCCAAGCCTTAGGTTATGCCGGCCGAAAGTAGTTAGTAGTAGAAAGTAGGCTTTGGGCTTAAAACCACTAAATTTCATAATACCTTATTCACTAATACCCCTAATTTTCAAATTACCATGGGCTCATAATACCTAAAATTTCCTCATAATAGGTACCTACCTAAAATTTCAAATTGTCTCATTCTAAAAATTTGAAATTTTAGGTATTATGAGCCCATTTGAAAATTAGGGGTATTAGTGAATAAGGTATTATGAAATTTAGTGGTTTTAAGCCCAAAACGAAAGTAGTGTGGATTTCAGAATTTAGGTAGGTATGTGCGAAATAAGGTAGATTTAAGGTAGATAAGTACATTTAAAATTTACCGTGATGTTTAGGCGAAGGAAGTTGCCAAACTGCATTGGGGCCGCGTGGGTACCACGGGCCCAAGCCCTCTCATTCTGAGAGGAGGCCTGTGCCCTGCTGTGGGACGTGTATAGGTCGGAGACGAGATGCACAAAATTGATATTTCGAAATGAAATAAAACAAAATTCAAATTCAAAAAAATCATGTACTTAATTTAATATTCTACAGTAGGTATGATTTAAGTCATTTTATGATGTTCCCTGGACAATGCAAGGCAATAACTGCCCAGATTATAAATTATGATGATGATGATAAGATCCTTTGTAGATAATATAAGTTCGCCTTTGTATATCTTGTTATCTGTTAATTGGGCCATTCTACTTTTCGTTGACCAGTAATTTTTTGTACTGTGCTCTTCAAATATTTTTTTTACAAAAACGGTAAAGTACTCGGTTTAAATCATATAAGATTTAAATAGGCACATAATAAAGCTTAAATTTAAAATTATCACTACGTATAAAAAGTAATCATTATTATCTATAAAGTAGGTAACGCAGTGGACATGCATGTCCCCGCCATTTATATGGAAATTGATGTATTTTCCGCTGAGTTACCAATTTTTTCCACAAAACTTCTTTGAATTTAAAGTTTTATTGCTTTAAAACATTAAATTTAGGTGTTTCAGTTTGTATATAAGTTATTTACACTTGAAAAAAATCACCAGGTATGCCTTATATTTCACAAAAGATTAATGGTTACTTAAAAGTAGAATGGCCCAATGACATGTACTATGTACAATAGAGTTAGAAATACATATGTCAATAAGTTGATGTATTTATAAGCGACTGATTGATTCCGAAGTTACTTTACGTAGGTCCATATCAAATAAATAGAACCTTTTGATTTATGTGGAAGTTGAGGAGGGTAGGTTTCTGCATGAAAACACATATGTCGTGCAAACGTAGCTGTCTTAAAAGTGTGTTTGCAGTTTCAAAGTATTATGTTGCAGTTCACTGATTTGTTTGACAGTGGTTTTTTTAGTCACAGAGATCATAGTAAAATTATTTTTACATATTCTTCACCCCATTTATTTAAGTTTAAACTCAATTTCAATAGAATCTGAGTCACGTGGACACTCATGGCTAAATGACATGGACACCAAATTTATCCAGCAGGCTTATTGTCTAACGTTTCTGGCGCTTGCCTTCGCAATCACTATTTCTTTCCATCAAACGGTTTAAGATGATGACAGAAAGAGATGGTGAAAGCGAAGGCAAGCGTCAGGTCAGAAGCGTTAGACAATACGGCCTCAGGTCTTTAGTGATACGGTAAAAATCTTTATTTTTTATTGGTTTTTGATTAAAATCAATCATTTGGAACCTAGTTAATTAGGTGTCCATTTCAGCTGGTTATTAGGTATTAAAGAGATAGAGTCAAATTCTATTGAAATGAACTTTATTATAAGTAACCCTAACAAAAGATAACCATTTTTATTAACCAGGGTGTCCACTACAAATCCTAAAAAAAATCCTTGACTTTTCCCTGACTTTCCCTGACCACATTTCTAAATTTCCCCGACTAATCATGTACATTTCAAAGCAGGTTATATGATTTTTTTTACTGCCCGAGATACTAAGCTAGACCCGATGATGGGAATTCACTGCAAATGTATTTGTCATAATGTAGATCACTCCAAACCTGAAAAAATTGCTTCAATAGTCTGGTTAAAGGGTCAAACTAGAGCATGAAATATTTCCCTCATTGTACATCATTGGGAAAGTACGAGTTTTTCCCTGACTTTTTGGATTTCTAGCAAATTTCCCTGATTTTCCCTGACTTTCCCTGACCACCTTGAGCTTCCCTGACTTTTCCCTGACTTTCCCTGACTTTCCAGAAAGTGGACACCCTGTTAACACATTGAAGACTTCCTTAAGAGCGCGTCGAGCTTCTGGCGCATTTATTGCATTCGTTTAACCCCTCGATGTCTCATTACCAGTATAGCTTTAATTTTTAAATTCATACGTAAGATATTTGAGGATTTTCTCTAAAAAAAACAAAATAAACCCTTGTACGGCGTAAATATTGAACGGCAGGACATGAGTTTTTGAATGATAATAAAACTATATGTTTTCTGTAGCGTATACGCGTTACATTTTTAAAATATCTAAGGTAAACGTCCCTGTGCTTGACTCTGACCCAATACATGGACCTTCAATCTTTATGTCATAGTAGGTAAGAGAGGTGACAGATGGGCGTCATTTACGGGCGTTGAGGTGTCGAGCATTGGTACGTTTACCTTATTTGTTTTGGTAATACGAAAAAAATACCTAAACGCGTGCGATCTGACCAACGTATCTTGAGCCGCCGCGCTTCCCCCCTGTCGTTAGCGTTAGTGCATTATACCAAGGATGATATAGACTGGATTGGCATACGGTTTGGCCGCGGTTTTTGTAGTTCGATTATTAAATCTAGATGGCGCTGAAATATAGCCAGAGCCAGAGGCTTTGAAGGCAAAACAATAAGACTACAGATATTTCATATCACTGCAAATGTATTATTAAGCAATATTTTTGAACAATAATACATTATAGTAATATGAAACATCTGTAGTCTTATTGTTTTGCCTTCAAAGCCTCTGGCTATATTTCAGCGCCATCTAGATTTAATTATCGAACTACAAAAACCGCGGCCGATCCGTACTATGGCAATTGCCAATCCAGTCTATATCATCCATGATTATACCTAAAATTGATTAATGCTAGAGGCTCGGTGCTCCCTCAAACTTCAACAAGACAACTGGACCACTTGCTCTTGCCCTGGATAGGGTGGTAAAGTCAAGTTGTACTTGGCGATGATCCCGGGAGGCAGGAATCTGCCGCCAAGGTAATGCTTCGCGTCCTGTAAGTACTGCGGTTGTGCGCATAGCTTGGGAGCCGAGAGGGAGATCAGCAGACTTGGCTTCAGTGCCGGCTCAGAGCTGGGGCCCTTTTCCACATCCCAACCGCTTGGAATGTCCACGCTAGAAAGTAAAAAAGATATTTTAGGTAATCTTCTAATCTAATATATAAAAATCTCGTGCATGAGAATTCCCAAAAAGCTATTACCTGCCTACTATTTGTCTCATTATTTTATTAATTACCTGCATACTGGAACATTGGAATAAATCAAAGCATCCAAGGCAGGTTTCAGTTGCTCTCTCACGGGCGGTTTAAAACTGAACCCAAACAGTGCGTCAACTAGAACTTTATAACTATTTTTCAACTCTGCCGCAGGTGGTAGTTCGTCAATGACCTGGACATCAAATCTCTTGCATTGTTCTAGAAGGTTCTCGTACAGCGGTTTGGGTGTGCGTTTTGGGTAATGTATGGCTACTGTGTACCCGAAGAGAGCCATGTGACGAGCTGCTACAAGGCCATCGCCTCCATTGTTGCCAGGGCCACATATTATTAGAGCTGACTCATGACTGTAAGTGATGTAATAAATTATACATGAAAAAACCCCTGTTTTTTTGTAATGTCCTAAGGGCTTCTTTAACCCGTCATATGACCAACCAGTGGGTCATTTTGTGCAAGTACTCTATGTTAAAAGATGATTAAAAATAGTAACAAAAATTGGCAAATAGCCAGTGATCGGTTATTTGGATTCTCCCTCGCGGGATATCAAGTAGAACAGTTAATATAGAAGAATACCGAATAGAATACCGAACAAGGAATTTTA
Source organism: Archips xylosteana (assembly GCA_947563465.1). Taxonomy (NCBI): domain Eukaryota; kingdom Metazoa; phylum Arthropoda; class Insecta; order Lepidoptera; family Tortricidae; genus Archips; species Archips xylosteana. The sequence goes on from OX387346.1 coordinate 1,825,850, forward strand.
ACTGTCTATATTAGCTTTTCTACTTGATATCCCGTGAGGGAGAATCCAAATAACCAATCACATCAAATAACAAATAGTTACATGCCACTGTGGAGCGGACAGTCACACGGGTTTGTTATTCTCAAACAAGTTCTTATTATTATGCCATTTCTGTTAACTCAAGGGCAAGGCAAAAGGAAAGAACATGATTTCAGCAGTAGGTATGTATGTACGGAAAACTCTTCTACAAGCTTTATGTCCCTAATGCGGGGTAAAAGGATCACAAAATCATCATCATCATGATCATCATTGTAAACATGTTTTTCAAAGTAAACAGAATTGGCAACACTGATATCTGTCACTGATACCAGAGTAATGAAACAGACCTATGTAATCAAAAATATAAGTTAACTGGTAAATCAAACAATGAAATTAATTTATTAACCTATTGAGAGATTTAGGTGCCTACAGGGAGTACTGTGCGCCTAACTGCCTATGACTGCAGGGAGATCGCTTGACAGGTTAAAAATTAATGGAAAGGTGTCAATTTGAAATAATTGTCAAATTTCACTTCTACATTTTGTGGGAGCATTTTTGTATTGAACAAAAAACCTTTTAAACTTAAAAGAAGAGTATGTCTTACGTGTGAGGAGGGTAGGTTTTAGCCACCGCCGCCGCGACGCTCAGACCAGCTAGTTCCATCAACTGGTCTACACTGAACTTGTACTCATTAAACAGATCTATGTCTAAGTTTGTTGCCTCCGTCTGCGTCAAGTACTTCCACCGGCCGGTGCTGCATTTGTTCCCAGACATCCCGTTGCCCCACACAGATGTTGCTCGTAACTGATAATCAATGTGAACTCTAGTTAGCAATGACAAGATAAATATTAATGATAAGATTACCAATCTTTACCTACTCTTTGAAACTGTGGCTCAATTATAGCATGGAAGAGTTATTCTCACCAACAAAGCGCTTCCGAAGAGCCGGAGGAATAACATCTACTCCACTGAAATACTCTTTTTCTGTAATGTTATAAAACAATACCAAAAATATTGAGATTTGCAATGAAATCAACTATCATACATAATCATAACAAATTTTGTTTTGTTAGGTTAAGGAAAATGTCAATGTCAAGATTGTCAAGCCAATGTTGTCAGCTGATAGCATGGGCTGATAGTGAGTGCCTTTTTTATTCTTATTGCCAAAACAAGGAAATTTAGTCCTTAATTTTGTGTTTTTACAGTCTAATCTTTGATGGAGATTAAAGCAACTTTTGAATTAGATATGGATTATGATTACATTATAATTTTTATTAAAATTCACAAGAGTAAGCAAAATAAATTTATATGTTGAAGTCAAAAGATTGAAGTTGTACAAAATCAACCACGAAATTATATTATAACAACGGATATTATGGTTTCCGCACGGAAAACAATTGACAGATTTCTTACGTCAATTTTCTCAATCAACCGTCACAAAAATGGCTGCGCTAAGAGTATTTAGCCGTAATTTACCATATTTAAGACAACAGTTTTCTGCTTTGCTAGGAAACACATCGCCTTCAGTGAAATTTATTTGCGTTGTCGTGGTCATTGGATACGTGCTATCATTCTCCGAGGATGTCGTAAACGTTCTAAGTGTAACTCCAGGATATTTGTTACCACCTTCTTTTCAATTGTGGTCTACTTTTACGTTCTGGTTTCTAGAAATACATTTATGGGAGGTGGTTATAGATATAGTGACTGTAGGCTTGTGTGGGAAGTTGATTGAACCGCTATGGGGTCAGATGGAAATGATGAAGTTCTTTTTCTTGACGAACTTTGGAGTGGCATTCCTGACTACGTTTTACTACTTAGTAATCTTCGCGTGTACGGGGCAGGCGTCGTATCTGTTTGACATACATGTGCACGGCCTGGCGGGCTATCTCGCTGCCGTGAGCGTGGCGGTTAAGCAGATATTGCCTGATCATCTACTTGTAAAAACACCTTTAGGTAAGACATATCCTCTTAATACTTTACAATATAGAAAAAAAGCTTTTTCCGCCTTGTTAGTCTGCCAATCAATCTTCATATTGTATTTTGTTAGTATAGGAACATGCAATTTTGCCAATTGTTGTTAAAATGAAACTGATTTTAATGAATGTAATGCACATTATCCTTACAAAGTTTAACTTGACAAAGCTAGTGTGCTAAATGCTTGACATGTACACATCTGTATTGAACATGTACACATCTGTATTGAACATGTACACATCTGTATTGAAGCTAATTATTGCTTTGAAATAGTTGTTTTGGCAGTCAGCAGATAAATGTATATCTCCAATTTGGGGTACAACCAAGAACATCTATTCATGTCTCAGTATACAGCTTCTGGTTTATTTAAATTCTGAGTATAACATTTGGTAGCATAGGGAATGTTTGTGGTACCTACTCTGAAGATGAGCTCTGGTTGAATTCAAAACGTGTCAGTGTAGTTTGGTGGTGGTGATAGTTGGGTTTATGTGATTTATGTGTTCGTACAGTGTGGAGGTGGAGGAACTGCATGAACATGCATTTCTTACATAAATGTAACTATTGTAAGATCAGGGGTGAGCAAAGTAATTGTATCAGTTCATTAATATGGACCACCGTAAAGTAATGATCTCTAAAAATTTATTTATTTATTGATTCTATAAATTTATTTATTCTAAGGCTGTTTGTTAGTCCATTCTTAACAAGTGATTCACAATTTTCAGGTAAGCTTACAAACCGATCGCTGCCGCTCCTTCTTCTCATAGTGGCAATAATCCTATGGGCCGTGGGAGCACTAGAGGGCACTTACCCATGTATGTGGGGCAGCGGCACCATCCTGTCCTGGATGTACCTGCGCTTCTGGCAGAGGCACAGCAGCGGGAGCCGGGGGGACATGGCTGATAACTTCAGCTTTGACAAGTGAGTGCCTACACCTGGGTGGGGTTTATTCCATCATCCAATACACTGACAGTGTGCAAGAAAGTAGTGTAATGTCAGATGCTTGTGCAGATGACATGGAACCAATCTGTTTGGTGAGCCTTAGGGGAGGCCTATGATCAGCAGTGGACATCTTTCGGCTGAAAAGCTCAATAGGTTAAAATATCTTTACCTGCTTTATTTTGAGGCAGTTCAAAGAAAAAATTAAAAATCTTTATTGCCACAACTTAAAATGTTGTTTACGTACTTACTTAGATTAAGTATCTAATTGTAAGTTTGTGCCGGTTTGGCTGTAGCTGTTAAGTACAAAATATAAATGTGTAACTTGTAATAAATAAATAAATAAACACTGTTAAAAAAGTTGAGTCCCTACTTGTATAATGTTTCAAACTTACCTGATTCTCAATTGGCTGTGGTCACTGCTGCAATGTGATTGAGACATCAAAGTAATTTTTGCAATATAGTTAGATTTAAGTTTTGACATTAAATTATTCTGATAATTGAAATTTGACATGGGTCACAGAGAATTATAGTTGATTATTTTCTAGCGTGACATATTTCTTTATACAATTAAAAACTAAGCCATGGGTTTTCATGTATTGGCATGGCGATGCTAAGCTCTGGCATAGTTTTTTATTTTTTTTATTATGAGAGGGAGTCAAACAAGCAGGCATAATGCGTTTCCCCATAATGTGAGCAAACCAGTCTTATCTGCTTTGTCACCAATTTCATTATTAAATTTCATTTATGAATTGAATTTTACTAAGATATTCGCCTGTCTCTTCCAGCTTTTTCCCAACAGTACTACAGCCTGTAGTGCGAGGAATCTTGGGGCCTCCTCACCGATGTCTCGTGCGGATAGGACTCTGCTCTCCTAGCCAAAGGAGAGTGCACCTGGCGATGAGTCCGCGCGGCGTTACCATATCCATGCCTGGAGTCGAACCTCAGGACATGGAGAGGCGAAGGTTGGTTTCTTTTATTTCTGTTTTTTAAATCAAAATGTCTGGTCAACAATGTTTGCTTAACTGTTAAGTGTCAACACACAGACTGTAAACAAGTGAGGATTTTTTTACCTCAACTATACTTGAAAGGTTTAGGTGTCAACTGATGTCTTAATACTGTAATTCTCCCATTAAACTCTCTAAACATTTACATTTCTGTATTAAAATAAGTTAGTCTAGTTTGTATTACAATGATAGATAAATAAAATGTTTTGAATCCTTGAATGTGCCAAATTTGGAAACTGAAGTTTGTTTACATTTAATTAACAACCTAAACCTTTCAAGTATAACTAGCATATTGTGAAGACGCAATTTGTGCATAGTAATGTATATTCTCATTATCTGTCTAGACACGCGATAGTGTGACAGTCAAATTCAGGCTAAAAGAACTGGCAAAGCGGTGCCGTGTGTAATAAATATTACACAAACTATTTGGACCTATTTGATGCAAACACCAAATTTGCGTTATTTATTGATACCATTAAGATTAACTAAAACCCCAAATTTAATATACCAATCCTTTTGTTGGTGAAGTCCACAATCAAGCTTATTTTTAGTATTGAACTTGGCGAACGTTTTGCACCGGGTACTGCCGTTTGGCAAATTATTTTTCCCAAACTGATTCATTTGGCAAATAGACTATTCAGGATATATTTAAGGACTATCCTGTAGGTTAGGTTAGGTGAGGTTTGTTTTATAACCATCCTGAAAGTTTACAGTTTCAGAAAAAATAAACATTTGGGAAATGAAACATTTGCCAAATGAATCATTTGGGAAAAATATAGTTGTAAAACATTAGTAAACCGTTTTGCACATTTTACAGGTTACAAATGATTGCATCACATATGTGTCATTGAAACAGAATCTTGCATATAAAATCGTATTATCAGCTTAAACGCACCTATTTACCTGGATTACAAACCTACGTTTATATTTTGAATGACTTGTGACTAAGCTTTTCGCAATATAAAAAGATACACACTATTTATTTTTAATACTGTTAATTAAATTTTGCAATTGAAGTAATTTATTGACAAGCATTCCAGAGTGTCTATTATTTATTTCTGAGTTTATTTTTTTGTGTATTCTTTGTATGTTTTTGTTTAATGTACTCCTCTCCATTGCTCTCTGGCATACTTGTATTTTGTTTTCAATTTTATTATTATACATCTTATTATAATAAATTTCAGACAAATCGCGCTCAAGGCGTTGAGCGAGAGATTATCGAAAACGTCCGAACAGACGCGTCAGAAGAACCTGTCGACGAAGGTGAACATGGAAGCTGTCCGCAAGATGCAGTCTCACGTCATCCCCCAGTTCCCCGCGGAGCCCGAGCCGGGCGCGGCGCCCCCGCCGGCCGCCGCCGAGGCGACCCTAGTGGACCTCGGGACTGATACTCCGACTACTAAACAGTCATGATCAAAGAATGTATTTCTCTAACGTTAAGACTGTTCATAGAACCAAGGTGGAAGTTGAGTTGAGCTCTTATTCGATTAAAAGCCTGCTTTATAACGTTCACAGGGTACCACATGTAACAATGCACATGAAGAGTAACAGTTTGAGCTCATCGGAATGGTTGAATGGGAATTGTCATGCCAACATGATGGAGGGCGGAGGCTTAGTGGTAGGGAAAAAATATACCGTAAACGGGGGTGGAATTGGGCGACTTTAAAAAGTAGTTTGCATACGCATTTTTGTTAGCATTTGCTATTCCTTGTTGATGTGTTCATCGATCTTTTTGTCTACATATGGACAATGTGGACATTAAGTATAGCTATTTTAAAACGATCAAAGTTGCCCCAATTTGGTCTAAGGCACCCCGGTTTACGGTACGGGAACTCAGTCTTTAATCTAGTTTAGCCTGGCATGTTTCGGGGTAATCCGTAGCCCTTCTTTCCGGAACACTCCACGGCGGCTGCTGCCAAACGCGTACTACGCGCCACCGCGCTCCGTCGCGCGGCGCCCCAATACATAGGCTAAACTCGATTAAATAAGCGAGTTATCTGTATATTTAATGTTGAGTGAGTCTCACGGTAGATCATGTTCAAAATGATGGAAGCATTTTAAGTAAACTGTGAACGCGTGGCATTTGGCTAGAGTTGGCAGTGATTTGCGCTCTTCAGTGCCGAATATAGTACACGTGGGACAATATTTAGCATTTTTGTCGCCATTACCCTCTCAGCGAATATTGTTAACGCATTCACTGCCGGTAACGCATATATGCGTTTTCGTAACTTTCGTCTAGTGCGACTGTCATAGTGTGGCTGTCATCTGAACGCATATGTGCGTTTGTGGCACCTGAAGAAGTCTCGAGTCTGACAGCCGGCAGCTAATGCGGTAAGAGATGATTTTTATAAAAGCAAAAGATGAACGATGCTGTACTTAGTTTGATCTATACTTCATTTAATTTAGAATTAAAAGCCACAACATCATTATATTGCGGCTCGTCAACTATTTCTTACCTAGCAAATAGTACAGTACAATAGTCTGGGAGCCGCAAAATAAAATTGTTTTAATGTCACTTTATTTGCGTGTCGTCAACTGTTACTAGAGTAACAGTTCACGAGCCGCAATATAATGAATGTTGTTGTGGTTTATCATTCTAAATTAAATGGAGTATAAGTTGTTAAGACATGGTAGCCCAGTGATTTGGCCTCTCAAGCAAAGGATTGTGGGTACGAGCTCGGGCTCGCACCTCGTGAGTTTTTGTAAATTTGTCTGTGAAATTACATTTTAAATTTAGCATGACAAGCGAAGAAATTCAATTGTGTGTGTGAAGTTTCCAATCGGCACTGGCCTCAAATCGCAAGTCGTCTGATTCTGAGAGGAAGCCTGTGCCCTGCATTGGGACGTGCCTTTTCATTGTCGGTGACCACTTCAAATTTGACAATTTCTTACTTAATCTCATGCAGCTGCTTCAAATATTATGTAAACACCAACCTTATGGTTAGTGGTGTAGAGCTGTATAGATATTTTTGACGCCTTTGTAACGTACATATACGTATCGACCTTACGTACCTTAGTTCATACTCATACTAATTACAATGAACTGCACAAATTAAGGCCCTACTGAGTTTTTGACATTCAATTAATCTCGTTCTGTATCATTACTAGCAAAGCTATAGTCCTGAAATTCATGTGTAAGATATTTGAGGATTCACTCTAATGACCAGTGTTTATCGAAACACGATTACTTGTAGTTCGCTCGATAGAAAAAAAATCCAGTTGTCTCAAAAAAATTTTGAATGTTAATAAAACAAGATGTTTTCTAGGGCGTAGTACTGCTACATTTTTAATGTGTAATTGTTTTAGTAATACATGAAAATACCTAAATACATGCGCAGTCTAACCAACCTATCTTGAGCCGTCTGGTTCCCCCATGTCTGCGTGAGTGCTGCTTTAGTTCTCCTTCGGCCATCGGACGAGGAACTGGTGTCGCTCGCGCTTACACGCGGCTTTGATTCTAGCCGCTCTCACGCACACATACACGAGTGCATAGAATACCTAAAATCGATTAGCACCAAAAGCTCAGTAGGGCCTTAAGTAGTAGCACGCGGCGGACACGACATACAAATACGCGTTCTTGAATCTACATAAGCACGACGACGTCTGTACACGCGTACGCCTACATACATCGCGCGCGCACTCTTCTGGATTCCGGCGGTGTCCGGCAATCTGCGCCTTGAGGGGTGGGGTAACTCGAATCGGTGCGGGGCGGAGCGTGTCCATTCTGTACGTTAGTACTATTATATATTCTGTTGTAGTAGTTTTGTGCGCTAGGACATACAGTGCTAATTTGTATGTGCAGTTCATTGTAATTATTAGGAGTGCGAACTAAGGTATCCATGTGCCCTTGTACAAAGGCAGGACAAATCTGGCAGAGTATGGCGATATTTTTCCCAAAAACGTTTTTTCCAGATAGCAAATTTTCCCAAACGCTTTTTTTTCTCACTATGGTTTTTTTACTGAAGCTTATTTTCACAGTAGCGTTTATTTCCAATATGAATTGACACAGAAACAGTGTCGACGGAGCTCCTTCTGTGTGCTTTTGGTCCTTAGGGCCGATGCAAACTTGACATAACCTAAACCTACCTATGTTTGTGTCGATTAAAGTTTGAAAAAACGCGATTGTGAAAATAAGCTCCAGTAAACAACCATGGTGAGAAAAAAAAACTTTTGGGAAAAAATGCGACTGTTAATTTTAACGACCGCTTTAGCCTAGTTGGTAGTGACCCTGCCTACGAAGCAAGAGGTCCTGGGTTCAAATCCCGGTAAGGGCATCTATTTGTGTGATGAGCACGAATATTTGTTCCTGAGTTATGGATGTTTTCTATGTATTTAAGTATGTATTTATCTATATAAGTATGTTTATCGTCGTCTAGTACCCATAGTACAAGCTTTGCTTAGTTTGGGACTAGGTCGATTTGTGTAAGATTGTCCCCTAATATTTATTTATTTATTTTGCTATCTGGAAAAAACTATTTTGGGAATAATATCGCCATACCCATCTGGCAGATGTGGTCACCGACGTCATGGGATGGTGATGTGGTCTTGCCCTTCCGTTGTTATAATAATCGTGAGAAGGTAATGATGTGACCCAAGCGGCCGAAACGCTCGAGTATTCTATTTACTTGCGAGTGTCAGTTTAGCTCTACTAAGCAATTACTAAAGTAAAGCACTTGTTTTTCCAAATTGAACAGAATTTCTGCAGTGGCGCTGTGAATCTGTACAATAGTATTTATTTTTCTCTTCTATAAGTCCGGTACTTCAGTATGGATACTTGCGAGTAAGGAGGTATAAAAAAAAAAGATATTTTTTGCAGATTTTAATGCATTTGTTGAAATAGAGATATTGGACGTGTGTATGATGCGAGTCTTTGTAAATATAAAAGATATTGACTAGTGTTACATTAATAAATAATACACAATCAAAGTGGTGTACAGTTTTATTTATTTACATTCCTGTCTCGTTGCCACAGAGACGCAACCAACTGACTATTAAGCTCCAAACGCACAGACAAAGGAGGCGTGGCGGTGACGGTTATAATATTCTAACTTGTATGAATTGTTATGCGGTACCGTAGCGCGAACTCGTTCATACAAGTTAGAATATTACAACTGTCTCCGCCACGCCTCGGCTGTCTGTGCGTTTTATAGCTTTAGGCTGTCTGTCTACTAGAGTAGAGCGAGTATTTGCGAAAACAATTCGATATTTAACAAAATTATATTATGTCATTCATAAGCTTTTATCTATTGGCGATCACCAAATAAAACGTACGCAACTGTAATTTCACAACATCAAATCTATCGGTTTGGTCTAAGAGCCGTTGAAGATCGACCTTCACCGATCTGATAACTCGATGAGACATATTTTTTATCAAATATAATTATATCAAATATAATCGAAAAGTGTTCATAGCTTTTTTTTTGTTTTATAGTGGAGTGCCTTTAGCCATCTTCCAGCTCCATCATCAGACCCTGGTTACCATCTGGGATCAAATTACTCGTCAAGACGAATCAAACGAGTCCAAACTCGATGGGGTTGTGTCGTTTTATTGTGGAGTGCCTTTGGCCATACTGAATTTATGAAATTACCCCATCGAGTTTGGACTCGTTTGATCCGTCTTGACGAGTACTTTGATCCCAGATGGTAACCAGGGTCTGATGATGGAGTTGGAAGATGGCTAAAGGCACTCCACAATAAAACAAAAAAAAAGCTATGAACACTTCGATAGGCAAGTTATCATAGGCATATTTGTTTATAAATTATATTTGATAAAAAATATGTCTCATCGAGTTATCAGATCGGTGAAGGTCGATCTTCCACGTCTCCTCTACTAGTTGTACGGTACCGTACCGCGAACTCGTTCATACAAGTTAGAATATTACAACCGTCACCGCCACGCATCCGCTGTCTGCGTTTGGAGCTTCACTGCACGCCGCTGGACAAGTTTGTTCATGTTTAGTGTGGTCGCGCAGGCTACCGGTAGTAGTGGTGTTGGTTCTGCGGCCACTGCGGCGCCTGCGCTGGCGCGTACCCGTCCGCCCAGCGCGGGGACTCGCTCGCCACGCCCGGGACCACGCCCCCTGCAGACAATACCGACATCTACAGTAAAATTACATAAAGTTTACCACTGACAGATGGTTTGCCTTCATTTCATATTCAACTTTAACTACCTACAAATAAATAAATTAATATTAGGGGACAATCTTACACAAATCGACCTAGTCCCAAACTAAGCAAAGCTTGTACTATGGGTACTAGACGACGATAAACATACTTATATAGATAAATAAATACTTAAATACATAGAAAACATCCATAACTCAGGAACAAATATTCGTGCTCATCACACAAATAAATACCCTTACCGGGATTTGAACCCAAGACCTCTTGCTTCGTAGGCAGGGTTACTACCAACTAGGCTAAAGCGGTACTGTTACTCACGTTTGCAGATTTTGTAATAGCTACTTTATTTGTATGGTGTTAAAATTGGAAATGAAATGAAGGCAAGCCATCTGTCAGTGGTAAACTAAAAGTAAACGTATTGTAGAGCTTGTCTAATTTAAAATGACGCGCGCACAACCACCGCATTCACGCACATCTGCCAAGAGAAATATTTCTCTATTGTAGCTTAAATTGAGTTTCAAATCCTGTGCGTAAATGCGGTGGTGGGGCGCGTCATTTTAAAGTAGACAAGCTATAACTGCGTTTCACTCTATAATATGATACAAAAAAAACCGGCCAAGTGCGAATCAGACTCGCGCACCGAGGGTTCCGTACAAATTTATATGTATCTATGAATATCCAGTCTAAGGGGCGGCGCCCACTGACGGCATGGCACGGCGTGGCATTTTATTACTATCAAGTTATTTTGAATCTTATTTCAATGAGTTTAGAATTCATGTTTCTTTATTTCGATACCACGATGCCGCGACGTGCCGAGGGATGACGCAACGCATAACCAATAAAGTAACATGAATTCTAAACTCATTGAAATAAGATTCAAAATAACTTGATAGTAATAAAATGCCACGCCGTGCCATGCCGTCAGTGGGCGCCGGCCCTTAGCAGACCCCTGCTCCTAAGCAAAATGTGCGCAATGTGGGATCATTGTAGATTGGTTACTGATATAGACAGACAGACAAACTAGATCTCGTTCAAACCAATTTTCGGTGGAAGTTTACATGGTAATGTATATCACATATTTTTTTTAGTTTTATCATTCTCTTATTTTAGAAGTTACAGGGCGGGGGGGGCGTCACACATTTTACCATTTTGGAAGTGTCTCTCGCGCAAACTATTCAGTTTAGAAAAAAATGATATTAGAAACCCCACACGTAGATACCCCACACGTATGGGTTTGATAAAAAAAAAATTTGAGTTTCAGTTCTAAGTGTATGGGTATGGGGAACCCCCAAAATTTATTGTTTTTTTTTCCATTTTTGTGTGAAAATCTTAATGCGGTTCACAGAGTACATCTACTTACCAAGTTTCTACAGAATAGTTCTTATAGTTTCGGAAAAAAGTGGCTGTGACATACGGACGGACGGACGGACAGACAGACAGACAGGACGAATCCACAAGGGTTCCGTTTTTTGCCATTTGGCTACGGAACCCTAAAAAGAGGCCGAATAGTAGCCGAATATTCGTGGCATCTCTAGTAACGACAGTCACGGTGAGAGGAAAGTAACGCTTTTAGCCAACTCTAGGGATATGTTGTGGCCGAGCCATTGGGTTATAGCCTAGGATCCGCTTATACAACGACCTTCACCGAGCTGGTTAATGGATGAAAAGAGTTTTATATGAAATAAAATATGTTGATAAATGTCATAGATATGTATGTGTCTTGTAGGTAGGTGAATAATATATCAAAGGGAGGGTATGCAAACCTAAAAATAAACAGTTATCTTTGTGTCGCCAGCTGATGTGTTTTATTGAGTACAAACAAATACTACATGGTGTCAGGTGTGGTTAAACGTGATTAGCTTTTGAGTTACATTTAAGTGTAAATAATGCAGAATCAAAAAGGGGAGATAACTCCCGGCGTCGGAGCGTCGGTGGCGATATACTCGGCGATACAGCAGCCGGCCGCAATGGGTGATGAAGGCAACTTAGCGTCCAACTGGAGAGAGTGGAAGATTGGCTTTGATTATTACATGATTGCTTCGGGCAAAGAGCAATCATCACCTCGCGAAAAATGTGCCCTATTTCTTCATATAATAGGTAAATTTGGAAGAGAAATTTTCGAAGAACTAGACTTGAATGAAAAAACGAAGAACAATTACGACGAGTTAGTTCAAAAATTTGAAGAACATTGTGACCCAGCTCGTAACGTAAATTATGAACGACACCTATTTTTTGAAATTTCTCAAAAGGATGACAACTTTGACAAATTTTTGAGTAATTTAAAAATTAAAAGCAAGTCCTGTGAGTTTGGCGATTTACGTAATAGTCTGATTTTAACGCAAATAATAAGGGGAATTAGGGATCCCGGGATGCGTGAACGACTACTAGCGAAGGCCAAACTGAAGTTAGATGAAGCGGTGGCGTGGTGTCGAGTCTCGGAGAGCGCGGGAAGGCAGGCGCAAGCGTGCAGCAGCGGCGGCGCCGGCGCCGGGCCGGCCGCGCCTGTGCTCGAAGAGCTGGGCCGAGCAGCGCGGGCTCGCGCGCCGGCCCGCACCGCGAGGGCTACCAGGCCTGTCAGGTTCTATTCTAACAAGCAACGCAGTGATTATGACAACGGTTGTGTTAATTGTGGACGTAGGCACGGTGTCACGGATAGGTGTTGGGCGAGAAACGTTAAGTGTTATCGCTGTGAGCGTATAGGTCATTTTGCCAAAATGTGTAAATCACGATTCGTTGGTGAAACTCTGGAGGACTATGAAGAGGACCAGGACTGCGAGGAACGTGAGTTATCAGTCAGTGGTATATTATTGGAAGCGGTTGATAGTGACAGTAAGTGTGAACCTTGGGTCCAAACAGTTTATGTTAACAATAGGGAACGTGCACATCGACGGTGCTGCCAACTGGTGCCATCAATTTGAATGTTTTACCATGTCAGTCAATATTTGACATTTACAATAAGAGTAAATAAACATATTTTTATGTGTGAAAATACATATAATGTAGCTAATCATAATGTATTGTTGCATTACTGGATGTACTAACACATCAAAAAAACATAGTAAATCAAATAGGGTAAAATTTTACTACTTTCCAAGGAATAGTACTCACATGCCATGGTTACGTGAAAAACGGCAAAAGTGGATAAACGTAGTAAAAAAACATACGTACGTAAGTATGAGATTTAAAAGCATTTTAAGATTACCAATGATATTATTTTATTAGTGAAAATAACTAAGTTTTTAGTTTGTAGTTAATACGATCTTTTTATGTAAACATAACCTTTCAATCTGTTTACAGCAAACATTGGAATGATTGGCTTCCATCTAAAAATACAACAATATGAAGTGCTCACTACATTGGCAACAAAAAAATCAGAAAATCCATTATAATTATTATGTTCGTACAATTTTCCCTGGTGAAGAAAACGATCCACAAAAATATATACAAATGTACAAAAACATACATAAATAGAATGAATAAAACGTATACTTTGAAAAAGATAATACATTTAATAAATGAAAACGTCATTCAGAAAATATTTTGCCGTTATTTTCACGTCGTAAACAATGGAAATTTTTGTCTGTGCGACAATTTTACCAATGATCACTGTCTCATTTTTCTCATCTGTTTTCTCTTCAACATCTAACACGTGGCCGGCCTCAAAGAGCTTTTGACCTTTTAATACGTTTTAGTCACGCAGTCGATCATTCATTATTAATTCATCTGAACCCATATTTTGTAATTTTAATCATGATATAAAATTATTTTGATTCTTGTTTACATTCTTGATAGCACGATGACAGATCTGATAAGTTTCTTTTTCTGTCCGCATAGTGTCGCTTCTGTCGCATTAGTGCTGCCACCTATAGTTACTGCACGTTCCCTATATAGGTGTTAGATTTAAGTTGGATACGGGTGCGGACGCGTCAGTTATGTCATTGAAAGCATTTAAGGAGGCTGGTTTTCATGAAGATATTTTGCAAAAAGACAAGGTTGTTTTACGAGAAATTAGCAAGTCCAAACTACCAGTAGTTGGGTTTTTTGAACCCTCATTGTCGCATCAAAATATTAACACAAAACAAAAAGTTTACGTTCTAAATGTATGTTGTAATAACCTGTTAGGGCTAAAGGCGTGTAAAAAGTTGAAGCTAATAAGCCGCAATTGTGAAATATCTCAATTAAAAATAGACCACTCAGTGTTTGAGGGTATTGGTTGCTTACCCTCAATTTGCAAAATATCAGTGAATGAAAATGTGTCTCCCATTGTTAATGCGTCACGAAAAATACCCATTAAAATTAAACCGCGCCTAAAAGATGAATTAGATAATATGGTAAAACTCAATGTTATCGTAAAAGAAGAAACTCCTACAGACTGGGTTTCGAATATTGTAGTAGTCGAAAAGCCCAATAAAAAGCTTCGAATATGTTTGGATCCTTTTCATTTGAACAAAGCGGTCCGTCGTTGTCACTTTCAGTTGCCTACACTTGAGGAAATAACAAGTAATTTAGCAGGAGCCAAGTATTTTTCGAGGCTGGACGCGAAAAATGGATTTTGGATGTTGAGATTGGACGAAGCTAGCTCTAAACTGACGACTTTTGCCACACCGTTTGGTCGTTACCGCTTTTTAAGGATGCCGTTTGGCATTAATTGTGCGCCAGAAATATTTCATCACGAAATGTACAAAATTTTTTCTATGGACGGAGTAGAGGTATACTGCGACGATATTCTGGTATGGGGCGAGACAAAAGCAGTGCATGATAGGAGACTGGCGGAAGTCATCGAAAGAGCTAAAACAAATGGAGTTAAATTTAACAAAGATAAATGCAATTTTTGTGTGCAGGAGGTGATTTTTTTAGGTCACGTATTAGGTGTTAATGGCATAAAACTAGATATAAATAGGGTAAATGCAATTTCTAAGATACCTAAGCCAGGAGACAAAAAAGAGCTAGAGAGATTTTTAGGTATGACAAATTATTTGTCTAGATTCATCCCAAATTACTCAAATGTATCAGCGCCGTTAAGAGAGTTGCTCAAAACAAAAGTAGAGTTTATGTGGTGCCATGTGCACGATCATGCGTTAGCAAAGCTAAAAGAGTTGATTAGCAACGCCCCGGTTCTGCGTTATTACAGCCCAGCTGAGCCAGTGACGCTGTCGGTGGACGCGAGCGGCGCGGGGCTGGGCGCCGTGCTGCTGCAGGGCGACAGGCCTGTGGCGTACGCCGCGCGCACGCTCACGCCCACGGAGACACGCTGGGCTCAAATAGAGAAAGAACTGTTGGCTATACTATTTGCATGTACTCGATTTCATCAATACATTTATGGTCACAGTCAAGTAACAGTTGAAAGTGACCATAAACCATTGGAGACTATTTTTAGGAAACCTCTTAATGAAACGCCACCGCGACTGCAGCGAATGCTTTTGAGGCTGCAATGTTATCAGTTAACAATCGTTTACAAGCCTGGTAGACTGATGTTTATCGCGGACGCGCTGTCGCGCGCGGCCGTCGAGCGCGGCACGGACGCTGACGTCTGCGACGACGTCGCCGTCCATGTCAACGCCATGTACGAAGGTGTGGAGGCTACGCCGGAAAAGTTGTCTCAAATTAAACAGGAAACTAGCCAGGATAGGGTTCTATCAGTGTTAATAGAGTATTACTATATGGGATGGCCCGAGAATAAAAATAAAGTTAAAATTGAGGCGCGACCGTTTTGGACTATGAGAAATGAGCTTCATGAGATAAATGGGATTTTGTTTCGAAACGATAAAATCGTTATACCACATTCACTACGTAACGCCATGTTGAAGCGTATTCATGAAGGTCATCTGGGCATTGAGAAATGTAAACGGCGTGCGCGTGATGTGATGTGGTGGCCGGGCATGGCGGCGGAGATCGAGCAGGCGGTGGCGCGCTGCGGGCCGTGCGCGCGGCACCGCGCCGCGCAGCCGCGCGAGCCGATGCAGCCGCACCCGGCGTCCGCGCGCCCGTGGCAGGTTTTGGCCGTGGACATATTCGAACTTAAACGTGCTTACTATCTTTTAATAATAGATTATTATTCGAAGTTCGTTGAGGTACTTTCGTTACAAAATATACAAAGCAAAACTGTGATTGTTAAAATGAAGAGTGTATTTTCACGTTTTGGAATACCAAACAAAATAATCAGCGATAACGGGACACAATTTACGTCTCATGAATTTAAAAAATTTGCATCAGACTGGGAATTCATTCATGTTACTAGCTCACCGTTGTACGCTCGCTCGAATGGCTTAGCAGAACGGAACGTACAGACAGTTAAGCGTCTACTTACGAAAGCTGATGAGGATGGTACCGAATGGCAGTTGGCTCTACTCAACTTTAGAAATACTCCTATTACAGGAGAAAAGTATTCACCGGCACAGCTTTTAATGGGTAGATCGCTTAACACTAGGTTGCCTGTGAGTCCCGAGGTGTTAATGCCACAGGCAATACTGCCAGAACGAGTACAGGCAACGAGAACGGAACGAGTTAATAACATGAAAAATTATTATGACAGAGGCACGAAACCATTACCACCGTTAGAAGTAGGTGAGAAAGTAAGGGTGCGTGACGGTGCGGTGTGGCTTGAGGCGACAGTAGTGAGTAAAGCCGGTGACAGAAGTTATTGGCTGAAAGTAAATAATGGCGGTACCATACGACGCAATAGGGCGCATATTATGAGGACAACTTGTGACAAAAACAAAAATAGGAAAATCAGTCCAGCGCTTTCATCGCCACACGATTGGGACACGAGTAGTGATTGTATAGACCCAATGTCAACGCCGATGACGCCGATGCGTGCGCGCACTGAGCCTGCGTCTGCGCCCGCGGCGCCGCTCGCAGAGGCGTCGACGTCGACGTCGACGACGTTACGTCAACCTGCCGGTGTACAGGTTACTCGCAGCGGACGTATCGTTCGTCGACCCGATAGATTTTAATTTATACTTGGTAGACTAATTTATTTTTATATTGTACTTATGTTTTTTTTTGTTTTAAGTTTTCTAACTTTATTTTAGGTATGAATAAAAAAAAAATATATAAACATCATATACTCTGTATGGGAAGGAAGAGTAGATTATGTTTGTTTACGTAATTTAAAACTTAATCATTAAACTTGTTAAGTTAGTTACTTTTAGACTAGTTTAATTAAGGTATACTTTTGAATTATTTGTTTAGCTTTTAGTCTTTCATGTTTTAAAAAGAGGAAGATGTCATAGATATGTATGTGTCTTGTAGGTAGGTGAATAATATATCAAAGGGAGGGTATGCAAACCTAAAAATAAACAGTTATCTTTGTGTCGCCAGCTGATGTGTTTTATTGAGTACAAACAAATACTACAATAAATATATTGCAAGTGGGTTGACTAAAAAATTTCAGTCAGAATATGATTAATTAATTTTTTCAATTTTTTTTTGTTCATTTAACCGTTGCCGTTTTTAAAGTTGCACAGTAGCGCCATCTCTCGTCCAGGTGAGCGGTTAGTTCCGAAGGAGTGTTGAAATCTCTCGATAGAGGGTGTAACATAGATGTGCGCTTGTCACTGCATAAGGTGATGATTTTGCAGACTGAAATGTATGATGTATAGGAAAAATTCGTGTCTAATCTCTAGACCAGTGGTGGTGCAGGGGTTTAGCACGCAGCACGGAATGCTGAGGACCTGGGTTCGATTAAAATAAATATTAAATTATATATTCGATTTACCTGTTAAAGTTCAAAAGTTCCGTTCCGTTCCGGTCAAATGTTATGACCGGAAAAAATAGTCAACCTAACGTTTGCATAGGCTTCATACTTTTGATTGGTAGGTATTGCATTTGTCTATTAACCGACACGTTGAACTGTAAAAAAAAATTTACAGGAGGTTTGTTTTCAAAAAATTTGTACATAGTTAACGGTTTAATCAAAACAAAAATCACGGTCGCTATTTTTGTGTAACGAAAGTTAGTCATACCTACAAAGTATATGGGTAACTCCGTTACACAAAAATGTTTAATTAAATTTTGTTTTTTATTTATCCCTTAATTGTGTACAATTTTTTTTGAAAACGACTCAGGACTGAAATTTTTTAGTCAACACACTTGCAATAATATATTTATCAACATATTTAATTTCTAATGAAATACTTTAACCAGCTCGGTGAAGGTTGTTGTATAAGCGGATCCTAGGCTATTAGGTTGGTTTACCAGTACCAGTCTGCGGCGCGTAGCCGGGCGGGGGCGGGTAGGGCGCGCCGGCCGTGTAGTAGGGCGGCGGCACGCTCAGGTTGTGCGCCGGCACGCCCGCCGCGCCTGCCGCGCCGCCCACCGAAACCGGCGGCTGAAACGGACACATTTATTACATTTTTCTCAAAAATATCCGTAAAAGTTGGCATTATTGTTTACATATCAGAACGTGAAGTGCATAGTTTATGGTCAGTAAAAAAATTAAAAAGTTAAAAACATTGCAGGCTCGATAAACTCGACAACAATGTCGCAGACAAATTCCATTATTGTCGAGTCTCAAACTTTTTAAAAATTCCATGGTAATAAGTCGGCACTATTCGTATACAGCCAACTCGAATGACCGGTATCAGTTGTTTTGTTCAAACTCCAGACTTTTTTTATTGTGTTTGAAACAGCTTGTGGTATTTTCGGCAGAAAAATACACCTGCAGTTTTTTTTAATGAAAAAAGGCGGGAAAGGGTTTAATGACATTTAATTTTAAGTGATTTGCAATTCTTTATACCTATGTAAGTTAATAAAATTTTGTTCTATTTTTTTCCTTCACCATTTTTGAGAAAAGCTTTATATTAGTCTCGGCTGGAATAGCAATTGCTGGCTTCGTATTAGTTAAACGGACTCGCAAGCTCGTCCGTTTAATACTCATACTCAGCCAGCAATTGCCTACTTCCAGGCCACGACAATAATGTACTATTATTCTTCTTGCATATACGTAGCTATCATAATCATAAGGTCGCGGGTGAGCAAAGTAATTGGGGTTGTCTATATTTTTGTAATGTATAGTAGTAAATCGAAAACCATTTCGAAATAAATGCTTTTTAAATCGTTTTCTCTTTGATCAATTATAACTGTAGATCCACAGTCGCGCGCCCGAAAATGTCCGAGCCAAATGAGCGCCACTTTGATAAAAGTGGCCTTCTTTTTCTCAGAACGTTGCGTGAAATTGTCAAGTTTAGCTGTCAAGTGGAGTTTTGCCGCTACCGAAATTCGACTGTAATGAAGTAAAGACTAGGTTCAAATTTCTGTGTAGGTGATGATTTTATTTGTTACGCAACCAAATAAAAAAGTTCGGACATTCTTTGAAGGGGATTTTGTTCGGCAATGTGTATCTACAGTAATAATTGATCAAAGCGTTTTCTGTAGTTATTTAATTTTAATATGATGTATTTGACGTTGAAGTAAATTTCGTAGATGGTCCAAGTTGTACTTTAATCGGTGTGGAATAGCATTATTTAAAATTCTTCACAATTTACTCGTCGATTAAACTACGGAGTTTGATTTGGACCCGCTGTCTGACATCTAGCACTCTGACAGCGCCAGTAAAGTGTAATTACTTACAGTGTACCACTACACAAAAAATAATTAAAGGGTTTGCCTTATCGTACGAATTTAAATAGATTTATAAATTTGGCTGTATGGGAGCCCTCAATTATAATCTGACGTCATCAACCAAAATAGTTTAAATAATTATTTTTTAATAATACTAATATATTTTTTAAATATTGAAATTAGTTTCTTATAATTGGCTTTTCTATATAAAAAAATATAAAAACCATTGGTATTCTTTTTTGACATTCCCAATTGTTTCAGTTCATAGACAGATCTATGAATATTGGATTTATTTTAATATTTATTTATTAGGGAACGTGATCAAAGGCTTTCGCCAGCGCGGTTTACTATGTAACGATCCGCGACGCTTACCAACCGCGCTGGCGAACGCGTCACTGTAAAACCACACAAAGCGATTGGTGCATTAGCACGCTGAAGTGGCAATGGGCCGGCTATATAACCCGAAGAACCGATAACCGTTGGGGTAGACGAGTTCTTGAGTGGAGACCACGGATCGGCAAATGTAGCGTGGGACGGCCTCAGACTCGGTGGAGCGATGATCTTCACAAGGCGGCTGGCAAGAGCTGGATGAGAGTGGCCGAGGATCGTGCTCAGTGGCGTGGCCTATGTCCAGCTGACAGCTGCGCCGCAGCTTTTGTCGCAGTCGTACAAAAGGTTTGCAATATTTGTTAATTTTGTTAAAAAAGTGATACTTTCTTGGTTAGCCAGATTAAGACGAATAACCAGGTACTTATATTTATGTTTAATTTCTTATATTACATATTTTATCTGAAATTGTGTTGATTATCGTTTGACCACATCAAACCTAATATAAGCCTCTCTGACTTTTTCAAAACGTAGTAAATGTATGCCACATACTAGGTTTTTGAAATAGTTTTGTGCCATACTAGGTTTTGAAATGGTCAAGCCCGTTTTTTTGATACTTAATAGGTTTGAAGGTACTCGTATCTGTGAAATTGAGCGAGACATGAATCTAAATGTTTTTGTATCCTTTAGGCACTTACTAGAAACCACGTTACATGTACCTATGCAAAAGTCACAAAATTGATTTTTTGAGAGTTACTAGGCTTTGAAATGGTGCAGCCGAGCAGTGGACGAGCATAGTTTGATGATGATGAAGTGATTGGTGGTCATGCACTTACCGGGTAGTAGCTGTAGTAGCGCTGGTCGGGCGCGGGCGGCGCGTCGTGCAGCGGCACCGTGATGAGGTTGCTGCGCGCGCGCCGCTCCCCGCCGCCGCCGCCGCCCCCGCCTTACCGGGTAGTAGCTGTAGTAGCGCTGGTCGGGCGCGGGCGGCGCGTCGTGCAGCGGCACCGTGATGAGGTTGCTGCGCGCGCGCCGCTCCCCGCCGCCGCCGCCGCCGCCGCCCCCGCCTTACCGGGTAGTAGCTGTAGTAGCGCTGGTCGGGCGCGGGCGGCGCGTCGTGCAGCGGCACCGTGATGAGGTTGCTGCGCGCGCGCCGCTCCCCGCCGCCGCCGCCGCCGCCGCCCCCGCCTTACCGGGTAGTAGCTGTAGTAGCGCTGGTCGGGCGCGGGCGGCGCGTCGTGCAGCGGCACCGTGATGAGGTTGCTGCGCGCGCGCCGCTCCCCGCCGCCGCCGCCGCCGCCGCCCCCGCCTTACCGGGTAGTAGCTGTAGTAGCGCTGGTCGGGCGCGGGCGGCGCGTCGTGCAGCGGCACCGTGATGAGGTTGCTGCGCGCGCGCCGCTCCCCGCCGCCGCCGCCGCCCCCGCCTTACCGGGTAGTAGCTGTAGTAGCGCTGGTCGGGCGCGGGCGGCGCGTCGTGCAGCGGCACCGTGATGAGGTTGCTGCGCGCGCGCCGCTCCCCGCCGCCGCCGCCGCCGCCGCCCCCGCCTTACCGGGTAGTAGCTGTAGTAGCGCTGGTCGGGCGCGGGCGGCGCGTCGTGCAGCGGCACCGTGATGAGGTTGCTGCGCGCGCGCCGCTCCCCGCCGCCGCCGCCGCCCCCGCCTTACCGGGTAGTAGCTGTAGTAGCGCTGGTCGGGCGCGGGCGGCGCGTCGTGCAGCGGCACCGTGATGAGGTTGCTGCGCGCGCGCCGCTCCCCGCCGCCGCCGCCGCCCCCGCCCCCGCCTTACCGGGTAGTAGCTGTAGTAGCGCTGGTCGGGCGCGGGCGGCGCGTCGTGCAGCGGCACCGTGATGAGGTTGCTGCGCGCGCGCCGCTCCCCGCCGCCGCCGCCGCCGCCGCCCCCGCCTTACCGGGTAGTAGCTGTAGTAGCGCTGGTCGGGCGCGGGCGGCGCGTCGTGCAGCGGCACCGTGATGAGGTTGCTGCGCGCGCGCCGCTCCCCGCCGCCGCCGCCGCCGCCGCCCCCGCCTTACCGGGTAGTAGCTGTAGTAGCGCTGGTCGGGCGCGGGCGGCGCGTCGTGCAGCGGCACCGTGATGAGGTTGCTGCGCGCGCGCCGCTCCCCGCCGCCGCCGCCGCCGCCGCCCCCGCCTTACCGGGTAGTAGCTGTAGTAGCGCTGGTCGGGCGCGGGCGGCGCGTCGTGCAGCGGCACCGTGATGAGGTTGCTGCGCGCGCGCCGCTCCCCGCCGCCGCCGCCGCCGCCGCCCCCGCCTTACCGGGTAGTAGCTGTAGTAGCGCTGGTCGGGCGCGGGCGGCGCGTCGTGCAGCGGCACCGTGATGAGGTTGCTGCGCGCGCGCCGCTCCCCGCCGCCGCCGCCGCCGCCGCCCCCGCCTTACCGGGTAGTAGCTGTAGTAGCGCTGGTCGGGCGCGGGCGGCGCGTCGTGCAGCGGCACCGTGATGAGGTTGCTGCGCGCGCGCCGCTCCCCGCCGCCGCCGCCGCCCCCGCCTTACCGGGTAGTAGCTGTAGTAGCGCTGGTCGGGCGCGGGCGGCGCGTCGTGCAGCGGCACCGTGATGAGGTTGCTGCGCGCGCGCCGCTCCCCGCCGCCGCCGCCGCCGCCGCCCCCGCCTTACCGGGTAGTAGCTGTAGTAGCGCTGGTCGGGCGCGGGCGGCGCGTCGTGCAGCGGCACCGTGATGAGGTTGCTGCGCGCGCGCCGCTCCCCGCCGCCGCCGCCGCCGCCGCCCCCGCCTTACCGGGTAGTAGCTGTAGTAGCGCTGGTCGGGCGCGGGCGGCGCGTCGTGCAGCGGCACCGTGATGAGGTTGCTGCGCGCGCGCCGCTCCCCGCCGCCGCCGCCGCCCCCGCCTTACCGGGTAGTAGCTGTAGTAGCGCTGGTCGGGCGCGGGCGGCGCGTCGTGCAGCGGCACCGTGATGAGGTTGCTGCGCGCGCGCCGCTCCCCGCCGCCGCCGCCGCCGCCGCCCCCGCCTTACCGGGTAGTAGCTGTAGTAGCGCTGGTCGGGCGCGGGCGGCGCGTCGTGCAGCGGCACCGTGATGAGGTTGCTGCGCGCGCGCCGCTCCCCGCCGCCGCCGCCGCCGCCGCCCCCGCCTTACCGGGTAGTAGCTGTAGTAGCGCTGGTCGGGCGCGGGCGGCGCGTCGTGCAGCGGCACCGTGATGAGGTTGCTGCGCGCGCGCCGCTCCCCGCCGCCGCCGCCGCCGCCGCCCCCGCCTTACCGGGTAGTAGCTGTAGTAGCGCTGGTCGGGCGCGGGCGGCGCGTCGTGCAGCGGCACCGTGATGAGGTTGCTGCGCGCGCGCCGCTCCCCGCCGCCGCCGCCGCCGCCGCCCCCGCCTTACCGGGTAGTAGCTGTAGTAGCGCTGGTCGGGCGCGGGCGGCGCGTCGTGCAGCGGCACCGTGATGAGGTTGCTGCGCGCGCGCCGCTCCCCGCCGCCGCCGCCGCCCCCGCCTTACCGGGTAGTAGCTGTAGTAGCGCTGGTCGGGCGCGGGCGGCGCGTCGTGCAGCGGCACCGTGATGAGGTTGCTGCGCGCGCGCCGCTCCCCGCCGCCGCCGCCGCCGCCGCCGCCCGCCGCGCCCGCAGGGTGCGCGTGCGCGCGCGGGTCGTTCGCTGCCGGCGCCATCTGACGAACACGACACGTCAACTCCACGCCAAACTCACCCACAAGCAACGATGATATAGACTGGATTGGCAGTCGCCATAGTACGGATCGGCCGCGGTTTTTGTAGTTCGATTATTAAATCTAGATGGCGCTGAAATATAGACAGGGGCTTTGAAAGCAAAACAATAAGACTACCGATGTTTCATATCCAAACTAAGAAAATTCTTCAAGAAGTACTTCAACACATGTCCTATGAAGATACAGAACTATTATTAGTTGTTCTAAAATAAACATAGTATAGTTCAGTTAGTTAGATAATTCTATTAGTTAGTTGGTTACTTAAATTACTTAAAACAATTTAAATTGTCCTAAATGATTTTGTTTCTTTTGCATGTAATTTAATATTTAAGTTTAGTTTTGTTAGCTCTTTTACACCTGAAACACAGGAATTTTCCTAGTTCAGGTATACATAACTGTTTTTGTTCTAATTTAAAATATTTTAGTGTATAAGTTATCTAATTGTACCTAAATGTAAAATTTAATAAAGATTTATTATTATTATTATTATTATTATATCACTGCAAATGTATTATTATGCAAAAATAATAAATTTGCAGTAATATGAAACATCTTCGAGCAAAGTATCACCGATTACGACGGGAGTTGGTACAACATGGGCGTTCGACATGACCTTCGTCTTGTCCATGTTCAATTTAAGACCAACTCCCGTCGTAATCGGTGATACTTTGCTCGAAGTTGTTGACGACTATATCTATCTGGGACATACAATCCAATTGGGTAGGTTCAACTTCGAGAAAGAGGTCAATCGACGAATTAGACTCGGCTGGGCAGCGTTCGAAAAGCTCCACAACATCTTGTCATCCGATATACCGCAGTGTCTCAAATCAAAAGTCTTTGACCAGTGTGTGTTACTTATGGCATTGAGACGTGGCCGCTAACGATGGGTCTTATAAGGAAGCTCAAGGTCACTCAGAGGGCGATGGAGAGGGCTATGCTTGGAGTTTCTCTGCGGGATCGCATTAGAAATGATGAAATCCGCGCAAGAACTAAAGTCACGGACATAGCTCGAAGAATCGCTAGACTTAAGTGGCAGTGGGCAGGGCACATCGCCCGTAGAACTGACGGCCGATGGGGCCGAAAGGTTCTCGAGTGGCGTCCGCGGACCGGAAGACGCAGTGTAGGTAGGCCTCCAACAAGATGGAGCGACGACCTGGTGAAGGTAGCGGGAACGCATTGGATGCGGATGGCGCAGGGCCCATCTGTTTGGCAAGCCTTGGGGGAGGCCTATGTTCAGCAGTGGACGTCTTTCGGCTGAAATGATGATGATGATGATGATGAAACATCTGTAGTCTTATTATTTTGTCTTCAAAGCCCCTGGCTATATTTCAGCGCCATCTAGATTTAATAATCGAACTACAAAAACCGCGGCCGATCCGTACTATGGCGACTGCCAAACCAGTCTATATCATCCTTGCTACAAGTCACATTTTTTAGGGGGACGTTTTGAAAGTGACCATTTTTTTTATTTTATCTTTCTTCTATCTTCTAATATATGAAAATCTCGTGTCAATTGATACTGTACGTTTGTAGATAGGTAATTTTAATAATTAATGATACAGGTGGGTAAATCAACTTTTTCGTGCCACCCATTGCTACGGTTACACAAATTTCGTCTCCTGGATAACCTAAGCATTTTTCTATTAACCTTTTGAACGCCATCGTCGGCTATAGACAACAGTACGGTAATACAAAATTAAACCTACCCGCATCCGCATAAGAATCAATTTAGTCCTAAAAAATACTTTTTTCTCGCTATGGTTTTTTACTGAAGCTTCTTTTCGTAATCGCGTTTTTTCCCAATTTTAATCAACACAAAAATATAGGTAGGTTTAGGTTATGTTAAGTTTGCATCGGCCCTAAGAGCCAAAAACACACAGAAGGAGCTCAGCGTCGACACTGTTCCTGCGTCAATTCAAATTAGAAAAAAACGCTTCTGTGAAAAGCTTAATTAAAAAACCACAGTGAGAAAAACGATTCGGAAAAAAATGCGAATGGAAATTTTGGTACAAGGAAATAACGATTCTGGCAAATTGGTCTAAGGGAACGTATCAAAATATATAAAGTTTAAAACGAATAATGGACGAAATACAAAATGGTCATAATACATACTAAAATTTTCTATGAAACTATTGATAGAACGAACTTTTTTATTTTTCATACTAAATACAAACTGAAAAAATCCCAGAAAAAAGACCAATGCTGGGAATCGAACCCAGGTGCTCAGCATTCCGTGCTGCGGGCTAAACCCCTACACCACCACTGGTCTAGAGATTAGACACGAATCTTTTCTACACATCGTACATTTCAGTCTGTTAGATAATCACCTTATGCAGTGATAAACGCACATCTATGTTACACCCACGATCGAGAGACTTTAACACTCCTTTGGAGCTAACCGCCCACCCGCACCAAGAGATGGCGCTACAGGGCTGGTTTTTTTTTCTGGGGTTTTTTCTGTGCATCTATATTTCAGTTTGTATTTAGTATGAAAAATATGGTTTCACGGGATGACCGTAAAAGTAATAAAAAATGAAGTTGAAAAATAAATACAAAAAGATACTTCATACCAAACTCGAACTTTTTTAATCATGTAATCTACAGATTGGTTTAGGTTAGGTTAGGTTTATTTTATGAAAATCCTGTAAAGTTGAGAATTTCCAAGAAAATTGCATTATATCAAATGACCATTATGTATTTCGTCCATTATTAATTTTAAACTTTAGATATTTTGATACGTACCCTTGGTCTAAGCAGTCAAATCAAGTTACACCAGTTCTAGAAAAAGTAAGAAGAAAACCATGTCACTCAGTTAAGCGTTACTCGATTGACTGGTAGGGTTACCGTGATGGGTTTGACGACGGCGAGCGCGGGCGGCTCGGGCTCCGGTTTGGGCTCGGCCCCCGCTGAGACGTGCCGGTGGTTTATGTGCGCTTGCAAATCACGCTGAGGACAAAGAATAGACTTAGAACCCTGACACACTGTAAGCGGAAAAACGCGTTAACCCTTAGGCCGTGTTCAGACCAAACTGACTGTCAGCCGCCGAAAGTGAGCGATCGTTAGGCTGTTTATTGTATTTCCATACATATTCATTTTTTCGTTCACACCTAACCGACAATACGCTATTACGTTTTTTCATATTAAAGACTGGGGCTCAGTGAGCCTGCTCACATTCGGCGGCTGACTATACGTTTGGTTTGAACACGGACTTAAGAAGATAGAGGCGATTTAGCGACCACATGCATTGACTTGGAAATTCAACCTTATAGTTTTAGTTATAAGTTACAATATCCATTGTAATTATTGAAAATACTACTAGCTTTAAAAATATGCTTTGTCAGGTATGTATTCGATAGCTGCTTTTGATTCTGTGGTAGTATGTTCCAACAAATGGGGCCTTATTAAGGGTTAAACGCTACAGTAAAAAAGTGCCTCTGCTATATCGATACCGGAAATCTCAAATGGCGTAAAGGACAAAATGCGAAAATGCGAAAATGAGTCTTAAATGCCATCGTATAGCTTTTTTTTCCCTATCGCATTTTTGTCCTTTACGCCATTTGAGATTTCCGGTATATTATGTTAAATAAAATAAATAAATAAATAACATTAGGGGACAATCTCACACAAATCGACCTAGTCCCAAACTAAGCAAAGCTTGTACTATGGGTACTAGACGACGATAAACATACTTATATAGATAAATAAATACTTAAATACATAGAAAACATCCATAACTCAGGAACAAATATTCGTGCTCATCACACAAATAAATGCCCTTACCGGGATTTGAACCCAGGACCTCTTGCTTCGTAGGCAGGGTCACTACCAACTAGGCTAAAGCGGTTGTTAACAATCATTAACTGTTGCCTATGACATGCTAGCTTAAGCACTGTTCTTCAATCATTAACTGTTGCACTGCTCTTCAATCATTAACTGTTGCCTCTTACACGCTAGCATAAGCACTGTTTAATCATTAACTGTTACCTCTTACACGCTAGCACAAGCACTGTTCAATCATTAACTGTTGCCTCTTACACGCTAGCATAAGCACTGTTAAATCATTAACTGTGGCCTTATGACATCCTAGCATAAGCACTGTTCTTCAATCATTAACTGTTGCCTCTTACACGCTAGCATAAGCACTGTTCAATCATTAACTGTTGCCTCTTACACGCTAGCATAAGCACTGTTAAATCATTAACTGTGGCCTTATGACATCCTAGCATAAGCACTGTTCTTCAATCATTAACTGTTGCCTCTTACACGCTAGCATAAGCACTGTTCAATCATTAACTGTTGCCTCTTACACGCTAGCATAAGCACTGTTCAATCATTAACTGTGGCCTTATGACATTCTAGCATAAGGCTGCGTATCCACCGGAGCTGTGCGAGGATGCGTTGATAGGGATGTGTTTGTCATGAACCAATAGAAACACATCATTTAAAAGGTCCTAAGTGAATGAAGTGTTTCTATTGGTTCATGACAAACACATCCCTCGCAACGCATCCTCGCACATCTCTGGTGGAAACGCAGCCTAAGCACTGTTCTTCAATCATTAACTGTTGGCTATGACATGTTATATAATAAAAAAAAAAAAAAAAACTAAGAATTAAAATAATGTGTTTACCTGTGAGAGGTAAGTCCTTCGGCAGCCAGTGTTGCCGTATCGAGTCCCTGAGTGAGTGCACATGAAAACCGTGCCCAGCCCGGTCTGTTCCACTCTTAACACCTGTAATAATTATCCAAAAAAAAACTAATCTTAACAATCAGTAACAGAATGTTTCAGTGGGTAAAAAGGACAACCATAGTTTACTTTGAACCTCCAGGGATGGACCTTTTTAAAAAAGCTCACAATTGGGTGAGACTCTTAAAACGCTTTGATCGCCGCATCCCGGTTGTGACACGATAATCAACAAGCCCCGCCCAGTTCACCCAGTCCAATAAGAAATAAATCTTAAAATTGGACTACTATCTAAAAAGTTATACATTCATACTACTTTGTTTTCATTGCTATTTTATTTAGGTTTTATAGTTCACTACATCATAGGCACGGATTAAATGATTGGTGCGATGGCCGGACGATAGCAACGTTTAGTTGTGATCTTTTAATTCTTTTGATGTGCCACCAAAAACCGATACCAACGCCATCCCACGACCATTGCACGCGGCATGAGCCATCCGACACCACTACGCCCTCCACACGCTGGCTCATTATAGTGGACCATGGCGATGGCCCATCGTGTAGTGCCAGTATTATACTAGGTGCAAGATAACGCTGCCTAAAAGTTCATTGCTACGAAAAGGTAAATAACCTTTGGCAACTATTTTCGTACTTAACTTAATTTTTAATTTAACATTTTGTTAATTCGTCGAGCTGTATTATTGGGGGGGTGAGGGGGGGGGGGGGGGGTGAAGATAGGAAGAGAGAGAGTTATGTTTGGTATATTACTGCAGACATATATACGTATATAAATATATACATCATATAGATGGAGCTATAGAAGTTTTACTTATGTGTAATCTAATAGTGAGAAAATGTTGACAATTTCTGCAATGACCACAAGTGAACTCAACCCTGTACCACGATTACCGCGTAAAGTTGATTTAGCGATAATGTTCATACATTTAGCGACAGTCGTTTTTAAACATGAGATAACATAATACTTGAGGAGTAATGAACTTTTAGGCAGCGTTATCTGGCACCTAGTATAGAATGTACCTTTTCTCTGCAGCGTGGGCAATGTGTGTGATCGGACCTCGCACAAGAAAGGCAGAATACATGTTTGCATGGTATCTGAAACAAATTTACATATCTAATACCTTTAAACGAGCAATTCTTGTATATATGTATATATACAGGGTTATTGGTAATTCGACGTATTCCCGTTAAGGGGTTATGGGGGAGGTCATTTGCAATCATTTTTGTCCCATAATGCCCTATGCAAAAATGAACCATTTCTGAGATAATTGAAATTTAAGTTTTTTGAAAAAAAAGTCGGAAACGCATCTTCAAAAATTTATTTAAAAAAAAGTTGGCCATTTAAGTAAACTTTTTTATTTTTTTATGTACAAGATAAAATAGCTGTTTTTATGCAATATTAAAAGTATAATTATCTGTACACGTTTAAGAACGCAAGACCAAAAAGTAAAAAAAATATGATTTTTTTATAAGGTTGTTCAAAATGAATGGCACAATAACAGAAAATTTTATTACTACATTTGGCGTGCAGATTGTACGGAAAACATGCACGTATTTCTAGCTTTCTATCAAGCTACTAAAACTATCATTTTTGTAAATGGTTGCCAGAAAAAAATAATCACAAAGGACGTAGGAAGAAAATCACGACCGAACATTTCTCAAAATCATCTCATCAATGAAAAATTTATTAAAAAAAAAGTTGGCCATTTATGTCATTTTTTTTTATTTGGTTGTGTACAAGATAAAATAGCTGTTCTTATGCAATATTGAAAGTGCAACTATCTATACACGTTTATGAATGCGAGACCAAAAAGTAAAAAAATATATGATTTTTATCAGGCTGTTCAACATTAATGGCACAAAAACACAAAAAATTAAAATTTGTTGTTTCAAATTATGAGAAATAAAGAACTTATTTGAAAATAGAACTTCTTACTTTGATAATCTTATAAAAAAATAATTAACTGTGTTTATTTTTCGTAATTATTATGATCCCAGACATAGTAATCTGCTTAGTAAATAAAATGTTGTGCATTAACTAAACGAATTTGCCGCCGATTTTCAAAAATACACAATGTTTTTTTAATAAGATTATCAAAGTAAGGAGTTCCATTTTCAAATTGCTTCTTTATTTCTTATAATTTGAAATGGAAGTTCTTACAAATTTCGTAGTCAGCAACTGCAACAAATAAGGAACATTTATGATGGGTATCAAATGTAAATAAAATAAAATAAAAACATCGTCGGATTTCAAACTTAATTGTTTTTTTGTTTCAATTTGGTATTTTACATTAGTTATTGTTGTTAGTTGTATTTATAACAGTTATTATTGATAGATTCAGTGTGAGTTAATTTAAAAAAATGTTCGGACGTGATTTTCTTCCTACGTCCTTTGTGCTAATTATTTTCTGTCAAGCATTAACAAAAATCATATTATTACTTAATAGCTTTTTAGAAAGCTAGAAATACGAACACGTTTTACGTATAATCTGCACGCCAAATGCATACGTAAAATTTTCTGTTTTTGTGCCATTAATGTTGAACAGCCTGATAAAAATCATATTTTTTTTTTACTTTTTGGTCTCGCATTCATAAACGTGTACAGATAGTTGCACTTTCAATATTGCATAAGAACAGCTATTTTATTTTGTACACAACCAAATAAAAAAAAAAAGACTTAAATGGTCAACTTTTTTTTTAATAAATTTTTCATTGATGAGTTGATTTTGAGAAATGTTCGGTCGTGATTTTCTTCCTACGTCCTTTGTGATTATTTTTTTCTGGCAACCATTTACAAAAATGATAGTTTTAGTAGCTTGATAGAAAGCTAGAAATACGTGCATGTTTTCCGTACAATCTGCACGCCAAATGTAGTAGTAAAATTTTCTGTTATTGTGCCATTCATTTTGAACAACCTTATAAAAAAAACATATTTTTTTTACTTTTTGGTCTTGCGTTCTTAAACGTGTACAGATAACTATACTTTTAATATTGCATAAAAACAGCTATTTTATCTTGTACATAAAAAAATAAAAAAAGTTTACTTAAATGGCCAACTTTTTTTTAAATAAATTTTTGAAGATGCGTTTCTGACTTTTTTTTCAAAAAACTTAAATTTCAATTATCTCAGAAATGGTTCATTTTGCATAGGGCATTATGGGACAAAAATGATTGCAAATGACCTCCCCCATAACCCCTTAACGGGAATACGTCGAATTACCAATAACCCTGTATATATATATATATAATCAGGATCTCGGAAACGGCTCCAACGATTTCGATGAAATTTGGTATGTGGGGGTTTTCGGGGATGAAAAACTGATCTAGCTATGTTTCATTTTCAGAAAATCGGTTTTACTCGTGTTTTCCGGCTATTTTTGTTTGCATTAGAATATAAAGCTAAATTTCGCCGACTTCGAGCAGATCATAATGGCGCATTAGAAATCGGGTGGTCGCGGAGCCAGCCGACCTCGGTTCGATTCCACGTTTTTTTTCAAGATTTTTAGTTTTTTTTAAGTTTATTTTTCATGAGAAAACGTCAAGTTTCTTCTTTTGTGAGAAAAAGTTACTTTTTTGTGAGAAAAAGTTATTTTTTTGCAAGAAAAAGTTACTTTTTTGTTAGAAAAAGTATTATAGGGAACGTGCAGTAACTATAGGCGGCAGCACTAATGCGACAGAAGAGACACTATGCGGACAGTAAAACAAACTTATCAAGGTAAAACATTCAAATTGATGGCAACCTTATGGCACCAGTTGGCAGCACCGTCTATGTGCACGTTCCCTATTGGGAGCACACAGAACAGGAAAAGCCGGTTGTCTGTAAAGTCGGTTTACGGACGATAGTTTAACGTGACTCACCGCTCCACCCCCTCCGGTGTTTTTGTCAAATATCTTGAAAACGGTGCATCCTACGGCAAAATCAATGAAATTTTCATCCCCCCTTTAATACCCCCGCGCTCCCTCTCCCGCATCCCCTCCCCCCTCTCAACCCCCCCCCCCCACCCCCCACCCCTCCGGTGTATATAATCAGGATCTCGGAAACGGTTCCAACGATTTCGATGAAATTTGGTATTTGGGGGTTTTTGGGGATGAAAAATTGATCTAGCTTGGTCTTATCTCTGAAAAACGCTTGGTACCGAGTTTCTGCCCGAGCAGAGCTCGGTCGCCCAGGTACTTTGTATAAAATAACAAAGTCCATTACCAAGAACACAGAATAGGGATGTTTCCTAGGTAAAAAAATAATAATTATTATTAGTCCGTATTTTACATTATCATAAAATATTAGACACGTAATTTTTCTTTTGACAATTAAACAAAAAATGACGAAGATATGGCGCGTTGAAGTTCCGCGTGACGTCACTTGTTCCTAAAACGCTCATACAAAGTGTAGGAACAAGTGACGTCACGCGAAACTTCAACGCGCCATATCTTCGTAATTTTTTGTTTAATCGACAAAATAAAAAATACGTGTCTAATATTTTTTGATAATCTAAAAGACTGACTAGTTAGGAAAGTAGCCAATTTAAAAAACTCTTTGTCATTAAGTAAGTTTCACAGTTGAAGGGTTTTCAAGCATCCATTGCTGCATCAAATATTTTATGCCTCTTCAGACGACATCACAAGCCTTAAATCCTTTTGAATGCCACACATTGCTTTTCTTACAAACAAAATTGATTCTTATGCAGATGCGAGTAGGTTAATTTTTGTATTACTGTATTGTCATCTATAGCTGACACTGGCATTCAAAAGGTTAATTACATTTTGCACAGACCAAGATTTCATATCTAAAGATAACAGTGCGAGAGATGTACGCGTGCTTCTGTCAAAACTTTAGATTTAGGGGCTGTTTCACCACTTTTTTTAAAGTTCGGATTAGCTTGATCATAACCTTATTAGTCACATGGAATAAAAATTTCTGTTTCACCAGTCTTGATTAGCGCTAAGTGTCGGACAAACTATTTCTAATTTGACCATCAGATCAGGTGGCATTTAGCATTTTTATCCGTCACATATCCTTTTAATTAGTTAGTTTATTTTTTTGTGGCCATAGTTGGAGAGCCCTTCAGCCGGTTTCAGAAAAATAAATCACAGTATTTTTAATTTTTTAAAGAAAGAAGTCATGCTAAATTGCAAACGAGAATTTAAATATCAAGATTTGAATAAAAAATATAGGTACGCTTTTAGTATTTAAAAATAAATCCAAAATTTCGTAATATTTTTTAATTACAGACTTTTTTTCAGTGGCACAATCGTTTGTTCTACCTGAACTTGTACATCGCCATTAAAAAAAAAGTTAATCTGTCAAAGGGTTTGGCGCCACTTTTCGATTTGTTTTACGTGATTTTATTTTTCTTTGTTATTGTTAACCAAAGTATCGTAAATAAATACCGTTTTTGGATTAATTATAATGTTACACATTTGTATAAGCAAAAAAATAGATGTGTTTAAAAATTTCATAGTTTGCGATTTATTTTGCTTTAATAATGAGTGACTCTTTGAACGAAAATATGCGAACAGGAACCCGTGGTCGTGAAATGGGACGTTGATATTCCAACTTTTTGTTAAACCGACGATTAGTTAAGTGGTACTTAGTTTGCACAGGACCGGAGTGGTGAAACTGAAAAAAAACTGGCCGACAGATTTGTGCAGTACTTAGTTTATTCATTGGTTACGTAACCAGTAGTTTGACAATAAGGTGGTGAAACAGCCCCTTATACATACTTAGACATACTATTTATTTAACGCCCGTTTCACTTTTTCTCATTTTTGGCTGTTTGTATTTTTATGTGTTACTTCATGAGCATAAATTAACTGTGGCATATTTGCTGGCCTATGTATTACTTAAGTTTTTCTTTAAGTTCACTCATTATATTGTGCTGTTTTTTGCCCAAATAAACATTAAACATTATCTAAGGCAGGCTTGCGTGGACCTGGGTTAGCTACTTAACTCCCAAGTTAACTGCTAACCCAGGGTTAACAAGTGTCAAAATGTATGGAACTTTCATTCTTAACCCACGGTTACTGATTTAATTTTTTAACCCTGAACTGTGCAAGTGGCCCTAAGATACTTATATTACTTTTGCTACTAACCATTCTACCATAGATAAGAATAGGCTTTGAGCATATATCACAGCAGTATATCATAGGGTTCAGGACTTTCTCGCCAATGAGTGTGGCTCGGTGACTCCAGTCCAGCCTCAGCATGGGTTCTGGAGGGCCCCGCTGCAGCGTAGTGAATACTGGCGCTTCTAATTGAGATATGTCTGATGGTACCTCCACTGAAATGACAAGACATGGGAGTACAGATAATAAAATGAAAGTTTTGTAATACTAGCTTACATCTATGGCTTGGCCTTCAATAAAGAATTAACTGTCCCACTATAATTTAAGTCCATCCTTATTTGTTTCCTTGATACTTAAATCTAATGGTTTTTTCTCCAAGTGAGTTTTTCTACTGCATTGCATTAAAGGTATCCTATTATCTCGCCACATTTGTTTTATTCTTATTTTGTCTCATTCTGTATTCATCTTTGTCTTATTCACTATCTGTCACAATCTTTTTTGGTAAAATTCTGCAACTTGTCTATCTCTTAATATGTCTTATTCATTTTTCGTCACGGTCTCCCTTAGACTTGTTGTTCTTTCCTTTTGTTTTTTTGTCACATTTACTTATTTACCTAAATTATTTTGATATGTTTGGTGCTATGTGACTAAAGATAGCCTTTGAATGATACTAAAAACGAGGGAGACAAGCAAAGAATGCGTCCAAGGAAGACCGGGATGAAAAACAAATAAGACTTAGTAAGAGAGACATGTTACAGAATTTGACAGAATAAGATGATGACGGATAGCGAACAAGACAAATAAAGAATAATACAGAATGAGACGAAATAAGAATTAAACAAAAAACGAATGAGGCGAGATAATAGGATACTAAATACATGACATAAACAGCAGAATATAAGGCTAGGATGACAGAATTCATAACTGGTATAAATAATTTAAAAAAAATTGGCTTATAATACCTCACTAAGGCGATCAAACAAGGCTATTCTAATGACCACTATGATTGAGTTGTTATCTGGTTGGATTGCAATGAGAGCTATTCCAGTGTCAGGTACTTACATTTGGGTGGTTCGACTTGTTCGATTTCCTCCTTAGGCTCTTCGATTATGGACTCTTCCTGCTCTTGTGAAGTTTCTTCGACGGAACATTCTTCTTCATCAGAAGACATCACCTTCGGCACCTTTTTGCCCCGACCGCGGCCTCTCCCTCGACCGCGGCCACGGCCCCTTCCTCGGCCGCGACCACGGGCATTTCTTTTCTCACTATTCATTTAAAATTAACACAGAAAGTAACTGTTATTAGCCGTCAAAAGGCTACCTTAAGTTTTGTTGACACTTAACCTCTATTTTATTAGATACTACGTTCAAGTGTTAAGCATTATAAGTAATGAAAGCCAAAACGCACACTTTAAAATATTTAACAAAATAAATAATAATCCACAAAAGGAATTGGAATGCTTAACCCAAATACTATTGTTATTTTCGGTTTTAGAAGACGCAAACTATAAATTCAGGTTGAGACGTTTTTCTATTCTTAGTCAACCTCAAGCAAGGATTGCAAACAGCCAACCATCAATCAGGCACCTCCACAAACACGTGGCATAAAAAAAAGTTTTCGTCTGTCGTATTAAAGCCCTCCACAAACCTCACCACGGGGCGTGCGTGCACGCGACAGTGATGGAGAGTGCCCAGCGCGTTGCATAATACTGAATCATATACGCTGCGCCGCGCTGCTGGAGTGTGTCACGATATATATGATTCAGTGTTATAGACCGCGCTGGGCACGCTCCGCCGGTGTCGTGGCACGCCCCGTGCTGCGGTTTGTGGTGGCCTTAACTATGCTTTAAACTAAAAGCTAAGGCTCTATACATAGTAATATTCATCTTTACAATCCGTCGTTACAAATCGGTCGAAGACGATATGGGAAATCGCAACAAAACCCGTGCAATCAAGAATATCGTAACGATGAATCGAGTTTGTATGGCTGATTGCAATCAACGATTCGATTTTTGTCTCATTTTTGATGAAGGTTTTATTGTTCCGTTTTAAACAGATAAATGATCGATATGTGTATGTATGGCTAGCAATTTCGAAGCGACCTATCGGCATGATTCTCGTCCGATTGATCGAAGCTATTAATCTTACAATGTATATCCTTAGGGTATGCGTGCATGAGCAACTTTTATCTCCGCGAGTATTTTATCAAGCCTATGGGCAGGCCTCATGCATGCCATGTACTTACGCGCGATATTTACCTACCGCGGGGACGATCGCCTGCGATCGAAATTCCAGTAGGTTGTCACAAGCGCGCGCCGACGCACGTTCATTCGTGTTCCACGGAAAAAATATGCCGCCTGAACTTTTATAAGTGAATGGTGAAACAGGGGGCAAATTTTAATATGACTATGCTAGAATTAATAGCTAATATAACAATTTGGAAGTTCGTATCGTGCTGTCCCTCTTACTCTTCTATAAAAAGCTATAAGCGTGAGCGGGATGGCACGATGCGAAGTTCGAAAGTTAACCTTCGTATTTAGTATAACGCTAGGGTACTATGAGCATGGCAATGTGTTCTACGCATTACAATAAATATCCTTTTTTGTTAGGATTCCAGAGCTAAAATGGCAAAAACGGAACCCTTATAGTTTCGCCATGACCGTCTGTCTCTTTGTCCGTCCGTGGCTTAGCTTAAAGAATATTAGTGCTAGAAAGTTTGCATGGATATAATATATAGCAATTATCCCGACAAAATGGTAAAACAACATGTAGAAAAAAAATTTAATCCAAACTGCCAGCCCTTGTCACTGTCGGCACGCACACATTCTTAAGGAGACGGAGTAGTATAATCTGTGGCTACAATCGCGGTATTTACCAAGATTTTGTACGGGATGCAGTATCTGGGGGGTTACTACGAAATTCGAAGTTCGAAGTTCGGATCGTGTGGTCCCTCTCACTCTCGTAATAAATACCATTAGCGTGAGCGGAACGGCATGAAACGAAGTTCGAATTTCGCGCTTCGCAGTATAGGGCCTGTTACGAAGTAACTATTAAGTAATCTGTGCTATGGGTTAGTATGGAAGTGTGCCACGTATAATAGCGCCGTGACTCCCGGGATACAAAATACACATAACACAAAAAAAATCGCCTTGCGACTAAGTTGCTCGTGCGCGTATACCCTTAAAGGCTGCTCGAAATTGTACTGTGTACATAGCGTCAATAAAGGGTTCCCAACGAACTTATGGAACCCTCACAAATAATTTACGTTCTATGTCATATCGTCTATGGATAAATTTTGAGCAACTGTCAAAACTGTCATCGAAATTTGAATTCACCGCTCCACGTCTTTAGCAAAACTGTCGCCGGAAGAAAATCTTAGGTTTTCTTCCTCCGTTTCTCACGAGCAAATGAAGGATAATGGGTGAAATAAAGTATCCAGTTAGCGTGGTAAGTAGATATATTTGATATTCTACTTATTTACAGGTATTTCTTAATTCTGTTCATATATTTTGCCTTTGAAACTGCGAAGTCAAGTGGCATTAAAGTTTGCGTTGGTTTTTAACAAAATTTCACTGATTTACGTTGATTATATCCGTTGTTCATCAAAATTTTGATGCGCCTCTCATAATACAGGTAAGTACGTCTCAGAGACGTAAACATTATTTTATAATTGGAGGTTAGAAAAAATGTAAATAAATAAACAAGTAAGAACAATTGTGAAGCTCGCTAGGTAACGCCCCGTTCACACGAGCGCAGCAGCGAAGTGGCTGCTGGTCGTGTTCCTTAAACAACGACATACTTTGCCAGACACAAATATTATTTACCTACTTAGAATGAGTAATATTTATAGATTTTGAGTTATGAAGGTGTCAAAAGTGGCTCCAAGTGGTTCGTGTAATATTACACACGGCGCTGCTTAGCCAGTTCCTTTTGCTTGAACTTGGCTTGACACGCTACCGCGTGTCTAGATTACAAGTTAAGTAGTAGGTAGACATGTAGAGTGACATGTGAAAACATGCAATACAGTTTTATATTTACATAAACGAGTTGCATTGCAACCCTTATTCCCTATAAACTAGTTTCTTATCAAAAGTACCCAATAGAGTATGAACTCTAGTACCACTTATTAAGTTTCAATTTTGCGAGCAAGCAGGAGTTGGTGAATATATATATTATGATGTTTATTTCTAAACAAGAATACATGGAAAACTCTTCTTCAAGCCCTATGCCCCTAATAATAAGGGATAACAGGAACTCATCAGCAGCATCATCATCATACTAGACTTAAGTTCTGTCCTTGTGATCGTACAAAACATTCATTGTCATCATCATCATCCCAGCCTATATACATCCCACTACAGGGCACAGGCCTCCTCTCAGAATGAGAGGGTTTGGGTCGTAGTTCCCACGCGGGCCCAGTGCGGATTGGGAACTTCAGATGCACCATTGAATTTCTTCTCAGGTGTATGCAGGTTTGCTCGCAATGTTTTCCTTCAAAACATTAGTACCTTACCAACTAAAAATTAAATCATGCCAATACTTCTTTTTTCTAGCTAGCATAGCTTAGCAAGGCGTATTTTGCCATTGTTGACGTAAAGACATGACACACTTGAGTAGACTTTGGTTTAAGAAATTTTGATTTTGGGGGAGGAGTAGACATGAGCTTTTGTGGGGGTGGTAGCAGGTCCAAATAATTTTAAATTTAAGATTTAGATAATTTATTGAATCAGGCGTTACTTTGCGGTTGCGGAGGTCCATATTAATAAACTAAAACAATTACTTTGCTCACCCGCGACCTTCAGGATAAATATGAATTCTCTACCTAATAACAGTGACAGAAAGTCTATTTTATGCTAAACATGCTGTCAACTATAATAGTTGATACCTGTCGGTAAAGGGTTAATAGGTATATTATAGACAGACAAGTAAAATTGGTATAATTAACTATTATTTAATTTTTTTTGTCTTGTAAAGGGTGAGGTAGTCTATAAAAGGTTGAGAATCTATAATCTAGAGCAACATCATGTGACACAGTGAGGTTACTGTTACAAACCTGTAATTTGCTGGTTTAAAAGCAAAACACATCATTTTATTCAAGAACAAATACTAGACAGTCGGTTTTGACTTTAATGTAGCAAATTGTTGGTGTGGAATAAACAAAAATTATGTATTACATGATAATTCATTTTAAACATGAAACTACCGTGAGACTCACTCATAGTGAAAATAAACGGATCACTCACGTCTCAAAACGAGTTTAACTCGACATGTTTCGGGCTAATCCGTAGCTCTTCCTCTCGGAGTCACACGTCACGGCGGCTGCCACACGTGCACGTGTCGCAGCCGCCGTGACGAGTGACTCCGAGAGGAAGAGCTACGGATTAGCCCGAAACATGTCGAGTTAAACTCGTTTTGAGACGTGAGTGATCCGTTTATTTTCACTATGATAATTCATGATTGTATGGCACATTTCATATACCTGATTTACACTCTCGCCTCGTCACCTCGCCTCGCGCCTCGCCTCGTCGTCTCGCTCCGGACGCGAGCCTCAAAATCAAGGCAAATCACGAGACGAGGCGCGAGGCGCGCCTGTTCACACTCTCGTCTCGTGGCTCGTCCCGCAGTTCGTCTCGCCACTCGTACGCGAGTGTAAACCAGGTAATAGGATTAGGATCATGAATTATTTTGTGCATTATTGTCGTACATTCTGGATCAACCTGAATCTGATATGAAGAATTTGTTTTGGTAGGTATGCATTTAAAGTAAAAATAATATGGATAACTCACATTAACGAGTATAGCTCGACATGTTTCAGCGTAATCCGTAGCCCTTCCTCCTGGAGCACACGCACACACACTCGCGCGCGTTTGCAGGTGCCGCCGTGGCGTGGCGTGTGCTCCAGGACGAAGGGCTACGAAGTAGCCCGAAACATGTCGAACTAAACTCGTTTATAAACGTTTATGAGTGAGCCTCACGGTAGTTTCATGTTGTTAGGTACAAAATAATTTCTGATGTATGGTATTTAACACAGGATGTGTCATGTTAGCATACAGTTTTTGCATTTTAGGTGATTTTAGCCTTGGAGTTTTGACACTCCACCAGACAGAAAGATAACATAATTGTCACTACTTTGGAAAAAACTTGTATCTCATAACTCATAATTGATAATGGCCATGTAAACTTTACTAAGTGTGCATGAAGGTTCAGTTTGGTTTACATATTGACTTGAGATACAAGTTTTTTTTTCAAAGTATTGGCATTGTTTAAATACAGCTCACTATTATGCTATGCATGATCTGTAACACCACATTCTGAGCCATCTTAGGGCATGCTGGGGCCCACTTGAGCAATTATCAGACGTGATTGTGGTCAAACGCAAGCTTTTAATGCATATTAAAAAAATCTTTGTCACAGAATGTGTCAGAAATATTTCTATATCTCACGTGAGATTAGGGTCAAGGCGAATCTCACGATATCTCACTAGGGGGAGAGGAAGGGGGTAAAAAAATCCTCAAAAATGCCTCACGTAATTAATGGACGCCCCCTTAGAATAGTTTTGTTTTAGAATATACTTTGACCAAAAATTGTATTCAGTTCAGGGTCTGATGATTATCATTAAATCGTGTTTTTTTTAG
Source organism: Archips xylosteana (assembly GCA_947563465.1). Classification (NCBI taxonomy): domain Eukaryota; kingdom Metazoa; phylum Arthropoda; class Insecta; order Lepidoptera; family Tortricidae; genus Archips; species Archips xylosteana. Next base: position 1,866,880 of record OX387346.1, read on the forward strand.
TTTTTTCTTTAAATATTCCTTTTTTCTTTTGAAACATCTGATTTAACATGAGTTCAGGGAAGCAACAGAATGTTTTATACTTTATTCATTATAATGCCATTGTATAATTTGTGTATCTTAAATCATTCATGAGGTCAATGTCATCGCCCCGTAAATTCTAACTAGTGAATTTGTAATAAATTAAACTTGTTTTCGCTGTGGAGATAGTTCGTGTATGAAATCAGAATGAGTTAACATTGCACAATAACAATTTTGTTTTCTTTGGACAGTATTGGTGATTTTTTCGATCGCTTCAATAGGGGCATTGTTAGTGACGGATCTAGGTATTAAGAAGGATTTTTGGAATGCAATCCAGGGCCGAGTGGTGTGGATATAAGACCTTCAACCCTCATTTTGGGGACGTAGTATGTCATTATCGCGGACAGTTTTTGATAAAATCGCAATTACTCGATTAATTCAATCAGTCGGGCAGTAATTTTTTTTTAATTAAGCGGTAGTGTTCTTACGGTACAATTTATATTTGCAGATTTTAGCTAATTTCTTTAATTTTATGAGACAGTAAACTGCAGTGGCGTAGTTAGGCGTGGGATTGGGAAAAGACGGCCTCGCGGTCTGAGGGGCCTATAGCGCCTCGATTGGTTCTCGTCTTTTTTGCTCAGAAATCCGTACTTCAGTGTGTGGTGCGCCAGCGTAAGGCCTAGCAAAATATATCTTGCGCGCACAAAATTTAGGTCCTGCACCGCCACTGGGGAGATCTTGGAAACGAAAGAAAAGGGGCCTCGCTGAAGCGACTTCGGCCACGTCTGTATTAGTCCACGCTACGCCACTGGGAAACTGATAGCGGTTGATGCACTACTAAAACTATTCTTTACTTACACAATGATTGAAGCAGATAAACTCCCAGAGTTAGAAAGCATTGAACTTCTACGTTTATTAGTTCCATATAGCAATAAAAATATGATTTACAATCGCATTCAAATTCCCGCCATGTTGTTGCGGTGAACAAAAGCGCACAAAAGCTTCGCGGGTTCAACAATACATTTTTATGATTCCGCTGGCGTGTGAAACCGCCACGTGAGGTTCGTTTTAATCAATCGAGTTTTGTATTAAGTAAGTACTATGAGAACGTATTTACTAGAAACGCTTTGTTGACACGTTTATCGGATTGGTGATAGATTTTTTTATAAGCTGAGACTTCGGAATCAGCGTAGGATAGTAAAACACGGTTTGCCAAAACGTGCCCTTCCTTGAAAGGACCACTTCCTTTACAAAAGCACTTTTATAAGTGCACTTTTTCAATTGGTTTATGATGGTTTATTTTCCCAGGAAGTGTACTTTTGTAAATGAGAATTACACACAATTTCTTTCAATACTTGAGCCGTGGTGGTCAAGTAGAGTCGTGGGTTCAACTCAGGGCTCGCCATACCAAATGAACATGTATTAAGAGCATACGATGCGCACCATTTCTCCATACAAACGTAGTCCCCTGTTTCCTCCCTGGATAATGGCTTTAGAGCCAAATTTTTTTTACTGTGTAATCTGTATCTACCACAGCTATGCCCCGCCCCTATGTTTCATTTTTTTCCACATTTCAATTAACATAAGAAATATGAGCTTTCAAAAACTGAAAAAATTGCCCAATTTCATCGTCATTTTCAGACACTCATCAGAAAAGAATCCCTCATATAAACAAAAAAAAGGAAAACATAGGGGCATAGCTAAATCTGTCCTCTAATTATTATTGAAAAAAATAATTTTATTGGTCCATTTTTCGAGAAGAAAACAGGGGACTACGAAATACTGTTTTGATCAATTTTACGCGCCTATTAACGGTCTGAGCTGCAGTTGTCCCGCTCTCGCTGTACTGACACGGACAGGTTCGGGCGAGACAGCGACATTTCATTAAAATACCTATTTCTCAAAAGTCTCTCAGCCATCGCATCATCTTAACAAATACTTATGCCGTTTTTTTCCCAAAGTTTTATATAATGAAAAGGCAGAGGCGGTACTCGATTTGAGTTTTGTGTTTTAAATATACACTGCGATGTATTAGTAATGTAGGTAGATCAGTTTATTTTTATCAAAGATATAATAGTAGTTGTAAAACACCAAAAATAGGGCGAATCACTAGAATATTTATCTATTTTTTTATATTTTCCTACCGACTGTATTCGTGACTTTCGGATTGTCCCGGAAAGGAAATGCCTAAATCTGGCGACCCTAATGGGGGGGGGGGGTCACTCCGCAATTGCAATTTAGCTGTATGTTCGGTTCGACCGGCGCGCCTTCCGGGCAGGCGTATGGCAGTAGGTTGTCGCTCAGCCTTTCGTTCGCTCGCTGGCCGCGTCGCGCGTAATTAACCATCTTTTCTGTGATATTTGCAATAAACAATGACTTCTAAGCGACCTTATAATCCGTATAAAAGATACTGTTGTGTTTACGGGTGTCTAAATAAAAGAAAGAACAAGGAATCAACATTAACATTCTTTAAAGTTCCGGAAGATATTGAAAGGTAAGCCATTTTGTAGTAATTTAAACTCTAGTAGATATGTGTATAATGAGAACGAGATTGTTATACACAGGTAAACATTTTAGTGTGTCTAAGAGCCCAGCCTCACCGGGATGCCATGGTGACGTCGCCGGTGACGTAGTCAAACAAATAACAATCAGTATAGAAATGTATCGGCTCCCTACGTGGCGACTGGATACTCTGGTTGCCTGGCAACGTCGCCATTTAGTACACGACGCGTAAGCTGCACCTCACTCACTCGGTCGCCCGCCATACCGGCCGCCATTTTGGACGCTCGCTCGCATATTATTATTTTAGAATATTATTGTGTGGAGTTGATAAAATGAGTTTCGATACAGAAATATTTTAGGTACTTTGCTTAAGCCATTTTTACATAAGCTTAACAATTCATCAAAAGATGCTATATGTATATTCTCGTATAGTTAAAAAAAAAATCAGGATATTTTCTTAAATCTCCATATATGTAGTTTAAAAAAAACACCACTCCGGCTGCGATCCGATATAAAAGGATGAATCCATAGTTTCCTTTTTTTTCTTCTTTTCTATATGCATTTTTCTTCGACGAACATAATAAATAAGTGCAATTTCCTCTACGTCCATTCCTAAAGACGTCGTCGAACTGACTGAAGAAGTGAAGAGTAAGCCAGTAGCCATGGATATTGGATATCTGTTTGGCGACCTTTGGATGCCAGAGGTAGCTGATGCTTGCGTATAGGTACGCCACGAGAGTTGAGCTAATGATTAACAGCTAAATATAAAGTACTGATTGCAAAAAAGATAGTGAATGAATTAAATGATTGAGTGAATGAAAATGTGAGTTATATGATCTTATGATGAAATACTTACGCAATACTATGCATATTATAATTTTTCTTTTTTCATATAACCTATTTTTGAAATAAAGCAATTTGAAACTGATAAGAAATACTCGCAAGAAAAAATCGGTATTTTATAAATAGCGAAAACTATGCTTATCTGATTTATATAAAATAGATCAAAATATTTTTTTTTCTGTTTTGTTTGAACTAGATGTATTTTCCTAAATTATTCTTAAAGAAATAGGTTGACGAAATTTTTAGTCAATCTTGTAATTCTATGGTGAGTCTGTTGAACTTGCTATCGGTGCGAATAATGTCAAAATCCCGCTGATGACGTGTTGTTGTGTGCGTGACCTCAACTCTGACTGCTGGCGTTATAGTAGTAGCCCTGGATGCTAAATTTGCAGGTACTAAAGCATCATAGGGACCTTTATAATTTAAAGCACTTGCTACATTATTACATTAAATCTTGGGTTATTATTGTATTAGGTATACTCAATCATTATTAAGAGAGAGAAAAAAAAATAAGTATAAAATAACAGCAGACTAATAAATAAATTACAACCCATTGTGACTCAAGAAATCCTTGACACTATAGAAACATTTTTCCAATAGCCATTTTGTTAATTTTTTTTTAAACATGTTTCCTGACAGATTTTAAATTTTGTGGTAAATGATTAAAAATTACAATGCTCATCTAATTTATAAAAATCTCGTGTCACGGTGTTTGTTACCGAATTCCTCCGAAACGGCTTGGCCGATTTTTATGAAACTTTTTTTCTCTATATTCGGTAGGTCTGAAAATAGATCGTAGGCTATTTTTTACCCGACTGCGAAGAAGGAAGGGTTATGTGTTTTTATACCCCTAGGTGATATGGCAAAACAACGTTTGCGGGGTCAGCTAGTATTATATATATTTCTCTTATACACATCTTTGCGACACGGAGGTTTGCATAAAAGAGACATAACATGTGCTCGTGTCTTTCTTGATATAGCTTCTCCGCTTTTTTTATAGTACTCTGGGTGATAGTTGACAAAAACACATACGTCCCTAATATATAAACATGGCATATATATGATCTTGAAATACTCGAGCGCGTCAGATTTTTATACAGGTGGTTCATCTTGATGTCGTAGTCGTCCTCAATGATAGTCTGACAATTTATATGGAGGAATATTGTTAATCTGACAATTTGATTTTTAAATCTTTTTTTTTTTTTTCAAATACTGGATGTACTGGATGTATAAATATATTTGTAATTCTATCATGTATTGATATGGTAGTATGTACATAAAAATAAAATTAAAAATAAGTATCTTAATCTTCATCATCACTGGATTCTTCTTCGAAGTTTGTTTCCACTTGGTCAATTTCCTCGTCATCTTGTGTTTCTGTAAGCAGAAATGGTAATGGTACTTTACAATCTTTTATTTATATTATGATATTATAGTATTAAAAAGAAAACTTTCTTGAATGTACTCAAGTATCTCCTAGACCTAGAATATCAGGCGTTTATGATTCAGTGTCATACAATCGTACAACGCGCTGCGCCCGCTCCGTTGGCGTCGCGCGCACACCCCACGCTGCGGCAGGGGGTTTCACTCCGCAGTTTAGGTATGTTCGGCCGGCGCTCCGCCCGGGAGGAGTATGGCAGTAGGTTGTCGCGCGGCCTTTAATTCGCGCGACTCGCGCATAATCGAGGACCTTTTTTTCTGTGGTTTTTGCAACCAACAATGACTTCTAAACGATCTTATAATTGGTATAAAAGATACTGTTGCGTTTACGGGTGTCTAAATAAAAGAAAGAACAAGGAAACGAAATTATCATTCTTTAAAATTCCAGAAGATATTGAAAGGTAAAGTATAAGCTATTTTGTAGTATGTAATTTAAATCATCACATAAATACTCTGTAACTCTAGCAGGTAGGTGAATAATGAAAACGAGATTGTTATAAATACATAGGTAAACATTTTAGTGTGTCTTTTACCTAAAAGTAAAAGCTTTACCTAGACCCAGTTTAAAACAAATTACCATTGCCCTAAGTAGGTAAAGTTACACTTGTTAAGATTTGATGATGAGCAGGTATAGTTTCGAGTGCGAAATTTTTTCTCAAAGGCCAAGCGAAATCATAGTTATGACCATGTCATAAAGGCGCTGTCATGGAAAAACATTTCGCACTCGAACTATAAGGTACTTATAAATTTATACCTACCCACTTGTAATTAACAAACAAAAATCCCTAAGAGTTTGTCAAACCAACTTTAAACAAAGAGGTTTATTGTGATTAGATTAAGCGGTCAAGTAAGTAGACGGTGGATATTATAGTCCGAGAGCTATTATAGGAACATTTCCGTAAATAGGTACAGGTAATTGTTTTTTGTTTTCAACAAGGACTAAAATAAGCCATAATGACACAAGATGTTTAGCCTATAGTGGCTATAGTTCGCGTGACATTGTGGTTATTTATCTCGCGTTAAACATTCTAATTTTCACTTTGAATGAGAGGAAACGACGACGACGACGAAGGACGACGTTTTATACAAAATATTTTAACACTAATTTGGACATTGCATAATATAATTAAGTAATTCATCCTTAGTATAATGGCGAGCGGGAACCCTGTGTCCTTGGTTTCGGATCAGCGGTGCGCAACGGAATATGAACGCTCGTATCACACGATAAGTTTTGATTTCGCGTGCAAGCAGTAAGAGTAGAGGAGTTTTTATACCTAAAGTTGACTTTTGTTCGAGAGTGATCCTTCTGTACGTTAGTACTATTACTTATTCTGTGCTATTACCTATAGCCGGCGACGTCGCCATGGTGTACCGGTGACGTAGGGCTCTTAAGCATGGTGTACCGGTGACGTAGGGCTCTTAAGGAACGAATAGTTGTACGAAAGACATACTACTATTTAGTACATTTTCGTACTGTTCACAAATAAAATTCGATTCCTTTTCACCCGACTGTCATACGAGGGTTATGTTTTTCGAGCGTATGTATTTATGTATGTAATATGTATGTATGTATCATTCTTTGGCACGCCCTTCAGCCTAAACGGCTCAATGGATTTAGAAGTGTGAGGTGTCATTAGATTCGTCTCCGTTCCGCGAGTGACATAGATGTATATTTTCCTGGAATTCCCATGGTAACGGGAATTATACAGGCGGGTTTTTCATCTAGTATTGAAATAAAAGTTATTAATTGAATACGGTTTTGTTTACCTAAAAGTAAAAGCTTTAGTTAGACCCAGTTTAAAACAAATTACTAAAATGTAAGTAGTTAAAGTTACACTTGTTAACATTTGTTTAAGTATAAGTACGTAGGTACTTATAAACTATTACCTACTTATAAGAACAAACAAAATCCCTAAGAGTTTGTCAAGCCAACTTTAAACAAAGTGTTTTATTGTGATTACACGGTCAAGTAGGTAGACGATGGATATTATAGTCCGAGAGCTATAGGAACATTTCCGTACATAGGTATAGGTATTTTTTTTCTTTTCAACATAAAATGTATGCAACAAAAAAAACATAATTTCCCTATTGATATAGACCAAGAGATAGTATACCTTACCACGCCTTGATCGGATTGTAAACTGGCATTATGTTTTATTTCAGACGAAAACAATGGCTAACAGCAATCGACAGAGAAGATTTCCTGGATGAAAAAAAGTTAAACAAGGCCAAAAATAACTTCGTTTGTTCTGAACATTTTGACGACTCTGCAGTCATAACTTCTACTTCTAAGCGACTTACAAGTGACGCAGTACCCACGAAATTATTACCTCATAAGTCCACATCCACTCAAGCTCCTCCACAGACGTCCAAGGACCTTTCATCTCACTTATCAAAGAAAAATAATAGATTGGTATCCACTTATAGTCACAACCAATCACAAACAAATACCCAAGCACAAAAGAAAATATTGACATACGAAATAGAAATAGAACGTGAGATTGCTAAACCAAATATAGATAAATCATTAAGTGAGTTGAAACACAAATCAACAGTTCCATCTGAACCTACAACAAGTGCCTCACAATCTCAAACAACAGTACGTACATTATCAAATAAAATGACACAAACATCATCAGCCTTATCTGATAAATGCCCGCGTAAAAGGAAACTGAAAAAAGAAATTGAGATAGTTAAATGTAAACGCAGGAGGTTGGAGCAAGAAGTTTTAAAAATAGAGAAAGAGTTAGAAGCAAAAAATGCATCCTTGCTCTTCAATTACGAAGACGAAGTGGCTCAAAGGTTTATGAAATTGGTTGAGTGGCAAAACAAAATAAAAAACAAATTCAAAGGCAATCGCTACGATGCTGAGTACAAAATATTTGCTTTGAATTTACACTATGCCAGTCCACATGCATATAGTTGCCTCCATACTGTTCTGAAGCTTCCCAGCAAAAGTACATTAAACAGATTCAAATTGAAAATTCCTCCTAAACTTGATGACCGTGTTTTAAACAGTTTATCTTTAAAAATTAAATCACTTCCTGACTTCGCAAAATATTGCACAATTTGTGTAGATGAAATGGTACTCAAACGCAACTTATATTATGATATAACGAAAGACGAAGTGATCGGATTCCATAATATAAACGGTACTGTATCTCCAGAAATAGCAAGCAATGCCTATGTTATAATGCTACAAGGGATATATTGTAACTGGAAGCAGCCAATAGCCTACGCTCTCATAGGAAGTACCGAAAATTATGCTGAATTAGACTTATGGATGAATGAAGTAATACTGAAACTTTTTGGTGTGAATATAGAAGTAAAAGCCGTTATATCAAATCAAGAATCAAACTTTGATAAATATGCGAAAGTGATTAAAAATGTGACCGTCGATAAGCCATACTTCTTTGTTGATGAGCACAAAATCTTCTATATTTTTGATGTGCCTCATTTATTGAAATGTGTGCGTAATAACTTGCTATCGAGCGATTTTCATTACAAAAAAGACAAAATATCTTGGGATCATATTAAAACGCTGTTTGAGCACCAAAAAGATAAGAACCTAAGATTAATTCCAAAAATAACAAGTGCTCATGTAGAACCAAACAACTTCCAAAGGATGAGGGTGAAATATGCTGCTCAGATGTTTAGCAACACGGTATCCGCTGCGCTTGAGACGTATATTGATTTTGGTGTAATCGCCGAGGAGGCTAGAGGAACAGCAAAATTTATTAAAACTATGAATGATTTATTTGATGTGCTAAATTCTTCAAAAATGAAATCTGCCAAAAAATATCAGAGTGCTTTTAGAATGTCTACAGAACAGAAACTAATTTTACAAGATGCTCAACACATGTTCGCAACTATTAAATCCATAAATCGTAATACCCGAAAAGATAATACTAATCAGACAAAGACATTCCACAATTTCCAAATAACCATTCAATCAGTATTACAACTATTCGAAGACTTAAAATCGGAGGGATTTAAATACCTATTTACAAGACGGCTAAACCAAGACAGTTTGCAATTTATTTTAGGATCTATTAGACAACAATGTGGGTCATGTTCTGAGCCTACACCCATTCAATTTACTCGAGCATTTTCAAAATTATTCTATGTCAATATGCTGAAAATTGATGAAGCTAACTGTGAGTCTGACATTTATGAAATGCTACTTAAAGCTGAGGATATAATTACCAAAGAAAGTTTAAATCCACCTGAACGAACTAGACCGTCACTAGTAGCCTTAGGTGGTAAAATTGATTATCACGTAGATTTACCTCAAGCAAATGCACTGACGTACGTTGCAGGTTTTTTACTTTTTAAATGTTCTGAAAAACACCCAAATTGCGAAGAAATGTTTGGAATGCTCGACTCTTCACTGAATTTGGACTATACTAGGTTTACTCACTACGAAGCTTACAATAAAAGAAAATCATTTTATGGAAAACTAAAGATGCCCTCTCAAGAAATGAATGAGTATGTTCAAAAATTAGAGACAGTATTTACACAAAATTTTGAGCACCATTTACACGAAAATACTGGAAGTGAAATATTTAAACTACTACAAAAAATTCCATTACCTACATTGCCATGTTCGTGTTTCCCTGTGGACTATTTATTAAGGTTGTTTGTGAGGCTTCGTATATTTTCGACCCTCAAGTTCAATAATCGAAATTTGAAAACGGAAAAAAAAACATTCAAACAATACGTAGAAGTAAAGCAATTGTAAGATTATTTTGTAATAAAAATTCACACATTAAATTTTTTTACTTGTCCGTTTACTTATTTCATTCGAAATACCTATACTTCATTTTTTTGCATTAGAAAGAAGGTAAGCGATTTTGACGTGTCTTTTTATTGAAAAACACTTAAGAAAAATAAATCACAGCTAATATGTAACAATTAGAAAGGACATATTGTTATTTACATTATTTTGGTTTCATAAGTAATGTTGACTATTTTTTTAAAAGCGTTTTTCGATAAAAAAGACTCATCAAGATTGTTTACCCTATTTCTAATGCTAAAAAAACGAAGTATAGTTACTCACCCTTCTAAATAAGCCACCAACTCTTAGACTACGATTATGGCGCCGCGCCGCGTCGAAGCGCGTTCAACGATAGCGGCGCGCGTCCGTTCGTTCTCTTTGCTTCTCTATTTCCCTACCTATACTTCGTTTTTAGGGTTCCGTACCCAAAGGGTAAAAACAAGACCCTATTACTGGACTTCGCTGTCCGTCCGTCTGTCACCAGGCTGTATTGTATCTCATGAACCGTGATAGCTAGACAGTCGAAAGTTTCACAGATGATGTATTTCGGTTGCCGCTATAACAAATACTAAAAAAAAACAAAATATTTAAGGGGGCTCCCATACAACAATGCTCGATATTGATAACGGCAACAGGTAGATGCTTGAAATATTCACAGAATATTTAGTTACATATTCACTTTAAAAATAAACATAATGAAAATAAAACAAACATTTAAGGGGGGCTCCCATACAACAAACATGATTTTTTTGCCGCTACGGAGCTCTCATAACATCCCTGATGGTGATGGGAACCCTGGTTTCGGGTCAGCAGTGCCCAACGGAATATGGACGCTCGTATCCCACGATAAGTTTAAATTTCGCGTGCAAGCAGTTAACGGTCGTAAGAATAGGCAAAATTTTATACCTAAATTTGACTTTTTTTCGAGAGATATTTTTATTTCTGTACGCTAGTACTATTAGTTATTCTATGCCTATATCATTTGAAGTAGGTACCGTTATTTACAAGTCTATGAATGTAACCTCGAATCGAACCGATTTAAAAACAAATTAACGCTATCACCCTCAAACCTCAAACTACACTCGACTGGCGCTCTAGTAATGTCCATTAAAATTTATAATAAATTACCTAAACAAGTAAAGGAGGAAGAAACAGATCGAATATTTATAAATAAATTAAAAAAATAAATCATTAATAAAAAGCGGTAGGTACTACAACATCAAAGAATATTTGGAAGATACTGTATAATATTACATACAGCTACCAATAAATAAAACTAGGATATAAGCAATGTGAATTTTGAATATATTATGTACTAACTATAATGCATGTCACTAATGATAACACAAGAACTGAATTACTACTAATAATAATAAACTTAATTGCTGCTCCCTACAGGGTACATAATGTGTTCCTAGCTTAAACCAAATCATCTGTAATACCATTATATTATATGCAAGAAATGAAGAAAAAAACCTTGCAATACGAACACGAAGTACCCAATACTATTTACTTGGCTTAACAACCACACCGGTTTAATCTGGTATCGAAAGCGAACAATAACTAATGTCAATATATTAGAGGCCGTTTTTGTTTCTTTTAGTACACAGACAGATTAAAATAGATAACGCATGCACTAAGTACTGCACGTCGCGCTCTTACCTTGCGACAGAAGCATAGGTACTTACCTACTTACCGTATGTACGTCGCAAAAATAAAGAATATAAATAAGTTGTTGTTGTCAGGCGTTACTTTGCGGAATACCAATTTTGCTCCTCCGCGAAGTAACTTTGTACTTCAATCAAAATAAATAGGTATTCCATTTATTTAAGAAAAAATCTAGAAAGAATAAAAAAAAAATATTAAGTAGCGGTTATTTATTTTATAAAAGTATTTTTCAACAGTGACAAATAGAAGTCATTTTTACGTACGTAAAAAAAACACCCGTTCCAGTTTTTATGTTACTAAGCCCAACGTTGAAGATTTCTGATTTTTAACCCAATCCCGTGAAAATATTGGAGTAAAATGTAGCCTATGTGTCCAGCCAGACGTGTAACTATCTACATGCCAAATTTCATACAAATAGATCCAGCTATTTAGCGTGAATGAGTATCACAACACACCACACACACGACACGCACGCACATACTCATAAACTCTCGCATTCATAATATTATTAGTGTGCCTAGTCAGTAAAAAGTGAATCTTATTCCCTCATACGCATTGGACTTGGCACGAATGACATGCACAAGTGTATGTTTCTGCTGTACAATGTGGAGATAATAATGCTGTGGTGATGTTAATGTGGAGATAGGGCTCAATAGATGTCTCTCCGGTCCGAGGGACCGAAGTACTCAAATTTTTCAGTAATAAGTATAGTCGAGGAATTGTGTACCAGGATGGAACCTTTTTGCTGCAAATGTCATGATCGGGAAATTGACTGTGAAAAGGTTCACCCTAAGGTCCACCCTAGTACGCGATTCAGTTTCCTCTACTGTAAATTGTGGAATACAATCCCAAAAACAGTTTGCGTTGTCTATTTCTACAGAGGTCTATGATATGAAAACTATCGATCTGCATTAAATATAGATACTATTTACTTGGCATAAAGACTACTCCGGTTTGATCCAGTATACTAATGTGATGTCAATACGTTAGAAGCTGTTTTTGTTTCTCCCTTTATCTGAGTTACGCAAGTCTTCAGTTGAGTGGCCGGAGTACAGAACCCGGTCAGGGTCGGTTGTTGCTCCGGCAGCCGGCTCGGCAATGGAACGTTGCTACGCGGCCGGACGGGAAAATTACCGTAAGAAATTTTATTTTTATAAGGGACGATGACACCCATAGCTAATCGGAACTTGATCACGAACTACTGTACCTCGTAAATGATTTGTATGGAGAATTGTGTACAGCGCCTCTAGCGGTCACTTACGGAAGTACAATGGTAGAGGTACAGTGTCTCTACCATGAGTTACACTAGTTTACAGTGACCGTACTCGCTAGCGACGGCGTAAATGATTTGTATGGAGAATTGTACTTCCGTAAGTGACCGCTAGAGGCGCTGTACACAATTCTCCATACAAATCATTTACGCCGTCGCTAGCGAGTACGGTCACTGTAAACTAGTGTAACTCATGGTAGAGGTACTGATTGCTAAAATTAGCTCACGTTGCGACCACATTGGAGCGGCCGTGGTCACGAGTCGACGGCCACTGTAACGTGCTCAAACGTCGAGGTAATTTGAGCATGAATAGTTCGTGATTAAATCCGGAAAAATATTAGTTGTAAATGAGAATCGCGAATGTTTAAAACATTGGATGATTGCATCGTAAAACAGTAATTAAAAAAATAACCTGCCAAGTGCGAGTCGGACTCGCGCAAGAAGGGTTCCGTACTATATCTATATCACCACATCTATAAAAACGGCAAAAAAATCACGTTTGTTGTATGGGAGCCCTCTTAAATTTATTTTATTCTGTTTTTTAGTATTTTTTGTTATAGCGGCAACCGAAATACATCATCTATGAAAATTTCAACTGTCTAGCGATCACGGTTCATGAGATACAGCCTGGCGACAGACGGACGGATAGCGAAGTCTTTGGGTACGGAACCCTAAAAACATACCTAAAATTTTAATTTAATGTTCAAGTAACTCCAAATTAGATTGTTAGCTTCTTTCATCACATCCCTCCCAGCCTATATAGGTCTTACTGCAGGGCACAGCCCTGCTCTCAGAATGAGAGGGCTTGGGCCGTAGTTCCCACGCGGGCCCAGGGAGAATTGGCAACGTGACATCACATACTCCACTGAACTTTCACATATTTTTATGTTAGCACGAGCCCGTTGTTGACAATAATAACGGAGAGTCTCAAATAATTACACGACGATTATACGATCTGTTAATTGGACCTCAAACGATATCGTTTAATTCAAGATTGCATTCTTCTCGAGTTATTTAGCCCAATAAAGTCAGATGATTATAATCACATTAATCACTAGAAATCACGCCCAGGTGTCATGGGCGGTCATTCGGTTCCAGTCATTTGATTGGCGACGTGACAATGAAGTAGAGAAACCTTTTTGTTTTACACCATGTTTTTTTTTCTTTAACTTTAATTGAACAGTCAACACGTCAAATTAAGTTAATTTCTCGAAGTAATTTATTATGCATGAAAAATAAAAAAAAAGATTTGGCCAAAAAGTTAAAAGGTAGTTTCTATCGATGTTATCAGCCTTGTTGAACTAAAGAAAATCAAAGAAAACATTATTACTACAATACACAATCATTCTTGGTGACCGTATTGTCATGGGATCTTCAAAGGAGTTTGATGTGGTCAATCGAACGCCGCAATGTAATGCAATTTGGACAATTTTTCTTGCAGATCTAAATTAGGCTTCAGTTCTGTAGCCATGCCAACTCGGCTGCATAAATACAACTTCCAACTTTCATCCATTGGACTTCGGTCCCCAGGCTTAATATCTGCCTGGAGAGAGATCTCTCTATTGTAGCCTCTCCCCCAAAGTCCTTATATGATAAATAAACTTACCTTAAGATCCTTAGATCTTAATACAAAGTATAAGAAAAAATCTTGTGTCTTAATAAGAAAAATATGTTTTAATATGTATTCTTACTTCCTTAAGTTTCTTGCGGCGTATTCTTCTTGGCAATGATGGTCCTTACGAAAGCGCTGTTAGTTTAGTTAGCAGAAGAAACGTTTTGATTTTGATTCTTACTAATTTTATAATGCGAAAGTAGGGTGAATATTCGAGCGTTTTGACCGCGCCTTAAGTCCTGTGGGAATTGCACAGTTCCCACAGGATAGCAGTAGGTAAACGGATTCATTGCATATTAAGACTCGGGCAACAGCTAGTGATCTCATATAATATCCAATGCGACTAAATTTCTAGTTAATAAGACCTTTTCACCAGATTTTTTTATATAGTGCAAAAAGCAAGTTGCATAACTGTTGTCTAGGTTGACCTAGAATTGCATCGGTATCAAAACAATGTCCCTTTTGTAAATCAACAGGCCATTGTTAAAAGTCGGTCAATCATTATGACTTAGTTGATTGAAATTCGCATGATTAATCAGGTGACTGACTGATAAAAGCAATTTAATCTTATTTTTTGTTTTCGGTGGCACTAATCACCTTTTTATTGTTTTTTAATCCATTTTTTGGGAATAATGAAACACGTCACAGAAAACTATGCTTCTAGTTTAAAATAACACCAAAGCGTTTGATATTTAATAATACAATTCTAAATAACACGATTTATTTTCCGAAACTATATGCCTTTGTACAGCAGTAGGATACTCCAGGCTAAACAATAAATTTTCTGTAAATTACAATTTTAATTGTGTTAGGGCTATTAAATTATTAATGCAAACTTGGAGTATCCGCGCCTACCAATAATCCTGTTCCGTTATGTTAATCTAATCACGCAACTAATATAGTTCGATTCACAAGAGCTGGCACGAATGAATTGAACGAGAGCAATGTCTATTGTCACTGTGCGAGTGCTATTCTTATACAGGGGCCTCCTAATATTTTGCTAACTAGTTTATAACTTCTTCGCTATTTAAATAAAAAAATTAAAGACATATATAATCTGCACGCTAAAAAGGTAAACGAATGGTAGAAGGTGAATTTAACGGTTCGCTACAAGTAGGTATTTTACTATCATGGACTTTTGTTTAATTTTTAGCCTGTGTTCACATTGACGCCGTAATCTATGAAACTGTGGCGAAAAGTTGCTGCTCTGATGGTTAGTAAAATTCATATTTAATGCTACAGATCATATTGTGTAACGTACATCATATCTAAATCTAAAATTTTTTGTACACTGCATTTGGGCGGTCATGAGACGAGATTGTCTAAAAACACGATTATCACTTAGCGCCTAAGCACACGGCGTATTTTAAACGCGCAGACGACGCGCGTTTCAGGAACGCGCGTCGTCTGCGCCGTAGATGCCCCGATTTGCGTTTGTACGCGCTTAACGCGCTTGAAACGCGATACAAACGCGCGTGTGAAGCGCGTTCGAAACTCGTCTGAAGCGCGTATAAACGGAGGAGGGGGGGGGGGGGGGGGTGAGGAGGGGCGCGCCAAACAATCTTCTTTCACCCGTAAATGGGTCTATCCAATACATTCGCTTATTTTTGCGTTTTTTCCTTTTTAAAAGCAGTAGGTACTAAAGCCAGCGTAAGCAGTATAGTCTCAACCGACGCCATTGTACAACTGACGAGTCTCGGAGTCTCTGATGATCAAAACGCGGAAGGTACGAGCGGCTACAGCGCGTCTGTATCGCTGTATCTGCGCGTATACGCGCAGTAGACGCGCGGTTCACAATCGCTCCGTGTGCTTAGGTTACAAGGCTGCGTTCGAATCTCGCTTGAAGCGCGTATACGCGCGTCATCTGTGCGTTGTCTGCGCGTTAAAAATACGCCGTGTGCTTAGGCCCTTATTGAATCAATCAATTTTAATCCTTTTGTAATGCACAAGTAGACATTAACATTCACACATTCAATTAATTCGTGCCAGATCTTGTGAATCGAACTATACTTTCCAGAACGTTTAAATCTTTCAAAACCAGTACCGCACCCTAGAATTCCGAAAATTCGCGAGTAATAATTATTCTTCGTAAACTCTCAATATATTTCAGCGGTTCGCCTTGCTTTTATGACGCTCTTAGAAATTCAGTAGTATAACAGTCAGTGCCGATTAGTGAAACATTTGTAAAATTAAACTTTGGCAAACATTTTCTTGCTTCCCAGAAACATAGCAATTTTCCTACTGACGTCAGAAGAGGTTTTCTCCGTTGCGGTGCGAAAATAGACGCTTTTTAAATTTATTCAGTAAAAGTAAGCTGCTTATACGCTTTTCTGATGTTTGAAGCTTTTCTTATTTTCTTGAATCTTTTTTCAGCTGAAACTTTATTCGTAGAATTATTAATACTTAACCCTTTTGCGGCGTTTAATTAGGGACATAACAGGGCTCGAACTTTTGATGCGGATGACGTAAAAATTACGTCATTTTGAACACAGGATGATGTTGTACCTAAATAAAATAAGTTTTACAACATTTGCTTGCTATCTTAATGCACGATTATTGAATATTGAGAAATATCAGTAAGTATTATTGTGAAATCTTTTATTAATTTATTATTAATCTGAATGACTAATATGTCAGTCAGGTGTGTCAAGACATTATGGTAGGTACAGTCACGAGCATTAATATATATACGTTTCCTAATTTGCAAAATAATATATCTATGTAAGATTTCCCAACTAAATACACATACATAACGTTCAAAACATTGTATCCAAAGAAAACACCACAATAATGTACACGATATTTGTAGCAAAATTAAGTCAACAACCTCGATCACAATATTGTATACGCCATTGCTCCCTTTTTGAAATATACGTGACAGTTTCTAAATAATATCTACAACGCAGTGCCATTAATATGTAAACAATAACGTTTGGTTCATTTTTCATAACAATGTATACGCGTGGTCTTAGCGTTGCTCGTAATTTACAAGAAAAGGCGACAATCATTTTTATTTTTTTATGAATCTACCCTCAAATGAATGAAGTATAAGAGATAGATGCAGATCAAATATTTCATATTTGTCTACGTCACGCATTGCAGCTGTGAACACGTATTTTTATAATGGGTGATCATCAATTACCATATCGTATTTCGACATATGAGAAACATAAAATTATTATTTTGAAGGAACAGGGAGCCTCAATTTCGGATATTTCAAATGAGTTGGGAATCACAGTAAGTAAATATTCTTTTCTTTTAACCGACTTCAAAACAAGAGGAGGTTCTCTATTTGGCTGTTTTTTTATTTTCATTTTAGCGTTCTGTACCTGTAAAGGAAGTCTTATAAGTTCACTTTGTTGTCCGTCTGTCGTTCTGTCAGTTAAGACTGTGTGATAATATTAGACCTTCGTCTTTTGCGAACTGGCCTTATACTACGAAGTGCAAAATTCGAACTTCGTATCGTGCCATTCCTCTCACGCTAATAGTATTTAATACAAGAGCGAGCAAGACGATGCGATACGAACTTCGATTTTCGAATTTCGGAGTAGCCCCCCTGATCTGAAACAGATTTTTTTCCGATTTAAAGCAGCTTGTCACTACATAATGTTTTTATGTTTATTTGGGTACAAACGGTACAATTTTACCTATTTAAGTACATCTAATGTGCTTACATCTAACATTACTAACATTACCAATAAAAGCATAACCCTCCTTCGGAAGTTAAGTAAAAAAAATAGTTTATTTATACTTATTTATTTTTTATGTACCTTTTGCAGAGAAAAACAGTATATCTATGGCTTCAACGGTGGGAAGAAGAGGGTAACGTTGAGTGTCATAAAAACGATGGTCGTCCACGAAAGACTACAGCTACGCAGGATCAAGAAATAGTCAGTAGAGTTGAGGCCAATGGATTTGTTAAACTCAACGATCTAGCGACTGCGTACGAAGTATCATCTTCTACGGTTCGTCGGCGTTTACGTTCGGCAGGCTTACATCACAGAACTCCTGCGCGTAAGCCTGTATTAACTGAACGTCATAAGCAGCAGCGGCTTCAATTTGCTCGGGATTACCTGGACTACGACTTCAGCAGCACTATTTTTTCAGATGAAAAAGTTTTCGTGTCATCTGCTGATGGGCGCGTAACATTATGGCGCGCCAGTAATACGCGGTACTTAGAGAAAAATATAATCCCGTCGAGAAGAAGTGGTAGGATAACTTTCGGAGTTTGGGGTTGGATGGCTGCCGGTGGTCCAGGTGAATTGGCCGAAATTAGCGGCCAAATGAACAGCCTGCAATATATGGAAATCTTGGAGGAGGTCTTGCTGCCTAGCGTGGACGTATATTTTTCACAATCCACACCTGTATCATTCGTGCAAGACAATTCGGCGGTCCATAATTCTCGAGCCTGCAGAGCTTGGTTCAGTCGCCATGGTAACACAGTAAATTTAATACATTGGCCGCCAAAAAGCCCTGATCTAAACCCCATAGAGAATCTATGGGGTTTGATGGTCCAGCAATGGGACAGCAATCAATCGAGAACTAAAGAAGCTCTTGTAAATCATGTCTATGAGATATGGGAAAGTTTTAGAGGGAGTGATACCTGCTTCAATATGGTTTCATCAATGCGAGAAAGGTTACAAGATGTTATTAATGCTGGAGGTGGATAGACACGATTTTAGTACAATTGGCGAATAATTTGACTAAATATTATTTAAAATCAAAAGAAATTGTTACATATTTTGAATTATTGTTTAATTATAGAGAGAATAAACAGTTTTTTTTTCATAAATTGTTTTTTATTGACTTTTGATTAACGTTAGGTGTTTGGATGTGTCACACAGAATAGATGTGTTATGGGAATTAAGACATAGGATAAATTCGGGAAAATGCAAAGTTATATGCTGATTGAAATAGGCTTATTTTTTCCCGGGAAAGTGCAAAGCTCCCGCGAGATAGAAATAATTATTTAGATCGATATAAAAAACTTTCACTAATAGAAAATCTACAGTTCTTGACTGACATTGGATAACTACTTTTCCCCCGGGAAAACGCAAAATTCTCGGGGCACAGAAATAAGAGAATTCTACATTTAGACAGATCAAAAATCTTTCACTCATAGAAAGCTGCACTGTTTTTGATTGACGTAAGCTGCTTTTATCCCGAGAAAGTGTAAGGTTTCCGCGGGATAGATGTAAGTTAACTTTTTTGACCTATTTTGAAAATTCTTAAATGTCAATCAAAGGCAGTGTATTTTTCTAGTAGTAATAATAATAATAATAATAATAATCGTTTATTGATAAAACTGTATTACATAAAGTAGTAGTGAAAGATTTTTTTTAAATCAGTTCCGAAATTGAATTCACTTACTTTTGTCCCGCGGGAATTTAAATGTTAGAAAAACCATTCTATATCCTTTCCCTGGACTCAAACTGTCTATATACCAAATTTCATTCAAATGGGTTCAGCGGTTAGGTATATATCCCCATACAAACTTTCACCTCCCTTTTTGCCCCCTTAAAGGGTGATTTCTGAAATAAAAACCACCTATGTCCTATCCCGGCATTCAAATTATCTGTATACCAAATTTCATCAAAATCGGTAAAGCGGTTTAAGCGTTAAGAGGTAACAGACAGACAGACAGACACACTTCCGCATTTATAATATTAAATATATATTGAAGAAAGAAGAAAAGAAGCTCTATATCTTGAACCGTAATAGCTAAACATTTCTGTGGCCGCTATAACAACATATACTAATTTATATATATAATATAATATAATAAAATAAAGTTAAAAACTACATACAACAAACGTGCTTTTTCAGCGTTTTGATCTCCGGCGACGGTTGCTAGGTGACAGCTGTTATGCTGTTCAGACGTTTACCTAGCTATAAGCTTACGATTTTGGTGCTTACAGTGTGGCGATTTTTTACTGAACAGTATTTAAAAATCTCTGTACAGAGATAAGGAACCCTTCACAGACGAGTCCGACTCGCACTTGACCGGTTTGTATAATGACTTAAGAAATGAACAAAAATGTTCCAATCATTGTATTGGTATACATTGTTATGAAAAATGAACCAAACGTAATTGTTTACATATTAATGACACTGCGTTGTAGACATTATTTAGAAACTGTCATGTATATATCAAAAAGGGAGCAATGGCGTATACAATATTGTGATCGAGGTTGTTGACTTAATTTTGCTATAAGTATCGTGTACATTATTGTGGTGTTTTTTTTGGATACAATGTTTTGAACGTTATGTATGTGTATTTAGTTAGGAAATCTTACATAGATATATTATTTTGCCAATTAGGAAACGTATATATATTAAGAGGCTGACAACACCTAATTTTGTTGAAATTGATGTCATTTAAACAGTTTTTTAAGAAAAACTGTTTGTTCTAGCACATCAAAAAATTATATGTTAATAATTCATCATATTTCAAAGACCGTGGACGGACTCGATACATAATTGGACGAAATCGGCTCGATAGAAAATAATTGCAAAGATAGGTCTTAAAATCATCATTAAACGGTTCTATGTCTTTATTTTTTTGGCGTATGCATCTGCAATTAAAAACATGAAGTCAACATATTCATACCTAAACCGCTAACGAGTCATATTTCACAAATAATCCACAGTTTTTTTTTAATTCAATATTTGCCCGATAAATTTCAATATACCCGGCTGCCCAGCCATAGCGGCATCTCGTTTACTCCGATACAAATAGACAGTGTGCGCCGACGTTGGTGTTGACAGCGTCTTAATGCTCGTGACTGTACTGCTCATTTCAATTGGCCATATCATTTAATAAATAAAAGAGGTTGATAAGTGGTAATTGTTTACGAAATTACTATTTCAAATCACCTGTTCGGTGCAATACACCTAACACACGCGTTAAGGCCGCGTGCGCACTGTCAGCAATCAGCAATCGGTTCATTGATCGCCGCGACCTAGTTATATTATTAGTGTATAATAGTTAGTGCATTTTTGGAAACAGTCGCGACCGGGTGCATTCGAATAATTATAACATTTAACATTTTCAACATTCTTAACTAACATAGTTGTAGTGGACTTTATACTAGAGTTTAACATTTATTCAATAAACATCTCTTTACTTCTCCAGTCGAAGTTTAAAATCTCTACCGCAATCCCCGCACCGCACATTGGTCCTTCGAACTGTTGGTCTCTTCGCGCGTTATATCGTTTGTCGGTTTGCGGGTGAAGTGTAAGAACTGGTGAACATTTGAGTGTGAGGATTGCAGTGCAAATCTTGGAGGAGTAAACATACGAATCGACGGGTAACGCTTTCGATATCGACACACCAAGAAGAGAGCTTCAAGTAAGATCTTTCTTATTTTACTAACACTATATAACAATCGAGATGGCGAGCGTGATTCGACAAGAAGAAATTGTACAGAGCATCCAAGTGCTTTTTACTAATTTTAAGAAAGATGGTTCGGAAAGGAAGTCGAAGCCGGAATACTTTAGAAGAATTTTCACAACTTTGACAACTTTGTGGAACGAATTCCAATTTAATCATGATAACCTTAACGTGGAAGAAAATTTGAATCATCCATATTTTATCAATTCTACATACGAAACAACAAAGGAAGCATATTTAAACTTTAGAGACTCTTTAAGTAAAGGATATCAACAGGCAAAACTAACTCAAACAGAGCCAGGGCAAGCACTCGAGATGGAATTTCGGGATGCGGATGAAGAGATAACATTTGGGGATGGAAAAGACACTCAACAGAATAAAACAGAGACAGGCACATCCAGTAAGGTGGACGAGATGTATCGCAAACAATCCGCTAACATGAAAGCGTTTGTAAGAACAGTTAACAATATTAATGTCGATATATTGACAGATAAGTGGGAATTGGAAGATGCGCTCAGATCATTACAATCACGTTGGTCAGTAATTGATTCTTTGCATGTGGAGATAGATAGTGAAGCAGTTAAAACGGATTTAGTCTACGAAACAACCTTTATCAGACATGAGACAACATTTAACAGTCTAAAAAGAGACATAAACAAGAAGATTTGGTCGGTGGCGCACAGGGAAAAATCTACTCCTATGCTGGAAATCCCTACTTTCCATGGCAATTATAACACTTGGGTTTCGTTTAAGGACTTGTTCACTGAAGCCATACATAAGAATCCTGCATTGTCCAACGCACAGAAGATGCAGTTTTTGAAGTCTAAAGTAAAGGGCGAAGCCGAAAGACTTATTCAACATTTACAAATAAGTTCCGATAACTATTTTGTGTGCTGGGAGATTTTAAATAATCGCTACAATAACTTGAAATTAATATTTACTTCTCACATTAACCTTCTATTTGGGATACCTATTATGCAACAACAATCCATGGTTCAAATAAAGAAAATGCATGATACAACCACTGAGTGTTTACATTCTATAAAGAATTTAGGCGTTGACATAAGTACTTGGGACCCGATCATCGTTCATATTTTATCGCAGAAGTTAGATCCCGAAACACATATGGACTACATCCAATCATTAAAAAACTCGCGCGAATTACCCATTCTTCAAGAGCTATTAGATTTCCTGGAAGGAAAATTTACGAGTCTCGAATCATCTCGTAAAAGACAGGAACCTGCAACTCAAAAGACATACTTTCAGCAACCATCAACTTTAAACACACGTAAATCATTTCAAACCCAGAATAATCGAACTTATTCTAACAATTATCAACCTAATAACAGGGTCAATCGCGGTCAACACACTTCAACGATTGCGAAAACATTTCATGCGTCCAGTATCAAATGTCCGCTATGTACAAATCCGCATGGAATATACAAATGCCGCGCATTTTTGCAAATGCCAGTGGAAAAGCGATATCAGACAACGAACAAACTAGCACTTTGCGTTAACTGCTTATTTAGCCATAATGGAAACGCATGTAACTCAACAAAAGTATGTCATAAGTGTACGGGTCAACATAACACATTATTACATGAAGCATTTGTCAAAAGCGCAACATCAGCAGGGCAGTCAACGACCTCATCACCGTCAGCGAACGCGACCATTTCTAAGCATCAATTAGAAAACACAACAAAAACAGATCAAAGCCACCAAGAATATAATAAAGAGATACTTTTAGCAACAGCTCAACTAAAAATTCGTGCAGCTGATGGGACCTACCATGTCATGCGGGCCCTTATTGACCAGGGCTCTCAAATTTCACTTATTACGGAACGTGCCTCCCAGATTTTGAATTTAAAACGAGAAAAATGTAATGGTGTTATTTATGGAGTAGGACAGAAAGAAAACAACTGTAAGGGAAAACTCTACATACAATGTACTTCAATATACAATGACTTTACCTTCAACCAGGAAGTAATCATTATGAACAACTTAATCAAGAGCCTACCAAATAAAACTTTTTTGAAGCCTTCGTGGTCGGTCATACAGAACATAAATCTTGCAGATCCCGACTTTTATATAAGCAGACCCGTGGATTTACTATTGGGAGCTGATGTTTACTCACATATCCTTCTCAGCGGTATGATTAGAAGTGAGGATGCCTCTCAACCAATGGCACAACAAACGCAGCTCGGTTGGCTTCTGTGTGGTAGTGCTCAAACCTACCATTGTAACGTAGTCATAAACAATTTGCAAGACATAAAACAATTCTGGGAGGTAGAAGAGATAGCCGAGGAAGGTAACCTATCTCAAGAAGACATTGAATGCATCAAACATTATCAAGAAAACACGGTACGAAACTCCGATGGCAAGTATGTAGTCCGCCTTCCAATGAAACCAAAATTTGAAGAACAACTTGGGGAATCAAAAACAAAAGCTATAGCTCAGTTCAGAAACATAGAAAAGAAATGTCAAACGCAAGAAAAATTAGCTCAAGCCTATAAAATATTTATGAAAGAATACAACGATTTAGAACACATGAAACTCTCAACAAATCACTCGAAAATTGAATGTTATCTACCGTATCACGGGGTTGAACGCACAGATTCGCTTACAACAGGATACAGGGTTGTGTTTAACGGCTCCTCAAAAACAACTAGTGGAAAATCTTTGAATGATTTAATGTATACGGGACCCAATTTGCAACAAAATTTACAAACATTACTATTGAAATGGAGACAATATGAATTCGCCTTTACATCTGATATCGAGAAAATGTACCGACAAATATTTGTTAACGAAATCGACCAACAATTACAGAAGATAGTTTGGAGAGAGAGCCCAGAACAAACGCTGAAAATATTTCAATTAACCACGGTAACATATGGTACAAAAGCAGCACCTTTCTTAGCCATGATGACACTTCGAAAATTAGCAATAGATGAGCGGCAAAACTATCCTGAGGCCTCCCAAGTATTGGAAGAATCCTTTTACATGGATGATTTAGTGCATGGTGCTCACTCAATTGAACAAGGGAAGAAACTCGTTACCGACCTCAATAACTTATTAAAAAGAGGAGGATTCAACCTGCGAAAATGGTCTTCAAACAACGAAGAAATATTAGAAAACATTAAAACAAATCAAGACAATGAGGGCACGGTCTTTAAATTCAAAACAGAAAATACATCTAAAACACTCGGCTTGTATTGGAACCCAACTACTGATAAATTCACATTTAAATGCAACATAACAAAACTTTCATCCAAACCAACAAAGAGAAAACTCCTTTCTGAAATCTCGAAATTATTTGATCCCTTAGGCTGGTTAGCCCCATTAAGCACTAAGCTAAAAATCATATTTCAAAAAGTGTGGCGAGAACAAACACTCTGGGATGAACAAGTATCAGATGACATTTATATAGAATGGGAGAAGTTACAAGCGAACATCAATCACATAGATGAATGTGAAATACCGAGGTGGATACAATGCAATAAGTCTGATGTAATCGAGTTACATGGGTTCTCTGACGCGTCCCTAGACGCATACGCATGTGTAGTATACGCACGAACCAAGAAAAACTCTACTGTCGTATTAATCGCTGCGAAAACTAAACTTGTACCACACACCAAAACATTAACCTTACCGAAGCTGGAACTAAGCGGAGCTCACTTACTTTCAAGATTAATGAAAAAGATCAAAACAGCATTACATGAAATTAAAACGGAAACATTTGGCTGGTCAGACTCCAAAATTGTGATTGGCTGGCTACAAGGTCAATCGAGCCGCTGGAAACCGTTCGTAGCGAATCGCGTACAACAAATTAAAGAAGTGATGCCTGAAAATCAGTGGCGCTACGTTAAATCATCTGAAAACCCGGCGGATGCTGCAAGCAGAGGTCTGACTGCACCTCAGTTAAAGGATCATACTCTGTGGTGGCAGGGTCCATCATGGTTAACAACATTAAACACAGAACAAGAACAGCTGTCGAGATACGATACAACAGAAGAAGAGAAGCGATCTTATAAATCAAATGTGATACAAAATAACGTCAACGACGACATTATAAATACATTACTACAAAAACACAGCTCATTCAATAAAACTGTTCGTATAGTTGCATGGATATTGCGGGCATTGACACCAAAGCGACGCGTGCTACCTGCATATCTCACATTACAAGAATTGAAGAACGCTAAATTAGCTATTATAAAGAAAGTGCAAAACAACGAGTTCACGGCCGAGATAAAATACATTCGCAACTATAATAATTGTAACAAAACAAGCAAGCTGTTACAATTAAAACCATTTTTGGATAAATCAAACATCTTAAGAGTTGGAGGACGTCTGAAAGAAGCAAACATATCTTACGAGATGAAACACCCAATAATTATCCCAAAAAATTCGCGATTAGAAACATTACTCATCCAACAGGCACATTTACGGTCATTTCACGGAGGAGCACGAATGACCCTGTGCAAACTAAGAGAAGAATTCTGGCTAATTGGTGGTTACAATACCGTGAAAAAACACATAAGACAGTGCGTAAAATGCCAAAAAATAGACGGGAAAACACTACATCAGCTTATGGGAGACTTGCCAGCTGCCCGCATACAGGAAGCTACTCCATTTTATCACACAGGAGTAGACTACACAGGTTTTCTGGATATCAAAGCCAACAGAGGGCGTGGTAGCAAAATATTTAAGGGCTATGTAGCGATCTTTGTATGCATGGTAACGAAGGCCGTGCACTTAGAACTTGTAACAGAGCTGTCAAGTTCCGCCTTCCTGGCAGCCCTACGAAGAATGGTGGCAAGAAAAGGATCTCCACGTCACTTTTATAGTGACAACGGTACAAACTTTGTTGGAGCTAACAGAATACTTCAGGAAGAATGGCAACAACTGCGAAAGAATTTTGATGACACTTTCCTAACTGAAATAACCGATATGGAGATAGAATGGCATTTTAACGCACCTGCTTGGAGTAGTGCTGGCGGACTGTGGGAGAGAATGGTGCGTTCACTGAAACACCACTTGAAACGCGTAGTTGGTGAACAGAAACTAACTTACGAAGAATACTCCACGATCTTAGCCCAGCTAGAAGCTTGTCTCAACTCGCGACCGCTGTGTCCACTCACTGAAAGTATAGACGACTTAGATTTTCTCACACCAGCTCATTTTTTAACCGGAAGAGCCGGCGTTACAATCATTCAAACAGAAGAAGATGCGAGAACACGATGGCATTTAACACAAAAATTATTTAAAGATATTTGGAAGAGGTGGAAAAGTGAATATCTAAGTCAACTAACAGCTAGACCAAAGTGGAGAAGTCCCCAGAGAAACTGCAAGATAGGAGAAGTCGTAGTAATTCATGATGACAATTTACCAGCAGGAAAATGGGCGCTTGGGCGAATTATTGACGTACACCCAGGCCAAGACGGCTATGTAAGAGTCGTGTCATTAAAAACAAAAAATGGCATAATTAAACGACCCATAGTAAAATTGTCAATTTTACCGCTAGACCAACAAGAACAAAATAATAAACAAGAAGAGCCAGTTAAAACTGCCGTAGACAAAACGAAAAGGACAACCAAAAAGGGATGTTTCACAACAATTAGCGCAATACTTCTGTCACTCATGACCTTCATGTCCTTTTTAACAACCGGTCTATGTGTTAAAACGACAGCCGTCACCGAAAACCAAGGATTATACTTCGATAGAATGGGAACTATGCAATTAGTTAGAGACAATTGGAAACTAGTAGCGTACTACGACATGAATCCATTTTGGGAAGGTATGTCAGCCTACGAAAAATATAACAACCAACTCGAAACCATATGTAAACAAGTGCAAACCCTATCGCATTGTGACGTCATCACACTACAATTACGTCACGCGTATGACGAACTTCAACATTACAACAGTATCCTGATGACTCATCAATTGAAACAGAAGACACGCAGGCGCCGTGGGCTAGTCAACGGTATCGGTTATCTTGCAAACTCGCTATTCGGTGTCCTAGATGACCGATTTGCGGAACAATACCAAAAAGATATTGGCCTTATCCGAAATAAAGAGAAACATTTAGCGACTCTGTGGAAAAATCAAACGTCAATTGTAGAGGCCGAATACAACATGCTCTTAAGAACTAAAGACACTATACAAAAACAACATAAGCTGATACACCAACATTTACTTAATTTAGAAAAGGGCACAAACGCTATGCAAAAGGAATTGACAAACGCTGAATGTATAGCCCAATTCTCAATCATCGCTTTAGCAAGTAATAATTTACTAAACCATCTTCGGATTATTCAGGATACTTTACTAGAAACTGTTACCAACGTTTATAATGGAAAAATGAATATACACATCATAGATCCACAACAACTTCAACGTGAGTTAAACATTATTTCTAGACAACTACAGAGCGATTTGACCCTTCCCATCGACAACACACAAACCAATTTACATTCTATCTACCACCTATTGAAAATTAAGGCAAGAATTACTGATCAATATATGATATTTGAGATCCGCATTCCACTTATAAATCGAGATACTTATGACTTTTATAACATTATTCCCTTACCCCATTGTTCAGGAAGAAACATGATATCCATTGTACCGATTGAAAAGTATATTGCGATTAATTTACAAAAAGATGCATACCTACCTGCATCTGAACAAGATTTGGAACATTGCGCTTTACGTGAACCACTTACCTACATGTGTTATTTAAAAACACCCATCCACAAGATGAATTCCGATAAAGATCTGTGCATTAAAGATGAAAATGATAACAACAATTGCAAAACAAACGTAGCTGGATGCGAAAACAAATGGATAAACCTATCAAAAATAAACCAATACTTATACTTTTGTTGTGATAAGTGTCCGATTCGCACATTATGCAGAGATCAGGTTACGACTACAACGTTGACAAAAACCAACATAATTAATATACCAGACAGTTGTGTAGTAAAAACAGATAATTTCACGATACAAACACATAAGAGTATGGAGAGTAAGGTAAACTTGACCTTCAACATATTAGCTCCAGAAATAGATCCCATTAACAACATCATCAATATCACGCTGCAGCACATTGGCAATAACAGTTTGCAAAACGAAGACAAAAATGACCAAGAAGAGTTAAAGAAGATCGGGGAAAAGATAAAAGTACTGCAAGACAATCAGCCCCTCCTTGAAAGCTATTCCATTCACGACGTGCATCATTACACAGCTATATACTGCCTGTGGGGTGTGCTGAGCATCATAGTGATTGTCTTCGTGTGGCGGAGAACGAGCTGTCAATGGAAACCATTGGCAGCCTCAACACCGGAGGCACAGGTCCCAGAAGAGGCGGCAGCAGCGACGAAGGATGGAGCAGGGCCGGCGCCCCGTCAAGGCCCGCAGTCGACGGCCAGCAACAATAGTGATAAGTGTAGTGTTAGTGCGCGATATCGAGAAAAAAAGTGTAGTGATAATGAACCAAACAGTGCGCGAGTGAAAATTCGGGACTGTCATGAAGATAATGAAATGATCGAATTAAAACAAATCGATCGGGGAACCTCCCCATTTTATAATAAAATTTATTTCGTAAAGTAATTTAGTACATAAATGCAAACATTGTTTGATCATCTTGTCAATTCTCATCTTAATTTCAACTCATCTCATCGTTTGCCCCCGGCAAGATGTTCGGTGCAATACACCTAACACACGCGTTAAGGCCGCGTGCGCACTGTCAGCAATCAGCAATCGGTTCATTGATCGCCGCGACCTAGTTATATTATTAGTGTATAATAGTTAGTGCATTTTTGGAAACAGTCGCGACCGGGTGCATTCGAATAATTATAACATTTAACATTTTCAACATTCTTAACTAACATAGTTGTAGTGGACTTTATACTAGAGTTTAACATTTATTCAATAAACATCTCTTTACTTCTCCAGTCGAAGTTTAAAATCTCTACCGCAATCCCCGCACCGCACATCACCTTTTGTGCGGTTCAACGTCATCGGTACTAAAAGTTCGAACCCTGGACATATACTTTCGCTTACGCATTTTGATTTGAAATTGTGAAGATTATTTGCTTTCGCGGCTTTATTAAAATAAATAATTTTCTGATTTGATAAATAGATTGGATAGATCATATACAGAGTTAAGTATATTTACCTTTGTAACAACCTTAAATCATATCAACGCCTCAGTAACCACCCAAGAGCAATGGTCGATAGTGTCGATTTATGGCATGGTGAATGAGCCAGGGATCGTTACCGGTATTCTTACTACCGGTTTAAAACTAGGCAAAATAATGCATAACAAGTCTGCTAAAGCTCTGATTAATGGTATAATCAATACCAGTATTCAAATATATTAGCGGTTTTGCCAATTAACAACAATACCTCTATTTGATACTTTATCGATAAAACCATTACTGGTAATACCTGTCAGTGTCAAGTACAAGTATTAGTAGACACTTCAGCCAGCCATGAGCAATGTTATCGCGTCACGTTAAACTATTGCGCCTATTTGTTGCGTTTTAGTAATAATGTCTAATTGACATCTTACCTTTCAAGTGCAATTTTAATAGCAGTATACATTGAATACATCTATTTAATATTGTAAATAGTAATATCGCGATAAGCACAAAAGCGAAATGACGGCAATACCTCCAATTTTCTTTACGGTTATGGTTTGAAAATTTATACAGGGTTATTTGTAATTCACTAGCATCCTTTTAAACCTAAACTCCTACCACTTAAACAAATGTTTTTTGTTTTACGGCTTTTGTCATAACTTAATATTTTTGGCGTAATAACGTTTTGAAAATTTGAGACTAACTCTTACTTTTACGATACTCTATGCCGCATTCATTGCCCGCCACGACCGCGGCGCGTGGCCCCGCCCTCGAATTTCATAGAGTACGAAGTTGTGCTAGAAGTATTTATTTATTATTATTATTTATTTGTATGGAAAAAAAAGTGCTTCATTTTAAAAAGTCGTAAATCAAAAAACATTTGTTTAAGTGATAGGAGTTCAGGGTTAAGAGGATGTCAGTGAATTACAAATAACCCTGTATACAGGTATTAAATAAATCCGTTCTACAATCCCTGGTTTGAGCTGTGACTGTAACTTAGGCTGGGCTCTACCAGGCTATAGCAGGCACGGGCAGTGCCCTCTTTTCACCTTCAGCGCAGATGGCGCGTCTGCCCACAGAACCCTGAACTCAATCGCGACCCGTGCCTCGCTGTTTATGTACTCAGACGCTAACTCACGCGGTTTACTAATGTTTTGGCGATAAACTTTTCGCAAAATGATTCATTTGGCAAATATTTCATTTCCCATATGTTTATTTTTTCTGAAGCTGTAAACTTTTCAGGATTGTTATAAAACAAACCTAACCTAACCTCTACAGGATAGTCCTGAAATATATCCTGAATAGTTTACAGTTTCAGAAAAAATTAACATTTGGGAAATGAAACATTTGCCAAATGAATCAGTTTGCGAAAAATAATTCGCCGAAAAGGCAGTACACGAACTCACGCAAATAAGCCTATAGTTTACTTCAAATAGCGTTTATGGAAACGAAAAGGAGTAAAGTGCCGAGGATCCATAAATCTATACCAGTGAAATTATGTTTTTTTTTTCAGGAAAAACAAGCTATTTCGATGAATAATAGTGTTTGTTTTCTAGAGATTTAGTTGATGAAACTAAGACACTTACGCATGATTGCTTTAATGGCCTTGTTTAGTGCTTCAAAGCCTTAAGGCCACCTATTGCTTACTTTTTATTTATTTTTTCCGTGTACTTGTTTTTCTGTATCGTTTTCTTTGTGGTGGACAATAAAGAGTTATTGTATTGTAAACAGTGTACAAGTAATCGAGATTGGTTTTTGGAGTCTTTTTGTACCGTGAAATCCATATATTTCATACTAAATACAATCTGAAACATGGATGCACAGAAAAACACAGAAAAAAGACCAGCGCTGGGAATCGATCCCAGGTCCTCAGCATTCCGTGCTGCGTGCTAAACGCCTACACCACCACTGGTCTTTTTTCTGGGTTTTTCTGTGCATCCATGTTTCAGTTTGTATTTAGTATGAAATATAAAAGTAATCGTTTATAAATTTCAGGGATGGCAAGCACACCGATGGTTTCAGCTTGAAAACATGCATGTCGACGCCCATTTTGTGATTATCTCTCCAATCTTCTGCAAACTGGGCTAAATACGAGATATGTGTGTTGTGACTGTGACGCTCGACAAATACCTACTTAAGCATCACGTTTTTTCTAGTTGTTAATTGCTTTTAGTTTTGATAGCTTTACTCTTCCCATTTTTAGTAGTTATCCAGCCCTTCGTGAATGTATTAGTAGCCTGCTACCAGCCTGACAATTTATCATAGCTTTGATAATATTGCTTTATGTGTTTACTGTTGTTTACACCCCTATACATTTATTTCTCATGCGTATAGGCTTCCAAGCTTCTATTTATTCTAACAATATTCTAACGCTTATTCTGCCTTTTTGTTATTTCTTTTGCTGGGTATTATGAGGATTACTTACATTATTTTAGTAATTGTATTATTTTTTTGCAATATTATCTTTTAATGCTTTAATTATTAGGTAAGTATATTAAAAATGATTACATTTTAAAACGGTTCATATTCATTTCTATATGTAAATGCTGTAGAGATCAACTATGGTCTGGTTAACACCAAAGACAGAAATCCAAAAATGAAAATGTGATTTTTACTCGATGGCATTAGTTTAGAAAAACTCATCAACATATATTTATATTGTATAGTAGGTAATTGATGCAGTAAAACAAATTAAAATCCTCTACTTGATTTGAAGTCCATCGACCGACAGCCACAGTATAAATATAAGGCAACGATAGGAGGACATTTTCACTCCAGTTTTCCTCAATGGTGACCGCTGTTATTCAGGATTCAATATGCTACTGTATAATTGAGAACAAGGACTTTAATAAATAATTTTATTTGCAATGGTATATCCTTGCAAAGATCTTCACAAGTTAAATTTCATCATAAAAGGTTAAAATCTAAAACTGATTTGGAACACGTGATTTATAACCACTATTCGTCAAGTGTGTATCAGATCTATGAGGCGCTCTTGGGCTCGACGCTTGTTACGTAGCGAAATTTACCATGTTTTTTAATACTACACAGTGATGGATGGAGTCATTGTTTTCCCGACTATATCAATGTTATGGTGTAAAACCAATATTTTTGTCCTGTCTGCCCTAATCGACCGTCGTATAAGATCATTCTCAAACATCTATAAAAGTGGTCAAACATGGACGGTCAATAGTGATGTCACTTCTGTAAACAGGCCCGGCCGTTAAATCCGTTGATTGTATTACGAACTGAGAAATGTCGGCTACTGAATGTCAGTATATCAGAGGTGCCTTTGATTATTTTTCTACAAAATGTATATTCACTGGCAACTGTGGCGCCATTCACAAGAACTGTGCCAGAAGTGTGCTTAGTAAAGATTACGTACACTTGTACAAATGTGAAGTGCGAAACAATGGAGCTTCCAAACAAAAACCAGTTTGAATCGACTTTTAGCAAGGACATATGACTAAACCTATAGTAATTCACATTATTTCATATAATATTGCCATTTATTAATATCTTAGCGATTGAAAATTCGCATTAATCAGAAAGTTTTATTAGAACCGTTACCGTTATCGGGTTTTCTAACTTGCCCAGTTGTGGATAGATAGATATACATATTGTGATAATTGATTGTCACGAAGTAAATACCGGCCTTTGAAAACTAGGACAACACGGCAACAGCGACCTATTCCCTTGGTTTACAATTAAACTACTCTGCGTGTCAAGCCAGCTTGTGTCGGTTTTTGAAAGACATTTGACAGACATGACTTAAACCTTATTGTTAAAGTGTCTAGTTCAGCAGAATACAATAGATTCTTCGTAAGACTGATTGAATCTGTCTGTTTGTTAAAATTGATCTTCCAATAAATTTTGATAGAGTTCGTGCGACAGTAAAGAATGGAAAACAATCGCTACGTTTAAGCATTTTACGTCAAAAATTTACGCTTGTTAATAAAGTGAAGCCCTCGTTTAATTTAAACCATACATAAATACCGCTTACCTGCACTACATGTTTGAAGAGGGTATAATATGGATGGAATTAACGAATTTGGAGTAAAAATTTAACATTGTCTAACTTTGTTAGATACGAGAAATTATCCTATGCCAGCTAAGCGGATTTGCATTATCCCCGACGATATGAAGCTTTCGATCAAACTAGAAGTAAAAGCGTGTATATTCACCCGGTGCAAGGCAACCATGTCAATTTGCTTATGAGATAGAATACGCAGGTGCTAGGTAGCAACAATTTTTCACGGATGCACCCTTACATTGTCAGCATTTTACTCAGTGATAGATAACAGTGATGTCACGAGCAGAAGTCACTGGAAAATTGAAGGAGTGCAAATTCGTGACCTCAGAGTCTCGTGCAACATCTGACGCAACTTTACCTCGACCTTGCACCATTGACAATTGAACTAAATTTGTTTTTAATTACTTACCCGTTTAATTATACGGTTGCTGATATCGGCAGGCATAATCCATAAGGCATACCTACACTACATATAGTCCACATATACAATACAATAAAAAAAGGTTGACTGGTAGAGATCCCTTAAAGGGATAAGTTCGCCTTTGTACATGCATTTCAACGGTTGTCAATAATGTATTTCTTTTTTTCCTTATTTTTGTACAATAAAGAGTTTACATACATACATACATACAATACAATGACTCTTTATTGTACTCCAGAAACAGTAAGCGATACAGAAAACAGATACACAGAGAGAAAGTTACAAGGTAAGCAATAGGCGGCCTTATCGCTTAAGAGCGATCTCTTCCAGGCAACCCTTTAAACAGAAAGAAGGAAGGACTAGTTTACAGCAGGTGGTGCATCAACAGTGGATCAGAATATTATAAACGCAACAAAAATAGTACATATACGACTGTTATTAAAAATATTAATTAACGTGTTGTTAATCTTGAATTCGCGATATTTTGAAGAACCTTGGCCCACATCGTTGTATCCTTACGAGCCGTCAATAAGCCCATACGTCTTGTTATAATTTTAAACAAAACAACAGACTAAAGTATACAATTTAGAGTTGATTGAATATGGTCGTCAGTCACATCAAAGTAAGCGTTTTGCTCTTTCCTACGTTTGCTAGGCAGCAAAATAAACACAGACATACTTGCTGCTCTTATGGGAAAACATTTTGGATCGAAACCAAAATCGATAATAAATAATTTTGAATAATGTATAGTCGACCAACAAATTCCTTTACCACCCTAAGCTGTGCAATCGGTCTTATTGTTTTATTTTTGATGGAGGGACTGACACAAAAAATTATAAAGCACTTGGTCATACACAAAAAATTTAAATCGATTGTACCGATGATTCTCAAACATACAGGATGTAATCAAAATGGTGATCCAAAAGTAGCGTTCCTTACTCAGTTAATGCTGAGCAACATAATGCACTAACTCATTTGTTTTAATTAGTCTTATTAAATTTGAGGTGGTATACATTGAGTTGGTGATTTCATGGCAACAAAGTATGAACATCCCAAATTATATCAGACTCATTTTAGCAATTGAGTTAATGCATTTAATTTCTTATATTTGGGTATGTTCTATTCCAGTGCCCTTCTGTTCTGGTTTATAATAAACACCGATAAAATATTTTTAAACTGATAGCACTTTATTGGATTTATTTTTAGGTAACATCATAAAACTTTTATTACCAGTTATTTATTATAACAGCAATGTCTTTCAATATTATCAATGTTATCTAAGGCGAACAGTATAAGTAGTGCAAGTGGATTCAGTGTTTACAATCGCCTTCCGAAATCGATAGTCAATACGGCATTGACCTACTCCCTCGATTAAATTTAAATAATATTCGCTTGTCTGCAAAAATTTAAAACGTGGTCGGACATAATTTTGAGTGTTGTCCTTAAATCTACAATTGTGTTTTTTAATAATTAAAGAACTTGCAGAGGTTTTTTTTTTAAGACTAACACACACAAATACCATGTGTTTTACTATATTGTTCGCCGTTTAATCTTCAGTGTATAATATTGTATCTATCTCAACACATCACGCGCCCAAAACAATGCCTTAAATATGTATAAATGTTTTAATTGGCGTGCCTAAATAACATCTCAGGCATGTCTAATTTGTTTACTTGCTGCCTATTGTTGCTTACTAAAGACCGTTTACTAAGTTTTCCTCAACTTACAAAAAGCTTTGTTTTCCACTGAATTCATTCGATCAGCTTATACATTTTAATAAGATTTTTAGGATTCATTGATTCAGGGTGGATATTGTTTTTCAATAAGTTTCGACTCCAGTTTAAGGACCGTTTACATTTGGATTGAAAGTTTAAGGTTCAACAAACTACAGATTATTTATTGGCCTTTCGTGTCAATAGGTACTACATTGTAATGCAGGAAGCTCCGTTTTATTTCATACCAGGATGTACAAAAGTTAAAAATTGTTTAAATATCATTTAAGAGAGATATTAATGGCGCAATTTATTTTCTTTCTCTATACAAAAACACATTAGGCAAAAATTAGGTTTTGCTTTCTCCTAAAAAATGTTTTTCCCACTTATCGCCGATAAGAAAATGTCGTTAATTTTGTCTAAATCCACCCGAATCCTTGACCGAATAACGTCGATGTCTTCGGCGGCCGTCTGTCGTGTTTATTGGCTCGTTTACGTGAAAACGAATTAAAATCTTACAGCATAAATCCCTACTGTGCTCCCGTTACAAAATAGTTCGACGATAGGTACCCACTGCGATGTCTGCGACATTTATTCTAAGATTATGTTTAGTTTTCATAATGTTTAAATCCATTCAATCTTTTCCTTAACTACTTAAGTGAAGTTTATACGCATTCACTTAACTTTATTTTCTCCAAAATTACCACATAAACAATACGATAAGAACGTACTACGCATCACGAACTAACAACCGGTTCATCGTATGATGCTGAGAGTAGATTTTATAAAAATAAACTGAATTGGCGTAGGTGAATTAAAGTAGTAGGTATAATTAATTCCGCCGCGTGGACCGAAATTTATATTCACATCTTTATCACATAACTAAATTCGCATTTGCGTAAAACGTGCTTCGGTATTATTTCTTTTCTAGAATATTCCAGTTAAGAACGCGGAAAGAGTAGTCTCACTTTTTTGACGTTTCCCGTTGGAAGACCTAGTGGTTTACAGAATTTATCGTTGACATCCCATTACACCGTCTGGATTAACATTCACAAGGTCAAATCGATATTACAAGCGTTAACGATGTCACAAATTTGCGCTCTTGGAGGTTATGCTCGGAAATAAACCTCGTGGACAGGACCGGGCTAAGTATTTTACGTAGGCACGAAAATACGGAACTTTCTAAAGTGAACATCTATCAACTAATTTATTTTTTTAATGTAGTGACAATTAGTCTCGGATCTTAAACATCATTGTTTTGTTCTCTTAATACTTGAGATTGTAATCGGTCGTCACGGACCAATCTAATGTACCTACTTAAGTAAAAAGAAGTTCGTAAATTATTACTATTGTGTATTTTTGCCTGCTTGTGAACTGCGTGAGTTATACAGGGTTATTTTTAATTCACTGACATCCTCTTAACCCTGAATTCCTATCACTCAAACAAATGTTTTTTGTTTTACGACTTTTTAAAATGAAGCACATTTTTTCCCATACAAATACACAGAGTATCGTAAAAATAAGAGGCAGAATCAAGTTTTCAAAACGTTATTACACCAAAAATATTAAGTTATGACAAAAGCCGTAAAACAAAAAACTTTTGTTTAAGTGGTAGGAGTTTAGGGTTAAAAGGATGCTAGTGAATTACAAATAACCCTGTATTTGATTCGCTTGATACGAAATAGACGCTTACTATATTAACAAGTGACAATTTGACTATAGAGCACATCCTCTTTAGCCCTGTCCGACAAATATCTATTTCAGAAATAGCAATGTGCGTAAGATCAGTACAGGCATTGGATATTGACGCCTTGAGTGTTTTAATGCATTATCAATAACTGATGTGATAGAAACTCCATCTAGAAGTCGTTTCGTCTGACCCTATCCATGACCCAACGCATCAATGCACAACAATGCGGATAACAATCATAACTTGGCTGACATGTCCCCAATAATTTATTATTACTTGTGAGAAACTATAAACTGCAGCGAAGGCATTAATGAGCGACTTTATTAACTTATTCTCTTTAGAATGATGTGCCTACTGTGCACAATAAGGAAGTGAAAATCACCATTCAAGGTTGCCAGTTTCCTGGCTGAATACGGAAAGAAAAAAGTTCCGCAAACGTTTCTTCAATCAATATCTGGGTAATGGTGAAGTCGTCTGTTCAGAGATTAATTAAATTTAAATAAAAGTGCACTAAACACCAGTAAAGTTCTGGTTCGCATTTTTTTTTTAAATATAATGCAGAAATTTTCTTAAACAAATTAACCTAGACTAGACCTTCCGATGAAATAAGTAGGTACTTGATTAGTCCATAGGATTATGACAAATGAGTAGTATTTTTAACTTAATAAAGCTTTTTCCCCGAATTGTTCCTGTTTGGTGCCTACGTAAAATAATTTCTTCTTAAAAGTTTTTTAGTTGGATTTGGTTAGTACATATTCCTTTTGCATAAACATTAACGTTAACCGCATAACCGTTATTTTTTTATTGCGCATTGTGTACGCTATGGCTATGACGTAGTGATGATCCTTCAGATGAGACGGAATCACATTTCAGTATCTCACGTAATGCAGTTATGCTTGTTAATGTCTCGGTTGTCGAGTTGAGATCTGAGGCGGATTGTTCTAATTTTTGACACTGTAAACAGATTGTCGACCTAGTTTCCAGCATTGTTCGACGCACAAGCGCACGCGGCGCCTAGCCAAATCTATTTCGATTTTTATCTACGTGGTCCCGCGCGCGCAGTCTGCCTCTTCTCAATTTTTGCAATGTTTACTGTTTCCCCACATGCCCCACATCACGGATCCTACGCGCTCGCTGGTCTCGTAACTTTAACTAAAAATATATCGTGTGCTGATAAAAAATAATTAAAAACAAGGTTCATTGCTCACGTGTTGATAACGCTCGCAAGCGACGCCGACGCACAAACATCACCATTATTCATATTCGGCAATAATTTAGGCAACGATAAAGCTACCTTTTAATTTAAGCTTGGCTCTGAGCTCCGTTGTTATGAAACGACACAAGTAACAATGAACGAATTAGAATAGAAGTTTTTATTTTTCCTAAAATAAACAAACAAATCATGGGACAGTTTAATCCAATTCACGAAGTCCCAAACTACTTGAATGGATAAATAAAATACATACTTAAATATATATTTAACATCCAAGACTCGAGCACGAACATTCGTATTTTTCACACAAATGTCTGCCCCGATCGGGAATCGAATCCGGGACCTCAAACTTCGTAGTTAGGTTCTCTAACCACTTAGGCTATCCAGTCGTCAAAATGAATGTATGTTTTCTTCGAAAATTAACAATTTGGATCCACATTCCATGACTTGAACCGGAAAAGGCCTCGTTGAAAAGTTTCCTATAAAAATAAGTGCCTATCTCCTTGGTAATTGAAATGAGGTGAATAGTATTGAAATTAATAATTTCCTCGTAGGCACATAAATTTAAATTAGGATTAATGATGGGTGGTTTCCGGCGGCTTGGACCAGTGCCCAACTTGCTCTAAAATTGCGTCAAATCCATTTCTATATGCGGGGATTTTTTTATAGTCGCTAGAATACCAAGTCAAATCAAGGACAAAGTTACTTCCTCTGTTTTAATTAATCTTTTGTTTCTTTTCAGATTATCAACGTGACTTCCATCATTACTCGATTTCAATTCGACAGCATCCTTGTCCCGTAATTTGGTATCCCTTCCCTTGGCTGTTGCGGCTGGCCCGCAGTGTTCCAAGGTACTTATTCTAAAGAAGAAAACTTTAAAATTGGTTCTTTGTGCACCCGAATCTGACGTGAAATTGAATGAAATTAGGCGCGGGTCTCCCGCTGCGGTATACGGTGCCAAAGTTTCATAGAGCGAGTTATTTCCGTGCAAACTGAAAACTGCTGACGCGCGCGATCGGTCAAAGCTCCGTGGATGACGTCCGCCTGCCAGATTTCTATTATTGCCTAGGTTGATATTCCCTGGGAATAGTCTGCAATTTTATGTTTCCTATCGACGTTAATTTTGATTGTTTGAACATTAGGCTACTTGGGGGGGTTGAATGAATTGAATGAATAACGCGGACTCGAGCGTAACCGAACACTTGCCCTTTTCATTATGCACCCCTGCTGCATTCACTTACTACTTTTACGACACGCTTGTTCAACTCCGCTGTTGTATCAGCGAATGCGTTTGAAAGGAAAAAAACTAGGGCAGTTAGGTCGACAGGCCTCCTTGATGGTCATGAATATGTAATACTAAGTATAGAAAGCGACTTGTCCGTTAATAGCGATCACCACGTGTACAATTTCTATGTTTTCAACCACTCTAACTCTGTCGTTGATATCATTGACCTATTAACGTTAGCTATAGGTGTATATTCGTATCTCTGGTGTGGGTGTTTGGGACGATGGTAGTAATGAAGGCAACCGCTTAAATTTACATAGAATTTATATCCATAGGATTTCGATGTCCAACGTAGGCACGAATAACTGGTTGGGGCAGGTGTGCCTCCCACCGCGGGAGTGGCCGCCCTTTGTGCACCGGATTGCTGTTGCTTCCACAGATAGCTGGCGACAGTTCGTTCACTATCTTTTATATTAGATACACTAGCTAGAAAACAGCCAGTAAAATAACTTTTATTAATTTTTTCACTGAAACGTATGACTTAGGATAAGCGAATACTCAAAAAGTTTGAACCAAACAACTGCTATTACATTAATTTGGTCTTAGTTCATTTGCTGATACATGGTAACAATAACATTGCAAATTATCTTGGCAAGATCGATGTAATCTAAAACTCCTTCAGTTTAGTTGATAGAGAAGTTGACTGTTTGTTTATGCACCAGCGAGAACGGAATTCTCACAATTAGATTGACGTATGATTACATCACTGATAGTGAGCAGATATTTCAAGGGATATTATAGTGAATGATGGTGTGTGTGATGTTCCCAATCCGCATTGGGAGCTAAGGCCTGTGCCCTGCAGTGGGACGTATATAGGCTGGGATGATGATGATGATAGAATGAATGATAATATTCCATACAATACGACGTAAGCAATCGCCCGCGCACCCTAAATAACCGACATTAAAAAGTTGAGGGGAGCTAACGAGGAGTTACTGCCGGTTTAAGTTAGTAAACAATCTAATTGACGCAAACGGGCCACAATTGCTGTCGATGGCCGCAGTGCAAACGAACTGTAAACTAAATACCTATCTATTTGTGCTCTATCCATTCTAAACGTTTTGGTTAAACGCGTGCCATGTATCTTTGTAGTATCTACTCTGAGATCGTTGGTTATTCGTAGTGATGTGCAGGGTATCCGTATCCGCGGATATCCGAGGGAGAAGAAAGATCCGTACCCATTTTCGTATCCTTTACTTTTTTGGCGGATCTTTTACCTTATTAATTTTCAAACCATAGATGAAATTCTTTACAATGGTAAGTGTTTATTTTCAATTTATTTAGCCATGCTGGCCAGTAATCCAGTATAGCTATAAACGCAAGTCGAAAAATGTCGTGCCTCGCAAAACTTTAAGTGGCAGCGGCCATCGTTTCAAGGTCACGCGCACCGACACCGATAGAGTTATACCTGAGGCCGTATTGTCTAACGCTTCTGACGCTTGCCTTCGCTTTCACCATCTCTTTCTGTCATCATCTTATGCCGTTTGACAGAAAGAAATAGTAATTGCGAAGGCAAGCGTCAGAAGCGCTAGACAATAAGCCTGCTGGTTTACACTCGCGTACGAGTGGCGAGACGAACTGCGGGACGAGCCACGAGACGAGAGTGTGAACAGGCGCGCCTCACGCCTCGTCTCGTGATTTGCCTTGATTTTGACGCTCGCGTCCGGAGCGAGACGACGAGGCGAGGCGCGAGGCGAGGTGACGAGGCGAGAGTGTAAATCAGGTATAAGAAAGCTAAGATCCGTATCCGTCCGTATCCGCGGATCTTGACACCAAAATATCCGTATTCGAATCCGTAACCGCGG
The DNA here is from genome assembly GCA_947563465.1 of Archips xylosteana. Taxonomy (NCBI): domain Eukaryota; kingdom Metazoa; phylum Arthropoda; class Insecta; order Lepidoptera; family Tortricidae; genus Archips; species Archips xylosteana. The sequence goes on from OX387346.1 coordinate 1,908,712, forward strand.
ATATACAATTTTATTAACGATCATTTTAACGCCACTAGTTAGGCGATAGTGTCGTGACCACGCGGCACGGTGCTCTGATTCAGATGAGGCTTTAGTATGTTTAATATATGCACTCGAGCCAGTTGTGTCCAGTTATATCCAGTTATATGATCGTCTAAGGCATTCGTTATTCGTGATCATTAATTTGCGTCAATGTTTACTTAACGACAGATCGTTAGAAATGCAAAAATCCGCCTTTTGTTAGTTGTATGTAATGGTTTGAACATATTTAAAGTAACTGTCGTTTGAGCTCTTGTTGCATTGCATCGTACTACTGTCATAGATGGCACTATTGTGTTCAGCAGATGTCTAAGTAACATAAAAAGTGAAATACAGAGCAAACAGCGAAACTAGCTATTTTACAGGAATACGACATTGTGTAGATTTTGACAATCTTCAGGATTTAATAGTCTTTGGTACCTACTGTCAAGCTTTGCACAGAGTACATACAGTAGTAGAATAGTTAGATTGTCTAGTGAAAGCAGCAAAAATTAACTGCCAGAGCGATCCAGAATCGTAATATTTTCGGTGAAATTACGTAATTCATTTGCATACGATTAATATTCTGCGGTGATTTCCATTTGGTGTCCATAATGAGCGGAAACGAGCCAGTTTTGTTTTTCTTCGACACACGAAACGAAACACATGTGTTCCGTCTGGCTTTGATTTTTGTTTCGTCTAAAGAACTGTTGAAAGAAAAATAACCCATTGTCTTCAACATTTTAGATACTTATCCATTTTTTTATTAAAGTAGCTTTCTTTGTCTAGTCGTCGATCAGATTTTTATGCTCGGAAATATCAAGGCATCATCATCATATCCGTCAATAGTTGTACTATGCTGGACGAAGGCTTCCACCAAAGAGTTCCACAATGGCCTGTCCGTATCCAAGTGATTCCTGCGATCTTTACCAGATCGTCTGGCATCTTGTTGGGAGCCTTACAACGCTTCTTCTAGTTCGCAGTCACCACTCTAGAACCTTACTGCCTTATCGGCCGTCGGTTCTACGAGCAACGTCAAGGCGTATCAAACTTTTTTGTCGGGCTTATAATATAAATCAACCTCAAGCTCGCCGAAGGTTAGATTATGCAAATGTCTGCTTCAGTATTTATGCAGAGCAAAAGCAAACCTGTGGGTGCCTAAGCTACAACATGCAGAACAAATTACCGGTCTGGGCCGTTTGATGTCGCCCGACACCGGTACCGCCGGTCCGGCCACTCCAGGCTGGACAGAGATGAATATCTAATGCCTGACTTCGCTAGTTATAACAAATTGTCATAGTTAAATGCCGTTATCGAATCCAATTACGTTAAAGTTCTCCAAGTCTCGATAAACAGGGGAATTTATTAATGACTTCGCTTGGCTTGGCTTGTATCCAGGGATGATGAAAACGTGGCGCAATCTGCTACGTCGCACCACCCTTCTTTCTCGTAATCTAACGCCCCTTAGCTAGGAATTGCAATGACGCAACTTCACCATCACCACGTCAATGACTAACGATTTTAGCTGTCTGATGCAATTTTTATTGATATTGATATCGGACGCGTGAGGCGAAAATTGCACTCTTTATCGGCTCGATAATTGCAGGTCAATAACACACCAATAGGTAAAAGTCACGCGTGAACGAACCTACGGCAATTGAACCCTCTGGCTACGGTCCAAGTTTTCTAGCGATATGTAACCTAGTTGAAAAATCACCTTTGTATCACACTGATCTTTCTTTCAGTCGGCTGGCATAATACCCACATCAATTTCAGTTACAAGTAAGCTTTATTCTGTCTTACTGAAATATTACGTTTCCAAAAATATGCCTGCACTCTTGGATTTTTTGTAAAAAAGTTTTATAAAGTAAATTTGTGCATGTTTACGGCATTGGAATGAGATCATTCACTCTGGACAGGCGTTGAACATAATTACTGTTGCTTAAGCCAGAATTGTGGATATAACAACCACACAAATTACCTTTAATTATTCGTTGATTCATACCAGTTCGAATAAATTTTGCACTTTCTACACATGTTTCATTGATTTGCTTATATGATTTTTGTTTCGCAAAAGTGTCATGCAGTAGGTATTGTAGGTAGGATAAATTTAAAGATCTTCCATATTTGGAGAATGAGATTTTTGGATTTGTTCTTCTAATTCTTGTAACACATGATTAAGCAGGGATTAAAGAACTTAAACTATTTTGCTAGCTTGTAGGTGATTTATTTTCGTCGTAACTGTGTTTCAACTTTTTCTATTTTGCTGGTGGTTGTTTTGCTATATTTCTGTTTTGCTGATGGTAGGATTTTGTTCAGGGTCCGTCCAGATAGCTACGATTACCACCATCATACCCATTAGGCATTAACCGACCTACAGCCAAATAGCAGTGTTCGCCCTGTTGCGTTACTGTTTGAGGAAAAGATAGTCGGTGAAATTACCAGCTTTTAGGCATTTCACCTTTGTCCTCAAGATAGGCAGTTTGGTTGCCTAATGTCTGTTTCAGTCTCAGTTTTCACTTTCCCTCAGGTGGGCTGTAAGCTCGTCTGCCTACTTAATATTAGTCTTGTATAATTTCTGGTGTTCTTAAAGCTACAATTATTTTTGTTTTAAACTCGCACTATTTTTACTAATAGTTACTAATACTCCTAAGAAAGCGTTAGTTCCAGCTTTATCAAATTTATTTCATCCGAACTTTTGTAAAGTTTTGAAACATTCGCATTCAACCAAATAAGTATTATAGTCTATGTAATGTATGAGTAGCCATCGTACAGTTTTAAAATTACAATTTCATCATCAAATACTTCCGGACAAGAAGTAGTTTTTACAGCTCGACGAGTTCGTGATATGAATCTTTGTCGATGAATCATACAAGTGTTAATACATATAGTTAGGTATAGTACAGCGCCATGAATCATTATGAACTACTTTATACTAAGCAATTAGACGTAAGTTTGCGATAGCAGTACAGGAGCATGTTTTCGCAATTGCCGTTAATTTTACGCGTTTCAGTTTCGCCACGTAATGTTTTTCAGTATTAGGCTTGTATTAGGTATGCCTGTTATCAATCAATAGCCGAGAACGTAAGGTCGTCACTTCAGAACGGCTGCACCTATTTACTAATTCTTTTATTGTCATGTTTGTAAATGTCAAAAAAACTACGGTCGGCCAAGAAAGTGGCTCAGTTTTGAAAAAAGTTTCTGGGAGATCTAAATATCGCTAAGCTTGACTTTTCGAACTGAGTGAAGTGTTTAGGGCCTAAGCACACGGCGTTTTTTGAACGCGCCGTCGACGCGCGTTTTTCATTCCATTAGAACAGCCTTAAGGCCCCTAGCACACGGCGTTTTTTAAATAAAGGGGGTGATCCATTGGCGAGCAAAACCGCCGGTACGCCAACGAACTCGCGAGTCAAAGGTCTAAACCGCCAATGGAGCACTTAAAAATCTGCGAATGTTCGAATAATCGTACATATTTTTCTATCTATTAATGTTATGTAATCTTTCAATTTCTCTAACCAGCATTTTTTTCAAACGTTTGTTTTTCGTAGAATGTCGTGACAGAGTGGTAAGACAAAACGTGGGTCTCCGCTGAAAATGACCACTCTGTCACACTATTAAAAAAAAACATAATTATAAAAAAACAGTATTGGGCGTAAAGGAATCTTTAATTAGTTGTAATAAAAAAACAAATACATTTTTTTTTAAATCGTACTCTGAATGAAACCACAATTAACGATAGTTCAAAAACCCAAAAAACGGAACAATCTCGATTTGTTGTTGGTAAAAAAGAAGAACGACCCATGCACACGCTTAAATAAGTTATTGCACTATTTTACATTATAGCTACGATTGTTTTAGTCCTTTACAACTGATCAAATTCACGGCAGCAAATGGTGTAACTAATTAAAACTCAAACAATACCGAAGTTGAAATGTGATAGGCATAAAAAGTGTCTTCGGGCCATGTGGTGCAGTGTCTAGTGATCTTAGTTGCCATATGTCAGCTGTTCCGACCAAAATAACGTACTGCGCAGTACGACTCTAGTCGCGTCGCGATGCCCGTGATAACTCCGTCTAAGTATCTTATTTTATCTTCATGATTTTCGTTCTTATTCCATGCTTTAAGCAATCATAAGCTACTCCAATCTATTTTGTAACATAACACCTGATTAAAAGCACGTTAGCGAAAATTAGTGAAAAAATTGAGATTAGATAATTATAATTACGGAAATATTCCGCGACAACAGATTGTAAGATTATCGTTAAGTGTAAATTAAAAAAAAAATAAGTGCTCGATTGACTGACATTCGTATAATTTGTACATACTTAACTTACGGACTTTGGACAGCGCTAATATGAAATTAATGTTTGCATGGATAATGAAAGCGCCAGCTAGATTTTACAAGCTTATACATATAATTATAACTTACAATGTTTGTTAAGGTCAAATCTCGCAAGTCAAATTTTACACACTTCTTGTGATCGAATTGACATCAATTTCGATACGGATGTTTAGTTTAGATGACTATGCAACTACAGTCAACAAAAAGCTTTGCAACATACCTACTTACAATCACGGCTCCTTCCCAGCAAAGGGGTAGGCAGAGACATTTGTTTCCACCTGCTTCGCAGCTAGGATCGTTCCTGACATACATCTTTCGTGTTTCTTTGTTTGAAGCATCTCTCGTGTTATTGCGGATCAGGGTCGTTGTATTCCCAGCAAACGTTTTAAAGAATTTTGTGAGTTCCATAATATTGCCTTGCATTTAGTAGCTACTGTATCATGGTCAGGTTGCACATATCAAGCGCAGTCTGAAAGGTATACTTACTGCAGTCGAAACTAGTGAACAATCATGGCAGGAGGCGCTTGAAGATGTTTAAATTAATTAGCTTTAAATTGTACAACGAACAAAGTAACTTTGGCTCAGTGGCTGCTGTTGCTGTACTCTTGGCCTGACCTTTCATCAAGACACCCCCAATCTGATTATGGAATGTCCTTCTTGATCTCCCCCTTCAAACATTTTCACCTACGTTGGTCTCATATAGCTCTTTCGTAAATCTTCCTTCATCCATCCTCTCCACATGCCCAAACCAACTTAACATTCCATTCTTATAAGTACAGTCAAGAAATTTAATTCCCTACACTTTTCGTAAAAATGTCGTGTAATATTCGCAATGCATTAAGGTCCAAATGACAATTGGAACACGTCAAAACAACATCGTTGCTAGCTCTTAAGGTGGAAGCGCACGCTCTAGGCGCGAAATTTAAACTTTTTACAGTTTTCAATTTATTGTGGGTAAACGGTGTAATTGTTTAACTTCATATGGTATTTGCGCTTGTAAAACAGTGTACTTTATTTTATTGTGTAAAGTTTTTTAAGAATAAAACTATTAGCTTGAAATAAAAGTTGTCAAAACGTTAAAAGTTCGAATTTCTATGTTTGACAACCTTTATATCAAGCTAACAGTTTTATTCTTAAAAAGCTTTACACAATAATATAAAGAACACTGTTTTACAACCGCAAGTACCATATGAAGCTAAACAGTTACACCGTTTACCCAAAATAAATTAAAACCTGTAAAAAGTTTGAATTTCGCGCCTAGAGCGTGCGCTTCCACCTTAAGGTGGCAGTTTGCCGTACGATATTCAAACTTAGGTGGGTAGGAAATTAAATTCCTTGACTGTTCACATACAGTCACAACATCATCTTTCATGCCACGACGTTCTCTTATTACACTATTCCCCATTCGGTCACTCAGGTTCACACCAATTATACCTACTCCTCAGTGCTCTCATTGTTACAGCAACCTTTGTATTAAAAATGTAATTTTTTACAGAAACATATTTACATTTAAATCGAAATATTGCCACGGCTAGCGCTGAGCCGGCGCCTATGCCCATAATCAGAACTGGTAGAACAAGTTGTCCGCCTAATTTAAACATTTGAATAGAGTTACACAATACAGATAGACCTACAGATATAATTTATTCAATCAAGTTTTATTGTTCACGCTATAAAATCTAACGCCGTAATATTTATTAATTGGACATGGTTCAGTGTTCAGTGTGCTTTCGCAGAAAGAGCTTCAAGTTTACTACTACGCAGGTTATTACAAAATAGTAGGTACTAAAACGGAAAAGGGTTAGGTACATTTTCCCTTGTTAAGAGTCTATTAACAAATGAAGACCGTAGTTTGAATCTATGACTTGACGAAGAAAATATCATTGAAATGATGGGACGATTGACACCAATTAACCTGGTCCCAATCCCAAACTAAGCAAAACTTGTACTATGGTTACTAGACAACGGATAAACATATTTATAATGTATCCATACATACTTAAATACGTATTAAACATCCAAGACTCGTGCACATACATTCGTAACTTACAAACTTCCTTGAAGTTTTGGTGAATAATTAGCTTGTAATCTATACATATAAAATCCTTTGTCCTGACTGACGGATCAACGCACAGCCTAAACCGCTGATCGTAGAGACCTGAAACTTGGAGGGTGTGTTCTTTGTATGACGTAGGCATCCGATAAGAAAGGATTTTCCGTAGTTCTACTTCTAAGGGGGTAAAAAAGGGGGGCAAAGTTTGTATGAGACATCGTGATTCCTTGGTCCAATCTACTTCAAATTTTGCATAAACATTCTTTAACAAAATTGATGGAAGACGTGTTTCGTATTTTATTGAAATTCATCCCTTGACGGGGTCAAAAAGTAGTAGAAAGTTATTTTGGGGGTGATTTGCTTCGAAGTTGATATCAATACTCCTTAGTGCTTTTGATTTAAATTACATTTTATTTTGACACATTGTAAACGAAACGAAACTTCAAATATTGCAAACCATTTTTGTCTACGTTTGTCAACCACGTCTTGATCTGATCTCTGATAATAGCTAATTATATGTATTAAGTATTTGCATTTCACCAAGCTTTTGCTTTTACAAGCGCAGCGTGGGACGTCCACCAACGAGATGGACGGACGTTTTGGTGAAGGCCGCAGGTTCAGGGTGGATGCAAGTCGCTTCCAACCGTAATGATTGGACGTCAATGAGGGAGGCCTATGTCCAGCAGTGGACGTCCTACGGCTGAAATGATGATGATGATGAAGCTTTTATGCGAGTTCAACCTTTTTCGAATAAAATCGAATTGAGTATTCAAATATCATTGTTGAACTCGCATAAAAGCTTGGTGCAATGCAAATACATATAAAATGCTTTGTCCTGAAGTCCTAAATGACTGACTGCCGGATTAACGCACAGCCTAAACCGCTGTATGTAGAGACCTAAAACGTGGAGGGTGTGTTCTTTGTATGACGTAGGCATCCGATAAGAAAGGATTTTCCGGAATTTCCACGGGATAAGGAATAATCGGGATTTATATATTTCATCAAGAGTGACCCTATGCCCATAACGAAGATTACTAAACTGTACAAATTGGGCATGCAATTAGACTATTAGAATATAAAGCGAATATAAAGAATTTTGAAAATTTCCACGGGATAAAGTTAAATCAGGATTTATATATGTAGGTACTCAAATCAACTGGACCATATCTCCGTAACTACAATTACTAATCTTTTCAAATACAGTATTAACGAAAATGACCATAACAACAAAAAAACTTATTGCAGGATTTTTGGAAATTCCTGTGGGATAGATAATCTCTGAAACTTCCGAGCCGATTAAAAAAAAAAACTTTTACCAGTAAAAAGTTACACTATCCTTTATTGACATAGGCTACTTTTTTCCGGGGAAATGCAAAATTCCCAAGGGATAGAAAAAAGAAAATTCAACTTCGGAGCTCATTTTAAAATGTCTTACACCAATAGAAAAGATGCACTGTCCTTGGTTAACATAGGATGCTTTTTTCCGGATAAATGCAAAATTCCCGCGGTATAGAAAATAGTAAAATTAACTTCGGGGCTGAGTTTAAAAAAAAATCACCAATAGAAAGCTTCACTATCCTTTATTGGTATAGGCTACCTACTATTTATTCGGTAAAATGCAAAATTCCCCTGGGATATTAAGAAGTGAATTTCACTTCAGGGCTGATTTGAAAATTTCTTTCACCTATTAGTGAGTAGCTACACTAACCCTTACTTACATAGACTATTTTCTCCGTGAAAAATCAAAATTCCCACGGGAAAAAATAAGTGAACTCAACTACGCGGCTGATTTTAAAAGTTCTTTTATCGGTAGAAAGCTTTAAGGACATAGGCTACTTTTCTCGGGGAAAATGCAAAATACCCGCGGGATAAAAATAAGTGTAATTTTGCAAAGAATAAGGACAAATTTGTTGAAATTCCCGCGGGATAGGGAATAAACGGGATTTATAATATTCACTAACTGATACTCATGATGAAATGAAAATAATGATGGATGTTGCCGGTGCCGGATTTTTGTTTTATACAATGAAAGAGATGAAGAAGCTTTACCACAAATTGGAATTCTACGCGGACGAAGTCGCGGGCAAAAGCTAGTATTTGATATAATTTTAGTGATCTTACGCGTCCGTTATGTTCAGTTAGGAGGGTGGTTTTTTTTTCAAATTGGTTACTTACAATGTGAACACTGTTTTGTCAGTGACTTTATTATTTGTTTATGTCATATGACTGTTTATGCCAATAAATAAGTAACGTTGCGTTCTGTATCGGAGTTTAAAAACCAAGCTTCAAAGATGAGATACCGAATGGAAGTAAATGAATTATTAGCTTGAGTAATAGCAACTTGGGAATTAAATTACATTTCCGTTGTAAACCAGTTAATTTAGTCGATGAAATGAGAAGATAAAAGTTAAATGATAGTGAACGGATGTGGAACCAGATTCAAAGGTGATACAGAAGTGCCGGCGGGTGGATTTAATGATGCGTCCGACACGATAATATAAACGTTGTGTGTAATAATAGTAATTGTAAATACTTGTTTTTACCATGAATATCCTCTCATACTTGTTTCTTTGATTAAATCATCATCATCCCAGTCTACATATATGCGTCGCACACTCCCTCCGGAGCATGTTGTCAAAATTGCAAAATTGCAAAATCTCAAAATTTCAAACTAGCAATATAATATGTACATATTATATGAAATTGTAACTGTCGGTCCGCAGATTAGCTCAGAAATGTAGGGTCAATGTCATAAATAAGTCGATGGGCCAGACGAATAAACGTGTAAAACTCTTACAGGAAAAATAAAATCAACTTTAACAGAGATCTGTTAAAATAAAATCAACTTTAACAGAGATCTGTTAATGTTGATTTTATTTTTCCTGTAAGAGTTTTACACGTTTATTCGTCTTGGCCATCAAAGTGATCACTTTTGTACCTTGTCACTTTAACGTCATGTTCGAAAAGCCATACGAAATTACGTAACGACTGAAAGCGACAAGGTACAAAAGTGATCACTTATTTATGACGTTGACTGTACCTACATAATAATGACGCCAACAAAGAGGAACAAACAAATAAAAAAAAAATGGGTTACTTGAACGGACGTTTAAGGTCTTATTACACTTGGCTAAATTTAGTCATCCTAATTAGAAAATGCTAAATCATTCAGCTTGTCAGAAACCATTCTTGCTTCTAATTAGGATACTTTTTAGGATCCTTACTAGCTAAACGCGATAACACTTTACTAAATTAGATTACTAAATCATTTAGAATCCTAAATTTAGCCAAGTGTAATAAGCCCTTTTAGACCTGCAAGAAAAATCATGCAAGTTGCATACATTGCGGGCCGTAAACGAAGTGGTCAATCGAGCGCGCGCCGCAATGTAATGCAACTTGCACGGTTTTACTTGCAGATCTAAACTGGGATTTAACCTTTTCAACGCTCTGTCAAATACAACAAGGCTCACTCATACGCCATGACATCGGAATGTCAAACGCGAAAATGAACCCTACAGAAATGCATGTAGATAGATGGGTATGTATTACAATACCGAAGTACGAAAGACCGAATGTATTAAAACATCGAATGGGTCAAAAGACCGAACCGATTTTTTTCAGAAACCGTTAACTTTTTAAGATTGTTATAAAAGAAACCTAACCTAACCTAGTGGGTTCAGTATGATGCCGTTTTAATAAATTCTGAGAAGTTTACGGTTTCAGAAAAAAATCGTGTCGGTCTTTTGACCCATTCGATGTTTTAATACATTCGGTCTTTCGTACTTCGGTATTGTAATACATACCCAGATAGATATCGCTCCGCACGCCGGGACTGATATATTAGTCGTTGGCGTAGAACTTGCGGTGCTGTTGTTATATGTGTCGTTGGCGTCGAAAAGGTTAATATGAAATACTAGCTTTTGCCCGCGACTCCGTCCGCGTGGAATTAGTAATTTTGGCAGCTTATTTTTTTTATCCAATTTGCTTCCTCGATATAAAAAAAATTACCCCCTCCCGCAACCCCCCCTCCCCCTCACCGACCCCCCACCAAACCCTTCGCGTTCTCATTTACCACCGTACCTACTCCCAAGTCACTACTTCTAAAAACAGTTCTATAAATTCTTAAAATAGACGTATCTTTCTTATTTGTGAACCGATTCAAATGAAACAAACACTAAATGTTAATCCAAGAAAATACCAACATATCAGTGAAAACCGCATCCTTCTAGGTTAAGCCGTTTCTGAGAAAAGCGCGCACAAACGAACAGACAAACAGATAAACAGACAAACAGACAATAATTCTAAAAAACATTGTTTTGGGTTCTATTGCGCTAGTAAATAGCCCTAGTGACAGTTTTACTCAAATATCTTCAATGTACAGACACCGACTTGTTACAGATTTATCTATTATATAAAAATAAGTCGGGTTTTCCTTCCTGACGCTATAACTCCAGAACGCACGAACCGATTTCCACGGTTTTGCATTCGTTGGAAAGGTCTCGGGCTCCGTGAGGTTTATAGCAAAGAAAATTCACGAAAAATTTCAACAGAAAAGCGGGAAAATCTTTTTTCACATACAGCGCCATCTCTGATACATAGCATGTACTACAAACCAATACTTTCTCCGGGGACGGAGTCGCGGGCAACAGCTAGTTATATGTATAGATTTGCTTCATGTAGGTACTAGGTACAGAACCCAGCCCTGCCCTTGAACCGACACCCACTTGATAGGTTTTTACAAAAAAATAAGCAACCTACCTAGTACTTACCTACCTAGAGTTTCGCGTTAAATAACCAAATCTGATTGTACTTTAATTTGTACCGAACAAAAAAGCAGAACAGTCTCTTGGGATGGTCCTCCATGTCTGACATTTTTGTCTAATGGATCCTCTCCGATCATTCTATAATAGAACACCTAACTACCTACTTCTCGTAAGCTCATTCATTATACTTCACAGTATAGTAAATGTTGTTGTTCTCAAACTGCGCAGTAGCACAATCGACTACCTAACCACTAGCTAGAGATTGCGGTATGTATTAATTAATTACTTAATATTAATATATAATCCGCCTTCCTAGACGGATTTGTTTACTTTTTTATCGAAAATTAATGATTGTTAATGATATCGACTTAGATGATCAAACGAACTTACCTGAAGTGAAGTTCGATCTTAATTATCCTGTCTTCGCCGAAGAGATTTAATCCTTTACCATGTAGTAGCCCCCGCTACACGCAAACCATATCGCACAAGTTTCAGAGTAGAGAAAGAGAAAAAAGATATATTTTTCTCCTTCTACTATCCTACCCTAACCAGTCCTATCAATCCAGCCGCCATCTTCATTCTTTTCAGAGCGATAGAAAGTAGGAACGACATTAAGCAACATTGATTAAAAGGGAAGAGAAGGTTCTTCAGGGTAGGGTGGGACCTTAAATCTCTTCGGCGAAGACAGGATAATTAAGATCGAACTTCACTTCAGGTAAGTTCGTTTGATCATCTAATTATCCTGTCTTCGTCCTCCGAGATTTAATCCTTTACCATGTAGATGTTCAGAGACTAAACAATGTTGCTTTAGAAAAAAAATAGAGAGTAAAAGAAAAAAATATGCATCTAAGTAAGACAAATATAATATTTTTGTTACTTTATACATATTGCACACCATGAAATTAACGTATAATAATAGAGAATCAATTAAACTGACTTCCATATTAATTATAGGTCTATTATAAAAATTCGCAAAGACAGCTGACTGAGCCGACCAACTAGCTGCTTTTCTTATGACATCGACACTTATACCCGCTCTCGACGCAGCAGAAGTCGAGGCGTGCCTCGTGCTGTGTGCGGTAAAAGTAGAAGTGTCGATGCCACTCTCACTTAGGGTCTGTTTAATCCAGCGCCTAATGCTGTGAGGCGACGCTGGCCGGTGAGGTTTTTTGTACGTCAGTATAAGCCGATCCTCACCAATTGACCGTAAGGGAGACGTTACCATTATATACTTTTGAAGCGTAGATGCTGGGCAAATATGAGGTCGAGGACGGAAAAAAAAGGCAAATTTAAGGAAGGCTGAATTTTTTCAATTGACGAAGTCTTAATGAAATTTGTTATTTTTACAATAATGCGATCATCAAAAAATTTGATATTTGAAAATTTGATATTTAAGAGAAATAGTCTGCGTCCTCTGCCCAGTAGCGAGTGCAAGTATCATAACAATTTTTTTAGATAACTGTTCCAAACTTATTAAATCGGTATCAAAATTTTCTAAATAATTTAGAACAATGCTAGGATCCCATGTGAAATCATATTGAGTAAATGTTGGTTTTAACCTAAAGATCCCTTTGAAGAACCGTTTTAATCGTGAATCATCGCTTATGTTATTAGTTGATATTAATTAAAGAGAAGTAATTAAATGTTCAGCAATTATAAAATATGGTGAGCCACAAAAAAAACAGCATTTAAATAATTTGGTCAACATACAAAGATTTTGTTTGCAATAAAAAAATCAGGCAGCAATCCTTGTTCCGCAAATAATTTTGATCATAAATAGGCAGCTTACAATAACATGAGTTTGCATAGTAAACAAACATTCATTCCGCAAAATAACTACTTGATCAGCAAGATTCCATGATTGATCAGCAGAGAAAAACATGTCTATAAGCAGTGTATTTGATTGGTATGCATATTTAAAACATGGTGAGCAAAATAACTAATTGGATTGCGCCTCGCTGGCAGCGAGCGAGCGAGCGAAGCGAGCGAGCGAAGCGAGTGAGCAAGACCTTTTAGGGCAGAAGCGACTCGGATGGGTTAGGTTCAGAAGGCTAAGGCGGGAGCGAAGCGTAGCGCAGCTCCCGCCTTAGCCTTCGGTGTTAGGTTTTTTTTTTTTTTTTTTTTTTTTTGTAACAGCTCAGAAAATGATTATTTCCATATAAAGTATTTTTGCTACTTTTATATGCAGCACAAAATGATTTTTTTTTTTTTTTTGCTTACCCTCTGAGTGCTTATCAAAATTTTTTTTTTTTTTAAACAGGAGCATCTCATTGCAGCTTATACTTATAATTAATATGCTGTACAAAAATAATTACAGCCATCCAGAATGACATAAATTGCTGATTGATTTTGAAATGTTTGCTGGCCATGAGTTGCTGATAGATTAGCTAATTCTGCTCACAGATTATATTTTTCTGCTCACCAAAATACCAATACTATATGCTAACCAGTTAAATAACACCCTTAATTAAATTGCAGAACGATGATTGTTCAAAGTAACATATGACGAACCTTTTCGATTGCAACCAGTAAGGGATTCTAATAGGAATGATATACCTGAGCGACCGAGCCCGCTCGGGCTGAAACTCTGTACCAAGCGTTTTCCCAGAGATAAGACCAAGCTAGATCAATTTTTCATCCCCGAAAAAATCCCCACATACCAAATTTCATCGAATCGTTGGAGCCGTTTCTGAGATTCTGAATATATATATATATATATATATATACAATTTAAGAATTGCTCGTTTAAAGGTATTAGATATTGAAATAATAAAAATCAACATTATTTCGGTTCGGTGACAATATTCCCACCATAATTTCAGGCTTAACGAATATTGGGTTCTTGTGTTTTCTGATATAGACGAAATCATTACTTCTAACTTAGTTTCCGGTACTCGTTGCCCACGAAATCCTTCCCGGATAACACACACGCCATCAGGGAAAGATGACGATGACGATGATGATGGTGTGTTTACAAGAGGTCTGGGGGACCAGATTACTATTTCGTAGTTAATTTAATTTTTTCGTAGTTAATTTCTAGGCAATCGACCGCGGACTTCCCTAAACACAAGATATCGTCCAAATATTTAACAGAGCCCTGAGATCGTAAATGTGCGGCAACAGGTTGCAAAATTTTTGTAAATATGTATGGTGTCGAACATAAACCAAAGGGAAGTGCCACAAATTCATATAGATTTTTCTCCAAATAAAAACGTAAAAACTTTGTATGACTTTCGTGTATTGGCAATAGAAATTACGCCTCCTTAAGGTCTATGTTAACCATGTGACAGCCTTTGGACATAAGTTTAGTAGCCGCCATCCATTCGTCCGTCGTCCTCCATTTTGAAATGTTCCGCGTGATCGTATTTATTTAGCTTTTTAAAATTTTAAAATAAAGCGTTTACTACCATCACTTTTCGGAATTAGGAAAATGTCTGAAATAAATTGACCTATTGCCGGTTTACATCGCCTTACAGCCTCTATTTGCAATAAATGATTTATCTCATTTTTTACCTCGTGAGATTCGTTCAAAGAAAAAGAACGATGCGGATAATCTTTTGGGTTTTGATTAGGTTTCGCAAGGAAAGGAATCATATAACCTGACACCGCTTTTAGTATAAAGTCGTCATTCGTAATAGATCGCCATTCCTTAAAGAAATACTTTAAGCGACCGGGATGTACCTGAGGCTGCGCGGCTACGTCTGCCGGCTGGTCGAGGTGGGTGGAGGGTTGCACTCGAGGAGGCGGACGGCGAGCAGGCGGCGGTGGAGCAGGCTGGCGGCGAGCAGGCGGCGGCGGCGGCGGCGCTGCTCGACGGCGGTTCGGATGCGGGTACGGGAACGTGGCCGTAGTTCCGGTTCTCGGTCCACCACTTCGGTGACGATTCGACAGTCCTCCGCGCTGCTGTCGCGCTCCACCGGACGATGGACCCCTTCAGTTTAAATTTAAATCAGACGGAGTAGGTTGGATTAACTGGCCAGTTTTCTTAATGCCACGGGAATATTTTAACAAATCGCCCAACTCTCCAAAGAGAAAGGCATCTCTTTTCCTGTCTTTAAATGGTTCTGTCAGGGCTTTATCTACCAATGGCATAATAATAGAGCGACGGGTGTCCGTTTCGGCATAGTGGGAATCTGCTAACATTAGGCCAGCATCACTCAGTGTCCGAATAATCTTTGGAATATCCGCATTATTTTTCAAAAAACTAGTCAACGCCTTGCCTAAGGCTGAAAGCGCTTTGCCCAGCTGGTCCTGTTTAGCGAGTAGCCTTTTATCCCTCAGCTTGCATGTTTCGGCCAACATGGCCCCAATTTCCGGGTTTAGAGATGGGCTTTTAGCCAAAGCTAAAGGGACGTTTTTTGGACATGGGTATTTTTTGAGAAGATTTTCTTTTGCCTATTTTTAGCCCTTCTAACAAAACTTTTTGCCATCTTGTCTTGCTGCTACATCAGTCTGCAAATTATCACCGAATTCATTGGGTTCACTTTCCATTTTAGGTACCTAATTCTCGTAACAAATCTGGGTCAAAATCGTCGATCGCAGGTGTCGCGGTGTCTTCCTTTGTAACATTGCATGCATTGGAATTTGGACTTGTGCATACAGTTGTATAGTTCAACAAACTAGCATCATCGAATACGATGTCATGGCCAGCGTAGGTATTCCACCTAATATCCAATTGTATCATTGTGTGGTATAAATTCAGTATCAGTATCAGCAGTGGGTGCTGTGACCTCACTATCGTTGGGTAATAATAAAAAAATATGAGGGTACTTTTTTTAAAAAAAAGATTGTGGCAAATGGCCGCATATTATTCAGAATGAAATGAATTTATAGTATCACCCAATGAATGCAAAGGGTTCGAACAAATTGGCGCTTTAAAATATCACCCAATGAATGCAAAGGGTTCGAACAAATTGGCGCTTTAAAATATCACCCAATGAATGCAAAGGGTTCGAACAAATTGGCGCTTTAAAATATCACCCAATGAATGCAAAGGGTTCAAACAAATTGGCGCTTTAAAATATCACCCAATGAATGCAAAGGGTTCAAACAAATTGGCGCTTTAAAATATCACCCGATGAATGTATGGGGTGTAGAAATAAATATTATCCGAAGAATACAGCGGATAACAACACCACAACAAAACTTGAGCACTTTGTGGAAATAAAAAGGTAATCCCCTTCAATTTGCACATCATTTTGAATCGGCGGTATAGCCTGCCGTTCGGCTCGATTTTTTGCTCGTACAATTTTAATTTTCGTAACACCATCTTTCTTCATTGGACTTCGTATGCGGACGTTACGATTATTTTTATTTTTAGTTATTTTTTTTTTCTATATGTATATTTGTTATTTATTATTTTATTCACTTCACTGCACTTGTGCGAACGCCGCGCGCGCACGGACAAGAATGAAGATGGCGGCTGGATTGATAGGACTGGTTAGGGTAGGATAGTAGAAGGAGAAAAATATATCTTTTTTCTCTTTCTCTACTCTGAAACTTGTGCGATATGGTTTGCGTGTAGCGGGGGCTACTACATGGTAAAGGATTAAATCTCGGAGGACGAAGACAGGATAATTAAGAAGCATTTGCCTTTTGTATTAATCAGCCAACTAGCCAATGGTGTCGCATAGTTAAAAAGGTACTTAAAAATACAAATTAGTTGCTAAGTACTTAAATACAAATCAGACCACCTCCCGCATCATCCTATTATATCTTGCCAAACTCGTATTGCGCTGCAGGAAGCAAACACTCCACTTGTGTTGTTTCTTGAAAATTTTAAATCCTAAAATTTTATTTTCAACATTCGAGTTTTTACTGTCAGTCACTTTTTTTCAGCCAAATGGACTCACATCTGTGTGAAAAAAACTCTAAATCCACTTCACAGTTAGTAGCTATATTAAATACAAAACGATTAACCTTGTGCTCTAAAAAACTGCTTACACCCGGATGAAGAATTTACACATTACGTATATCATTGGATTTAGTCACTACGTGCGTTCGGACAGTTTGTGATCTGAGTCAAACGGTGTTAAGAGATAATCAGCGTTATTTTTACACTTGGTGTCACTGTCACTGGCTTCGGTACAGCTTCAGAAGTTCCCAGTATCGGCCACGCGGGTTATTACGTACTCTAGACCAGACGTTGAGTCAGTTATTCCAGATTTCTTGTGAGAATGACCTGGCGAAAGGTGTTGGCATTTAGCCAAGGCGTAGCTAGCGGCTTCGTATCTCTCCGAACAGGTTACATGCAGTTATCTGTCGTGACTCTAATTGAGAATGTAACCTGGCGTAGGTTGTAGTTTTATACACGGCTTGAGACCGTGCTACTCGGAAGCATCTTTTGAACTACCTGAATATCAAATTAGAAATACACCCAAGTCCTCCAGCTAAGCACTATTTTTGAAAATAAAGTAATAGCAGAGCGACGCCAGACCCCTGTACCACAAAAATTACAAATCCTGCAAATCGAACGATATAATTGTTAACTTTATGTAGGATTGTATTTGTAACACTTGTAACGCTTGCTTGTGCTAGAAGACCTATAGTTAAGGCTACAGCTCGCTTTCCTTCTGCTACTGATACACCTACCAACAGAATCACGGCCAATGATGTTAGTAGACGCAGCGAACATGTTCGAGTCACAAATGCTAAAGAGAATAGAATCACTACGTTGGACGGTGCACTGCATTGAGGGAGTACTCTTGTATGGAGTGGCGAAGCACTCTGCTTCTATACCTCTTAGACGAAGACGAAAGTTGTTACAAGCACTTGTGTTTTATTTGCGTCGTACGAAACACTCGCTATCAAATCACTCAACATGATAAGGTGTTAGTGATTTTGCTCTGTTAACTAGTTATCATTATTTGCAGAGTTGCCGTGGGCTAAACAAAAAAAAACTCATGTAATTGATTCATTACATCCGTGATATGATAAGCTATTACTGGTTTTTATCTTTACATTACTAAACGATTTTAAGTAACTAAATTGCTCTGTCTATTTTCATTTAGTATCATCCATTGTTCTTACATAAAGATCTCAGCAATAAAAGTCTCGAAAGTTTAGTAAACTTTCCTCAGCCATTTTTCATCTATTTTATGTGATAACTAGTCTTCAATCTATTTTAGTGTGCGCTGAATGTTTCAGTTCACGGTTTCCTGGTGGATTTCCTCTGCTATTGACGTGCTCTTGCGTAAAACACGAATGAGACAATATTTCATATCGTCCATTTACAAAGACTAGTGGGAGTACCTAATGGGGCAGAGCAATACGAGGTAGGATATAAAAGTAAGAATTCTTTGGCCGAATATCCTTTCGTGCTTGGGTTATACTTCCGATTCTTCCACATCTATGTATCATATCAATTGCCGAATTTATATAGAGGCGCATTGCTCGAGAACGGTTGCACCTATTTGGTTAATTATTTTATTGTTACTTTTGTAATTACCATTAAGTAGATTTTTATGTAAGAAAATGTTTGAACGATTCTACAGTTTTTGCAAGTCACGAAGGCGAGCGGGCTTACTTGTAATTGAACGTGTATTATGCACATTATGCTTGCATGTGTATTGAATTTGTTGGACATTTCTTTTTTTTATGCTGACCTGACCGTACCCGATTCTCACGCATACTTTGACATGGTATACAGATAAATGTTTACGACAAGTAAAGCTCGGTCGCCTTTGTGACTTGCAAGAACTGTACGAAAAAGTGAAAAACATGGGTCGCGAAACGTTTTCTTCACTAGTACACCTAAATATGTGGGCAGGATCTAGTTTATTATAATTGTCGAGTTGTCTTTTACAATATAAGTAAGCTTATTTTACTTTATCATAAGAATACCATTAAATATCTTAACCTTGACCAATTAAATGATCCTTGACAGTGCCCTTATTGACTGTTATCGAGTACCAAATTACTTACATATTATTGTCCAAAAATAAACCAATGTAAACAAGCTCACTTTTAGCCACGGATTAATAAATAAAGATCAAGATATTATGAATGGATGTTATGGGTAATGGATGAGCGGATGTTGCGATGCATATCGATTAAACTCACACATTAATAAATTGCAATGGAATGAACCTCTGACATTCAAAAGCAATGATTTTCGTCGCACTTTTATCTTAAGAAAAAACTTGTTAGTACTTGCATTTCGACTGTTATTTCGTGGTGTTTATGTTTGTATGAGCACATGTTGAAACTTTTATGATTTTGTGGTAAAGTTGCGCCAATGTCAATAAATCATTTGATTTATTGTCCAAGTCACAAGCGTAAGTTATATTCTCCCTAAAGAGCTTCTAGAGTTGCTAAATAGTAAAAAGCTAGGTGTCCCACTGATAGGCAGATACCCCCCCCTTTCTCCTTCTACCCGTATCTGTCCTTTGCAAAGTTTTGCCGCTTTGGGTTTTAGGTATACGATTTTTTTTAATAATAACTAATACGTTTTGTAAAGAACGAAACTTCTCATTTACCTACCTAAGCTAAGCTTATTTGCTTATCTAGTTCAAAAGATGCGGTTCTTTGAACCTCATTGGCATAAAACGCAGGTATATGCGATATTTGGAGTATTGGAGTGAGCCCTTTTCCATACACATAAATTGATAGTGATAGGTAAACATGTACATTTAAATTCTGATAACACATTGCACACCTAATATGTTTTCCCATGGAGGTATATTTAACTAAAAAAACAACTGTCGAATGTATGCAATCCCATCACTTTAGAAGGGCTGCACCTATTTGCCTAATTCTTTTTTGTTGTTTGTAATTGTTAGGACAAGGTTTGTACGATAGAAAATGATTAAAAATCTGAATATAGAAAAGTGAACAAGGGAGACAAAATATGCTTGCTTGAAAGGTTGGCCTATTGATAAATAAATAAATATTTCGAATGTAATGCTTGTACAAGAAAACCAACATCGTGCGATGTGACTCCAAATTATTAGGTCTGACTGAACTGAAGATCTCTTGTGGTTTGTATCACATATTCTTGTGTGATACGGGCGCGACGCTCGTTGTCGTACGATACGCCACGTGCGTCAACTGTCCGTATAAACATTAAATGCGTATGTACTTAATACATAATATGCCGCGTGGGCGTAGTAGCACAAACAATCTCCGATACAAAAATGATATCAATGGCTTGTTGACGGGATCATCTCTAATGACCTTCGGCAATGCCAGTAATGAGATGGTTAGTTTAGCCCTGCCCCCCGTTGACGCAGGACTGCCTATAATTATGTGATTTGAATAGGTTGCTCATTGATTTTTTATCTTAATTTTTAGGTACATAGATTACACAGAACTCTATGCTCTTTTTTAGGGATCCATAGTCCGTCTATTCGCGGCTTTGCTCAAATACTTAGTAGACATGGTAGATTTCACATGGGTAATTAAATTAATTATTGTAATTAGTACCTAATGACGCCGACAAAGTGAACAATTGTTTTTAAAAATATGTAGGTATTATTAAAATCATTATCATCATCGTCCCAGCCTATATACGTCCCCCTGTAGGGCACAGGCCTCCACTCAGAATTAGAGGGCATGGGCCATAGTCCCCACGCATTCATAGTGCGGATTGGGAACTTCACAAACACAATTGAATTTTTCCATTACCGTAAAGCTCATGGTAAATTACAAATGTAATTTCGCACATATATTCCGTAAAACTCACAGGTACGAGCTGGGATTTGAACCCATGACCCCCTGCTTGAGAGACCATAGGTCAAACCACTAGACCACCACGCTTTATTAAAATGATAGCTAATAAATTTGACTGTCTCCTAATGTGGAAGCTTGCTAAGGACAAAATCACGAATTAATTATTAATTTAATTGAGGTTTTTGTATTATATGCTCACGTAGGCTAAGGATAACTAACACAATTGTGGACCTCTTTGTTGTCTGAATAGATAAATAAATAAATAAAATTATGTAGGTCTCTCCTCTACTACTATACACGCGAAACAATATTTTCTACACCACACTTATTTGGGTTCATCGGATAGGTCTTTTCAAATTATCGCGGGATTGCAAAAATGATAATGATATATGACGATGATGATTGAAAGGGATTAATAGTGCTTTCTTTGAAAGAAACCTACAAGGAATCATAGACATAGTAAATACTTACGTTTATATGTTAAGTAAATCTCCATCGCAATTTCATAGTCAATTTGTCGATATGTCCTAGATTATTTCGGTGATCATCGTCTCTCGAGAATGCGTGACGTTACACCGTGCGTTTGATTACAATATTGTGTTTGGCTCTCGTTGCCAAAACGTCCGAGAAAGTACATGATAAATTTAGAAATGTTGAACAAACAAGGACGACCGATTAATTAGAAATACTTCACCGGCTGTATTTTTCAGTCCGCTTGGTATGTCTCAAATTCTGAACGTTTATTTTGTCTTTGTTTATTTTCGTCGCTCTTGTAGTCTCTTTAGGATCGTTATTTAATGTAAGATTAGTTTAGCATGTGTGTGAATAATCGCTTTATTTACGGCAGGTAGGTACTTAAAGCCTTTTGTCTAGAAATAAAGAGCCATTGAACAAATTTTAAACGGTTTCTGCATAATGGATTGGAACAAACAAAAGTACATTTTCGGTGGAAATTGAAATGAATTTTTGTGTTTCATTTTATTCATAGTTCCTTTGTTATCTAGGGAACTAAATGTCGAACTGTAAAAAATGTGAGAAACGAAATACTTTATTTTTTGTATGTAGGTATAAAAGAAAGTCGTATATAATATAGTGTAGCCTGGTAAACACCTTTTGTATTAAATGAGCACAGTAAGTACAGGTGCACCCTACATACATAACATAATATCGATGTAATCGTTATGATGTAAACGAGATTAAGTTCATTATTTAAAACGGTGTTTTATCATGAACAGAATCCACTAAAGCTGGTGGTTTTAACCCTCCGTTTAGGGTATCCTCACGATGTTTTCCTTCACCGTAAAGCTCGTGGTAAATTTCAAATTTCTTTCTCACATAAATTCCGAAAAACTCAGAAGGTGCACGCCGGTATTTGAAATTTTGAACCAAACCACTAGGCCACCACGGCTGGTGTCCAGCTCTCCACGGGTAATCACTGATGAAAATCAGTGATTGAGATAGAAAGAAGTCATTGTTATATTATAGTACCCCTTTCCGGAAAACAACCGTGTCGTCTAGGTGCGGTTCTAGATTGATTGAGCTGCTTTAGAGGCAGATGGGTTTGAAGGAGAGGTAAGCGCTACTATACATAAGTCCTTAATTATTATAGTATACTAATTGAAACCTATTACAATACATTTCATCGAGATGCTTTATTTTGAAGAGGTTGCCCACTGGGTGAATGGTGGGAGGACGGGGAGGGAGCGGCCAGAACAAAACCATTTAACAAGGTTAGGTCTATCGAGGTTGATGGGTTAGGTTAGGTTTAGGTTAGTATTGCGTCAAGCCGCAAAGCTCCTTACTACGCGGAATAGGAGCTCCGTCGACTCTGTCACGCTCACGCGATAGATCATAGTGGTCTACAATTTTTCGAGTACGTGTGTTTTGCCATGTATGATTATGAGATATGTTTTAAATTTCGTTTTATCGAATGTATGCTTTCTTTCGACACATTTAATCATTTTTACATAAATCGTCCAATCCATTTGTAGGTACGTTAATTTATCCAAGTTTCTGATGAAACACTGTTCGTGGCAATAATAACATATTGGGACCTGTGAATCATGTTTCGATAATTGATACTATTAATAACTGTTCATTCCATGATAGGTAAATTTGGTGAATCGTTACGCTACGTTTTGAGACTAATTCGAAACGATTTACAATTAAAAGTGGCTCGATTATACAAAAAGTAATGAATTGAAGATTATTATGTTTAGAAAAAAAAAACGTAGGCAATGAAATTCGTGGAATTTATGTGCGTAATTAATTACATTTGAAATTTACCATGAGCTTTACGGTAAAGGGAAACATCATGAGGAAACCTGCATACACCTGCGAAGAAATTCAATGGTGTGTATGAAGTTACCAATCCGCACTGGGTCCGCGTGGGAACTACGGTCCAAGCTCTCTCACTCTGTGCCCTACAGGTGGGACGTTTATAGCCTGGGATGATGATGATGACTCAAAAATGTAAATTTGTATCAAAATGGCCGAATTTCATCGGGTCTTAAAATTGTGTTTCAGCCATTTTAGACGGTCTTACTATGACGTTTCGCAATCGAACAAAGCTGTATAAATCAAAGCGGCCGCTCACATAACTCGAACTAAGTACCTATAGATTTAGTCACATCGCTGTCGCGTCGCCGTTGCCTTACCAGTGCGGCCCCGGCCTAAGTGATCATGAATCGATTCGAATCTTGTTATTGTATAGTCTCCTTATCTGCTCCAGTCCTTAAGTATTTATTCTTGTCCTACGTTTATATCATATCATTGTTATAACATGTATAACCTTGTGAAGATCACGATGTTGGTCTAATTTGTCCTTTAAATCAATATTTGTCGTATAAAGTTCCCAGCAACCGGAGTTATCGTGACCGTGGCTTTGTCGTACATACCTCGTACCGTCCATTTGTGCCGTCTGTCAATATTGACCGCTCACAGCTAATAAATATCATCCTATCCGACGGAAAAATATTCTGTTTATCACCTGTCCATTACGCACTTAGCACGTACTTTTCTATTTGTCAAGTCTTTTAGAGGTTTGTTAAATAGTCGAGGCTCTATAAGTTAGCGCTCAAGACTGTGGCCCATAAATATGTTTTGTTTGAGGCTGACCAAAGTGTTTTGGACAATGTTTCTTGTTATCAGTTAAGTTTGATCTAATCTAATTATTAACGCAAAGTACGCTTAAAGGACCAAAAACGTTTTATTTCTTTGATATTTAACGCATAATTTTTACTTATTCGGATAATTTACAAAAACATATTGTCTTATTCAGAATGGCATGTGGATTCCTAAATGATGATTTTTATCGTAATATTTGGGCTCAAAGTAGAAAAAATATATATATGGGCATTATTTTCGAGGGGTCGTGGGGACTGGAAAGGTTGAGGCTCGGCTGAAAACCAATGTTCGGAGACATGTATTGTACAATTTTGTAAAATGTTTCATAAATTTTCATCTCTATTTTAGGAACTAAAAAATCGTTTAGGTTTTTTCCGCGGAACTATATTTTGTGCTTATCGTTCGCTATTTTACCATCGGTATCGTGTGGAATGTAACACAAAATATAAACTACGAAAATAACTCAGTCGCTCATTAAATTATACTGTAAATAGTATGTTATGCTAATTATCTAGCTAATCAATATAAATAACGTAATACCTTTGTTTAACATTTCGTTTTCTTACGCATGTAATGTTATTTACTTGCCCAGTTCTAATGTTACAGGTGTTCAATATTGTGTTAGTTACTCATTTTTATTTTGGTCTTGTTTATAACGTTTTTCCCTTTTTACTAGTCCTCGTATTATAAAGAACTGTATTATGAAGAGAAGGCCGGCCGGCGTGCGTACGTGCTTAACGGAACACGAGCCTGTTTACCGCCGCGTAATCTCTGGCTGATGGGTCGGTATCAACTAGAAGGCCAATTTTAAGTTGTTCGAGTTACATCCGACAATTTTTATCTAGCCATTACTCCGTCCTGCTCATTTAAAACTAAAACGAGTAAATCTCTGGATTATTCGTTAAAACTTGCTCGCTCGCCCTAAACTTACCCACAACCCGCCGTCGTGGGGATCTAATCGCTTAAGATATTTGTGTCCGTGGGCGTTATTAGTATACAAACTCTACTGTAATATGCAGGTGCTTTAGCTTTTTCGGACAACTTGGGATTATAATTATAATGGTCCTATGAGGGTATAGCAACAAAAAACATTTCAAATGAGAGCACACGTGAAAGGCGTTTTTTTATTCAAGCCCAAACGTGGGCAACGTGGCCAAAGAATTATTATGATGAAACTGGAAATAGTTCGTCGATTTGGAAAAATCTTGTTGCACCAAATTTCTCGTAGGGTTGTTGTATCGAATTTGCATACGAATACAAGTACATGAGCACCATTCACCTGCGCCAATTAGGGGATGCGATGTAAAGGGGCCATTGACCTCGTTGCTAGGAGGGCAAAGACCTCTGACGGTCGTCAGCTGTTGCACACAGCAACGGATCTCACGTTGACCTACTTTACACACATTGACAAGCCATGTTGTTTATTCCAATGGCGTCAACAAACTAAATTACATAAGTTTTTTATTTACCTAGTACCTGCCACTTATTAATATCTTTGACTTGTTTATTTATTTTTCGACTATATTTACCCATTTTTTATTAAAAGTTAGAAATCTGTTATGAGAACTCTTTAGTTCGTGTTTGGCAATTGTAAATTTACAAGTGACAAACGAAACAAATGAAGGGAAGATTAACAGAAGTTTAGCAATCGTTTATAAATAACCTGTATCAATCTTTTGAAATGCTGCAGGAAAAAGAGACAAATGCTATGGCGCTATAGGACAACTAAAAACAAGGAGGACAAAAAAAATGCCAAAGCGGCTTTTAACACGTATTCAAGTAGACTCAGAAAGATTATTAAACTAACTAAGCGATCACAAAATGATAATTTCATTAAAACAGCAGAAAATAAATCCAAAGCGACGTGGCAGGTTATAAATAATAATACCAAAACAAACATGCCCAGGGAACCAATAAATAAGATAAAAGTAAACAATTCGTATATCACGGATCCATCAACAATTGCAGCAATATTCAACAACTATTTTATAGACGAAATAAAAAATAATAGCGAAAAACGGCATGTTTTAGATTTAAACATAGCGAGAAACCCTAATACTATTTTTCTGTTTCCGACTTCGCCAGATGATATATTAATGACAATTGTGTCATTGAAAAACACTAATAGTGTGGGATCTGATGGCATAAACACCAAAGTAATTAAATATGTTGCTCATTACATAGCACATGATTGCTCGCAGGTTTGCTCGATGTACGAGGCAAGTTAAGATCACTTTGTTTAGAGCCTATTGCCAGGTATTCTACTCGAGCAGCCTGTGGGTGAGTCATACTAGGCGTGTATATAGTGCATTGAGAGTTCAATACAATAACATACTCAGAATGCTGTTGAGGATGCCGCGCCACTGTAGTGCGTCTGCTATGTTCGCCGAGGCGCACATAGACGACTTTTATGCAGTAAGACGAAAGAGAGTCGCCTCATTGCTGCGACGTGTGCGCGGCAGCAGCAACGGCATTCTGGGGATGTTTGCAGAACGTCTCGACTGCCCTATCACTAAACACTGGGTGGGGATCGTGACTGGACGGTTAAAATAAATAATACGTACCTACTTAATAATAATAAATAATGTATGCATGTATAAACTAACATAGTCTAGTAAATTTAAGTTTATGTATCTACTAACAAGTTTATGGGTCTTCTGGCCTGAAATAAAGGATTTTTAATTTTAATTTTAATAGCAGAACCCTTAAGCCACATAATAAATTTAATTTTTACCACAGGCACCTATCCCACAAATTTGAAAACGGGTATTATAAAACCACTACACAAAAAGGGTGACAAAGAAAAAAAAATTACAGACCAGTTACTTTACCAACAATATTCTCAAAAATCATAGAAAAACAAATATATAATGTTTTATACAGTTTCCTTGACAAACATAAAATCCTGGTTGAAGAACAAAAAGGTTTTAGAAAAAATAACACAATAAATATGGCTATTTATGAATTAATAAAAAGGGTTATCAGTAGCTTGGATAACAGGAGGCCGTCATGTGCCAATACATGGACATGACGAACGAAAGCCTTTGACTATGTTGAACATCAAATACTACTTCATAAATTAGAATGCTACGGAATCCGCGGTAATGCCCTGAAACTCTTGGAATCCTACCTAGACAATAGACAACAATTCACCGAGATAAGACAAATATGCACTTTAACTAAAAAAGAAATGATATATGAGTCCACGAAGAGAGGCATCGGATATGGAGTGCCACAAGGAAGTGTTCTGGGGCCTCTGTTATTTCTAGTTTATATATGTAAATGACATCGTTAAGAATTGCCCACATCCCATGATTCTCTTTGCCGACGATAGTACTATTTTTAATGAACTAGACACAACGATTGTTTATGAAAGCAATGTTAATTACACGATTGGACATATTATTGAATGGTTGAATGGGAATAATTTGAAAATTAACTTGGACAAAACTAGTATTATGCAATTTACACAAAGGAAACTAGCTCCTAAACTAGATATCGAATATAAGGGAATAGCTATACATAAAACACACACAAATAAATTCTTAGGAATAAACATTGATTATAATATGTCATGGGAGACGCATTCAATAGAAATTTGCAAAAAATATATACATTTTCCTATGCCCTTTATAAATTAGCGAAAGTTTCACATCAGAGTACATTATTAACAGCGTACCATGGTTTTGTAAGAGCTGTCCTGAGATATGGCATAATTTTTTGGGGCAACTCAAGATACCGAGAAGCAATTTTCAAAGCCCAGAAAAGATGAGTTAGGGCCATCTGTGGTATAAAGCCTACAGAAAGCTGTCAACCCTATTTTAAAAAATTAAAGTTGACGCTGACATCTTTATATATTTTTGAATGGTGCATTTTTATAAAATGTAACATCAATCTTTTTAAAATGAAACAACCAGCACAACATGTCAACCTTAGACCCCGCAGTCCCTCATTGTGTATCGCTCAATGTAACACTGCTCTAATGAAGAAAAGTGTAGTTGTAATGGCTCCAAAACTATTTAATAAATTACCGACAATTCTAAAGAATTTAGATCTGCCTAGCTTTAAGAAACAGTTAAATAAAATTCTTCAAAATAAATGTTATTATAATATTAAGGATTATATTAGTGATGCTGACATAAATTTGTAATTTTTCTTTTATTATTATTATTACTTTTTATATTGTAATTTAATCTAACAACTATTTGTGCCTTTTTTGACTGACTAATTTTAGTTTTGTAATTTATTATTTTGTACGCCAACCGGTAAATCATAGCTACTACTACTACTACTACTACTACTACTATTAAACTACATGTCATCTTAAATATTCACCTGTGATAACGAAATAAATATATTTGTATTCGTATTTGAAAATATGTGATACACTTTATTAGCTCCTTGGGCTTGCTTATGAGGGACTCATAGTGCTGTTATCCAAAGATACCAATCGTCAGTGAAGTTCTAACAGTGTGCAAGTAATTTTTGACGGACTATATAATTTTAATACCGTTTATATTCTTTCTTCTTATAAATACTAAAGTAAAATGTCTTTTATTGCATTAATAACATGATTTTAAATCATTTTTCCAATATGTAAGTACCTGTACATTAAGGGTTGCTAACAAATATTTTATACAGTTTTATTACTCTCCTGAGACGTAGACTTTTTTGACTTACGCAGTTTTAGAACTTCAATGACGCAATTTCATTTTCAAACTTCGGTCGGGGTTAAGTCAACATCTTCAATCTTAAGTTGTATAAGACTCTGCCAAGCGTCACCTGGTTTATGTCAATGAATGACGAAACATCCCCGTAAGTGAAGCGTCCATAGGCAAATTCATCTCCTTTTGACAGCTTCTATAGAAATACGTTAATCTGCTATCAATGATAAATCGTTCCCGCGTGTTACTCGTAGGTGTTTGTCAATGGTGAGAAACTTCTGCTTCATAATAATCGTGAATCAGCAAAATTAGACAAAAGATTATTATACGTACCGAATCTCACTTCTAATACTGATTACAGGGCACGAATCTGAATATAGAAATTGGTTACGTAATAATATCGAAAAGTTATTTTTTCTAACACCCGATTTTTTTAAGATTGTTATAAAACTAACAAGCTATCTTTATGGGTCTATACTATGCCGTTTTAATAAAACCTGAAAAATTTACGGTTTCAGAAAAAATAAAATCGATATTATATCCTATTTGATATATGTATTAACTTTCGATGTTCAGATCCGTATCTTCAATAATATTTGAAAACTAAACGATTTCATACAAATGAAATTATAAATACATAACATAAATTGTTTATCCTCAATTGTTTTTAGCTGGTAATAGGGAATCGTAATTGTTCCAATTGTAACGTAACCGCGATGTAGGTATATGCGCAGTTTAAATTATAATTAATTAATTTGTGGATTAATCATTGTTGACAACAACGTTGTTAGGTACCATTTGCAGTTTAAGTAACTTCTTTTTTGTTATGTCATCGTTAACGCAAATATTTTAATTTAAAGGTAAACATTTTAATTTTTTTTTCAAGTTTGCCAAACGATGGAAAACGTAACGTAGTAGCATAGAGTGACGCAGGCGAATACATCAAATCGCCATTTGATGTACTTAATGCATTTTTCTCAGAATTTGGCAGCTTTACGGCATTGTTATAGTAAACCTAACCTAAACCAATTAGCTAATGTGCCGTGCCCGTGCCACGGCCGGTTTTAGAATAGCATGGACCCATCTCTATCCTAGGGTGTCGTAAAAGCCGACTAGGTGTGCTGATGAGAGAGTGAGCAGCAGCGCTCTTTATTGCCAACTACGAAGTCTGGACTTCAGCACTGCGTTGTGGTAAATGCAAAGAAAAACCACCAACCTACCAATCTTTAACCCATAATCACGACCGCTCTGTCAGTAGCGACGGTAGCGATTTAGAAGAAAACCAACCTGTATTTAGTTTCCCGATCAAAAAAAATATGTCTAGTAGTTATTAGGTTTCAAATTATATCTTTATTTATTTGGTTCATCATTCTTCTCAAACTTAATGCATTTTTACACGCTTCCGAGTGACAGACCTATTTAAATGGTAGGTGTCAATAATATCTACTTTTAACCAAGTTGCTATTGGAACCGGACAATGCCAAATAGCCACAAGACTGCTGTTCCCAGTTGCTATGAGGCCGCACTATGCCTGCTTCGTTATCTATTGTTTACATTTCATGAATGTGGAAATGAATTACTGCGCAATAAGCTATCTTATCACTCGCTGAAATATAAACTGATGTTTTAAATTCACTTACTATTTTATTTTCTCTGCTCCTCCTATTTACACTAGTTACGTAACGATCTACATTTTGTCCGGTATCTTGTTTGCGAATCGGGTTTTCAAGGTCGATCGTGTTTTTGCGGCGTCCATTTTTTTTCTAATCTTAACTTTATGGGAAACGTGACTCGGTAAACATTAAAGAACTTATCTCTGTTTATTGATTCGCTCGCTTTACTTTACTTTAGGTACTGTTACGTTAATGTGGTAACAATTAATTAGATATCCATTTTATTTGGTCGTAATGTGGTTAGATAATCCTCACCAATTATGAACTATTAATAGGACTTATCTATTAGTACTGCTCGATATTAAATCGTAGGTAGCATTGACTGACATTAATGAGTTTAAGTGATTTTTTTTTTAGTGGCAGCTCTATCATTTTCTTTTGTAGGTATTGAAAAAAACTTCACAACATCGCATTTCATTAAAATAGACAGCGGGATCATTCTTTTTTTTGCTGTTTACAACGATCAGTAAAAAATTTAAAGTACGTACTCTGAAAATGTGGCGTAAAAGCTCATACATACATACATTTAAAACAAACAGAAGTATAAAAATAACTCGACCTTGACTCTTAAATTGTACATCGAAGCCATTAGGCATTTCAGCTCGAGCGTGCGTGTTTTCCATCAGCGAATGCCATAAACTGTATCTGGTGTTTAATGGTCGTATGCATTTAGCACTACCCATCCGCTCAACATTCGGAACTAAAAAATAGTCTACTATTACGCTACTACTATTATATTAGATCATCATACTTGTCTTTTCTTCTTTTGCATTCTACATACTTGATTTATCCTTCCATCTATTTCCTACTTATCATCAAGAGGCGCATGTGTTCCCATCGTATTCAAGAGACTCTTTAAATAGTAGGTACTTAATCAACCGTAAATCAATTACGTTACCAAATCCACGGAATATTATTAAGTCAAATCCTATAGCGTGTTCATATTGTGATCATTGTATACCTAATAGAATGATCATAAGTTCATAAGTTAACTCTATGTTAAGAATAACATCATACGGATAAGCAGGTCATGGATGGTTAACGGGTAATTACTTATAACATGGAATACATTGCGTACGTGAATACATAGTTGCATTGATAAATAACTGCAGAGCTGCACACATACACTAGTAACAGTTTCCAGCCGTCTATGGAAGAAGACTTGATTATGATTATATATTGATATAGAACGATGCATATGCATCAGTTGCGTGGAAATATGCGGCGTTTTAATTTAACCCTCTCATGTAATCATTTAGATCTTAGTTTCTGCGTTCTTCTCAATTTCAAAAATCAATCTTAACATACATGTTTTGGTTATCCGAGCAATGATAGCAGAGTTTAGTTGTGGTAGCTTTAGCTATGCCTTGTTTGATGACGAGATACGTAATAGTATAAGTAGTTCATTATGAATCAACATACCTGATAGATTGATGTGTGGGAGTAGTTTAGTCAGAAACTGTCTGGCTAAGGAGCTCTTCCTGTCTGTCTGGTCGGTTCATATTTAAAGGTTCTTTACGAGGTTATGTAAAATTTTGTAAGTTCTCCTACAGATCAATACAGTAGGTATAAAAACATAATTGACAAGTGACCTACTTAGTAGTTACCAAACATGGCGCGTGTAGGAGTCGTTAATTAACTTTAGGGAAATGGAAGGTCAGTCTTTCAGACTTTAAGTAATAGGCTTTTGCTGGTTTTGCTTGTTCATGCGAAATAAGCTTGTAAAAGAATAATGATTCACGTAAGTAGCGTTGCTATGGAATTGGTTCGGGAAAATTAAAGGGCATTCTATACACCATAGATTCATCATCATCATCATCATTTCAGCCGAAAGACGTCCACTGCTGAACACAGGCCTCCCCCAAGGCTCGCCAAACAGATCGGCCCTGCGCCATCCGCATCCAATGCGTTCCCGCTACCTTCACCAGGTCGTCGCTCCATCTTGTTGGAGGCCTACCTACACTGCGTCTTCCGGTCCGTGGACGCCACTCGAGAACCTTTCGGCCGTCAGTTCTACGGGCGATGTGCCCTGTCCACTGCCACTTAAGTCTAGCGATTCTTCGAGCTATGTCCGTGACTTTAGTTCTTGCGCGGATTTCATCATTTCTAATGCGATCCCGCAGAGAAACTCCAAGCATAGCCCTCTCCATCGCCCTCTGAGTGACACCATAGATTACAACCCGGTAATACTCATTACATTATGTAAATTCCATAATTTATTTAGGTCTTCTCTTTTAGTACATAATAAAATTGTTACAGAGTTTTTTTACATTCCATCGAAGTGATGAGATATTGATTAAGTCACATTTCAATGACGGATTCTCACAGAAGTGATAATTGTGATAATGACTATATTTCGTTTGCTCAACACTTAGTTCACCTAACTTCGATAAAACCTTTCTGTCAGACTACGTGTCCTTTATCTAATGTTATGTTTGCCGCGATAACTTGTTATTTCTGTGGCTAGTTGTGTAACCGTGCTTTGTTTTCGTCTGGCTTCCATAATGTTTACAGTTTTACTATCAGAATTTTGTGCGTAAGCTCCAGGTTATCATAACGCATCCATCTTATTATTCTGCTAGATAGCTGGATGTCCGATTAAAAGTAAAGTATGTGAGGTATTTCTTTTTGTTTTTGTATGTTTATATTTATTTTCTTGTGTAAACCACGAGAACCATATGGGAACCAAAGACAAATAGTGTTTGCATTCGTGCGTTTAATGAAAGAATGCTTTCTTTTTTTTCTATTCCGACGATCTTCTTGTCAACTATCTGGGTGTTGAATATTTCCTGAATTTGTGTTTCTTTTTTATCTTTATAACGTTTTAACAATGCATCTATGAAAAATATCTGGTTCAGTTCGATTTGATTATTTTGCTACCTACCTTGGCGGAATGGAATACGAATAGAATACGTTAATTTACTCGGTGAATTCTAAAAGGTACTTGTTTACAACTATGGCGTGGCGTGTTTATACATAACAGGATTTAGTCTTGAATCTCGATGCGCTTGATTTCCTTTTATGATCAGCAGGATTTAATATTCACCATAGGATTATAAATCAAGGCTAGTTTTATAAATTGAAACGAGACAATTCTAGATTCTACGCAAACATTGGATTAGATGAGTAGGCATTAGAATGGAACTTTCCACACTAAATTTGTTTGCATGATGTACCTCTTAGACTCGGTACACCTGCAAACTAGTGAGTGTATGTACTATGTAGTGATACATTGATGACATCATGACTTGTAAAGCTCAACTGACAACTCAAACTGATGTGGTTAAACTCGTTATTTGGCTGGCTCGCTCAGTACCTATTAAGACATAAGATAAACGAACCGTCTCAAGTACTGCCGGGTGTTATCATCCCACACGAAAAATATAGACACGTGTAAGGTGCCCAATATGCAAAAAGATTTATTGTTAGTCTTGGTGAGCGACGTCAATGCAACGTTTTTATATCACTTTTCATACTATTGAAGAGACTGACATTCTTAGAGACAAGTTAATATCTGTATGTATCTACATTTAAGAGTAATCTAATCTGATACGTAAGCTAATTTGGCTATAAAAATGCTTGTCTACAAATCTCCAAAGTCTGCAATTAGCTAAGTAAAGTTTTTTTGAAGAGGTGCTAATTATATTTTTTTTCGACAGTGGTCGACTTCAACACCAAGAAACTGGAGCTGTTTTATTTTTATCTCCTTTTATTTATTGGAAATATTTTTTTAAGTGTTCGAGATGACATTTGTGAGATTTTACGGCTGACAAGCGGTTCGTGCTCAGTACTAAGAAGAAATAGAAAAAAAAACGAAGTCAACTGTCGCTTCTGTCAATGTCAAATGAAATCTAACCGTTTGCGTTTCGTTTGCTTTGCGTTGTCCAAGAAGCAGTTCCAAAATAGTGATCGAAAGTATTCAATCGTGATCCAATTATCGTGCATAGGTCGTGGAGAAATGCGGTAAAATTGAAAGTCCGGATTTTATGCGGAGGTCGATAAAAATAGTCCAAAAATCACACTGAGCACACCAAAATGCAAAGCAAACGAAACGCAAACGATTTGACATTGACAGAAGTGACAGCTCACTTCGGTTTTTTTTCTGTTTCTACTAAGTTCTGAGCACGTACGGCTAGTCAGCCATAAATTCTCACAAATGTCATCTCGAACACTTAAAAAAATATTTCCAGTAAACAATTGGAGATAAAAATAAAACAGCTGCAGTTTCTCGATCTCCAGAACGCCGACTGTCGAAAAAAAAATATAATTAGCACCTCTTCAAAAAACTTTACTCAGCCAATTGTTATTCTGTAATGCATATTTACTAAAAATTAGTGAACGCTATACACTTTTTGTATTATTAATTAATTCCTTTGTTGACTCACGTAACAATTCACCAAGAAAGTTTACAGCTTCAATGTATATATTAAGTTATCCACAAAGCTGATATATCATGTCACATGGCAATTGATCGGTGGTATCTTTACCATAAAACGTGGCAGAGTACAGTGAACCCTGACATTGGCATGCAGCAGATAAAAATGATGATGTTTTTGGGTTGAATTGCTAATGTCAATGTCCTTGGCCAAAGATTGAAGCATGAAATGGGCAGGTGTAATATTAAACTGTCAATTGTTTACTTAAATCAATAGATCTCGAATGCGATGTCACTTTATACCTACTTAGATCGCATTGTTGAATTCTGAATTACTTGAAATTGAATTGATGCGAGGGATTATATTTTAATCCAAAGACTCACATCTGATCCGCTGTTTTTGGAACAACAACATTACGTCATTAATAATGCATACTAACCGGTATTATCAAATTTTAGTTTTTGGGATATCTCGAGAGGTCTCCATAGGTCATCTTTTACTAGGTATTAGGTATATTATCGTTACTATCGGTCCAACTTTAATAAGTGTTTCATCATTATTGTTATGTTCGCTGTTCTTCTTGCAGATTGTTATAAAATTATATTTGATCTTAATTCGACCTTCGCACAGATTTCACTACCTCCATTTGTGCTGTTTTATTACAATAATTAAACACATTCAAATATTGCGGTTATAGTAACAATGCATGCGCGTCTCCAGTAAAAAACCGAACACTTAAGTTGCAAAAAATCTAACAACGTAGTTAGGTATTCCTTTTGAAGTGTTTCGTAAATTTCTCCTGTTTTTGTTAAATTGTTAAGTCGTGTAACCGCGTTCTGCTAAAGCAGAGAGTTTATCTCTCACGCTCTTAGTGTCACACACACCACTGTTCTGCGGTTACCTCGTATTTATGACGTGACCCAATTTTACTAATTAATCGTATTGAGCTTCCAATTGCTCATGGAGATCACGTATCAGTATTATTTTGAAACTGTGTATCTACATCACTATTTATTATCACCCATCTCATTATTTATTTTGTCCTCTGTAGTACAGTCAGCAACGAAAGATGAGGAACGCATGAATTGTACATAAGTTATTGAAAAGAATTACAAACAAAAATAACAAGATAAACAGCATATTTTCAAAAGTGGCTGGACAGTAGACTTCTAAAATTTGCTGGACAGTAGATTTTCAAAAGTTGCTGGACAAGTGGACACTAATCATTGAAATCTAAATGTGACCGAACCAATCTTCCAATTTTGAATGATGACAATCACCAAAAACAGTACAGAACTGTCATACGATACATTTGTCTCATTTATTTTGGCAGTGACGTCATTGACATGTCATTTGTTTACGCCTGCCTCCCGCTTACACTTTTTTTATGGTTTTGATTTTCCACCGACTTCAGAAAGAGGAGGTTTTCGTCATTTATTGTTCGATTTTTCAATTTTACTCCAAGTAGTGGTGACCTTATATACTCAGCGGCAAATCTAACCGCCCACTTTACATACATGTTTCTAAGGAAGGAGGGCGATTAGATTTGCAGCTGAGTATACATACAGTACTTATATAGTGAGTCAAGACAGTAGAAGTAAGTTTTATAAATTTTCAGTAAGAAATGCTAGCACAGTGGTTCAACCAATGAGTTATTTATTACATTAAGTAACATATGAAACCTTATAGTGTGCAGGCATTTTGAAAATTTGGATTGTGTTCATGGACTTTCGTTGCTGCCTCTACTACGCACACACGTATATTGGGACACGCGTCTTCTTCATTTATTAATGCTCTTTTCTTCGTGTGATACGAAGGAAATGATATCATCAAATCAGCCAAAAGACGCCCACTGCTGGCCAAAGGCCTCTCCCAAAGACTTGTACAACGTTCGGTGCACCGCTCGCATTCAAGTGGTTCCTGCTACCTTTATCAGATCGTCGGTCCATCTTGTTAAGTCTTCCGGTTTGCGGTCTGAACTGATTTAGGCACTAAGTAATTTGTAAAAACGAGATTGATTTAATTTGATCTTATCATAACATTTTTATGCTCAGTCGTATCGCATATGATATCAATTGAAATAGCTGCGGTCAAAAATGCTATTGGTTGCAATAAAAAACTGCTTTGTAGGTTTTTATGGAGGTTGTCGACTCTAGTTTCGTGCAGTCCTCAGGCCTCATATGTATAAAACATGCGTTAGAACAGCGCAAAAAGTTCACATCAGCATTGCAAATATGTTTTCCGCAACCTTGAATCGGGTGACCGTATAATGTGTGATTATCAGGGGAAAAATAGAATTGAGTGATATACATTAGGTATTGTTACCATAATCTAATATATAAAAATCTCGTGTCACGGTGTTTGTTACCGAACTCCTCCGAAACGGCTTGGCCGATTTATATGAAGCTTTTTTCTCTATATTCGGTAGGTCTGAGAATAGGTCGTAGGCTATTTTTTATACCCCTAGGTGATATGGCAAAACAACGTTTGCGGGGTCAGCTAGTAGCTTATAAAACACTGCGGTTATTGTTATATTCGCTTCTATGGAAAACTATTGCGTCGTAAATATATGTAGAACCTACGAGACTTACCCCCCCCCCCCCTGTTTCACCATCCATTGATCAAATTTATTTGACGGATAAATGTGATGCCGTCTCTGTTTGTTTTGTTCGAATAGACGGAGACAGCATCACATTTATCCGTCAGTTAAAATTAATCAATGGGTGGTGAAACAGCCCCTTAGCGTAGCAAAGTACAAAAAGTCAATAATATGCGTAATTTACACCTACTTGTTCTGTGTATGAAAGATTCTATAATATTAGGGGAACTGGCTTGTGTAGTACGGATATTCAAATTTCAATCACAAAGTTTATACGAGTATTACGAGGTGAACTACATACATGAAGAATAACAAAGGTTTTAGGCAAATAAGTGAAGTCATCGATATATATGTACTAACGTACTATATGTCAATGATAAAAGGATTAGTTAGTCAAGTGTCCCCCCTTCCAGCTAAATACACGTAGTTGTTTGGGGAGAAAATTTTCACTGTAGTACGTCGTGCCTATAACGACTTTAAAATTAAAACTGACACAGCAATGTAAGTTTTTTTAAGTTAAGGCACGCGGCGGACACGACGTACAAATACGCGTTCTTGAATCTACATAAGCACGGCGACGTCTGTACACGCGTACGCCTACATACATCGCGCGCGCACTCTTCTGGTTTCTGGCGGTTTCCGGCTATCTGCGCCTTGAGGGGTGGGGTAATTCGAATCGGTGCGGGGCGGACCGTTTCCATTCTGTACGTCAGTACTATTAGGTATATATTCTGTGGTTAAGGAGTAATTGTCGATCAAAACTAATAGTCTTCTATCTATCTTCTTCTATATTATTTATTATACCTAAATATCAATATGGGTGTCGTTTTTATGGTTTTTTTGGGGACTTTAATTACGAAAATCGATTTTGTTTGATATTGTGGGCATGAAAATTCTTAAAAGTACTCACATACATATGTGTGCCAAATTGCAATTCAATCGGTCCAATAGTTTTGGAGCAAAACGGTTGTAACAGACAGCCACACGTGATCTTATAAGGGTTCTATTTTTGCTTTTGAGGTATGGAACGAGACTTGCGTTATCCTAATAGATTTTTAAATTTGTTTTTGGTGCCATCTCCATCGTCTTTTATCGGTACCTAGACGAGTGAGGGTGTCGCGGTGGGACGGGAGCACAGAAATATATCGAGATAGAAGGAAAGAGTTTACGTACGTCGACTGGCCAAATGGAGTTTATAAGCCCCAATGCTCGTCGCGAACTTCAGTCTGCTCTCGACCGCGGTCTGCGTGCGACGTCAGGTTTTAAAAATAAAATGACTCGTTGTTCAGTAATTAACAGTTCAAATACTACAGATAAAGTTGGAGCTGTTAGTCGAGGTATTTCCTTTCATTGGTAACTACTATTTGTCCTAAAATATCTGTTATTAATTAAAAAACGATTTATTTTATTATTTTCATCAGAACAGTAGCGGACGATAGTGTGTCCACGCTAGCTTTCCATTGCGGCTTTAATTTGACGAGCCAGACATGGCGTGCGTTCAAAACCAGCAATGTAAAAATAAGCTATTCAAACTATCGAGTCGCGTCCAAGGTCAATTTATCATTTTTTCTGTCAAAAGTAAGAATAGTGATGTACAAGTACACTATCGCAGTTCTTACTCGATTAAAATCGATTTTGAAAGCAGAGGAAATGATAATTACGTTTTTATATTATTATGCAGCTATATAATGTACGTAGTGCAAAGCAAATATTATTAACAAACAGGTTATGGTTACTTCTATATTGCAATTTTATTTTAGTTTTCCGAATGATCCTCATATTAAAAATAAATGGACTGAAAACAGCTGGCCGTAAAAAATGGTTTCCTACAAAAAACAGCAGGAATTGTTCTATACATTTCCACGAAGACACCTTTACTGGCTTTAGTACCGACGAGTAATCAGTACAGCTTATCCGACTATTGATGTAGTGATGATGTCATATGATGAAAAGGAACACATTTACATAAGGCTAAATATTATTTTAAAAAATGTGCGTGTGTGTGTGTGTGTGTAGTACTTACACGATTATAGGTACGATTGTAATAACGAGCTATGGAGAGGACTGTGCTCAGAGTTTCTCTACGGGATCGAATCAGAAGCAGAACCGGGGGAAGAACCGGGGTCACCGACGTAGCCAAACGGATTAGCTCGTTGAAATGGCAATGGACAGGCCATATAGCATGCAGAACATATGGTCGTTAGAGCCCAAAAGTTCTCGAATGGAGACCACAGACTGGCTAGCCCAGCGTGGGACGTCCACCAACGAGATGGACGGACGATTTGGTGAAGGCCGCAGGTTCAGGGAGGATGCAAGTCACTTTCAACCGTAATGATTGGGCGTCAATGAGGGAGGTCTATGTCCAGCAGTGGACGTCCTACGGCTGAAATGATGATGATGATGATGAATAACTGCAGCGGCTATAGTAGGTACTGACAAATGTAAAGCAATTTATTGGTTAGGTAGGTACCTACCTACATTTATATTTTTCGATTTGAAATTCTGACCTTTCTCATTTCCTCTGTCGAAAATAATTATCATTTCCTCTGTGCATAAGAATCGGTTCCCTAATCGATCTGTAAATCGATGCTTTTGAATTGATTTCGCGCGGCTTATGTTTCCCATCACTAAATTACACTCGTGACGTCAAAGTACCTACGCAAGATGTTACAGGCTCGGTCTCGCTACAAATTGCCGAGCATTTTCCTTCTATCTCGATATATTTCTGTGGACGGGAGGAATAGTCATCGGGAAACTTACTGCAGCCCACAGAAATAATAATTTCTTTATTATTATTTCTGTGCTGCAGCCGCATAATAAGTACAGTTCAAGGTGCTGCACAAGACAAAAGTCTTGAAGTTTGGCACACATATACCTTGAGTGTCATAAAGATACACTAGAAGGGATTTTTAGATACCTACTCCCATAGGATAAGAAATAAATGGGATTTATATTCCTATCTCCGTAACTATAATCATTTAAGACTTCAAAATTGCCATGCATTATAAAAGTAAAAAAACTAAGTTTAGAATTTTCGGAAAGTCCCACTGGATAGTAAGGAAAAACCGAACTTTATATATTAAATTCAATGGAACCCTATCTCCGCAGGTAACCATTTGTTTAGGATAATAAAGGTGCAGGTAAAAAGGGATTTTTGGAATTTCCCGCGGGATAGAGATCGGGAGTTGACTTTAAAACTTTTTGTGCGCGGACGAAATCGCGGGAAAAAGCTAGTAGGTAATATTATATTATGTATGATAACGTTTCACTACAATTTGCCTGAGGACGAAGATATTATGACCTTTTATTGAAGTGAATGTTGGTATTTGTCGATTTCTTATTAAAAGTTGTTTTTAGGGTTCCGTACCTCAAAAGGAAAAACGGAACCCTTATAGGATCACTTTGTTGTCCGTCTGTTTTTTCTTATTTCTGTCGTTAGCCAGGGGGGTTACTACGAAATTCGAAGTTCGAAGTTCGGATGGTGCGGTCCCTCTCACTCTCGTAATAAATACCATTAGCGTGAGCGGAACGGCATGAAACGAAGTTCGAATTTCGCGCTTCGTAGTATAGGGCCAGCTTGGTGCCCCTCAACAATTACGTGGCTCAGGCCTGTAACGTCCGTTTTCCTAACATGTATCTTTCCCAAAATGTCTGCTTTTCCATAATATGTGACGTATTTTGTATAAAAAGACGTGACATATTATGGAAAAGCAGACATTATGGGAAAGATACATTATAGGAAAACGAATATTTCAGGCCTGAGCCAATTACGTTTCGTTTAGGTCATGTTTAGGTTCACTTCGTCTACATTCCCATTTCGTTCACATTCCTACTTCGTCCACAATCTCACTTCGTCAACATTCCCATTTCATCCATATTCCCATCTCGTCCTTTTCCCACTTCGTCCACATACTTACTTAGTCAACATTCCCATTTCGTCCATATTCCACATTTCGTTCACAATCCCACTTCGTCAACATCCCTAGCCGATTTTAATGCGGTTTTCGCTATCACTTAGCTTAATTCTCAGGGAAGATTTTATTTTGTGATTTAGGTATTCATGTTAATACTTGCTAAGCACGGTTTTTTTTTTTTTATGTTAGATAGGCCAGACAAACGAACTAGTGGGTCACCTGATGTTAAATGAACACCACTGTCCATAGACATCCGCAGCGCTTTACACGATGCCAGTGCGTTGTCGGCCCTAAAGGAGAGGGAATAGGCCTACTATTCAGATACACTACCAATTTCGTTACTTTTTTTTCACGAAATGGGAATGTTGACGAAGTGGGAATGTGGACGAAGTGGGAATGTGGATGAAATGGGAATATGGACGAAATGGGAATGTTGACAAAATAGGAAGTGAACGAACTGGGAATTGACTGTGGATGAAATGGGATTGCTGACGAAGTAGGAAGTTGACAAAATGGGAATGTGGACGAAGTGAACCTAAACGATACGTTTTACAGAAAAAAAACCGGCCAAGTGTGAGTCGGACTCACGCACAGAGGGTTCCGTACAAATTTATATGTATCTATGAACATCCAGTCTTAGCAGACCTCTGCTCCTAAGCAAAATGTGCGCAGTGTGGGATCATTGTAGATTGGTTACTGATATAGACAGACAGACAAAAAAAATTATGCTTTTCGCAATTTTTCCTTTATCTGTGCTATAAGACCTTGCTTCGTACCAAATTTCATGTTTCTGAGTTCACGGGAACTACCCTGTAGGTTTTGATTCCCTTGCGATTGTCGAAAGTCGTCGTTTATGATGGTTGCTTACTAGGTCGTTCTGGGAGAATGCTCCAACGAGTTCAGAACGCATGTGCTCGTTTTTGCTTCAAAGTCCCCCCTCGGTCCCATGTCACTCCGTACTTGAACGCTGCTGATCTGCTTAAGATGCACAATCGCAGGCGCTTGCATCTTGCGTCTCTTTTGTTCGGTGTAGTGCGATACAAAACGCCTTCGTACCTTTTTGAAAAAATCTCATGGTTGAAAAGTGTGCGCAGACTTAAGGCTATTGTGCCGCCGCACCGGACAGCGGCGATTCGAGGCAGTTTTAGGTTTGCGGCGTCTAAGTGCTGGAATGACATCCCCCCTCCCATCTTAGGTGTGACTAGCAGGTATACCTTTGGGCGAAAGTTTAAAGGCTATTTGTTGTCATTACAAAAACCTTAATTTCCTCTCCTTTCCAGCACTAAGTGTTTCACAAAACTTCTTTGATTTTTTTATTGTCTCGGTGATTTCATTTTTCATTATTCAATTAAGTCCGCGCAGGGTTGTATACTTGGCAGGTGAGGTATAGTATTTACATATGTTTGAGTGATTATTCTTTGCTTTTTTATATTCTACAAATTATTTATTTACGCATGTAGTCTTATGTAGCTATTAGTGTGCAGTTTATTTATTTATTTATCTATCTATACTTACAGCGATCCGGGTGTCACCAACGGTGCTGGCTGAAAATCAGCGCTGGGGTGCTATAAGCGCCTCAGCATTATGCTGAGCCAGTGTCCGATTTGCAACCGCAATGACACATTCTATCTTTAGCTTTCGTGTTGTCTTTTGTTTTGTAAAATATTGATGATGTGTCTTGTGTTGTTGTAAATAAATGTATTTCTTTCTTTCTTTCTTTCTTTCAAAATGTGTGGTCTATATCAATAGACAGACAGACAAAAAAATCTATGCTTTTCGCAATTTTTCCTTTATCTGTGCTATAAGACCTTGTTTCGTACCAAATTTCAAGATTCTGAGTTCACGGGAAGTACCCTTTAGGTTTTGATTCCCTTGCGAGTTTCGAAAATATGCGGAAATTTGCGTCATAAACCTCCACGCGTTCCTGAGAAAAAGGGTCTTGACAGACAGACGGACGGACGGACGGACGGACAACAAAGTGATCCTATAAGGGTTCCGTTTTTTCCTTTTGAGGTACGGAACCCTAAAAACATGGTGAATTGTGCTATTCTGAGTTATTCATGTGCTGGCGTCCAAAAGAATGTAGGTATTTTCTACGTTCAATTTCCATTAAACTTAGTTCTTTGAATGTCAGATATTACAAAATTTTAAATAATTGGAGAAAAATTAATTGTTAGAATGCAAAAAATCCAAATATATGTGTAAATATTTTACTATGACTTTTTTCAACTCATTTTCATCTCAGCCTGATTGACGTAAAGTATACACTGCCACGAACTTGTATTTACTTGTAGATTCTGGAGTTTGTTCACTAAGTCTATCAAAAACTTTGAATGACGTAATGCTCACCTTAGGGTTG
Source organism: Archips xylosteana (assembly GCA_947563465.1). Classification (NCBI taxonomy): domain Eukaryota; kingdom Metazoa; phylum Arthropoda; class Insecta; order Lepidoptera; family Tortricidae; genus Archips; species Archips xylosteana. Next base: position 1,952,268 of record OX387346.1, read on the forward strand.
CCAACTATTTCTTAAGCAAATATAGTATTTCCCAGCCCAAAGTACAAAAAATATAGTACTCTGAAAAAAAAAATAGTACAAAGTACTAAAAATAGCGAAAATTGATTCATTAAACATTAGTATAGTAAAAATAGCCTACCCAAACTGCACGCGTAAGGACTGACCGAAATATAGTATTTTTGCGTACTATATATTTCTTCAACAGTATATAGTACACAGAGTCAAAATATAGTACAATACTATATATTATAGTACGGTTGGCAACCCTAGCTCACCTGTCACTTTAGTTGCTATACCCTTGTTTTTATGGTGCACTTACTAAACTAAACTTGCTATTAACAGCACTGCATGTTTTGTGATCCCGCATTCCCAAATATCCTTTCTTTGTTCATCAGGTGCAGTATCTACGTGACGTGGCGCAGCTACACAAAGCGGCAACAAAAAAAAATTGAACCACGGGCATACCCTTGCGCACCCTTCCCTACATATTAATTTATGGTTAGACGTAACCATTTTATGGAAATAAACTTTAATTCAAAGATGCTGAACTCAAATTTCATGATCCCGTTCTCGACGGGGGCTACTGTTAAATTTTCAATGCACGGTTTATAGTTCGTAAATGTTCCTAAGAGGTGTATGGGTAGCATGACTTGGTTTGCGCCTTAGAATATTATAAGCAAGCTTGCTTATAACATAACATATACTCGAAGGTTTGCGCACCGTGTTCATTGCAGATAATGTTAATAAAAACGGTGATTTTGAAGTCCATCATGTATAAACCGTTTTTGTTTCAGGGAGTACCGATTCCAACATGATCGGTGATAAAGACATCGTCGCAGTCATTCAGAAATTTTTAACTACCGGTAAGTCTCTGATTAAGTAATACATATATTTTGTTTTGATTATTACAAGTACACTAGCTGACCCGGCGAACTTTGTTCCGCCTTAGAGTAGAGGCAATAAATGAGCAGATTTTGGATTTTATTAAGTTCAATTTATTTTTTAGGATTAAAAAACATTCATAAAACAAAAATGAAACCCCCTTTAATACCGCCGCACCTACCCCCTCGCACCCCGCATTGTACATCCTGGCGTTCGCCGCTCTCTTGCAACTGGCCTTCGCCGCTCTCTTGCAACAGGCCCTCGCGGCTCATATACTTACATTGCGTCATCCTTTTTCGTGTATGCAGCCGGCGTTCATCGATTTATTAGACGTTGCCACGCCAAAAATTAAGGGGTGAATCACCCTTAACATTTAGGGGTATGAAAAACAGATGTTGGCCGATTCTCAGACCTACCCGATATGCACACAAAATTTCATGAGAATCGGTCGAGCCATTTCGGAGGAGTTTGGTAACAAACACCGCGACACGAGAATTTTTTATATAAGATAGCTTTCATTCCGAAAATAACTTGTGTAAAAATTGTTGACTTTGTACAAAGTTGTACAAAGGATGGCTTCGAGGCGTTTCAAAGCAGGAGCTTATAGTATTGCTTTTGTTCCTGTAATTTGATTTGGCCGTGACAAAGAAACGGCTCACCCCAGTCGTAATATTTTACGGGGATGCCCAAGCGGAACGACCGTAAATATACAGGGCTCGAACATTTGGTCACATTGGTGCAGATGACTTAAAAATTACGTCATTTTGTACACAGAATGAAGTGGTACTTACCTAAATAAAATACTACCATATTTGTGTTTAGTTTACCTAATTTTGTGTTTAGTCTATACACTGTCTTTGTGACTGTAATAAAAGTAGATATTGTGAAAATAATAGTACATTGTTGTAGAGGCTGGAAATTAAGCAATAGATGGACGAGTTTGTTTGAGGGCCGACGCGTAGCGGAGGCCCTCGAAAGTACGAGTCCATCTATTGCACTTTTGGCCGAGACTAAACATTGTGCTTTTCACGACTAATGCGAAGAAATCATTATCATCATCATCATCATAATCATCCATCCCGTCCATCCCGTCCATCCGTCCATCCGTCCATCTTTCCATCCGTCCATCCCGTCCATCCCGTCCATTCCGTCCATCCAGTCCATCCCGTCCATCCCACCCATTCCGTCCATCCGTCCATCCGTCCTTCCCGTCCATCCGTCAATCCCGTCCATCCCGTCCATCCCGTCCATCCCGTACATCCGTCCATTCCGTCCATCGGTCCATCCCGTCCATCCAGTCCATCCCGTCCATTCCGTCCATACGTCCATCCGGTCTAACCCGTCCATTCTGTCCATCCGTCCATCCGTCTATCCCGTCGATCCCGTCCATTTCGTCCATCTGTCCATACGTCTATCCGGTCTATCCCGTCCATCCCGTCCATTCCGTCCATCCGTCAATCCCGTCCATCCCGTCCATTCCGTCCATCCGTCCATCCCGTCCATTCCGTCCATCGGTCCATACGTCCATCCGGTCTATCCCGTCCATCCCGTCCATCCGTCCATTCGTCCATCCGTCTATCCAGTCCGTCCGTCCATTCATCCGTCCAACCGTCCATCCGTCCATCCAGTCCGTCCGTCCGACCGTCCGTACGTCCGTCCGTCCGTTCGTCCGTCCATCCATTCCATCCATCCATCACATGCAGCAGACGATTACTTTTGATTGGTCCAATAGTGTCGTTTCAGCACGCCAGGAATGAAATTCAGAAATTATCTTTCAAAAAGTCGTATCGTATTATGAAATACATATACTGATACGTCCGGTTTTCGATTAGTGTAACATTGTTGTCGTGTTTGCGCGCCATAAATGAGTCAGCTGTTAAATGTACATATATAGGCAGTTTTGAGTACTGGATTTAGGTTATCTATGGCCACATTTTCGAGCAGTGTCGTGAAAAATACATTTGACAATATCATATTGTCAAATATATTAATATTATAATAACGTCAATTATTTATTGTTAAAATAAATGACAATGTCAGTCAAGACGTTACCTATGCTATGGTACTGCTCATTTCAAATGATATCATTAATAAAGGAACTACTTACAACCGAATTGGGGATGTCTATTTTTTTGTAGGTAGTAAATCGAAAACCATTTCGGGATAAATGCTTTTGAAATTGTTTTCTGTAGTTATTTAATTTTAATATACCTAATGTAACGCATTTATTACATATGAAATAAGCAATGACCTTTATTTGACATTGAAGTAAATTTCGTAGACGGTCCAAGTTGTACTTTAATCGGTGTGGAATAGCATTATTTAGAATTCTTCACAATTAAGGGCCGGCGCTCACTGACGGCATGGCACGGCATGGCATTTTATTACTATCAAGTTATTTTGAATCTTATTTCAATGAGTTTAGAATTCATGTTACTTTATTTCGATACCACGACGCCGCGACGTGCCGAGGGATGACGCAACGCATAACCAATAAAGTAACATGAATTCTAAACTCATTGAAATAAGATTCAAAATAACTTGATAGTAATAAAATGCCATGCCGTGCCATGCCGTCAGTGAGCGCCGGCCCTTACGCGTGGAGTAAACTACGGAGTTTAATTTGGACCCACCCGCTGTCTGAGATCTAGCACTCTGACAGCTGATCAACAATGTGACACTAGTTACAATGTATACCACTACACAAAAAATAATTAAAGGGGTTGCCTTATCGTAAGAATTTAGAAATTTGGCTGTGTTGGAGCCCTCAATTATAATCTGACGTCATCAACCAAAACAGTTTAAATAATTAATTTTGAAAAATGTAGTGAAGTAAATAAAAAAAATATTGAAATTAGTTTCTTATAAGTAATTGACTTTTCTACAGGGTTATTTGTAATTCACTAGCATTTTTTTTTTTTTTTTTTATGTTAGTGAAGCCAGACAAACGGAACTAGTGGGTCACCTGATGTTAAATGAACACCACTGTCCATAGACACTCGCAGCGCTTTACGCGATACCAGTGCGTTGTCGGCCCTGCAGAAAATTTTACACTCGCCTCTTAAAGGCACCCAGGTCGTAACTCAATGGGAAGACCCCAGCGGGAAGCTCGTTCCAGATTTTGCAAGTTCGTGGCAAAAAAGACCGCTTAAAACGCACCGTCGAAGACTGCCATTCATCAACATGATGTCGATGAAATGAACGCTTACGACGGGAGGATCTGTAATGGAACCCCGCAGCTGGAATGAGGTCAAAGAGTTCCTCAGAGCATTCCCCGTTGTAGATCTTATAGAACACGCAAAGGGAGCTAACGTCTCTGCGGAGAGCAAGAGGATCGAGTTTAACGGAGAGTGAGGGGTTGCCGACAACTCGGCACGCCCTGCGCTGTATGCGATCAAGTGAAAGCAGCTGATATTGGGGTGCGCCAGCCCAGAGATGAGAGCAATACTCCATCCTTGGCCGAACCTGGGCCTTATATATCTGAAGCCGCTGCTTTGGAGTGAAGTATCGCTTAGAGCGGCCAAGCACGCCCAACATTTTAGCAGCCGACTTGGTTTTACCTTCCAGGTGATCGCGAAATTGCACCGCGCTCGAAATATCGACACCGAGGATCCCAACACTCTCCGAAGTGTTGAGGGGTGATCCTTGGAAGCATGGAGCAGCGACAAACGGGTGTTTTTTGGCAGTAAATACGCAAACTTGTGTTTTGGAGGGGTTAAACTGCACTAAGTTACGTGTGCCCCAATCAGAAACTTGTGCTAGTATATTTTCTAGATCATACACAAGTTTAGATCGTCTCTCTTCCAATTCTGCCCGAGGAAGGTTAGCTCTACCAGAGTACCGTGCGTCACAAGTACTGTCATCCGCATAGCAATGAAGGCCGCTTACAAGCAGCACATCATTGATATGCAGGAGGAACAGAGTAGGCGAGAGCACACAGCCCTGGGGGACACCAGCATTCACATACATTGAGTCGGAGTATGTTCCGTCGATAGCGACCCTAATACTCCGATCTTTAAGGAAACTGGCAATCCATGAGCACAACCCACCGGGTAGCCCGTAAGATGGCAATTTCGATTGAAGCGCTCCATGCCAGACTCTGTCGAAGGCCTTTGCGATATCTAGGCTTGCCACCAAAGCTTCACCCTTGCCTTCTATCGCCTCTGCCCAGCGATGCGTTAGGTACACTAGAAGGTCGCCAGCTGAGCGACCCTGACGAAAGCCATATTGGCAGTCACTAATTAGCTGGCGATCCTCCAGGTAGCCCAGGAGCTGCTGGTTGATGACTTGCTCCATCACTTTGGAAAGCAAAGAGGTGATCGCAATAGGCCTGTAATTAGAAGGGTCCGATCTATCGCCTTTTTTAGGGACAGGGTGCACTAGAGCAGACTTCCACGAAGACGGGACTATGCCTGTGGAGTAGGAGAGACGAAAAAGGCGCGTCAGAACCGGTGCCAAATCGGGAGCGCACGTCCGCAGCACAATAGCAGGAATACCGTCAGGCCCACATGATTTATTGACGTCAAGGGAGAAAAGAGCTCGCCGCACAATGCTTTGACGAAAACATACTTCCGGCATTGAGCTCTTACCCTTTATCCTTTTAACCCTCAACTCCTACCACTTAAACAAATGTTTTTTGTTTTACGGCTTTTGTCATAACTTAATATTTTTGGTGTAATAACGTTTTGAAAATTTGAGATTTCCTCTTATTTTTACGATACTCTGTGTATTTGTATGGGAAAAAAAGTGCTTCATTTTAAAAAGTCGTAAAACAAAAAACATTTGTTTGAGTGATAGGAATTCAGGGTTAAGAGGATGTCAGTGAATTAAAAATATCCCTGTATACAAAAAAAAAAATAAAAACCATTGGTATTTTTTTAGACATTCCCAATTGGCATTGATCACTTTTTTGCAATGTGGTCTAATTCCAAAACCATTTCGAGGAATAGGTTTATTAAATCATTTTATAACATTGTAGTAAAAAAATATTAAATGATCGTGTGTATTTTTGCAAAATAATGTTTGACCTTTGTTTGACCTTTCTGTGGGCATTAACTTTGAAATTCTTTGCAACAAGAAAAAAAAAGCCGTCCGTCTAGTTTCTCTATAGTTATTATGTATGTATGTATGTATGTATGTAAACTCTTTATTGTACAAAAATAAGGGAAAAAAAGAAATACATTATTGACAACCGTTGAAATGCATGTACAAAGGCGAACTTATCCCTTTAAGGGATCTCTACCAGTCAACCTTTGAGTGGATGAAAGGAGCATTTAGTAAGGGACCGACAAAGAGTAAGTAAAAAATAAGACAGTCGGACAAAGCAAAGGCTACAATACAACTTTTAGTAAATACAATACATAAACTCATAATATAAAGAAACCTAATAAAAATATACTACCATATACAACATATATATGCAAAATACATACAAAGACATACATACATACATATTATCTGTCACTTCGACGTAGTTATCATCTGTCAGTTTAAGGATACTATTTTGAAAAACATTCTTCGCGTTTTTCATATTTTAATAATGGATTTATACAGGAAGTGTTTCATTCCTACTTATGGAAATGATTGTGTCAATAGCCCAAACAAATTAATTGTTCGCATTAGAGAAGATTTACAAGAGAAGTGGTCATCATTTCAGCCGAAAGACGTCCACTGCTGAACATAGGCCTCCCCCAAGGCTCGCCAAACAGATCGGCCCTGCGCCATCCGCATCCAATGCGTTCCCGCTACCTTCACCAGGTCGTCGCTCCATCTTGTTGGAGGCCTACCTACACTGCGTCTTCCGGTCCGCGGACGCCACTCGAGAACCTTTCGGCCCCATCGGCCGTCAGTTCTACGGGCGATGTGCCCTGCCCACTGCCACTTAAGTCTAGCGATTCTTCGAGCTATGTCCGTGACTTTAGTTCTCGCGCGGATTTCATCATTTCTAATGCGATCCCGCAGAGAAACTCCAAGCATAGCCCTCTCCATCGCCCTCTGAGTGACCTTGAGCTTCCTTATAAGACCCATCGTTAGCGGCCACGTCTCAGTACCATAAGTCATCACTGGCAACACACACTGGTCAAAGACTTTTGACTTGAGACACTGCGGTATATCGGATGACAAGATATTGCGGAGCTTCCCGAACGCTGCCCATCCGAGTCTAATTCGTCGATTGACCTCTTTCTCGAAGTTGCACCTACCCAATTGGATTGTATGTCCCAGATAGATATAATCGTCAACAACTTCGAGCAAAGTATCTCCGATTACGACGGGAGTTGGTACAACATGGGCGTTCGACATGACCTTCGTCTTGTCCATGTTCAATTTAAGACCAACTCTCTCGGAGACTCTTCCGAGGTCAGCGAGCATCGCACTGAGGTCCTCCAAGGTCTCAGCCATAAGCACCACGTCGTCGGCAAATCGAAGGTGAGTGAAGTATTCGCCATTTACATTGATGCCACGCCCTTCCCAGTTCAGAGTCTTGAACGCATCCTCTAGTGCAGCGGTGAACAGTTTCGGAGAGATTACATCTCCTTGTCTGACTCCCCGCTGCAATAGAATGGGCTTCGACATCTGATCCTGAAGTTGGACGGACATTGTGGCGTTATTATACAGACACTTCAACACTTCGATGTACCGGTAGTCTACTTGGCACCGTTGGAGAGACTGCAGTACAGCCCAAGTCTCGATCGAATCGAAGGCCTTCTCGTAGTCCACAAATGCCAGGCAAAGGGGGCGGTTATACTCCTCGGTTTTCTGTATAACCTGCCGCAACGCATGTATGTGGTCCACGGTGCTAAAGCCTTTTCGAAACCCGGCTTGTTCGGGAGGCTGGAAGTCGTCTAACCTGCGCGCGAGACGATTCGTAATGACTCTCGAAAACAGCTTGTAAACATGGCTCAGAAGTGAAATGGGTCTATAATTCTTCAATAAGGTATTATCGCCTTTTTTGAAGAACAGCACCACTACACTTCTGTTCCATGCTTTTGGTGTTTTCCCTTCACGGATGGCGGTATCAAATAGTTTCTGAAGGGCTTTGAGGATCGGTTTTCCGCCCGCCTTCAGAAGTTCGGCTGTTATTCCGTCATCACCAGGGGCCTTGCCATTCTTTAGTTGTTTGAGAGCCGTACTAATCTCGTACAGGCTGACGTCCGGGATGTCTTCGGTATAGTGCCGGGTTAATCTAGCTCTCGGGTCTTCAGCTAGATCCATGACGGGTTTCTTCGTTGATGTGTACAGCTGTCCATAGAACTTCTCAACCTCTAACAATAGCTCCGGTTTAGAGGTCACGATCCTACCTTCATCGGTCTTTAACTTTGCCAATTGGCTTTGCCCAACAGACAGATTCTTGGCAAAAACTTTAGAGCCTCTGTTGCGCTCTATCGCCACTTCAATACTATTAGTATTAAACTGGCGTATATCGCGCCTCAGAGACTTTGAGATCTGTCTGTTAAGCCGCCGGTATTGGCAAGCGTCACCAGATGTCTGTAGGATCATCTTACGTCGATCTTCCATGAGCTTTAGAGTAGAAGGTGTGATTTTTTTGGTTCTATTTGTACGGTGAGTCTTAAAGAACTTTGACCCAACCGTATGGACAGCTTCCACAAACCCGTCATTGTAGTCATCCATGTCGCTTCCTAGGCATTCGAAACGGTTTTGAAGTTCAAGCTGGAACGTTTCGAGGTTTTGTAGCTGGGCTGGTGCCGGGCGGAGCGTAGACTTTATCAGTCGCGATCTTTCAAGCTTGAACCGAATATTCAATGTGCCTCGTACCATACGGTGATCACTCCCGGTTTTAACCGCACTGATCACGGAGACATCATTGAATATTTGCTTCCTCGTCGACATAATAAAGTCTATCTCATTCCTCGTTACACCGTCAGGGCTCATCCAAGTCCACTTCCCGTGCTCTCGCTTCTTGAAGAAGGAGTTCATCATATAGAGTCCCTCCTTCTCCATAAAGCCGGCCAGTAGGTGGCCTCGGTGATTCCTACGCCCTACTCCAAATTGCCCCATTCGCAGCTCTTCACCATCCCGTTTACCCAGTTTTGCGTTGAAGTCCCCCATAACAACCGTGAAGTGAGTTCCGGAGCTATGCATGGCTCTGGAGATATCCTCATACATAGTTTCCACCTCTTCGTCGGAGTGTGCCGAAGTCGGAGCGTAAACTTGTACGACCTTCAACGAATACCGTTTGGTCAATCTTAGTACAAGGTACGCTACCCTGGTCGACACACTCACGATCTCCACGACGTTGTTTACAAGGGACTTGTGGACGATAAACCCGACACCGCCCTGGGACTGTTGGTCGCCCTCCCGGAAATAGAGCATGTTACCAGAGTTCAGGATTATCGTATCCTCCCCCTCTCTTCGGACTTCTGATAACCCTACTATACCCCATCGTAACCTACTCAATTCCTCCTCCAGTTCCATTAACCTATCATCCGTCCGCAGCGTACGGCAGTTATACGTTGCCAGGGCCAGGGATCGTTGGTGATGGTAGCCGGATCGCTTCCGGGGATTCTTAGCACCCCTTGAAGAAAGAAAAAGAAGAAGTGAGAAGTGGTGCCGCAAAGTTAATTCAAAGTTTACAAGATGTACTTATTGTTGCGAGGATCATTTTAATGTAAGTACGGATTAAATCCGCCAAAGAACTTTCAAGGGAACACTTCTGACCATTTTATTTTATACGTACAAAAAATACTATAGCCGTAAATCGTTTTTTTACCTATTCTCTTGGAAGAATCGGCAACTTTAGTGTTATTGTTATTGTAATGTAAAGTGACATAGTCAGATGACAACTAACCATCGATTATGACACATTTTTTTTGTCATTATGTCTGTGGTTTATACACAGATTCAGCCGCGGCATGTAATTTACGAGAAGTCGTATCTCAAATTTTTAATAAATTATAAAAAAACATTGGAGTGATGAATTGCTGAAATATTCAAATTAGTTTCTTAAAATCTATATATAAAAAATGAATCCCTATTTCCCTTGGTCACGGCATCACGCATGAACGGCTGGACCAATTTCACTAATTCTTTTTTTGTTGTGTTCGTCATTGTCAGGAGAAGGTTCTTATGAAAGAAAAAATTAAGAAAATTGCGCGGAAAATTAGAAAATTTAAGAATGCTGCAAATATCGTCAAATGGGATGTAAACAAACTGAAATAATTAATTTATCATTTCTAACAAAAAGAACGTATTCGAATTCAATATTCATAGTTAAGACAGGACGACGTCTGTCGGGTCAGCTAGTGCTCTATATTTTCGATAAAAAAAATACAAAGGGGGGGTTAGAAAAAATTAACAATCCCAATTGAGAACCTCCTCTTTTTTTAAGTCTGTTAAAAAGAGGTTGATATGATAAGTGGTAATGGTAAAAAAAAAACGAAAAGACTAAATCATCCTATGTGCGGTGCAACGTCATCGGCACTAAAAGTTCGAGCCCTGGTAATATATATAAATATATATGTATACATATAAGACATGTATGCTACACACCGCGCTTTCCCCGTTGCAACTGTCGATTCCGGGAAAAGGGAGAGTGAGAATTCGCCAAAATTAACGGTTACAATTAGTCCCGTATCGCAGCAATACTTGGTTGGCTTCGATGAAGCCCTAGGTATCATCAACTGATGATAGTTTTTGGTAATTCTGCTTTCTGAGTTGGATGAAACTTTTGCGATTAAACAACGCCCCTGATGACCAAAGATTAATTAAAATGAGCAAGTGCGGGCGTACTAAAATTTCGGAGCGAAAGTTTGATTAGAGTATCTTGGCTTGTTTTTGAAGATAACCAGAGAAACTGGCTCTAATCTGTACAGCACTATCAGGTGATGTTTACCAAAGCAGTCAGAAAATTTTATAACATTTGCCCACGAAACACTTAAGCACAGTACGTAAAGCTATGGCTATTATGATGGTACCTATTCTGTATGATAATGTAGAATTGTAATAAAATTGTGGAGGCTGGAGTATAATTGTAAGTCTGTGTAAAGTAGAGAACACGAAGAAATTTCGAGCTTATGTATTGGCGGCTGTGATAGCAAGGGTTATGTTTTTGTTATTGTCAGTCACGTAGGCTTACGAGCGAGATAGACTAGCGGTGTTGGCTGAGATATACAAGAGATGGAATATAGAGCGAGTTAGAGCAGTGCAGAGAGAATTTAGAGAGGGAGCGACGGGTGGCGTGACAACAAACATGGCGGCATGGCCGCCGGTTGCCGGTTGGACCGGTTGGGGCGCTCCACGTGCGCTCTGCGCCGTGCAGCCGCTCCCGGGGCTTGTTTGTCAACAAACGTCCTGCGAAGGTCATTTGTAAGAGGGAAGACAAAGGATTCAGCCCCTATTGCGTAACACCATTACCCCTACGCCACTACGTATACGATAGGAATGTGTAGTAAGAAAGAAAAGAACTGAAGCTCATATTCAAGTCTTTAATCAAATTTCAAAAGCTTCGCGAAGCCGAAAGGTATCAAGCATCAATGGGAGTTTTTTATTCCTATCCGAGTACAACAATCTGTTATTTCAACTGGCATGCATTCTTGCGAATATCTTAGTGGAAATTGTTAGATTTATGAATACCTAGGTCATGGTCGTTTATTATCAAAAATATTACTCATTGTGTAGGTATACCTATATATACTTATTCCTTTATTCTTTGTTTATCAACATCTAAACTATAGTCGTAAAACGTTCCTAATCTAATTTACGATTTGTAACGTTTACGTGTCTTTTCGTATTAGAATGATGCAATATGGCTTGAAGCGCGGAAAATATGTTTTGATGAATTCATACATTTTGAATACAATCGATACGACGTCTAATTCTTAGTAGTCCATGTTTATTGTACTTATATGTTACTATCTACCTACATTTAAAATATTTTGAAATTTCTAGAGCGAAATGTTTTCTAATTTATTTTAGCTTTGTGGCTTATAGCTGAGCTTCCTTCACTCATCCTCAGCTTTGGCATGACAATACTATAACTCAATACCATTGTGAGGAATGGAGTTTTCATCATTAAAGGAAACACTTTATTTTCTGATGCAATTTTTTTGTATACATATAATATAAATTAATCATAGTTACATGGCCCCCAATCATAAATTAATCAATAATTCCGTTATGTTTTGTCGTGATGTCATACATACTACGACTTCGAAAAATGTTGGATTTCTCACTTTATAAATGAAATCAGGATCATAAGTGTGCATAGAATCTAAACTAATTTAAACTAGTCTATAGTTTAATAGAAAAGTAATTATTTATAATAAGGAACATCTGATCTTCAATATTTATTCGAGAATGTTAGGGCAGTGTTTGGGCAGGAAGCTTAGTTTCTATTAACCAGACATTGATGGTGCCAGGCAACTTTCTGAAAAAATAAATGATAAAAAAAATATAAACACGTCATCAGAGGTGCGAGTGAGAACGCATGCGCGAATGAAGAGGGCACAAAACGACGCAGCCCGCGGGGCAGCGGGGCAGCGGGGCGCGGGGTTACTTTACTGCGCGTCGAGCCGGCTCCGTGGCCCCCAACCCACTCAATCTGAATCAGTTGGATTTCAGAACATCGGACGGGCGGGCGTGTATAGAATGGATCGTTAACCACACCAGCAATTTTTTTTTAATTCCGCCTTCTATCAGTGTTTGTTTATTACCTTTCGGCACACTTTCCGCAAATCCTTCTCGATCGTGGTGCTTTAAATTTTTTTTTCCTTTGCATTTAATTTTCTGTCGTCCCGATTTCACATCGAGAAGGCGGCCGCACAAGTTTGAAAGCGGCTTTTCAAGAGTAGTACACCTACTCGTAATATTTCAATATTGCCGTGTCAACGCATCAAACAACCATCAGAATGGTGAAGAAAATCTCAGAGGAGAGTGTAGATAGCGGTAAGTGATAATTTTAATATTTTATTATTGTTTTGTTTTATATTTGTGTTAGTTAGTTCTGCCCATTGACCGGTTTCGGAGAGCTTACTGGGAGGCACTTGTGTTGATACAATCAATTGCTTCACCCGACCGGCTTTTGTGCCGAACTGCGTAGTTGTGCTGGCCGTTGTTGCTATAGGCACCATCTTACGTTCGCAATGATTGTTGATTTAATTCAAAACAAGGCACATATCTAGATGTACACATAAGTAGGTACAGTTACTAACATCAATCCATTGGTTTTCAATTTTAGGTAACTCTATTTATAAATGGTACAGACGATGATTGTTATTATTATCTGTTGATTTTTAATTAATTTCCCACAATCTAGGCTTTAATATTTTAATACTTGCTTCACTTTTGAACTTGAAAAACAGACGTTGGACTGTTAGGTTTACAACTACCGTCAATATTACTAGTACATAATATTATCACTTTCATGTTTGTGCATTTCATCTACTATAGTATGAATATAAACATTAAGAAACCGATCATTGGGATCGGATGGTACTTTCCTATAAATGCTTATTTCTTGTTGTACTTAACTTTTTATGCAATCGTTGGACAAACTTTTTTATTCTTTGTTGAAACAAAATCCAATTGGAATTGGTCTTTAGCGTAAAAACTGACCACAGTCAAGTCATTTATGTAACAAACCAGTGTAAGTCTATCATTCAGTACGTTTAACTTTACTGCCTATGAGTGCTTACTGTGTAGGTCGTTTTCCATTGATTTTATTGCTTTTTTCATTGTTGAGTAAGGTTAGTTCTATTGTAGGATGGAGGGATGTCGTTTTATTGAGTATGATTATCCAATGTGATCTTGCTTATACCGCGACGTCCGCGACTATAGGCTACGTACCACCTAGTATAATACTTGCCTTGCCGTTGTTAAGTAATTTAGCTGTTGCAAATGTCAAGGTTCACGATTCTTCAACGGACGTTGACCGAAGCTTGTTGCTATACTGGCAAGCAAATACGAATATAACCAAGTACCTATGATGAACCTTCATACTCTTAGTAACTGCTAACTTGATTCGATATACATATTTTTACAAACTTTTATTTAACTTCACATTTGTACGTCGTTTGGTGTTTAGTTCAAACTTTTCAAGTTAATTTTCATTCACTTTCAGTGGTCGGAATAATTTAAAGTTTGGGTTGTGCAAAATAGATGACAATACAAGTGGGTACAGTAAGTACAACAAATACTACCTTCAGAAAAAAATTCAATATCTTTTCACTTTTCTAATTTATTCTACCTATATCAACAATTTGAGATTCTAAGATTATACGTTGCTATTTCAATAATTAATTCAAGTAGGATTCTAATGCGTCCTTTTATACTTACAAAAATGTACCAAATGCATTAGATGATTAGATGGCTTTTGTAGTATATTTAAAAAATGTCGAATGAACAACTAACCCTGCAAAGCCCTCAATGAAGTTTTTGGGTTTTGTTATGGCTCACTAATCTCAGTAGAATATTTTTCTCCTGGTAAATCAATGTGATAAAACAAAAAATCGAAGTCACATCGTGGAGATTTATGGAAATATTGAAAATCTTCGCATGATAGCGTGCCCAATGCAAAAATCCAATTATTCACGGTGTTATTCACTTTTGATAACCTTCAATGTAACACAGCGAATTGGCAAAGAATGCGTTGAAAATTTAACAAAATTTCATTATTACTCCCCTCTGTTGCGTATCAACAACAAAGCCTGTGAAGTGTGACGGCGGTTTTCATGATCAAGGTCAAACAATAAAATAAAACTCCTTGAGTTTAAGTTGAACGTTACATAAGCATCTATGAAGTAATTAAGCTCACTGAGAAAAGCGAGTAAAAGCACTGTTGTAATCTAAGTGATATACTTACGTAAACCTTTGTTACCGTGGAAGATGGATGATCTGCAAGCTGTACCAGAGATCCGGATCTGCTTCTGGGCCGAGGTGATTGAGAAGAAAGATTCTTGTTGATTACTTAGTGGGACTAAGGTTTATGATGTGATTGATGTGCTCAGTTTCCCCAGATATTCTTCCCCGTATCAGTACTTACGCTCACGTCCATGTCTTTGACTTCAAGAGTCTAAAAGTAGCCAATATTATGCTAAATAACGATTTCCTAGGTTCAAAGTTTTGGGGTGGGCGTTGATGAATGTAGTAGTAAGTAAACATCGGTCTCGCGTTTTAAATGATTCAATTTAACGCGTTTTGTTATGTTTCTCTGTTTCTATGGCTTTAATTAACATTTTTTATTGTTGATTAGAGAGTCAGTCATTCGTAGCTATCAGGCGAGTTAAATCGTGTAACCTTGACCGTGACTGCTTCATGTTCCGGCGTAGTATCCCCTCCCCCTCGCATTTCTATTGCGCCTTGCTACTGCAAATCGATTTTTGCCCCGAACTCCGTATGAACTTGCATAGGGTTGGCTAAATTTAGACGCCCTTAGTTATATTTACTCTCGAGTCCTGGTTTAAACTCCCTACAGCACCCATAAAAGCTGGACTTTATTTAAGTTTGTTAACGTTGTTCGATTTTAGGTATTCCACTGTCGAATTTGGTTATGCACCTACACCATTCTTGCCACCCGGTCTGCCTTGTTTCTACTGCTGCTACATTATACATGTTACTATTTTATTTGCTATCTACTTTTTAGTATAAACGTGAGGGCAAAATCAGTAGGCAGTGAAAGTAGTCTCATTATGCGCTGTTTGTTGTTAGGTAGTTCGCCCTCATTGAAGTTTCACCGAGATACTAGCTAAGCACTTTATCTGATTGGGTTCGGCAGCAGTTCCAGACTGTCAAGGCAATTTATTTTGAAGTTCTATTACGCGCTTGGGTCTACTTTCTAAAGATTATACCTACTAGAATTCTGTTGATATTAATTTCTGCTTGCAAAAGGTAACGATTCAACGATTACTGATTTATGGCCTATGAAATGAACGCTTCTTTCTGGCATTATAAAATTCTAATCGATATCGTTTTGGTGTTTGCATCCAATTAGAAAGTGATTGTTTTTCGCTGCTTAAGGGTATACAATAAAAGCATAATGGGTCTGCGTTCGGCAACCGAGAGAGTGCATTCGTGGCCAAGCGTAAATGCCACTAACCAGATTAGAAAGTATAGAAATCTGTATAGGCTGAGGGCATGGATATTGGTGACAGCATGAGTTTGGATACTATGCAAAGGGCATGCTTGGTACAAAATTGCTAAATTTAACAAGGCTTTAATGGTAATGAATAATATTATAGGATATAATATTATTAGCCACGTGAATCTGTTAAAAAATCAACTTGAAACAACAGGAAAACCAGATTATTTATTTGTGGCGACTTAAATGACGAATTTTTGTATACACATTAGCACATTACATTACACGCCTCCATTTGTGTAGCGACTGGGTTAAGTTACGTAACCAAGTTGGTGTAGGTACCTTTTGAGCTTTGAGCGCATAAATTAATTGGAGTCGGCACACAAATATTTCGTCCCCAAACGGAAATGGATAATGTAACAGTAACAGAATATTAAATTTAAATACCATCAATCTCAATTATAATGATACAGATAACTGTTTTAAGTGTTAATTAGGCTAATAACCTGATAAAATACGCTTTCAATAATCAACGCGCTGAAAATAGAGATTCGAAAACAACTAAAATTTCCATTAGTTTCTAGAGGCATTGAGACAGCGTGTTTTTGATTTTTCATTTTCGTATCCAGCTCAAAACACATTTAATTAAACCTTTCTTGCCCTTCTGTTTATTGTTTATCTTTAGCCTTTAGTGGTCTTGGTCTGCATTTTGAAGTTCATCACACTTTTGGGATTTTAGTTCCTTCAGTGGTAATAATAATAATGTAACAGTTCATTTTAAAATCTACTTATTTGTGTGCAATGCAAGCACAAAAAGCAACAAAACACTAACGAATTCTATAATAAAACATTATTAATATATAAAGCATTAACAATGATAATATTAGTTGATACGTAAGAATTTACAGCATCGAGAGTTGTTTTTCTGAAAGTTCAACACGTGTTTTTTGATTTAATGCTATGTAAAATGTGTTGTGAGATACGAGATGTGGTGTGGGTGCGTGTCTGAGGATTTACATAACACAGCCACGTTGCGGGACGGGTGTGCTGCCACGTGGTGCGCTTTGTCACGCGACGGTCACACACAAAACACTCGAGACAACTACTGCAGAGAGATAGCAGTGAGACAGCTACCGCAAAATCCCTACCCACGCTCCGAAAATATTTTACAGGAAACCATTCGTGTCAAACTGTTTAAGACTGAGATGCCCCCAATTAATTAAGCACACATTAACGCAGAAGACATCTCAAGGGGAGATTCAAAAAGCTCGCCCAGTGTGCAAAATTAGTTGCGTACCTATCAGCCGCATGACGCAATTCAGAGATAAAAATATGATTTCTTTTTTTGCTCTAGTCTTAGATTAATCTTCTCATTGCGTCAGCTCTATAAGATTACCCATCGCGTGTTCTGGTTCTTTGGCTTACAATATATTATTGTTGCTGGCATTGTAAACACAAGCTTTCAATATGGTCATATTATTTAATGTTGTTATTCAGCAGACAGGAAGCTCCTATGTTGAAACAGGCAATTGTTTGTGTGGGCGTGTCTCGGCGATTGTTGTAGTCGCTCGCTATTGCGCGCTGGTTTCAGCCTATAGTACGTCCTACGGTGACCTCATCGCGTGTAATTAGTTGCTAAGTTTCGCTTTTATCATTATGCCGCAGGAGCGTTATTAACTGCAGTGCTGCTACTTTGTGCGCTGTTTGTTAGTTACACGCATTCACTTTGGTTACTTCAGCGGTATTATCTTTAAACACGCCTTCTGTAGCTAACTCTTCTATTGTCTCTCTGAACAAAATGGTTATCGCATGAATATTCAATTTCCTTTTTTCGTTGTGCTTGTCAACAATAGCGCTATCGCAGATAACTCCGCAGCCGCAACCGTATCTACTGCTCTAAATTAACTTTCGATAAATTAGATCACCTGCCTACCGGTGTTCAAGGTTTTGCCACGCTTTGTTATTGCAGGCAGCTACCGTTTTATTGCTGTACAAATTATTGTCGCCTTAAAATGCCACCAAGTTTTTTTGGCAGGAGTTTGCACTGCTACACTTTTACACTGCATCGTTTCTTAGTTTTATTGATCGAGGACCATATCAGCAGTCTCTTTATCTGTTAAAATTCAGAAACGACTCTGCTGTTTGTTGTGATCCGTAAAAAACGGTTATGCGAGCAGCTGATGACAGCGATATCGTAATTAATGATGTCTCGACTTGGCTTATAGTTAACATTTATCAGACGGCGATAGTATCAGGAACCTCTGAGTCGTTGGTAGCATTCCCACCACGGCCTCGTGCGACGTAACGTGGGCGCGGCGTACGCGCAGCTCGGGTGCGGCTGCTAGGTCGTTGAACCGCGACTGTTTGCCAACTCAGCTCAGCATGCACTATAGATTATCTACGGGTTTATTGATATCGATGACTCGCGTCGCACTCCTGACCACGTGTGAATTTATGAAAGAAACTATTATTGAACTTTTATCGGATAGGAACCCAACTTTAGAGTGAGTTTTAGCAGAAGGAATGCCTATTGAAAAACCTCGAGAACTCCCCTGCCAGAGTTCAAACTATTTAAATATCGATACTAGGGTGGATCGATTTCATTTTTTTCCGATTTTCGAAAAGGCGGTGTCGTATATAGATGCTGTAGAGAAACACGAACAATATTTTATATCGAAGCTTTTAAAAATTTTGAACATAAGTACTGCCGCAAGCTCATCAAAAAAAAAATGAAAAAATTGCAAAAGCTGCCTTCAGGTTTCGACGACTAAAAACAAATTTTATTCGAAATTTGAAGTTTTTACTATTATTAAAGCTACATTAAAGAACAAGGAAAACTTTGAATATGAAAAAACATTACAAAATTTGATTTCAGACGTCGGTTTGATACTGAAATAAAGCTACAGATCATGTAATTTTGTATTCTTTCTTCATGTTAAAGACTGGCATGATGCGACATGATTCGAATTTGTTTTTCATCCAACTATCACGTTTGTTTAGCCCACATATTACAACAACACGATTCTGTTACTGTTTTGATGCTGCGTTCAGTAGCTTGGGTGTGGCAGGGAATTAAACAAAACTTAGATAAAATATCAGTTTCTGCAGTTTTGAGATCCGCGACGCATTGGGAAATAATATCTGTGGCCAAATTTTTTGTCATTGGCGGTTCCGAAACTTGTTGCCAGACTTGCCAGTTAATCAAGTCTTAATATTCATTAGCGTTAAAATTGAATTTAGGAAAACTAAACACTCTAATAGACGTCATTGCTGAAGAGTGGTCTCTGGCTTTGAGAATTTTAGTCAAAACTAATTTTCTTACATGAAAACGTTGATTCGCCAACATTTCTATTTGTCCAAAATACACATTGTGTTGTATCGTAGGGTCAATTAACCTCTTGAGATCTTCACGTGACAATTTGATCGTTTCATGTAAGTGTCTGGCTCCGTTAACGCTTGCAGGTTGTGTTTTAAATTTGAACCACATGGGAATAGTACGTCGTTCCACTGTTGGTATAGATGCCTTTTATGGATATCGAACACATATGTATACGTGTTATTTTCACCAAATCTTGTAAGCGATTTGTCGAAGATTTCGGAACGTTTTTAAAATATTGCATCATGTCCTTGTATTATAACTATCGGTAACACATTTTTTGGTAATTCTTTTCCAGAACCAAAAACGGGGCACACTTTTTTGCCACTACGTAAACTCGTTTTTACATTAATGAGGTCAAAATCATTAACTATTTATCACATAAAAATATTCGTACAATATGAATCGGATGGTAGTCATTTAAAATAATTCATAGAAAGGCAAGTGTTTGTGAGGGTACTTTGAAAAAAATACTATGAGTATTCAGTGATATTTTGTTTTAGTTATTTACAAGTATGCCACATCTTATCTATAAAGTAATAAACTTTTCAAAAATTGCATACAATATATATTAATTGATGGTTTTAGTGAAGTAGATTTTCCATATTTTTTTTTTATTTATGACGGTTGCGGCAGTACTTGTAATGGTCCAAATTAAATTATATTTCATATTCCAAATGCTATGGTGTCTAAGCATGTTTTGCATAGTCCGCTATTTTGAAAATCGAAAAAAAAAATTTTTTCATACAAAAGCGATCCACCCTAATCGATACCTTATAGCGCACAATCGTATTAAGTAATTACAATTCAGTGCACAATTAAGTAGTAGTTTTGTACACTAGGACATACAGTGCTAATTTATATGTGCAGTAGGTACATTGTAATTAATATGATTGTGCGCTAAGGTATCGATATGTACTTAAGCGAACAACACATCAACGTTGTTAACCGCTTTAAATACAAAGCTTTGACATAGCTACATTTCAAAACCGAAAACGTACTCGGTGAAAACATTGCAACAATAGCTGGCACCAAACACTCGTTGAGTGAGAGCTGTCGATCGCTACCATTGTACTGATGCGGCATGCATAATGTGCCACGTTATTCATGGCTCACAGAAGACAAGGGACTTCTCAATTCAGTAATGAATCTTTTAAACTGCGGGTCATCGCCCTTTTAATGTTAGTGAACGATTCAGGCACTTTGGTTCAAGATGACCTCCTGCCAACTATGAAGTCTTTGAGTCCGCTTCATTTAACTCTCCAATTCAATGTTGTTTAGTTCTTATATCTTGTTTTCTCCTTGATGAGTTTAACCTCTTGGTTCATGAGAGCCTTCAAGTCCCACATCGCAATACGTATAAAAACGTATGAGTGAGCCACGCACTGTAATAACAACGGCGTATCGACTGTAATGCTGTGTTCTCATTCGTTGTTCCAATAGTTGGCTTTAATGTTTATAAGGCCATCACATGACCTAAAATTTGCACCTGCGTACTGTCCAACGATACACTAATTCATTATATTGTCAAGATACACTTCTTAATAAATTGAATTGAGTAGGTAACCAAGGATCTGGGATTCTTCGGCGTGTTGTAAGTTTTGATGAATTATTTTTGGGTTTCGTACCAAAAAGGTACCAACGGGGCCACTGAGACTCCGCTGTCTATCCGTCCATCCGTCAGCTACAGTGCTCTATCTCTTGAACCATAATAGCTAGATACTTGACATTTTCACCGATTATGTATTACTGTGGCCACAATGCTATAATATTAAAATGAAATTAAAGGGGGTCGTCATAAAAGAAACGTGATTTTTAGCGTTTTTAACTCGATCGATTTAGTTTTAAAATTGAATGATTTCTTTTATATTTCCTGCTAAAGATATCTATGTACTGTGATGGTAAGACCACAGCCGTCTCACACGTGCCCCTATGCCCTAAATCCGCCCTTGTTCAAGTCTAGAGTGAATGAACATTTTTGACAGGTTTTTTGCTTGTTCACAGGCGTAGGCCGTTGCAGCAGTCAATCGTCGAGCGAGCGGGAGTCTGACGAGAGCCCGCGCAGCTCGGAGCCGTCGGCGCCAGTCCCCATCGCCGACAGCGAGGATCTGCAGAGACGCAAGGAGGAGGCACGCAGGAAGCGCCGCAGGAAGAAGCGCTCCGGAAGCTCCGTCGTCACGTCGTGTTTCCAAGGTAACCTATACTTCAATCAATTCCGAATGGAGGTGCGTGACATGTGTCACTTGATTATAAAAAGTGACTATGTATCTTCAGCTCACGAGATAAGTACCTATTTTAATTTTTAAGCATTTAGCTCACTAGTTCAGTGACTCCAACGTGTACCTATGGTTCATCTGGTACATATAATTAATTTCATTCGCATAAAGTGTAGTATTGCTTGGTCTGATGACGTTCGCTTACTAATCAATTAATTTCGTCGGGCAAACTCGGTCCCAGTCCTCGCGAGTCATACCGCAACCGTTAATTTCTTTGCGTTATTAGAACGAGTGAACTCACTCTAACACATTTGTATCCGAAAAAAACTAGTGGGATAGTAAGCTAAACCAACCGATACAGTAGGTATAGTTCCTTTATTTGTTTATTGATTTGAATCACTCACTCACGAGCTGCACATCTTTAATTCCGAACAAAACACTTCCGTGCATTAAGTGGATATTGGTTTGCCTCTTACTGTTGTGGTAGCGTTCAGCTTGACTCACAGCGCTGTAGTCAAAACAAAGTTGATAGTGTTATGTAATTCAGTAGACAGGATTAACAACGGACGGTGACTAAGAATGTAATCATAACGTATACCTATTACAAATAGGAAATTATCGATAAAGATTTAATTTTGTCAACACCGCTATTGATTACACTGTGTCAAGGTGACCGAGAGAAATAATGACCAAATTGTTTACTAAATTTCCGTTTCGACAAACATTTGGAATAATGAATAGGTAACTTGTACTTTAAACGTGATTCCTTCTGATAAGTTATGTTGCAATCTCGGTTCAAGGCTTTTTCTAATAATCCCTTCAAATGGCCTTACTTAGCTGCGGGCCATTGAACTACGTGTACCATTTCAAGACAATATGTACAATGCATCATTAACGAGGCATCTTATTCACGGGTGTGTCGTTCGTTTTCCAAAATTTTGGCAACGCTCGCCTCTTTAGGTATAATTATTTCCATATTGTTTCTCGTATTGTCAGCTGTAGAGAAGAGGTACCCACTCTAACGGCGATAGCCACACCAGGGGTACCTTTTCTCTCCAGTTTCTCGTACTTACCGGAACGCAAAGTGTTGGTAGGACGGACGATCTGGTGAATACCGCGGGAAGCCATCGGTTGAGAGTAGCACAAAAGTGATCGTCGTGAAGATTCTAAGGCTTATTATATCCAGCAGTTGATGTCGTTCAGCTGATGTGATGAGTGTCTCGTTGTTGCAGACCTTTACAAGCTGACAGGCGAAGTACTGGGCGAGGGCGCGTACGCCTCGGTGCAGGCTTGCGTAAACATCTACACGGGGCAAGAGTACGCGGTGAAGATAATCGACAAAGTGCCGGGGCACGCCCGCGCCCGGGTGTTCCGCGAGGTGGAGACATTCCACTACTGCCAGGGACACCCAAACATAATCCAGCTCATTGAATTCTTTGAGGACACCGACAAGTTTTACCTTGTCTTTGAGAAGGTGAGTGTCCTTTCATAGTCTTCCATGCCTTATTACAAATTGTGCATGTATTATGTTTATGATGTAGATTCACTTTTACGCTTTACATACTCTCTGAAGAATATATCCGACGTTGATATTGAAAAGGATAATTTACGATTCGCACACTGGTAACAGGCAACATTGAATAAGTACTCCAATTTCGTTAGTAGTAGGAGTAGGTACTTTCTTTAAGAAATCGTGACTTTTTCAGTTCAGTTGAGATAACTAATAATAATAACATGATTAATCATTCATAATAACAAATTCTTAACAAAACAATCACACTGGACTAATATTTAAGTAAATGTAAATTGAAAATTTATATAATGCAGGTGGACGTCAGAACGATGATGTACGATCTATCATTTGATGTCTTACTGATTATTTTTCTGGATCTCATATTTCGTTGAGCCACAGCAGTTTTTAAAACACAAATCAAAGAGCAAACTTGATCCAATGTAAGTTATTGTAACAAAGCAAGGGAAGTCAACTCTACATATAAGTGGAAATGTTCAATTCACACGCGACAAATATATTGATAAGGCTACTGACGTTACAATGCAGCATGCATTCGTCTGCCGTCCTTACTTGCGATTCCTATTGTCCCCCATGGCAATCTTTATGACGCAAATTTGTATGCATCTTTCGAAATGGCCTTAGATTTGTACCTGCCTAAGCAGCCGGGCGGTCATTGGTCCTTACCTTATCTGCTGTATGTACAAGCCTTGCTTTCTCTTGCAGTTACATCATGTCTGTACTTACTTGCCATCATTATGGGTAAGGCAGTAAGAGATACGTTTATTTACTTTCAAAATAACTGGATGCCGATAAGCAATAACACGTTAACACCCTCACAAACATAATTTTGAGAAAATGGCTGCTAAAGATTTTTATTAGCGATGAACTAACGCATTTATCTCAATTAGTTTTGGCGTGTTTCGCCCCTCGGAAGAGAGAACTGAAAAAAAAACGTGCATTTAGTCTCAACTGTTTAATATAAAGCCAATTACGAGTATAATAATATAGTAGATACGAATGAAAATGGAAAAATAATGCCTTAAATTTGGTACAGATCCGTGTCTTATCTTAAGCCTCCGATGGATGGGTTAAGTCACATAATTTGTTTTTTTTTTTTAATTGTCAGGAGACAAAAATGCCTACAATTTCAAATTCAAATGTTAATTTTCGAGTTTTTGTGGGTTGACAGGTTATTTCTTATCGGCATAACCCATTCCCGGCAACTGACACCCATTTTAATTCAATATCAATTTTTTTGCTCATTCTTCATGCAAAGATAATCTGCAATTGCATATTGATCATAGATATCAAAAAGTGAATAACGTTTTTTATACAAACGTTTAGCATACATAGTGCATAGTGTTACATGTAGTATCATTGTAAATAAATGACTACCATAGCTCTGGCGGTCTTGGTGGTTGCAAAAACGTAGGTGACTAATACCTCTGTTTCCGATTAGGTGTGTGCACTCGGTCTAGTTGATACCTATTATTATTATTTTTCTTGGTGACGCAGCTGTTCGGAATTTTTCATTTTCCATATTACTCATGAAAAGTAAAGAATACTGACACTCGTTTCAGAAGTTATCGCCCCGAGCACGTTTTTATTTTAGGGTAATAAATACATAGGTGATGTAATGTTATTCTTCAAATCAAATGTCAAAATGTGTTTACTTCTGTCATACATATGAATATGCAAAAATTTTGTATTTTTCGTACCTACGTAATAAGATACGCGGTGATAACATATTATTTAGTATTTTATTTTAGCAATGACTCAACGTAACAAACCTATCACACCATATGGACAAATATGTGTATCCCACATTGAAACAAAGAATTTTTAACATTATATATTCGCGGTATTTGCGTTTTATGAGGAATCCGTTAATAATTAAACTTATTGTTGTATTATTAATAGGTAGGTTCGAAAAATGGAGATCGATGGTATTATTTGCTTGGGTTTGTATGTAAACAGTTAGTCACTGCGTATGCATATGGTGCGTTATCATTAAAGCATTGAGGAACCAGAGATGTCACTGACCATTGCGTTGTATGGACCAGAAAACCGCAATAATAATTAATTATATTAAGTACTTATGTAAATGATTGTCCTTAGCTGTGATACGACTATATAAGTATTAATTAAAATAGGTGCGGATGTTATGACTATCAACTTAACGTAATATACTATAGTTCAAATAGTAGGTAAAAACGTCGTATCTAAACGAATAGATAACCTATAACAAAGCTCAGTTGCATAATTTTGATAAATCCGTAAAAGCTACACCACAGCGAAAGCGAAACCACGAATCTTCACAGCTATACGCTTTTAAACCTGCCAAATAGTTTCAAACTTTTCACGTCACTTTTCATCAGAATTATATTTTAAAAGAGTGCTATCGTGTTGCCGACTGCAAGCAAATCAGTTCTCAGTACAATGTTGTTTAAATCCGGTTAGCAGTGGAATTATGCAGTCTCCGGTGGTTTCCATTTGCGAACTAAGTATACAAGTCCCATTGTGACTTTTCCATGGCGATAACCTCAAATAAATGTCTAACGAGACGAGAGCACTTGAGATATTCAGTTACTTAACTACCTGCGTCGGTGTAATCTGTTCTGTTCCTTTGTTTGCCAGCTTATCTTGTTAGCTACTCATTACGTGTTCCTGTTTTATGTGATAAACCCGTGAACCGAGGTGTACCTAACGTGCGCTGTAAATGATGGCTTAGCACGTGACTTCTTTTCTAATTCACCTAGTCACTTAGTTGTTTCTAATAATATTGTGCGTACTTAGTAGAAGTAGTTGCGGTAAAAAACGCCTTTGTAATTTAACGCACGAAATGTACACCTACCTACGTGAGTAACGTCATGTCGGTTAACTTCGTGATGGCGATCGCTTCTTTGTTTTGATGCTATGATAGCTGTATGTTACCTTATTTGGGTATTTATATCGTAGAAATCTACTGGGTACGTATCAAAATATATAAAGTTTAAAATTAATAATGGACGAAATACATAATGGTCATTTGATATAATGCAATTTTCTTGGAAATTCTCAAATTTACAGGATTTTCATAAAATAAACCTAACCTAACCTAAACCAATCTATAGATTACACGATTAAAAAAGTTCGTTTTATCAATAGTTTCATGGAAAATTTTAGTATATATTATGACCATTATCTTATCTTATCTTACAAATAGGGGTCCTTGCGGATACACTTCGACCCGTAGGGATCTTTTGTGTAATTACCCCTCCTTCGCACTTACTCCAATGCTTTTATCACCTTATCCATAAATTGGATGATTTGACGTAGCGGTAGTGCCTTAAAGTCTCCTGGTACGGGGTATCCGTCGCCAAAGAGTCTCAATCTTAACCTGGCAAGGGCGTCACATTCACACATAATGTGTTCCATTGTTTCGTCTTCCTCACCACATATCCTACAATCTTCATAGTCCTCTAGTCCCATCTTTACTAGTATGTGTTTAGTATCAAAGTGACCTGTAAATGCCCCGACAATGTGTCGGAGTTGTTTCCTACTGAGTGTCCAGAGCTTTTTAGTCCAGCTAGTGTCGACATTTTCAATGAATCGTTTTGAATGCTTTAGACCCACCAGTGCTTTTCACTCTTGTTGATGTTTAAGTCTGGTGTGGTCGTTTATGGCATTCTTTATGGTTCCCTGTGAGAGTCCCACATACGGTTCGGGTCCTATGTTTTTGTTCATTGACCCTTCCCTTGCTAGCTCATCTGCTTTCTCATTTCCGATGAAGCCCTTGTGTCCTGGAATCCATACCAGTCTCACTTTGTTCCGTCTGCCAAGCTTGTTTAATGCTTGTACTCCATTATAGATCAGTCTTGAGTCAACTTTTGGCGATGTGAGTGCCATGAGGGCTGCTTGACTGTCACTGAGTATATAGATGGTTTTTTCCTTTACCTTCCTATCTATATTCTCTTGTGCACAGGAGATAATTGCATACGTCTCTGCTTGAAAGACAGTTGCATAATTTCCCATGCTTACACTACTGTTGAAGTCCTTGGCATGAATGCCGGCTTCTGTACCGGATTTCATTTTAGATCCATCCGTATACCATAAAATACCACTGTCTTCCGGCAGTATCTGTCCTTCGGCCCTTGTAGGAACATGTACCTTGAAATTCCTTCGGAATATGTACTTTGGTTGCATTTTGTCGCATCCCATCGCCGTTATTCTATCAAGGTATTTGTTTTGCTCCATTATTATGAACACTATGTATTTAGTCCAGAAGACGTGAGTGGTTGAAGGGGATATGTACGTTTTTTCGATTTTCGGTTTTATGCCCTAAATGAAGGTGCTAAGTCATATATGACTTAGCAAAAATGTACATAACCCCTTCATCCACTCACGTCTTCTATTCGTTTTAAACTTTATATATTTTGATACGTTCGCAATCTACTCGAGTTAAATGTTAACCTCAGCTGTATAAGAAGATATGAAAACTCTTGAAATATTCAGTGGTATTTTAAAACTAGATACTTACGTCACGTGTTGATCTGATCACGTTTTCCCATTGGAATAAGATGAACGCTAGAAAAATGGAAACCTTGCATAGATTTAATGCTAATGCACCCGCCGAATCACAACTACTGTCTGGTGATTGCGAAACTGCATACAATTTTCGATCTTATTGGACAAAAGTTTAAGACTCAATTTTTATGGTCGATACGAGACAAAGTGCTAATCTAATGCGTTTTGTGACTCGCGGGTTGCCTAAATTGCTGGCTCATTGTTATAATCTGGGTGTTTAAATTTAAAAATGGAACCGTACTGGGCAATTGCGACATCTCGCTGCGTAAACGTAAACACCAAATCAAAATCTGTTAGGCAATGTTGATTTACGTCAAGCACATTTTTCCTCTGTCAGCGAGTAGGTACGCGGATGTTTTGATTGATACAAAATAAACGTTTAAAAGCAGATTATGGAAATTAGATACCCCACAAATTGTGTATTTCTTAGCGTTTTTTCTTTGCATTTTAAGCTGCCCCTGAATATATTTCCTATTAGATCATTTCAATGTTAAAAGAATTTAAGTGCAAAATACAATATTCAGCAAACTGAACCCATAAAACATTTCTATCGCATTTTTTTTTCGTCTTATCTTCTTAGCTAAAATTATTAAGAGATGACGTTCAGAGTTAACATTTTGTGAAAACGAAATAGAGTACCGATGCTGAATCTCATTTGACATATGTTTTTACGTTTTGTCCTTTGCGGTAGGGTAGGTAAATGCATTTAGTTTGTTCCGAACGGTCTTCTTCTCTGTCTATCTAAGTCGTATCCCTTTGTTCATTCTCTTACAGTACGTTTCCATTGTTACAGATCAACGGGGGTCAGCTCTTGTCCCGCATACAAGAGCACCACTATTTCTCGGAGCCGCAGGCGGCCGAGATTGTCCGTGAGATTGCGAACGCTCTGCACTTTCTGCATGGCAAAGGCGTTGCGCACCGGGATCTCAAACCGGAGAACATCCTGTGCGTCCACACGGACCGGCTCTGCCCCGTCAAGATATGCGACTTTGATCTCGGGAGTGGCATCAGCTTCACTTCCAGTCTCGCGGGCCCGCTGGCGACACCACAGCTCATGACACCGGTAAGTCATGTTGATATATGTATGTGCTTCTTGTTTGTCAATACAGTTTTAATAGTAGATTGTTCAACAAGGGACTAAAACAAGCCATAATGACACAAGATATCTGCTCGGGTGGCTATAATTCGCGTGTCATTATGGCAGTTTTGTCTCGCGTTAAACACTCTACTTTTCACTTTGAATGCGAGGAAAAAAACGATGTTTTAGGTATACTAATCTACAATATTATATTCGCGCTGCGATCTGTGGAAAGCTTTAACTGCAAAATGGCAATAATCCTCCATCCCCAAACACCGTGATTGGCAGTTTAGGGGGTTCCAAAGTAAATTAAAAAAAAATTACTTTAATCCCTAGAGATCAAAAAAGAGCTTTAGTCCCGATATGCAGAGACTAAAGTAACATTTTAAGAGCATGAGAAGTGAAAAGTATTTTATTTTTCAATACTAAATGCTAGCTATGGCCTGTAATTTCTTCTGAGTTCCGTGGGATCTTTTGCTCTTTGCCAGGATATAATAATACCTAATGTTAATCAGGGTTAGTGTAACTTTCCATTGTTAAAATAATTTGTAAAATATGTTTAGTTGTTACAGAGATTATCCCCTGCAATACAAACAAACAGACACTATATCAGTGGTCACATACATTTAAGTACTTCTAAATTCGCATTTTTCTGTGATAAGTTTAGCAATGTCACTGGTGGGTGTAGAAAATTATTGACTGTATTTGCGCAGATACAGCTGTATGTAATTTAATTCAAAAGATCTGAATTAATTAGGTACATAACTACTATCCTTTTCAACGCTTATGTTCATACTGTAGAAAAATAACCATGAATGGATCTGACATTACAATACCATTCTGCGAACCTCCCAAAGTCATTTTAATCTCTTGGCTTAATGTTTTATTAAAACGTACCTATCTAGAAGCTTTTATGACCAAATTCTTTATGATTATGACTGCGTGCCCTAAAATTTCTCAGTAGATATGCATCATAATCAATTCACTTGTATAATTATTATAGAATGGGATTTTCAATAACAAACTCCTAGAATTATTATTTACTTCAAGTTATCACGTACTGCTAAACTTTACCACATTATCATCTTACCTCTGAAACAGTCTGAACCTATCATTATCTATAATAAAAATTTGGAAAGTTGCGAGGAACGGTTTAACATGACCGATCACGAATCTTGTTCGTGCAGATAGTCCAGTAATGACTCAGGTTCTGAAATTATGCTATACTTATTAAAACAGCTTGATAATTTAAAATTCCCCGAAACTAGGTAAAATTGGCCAATAGAGTCACATTTCACACATTCGTATTTCACTTAAGTTCTAATAATACTTATTAACTTGGTACTTTGTTTGGAAATCTGATATCACGTGATACTCATACAATGAAGCGCCTATCACAGATTAGAACATGAAAAATACCTTATCTTATGCCATAAATTTAACTATCTTATCCAAGTCTAATATAAAGGAAGTACTAGAGGTGGCGTATAAAGTTATTAAGAGTATTTTGCAACTTCCAATCTTGGGTATTTCCAATGAACTGAAATGTTAATCTTTTGCAAAATAAATACAGTCTTGTAGCTAATCTTACATTGAGGTATCTATACTTACATATTTTTCGTGTGAAAATAACCATACTTATTTACATATGCAAATATATGTTCAGTATAACACAGGCATATGTACGTATATTACGTTCAACAATTAAGTAGGTATAACGTAATTCAAGTCACGCCACATTATGTTCTTTATTTTACATTTGCAAAGTATGAAATCATTAGTCGTTCGACTTATGTGTCTGTTTATCTATGGAGGCGGAAGATATTATTCAATCATTCGATATCTTGACAAAATAAATGAACATACTTAGATCTCAGACAAACTGAGAACTGGTTTACAGATATCAGCAATCTGCATCCGCTCCATTAGGCTTTAGGATTCTAATTAATTTGTTCAATGTGAACTTGTGTGCAACTTTCTTAACTTTTCTATTGCTTTTCTTAGTGACATTCGGATTAATTTCGCCTCCCAATTTCATAAAATTTCAATTTGATGAGAATGGAAAATTTTATTACACCCAAGACTGTTTAGGTACTAAATAAATCTGCGATTTATCAATCGGAAATCAGACTTTTTTTATAAACATACTTAATACTTTTCTGCCTTGCCAGAATCGCTTGGACCAATTAGACAGGTGCAATCAACCGGTTACCCAATCCTGTAGTACATCATATCTAAAAAGGGTTTGGTGTTTCAATAGATTTAGTCCAACATAAATAACACCTATTTATCCATTGTCGTACCTTATATTATTTATACACTAGATAGATAGAGCTTAGGCGGCATGAAAACGTCCCGAAAAATATAAGCCGACTGTTTACTTATATGTATGTCATTTGCCCCCTTCAACCGGAATGACGTAACGCGATCGTAAGATGAAGCTGTCAAATGGGTTTTTGGACGTTTTGTATCGCAGTGTTTGCTACTGACACTCTATCTAGTGTATAAATAATCTAAGTGTCGTACCTAGTGGTTAGAGAACCTAACTACGAAGCTTGAGATCCCAGTTTCGACCCCGGTCGGGGCAGATATTTGTATAAACAATACGAATATTGTGCTCGCGTCTTGGATGTTTAAAATGTACATATTTAAGTATATAAGAGGGTGGATCAACTTTTTCGTTTTTTTAACTCCTCGGTTGTCCAAGTGACATCTTCATAATGTTTCATAGAAAAATGCTTAGGTTGTTCATGAGACAAAATTTGCGTAACCATAGCAACGGGTGGCAAGAAAAAGTTGATCCACCCAATTATGTTTATCCGTTGTCTTGTACCCATACTACTTTGTATAGTTTGGGACTATACTTCATTTAATTTAGTATTGAAAACCACAACATCATTATATTGCGGCTCGTCAACTATTTCTTGCCTAGCAAATAGTACTGTACAGTACAATAGTCTGGGAGCCGCAAAATAAAATTGTTTTCACTTCTCATGCTCTTAAAATGTTACTTTAGTCTCTGCATATCGGGACTAAAGCTCTTTTTTGATCTCTTGGGATTAAAGTAAATTTTTTTTAATTGACTATGGAAACCCCTATACTGCCAATCACGGTCTTTGTGAATGGAGGATTATCGCCATTTTCAGTAACTGGGTATAGACAATTTTAAAGCTTTCCACAGACCGAAGCGCGCTGCGGACGCACTGTAGCGCCCTGCGCTTCGGTCTGTGGAAGCCTTTAGGGCGTGGAAATAACCTCAAAATTACAACTGTGTAAAAAATATTTAAAAAATAATCATTTCGTGAAAGACATTGAATAATTACGAATATTAATCTATTTAATTATAAAATATTAAAGATGAATTCATTTTATTTTGCATGTAAAGAAAGATTTCCTTTAGCTTAGGTGTTTTTTAATTTGTTTTTTTTTAAAAACGCTGTCGGCATAGCAGTTCCCTGCTCTGTCGATAAAATAGCAATCCGCACTGTCGGCAAAGCAGTGCTGGAGTGTACGGTAGATAGAGCAGTTACGTTTGAAAGTTAATATGGCGTGACTTCAAAATAATGCGATGTCAGTTGCATTTAATAGTAAATAGAAAGTATAATTAGATATAATTTAACAAAGAATTGGCATATAGAAAATAAACTTAAAAAGTCGTTTCTTTATTCACGGGTAAGTGTTTCAGTTAACAATATATTTTGTGTGTGAACTTAGATCAATTAGGTTAATTTATTTGCCGATTCTAATGAATGCACAATTATCATTCTTACATGCATAGTCCAATTAGTTTTAACATCTTAGTCTTTAAGTTAGAATCTGTTGGCTAATTATGCAAGCATTTAAAGCGTCACTTTGCAAAAAATATAAAAGAAAAGAAAAGACAGCCTTTGATCAATTATAACTGAAGATACACATTGCCGAACAAAATCCCCTTGAAAGAATGTCCGAACTATTTATTTGTTTGCGTAACAAATAAAATCATCACCTACACAAAGTAATTACTTTGTGTGAAAAGAATAAGTGACGAAATTGGAACCTAGTCTTTACTTAATTACAATTGAATTTCGCTACTTCACAGTTAAAAATTTATTTACGTGTGCGTAGAGAAAACTGATCCCAAATACGTGAATACGTGACGAAATTTGAACCTAGTCTATACTTCATTACAGTCGAATTTCGGTAGCGGCAAAACTCCACAACGCTTGACACTTGACAGCTAAACTCCACAATTTCCACACGTTTGGTCGGATATGAATGTAAGCCTTATCAGAAACGGCAGAGTGATTAATTTCACTTGCTACATTGAAGGCGACGTTGTAAGATTGCTTTGACGAGTTTGACGTTTGTTTGGCGGACGAAATGATGTTGTAGAACAAAGAATGCATTCCGACTTTAGGAGAGGACTTTCTTTATAAAAAGTTTCTGTCAATTAATGCAATAAAAAACAGGGTGAAATTAAGGTTAACGCCAACACTTTACAGGATGAATGGGGACGTCATTTAGATAATTTTGAAGCTAATTTTTTTTACTCCAAATGTTTACCGTTTTCGAGATATAAGTATAAAATGATAAACTGACTAACTGACTGTTGTATATAACGCACAGCCCAAAACGCTGCATCTAGAGACTTGAAATTTTGCAAATGTGTACCTTATACAATGTAGGCATCCAACAAGGAAGGATTTTTGGAAATTCCCACGGGATAAGGAAAATACGGGATTTATATATTCAGTTCAACGGGATTCCTATGTATCTCCGTAACTATGTATATTATAATTACTACTCTTCAAATTGGGCATAAAAGTAGGTAATTATAATAGTGAAAAAATATTTTTAGGATTTTTGGATATTCCCACGGGATATGGAAAAACGGGATTTATATTATTCAGTTCAACAGGATCGATTATTTGTTTTACTGGTCGTAGAAAGCTGAAATTTGCCATTTAGGTTCCTTGGGGAGTGTAGGGGAGTACTTAAAGTTGTTCGTAATCATGAGAAGATCCAGAAAGTATAATTTTCATGAGTTAAAATCAGGTTTTGTTCCGCGTACCTTGACACAGTGTCGTCTCGTGATCATGGCGCATGCAACTGTGCCGAAATATCGGGCTTCTTCAAAATCAAGGTACGCGGAACAAAACCCGATTTTAACTCGTGAAATTAGTAATGACCGCGATAGTCTAAAATATTGTAGTATAATTTTCTCCCTAATATTATGTATTTGAAGTCACATTGTATATTTTTTTTGTAATGGTGGGTAGTATTATAATAAAACAAAAAAAATCAAACAAATTTCATTATTTATGAATAAAATTTGTTTTTAATATAATAACTTTATTAATTTTTATTTTAAATTTGTCAAACTATCGCACACGTTTACCAGTAACACATACACACATACATGACATACGTATACACATCCAGGAAATCAAAACTTCACACAAAAACACATAAAATTCTAGAAATAAAAAAATAGGGTGATGGCAACTTCACTACACTTTTGTTCTATGTTCTGTTGTTTATCTGTTTCGTTTTACTGATAAGCTTTCCTGTGCGTGTGACAAAGACAAGGCATATGTCAATGTTGTGGAATTCTGACAACGTTAATCTTTTAATTAGCAATTTAGAAATGGCTTTAAAATTAATTTAAATCAATATTTTCTCTCTGATTCTTAGAATTTAATAGAAAAAACAACAGATACTCACCGAAAGTATGATATTCCATTAGATTTGTTCCGTTTTTTCGAGTGATTTTTGCACTTTTTAAAGACGCACGTGGGCATCGTTACGCTTGCATTGACAACAACGTACTGAGAAAAAAGTCGACCACTTTTATCAAAGTGGAGCTCATTTGGCTCGGACATATTCGGGCGCGCGACTGTGCATCTACAGTTATAATTGATCAAAGAAGACAGCGGTATTTTTTTTTGCTATTTGAATTTTGAACAGATGTCCATTGCTCGTATTGAGCATACGTTGTAAAAAAGTAATTTTGTACGTCGTTTTTTTCCTCGCATTCAAAGTGAAAAGTAGAGTGTTTAACGCGGGACTAAACTACCATAATGACAACTCAAATTATAGCCTCCCTCGCTATCGCTCGGGTGGCTAAATATCTCGTGTCATTATGGCTTGTTTTAGTCCCTTGTTGAACAATCTACTATTTAATGTCACTTTATTTGCGTGTCGTCAACTGTTACTCTAGTACAAATTGTAAAGAGATTACAGTTCACGAGCCGCAATACAATGTTGTTGTGGTTTATAATTCTAAATTAAATGGAGTATAGGTCCTTTGGTGTCAAATTTTTCAGTGATTTATTCTATTTATTTATTTATTGTCTGCAGGTGGGCAGCGCCGAATTCATGGCGCCGGAGGTGGTGTCTCTGTTCGCGGGCTCCGCGGCGACGCACTACGACAAGCGTTGCGACCTGTGGTCGCTCGGCGTCATCGCGTACATACTTCTGTGCGGCTACCCGCCGTTCCGCGCCGACTGCGGCGCCGAGTGCGGCTGGGAGCGCGGCGAAAACTGTCGTGCTTGTCAGGACCTCCTGTTTACTTCTATACAGGTTAGTTGACTTTTTATTTATTTCAGCTTACGATAAGCACATGACATTGATATGCATATAGAAACAAAATGACAACGATCTACAACTAAGTATAAATAAAAAATACTTGTAGTAAAATAGCTGGCGTGTACAAAATAACCTCTTTGAAATCTCAATATTTTATATTATGTGCTACGTAAATTGTTTGGATAGTAGGTACTATACTTATGCGTTTAATTAGCATCCACTAAATAGTGCTGTGATTACTTAGTCAACATGGGTAGCAATGATAGACAGTTAGCACTTGACAATGTTTTTCTTAAAGCGGTCAATCACTGGTGCATAGGCAACAGGGTAGTTTACCCCACTTAAATAGGTAGATTCATACTGTAAACCGGGGTGACTTTAAAGTAGTTTGTCAACGAACTCGCGCATTTTTGTTAGCATTTGCTATTCCTTGTCGATCCATCGTAATTTCATGCGAAAGTTCTGTGAGTGTTATCGAGCGGTTACGTGATTCCAGGAGGGGCGCTACACGTTCCCGGAGGAGGAGTGGGCCCACATTTCCGGGGAAGCCAAGGACCTGATCCGGCAGTTGCTGGTGCGCGAGGCGCGGCGCCGGCTCAGCGCCGAGCGCGTGCTGGCGCACCCCTGGCTGCGCGCCGCGGCCGTCCCGGCGCCCTACCCGCCGCTGCAGACGCCCGTCAACATCAAGCGGTCAGTACCTAGCCTACTGCCACTGCCACTACACCGGCCATCCCATTTACCTTTTGAACGCCAACGCCAGCGTCGTCTATAGGGAACGTGCACATAGACGGTGCTGCCAATTGTTTTTTTTTTTATGTTAAAGAAGCCAGACAAACGAACAAGTGGGTCACCTGATGTTAAATGATCACCACTTCGTTGCCGGCGCCCAATGCGATGCCAGTGCGTTGTCGGCCCTAAAAGGGAGAGGAAAAAGGAAAGAGATATAGTATCTCTTCTGTCGCGTTAGTGCTGCCGCCTATACCTTGAACACAAAAAGAAAAGACCGGGGCCTCAAGGACCCATGGTCTCAAAACCGACAAATTTATAATATAAGTTTGAATTTGTTCGATCACTCATAGTATCATTATATTAAACAGGAACATGTCGGCGCGGAACCTGTCGAACTTCGCGGAGTCTGCGATGGCGGTGAACCGCGTCATCCAGCAGCACTTTTCGATGCGGTACTCGTACCTGGAGCCGGCGACGCCGCTGCGCTCGAGCAAGTCGTGCCAGCCGTCGCCGCCGGCCGGCGCGCTGCGCTGCGCGGGCGCGCGCTGCCCCGACGCGCCGCTGGGCCTGTCCCCGCCCACGGACTCGCAGCTGCTGCGCCGGCGCCAGTCGAAGCTGCTGCCGGTACACTAGCCTCACCCCCACCGCCACCGTAGAGTCCCCCCGTGAGACGTCGCAGTGACTGTGCCAACGGACCCAGTGATACGTCCGCCGCCCTGTGAACGGTACTTATAGGACTGTTAACAGTTTTATTTGAGCCTTTTAAAGATATATTTTTATGAATAAATAAAAACGACTGAATAGTTTTTATCGATAGAGTATTTGTGAGTTTATTTTGAGGTGGACTCGAACGCCGCCGCGACCGCGCGCGGTCTCTGATCGACGTATTAATATTGAGATAGTTATCCTGATCTACATTATAATTATCGACTGCAGATTGAAATTTATTATGTTGGGATTTATGAAATCCGCTATTGAAATTTTGAGCTTACGAATGTAGTTTTGTTCGGAGGCCTAGCCTCTCCTTTGCAATATTGTAAAAATATTTCTTTTTCGAAAGAGTTTTTCGTAAACTAGTCTGTTATGTGATTGTTTTTTGCATTTTTACCAACGATGGAAAAACAACATCTCATTAATTAAGAATGAATCGAGCCTGTGTATTGTATAAGATGAAGTTGAAGGCAATATGTGACATTTAGCTAGAGGTGCACGAATGCTGGAAGTCGCTCGCGGAGACTCGTACGTTGTGAGAGAGAGAAGAATTCGCTTTGTAATCAAATAATAATAATAATAAAATTAATAGCAATTGTGAGCTGATTGTTTGAAATGTCATATATTTCTGAAGCTGTGTTGATACGTTAAGTGCATGGAGTTCCATGGGGCTGCCATATAAACATTGTGATCAGTTTGAATACTTTTATATTGCTGAGCGAGTGAAGTGTTGAAGTAGTGTTAAGTGTAGACCTGCTAGACTGCTGCGTCCTCGTTGATTGGAAAAAGAACCGTAAACAACAAAACAAACAATTGAACCATCCTCACAAAAAATTGCCATTTTTTTTACTTAATTACATTTTACAATCGAAGTAACTTAGAAAACCTTCAATTTATTTCGAAACTATTATACGACTTAGTGGCTTTATCCAATCAAACTTAAACTTACGCAGATCTTTGTTAAAATTTTGTTTTCGACTAAAATCATTGATTTGAACTGTCATTGAAATACAGATGTTTGAATTTTGAAGAACTTATTTTGTTTTTGTCCTTATCCCTATCCCGCTGTATATATTTTATTACTCGTTATCGTACACATTTATGAAAACAGAGAGAGCTAAAATTAAAACTTAGAAAATTTCATTCCGCGCGAAAATTGGAGGGACAACGAGTACACTGATTACCAAACCTGGAACCAAGTCTAAAATAGGAAATAAGTACGCCAGGCTTTGATCAATTATAACTGTAGATCCACACACAGTCGCGCGCCCGAAAATGTCCGAGCCAAATGAGCGCCACTTTGATAAAAGTGGCCTTCTTTTTTCTCAGTACGTTGCGTGAAAATGTCAAGTTTAGCTGTCAAGTGTCAACCGAAATTCGACTGTAATGAAGTAAAGACTAGGTTCAAATTTCTGTGTAGGTGATGATTTTAATTGTTATGCAAACAAATAAAAAAGTTCGGCTTTTTTTTTTGAAGAGGATTTTGTTCGGCAATGTGTATCTTCAGTTATAATTGATCAAAGACGCCAGGGGCTAAAACAACGACATTACTAACATACTTAAAAATCGATGCTGTTAGTTTGTGCAATTTATTAATCCCGGAGCGGTACAGTCATGCTCAAAAGTTAGTACACCTTAGTACTTTTCCGCGATAACAACACCAAGGAGGCTTGAATTTTTTATTTATTAATGACTGACGAAGTTTGGGTTTTAGGTAGGTACTTTTGAGATTGGCTGTACCTACTTCCAAATAACTTTGTACTGACGGTATGTTTTGAAACCGGAGTAAAAAGAGGGAAGATACTATTATGGTCTGCATGTTTCTTTTAAATAGGTAAGTACCTATATCCACCGATATAAATACTATCGAAATCAGTTCAATTTTCGTAGAACAGCAAATTAATTTCATTCACATTTGAAGTCTAGCGTAACTAAGTATATTCTTTATATCTTCGATCATATAATACTATAATGATCGAAGCTTTAAATTTTATTTTTGAACCGAGTACTGAAGGTTACTTTTTAAATTAGAAGCTCTTATCGTTCAGTGCTTAATTGCTTATCACTCTCATACAATTTCGTTGACCGGGATAGCATAATACAAACTTCTAAAATTGGACTTTGTATCATAAAATAAAACACAGAGTACTTAAAGTATAAATATTCCAAGGTGAATTTTCTTACTTAGAGTAGAACTTTTATGTATAAAATATAAAGAAATATAAAGCAATTTTAACGTAGGCATAAAATATCATTATCAGCTTTCGTAGAAGTACATACAAAATCGAACTAAGTAGGTACTTTAAATATAAATGTACAATGAATCCTACTTACTTAGTTTGCGATTAAGAGAACAAAAGCAGATAATCTTATTGTATCGATATACCGACAATGGAATAATGCATTCCGATAATGGAATTAACTCAGTTTAAAAAAAATATATATATGTAGGTATAGCTGCTTTGATCTAGTGACCGCAGCCACTGCAATGTAGCCGAATCGTTAAGGTAATCAATATTTCATTGGATGGGTGATATAATGAGGGGGATAAGTTCCGTGAGTGGTACTTAGTGGTAGTAGGGTCAACGTCATAAATAAGTGATCACTTATTTATGACTCTGACTGTACCTAATTAAACTATAGATGTAGGTACAGTACATCTATGGTTGGCAAAATGGGTCTGATTGTTTAATGAATTGTTAAATATTTCCCATGAAAACATCCACCCGATTTCTACAGTATTCTGATTTAGTTCCGAACAAAACAAAATTGCTGGCGGATGCTTGTCTAAAAGGTAGACAATCTTACAGAGCTGCCATAAATAATCTAAGAGAGCTGCAAAGAGCGAATCCGGATATCTATGAGAATCAGGGGGTTGTGTCTATACCTATTTAGGTACATTCGTTCGGCAGTCTTTCTTGACGGCAAAATTGTGTTTGCTGAATGGAGATTTTATTAGTATTGCCTGTTACTGGATAATCGTAAAGTAAGTATTATGTCTATGTCTAAGTATTATAAGACCACAGGACAAGAAATAATAAGTATAGCGTAAAACAATGCG
This sequence comes from Archips xylosteana, assembly GCA_947563465.1. Classification (NCBI taxonomy): domain Eukaryota; kingdom Metazoa; phylum Arthropoda; class Insecta; order Lepidoptera; family Tortricidae; genus Archips; species Archips xylosteana. Next base: position 1,991,998 of record OX387346.1, read on the forward strand.
TGTAACGTAATAATTTAAGTGGATATGAAACAGATGAAGTACATACTTACCAACTTAAACAAACATACAAATAAAAAATATTATATCAATACCAGTCCATGTATGAATGAAAACAAGTTAAAAATACACTTCAAGTAAGTACTCAGAACGCCGAAACGTAATGCTGATATTTGAGATAAATTATGTATGACTAGAAAATTGGACGGAAGCAGAGAGTATAATTGAAAAACGGCTATATGTATAGTTTCATGTAATCTGTGAAATGCGGACATGATTAGGCTCATAGGATAGTTCTACTAATGGATTTGGATAAAGTTTACCTTTTAATATGGCTAACTTAGACTAAAACTTACTTGGTTAATCGATAAAAAACAAACGATGAACAGCACGCATAATCTAAAGTTTGCCGCCAGTTTCATCAGGCGCCATGAGTTTTTTTTTAGTTGCGTTGCGAATAGATAAAGCAAAAGTTATAATTTAAAACTCATTGAATTATTTATAGCGTAAATTGTTTTCGCAAATATTTATTCACGCAAACATTTATTTCAATACGCACTAAAAAACAGACTGTATTTTGTTCACTGAAAGAAAATAAAAGAGCCTGATTTCAAGTATAGTGGCAAAATGTGAAACACTTGTAGCCTTAACATTCTTTGTAAACCAAGCGATGTTGATTGACGTGACATGTCAAAAATCAATCTGCAGAGGGCGCTGCAAATTGCTCGGCCACGTAAGTCAGGGTCGTATTTTTCTGGACTTTATTGCTTTAATTACGTTATTTTACTCTCAGTTTTAATATGTGAAGACAGTGCACCTGTGCAAAAGTGGAACAGCAGTTTTTTGTGTTTATACCCCGTCGAGGCCGTGGTAAGTGATGATTTGCGTGTAGCAAACGTCTTCGCCCATCCGTCAGTTTAACAGTGAATTTGCATGTTTAGTAGAATATCGCTGCCGATATCAGTGTTTTATCACAACACAAACATTAAATGGTGTGACCCACTGCAAGTGTAGCGATCTGCGTAGTTGAGTCGGTTACTATGTCACAATTTTCCGTTTACATTTCCAGATTGACGTGCAATGTCCAATTTACCACCCAACCCGTACAACAATTTGCCCGGGGCTACGCCGATGAACGCCAACCATGGACCTCCGCTGCTGAACCAGAACCCGCCTCTCAGCCAAGTGCCCCTGAGTCAACTGCCTCCAGGCTTTGCAGGACCAAAACAGGACACAAATTCTAATAGCCCCCAACATATGCCAACCTCGACGGCTCCAAGTAACTTTGCCCGTCAAGTTCCCAATATGAATCACTTTAATCAGAGTGGGAACAGCTCGCCAGCATTCAATCAATCAGGAATGATGCCTCCTGTACAGACCAGCTTAGGTTCATCACCAATTAGACCTCCAATAAAACCTGCACCAGCTCCTATAAGCCAGTTTCAAAACACACAGCCTCCAAATATCCCTTTGTCCTCGGCCAGTCCACGAACTGTGAGTACTGCTAATCCTTCCCCTACTCCATATCCTGCTAGCATTCCTCCTCGTCCCCAACAGATTAATGATAATGCTCCGCCACTCATTCCATCTAGTCAGTTTAACCAGCCACTTATGAATGGGCCTCCTACGACCGGTCCTCCAGGGTCTACTCCGTTGCAGCCACCAAGCCAATACCCAGTGTTTTCTAGCGCACCTCAAACAGTGTCGCTTCCAAATGTGCCTAATTTTGGGCCAAGACCAATGCTTGGTCCTCAAGCAACACAGCCATCACCTTCCATGATGTTTAAACCAGGCCCTCCTGGTCCTTTGACCAGTCAACCTAGTGTACCATTCTCTGGCCCACCTCAAGGCCTACTTAGAGGCAGCCCTTTAATTTCTAATCCACCTATGAGTGGGATACCACCCGGACCTCCAATCAATAGTGGACCTCCATCAGGCTTACAAACTAATGCAGTTAGAGGAACTAATGGGCAAATGGGTCCTCCTGTGAGACCATCTATGGGCCCACCAACATCTAATCCTAACATGGGTCCACCCAAGGCACTTGTATCAAGTGGACCACAGTCTATCGGTGGTGCTGTTCATCCTCCCGTAGGTGGCTCACTAGGCCCTGGCGTGCCTAATCAAATTCAAAATCCCAATCAGAATGGACCACTTGGCCAGCCAATGCCTCCAGCCCCTATGCGGCCTCCTGGTATTTTTCCTGGAGTTCCAAATCAACCTCCCATGCCTCAAGGGTTACCATCAGGCCCTCAGAGTTTGCCTGTGATGGGCCCACAAAGTTTACCACCAATGGGTTTACAGCAACAGCCTGGGGCACCACCAAATATGTCCCATGGTCGTCCAGGTATGCAAACGGGACCACCGAGTATGCCACCTGGACCTTTAAATATGCAATTGGGACCAAACATCCCACCTGGACCTGTGAATATGCAGCCCGGGACCATAGGCGCGCCTCCTGGACCCAACACCACGCAACCGGGGCTTAGTGGCCCGCAAGGCCCGTCTAAAAGCAACATGCAGAACAGATACCCGCAAATGTCGCAGAGTAATTACAACAACCAGCCAGCTTCGTTGCCACCCCAGCCCAGCATGCCACAGCCTAATATGAACAGACAGTATGGACAACCTCAATACAACACTCAAAGTTTGAACCAATCAATGGGTCAGTTAAGCGTGACAAAACAAGGCTTTGATCAGTTGTGGGGTCATCAGATGATAGACTTGCTCCAGTGTACAAATGTCTTGCCAGAATACCCAGAGGAGCCGCCAGAGATAAGGCTCGGACATCAGTTTGCTGAATCGTCTAACTGCAGTCCTGAGTAAGTGTTTACTTTTGTGTCTTATCCATTCATTTAAGAAGTCAAAAGTTTGAGAGGTGGAAGGTGTAGATTAGTCAATCTAAATGATGGCACCTTTACTTTGAAATTGTCTCATTTTCGATAAAATATACTTGAACATGGAAACAATTTTGTATATGAACTTTTAGTACGTTTTTAATCCTTTTCTACTGTTTTTTGAACTCATTTCTGGTTTTAGTGTGTATGTTAATCATTCTAATATGCCTTTACCTTGCTTACGCGAATAACAAGCTAATAATAAATAGCACTAATAAATGTTTTTGTTCAAATATGGATGGAATGATCGAAACACTTCATTAATATTGAACATTTCATCTAATATATAAAAATCTTGTGTCACAGTGTTTTTTATCAAACTCCTTTGAAACGGCTTGACCGATTTTTATGAAATCTTTTCTCTATTTGGTACAGTCAGCAAAGAAATATGCAGAACAAAGTGAACAAACCCTTACACCCTTTACCCTTTTACACCCTTAGGGTGCGTTCACATAGAACATCCGTTTTTATAGGATCCTTTTTTTAACGGATCCGTCGCTACTGGAGTTAATTTTACGGAGAACCGGAATACCATCATGAGTGTGAACTAGCTCGTACAACTACATACGTGAATAACATATATATATACTGTAAAATGGTCCGATTTTTTTACTGGATCCGGAATACTGTATTGTGTGTGAACTCGCTCATACAACTTCATACGCCATTAAATAACGGCTATTTAAAACGGATCGCTATAATGTACTCGCCCTAATGGCCCGGCCACGACATGGCGCGACGGCGGCAGCGGCGAGCGTTTTCTCCGTTCATTACGCCACTGTACGGCGAGTACCGGTACATGCAACTGCTTGGAAATACCAACAACTCATTAAAGGCCTACATCTCGTAACAATTATATCTAACTTCTAATAGAAATGACTTTTAAAATGTTCGATAAAGAACCGCGTTTAAATCATTCCTTTGTCAATTGCATCATGCTCATATGCAGCATTTTTTCAAACATAATAGCATACAGTTTACTATTTGCCCAAGTGGTTTACATTTTTACAATGACTACACAGCGGTAGTTATTGTTCTGCAGACAATAAATATAGTGGCGCGTGTTATCGCTCTCGTAAAGATAAACTATGTCTGTCACTACTTGTAATCTTTGATAACGATAAATCAGATGGAAGGTCAGAGTTCTCCCAGTGAATTTAACTGTGATAGCAACACAGAGCTAATAATAGGACTAGAAATGCGCCTATGTGGCTAAGAGCGCGCGCACACAGAGAGCGGTCTGGAGTTCCGCGTTCTTTCAAATGTACTGAGTCCCTTACGATAACGCACACAGCAATCGTAAGCGACTCAGTACATTTCAAAGAACGCGGAACTCCAGACCGCTCTCTGTGTGCGCGCGCTCTAAAAGGGCTGAAGCCCAGTCTGTAAAGCCGAGTTACATTGCGAGGTCGCAGATCGAACGAGTTTGCGGTGGTCAATGAATCGCCGGAATGTAATGCAACTTGCACGATTTTCCTTCGCTCAAATAATGTGTTATTGCAGAATTATACTACATAGCTGACCCGGCAAACGTTGTTCTGCCATAATATAGCTACGAACTATTTTCATATCTACCAAGAATATTTACAAAAAAAACCAAAGATTTTTATGTATTAGAATTAGATATACTAATTAGTCTGGAGGAGCGTCCCACTGCTGGGCAAAGCTTCCCGGATTTTCTCCATTCATCCCGATTTTGAGCGGTATCCTTCCAGTCTAGGTCGTCCCGCCGACGCCTCCTGGGCCTACCTCGTCGCCGTCATCCATCTTGTAGCATCCAGTCCAGTCCTTGGTTATTTTAGCCCACCTAATTGGATCCATGCAGTTGGCATGGCCTGCCCAGCCATTGCATATATTTAGCCATTGCGTAATTTACAAAAACCTATGAAAACACAAGAAAAAGTAGCGACGGTGATACTGGAACGATATACATTATTTTCTTATTATTCATTCGGCTCGGCAGATAGCAAGTTATTTATGTTACTACTTTAATCCTGGCATATGACTCATATACGTATATCAAGCGGGCAATTTGGTGGCCACCTAACATTAGTGACGTGCAATGTCAATAAAAAACTTTATTTTAATTGAGTTTTGAAGAAAATTGAGAATTTTGGAGTTCCCATACATTCACTAATGTTAGGTAGCCACCAAACTGCCAGCTTGATAACGGGGTATACATATGAGATTTCCTTTACTGGCCTGATTGTTTACCATAATAATAATTATGGATTCAATTGAACAAAGGATTGCATGCCATACTTGTTTTGGTTTCAATATTTATGCTTAACTAGATGTGGCCCGTAATTTCGTCTGCGTAGAATTCGCCTATTGTTATCCTGCGTGAATGCAAAAAAATGTCAATGATCACTTCGACAGGACCAAAAACATTCTTTCTTTGTTGTGATATTAACATGAGAAGTGGTATCATTACTCATGACTTACTCATTTGATTGATGTTTTGGAATTTTAGCAATTAATGCTTCCGAGCCATGATAGCATGACTCACTGAGGACTTTGACTTCATTTGATCGTCTTGCATGATTATGATTATGAATTTATGAGTGGTTCAATTTGAACAATAATGTTTTACTGACTTTAAAAAGATTTTTTCGTTTCTGTATTTGCAACACCCTTTTTTGTTTATTTTTCCTACATAGCCATACCTACAAAATGGGAACCTATCAATGTTTAGATTTTTTTTTTCCGAAAGTTTAAAATTTATCCCGGTAACTTCATTTGTCCAAAAGCATTTTTTTCTGAAACTGCAAATATTTCAGGATTTATTTCAGGACCATCGTGTAAAACCCTTTAGGTTAGGTTAGGGTTGTTTTATAAAAATCCTGAAATATTTACAGTTTCAAAAAAAAATGCATTCGGATAAATTAAGCATTCAGGATTTTAAATATTTGGAATAAAAAATTTCGAGGATATGATAGGTAACCCTACAAAATATACTGTTTTAATTTTTAAAGTGTTCCAATGACTATTTTTTCTTAATTTCAACTGTCTAATAGACTAACCATAGAGCTTTTGTGTGTCTATAAAAAAAAAACTTATAAGTAAGTTGGGGCACGTATCTGAATATCGAAATGTATTATAATATATATGGAATAGCCGGGTCCCCAATGAGCGAACTGCCTTTTCGGCGCGATTTTGAACCTTTTGTCGAACAAAATTGTGTCTCATGCGCTAACCTCGCGAGGCAGCTCGCTCAGTGGGGACCCAGCTAATTGTTAAAAAATCGAAAAGTTTTTCGAAATAGTAAACTTTTTAACATTGTTATAAAACAATATTTACCTAACCTACTGGGTTTTATACGATGTCGTTTTAATATTATCCTAAGAAGTTAACGGTTTCAGAAAAAAAAAACTTTTCGATGTTTTAAAAAATTCAATATTTATATTAGCTTGAGATATTCAGAACCGTTTCCGTAAGTTAACTTAAAAATACTCTAGTAACCGTTGTTTAATTATTATTTCCAGGATCTTTAGATGTACGATCAACCGCATACCCGAGACAAACAGTCTACTGCAGAAGTCCCGCCTGCCTCTAGGAATTCTAATCCATCCATTCAAGGATCTCAATGTAAGTACCAAAAAGTTTTTCATACAGGTCACATCCCAAACGTGGAAAATGCCGAAGACTCGAAAGTCAAAGTCAAAAGTGATTACTTTTGTAACCTGTCACTTTTACGTCATGTTTGAAAAGCCATACGAAATTATGTAACGACTAAAAGCGACAAGGTACATATGTAAATGGTCACTTATTTATGACGTTGACTGTACGTTATGATTAGTAGGCAGTCTACTTAAACTAGGGTAGGGTGCTTGTGCACTACAAGGAATTTTACTATCAGGTAGTCCGATTTTTTACGGTCCGATATAGCACGCCATAAATTTATATAGGTAGTAGCTTGTGCACTACACGTAATTTTACCGTCCGATATTTTACTGTTCCGCATTCCGGACCGTTTTTTTCCGCTCCGAGATGACAACAATGAAAACTCAAGTGGTAGGGCGATTGTGCACTACAATGAATTTTTCTCAAACATGCTTTGAAATGTATGCGTTAATGTCACGAAATGAAGCCATGAAGTTTGTTGTTTATGGCTCCCTACATTACTTCTTGGCCTAGGCCATAAAAGTAAGTATGAAAAACCATTATTGTTCGCTGCTGTAACTTTTTAAATTTGCTTACTAACATTAAACTGACAAAGGAAAAATTACATACAGCCAACGACATTAAAAAAAATCTATCTTCTTTTATTTCTATAAAACCGCCTAAACTACTGGTGATGGATGGATGGATGTATGGATGTATGGATGGATGTATGGATGCACGGATAGATGTATGGATGTATGGATGGATGGATGGATGTATGGATGGATGGATGTATGGATGGATGTATGGATGGATGTATGGATGGATGGATGTATGGATGGATGTATAGATGTATGGATGGTTGTATGGATGGATGGATGGATGTATAGATGTATGGATGGATGGATGTATGGATGAATGGATGTATGGATGGATGTATGGATGGATGGATGTATGGATGTATGGATAGATGGATGGATGGATGAATGGATGGATGGATGGATGGATGGATGGATGGATGGATGGATGTATGGATGGATGTATGGATGGATGTATGTGTGGATGTATGGATGGATGTATGGGTGGATGGATGGCTGTATGGATGGATGGATGGATGGATGTATGGATGGATGGATGTATGGATGTATGTATGGATGGATGTATGGATGGATGTATGGATGGATGTATGGGTGGATGTATGGATGGACGTATGTATGGATGGATGTATGGATGGATGTATGCATGGATGTATGGATGGATGGATGATGATGATGATGATGATGATGATGATGATGATGATGATGATGATGATGATGATGATGATGATGATGATGATGATGATGATGATGATGATGATGATGATGATGCATGTTTGAGAAAAGCTCTATACAATCCTCGGCCGGAAGAGGGATTGCTGGACTCGTTTTATCCGGCCTCGTCTACGACTCGGCCGTATACCCCAAATCTCGTCCATCAATCCCTTACTTCACGGCCTCTGCAGTAATGTACTATTACTGTCCGGCAGTCCGAGTTTTTACCGGTCCGATATGGCACGCCATTAAATGTATAGGGCGATTGTGCACGGCAATGAATTTTTCACACCACCTGCTCGACAATGCCTTATTATATATCATGCAAACCTCTCCCAAAGTAAATCATTATAGCCCTTGGCATTCGCCGGGGCGTAATGTTGTACTGAATTTCATTATAACCCGCCGGGCAGTAATGTGATTCTCACTTCTCGTAGTTCTTATTGGTATGCACTTAAAGTGTAATTTCAAAATCGCCCGGCGTGCAGGCCAGCGCGCAGCTCGTGCTTGGTGCTGGTGCTCGACGTGGCCAGCTCCGCGGGGGCCGCGCCGCGCCTCATTTATTTGCAGTTCCGCGGCTGAACGAAAACAAAGTCAAATACTTAAACAAAAGCCGCGAGTGTTTCAATACGCTGCAATTTTAAGTATCAAAACTGCAAAAGAAGATAAAACATTAAGAAAATATCGAGTGACGAAAGTGATTTGACTCCTGATTCCATTAAATTAGACGCCTTAGGACCACTTGCACAGTTCAGGGTAAAAAAATTAAATCGGTAACCCTGGGTTAAGAATGACAGTTCCATACATTTTGACACTTGTTAACCCTGGGTTAGCAGTTACCTCGCTCGGAGTTAAGTAGCTAACCCAGGTCTGCGCAAGCCAGCCTTAGAAATTGTTAATAATGTACTCCCAGAGAAGTCGAAGGAAAAATACTTAAAAGCTTACAAAGATTTCGACAAATGGAAAACTGCGAAAGGCGCAAAGTCAGTGTCATAATCAGTGCTTCTGGGTCTATTTCGAGTATTTTTCTAGTAGCCTTGGTTTTTATTGTCTCGCAAAAGGTGAGAAAAGTAGAGTATACTCCTCAGGGATAAAACTGATTTTGCCTTGGGCGCACTTAAATCCTTCACTGCTCTCAGGACTCCATCTTAATTCCCTCGCTTCGCTCGGGAATCAACTAAAAACCCCCTCGCTACGCTCGGGAGTTAAATTTGGAGTCCCTCGATACGCTCAGGATTCAATATCGCGCCCGTGACATAATGCAGTGCTTTATCCCCTTGGTGTACAATCTACTATTACTTTCCGGCAGTCTATACATATATATGGCATGAAAAAAACGGACCGTAAAAAATCGGATGCCGGACAGTAAAATTCATTGTAGTGCACAATCGCCCTTATAGCAAAAAAAACATAAATAAGTAGCTGTAGACATCCGATAGTACTTAGTTAGAAAATAAACTATCGTCCTGCCTTAATTTATTATAGTTTATAAATGACCCTGTCTTTCTTCCCTGTCTGCCTTTCAATTATAAGTCTGCTGGGTTGTCAATTAAATCGTGCCGAAAAACAAACGTTTAAAGATAACCGTTAGTCATTTCTTATCTCACGTAGGTGCTTGAGATTTTTGCGTGAAAAATTGGAGTGTGTCGTACTTTCACTATTATGATAGGTTCCATTTACTGTTTAAGTGACCTCAATTGCCTCTTGTAGATCCAGTAATAAGTTACGCTTTCTTCGGTATTAAAATTGTTTCGAATAGTAGATACAACAACTGCATAATACGCGTTATTTTACCCGAGAGGTTTATATCCACCCGAGCTGTAGGCGAGGTTTGATAGTAAAGTTGGGGGTAAAATGGGTTTTATGGATGAGTTAGACAGTCTGTTTTTCACTTCGATTGTAAGAAAACGAATCAGTCCAAATAAATATTCACTTAAAAGTTTTTGTTTTTCATGTATTGCTATTTTTAAAATAATTTGGCATACTTTTATTTACACAGCATTAGTTCGCCATTAAGGTCGTGATTCCATACAAATGTAGCTCTTTCCTTATTTATAAATAACACCTGAAACAGAACTTAATAAATATGCTTTTTTTGTTTTTCATTGAAATAAAATAAAACGAAATTACAACACAATGACTCTTTATTGTACACTACATAGAAAACAATACAGAAAAGATAGTTCTTGAAAAAATAAGTTAAGTGAGCAATAGACGGTCCTATCGTTTCGAAGCAATCTATTCCAGATAACCTTTTAGGGAACCTATCTATGTTCAGAAACTCCTTTACTCGAATTTCATTTATCCGAAAACGGTTCTCCGACTTTTTAAAATCCATATGTTTTGTTTTTCCACAACTTCACAATGCCACGGATTCATTTAATCACAGTTTTATTGGCCAACAAATTCAAAATCCCGAATTACAATAATCCATTTTTTTATTTGCCAACCTCATCAGTTGCCATATTTTCATAATCTAAATGTAACGAAAAGCCGAAAGTAAGTTTTCATTATCTACCTAACCTAACATTAGAGTAAGACAACATTGCTTAATTTTTAGCGAGCGAGCGAAGCGAGCGAGCAAGACGGTTCGGAGCGGAAGCGTCTCGGATAGATTAGGTTCAAAGGCTCCCGCATTAGCCTTTGGTGTTAGTTATTTTTTTTATAACCACCTACAAAACCCCCTACCCACATAGCAAACTCAATAAAATATATGGGCAACATTAAACAACAAAATGAATATTACGCTCCACACATAATTGTATGGTCGCCTTTTGTACCCCTGACCTTTGCGGAATAATAATTTTGCGGAATAAATATATATTTGGCAAATGATCCTACGGAATTTCATGCAGTTGGATTTTGAATCATTTGGCAAATAAAAAATGGATTTTAAAACATTCGGCAAAAGAAAATATGGTAAATAAAATTTCGGACAAACAGTAATTTGGAAAATGAAAAAAAGGAGTTTCGTTTTCGGAATTTTAAATTCGGAAATGAGCTTTTCGAGAATATGATAGGTAACCAACCTTTTACAATGAAAGCAAAGTAAAACGAAACGAAAATGATTTTAAAATTTACCATGAGCTTTACGGTGAAGGAAAACATTGTTGAAAACATCGGTCTTGCGCCATCCGCATCCAACGCGTTTCCACAACCTTAACCAGGTCGTCGCTCCATCTTGTTGGAGGCCTACCTACACTGCGTCTTTCGGTCCGTGGACGCCACTTGCGAACCTTTCGGCCCTATCGGCTGTCAATTCTACGAGCGATGTGCCCTGCCCACTGCCACTTGAGTCTGGCGTTTCTGCGAGCTATGTCCGTGACTTTAGTTCTTGCGCGGATTTCATCATTCCTAATGCGATCCCGCGAAAAAAGTCAAGCAGAGGGTCGTGGGTTCAAATCCCACTCGCACTTCTGAGTTTTTTGGAATTTATGTGCGAAATTACATTTGAAATTTACCATGAGCTGCGAAGAAATTCAATGGTGTCTGTGAAGCTCCCAATCCGCATTGGGCCCGCGTGGGAACTACGGCCCAAGCCTTCTCATTCTCATTCACGCACGAAGGGTTCCGTACCATTATCTATAAAAGCGGCAAAAAAAACCATGTCTCCCCTTAAATATTTTTTTCATTTTAATTTAATTATTTATTTTTGAAGTGAATATAAAAAACTAGCAAAAACGAGCAAAAAAATCACGTCTGTTGTATGGGAGCCCTCTTAAATATTTATTTTATTCTATTTTTTAGTATCTTTTGTTATAGTGGCAACCAAAATAAATAATCTGTGAAAATTTCAACTGTCTAGCTATCACGGTTCATGAGATACAGCCTGGTGACAGACGGACAGACAGCGGAGCCTCAGAAATAGGGTCCCGTTTTTACCCTTTGGGTACGGAACCCTAAAAAATAAACCAGATAAACGTAATGTAGCGTATTTAAGTGTTGTATATTGGTTGTAGCATCTCCCTGTGATCCAGTGCACCACGATAGTGCGGTGTCGCGCTTGCCGCACCTACATCAACCCTTTCGTGTACTTCGTTGACGCCAAGCGGTGGAAATGCAACCTCTGCTACCGGGTCAACGACCGTGAGTATAATCAACTAATAACACATGTAGCTCAGAGGTCAATGACTTCTTGATTGCTTCAATATAAACGTACAGTTTCCTTGTTCACATACTTATACGAACTATTTGACATACTTCACGCAATAATCACTGTCGTAGAAGATAATGATGATGAGTGGGGTGCGGGGTGTTAAAGGGGGATGGAAATTTCATTGAATTTGCCGTAGGATGCACCGTTTTCAAGATATTTGACAAAGCACCGGTTCTCGTCCGATCACCGAGGTTAAGCAACGTCGGGCGCGGTCAGTACTTGGATGGGTGACCGGCTGGTTTCATTTTTGTTTTTTGAATGTTTTGTTATGACGTTGTCACGTCAAACTATCCTCCGTAAACCAACTATCCAGAAAACCGGTTTTTATCTCATTCCAGTGCCGGAGGAATTCCAATACGACCCCGTGAGCAAATCGTACGGGGACCCGACGCGCCGGCCCGAGATCAAGTCGGCCACGATCGAGTTCATCGCCCCCGGCGAGTACATGCTGCGGCCGCCGCAGCCTGCCGTCTATCTCTTTCTGTTCGACGTGTCACAACTTGCCATGGACTCGGGATACTTACAGGTCAGTTCGCCTTGCGAAATAATAGTTTCCTTATGCTGGCCATAGGGTCCGTTGTCTCGTAGGAAATCAGAACCTACCAAGCTGACTCAGATTGGTGGATACTCAGATGACTTCTACAGGAAGTAATAAGACACGTGTGCAATACCGCGTAACTATCACTGGTATATACTGCGTATCTGCACAACACCCATAGAGAAAATCCGCGTAACTGCCATTGGTTAATACCGCGTATCTAACAGATGTAGTCAAATTAAGATTTCCCGCCAACGAACGTAAGATCCTGATTAGAATATACCAGGGCCCTATTTAATAAAAATTACAAGTTGTAAATTGTAAATTGTATCAACAGGTTACAATTCTACAAGTTTCTGTTAAATAAAAATTTTAATTTACAAATTTGTTATGGTGGAAAATTTACAAAATTGTATAATTGTACCTACAATTTCACATAATTCTGTTTAATAAAAATTTTCACTTCACAGGTGATTGTTTACAATTTTGTATGGAAATTTACTTTATTAAACAAGTAATTGTACTTACAAGTTTACATATTTTGTAAATTGTAGTATAATCCCTACAGGTAACCTAGGGGTCTGTCAGAAATTAATGAAGTGTACTCCGACGATCTGAATAATTAAAAATCATGGTTCTAACAACGAGTAGTGACATTAGCTTGAGGTCCCGGGTTCGATTCCCGCGTCGGGGCTGATATTTGTAAAAAATACGAATGTATGTTCTCGATTCTTGGGTGTTTAATATGTATTTAAATATATATAAGTATATTTATCCGTTGCCAAGTACCCATAACCTCCCATAACACAAGCTTTGCTTACTTTGGAACTATATTTATTTATACACATACAGCAAATATTGCTTATAGTTTTTTTTAATGGCCGAACGCCATGATGCCGTGTCACTCCATGTGGAATGGAAACGAAAAAGATCACTTTGCCGACCTAGGCCGGCAATTTTGTATGAAATTCCATTATTGACCTCTCGTCTAGCCGCACCTGCATTGTGATACTTCGCGGCCATAAGGAGCATAACATCAATTATTATCATTGCATGTGTTCTAAAAACTCCCTTACATTTCATTCATTTTTTCTACGGTGGCAACACCACAGACAAGTAATAATATAACGCTCGCGGCTCCGACACCCCAGTCGATACGCTCCGTACATTTAAATTGTTTTCTACTGATTCTTGTCCCTAATTTCCCTTTATTTTCTCGTGCACACGTCATATACCTCCCCTCGATAGGTACATACTGTTTTTTACTATTTTTTCCCTAATTTCCATGACATAGGACGACTAACGTAAGTACGTGAAGTGTTTTGTGATGCTCTGTTCCCGTTGTCAGGTGAGTTTTTATTGCTTATTTTTCTATTCCCCTTCCTCTCCGAATTGGCCAAGTGTAACCCTGGAAAAGGAGTAGATCCAGCACCTAAATCAGCGCCTGTAAAGCCTGTACAAAATAACAAAATCACCCAATCGTTGCCCGAACATCTTGGCAGCGCACCCGTAGTCCCGGGTGGACACAATTCCAGGACAGCATGTTTGAGAACAATATCTTTATTCTCGTAAATTAGACCCAAAGTTGTAATTTTGTTGTTGTTCTCCGTGACTTCAATAGGTTAACCAATTCAATAATTTCTTATTTATTAATAAGTCTACCCTCGTTTAATTGTAGCAAACTTGTAGCAAAAAATTACATTTTACGTAAATTGTACCTTACAATTATAATTTTGTAAATACAATATTGTCATTGAAAGCAACAGGCATTTTTTACATATGTGAACATTTATTAAACGGCGTTTACAATGGTGATAATTGTAAATTTTTAATTTGTAAGTTTCTTACTTATTTGTAGAATTTCTTAAACAGCACTTGTAGTACAATTTAACAAATATGTCAGTTTTTTACAAAATTGTTGGATTGTAATGTTTATTAAATAGGGCCCTTCAAACACAAGAATTTACTAGTGCTAGTTACGTGGTTTTGAACTATAGGTGTTGTGTAGATACGCAGTATTTACCTGTGCTAGTTACGTGGCATTGCACTATCCCCGACGATACACGTTATGGTCTGCCGGAGAGGTTTACCTGTGCAGGTAGAACGGTGCGTGTGTAGGAAAGGAACCAACCTGTGCAGGAGAACGGGGCAAAAAAAAAATCAATTCTTTCGAGTGACACCGTGTTTTCGTTCCACGTTCCCACACACGCTAGTTGACCTGTGTAGGTCATCTCTCCGGCAAACCGTAACGTGTGTGGCCAACTTTATACTAGATTCCTAGTTTAGGTACTTATCTAAATGTAAACAAAAATGAACAACCAAGAGTTATGGAAACAGAAAAAAAAAAAAAAATTCATAAAGATGATGTGCCTGTTCGTCCAGTTGTCTCATACGTGAGTGCTCCAGCATATAAATTGGCGAAGAAATTAAATAGTATTATTCGTGGGAAGGCTTCCTTTAAACCTTCTTATAGTTTAAAAAATGGTTTAGATTTGGTTAGTAAAATTAAGGACATCAGCATACCGCCGAATGCAACGTTGCTTTCTTTGGATGTAGACAGTTTATTTACTAACGTACCATATAGTGAGACACTAGAAATTCTAAAAAACCACTTGGAAAGGAAGCGGTTGCATCCGGGCGAAGTTTGTGAATTAATAGATTTGGTAACTTTATGCATGAAACAAAATTATTTCCGGTTCAATGGACTTTATTACTTACAGAGTGATGGTTTAGCTATGGGTTCACCTCTGAGTCCTTTAATGGCAGATATATTTATGGATCATTTTGAGAGTCAGTATATTGTGGGTAATAGTAATATTGTGTACTATTTTAGGTATGTTGATGATTTGATCCTATGCTGGAGGGGGAGTATGAGGCAGCTTGACGTGTTTATTAATGGTTTGAATAACAAGCACGTAAAGATAAAGTTCAAAAAAGAATTGGAGGAAAATTGTACGTTGAACTTTTTGGATTTAACTATTTCAAAATTAAATGGTAAACATATATATATATATATATATATATATATATATATATATATATATATATATATATGTTATACCAGCATCTTCTAATCATCCGTGGCAGCATAAACTGGCTGCTTTCCATTGTTATGTTAATAGATTGCTGACTGTGCCTCTTTCTAAGGAACATTTTGATTTAGAGTTGAGTACTATTTATCAGATAGCGATCTCAAATGGTTATACCAAATCAATGGTAGATAGTTTAGTTCAAAAGAAGCAGGCACGGTTAGTAAATAGCATGCTTTACGCTGCGTTACCTTCTCAGTCTACTAACAAATATAGATCTAGCATCTCTTACGTTGGGGGTTTGTCTGATAAGATTTATGGCATTTTAAAATCAAACAATATTAATGTTGCCTTTAAGACTAACAACTCTTTGTACTCTAGGCTATGTAACCACAAAGAACAGGTAGATAAGGGAACTAGATCGGGGGTATACAAGCTTACTTGTAAAAGTGTTACATTATTGCGGCAAGGGGTTGCGTCTGGATGCTCTGGAATGCATGGAAATAATTAGGTACAACACTATGGGGTCTATTATTAATGAACAGGTAAATTTAGTATCTTCTCCTTTACTGCGGCTTGGGTCTAATTTGAACAGTTAGTATTAATAAAATATGCCTTATAAATAAATAAACAAAAATTCAAGGTAGTTTTATAATATGTCAATAAAAGTTAATTTTTGTGGGGTAGTTTGAGAATAAGAAAAATAAAGTGGGTACTTGTGAAGTTACAGTGACAAGTTAAAACATTTGTTTTGGTTTGTTAGTTTAACATTTGGTAGCATAGCATACGGTTGTGGTAACTCCGAAGATGAGCTCTGGTTGAGTTCGAAACGCGTCAGTGTAGCTTGGTGGTGGTGATAGTTGTGTTTATGTGATTTGTGTGTGTTCGTACAGTGTGGAGGTGGAGGAACTGCATGAACACACATTTCTTGCATAAACGTAACTATTGTAAGGTCGCGGGTGAGCAAAGTAATTGTTTTAGTTCATTAGTTATGGAAATGCAATATTTGTAATTGACTTTCACGCGTCGCATTATCGACGTACTCTTAAGTTAAATCGCTAAATAATTAACGATGTAGTCTTAAGTTTAGTCCCGCTCCGATCGTTCATCGGCTCGAGCGTAACGGGACGCGTAACGGGACAATGCGTTATGTACGTTACACCGAGTCATCCTTCCTTTTCCTCATCCTTTTTCGTGCGTGCAGCCGGCGTTCATCGATTTATTTAGACATTGCCACGTCAAAAAATGTTTCTTCTCTTCCCCTGCGTTCGCCTCTTTTCGTGACGCATTCACCAGCTTACTCCCCAAGTCAAGCATGCCTAAAGAAGTTTTACTTCAAAAATGTTTCTTATGCTACAGCTACACACATCACGATAACGCGAATATTCGCATTATCGCGATGTATGTAGCCGAATATTCGCGAATACTTCGGCACTTCGCCCGAAGCCGCAGACCCTTCGCCCCGCTGTCGGTAAATTTGCGCACATCAAAGGCTTTTATCGCGATGAACTTCGCTTGCGCGGCCACATTTCACTCGGCTCAACTTCATCGTGCGTATTGGACGTACTGTCAACTGCAAGCGGCGACGTATTGTTTAGGATTTGATGTTTGTTTACGATGGATTAGAGTAATGATAGAATCTTGGAATTTATTTCTAATTACGAGGATGAGCCTATACTATTTAAGTAAAAAGTACCACTTTTTTTTTCTATTTTTTATTTAGCACAAAGTCAAAAAATAATTTTTGTGCGCCATAAAGTACAGAGCGACAGCTTCGTCCATTTTTCCGCGATAAACTCTGCGGCATTGCTCTCTATAGCAGTGTGGCCATGCACATTCGCCGTAGGCCGAAGACGAAGTTTTATCGCGATAATTCTATCGCGATGTGTGTAGCCCTAGGGTTAGTCTAGTCCGATTGCGACCGTCTTGTGTTTTGCCGTGTAAATTCCGCACTCTGAGTATGACCGTATTGCAGGTGGTGTGCGACACGCTCAAGGCGAACCTGGACGCGCTGCCAGGGGACGCGCGCACGCAGGTCGGGTTCGTCTGCTACGACGCGCACGTGCACTACTACAACATGAGCGAGGGACTCACGCGCCCCAAGGAGATGACCGTGCTGGATATAGACGGTGAGTCCACGCCGCCAACAGATAGAGGATGCGCGCTAGACAACACCTGCCAGGATCCCTTGGTTTCGCATAATTTAATAAGTCATAATGCATCATTCTTTACTAGATACTTTGACTTTTGACTTTGACAGCGAAATTGATGTCACTATGCTCGCTCAATTGCACTTATTCGTGCACGTGTTTCTTTGACATGACGTTTCCTCTTATTTGTTCTATTCCGAAGCAGTTTGTTTTCAATAATTTCATTTGTCATAATTTCAAGACATACTTGCTGTGCTGTTTCAGGATTTTTTTTAAATGTCATCATAAAGAATGCAGTAGGTTAAGTTAGGTTAGTTTATTAATAATTCTGACGAAAATACTGTTTCAGAAAAAAATTACTTTATGACACAATGAAAATTATCGAAAACTATACATATGAAATTGAGGCAAACGACAGAGAACCGAAATGTATATAGAAAAGACGAATCTTGTTCTGTTCACTTGTCATTTGGGCAATTCCGTAATAAAGTACAAGCAATTATAATTTTCACCCGACTGTCGTAGGAGGGTTATGTTTTTTCGAGCGTATGTATTTATGTATGTATCATTCATTGGCACGCCCTTCAGCCTAAACGGCTCAACGGATTTTGAAGTGTGAGGTGTCATTATCATTAGATTCATCTCAGTTCCGAGAGTGACATAGGGTATGTATTTTCCCGGAATTCCCATGGAAACAGGAATTATACAGGCGGTTCTTTTCATCTAGTATTGAAATTAAAGTTACTTAAAATTTCTATGAAAAATCACTAAATGCTTGTCGTTTTCTTTGACGGATTCTGACATACCACCAATCATTCGATCCTATGATCTTATTCGCTAATTTCTTACAAACCTTTTGGGTTAACCATCTGTGTGTGCAGACATCTTCCTGCCGTCCCCTGAGTCACTGCTGGTGAACCTGGGCGAGCGAAAAGAGCTGGTGAAGGAACTGTTGGGTGTGCTGGGCGCGCGGCGCAGCGCCGGCAACGCCGGGCCCTCGGCGCTGGGCGCAGCGTTGCAGGCGGCGTACAAACTTATGGTAAGTCATCAATAGACATCGATCGGTAACTCGTGGCAATTAGGTGGCACTAGTGATGAGACACGTTTTTCAAGTGTCTAATCCTACGAGCATATAACCCCTACAGACGTAGTGAAAGGCGACACTAATCTGTCGACTAGTCAGTGATTTAACAATGATGTATTTCCCGACTCCTTAGTTTACCGTCAGTATCAACCATAAAGTATGACCGTTGAGACAGCTGACATTTACAACGTAAAACAGCTTCAATATACAACATCATGTCTTGTTGTGCAGTTAAATGGTGCGGAAACAACAGTAAAAAATGTAATGAAACAAAAACAATATTACTTTTCATCGGTAAGTCCATTTCTTTATTTTATCAAAATATTTACAAAAATTTGATTAGTTGCAACGCGGGTCAAGTTGGATTGGACTTGTCCGTCCCCCATCTTTTTCTTTCTCACTGCAATCGTATATATCTATCTCTTATTATCGTAATTAGTCTCGTGACGCCAATGACTAGTGTGGTGCGATGCATTTATTGTGTATTGTCGATAATTATCCACTAAATGATTATTGTATCTATTGATATCGGATTTTTTTTCGTGGATGCTATTTATTACTATTAGTAATACTTCGTGATATTAATTATAATTCTTATTTTCGTGTACGGTCGAACAAATTAAATCATGACACAGGATAGAACCTTTTAATAATCAATTTCACTATGATTTCCTTGACAAAAGTATGAGATGTCAACATGACATTAGTAGCACAAAGGTTCCAAGCTGGGTCATGATTCAATTTGTTCGACTGTACCTGTATTGGACAGGTGTAACGTAATTTTATGATTTTTTCCTGTAGATTTCCAAAAGACGGTAATATGAAAAACAAATGGTTAAACGTCACAAAAAGAGAAAATTCCAGGACTAAAGATCCGTCAGAATTTCTAAAAATTACGTCCTGGTCTTATTGACATTGCATAAACAACAGTGCCAATACTCTAATTACAATACTTCATTTCATACCCAGTGGATAGGATTTCGGGATTTTATCCAGATCCCGTAGGAATATCGGAATAAGGAGTAGCCTGTGTTATTCCAGCTGTCCAGATATTTTTATGTCAAACTTCATCCTGATCCGTCCAGCCGTTTTAGCGTGAAGGAGTAACAAACGCGCGCGCGCGCGCGGCACGCGCGCACACACACACGCACTCACACACGCACTCACACACACACACACACACACACACACACACACAAACACACACACACACACGCGCACACACACACACACACACACACATACGCACACGCACACACACACACACACACACACACACACACACACACACACACACACACACACACACACATACGCACACACAGACACAAACTTTCCCATTTATAATATTGGTGGGATACTTACTACTTAAGTTCAACAAACCATTAAAAGTACTTTTCAACTTGTTTAGTTTAAGCTTAAAATAAATTCAAAATTGGCATTTAAATTTTACCAGAGCGTACTGCTTGAAAACCTTTCTGCACAACCTTTTATCGATATCGATAGAAAGCATAAAGTCATTACGATGCACGCCCTAGCGATTGGGTTCGGAATACTTCGGAACACTTCGAACCGATCGCAACTCCCCCCGCACCTCAGCTAGTTGACAGAATCGTTTCCTTTTAAATTCGCAGGCATTACGTCTCCAGGGGTTATATGCTCGTAGGTCTAATCAGATAAGATAAAATAATTCTTTAAAATTGAAAAGTCACATTTATTACCGAGACTACATACAAAAGGTAAACTTGTTTATCAAAGGTTAAAAATAGCATTATCAAAAAATCCAGGATATCTTACAATAGTAATTTTTAATAGCTTATTACAAAATAAAGAAGTTGAAATCAAAGAGAACACCGACAAACTTACGCAAGAATGCTTTTTACAAGCTTTTATTTAACTTGCAATGTATGTATAAAATATACAACTACTGCAATATGTTTACGTAGAATAATGTTAGATAAATATTATTATTGTAATTATTAATGTATCATCCTAGCATTATAGGCGCCTTGGTTCATACTGTAAGCCTGTAAATGTAAATTATTATCAATAAATAATCATCATCATCATTTCAGCCGAAAGACGTCCACTGCTGAACATAGGCCTCCCCCAAGGCTCGCCAAACAGATCGGCCCTGTGCCATCCGCATCCAATGCGTTCCCGCTACCTTCACCAGGTCGTCGCTCCATCTTGTTGGAGGCCTACCTACACTGCGTCTTCCGGTCCGCGGACGCCACTCGAGAACCTTTCGGCCCCATCGGCCGTCAGTTCTACGGGCGATGTGCCCTGCCCACTGCCACTTAAGTCTAGCGATTCTTCGAGCTATGTCCGTGACTTTAGTTCTCGCGCGGATTTCATCATTTCTAATGCGATCCCGCAGAGAAACTCCAAGCATAGCCCTCTCCATCGCCCTCTGAGTGACCTTGAGCTTCCTTATAAGACCCATCGTTAGCGGCCACGTCTCAGACAATAAATAATAATAATAATAATGTATGTACGAGTCAAATTTTGGAAGTCGATTTTGACCCACTTCTAGTAGTCGTATTGGCTTGAAATTTGGTATACTTATTTAGGTTGGATTACAATACAAGTACAGTCAACAAAAAAGCTTGCAATAAAAATGAAATTTATAACAAAAACTTTTCTTAACCAACCCACTCAAATAACGTAGGATAACTTCTAAAAATTTTGAACAAATATCCATTGTCTATCACGAAAGTCAAATATTAAATGGTTGAAAAGATTTCTTGTAATTGGTTTCTTTGCTCGAGTCGTACAGAGAAACAAAGTCACTTCACTAGTCTGTCAGAAACGTCAAATGCTACCTAAATGCCACGAGTTACCGATGTCTAATCGTCAAACATTTGCTAGCATAGGTGGTTGTGGTACAGCCAACCAATTTGGTTTCTAGGCCACTGTAGAACCTTGTTGCATACTACCAAGGATGATATAGACTGGATTGGCAGTCGCCATAGTACGGATCGGCCGCGGTTTTTGTAGTCCGATTATTAAATCTAGATGGCGCTGAAATATAGCCAGATGCGTCGTGGGTAATGACGCGCCCCACCACCGAATTAGACGTACAGGATTTCAAATCCTCTATGTCAAATGCGGTGGTGGGGCGCGTCATTTTAAATTAGACAAGCTATACAGATGTTTCATATTACTGCAAATGTATTATTTTTCAAAAATATTGCATAATAATACATTTGCAGTGATATTAGCATAAATTTGAAAAAGACAAAAATTATGATCGTTGGTAAATCTCAACACCTTGCAATAACTGATCTGGTTGTAAGGAATCAGGTAATCCAAAGAGTCCACTCGTACAAATATCTTGGATGCATCGTTAACGACCAGTGTGATCACAGCGTTGAGGTCAAGTGCCGAATAGAGCAGGCGCGTAACGCTTTTCTGAGACTGAGTCATCTTCTCTGCAATCGATCGCTGAAGATATCTACCAGAGTGCGGTTGGCACGTTGCTATGTGTTTTCGGTTCTTTTGTATGGCGCGGAATCGTGGACCTTAACGCAAAATATGTGCAAACGTTTGGAGGCCTTTGAAATGTGGGTGTACAGAAGAATTCTGAAAATATCGTGGATGGATAGGGTATCGAATGTAAGAGTTTTGCAGATGGTGAACAAAGAGGTAGAGATCTTGAAAGCAGTCAAAAAGCGCAAGCTGCAGTACTTTGGTCACATAATGCGCAATGATAAATATGACCTACTCCAACTTATTATGCAAGGGAAAATCCAGGGACGGCGACCACCCGGAAGAAGGCGTACTTCGTGGCTTAAGAATCTCCGGACTTGGTTCAACCTTAGCACGAGATCCTTGTTCCGAGCTGCTGTGTCCAAGATAAGGATAGCATTAATGATAGCCGACCTCCGGTAGGAGATGGCACCTCAAGAAGAAGAAGTGATATGAAATATCTGTAGTCTTATTGTTTTGCCGTCAAAGCCTCTGGCTATATTTCAGCGCCATCTAGATTTAATAATCGAACTACATAAACCGCGGCCGACCCGTACTATGGCGACTGCCAATCCAGTCTATATCATCCTTGATACTACTAGATAACTACAATGTCAGTGCGGGTCAAAGGATTATCAACATGCAATAACCGTAAGGAGTTTATAAACGTTTCCGCTCTATGACTTGAGAAGAAGAGGAAGTTCAGATAGACAGAATGTGACAATTCAAGTTGTAAGTTATAAGCAAACTCCTTTCTTATTCAATATCGTTGGCACAATGTTCGCAAAGATCGAGATGTCATCATGGCCTACTTCACGCCGTAACCACTGTCGTAGAAGATAAACAAATTAATTCATTATGACATGGTTCTATAGTGGCCTAGGAATCAAATTGGTTGACTGTACCTGCTCTGAAGATGAGCTCTGGTCGAGTTCGAAACGCATCAGTGTAGTTTGGAGGTGGTGATATTTGGGTTTGTGTGATTTGTGTGTGTTCGTACAGTGTGCATGTGGAGGAACTGCATGAACACGCATTTCTTACATAAACGTAACTATCGTAAGGTCGCGGGTGAGCAAAGTAATTGTTCCCGTTCATTAATATGGACCTCCGCAAAGTAACGCCTGATTCAATGAATCATTTAAATCATCATTATCAAGGGGCGGAATTTTTACAGCAAAAAAACAAACGTCAAGATGGATTGACCATTGTGCTCTGTCGACTTATCGTCATTTCAACCGAAAGACGTTCACTGCTGAACATAGGCCTCCCGCAAGGTTCGCCAAACAGATCGGTCCTGTGCCATCCGCATCCAACGCGTTCCCGCAACCTTAATCAGATAATTTCTCCATCTAGTTGGAGGCCTACCTACACTGCGTCTTCCGGTCCGTGGCTGGCGAGAGCATATTGTTTGCGTGATATCCCGTTTAGTATAATAATTATGACTTGTACTATTGTTCGTTATTTAACCGCGTAACTATATGACTGTTCATATATTTCCGTGATTTTGCTAAATTGCCATACAAATTCTAAACAATTATTTGCTGGTCTTCATTTACGTCGTATGAGAAACGCCCGTACAAATGTCTGTGAATATCATTACTATGTTTATCTTTGCAGGCACCCACTGGTGGTCGAATCACTGTCTTCCAAACATGCTTACCAACCGTGGGCCCAGGGGCGCTACAACCTAGGTAACTTGAATTATTACTGGAACTGGAACTGGAAAGTTAGAGATTCGTATGAAAAAAAAAACCGGTTGTCTGTAAAGTCGGTTTACGGACGATAGTTTAACGTGACAACGTCATAACAAAACATTGATGAAATGATTGCATACTTTTGCCGATTGTGCCTTTCGTTCGCTCGTGCCGCGCTCTCGCTCCGATCGTTCATCGGCTCGAGCGTAACGGGACAATGCGTTATGTACGTTACACTGAGTCATCATTTTTCGTGCGTGCAGCCGGCGTTCATCGATTTATTAGACGCTGTCTTTCAAAAAATCGCCCGTAAAATTGAAGTAAGTACATTGTATGTTCCGCAATTTTCCAGTTGTCAGTTCACGCTCCGTTAGACGATAGTGTATTTTTTTTATTTTATTTTATTTTATTAATGTATCTACCTATTAATTATTTCTGTATTTTAATGAGCATGTACGAAAAGACTAATGAGTGTTGTAGAAGCGAAATATGTATATCAGGGTCGTAGCAGGTGGAAACAAATAGTCTCTGCCTATCCCTTTGCTGGGAAGGAGGTATGATTGTATGTATCTCATCATCATCATCATCATTTCAGCCGAAAGACGTCCACTGCTGAACATAGGCCTCCCCCAAGGCTCGCCAAACAGATCGGCCCTGCGCCATCCGCATCCAATGCGTTCCAGCTACCTTAACCAGGTCGTCGCTCCATCTTGTTGGAGGCCTACCTACACTGCGTCTTCCGGTCCGCGGACGCCACTCGAGAACCTTTCGGCCCCATCGGCCGTCAGTTCTACGGGCGATGTGCCCTGCCCACTGCCACTTAAGTCTAGCGATTCTTCGAGCTATGTCCGTGACTTTAGTTCTTGCGCGGATTTCATCATTTCTAATGCGAAACATTTTGCATTTTTTTTTTTTTTGCGATGCATTTTGTATGTATCTAATGTAACATTTGTTTTAGAGAGGACCCGAACGCGCGGTCGTCCAAAGACGTGGCGCATTTAAACCCCGCGACAGACTTCTACAAACGCATCGCACTAGACTGCAGTGGCGCGCAAGTGGCCGTCGATCTGTTCTTGCTCAGCTCGCAGTACAGCGACCTGGCTACGCTTAGTGAGTACACTTGCACTGTATAGCAGCGACGCTCAGTACACTTGCACTGTACTATGCCATGTCAATGATACACGCTGATCATAAATAAGTTCAAATGACTTCAAATGGTTTTATAGGCATTTCTTCAACCTTGTTGAATTTAAACGCTATCGGATAGAGTTCATTTTGCAATGCAGTATTTTTGAGTCTTCTATAGAGTGATGGCTGCATTTTTTTTATCAACAGCTGTCAATTACCTTTCCGCTATTCCACGCTAGGTGTCACCATTGTATGCAATTTTCATTTACATGCCTGCATAGTATAAAGTCCTGTTTCATCTAAAAGGGTCTTTACACTATGCAGGCATGTAAATGAAAATTACCTCACCACCATCACCACCATCCACTATTTGTACGAGTTTCTCACACGTTTTGAAGCAAGAAATCATATGACATTATCGTATGCAATAATTGTAAGGCCGAGTATCGTATGAAAATGTTTACATTCATGCGAGAAATAAAAACTCGACTAAGTACGATTATGTCATTGAAGATAGTCTTATGGAGATTATCGCCAGCCGAAGTGTACCCGAGGTCTTGCCTTTTAAGGAAATAATTGCTTACGATTTCTCGACTTGTCTAAACTGTGTGTGTAATCATTATACTTAGTTGTTTTTCTGGAACGAACGACATTTGGTTAGTGTTTGACATAATAATAACATCGACAATCAATCAATCATCCAACTCAAGTCTCGTAGCGGTACATTCGGCCAAAAATATGGTCTACCACCCTACAGTTGAAGCTCATTTGCACGTCATGATACAACAAGGTCGATTTTCTCTTGCAATAATATGATGAAAAGTCAAGCTTAACGATATTTAGGTCTCACAGAAACTTGTGTCAAAACTGGTAGACCACTTTCTTGCCGACCGTACCTATATCTCTGGTTCCTCTGCTTACGGCTGTGTCTGTGTGTTTGTCAGGCGGCATGAGCAAGTTCAGCGGCGGCACGGTGTACCACTTCCCCCTGTTCCGGGGCGCGCGCGCCTGGCAGGCGGCCGCGCTCGAGCGCGCGCTCACGCGGTACCTCACCAGGAAGATCGGCTTCGAGGCCGTCATGCGCGTACGGTGCACCAGGTACATTACACTACTTTGTTACACGAGGGTCTCCCGATATCTATCGACGTGGAATCGGCTTCAGCCGATCGGAAAAACCTTTATGTCAACGGAATAAGCAAAAAAGGGGTGCGTCCCACGAGATATAACTACAAAATATCTATTTTCATTTTAATAACGTTCAGAAGATATAATGAACGTTAGCTATAACAAAAAAAAGTATAATTTTTAAACCTATAACGCTTAAATTATATAACGTTATTTTTATATAACTTCAATTTGTTTAATATGGACTAATTTCTTTTAACATAACAAACATTAGGTATAACAGTCATGATATATAATAATATGTGTAAATGTAAAATTAAGTGGCGCGAGCGAGCGAAGCGAGCGAGCAAGACTTTTCGGGGCAGAAGCGACTTGGATAGGTTAGGTTCAGAAGGCTAAGGCGGGAGCGAAGCGTAGCGTAGCTCCCGCCTTAGCCTTCGAAGTTAGGTTTTTTTTTGTAACAGAGCGGAAGAAATGAATGGATTGCTTGATTGTTTGCTTGCATTAAAGTTTTTAATGAATTTATACGTTTTAAATCTTAGGTGTTATGAACATTATACGCTTTGATCGTTATATCAATTGATATTATATATAAACAACGTTATACATTACAAAATTAGATATTTTATAATTATACTTTTCGTTCATTATATCCAGTGAACGTTATACTAAACGAGTTTATATAAAGTGAGCGTATATATTATGAATATTAGATAATAAGTTGTTATATCTCGTATTACACACCCGCGAAAAAGACGTTGATCGGCTCGGCTACGCAGGCCGAATTGAGCCGAGCTGATTGTTCGGACCCAAAGCGTGTATCGCAACGCGCTTCGAAAAAAAAAAGTGTGAGACAGCTGTCAGTTGAGCTGTCACTGGCACTTGTAACTTGTTGGTTTGTGGCTAAAGCACGTTTTTGGTTTTATTTAGTGGATTTTGGAAACTTGTTTCGTAGCGAAAGCCCGTTTTGGTTTTATTTGGTAAAATTTAGTACAATTTGGACGAGAAACCTTCACACGGTGCCGCGATTTGTGGCATATGGGCGCGTGTGTTAGAACCGTGGGCATTCTGAGGTGCTAAGTGATCTTTAAATAGAATTACAGAGCATTATTTAACCGTACGTTATGTTGATAATTGTGAGTTGTGAGGCTACTTACAAATAGTCTCGCTACAAGCATCTGAAACAATCTCGCGAAGCAGCTCGTTTGGACAAGTACCATTGGCCATATTTTCTGTATTCCGCAGAGGCATCTCGATCCACACGTTCCACGGCAACTTCTTCGTGCGGTCGACGGATCTGCTGTCGCTACCGAACGTGTCGCCGGACGCCGGCTTCGGCATGCAGCTCGCCATAGACGAGTCGCTGGCCGACCTGCAGCAGGTCTGCTTCCAGGCCGCGCTGCTCTACACCAGCAGCAAAGGTATCTAGTGCCGGACACAGACAGCTGCCCACGTGGCGCCGGACGCCGGCTTCGGCATGCAGCTCGCCATAGACGAGTCGCTGGCCGACCTGCAGCAGGTCTGCTTCCAGGCCGCGCTGCTCTACACCAGCAGCAAAGGTATCTAGTGCCGGACACAGACAGCTGCCCACGTGGCGCCGGACGCCGGCTTCGGCATGCAGCTCGCCATAGACGAGTCGCTGGCCGACCTGCAGCAGGTCTGCTTCCAGGCCGCGCTGCTCTACACCAGCAGCAAAGGTATCTAGTGCCGGACACAGACAGCTGCCCACGTGGCGCCGGACGCCGGCTTCGGATCGGTTTGCTTCGCCGGAGTCGACTAGGATGAAGTATTTTAGCTAGCACGTAGCATTGCTCTTGTGAAAGACCAAAACATTGGCTAGCTGTCTATCACGAAATTTATAAAATTAGTAGACGAGATTCTTACTCGTAATGCATCCCTCGCTCGTGCTTTAAATACCACGTTCCCAAATTACCAGATTTATTTTTTCATAATACTATATTACCTATTTACCACACTTCTGCTTACCAAATTCTCGTTTCACCACGTTACAAAATTGAAAATTACTCAAGGAAGTCATGTTTTTGATTGAGGGCATTATCAGAAACCCTGTACTTTTTTTTAAAAACCTAACAAACTTTGGGTTATTTCTACTCAGAATCACAAGCACTATCGATTTATGCAATAAAAAAGGTGTCCCACTTTTAATTGTCAGTTTTGTGACGCAGTTAACCATACCTACATGTTGTATGGGCCGTCACAAAACTGACTAATAAATTTTGTTTGGAAAATTAATGATAATTAAGGCAAAACGGGTGTATTTTTTTCTGAAAACCCCCTTGAACGTCGTGAGATCTGACGACCCTTGCCCGACCGTTTCGGATGTTGTGTATCAGTTGCGTGTACGCTCAATATCTTGTGTTACAACGGCTGTGTGTTTGCAGGGGAGAGGCGGATCCGCGTGCACACACTAGCGCTGCCCACAGCCAGCAATCTGACCGACGTGTTGCATTCCGCCGACCAGCTGTGTATCGTGGGGCTGCTCAGCAAAATGGGTGAGTTACCACTAGGGATGTAAGATGACCCATAAAAAGCATCGATATTAAAACGTCGATTTTTTACAAAAGTGAAACATCGATGTTATAAATATCGATGTTCATGAACGATCGATCACCACTTAAATATAATAAGTACTTAAATATTGACTTTTTAATAGAAATAAAACACTCTTCATTTGTTACACATTTATTTTTATAGATTAACCAGTCAGTATTGATCAGACATTTTGTTATTTTCATGTTTAATTCTAAAAGCAAATGTAAATAAACCCACCTATTTATAGGTCAAACTAGTCATTTACGGTACTTTATGCCCATAGGTATTCAATTTTGATTAGGAAGTCAAAACCTACTTTATTCCAAAATTTCAGTAAAGACTGAAAACCATCATTTCATACATTCGCTGCGGGGCCTTTGCTGACACGGAGTCGCTAATTTTATGTCCACAAGAAAGACAAATTTTTGAAATTTTGTTTCTTACGCTGTTTATGATCCACCTGAAGGTGTGTTTTAAAATCCTAAACCAAAAATGTGAGCAGAATATAGCACTGGTCCCACCGCCGGCGAGTAAGCGATGAGCTATCGGCGATTTTCTCGCCTAAGAAACGATCCCGTGAAAATAAAAGAGTGAGATACAGTGGTGGTCATACAATTAAGAACGATTTGAAGTTTCCGATTTTTTTTTATCTACATCATGTCATATGTCTAGTTGTGTTCCTTCTTAGAAGTAACAAGTTATGTTATAAAATAGCCACATGGATAGAGCAAACGGGATTAATAATAATAGTGTATAATTGCTAACATTTTTTTTTACAAATTTTATTTGTTCTCTATACTAATAAATTCAAATAGTAATGTAGCTGGACAAATAATTAAGAACGATTTATTAAACTGCTCGAGAGTTGTTTTATATGAAACTTAGATTAAATAAATCATATTAATGTGAAGTTGGTATAGAAAAAAAAGCAAATTAATACATTTGAACTAAAATTAATAGTTAGTTGCATGTCCACGGCTTTTAATTACGGCTTTACACCGGCGAGGCATTGAATCTATCAATTTTTGACATTTCGCAAGAGAAATAAGAGTTCCATTCTTCTAAGAAAACGTCGTACAGCTCTCTCAAATTGCCACACTGTCGATTTGAAACCTTTTTCTTGACTTCGCACCAAAGATGCTCTATTGGGTTAAGATCTGGGCTGTTGGCTGGCCAATCTAAGACTGAAACTGATTGTGATGTGAGGAATTCCTTAACGGTGCGTGCAGTATGCTTTGGATCATTGTCGTGCTGGAATGTCCAAATAACCGGAAGCACGTCTTCGGCATATGGTAACATTGTTTCTTGCAGTATATTTTTGTATTGGAATTGATCCATGTTTCCTTCTATCAGCCTAACAGGTCCAACGCCATGTCCAGAAAAGCACCCCCAAATTTTCACATTTCCCCCGCCATGCTTTAATGTCACTTTTGTGTACTTTGGGTCGATTGCTTTATTCGGAGGGCGTCGTACATATCGTTTTCCATCAGAACATACCCTATTTATTTTTGTCTCGTCAGAAAAAAAGAACGTTTTTCCACTGTCTGACTGTCCAGTTTTCATACCTTCTTGCAAATGCAAGTCGGGCTTGCCTATGACATCGTTTCAACATAGGCACCTTCCTTGCTATCCTTCCGTTCAACTTATTTTCTACCAAACGCCTTCGAATAGTGCGTGCAGAGATTGCTGAAGGGTTGTTTTCGCCAAAATATTCTTTTCTCAACTCATTAGACCCTTTAAAAGGATTTTGTTTTGCCAAACGAACGATATTTCGATCATCTCGACGAGATGACTTTCTCTGTCTAGGTCCACGCGGAACGTTTGAAGTAGTTTGATACGTGGAAAAATGCTTTACGGCATGGAAAACCATTGTTTTTGAACATTGCAGATGGTCGGCTATCATTTTATACGACCAATTCTTCTCGCGAAGTTTTATTATTACTTCTCTTGTAGATTTATCACAACTTTTATTTTTCCCCATTGTTTTTATACGAAGTAATCACTTTTAAGACTTTAACAGCACGAAATGGCGCCAAAATTATACGAATAATAATCTACAACCACAGAGCCACACAGTGTTCTCTATTTAAATTTGAAAAAATAATAAACTATTCAGCGTTCTTAATTACGTGACCAGCCAGTAAGTACTAATACTAGGTTCAGATCGAATGTATAAAGTTTCTCTATTAATTTTTTAGCCAACTATGTTGCATAAATGAATGTACCGGTAGTACGGAAAAGTTTTGCAATACCGAGAGAAATAAAAAAAATACGGGCAATTAGTTATACTTGTTACTTTGAAAAAATCATCTCAATAAATAATCGTTCTTAATTATATGGCCACAACTGTATATATTTATAGTTCATCGCTGGCTGTTCACACTGCCGGCGAGGACTTTCTCTTCATCAGTTTATCGCAGCGATAGAAGCTGTCAACGATAAAACTCGCTCAGCGATACTCGGCGATGAACGCTCGGCGATCAGAACGATCATTCTACCGTACAATTGCCTGTCGCGCTCGAACAATCGCTTATAACCGAGCGATAAAACTATCGAAACTACACACTCGCTTTTCGTTCACTCGTTTCTAGTTTCTAGTTTTACTCTTTTATCGCTTGTCGCCGGCGGTGGGACCAGTGTCTATAAGAGTACTCCATATATTCCAGCCGTGGACCGTTGCGCGTCAGCGTCGATGTCGGAGGCGCGCGAGGCGCTCATCAACGTCGCCATAGACGCCCTCAGCGCGCACCGCCTCGCGCAGAACTTGCCGGCCGGCGCCGTCAGCTCCTCACTGCACGCGCCCGCTTCGCTGCGGCTACTGCCGCTCTATCTCCTGGCGCTGCTGAAGAGGGTGAGTACAGCAAAATTACATAAAGTTTACCACTGACAGATGGTTTGCCTTCATTTCATATTCAACTTTAACGACCTACAAATAAAGCCAATTTTAGAATACTGTTACCCACGTTTGCAGATTTTGTAATAGCTACTTTATTTGTATGGTGTTAAAGTTGGAAATGAAATGAAGGCAAGCCATCTGTCAGTGGTTAACTAAAAGTAAACGTATTGTACTGCATGTACAGTTGTGGCCATATAATTAAGAACGATTATTTATTGAGATGATTTTTTCAAAGTAACAAGTATAACTAATTGCCCGTATTTTTTTTATTTCTTTCGGTATTGCAAAACTTTTCCGTACTACCGGTACATTCATTTATGCAACATTGTTGGCTAAAAAATTAATAGAGAAACTTTATACATTCGATCTGAACCTAGTATTAGTACTTACTGGCTGGTCACGTAATTAAGAACGCTGAATAGTTTATTATTTTTTCAAATTTAAATAGAGAACACTGTGTGGCTCTGTGGTTGTAGATTAGTATTCGTATAATTTTGGCGCCATTTCGTGCTGTTAAAGTCTTAAAAGTGATTACTTCGTATAAAAACAATGGGGAAAAATAAAAGTTGTGATAAATCTACAAGAGAAGTAATAATAAAACTTCGCGAGAAGAATTGGTCGTATAAAAAGATAGCCGACCATCTGCAATGTTCAAAAACAATGGTTTTCCATGCCGTAAAGCATTTTTCCACGTATCAAACTACTTCAAACGTTCCGCGTGGACCTAGACAGAGAAAGTCATCTCGTCGAGATGATCGAAATATCGTTCGTTTGGCAAAACAAAATCCTTTTAAAGGGTCTAATGAGATCAGAAAAGAATATTTTGGCGAAAACAACCCTTCAGCAATCTCTGCACGCACTATTCGAAGGCGTTTGGTAGAAAATAAGTTGAACGGAAGGATAGCAAGGAAGGTGCCTATGTTGAAACGATGTCATAGGCAAGCCCGACTTGCATTTGCAAGAAGGTATGAAAACTGGACAGTCAGACAGTGGAAAAACGTTCTTTTTTCTGACGAGACAAAAATAAATAGGGTATGTTCTGATGGAAAACGATATGTACGACGCCCTCCGAATAAAGCATTCGACCCAAAGTACACAAAAGTGACATTAAAGCATGGCGGGGGAAATGTGAAAATTTGGGGGTGCTTTTCTGGACATGGCGTTGGACCTGTTAGGCTGATAGAAGGAAACATGGATCAATTCCAATACAAAAATATACTGCAAGAAACAATGTTACCATATGCCGAAGACGTGCTTCCGGTTATTTGGACATTCCAGCACGACAATGATCCAAAGCATACTGCACGCACCGTTAAGGAATTCCTCACATCACAATCAGTTTCAGTCTTAGATTGGCCAGCCAACAGCCCAGATCTTAACCCAATAGAGCATCTTTGGTGCGAAGTCAAGAAAAAGGTTTCAAATCGACAATGTGGCAATTTGAGAGAGCTGTACGACGTTTTCTTAGAAGAATGGAACTCTTATTTCTCTTGCGAAATGTCAAAAATTGATAGATTCAATGCCTCGCCGGTGTAAAGCCGTAATTAAAAGCCGTGGACATGCAACTAACTATTAATTTTAGTTCAAATGTATTAATTTGCTTTTTTTTCTATACCAACTTCACATTAATATGATTTATTTAATCTAAGTTTCATATAAAACAACTCTCGAGCAGTTTAATAAATCGTTCTTAATTATTTGTCCAGCTTCATTACTATTTGAATTTATTAGTATAGAGAACAAATAAAATTTGTAAAAAAAAATGTTAGCAATTATACACTATTATTATTAATCCCGTTTGCTCTATCCATGTGGCTATTTTATAACATAACTTGTTACTTCTAAGAAGGAACACAACTAGACATATGACATGATGTAGATAAAAAAAAATCGGAAACTTCAAATCGTTCTTAATTGTATGACCACCACTGTATACCAGCCGTCTTCGACCATATAATACGTAGATGCAAGGTCCTATACAAAATCAAACTCAAAAATCGTCTCCGTCGCGCCAATACCCCCCGTATTAAAGGGGGATGAAAATTTCATTGATTTTGCCACAGGATGCACCGTATTCAAGATATTTGACAAAACACCGGTTTTCGTCCGATCAGTGAGGTTAAGCGCGGCGCGGTCAGTACATGGATGGGTGACCGCCTGGTTTCATTTTTGTTTTTTGAATGTTTTGTTATGACGTTGTCGTGTTAAAACTATCGTCCGTAAACCGACTATTGGTCTAGGTCAAGAAGTAACGTAGGGAGCCATAAACAAGAAACTCCATGTCTTCATTTCGTGGTATTAACGCATACATTTCCGAGCGTGTTTGAGATAATGATTATGAATGTTGTTTTCAGAAAGCGTTCCGCACGGGCACGTCGACGCGGCTGGACGACCGCGTGGCCGACATGTGTGACCTGAAGAGTATGCCGCTGCCTTGTCTGCTACGCGCCGCGTACCCCGCGCTCTACCCCATAGTGGACTTGCGCCAGTACGTGCGGGGCGATGACCCCGTGCCCGACCCGCCGCAGCTGCATCTCTCCGCGCAGAGGTAACCTACTAAAGCTGGTTTAGGTTCATTAGTGTCACACTGATCGTCGGCGCCGAGCGATCGATGCGAATTGTTTTAGTAAACAGCGTGGCAGGCACTTCGGAACAGACCACGCGTGTATCAGTGACGTCATTTCGTGCGCAGCGTGCTCGTGCACTACTGTGGAAGTATCTACCTACACTTTCATACAAAGCGTTTTTGTACCCACGTGTGTAGCTTGACCGTGCGCCGCAGTGGGGTTCCGGCCTAATCATTGCTTTGTACTAGTATAATTATGAAAAAGAAAACTGTGAAGAAGTAGACTACATGTTCATACTTTAATCGAACGGAGAGCCGTTGCAGAAGAATTTGTCACGTTGTACGACAATTTGAGAGCTGTTTTTATAACATTTTTTTAACAGCACGTCGTCGATCACTGTACTTGTATCGACATCGTAACTATGCCTGTACTGCGTCGATGCGTGCGCGCCGCTAGACACTAGAACGATCAGTGTATGCGGCGCCGACGGGAGGCGCTTGCGGCCGCGTATGCGTCAGCGCTGACGTTCGTCAACGCTGAACATCGTACATAATGGCCCGCCAGCGCCAACGGTCAACCAGCATAACGCTAAAGCGTTCCACACGGGCACGTCGACATGAGTATGCCGCGTACCCCGCGCTCTACCCCATAGTGGACTTACGGCAGTACGTGCGCGGCACGACCCAATGCCCGACCCGCCGCAGCCGCATCTCTCCGCGCAGAGGTATTGATACCGCGTTCACATCAGCCCCTGCCGTTGCCCCTCGCGGTGTGGACAATAACTCATTAAACACTGTTGCAGCAGGATCGAGCTCGTGTGTGTGTTTACATACTGCCCTACCATTAACTTCGCTTTCGAGCTTCGACAATGCGAGACGTCGAAATAATTATGGCGTCCGCGCTGTGTCTTAGTGCGATATATAATTGTGTTCGATTTACAAATTTACAAAAAAAAGACAGAAAAGAAAGTTTTCTCCTGGAGGCGCTCGGCGAATACTGAGCGACGGAGCAGAATGTAAGCACGTACTGCCGCTCGCGCTGGCAGTCCTTGGACTCGCACACAACTGCCAAGCCGCTCTTTTGAGTCGCCAGGCAGCGAGAGTGGCAATGGCAGTGGCATGACAATTATCGTTTTACACACTCGTCCTGCCCACTTCTCTGCCCACTTCGGCTGAATGTAAATACGGCATAAAGCGTTCCGCACAAGCACGTCGACGCGTCTGGACGACCGGGTGGCGGACATGTGCGACCTGTATGCTTAGCATAAGTTTTACTTCACCAAATACATCTCGATCGCGTTCACGTAAAAAATTCAATTACTAGGGAAACATGGACAGCGCCTCCGCGCGCGCGCTTCTATGTTTCTATAGAATTGAAATTTTTACGCAAACGCGATCGAGAAGTATTTGGTGAAGTGAAACTTATACTAAGCATACTGAACAGCATGCCGCTGCCGTATCTACAGTTGTGGCCATATAATTAAGAACGATTATTTATTGAGATGATTTTTTCAAAGTAACAAGTATAACTAATTGCCCGTATTTTTTTTATTTCTCTCGGTATTGCAAAACTTTTCCGTACTACCGGTACATTCATTTATGCAACATTGTTGGCTAAAAAATTAATAGAGAAACTTTATACATTCGATCTGAACCTAGTATTAGTACTTACTGGCTGGTCACGTAATTAAGAACGCTGAATAGTTTATTATTTTTTCAAATTTAAATAGAGAACACTGTGTGGCTCTGTGGTTGTAGATTAGTATTCGTATAATTTTGGCGCTATTTCGTGCTGTTAAAGTCTTAAAAGTGATTACTTTGTATAAAAACAATGGGGAAAAATAAAAGTTGTGATAAATCTACAAGAGAAGTAATAATAAAACTTCGCGAGTCGTATAAAAAGACAGCCGACCATCTGCAATGTTCAAAAACAATGGTTTTCCATGCCGTAAAGCATTTTTCCATGTATCAAACTACTTCAAACGTTTCGCGTGGACCTAGACAGAGAAAGTCATCTCGTCGAGATGATCGAAATATCGTTCGTTTGGCAAAACAAAATCCTTTTAAAGGGTCTAATGAGTTGAGAAAAGAATATTTTGGCGAAAACAACCCTTCAGCAATCTCTGCACGCACTATTCGAATGCGTTTGGTAGAAAATAAGTTGAACGGAAGGATAGCAAGGAAGGTGCCTATGTTGAAACGATGTCATAGGCAAGCCCGACTTGCATTTGCAAGAAGGTATGAAAACTGGACAGTCAGACAGTGGAAAAACGTTCTTTTTTCTGACGAGACAAAAATAAATAGGGTATGTTCTGATGGAAAACGATATGTACGACGCCCTCCGAATAAATCATTCGACCCAAAGTACACAAAAGTGACATTAAAGCATGGCGGGGGAAATGTGAAAATTTGGGGGTGCTTTTCTGGACATGGCGTTGGACCTGTTAGGCTGAAAGAAGGAAACATGGATCAATTCCAATACAAAAATATACTGCAAGAAACAATGTTACCATATGCCGAAGACGTGCTTCCGGTTATTTGGACATTCCAGCACGACAATGATCCAAAGCATACTGCACGCACCGTTAAGGAATTCCTCACATCACAATCAGTTTCAGTCTTAGATTGGCCAGCCAACAGCCCAGATCTTAACCCAATAGATCATCTTTGGTGTGAAGTCAAGAAAAAGGTTTCAAATCGACAGTGTCGCAATTTGAGAGAGCTGTACGACGTTTTCTTAGAAGAATGGAACTCTATTTCTCTTGCGAAATGTCAAAAATTGATAGATTCAATGCCTCGCCGGTGTAAAGCCGTAATTAAAAGCCGTGGACATGCTACTAACTATTAATTTTAGTTCAAATGTATTAAATTGCTTTTTTTTCTATACCAACTTCACATTAATATGATTTATTTAATCTAAGTTTCATATAAAACAACTCTCGAGCAGTTTAATAAATCGTTCTTAATTATTTGTCCAGCTTCATTACTATTTGAATTTATTAGTATAGAGAACAAATAAAATTTGTAAAAAAAAATGTTAGCAATTATACACTATTATTATTAATCCTGTTTGCTCTATCCATGTGGCTATTTTATAACATAACTTGTTACTTCTAAGAAGGAACACAACTAGACATATGACATGATTTAGATAAAAAAAAATCGGAAACTTCAAATCGTTCTTAATTGTATGACCACCACTGTATATCTCCATTCAGTCGAAGTGAGCAAGGCACGATACTTCTCACGCCACTGTCGCTCGCGCTGCCCGGCGCTCCCCAAAAGAGCGGTTTTACATTTTGCTCCGTCTCTCAGTAATTGCCGCCACATCTGTATCTTTTCGCGCAAAGGTATCAAGTACAAGGGCAAAAGTGTAAAGCTAAAAGGTAATGATGTTACAGAGGTTCGGTTCCGGTTCCGAAAAGTCGTAACTTTTGATTGATATTAGACCTCCAATTTCGACTTCAGTTTCGGCATTTTTAAATCGGAGGTCGAAGTACTGCGACGGCAATCGTGAACGATCAGCCAGCGTACGAAAAAGTTTATACATGTCGCGCCAACCTCACTTAAATTCTCACTGAAACGAATGAGGCTAAAATATTACTGAACCGATCTCTCTTGTCTTCGCCACCGCTATCGCATCTGACTCCGATTCCCATTCCCGTTCCGATTCCGACTCCGACTCGAACTTCGGTTCCGATAGAACCGCTTCCATAACATTTCTAGTTCATAATGATACTTCATATGGTCTGAACTTATCTGTTTTAATTTTTTGTCGGTTAGGATAAACGTGAACGGCGCGTACCTCCTGGACGACGGCGAGACGTTCATAATCTACGTGTGCCACGGCGCGCCGCCCGCCTTCCTGTCCGACACGTTCGGGGTGGCCGCCTTCAGCCAGCTGCCCGACGAGGCGCGCGCGCTGCCCGCGCTCGACGCTGACGGCTCCGAGCTGCTGCACGCGCTGCTCGACAAGCTCAACGAGGAGCGCGCCGTCGAGAGCGGCGTGCTGGTGCTGAGGTCAGTGCCCCCAGCTGCCAGCTGCTGCCCGCGCTGCCACAAGCTGAGCGAGGAGCGCGCCGGCGAGAGCGGCGTGCTGGTGCTGAGGTCAGTGCCCCCAGCTGCCAGCTGCTGCCCGCGCTGCCACAAGCTGAGCGAGGAGCGCGCCGGCGAGAGCGGCGTGCTGGTGCTGAGGTCAGTGCCCCCAGCTGCCAGCTGCTGCCCGCGCTGCCACAAGCTGAGCGAGGAGCGCGCCGGCGAGAGCGGCGTGCTGGTGCTGAGGTCAGTGCCCCCAGCTGCCAGCTGCTGCCCGCGCTGCCACAAGCTGAGCGAGGAGCGCGCCGGCGAGAGCGGCGTGCTGGTGCTGAGGTCAGTGCCCCCAGCTGCCAGCTGCTGCCCGCGCTGCCACAAGCTGAGCGAGGAGCGCGCCGGCGAGAGCGGCGTGCTGGTGCTGAGGTCAGTGCCCCCAGCTGCCAGCTGCTGCCCGCGCTGCCACAAGCTGAGCGAGGAGCGCGCCGTGGAGAGCGGCGTGCTGGTGCTGAGGTCAGTGCCCCCAGCTGCCAGCTGCTGCCCGCGCTGCCACAAGCTGAGCGAGGAGCGCGCCGGCGAGAGCGGCGTGCTGGTGCTCTGAGGTCAGTGCCCCCAGCTGCCAGCTGCTGCCCGCGCTGCCACAAGCTGAGCGAGGAGCGCGCCGGCGAGAGCGGCGTGCTGGTGCTGAGGTCAGTGCCCCCAGCTGCCAGCTGCTGCCCGCGCTGCCACAAGCTGAGCGAGGAGCGCGCCGTGGAGAGCGGCGTGCTGGTGCTGAGGTCAGTGCCCCCAGCTGCCAGCTGCTGCCCGCGCTGCCACAAGCTGAGCGAGGAGCGCGCCGGCGAGAGCGGCGTGCTGGTGCTCTGAGGTCAGTGCCCCCAGCTGCCAGCTGCTGCCCGCGCTGCCACAAGCTGAGCGAGGAGCGCGCCGGCGAGAGCGGCGTGCTGGTGCTGAGGTCAGTGCCCCCAGCTGCCAGCTGCTGCCCGCGCTGCCACAAGCTGAGCGAGGAGCGCGCCGGCGAGAGCGGCGTGCTGGTGCTGAGGTCAGTGCCCCCAGCTGCCAGCTGCTGCCCGCGCTGCCACAAGCTGAGCGAGGAGCGCGCCGGCGAGAGCGGCGTGCTGGTGCTGAGGTCAGTGCCCCCAGCTGCCAGCTGCTGCCCGCGCTGCCACAAGCTGAGCGAGGAGCGCGCCGGCGAGAGCGGCGTGCTGGTGCTGAGGTCAGTGCCCCCAGCTGCCAGCTGCTGCCCGCGCTGCCACAAGCTGAGCGAGGAGCGCGCCGGCGAGAGCGGCGTGCTGGTGCTGAGGTCAGTGCCCCCAGCTGCCAGCTGCTGCCCGCGCTGCCACAAGCTGAGCGAGGAGCGCGCCGTGGAGAGCGGCGTGCTGGTGCTGAGGTCAGTGCCCCCAGCTGCCAGCTGCTGCCCGCGCTGCCACAAGCTGAGCGAGGAGCGCGCCGTGGAGAGCGGCGTGCTGGTGCTGAGGTCAGTGCCCCCAGCTGCCAGCTGCTGCCCGCGCTGCCACAAGCTGAGCGAGGAGCGCGCCGGCGAGAGCGGCGTGCTGGTGCTGAGGTCAGTGCCCCCAGCTGCCAGCTGCTGCCCGCGCTGCCACAAGCTGAGCGAGGAGCGCGCCGGCGAGAGCGGCGTGCTGGTGCTGAGGTCAGTGCCCCCAGCTGCCAGCTGCTGCCCGCGCTGCCACAAGCTGAGCGAGGAGCGCGCCGTGGAGAGCGGCGTGCTGGTGCTGAGGTCAGTGCCCCCAGCTGCCAGCTGCTGCCCGCGCTGCCACAAGCTGAGCGAGGAGCGCGCCGGCGAGAGCGGCGTGCTGGTGCTGAGGTCAGTGCCCCCAGCTGCCAGCTGCTGCCCGCGCTGCCACAAGCTGAGCGAGGAACGCGCCGTGGAGAGCGGCGTGCTGGTGCTGAGGTCAGTGCCCCCAGCTGCCAGCTGCTGCCCGCGCTGCCACAAGCTGAGCGAGGAGCGCGCCGGCGAGAGCGGCGTGCTGGTGCTGAGGTCAGTGCCCCCAGCTGCCAGCTGCTGCCCGCGCTGCCACAAGCTGAGCGAGGAGCGCGCCGTGGAGAGCGGCGTGCTGGTGCTGAGGTCAGTGCCCCCAGCTGCCAGCTGCTGCCCGCGCTGCCACAAGCTGAGCGAGGAGCGCGCCGGCGAGAGCGGCGTGCTGGTGCTGAGGTCAGTGCCCCCAGCTGCCAGCTGCTGCCCGCGCTGCCACAAGCTGAGCGAGGAGCGCGCCGGCGAGAGCGGCGTGCTGGTGCTGAGGTCAGTGCCCCCAGCTGCCAGCTGCTGCCCGCGCTGCCACAAGCTGAGCGAGGAGCGCGCCGGCGAGAGCGGCGTGCTGGTGCTGAGGTCAGTGCCCCCAGCTGCCAGCTGCTGCCCGCGCTGCCACAAGCTGAGCGAGGAGCGCGCCGGCGAGAGCGGCGTGCTGGTGCTGAGGTCAGTGCCCCCAGCTGCCAGCTGCTGCCCGCGCTGCCACAAGCTGAGCGAGGAGCGCGCCGTGGAGAGCGGCGTGCTGGTGCTGAGGTCAGTGCCCCCAGCTGCCAGCTGCTGCCCGCGCTGCCACAAGCTGAGCGAGGAGCGCGCCGGCGAGAGCGGCGTGCTGGTGCTCTGAGGTCAGTGCCCCCAGCTGCCAGCTGCTGCCCGCGCTGCCACAAGCTGAGCGAGGAGCGCGCCGGCGAGAGCGGCGTGCTGGTGCTGAGGTCAGTGCCCCCAGCTGCCAGCTGCTGCCCGCGCTGCCACAAGCTGAGCGAGGAGCGCGCCGTGGAGAGCGGCGTGCTGGTGCTGAGGTCAGTGCCCCCAGCTGCCAGCTGCTGCCCGCGCTGCCACAAGCTGAGCGAGGAGCGCGCCGGCGAGAGCGGCGTGCTGGTGCTCTGAGGTCAGTGCCCCCAGCTGCCAGCTGCTGCCCGCGCTGCCACAAGCTGAGCGAGGAGCGCGCCGGCGAGAGCGGC
Organism: Archips xylosteana; assembly: GCA_947563465.1. NCBI lineage: Eukaryota > Metazoa > Arthropoda > Insecta > Lepidoptera > Tortricidae > Archips > Archips xylosteana. Next base: position 2,033,167 of record OX387346.1, read on the forward strand.
GTGCTGGTGCTGAGGTCAGTGCCCCCAGCTGCCAGCTGCTGCCCGCGCTGCCACAAGCTGAGCGAGGAGCGCGCCGGCGAGAGCGGCGTGCTGGTGCTGAGGTCAGTGCCCCCAGCTGCCAGCTGCTGCCCGCGCTGCCACAAGCTGAGCGAGGAGCGCGCCGGCGAGAGCGGCGTGCTGGTGCTGAGGTCAGTGCCCCCAGCTGCCAGCTGCTGCCCGCGCTGCCACAAGCTGAGCGAGGAGCGCGCCGGCGAGAGCGGCGTGCTGGTGCTGAGGTCAGTGCCCCCAGCTGCCAGCTGCTGCCCGCGCTGCCACAAGCTGAGCGAGGAGCGCGCCGGCGAGAGCGGCGTGCTGGTGCTGAGGTCAGTGCCCCCAGCTGCCAGCTGCTGCCCGCGCTGCCACAAGCTGAGCGAGGAGCGCGCCGTGGAGAGCGGCGTGCTGGTGCTGAGGTCAGTGCCCCCAGCTGCCAGCTGCTGCCCGCGCTGCCACAAGCTGAGCGAGGAGCGCGCCGTGGAGAGCGGCGTGCTGGTGCTGAGGTCAGTGCCCCCAGCTGCCAGCTGCTGCCCGCGCTGCCACAAGCTGAGCGAGGAGCGCGCCGGCGAGAGCGGCGTGCTGGTGCTGAGGTCAGTGCCCCCAGCTGCCAGCTGCTGCCCGCGCTGCCACAAGCTGAGCGAGGAGCGCGCCGGCGAGAGCGGCGTGCTGGTGCTGAGGTCAGTGCCCCCAGCTGCCAGCTGCTGCCCGCGCTGCCACAAGCTGAGCGAGGAGCGCGCCGTGGAGAGCGGCGTGCTGGTGCTGAGGTCAGTGCCCCCAGCTGCCAGCTGCTGCCCGCGCTGCCACAAGCTGAGCGAGGAGCGCGCCGGCGAGAGCGGCGTGCTGGTGCTGAGGTCAGTGCCCCCAGCTGCCAGCTGCTGCCCGCGCTGCCACAAGCTGAGCGAGGAACGCGCCGTGGAGAGCGGCGTGCTGGTGCTGAGGTCAGTGCCCCCAGCTGCCAGCTGCTGCCCGCGCTGCCACAAGCTGAGCGAGGAGCGCGCCGGCGAGAGCGGCGTGCTGGTGCTGAGGTCAGTGCCCCCAGCTGCCAGCTGCTGCCCGCGCTGCCACAAGCTGAGCGAGGAGCGCGCCGTGGAGAGCGGCGTGCTGGTGCTGAGGTCAGTGCCCCCAGCTGCCAGCTGCTGCCCGCGCTGCCACAAGCTGAGCGAGGAGCGCGCCGGCGAGAGCGGCGTGCTGGTGCTGAGGTCAGTGCCCCCAGCTGCCAGCTGCTGCCCGCGCTGCCACAAGCTGAGCGAGGAGCGCGCCGGCGAGAGCGGCGTGCTGGTGCTGAGGTCAGTGCCCCCAGCTGCCAGCTGCTGCCCGCGCTGCCACAAGCTGAGCGAGGAGCGCGCCGGCGAGAGCGGCGTGCTGGTGCTGAGGTCAGTGCCCCCAGCTGCCAGCTGCTGCCCGCGCTGCCACAAGCTGAGCGAGGAGCGCGCCGGCGAGAGCGGCGTGCTGGTGCTGAGGTCAGTGCCCCCAGCTGCCAGCTGCTGCCCGCGCTGCCACAAGCTGAGCGAGGAGCGCGCCGTCGAGAGCGGCGTGCTGGTGCTGAGGTCAGTGCCCCCAGCTGCCAGCTGCTGCCCGCGCTGCCACAAGCTGAGCGAGGAGCGCGCCGGCGAGAGCGGCGTGCTGGTGCTGAGGTCAGTGCCCCCAGCTGCCAGCTGCTGCCCGCGCTGCCACAAGCTGAGCGAGGAGCGCGCCGTGGAGAGCGGCGTGCTGGTGCTGAGGTCAGTGCCCGCAGGCCTATTCAGCCACTCGGTCAGTTCCGCTTCCATATCGTCTCGCCATTTCCGCCTCTGCCTCGTCCCGTCCATCATAATCTCGTCGCGTCGTAGTCGTGTCTGCCTCGCCGTCGACTCCCATCGAGCGGAACCCACCACGTGGCTGAGTGCGCCCCTCTTTATGTTTTGCAGTCACTTTCCAACATCACTAATACGGAGCTTTATAGCGTATTATATTCACACTAAACTTTTACCTTGCGCGCTCGCGTAAACCATTAGGTCTGGCATTCGAATTGAAAATCCGGGATTTGTCAAAAAATATTAGGGAACAATCTTACACAAATCGATCTAGTCCCAAACTAAGCAAAGCTTGTACTATGGGTACTAGACGACGATAAACATACTTATATAGATAAATAAATACTTAAATATATAGAAAACATCCATAACTCAGGAACAAATATTCGTGCTCATCACACAAATAAATGCCCTTACCGGGATTTGAACCCAGGACCTCTTGCTTCGTAGGCAGGGTCACTACCAACTAGGCTAAAGCGGTCGTTAAAAATACATCGTGCTCTCCATTAACGATGCAATAAAAACACCCGTGCTAATCGCATTTAAAATATTACTAGAATTATAACCTAACTTTAATTCTCCCTTACAGAGACAACTCGCCGTCCCGCCAGCTCTTCATCGAGCGTCTCGTCGACGACCGCGTGGAATCAGCCTTCTCCTATTACGAGTTCTTGCAGCACGTCAAAGCGCAAGTCAAATGAGTGCCGCGCTGCCGCACAGGCTGACTCTGACTCTGTGAAGTGCAGTGTTGTGTACGCCAAAGGATTTAGTGCTAACACACTGCCCTAGCTAGGTTATGGCCTAGTTCAAAGTTGACCGTGCTATCTGCTATCTTAGACTTATTTGTTCACCTATTGACCGCCGCAGCCAATGAAAAGGCTCACACGCCTACGTCAAACATGACTAAAGAACTTCAAAAAAATTGAGCTACGCGCAGACGATATGTTCCGCGTGCAAGTCTTATACTAAGCTGAAAGTTCGAACTACTCTCGTCTCGCTTGCTCTCGTATTAAATACTATTAGCGCGAGCGGGATGGCAGGATACGAACTGCGATTTTTGAATTTCCGCTCAGTCACCACAGTACGTGAGTTCATTCGTAATGTGGCGATCCGTAGGTTAAAATGATATGATACACCGTGCTGTTTGTCGTATGCATAGATTTAGAATATACTGCCGTTTTAGGTAGGTCGGTTTTGAAGTGATTGAGATGAGACCCATAAACTGAGCTGAATTGAACAAATACAGAAATAGAACAAGATGCAATAGAGTCGTCGTATGTGTATTATTATTATCTGTAGGTAGATGATATTTTCACACTTAGAATTTCATTTTTAATTGTATTTCTGCCACAGTTTCCTCACAGTGACGTTTCTCTGACATTTTATGAAGACTAGAATTAATAAAACCCAATGTCGTAATTTCAAAATATTATAATTATTATTGAAATTAAAAACAGTCAAGAAGTGGACCAGGAACTATTCTCAGCTGTCTTTATGTTTAATTACGGCTAGATATATTCAAATTCAAATACAAATTCATTTATTTCGTCGTATATAATTGAAAAATATAATTAACAATATTGTACTTAATCGGCTCTAATTCATCCTTTTCTTTCCTAGTTGTAATTGTTTTTGCGATAATTAGTCCAAACACTGTCCATCAATTTGACAGTTGTTTGCGTGTGTCCTTTCATTCAAGAACTAGACACTTATAGGTCCATAGCGTTTAATAAAAATGGTTCTCGTCTATCTCGCTCTAATATACACGTGGTATATCGCTCTTTTTCGTGCATTGCCGATCTAGTACTATATTCTAAATCTATGACTATAATGGTGTGTAAGCAAGACGACGGATATACCAGTGTAATAATGACTACCGTGCTTGCCGTGATACAGTAAACCCCATGTTATCTGTTATGGGGGTTGATTTTTGAATTCATGCATTTTCATATCTTTTTCATTTTATTAAATAGTTTGAAATTGTATTTTAGTGATATTTTTATAGCAATACAGATCTTCACTATATCGAATGTTATTTTCATAGGTTGGTATCAAAAATCGACCCCACTGCACATCGATAGTAACGGTGTTAACATGTGCCCATAGACAAGAGATCTAGCCCCCTCTTCATCGAGTTACCTTAAACGCAAGATGCCAATGAAGGCGTTATACCTAAACATGGGATTTACCTTAAAAGCTGTTTGCCCTAAATGCGAAATATGAATCAGCATGCCTGAAATGTGACATTGACTAAGAAGCAGTTTGCCTAAAGTCGATGCCTACAAAGCAAAATGCCTAAATTGTTAAATGCCTACAATAAGCAATATGCCTAAATGGTTAAATGCCTACAAATTAAAATAACACCAAAGCTACTCACGTCCTCCCGCCACGCTATTTGGGGTTGTACCAAAAACTGGTGCCATCATTGTCCACTACATCGGGGCTCTCTAACTATGATAACTGCTGTCTTCTTTTTTCTTCACATTTAAGTGCTTGTAACTAATGTTTGTAACTAACTGAGGACCGTCGCACTCCAGTAAAAATCGTAAAATATCCCCCGGGACATATTTCATATAAAAATATTAGTCTCATGTTATTATTAGTTTTCTACAGAGATTAGCAAATATTATTATTAATGTCTCTAATATTGTATTTTTCAATGAGATAGGCCCCAGTGGCCGTTATTCTCTTCTTCGCTAACAATTTTCCAGTCTATGCACATATATTAAACTTACCGCTTCTCAGTCATCTATCTTGTATTTCAGGTTTCTTAGTCAATTTCACATTTCAGGAATGCTGCTTCATCGGCATCTCTCGTTTAGGGCAAAAAGCCTTCTCAGTCATCTTGTTTTTCTGGAAAACTGCTTTACAGGCAATTTAAATTCAGGCAACCTGCTTCTTAGTCAATTTCACATTTCAGGCATGCTGCTTCATAGGCATTTCTCATTTAGGGCAAACAGCTTTTTAGGCAAATCCTTTGTTTAGGTATAACGCCTTCATTGGCATCTTGCGTTTAAGGTAACTCGATCAAGAGGGATCTAGCCTCTGTCCAATAATATCTATGATATCCGGTCTCATATCAAACAAAAGCTAAATGCAGTTCGCTTGAACGTACAAGGTGAAAATGAAACCGAAATTTTTCATCAGGCGTATAGATTAGTTTGTCAGAACTATACCCCGTTATCTAACGCTCAGTTTGGGGGCAAGCTAAAATAGTGATGTAGCTTCACATAATTATTTGATTCACATTTACTTATAAATAGTTATTTGTCAAAATGAAATTATTCTTTTGTGAATGTTCTTGAGATAACTCATTCATTGCATCTATTTGATCGGATGGGAGGGGGGCAATTATTGAATTAACACACGTATTAAATAAAAATCCACGCATTAAATCTGTAAAAAATATTAATCAGTTGTTAGAAAATAAGGAAGTTCAAATTGATAAAAGTATTGAGAACAAAAGCTGCATAGAGCATTACAAAAAACTACAGTTTTTGCCAGTTACATCTGTTGAGGTCTAAAAACCTTTTTCATTTTTGAAATGGATTTTTACAAGCAGACGATGATGTTTGACTTCATATAATTTGGAAAAAATATTGTTAATTTATTATGAAACATCCACCCACTGCCAGCTGTCCTCCTAAGGTCATCAGTCCAACGTGTTGCAGGGCGTCCCACACTACGCTTTCCTAAACGTGGTCTCCACGGGTGGTGGTGGTGGTGGATGAGGGAAGCCCAGGATCGCGAATTTTGGCGCAATATGAGGGAGGCCTACGTCCAGCAGTGGACGGACAATGGCTGTAGATAGATAGATAGATAGATTATGAAACATACTTACAAAAATAAAATGTTTTTTTTTATTTCTTTTCATAATAATTTAAAAAATCACTATAGAAGAGCTCTGGTAAGTATGGATCTTTTTGATAATTATGTTAGTGAGTGAGTAAATGAACTTAATTTTTTATCGATTCAGATTATCGAAACTGCCCCATCACTTGCCCCCAAGCTGAGCATTAGATAACTGGGTCTAGTCAGAACATCCCTGTAAATGGTGTTAGACAAATGTCGTTAGACTCGAGTCGCTGTGGGCAGGGCACATCGCTCGTACAACTGATGGCCGATGGCGCCAAAAGGTTCTCGAGTGGAGTCCACGGACTGTAGATGTAGTGTAGGTAGGCCTCCAACAAGATGGAGCCACGACCTGGCTAAGTTTGCTGGAACGCGTTGGATGCGGATGGGACCGGACCGGACCGGTCTGTTTGGCGAACCTTTGGGGAGGTCTATGTTGAGCACTGGATGTGTTTCGGCTGAAATGATGATGATGATCGATCATGAAATGCCTCCATACATTCGATTGATGTAAAAGGTGTAGGTACCGTTTGAATAAAATAAAAAACAATGAAAAATCTTCACAAGGGTGTTCAGTCGAATTAACCCAACCTGGTAGTATATTTCAGAATAAGTTCTAGACACTTTGTATACTTGCGTACTTGCACAAACGCTCACTTGCTTTGCCCAACTGAGTTGATAAATATCAAACTCCAATATGCCCGCAATAAATGACATTGAGTTATGATCCTTATAATGATGTGAATAAGGATATGTTTGAGTGGTTTTTCGCAATTAAACTGCACTTTTGAAGCTTTTTATAATTTATTTTTGATAAACAGATACGCGGCACGTAAGCACATTAGAACGGTTTTTGACAGAAGAGAGTGTTGCTATGTCTAATATTTAGCTACTAAACTTAATGAATTACAATAACTAATGTTGCCAAAACAGGATAATATCTCCATGTCATTAATTGCGGACATATTGGAGTCTGATACATTATCAACTCACCTATGGTTGGGCCAATCAACTTTTAAACCGACGTTTTTGGCGTCTCCTGCGTTACCAAAATTGTCTCTGGCGTTACCAAAAAATCGTACTTCCAACAAGATATTTCACGGTTTAATAGGTTAAACTTACGTAGGATGGCATGTATTCATGCTATTCATCTATTCAATTACAGAAAAAACATGTTTACTTACAAAAATCTGCAATTGTTTGAAAAATGTCGCGGACAGATAAGTGTCGGTTTAAAAGTTGATTGGCCCGGTTGCCAATTTTATTTATTTATTTATTTCAACCAAATTTATTCCTTAAGACAATAATGACATTGTTTGAAATCACTTTTCAATAAATGAGAGTAAATGCAAAAAGCAACTGAGTGGCTAACGAGGCAATTGGTCGACAAGTTTTAACGTTTTAAGCGCGACGCGACGGAGCGTGCCCAGCGCGATGCATGACACTGAATCATATACGCTGTGCCGCGCTGCCGGTGTGTCACCGTGTATATGATTCAGTGTTATAGACCGCGCTGGTTTTTGGTGGCCTTAAGCGTGTATACTGTTGATTTGAGGGATGGTCGATTAATTAAATGTTATTATTCACTGGCTGTACGCAGTGTGGGTGTATCGAGAACAAAGGAGGCGTGATAAAACCTGTTATACAAAGTAGGTATTAATCAGCTATTATGTTGCAGTCACACAAATTTATCTTTAAATGTTGCTAGGTGCACGACTGCACGAGCACCTATATTAACTAATTCAACGTTGTTATAATCGATATCACACGAACTATGCCGATAAAATTGTATAGATATATTAAAAGTTGACAAGTAGTTTAACAAGATATTACGAGAATAGTTTACTGATTGTAAATAAATAATTTGTTGATAAATCTATTGGTCGACCACAGATGAATCTGGATACAGACATGCATTTTTAAAACGCCATAATAGTAATTTCCTGATAGCATCTCCTGGTTCTTATAGGTATATGGGTTAATAATATTGCACGTTCAGTCGGTCTGTTTATCCGACTGAATATAAATTGTCTATACTTAACAAGGAGTATGATAGTAATAGTAAGTCTATATTACTGTCTCGCTCTTGTTCACCAAGCCACAGATTAAATAATAGTTGCTGCGTAACAGATGCGACACTCGCGTTTGACAGCCGCTATTTTCACCTACCAGCCTTACCGCCAACGGCGATAACATCACACATAGAGCATATTCTCGAGTGACAGCTGCCAAAGATAATAGAATCATTACTTAATGAACTGAAACAATTACTTTGCTCACCCGCAGCCATTATTTGTACATATGTTTATATACATTTTTTTTATTAGTATGGACCTCCGCAAAGTAACGCCTGATTCAATAAATTATTTAGAGTCATTACTTATCAATAATAGCAGTGGGGAAGTACTTTATTATAAAGAGTCCGTGGGGTTAGTGTGCAGTCAATCAGTTTGATTCCTAGGCCAGACGCATTAACCCACGAAGGTTGTCTCTTTTCGGTCCCCACGTCGGAGCGAGATGGCTGTATCTTAATGGCGGCGGTGAACTGTACGTTGTCTTCGTTTACATTAGTTTTCGTCTAGTATCACATAGATTTATTTTTAAAATTATTAAGCCAACGTTAAGTGTGAATGGTTTGCGCGAGGCATGTTAAATTTGTTTGTTCGATGAAGTCTTGTTTATATTAAAAAGTAATTAAATTATTTGTTTGTTAGTTTTCGGTTCCGAACACTCGGGGATGTGGAGGTGTGAAAGTGACGAGTGAATCTATGATTGAATGTGTATCGCGGATGTAAGCGTCATTATGAGTCTAGTGACTAGTGAATGAAATGATATGCCAGCACTAGGACTGGAGACTTGACACGACGGAGTGTTATTTTTTATATAATTACAGCTGTAGTTCGCTATCGCCTCGCTGAGCTTTACAACAACTGTACGGGCAGATGTAAACAGGAGACCAAGCAATAAAATAGTAGTTTTAAAAACGCTTGGATGTTGTGTTGTATTTGGTAAAGCGACTTTGTTTCGCTTAAGAATATAAACGAAAATGGCCGACTAGCTTCGTCTTTCGCTGACGGAATCAGGGTTGTATGTTTAAATAACTATTGAACGCATCGGATACCAGGAGAACGACGTATAGTCAGTCATTTCATTATCCAGTGAACAGTCTTTATTTTACATCTGGTATGGCCTTATATTTTTATCGAAAACTTATAGCGATCTGCAATATTCACCATTACTCGTCTAGTCGCTATTTGGCTCCCTTTTTAACTAGTCCAGAATAAAAGAGACGCAAAGTGACTGATGAGAAATTTACAACTTAAAATGTGCTGTTATTAAACAGATGGTTTATTTTTTAATTTCGAATTGAAACCGTGTATTTTATTGTATTTCGGTAGTCGGTGTATCTGTAATTAAATTAGTTCTTAATCCATGTATTTACTTGATATTACTTCTATTGTAAATTTAATAGAATTATTTATGAAATTTTAGGTAGACGGTTTTATACTGAAATGAGCTCGGGTTAACTGCGCGCGAGCAGGCGCGATACTGTTAGGTATATTGACAGTTTATATGTGAAATAAAACCCTCGTAATCATAAAATAAACTAAATACTAGTTAAAATATTGTGGCGTTTAGCTTCTAAAGAAAGGAACGAAACATATTTTAGCTAAAATAAGTTGTAACTGTTTTATGAATGAGGGTGAGAACTTTTGGATCGATGCAATATAGTTGCGATTCAGACGATTCAGTGTGCTCGTATCGACGCAAATGTACCATGTATTGGGTAGCACCTTCGATCATATAATACGTAGATGCACGATCGCCGCTAAAAAAATGGAGCCATCAAAACAAGGCATAAATCAACAATTGCCTTTCGCTCTCATACCAAAATAACGAAACTCGCATATTTTAGTATCGTGATGGTACCTTATTACTTAAGTTTAAGGTTCGTTTTACAATACACTTTTAGATATTTTGTTTTATTTCTCAACACCGTTGTCATGCGTTGTCAATGTTGTCATTCCATTTTTGGAAACAAAAGGTAACAAAACTGAAGCTCACACAGATGATTTAACACGTTATGTTCTATCACGTAAGGTATATATTAAAATGTACTACGTTTACTATATCATTATTAATCTGTCAGTGTTATCACAAGTCAGCATTGGCGCGACGAGGACGTTTTTTGAGTTTGATTTTGTATAGGACCTTGCATCTACGTATTATATGATCGAAGGCTAGCACGAGTAGCCGTGGCTAGTTTTGGAATTATGCAAGTCCTTTCCTAACCAGCCTTGTTAGTAGACGGCGATTCGTGCTAGTCATCCTAGACATGAAAACGGGTACAATTTATAAGCAATTCATGTCATCTGTTAAAATTTAGTCCTTTTAATGAGGAAATCGATGAATGATATTTCATTCATCATATATACTGTGGTTTTTAAAAAGCGTCGAAGGGAATCCTTTTGTAGTCTTCAGCGGACGTTGGTCGCGGATTGTCGCTAGTGGTGCCATCTTGAAATAAAAAAAAAACCTGTATACCTATGTGCGCGTCATGGACGTTGCGCCATAAGGAAGTATCGTGAATTGAAAAATAAGGCAGACAAACTATTGCTTGTATCTTTGTTTGAAGGTGGTTTACTGTTCTATATTTTTTCCTCTGGGCCTCCCAAGCGACTCGTGTTGGCAATGAAAAATTAAAAACTTGTTCCTTCTTCCGCGACCGACTATCTCTCAAGACTAAGGCTCTTCGCACACAAGGCTACCCCAACGATTTTGGTCTCTGAGCGAGTACCTTGCGTAGCTTTGTCTACGAAGGGCCTAAGACTGTCCGGCTGGTCTGTTATGAAGCAGACCGCAGACATGCAGAATCGACTAATTGCGTAACAAACGAGCGAGATCGGGAAGGTCCTATTTGTTCTATAGAACTGATATATTCGGTACGATTTTGAACTGTGCTACTTCATGAATCATGATTTCATAATTCTATAGGACAAAAAGGACATACCCGCGAGATCTAGATTTTAAGTAACGCGGTTTGTCTATTCTGTTCGCTTCTAGATGAGAGCATAGTCAAAAGGCAGCCTTGGTTCCCTGGCTCCGTTATTGACTGAAGCACGTCAAAACATTAACTATAATTAGTGTCACTGTTAGCCGACTGAACGCGAGAGCTGTAACTTGTTTCAATATAACGAATCTAAAATCATACGTGTTTCACTTCACGAATACCCAACTGCAGACCATGACCTATTCTTAGTCTCACCACTATAGACCAACTCACTCTTGACTAAATAAATATTTAATTTAAATCAAACGGAGCCCTGCATAGCGGGGCTCCTATTTCTGGGCGTTATGCCCTCCGGGCAGAAAAAACTACCTAACTAACCTAACCTACCTATTTTCTGGACTGAGTGATTGGGGGGGTGCATTGGTGTGACCATGGGTCGGGTAAAATAAACGGTAGTCACACCAGTGTAATTGGTTTGGCTACGGATCGGTCGCTCTGCAGACGGACATGGCGAAACGAAAAGTTCCATTTTGCCACTTGACTGTGGAACCCTAAAAAAATAAAAAAACACATTTTTTCTTGATTATTTATTATAAAGTAAAAGTACAAAATGAAAACAGATTTACAAAATAAAGCTACCTAAATTAATATTTAATTGACGAGGAGTTTATTAAAATTTAATTATTAACTCAACCTTTATTTTTTTTTACTGATGTATTTAAGGCTGCGTATCCACCGGAGCTGTGCGAGGATGCGTTGCGAGGGATGTGTTTGTCATGAACCAATAGAAACACTTTTTTTAAAAGGTCAGAGTGAATGAAGTGTTTCTATTGGTTCATGACAAACACATCCCTCGCAACGCATCCTCGCACATCTCTCGTGGAAACGCAGCTGCGCAGCCTAAAACATTGTATGTACGGAGGAACGGAACGCTTCATATAAGAGACTTCGCATTGCTTGACAAGGAAAATAATTATGACGCTTAATGTGAAAACGTTCTACAACGCGTCTGAAATCAAATAGTTCGACTGAACGAGCATAGATAAAGTAACCGCGGGTAGTTATCAAACCGCAATTTGAATGGGACTGTCAGAACTGTCATTTCATACATATTTTGACGTAAGCATATAGAATTACTGTCAACTCCAATCCCTTTCTAAACCCGCCCTGATTATACTGACTGAGCAAGCTAGAATTTTGACCCGATATCTCTCGCAAATCGTCCGTCCATCTCGTTGGGGGACCCACGCTCGTCCCACGCTGCGCTTGCGATTTGGTGAAGGCCGCAGGTTCAGGGTGGATGCAAGTCGCTTCCAACCGTAATGATTGGGCATCAATGAGGGGGCCTATGTCCAGCAGTGGACGTCCTATATGATGATGATCTCTCAGCAAAATACTTCATCACGAGGCTCGTTCAGTCAGTACGTGGTCTCTCCCAGCCAGACTTGGGCTGGCGCTCCACTGAGGCGGAAACGAGCGGAGCTGAATGGGCTGTGAAGAGTAGGTACCTAAGTGATTCCACTGAGGTGGAGACGAGATGTGGATTTCAACCAATGTTATTGACATACATCGTTATCGCGGGGGCAAAAACGATTTGACAGTACTGAAAGATTATGAAAATTAGCAATAACAGAAGCGACACTGATATCGAGCAACATTTATGACCAAGAGTTCAAAATTTATCAACTATATTACTAATATCAGACCTCCATACTTGACTTGATTACTAATACATAGGTACATAAAAAAATATTAATTACGCAATCGCAGCGTCAAACTCTTCAGCCACTTTTCTTGCTTGACATTGTCATTTATTAATTATTCGTAATAATAACTGTGTTTACAACATAATTATTTGTGATCTATTACGAAATCCAAATAATATCCGAGTAAATATACGTTAATAAAAATTACACACATTGCTGGCTTATTATTCAAGTAGACATATTGACTTCTATGTATGTAAACGTTTAAACAGTATGTATAAGACAAATTTGATTGACCTTTTCCAGCGAAAACTTTAGTGTTACTAAAACTTCTTAGATGCTTAGAACTTGTAGGCAGAATATATCCGTATACTAAACAGACATTCTGTTATATGTGTTCTTTAACTGATTTGTTCTTGCTCCCGCGATAACGATGTATGGTTATTGGTCGATCCCTACACTTCTCTCCGCCTCAGTGGAGCCGCAGCCTTAAGGAGCGTAAAGAATTTCTTGCTTTATCTTATCATAGTTAACCTCATTTCCCTTAGCTTCCGTATTTTTACGCGCCAGAATACCGCAGCAATCCACGCATTCCAAGCAGCTGGCGTACTTTTTCAACTTCACGTCGAACGGCCAGTAATCTTTGGGGGCGTATTCCGAACGCTTGAAGACACTGCCTTCTAGAAGACTCCAGAACCAGAAGTAGGAGCGGGCGCGTTGGAACTTCTCGCTGGCGGCGAGGCAGGCTTCCACCGCTCGCGTGCTGATCGGGTCGAGGTCCGACTCCGTGTTGAATTGGAGGTTCTGGATGTTGCAGCGGAAGATCTGCGTATGAGGATGAAGCGGTTAGACTGCGAAATGTAGCCATCACTAATAACGCTCTAGCTATATAGGCGCGCTCGCCGCCCGCACCTCTCCCGGCCCCCTTTGTCGTCATACCCCTCAGCCCATGTACGTACCGCGCGGGCGAGGACTTTTTAAAAAAAACGGTTTAGTTATAGTAAAGATTTATCTAACTGGCTTTATTATAAGGCCCTTATAGTTTGAAATTCGTGCTTCATATCAACGGCCGTTATAAAATAAACCCTGACACATTACACAGTTATGAAGTTTCATTGATTTTTGACAGTGTGAACCATAGGAACAAAATGAATGACAATAATGTACGATCTGAGTATTCAAATCCGTCGCGGAGTGAAAAGGTTCGTCACTTTTCGACTCTATGTAAACGAGTTATGGTCGAAAAATGACGAACCTTTTCATTCCGCATACCTAATTGCCATAAGGGTTTGTATAATCAGGTCGTGCATTATTGTTGTTATTCCGGGGCGACAAATACGAGATTGTACGCTAACCGCACCCGTTTAATTTAAAACTCAACGCCTTAGAAACATTAGCGGCAATGCACGGAAAGTACACACACACAAACATTATTATCAAAATAATTATTTTTAGACGCAAATTATAACACCTAGTAATAAATCATTTGAATTTGAAGTATGACATAATTATACAATTGCATCATCTGTTCTACACATTTAAGAATTCAACAGACAGTTGATGAGCAGTACCAATCAATAGTGTCGTTCGAATCTGACAGTTTTTTTTATAAAATTGAGTAGAAAAGAAGAAAGACCTACCCTAATGCCTAACCTAGCCTACCTATGCTAGTACCTAACCTAATGTTAAGTGAGCACCACCACTTATGGACACCTGAAAACCAGAGGATCACCGATGCGTTGCCAGTATAGAGGGCTAAGAAAGAATACCTCATGTGACGGTAATATCATCGGCTGTCCTACTCTCTTCGCTGGAGCCAAGCAGTGCAGCTTGGCGGCAGGATTAACGAGTAAGATAGATCTAATCTTTTGACCTAAAAAAGTGTCATGCATGACAGTGTTATTTCTATATCCCAGCCGTGGTGGCCTAATGGTTTGACCAATGGTCTCTCAAGCAGAGGGTCGTGGGTTCGAGTCCGGGCTCGCACCTCTGAGTTTTTCGGAATTTATGTGCGAACTTGCATTTGTTATTTACCATGAGCTTTACGGTGAAGGAAAATATCGTGAGGAAACCTGCTTACACCTGAGAAGAAATTCAATGGTGTATGTGAAGTTCCCAACCCGCACTGGGCCTGCGTGGGAACTACGGCCCAAGCCCTCTCATTCTGAGAGGAGGCCTGTGATCTGCAGTGGGACGTATATAGATGGGATGATTATGATGACAGTTTTCGAAAATTTTATAGGTGGCACTACTGATGTTCACGGTCGGGTGTCACCCCTAAGTGGGTGACACCCGGGCGGGCCGCCCCCCCTAGCTACGCCATTGTGCCGCTTTCAGTTTTAGGCGGGGTTAAATGTTCTGTACCTCGTGGCCGATCATCTCGAACAAACAGTAGTTGATATAGTCGACCGGAATCAAGTCCACGCGGTATCCCAGCTTCCGAAGCTTATCTGTTTATAAATAGGTAAGTTGTGAAAATTATGGCTAATTTATTGAATTAGGGTGCGACCAAACCGCCGCTTAAAAAATAGTGACGGTACGGAATCGCAGTGACGCACCGTAAACGTCAGAATTTACCGCATGCTCTCCATAGTAAAGTTTTGACGTTTCGGTGCGTCACTGCGATTCCGTAACGTCACCGTTTTTTAAGCGGCGCTTTGGTCGCACCTTTAGGCGTTACTTTGCGGAGGTCCATATCAATGAACTGAAACAATTACTTTGCTCACCCGCGGCCTTGGGTCGCGGGTGAGCAAAGTAAATGTTTCAATTCAATAATTATGGCGTTACTTGCGGGTTACGGTAGCTAAACCTATAATGCTCATTGTCTAACGCGCAAGCGCTTGCTATCGCATTCACTCTTGTTTTCTGTCAGACAGTGACAAAAAGAGATAGCGAATGCGATAGACACTCTTTTAAGAGTGCGAGAATTCCATTTGAGATTTTGTGGTGTTGTTTTGCATGATGTGTCGATTGTTTTGTGCGCGACACCTCGTTTAAGTTTAAGAGGGTACGATGGCTGAGAGACTTTTGAGAAATAGGTATTTTAATGAAATGTCGCTGTCTCGCCCGAACCCCTCTGTGTCAGTACAGCGAGAGCGGGACAACTGCAGCTCAGACCGTTAATAGGCGCGTAAAATTGATCAAAACAGCATTTCGTAATCCCCTGTTTTCTTCTCGAAAACTGGACCAATAAAATTATTTTTTTCAAATATAATTAGAAGATAGATTTAGCTATGCCCCTATGTTTTCCTTTTTTTGTTTATATCAGGGATTCTTTTCTGATGAGTGTCTGAAAATGACATTGAAATTGGGAAATTTTTTCAGTTTTTGAAAGCTCATATTTCTTATGTTAATTGAAATATGGAAAAAAACGAAACCTAGGGGCATAGCTGAGGTAGATACAGATTACACAGTAAAAAAAATTTGGCTCTAAAGCCATTATCCAGGGAGGAAACAGGGGATTACGCTTGTATGGAGAAATGGAGCGCATCGTATCCTCTTAAGCTTAAACATATGATCAGTCACTATCTGTGAGATCCTGTATTTGGCTCTGTGTTACTATTGTTAATACCTATATTATGTTATAAGCTGTTGGTTCTCCTTAATAAATAAATAAATAAATAACAGTCTTTTATAGTCATGTCTCTAATTTTCATACATTTTTTTGTATCAGGTTTTGGTCGAGTCATATATAAACTACTTATATGAAAAAAAGTCACAAAAATAAGTCAAAAAATAAGGACACTCTTTTTATTTTATGAAAATAAATAGGATACTCGGGATTTTGAATAAAAAAATCACAAAATTTCATCAACGTAATTAATGGTTCACTTTATATTGAACAAGAATGCAAGCAAGCATGCAAGCAAGCACGCAATCAAGCACGCAAGCAAGCACACAAGCAAGCACGCATGCAAGCAAGCAGTCATGCAAGCAAGCATGCAAGCAAGCGTGCAAGCAGCATGCAAGCAAGCAAGCTGGCAAGAAAGCATGAAAGCTAGCATGCAAGCGAGAATCCAAGCAGGATTCTAGCGAGCATGCGAGCAAGCATCCAAACAAGCATGCAAGCAAGCATGCAAGCAAGCATGCAAGCAAGCATGCAAGCAAGCAAGCAAGCATCCAAGCGAGCTAGCGCTAGCGAGAATCCAAGCAGGAGGCCCAAATTTTCGAAATAAAAAACTGACATTAATTTATATTGACATTTTTAATTTCGTATTATCTTTTGAATGGAATGTCCGATTTCAATAATTCAAAAAACAATCAACAGGTATTGAACCAGTCTTGCATAGGAAATAATTTATTTGGATAAGAATTAATACAAAGGTGTGGATAACATGGTCTGATTTTTATAGGCATTTCTATCATCTTTTAAAATATAAAAAAGTAGTAATAGTTGACATTACTACAATAGTTGGACGTATGGTCTTGCGAAGTTTTTTGTAGACATTGATACGTTCTATAATATTGTAGAACATTTTTTTGTTCTATCATCATTACTTTCTACAGCGCATGCGATGAAAGACATTTTTATGGCTAATTTTTTTACACCTTGGGTTGGTTTTAGTAAGATTTTCTGAGGATTTCTAATTTTTTCTAGTTATAAATATAGCCTATGTTACTCAGTGATAATGGAGCTTTCTAACGGCAAAAGAATTTTTGAAATCGGTCTAGTAGTTTTTAACTTTATGCATTACATACATAAATATAAACATACAAAAATACAAATCTTTCCTCTTTATAATATTAGTGTAGATGTATATGTAGATCAGTGTAGATGTAGATATGCCCAAGTAAGTACATCACTTTCAGGGTAAAATAACATTTTATCTGATATTTTTGTTGAAGATGTGCTCACCTCTGATACCCCGCAGTCTCTGAGGCTTGTGCGAGGTTGTATGAAACGACGTGTAAGGGCCGTAGAAAATTTTCACGTATTGAGATCCCATTTTATTCAGGTTGATAGTTAACGATGGATGGTTTGGATCTAATAAAGAATCAGCAGAGATTGGACATCATTTACATATTTTTCTTGGCAATTTAAAACGTCGGTGATTTATTCTGGGTATTCTGCAAGATATGACTTCCATTAACTATGACTATGACATGTTGATAGTCATAGAGTTTCCCGTATATAATATTACTCTATGTCATAGAGGTAGAGGAGTTGTCCATAATTTTTCACACACGTATCGCTAGCTCTGAAAGCAGTTCGTCTATACGGTCAGCCAAAGAGAATTTACTCATTGCGATTGTGCCAGTATTGCTGATTCTAGAAGTAGAAATTATCGTATGCGCAAGACCAAATTACCGTTTTGAAATATCGTATGTAAAAAAACTAAGTGGGTATTCTGACCTTGTTCCAGGAAAGGAACGATTTTAGTTTTAGGACGGTCCTATTTTTTAGGCCGTCCTTTGGCCGATTGGTTAAAAAAATAGTTTATTTAAAAGCATAGTTTTATAAAAATGCCATTGGTCTCACACTAGGCCTGTCACGTGACGACCAGGATTCGGGGTAGGTACGGTCAAGTGCAAAAATAAGTATCGATTTAATCCTGCCATCGTTATATAAGCTGTGTAAGTTTTTAATAAATAAATATAAATATAATATAAATATATATACCTATACCTTAATTCGACGACATAAGAGCTATGGGACATATGAGCAATTTTTGTGCACCCATATTTTTACACTTGACTGTACATGTAAATAATTTACTTAAATAAACTGAAAATCAAACAAAAACTTGGCTGAAGTTACAATAAATGCGAAAATCGAACAAAAATACTGGATTTTTATATTTCCTTGTTACCATTAAATGCGTTTTGCTGCCTCGGATCCAAAAATAATCTCATTCTTTATCTTCTCGTAGTCGAATTCCGTTTCCTTATCTTCTGTATTCTTGCGCATCTGAATACCGCAGCAATTGGCGCAGTCCAAGCAGCTGGCGTATTTCTTCAATTTGATTTCGATCGGCCAATAATCCTTGGGCGTGTACTCCGCTGGCATAAACACATGGTGCTCTAACAGACTCCAGAACCAAAAGTGGGAGCGCGCACGTTTGAACTTCCTACTGGCTTGAAGGCACGCTTCCACTGCCCTCTGGCTTACAGGATCTAGGTCCGATTCAGTGTTGAATTGGAGGTTTTGGATGTCGCAGTGAAAGATCTGGGTACGAGCAGGAAAAAGAGATGACTATCGCGGAAATTCTTCAAGAAATAGGGGTCAAATTTTAAAAGCAATACGTGTAAAACACCAATCGATAATGTGATGGTTCATTCCAACCAAATATCATAATAACGTGTTCCTAGAATATCAAAATGTCAAAACAGATTATTCTCATAATGTCTAAAGCTCGAAATGACTCACGCCTATTTCTTAAATTACCGTATTCTTAATATGACTATAATTCATTTAGACTCTGTCGCGTTTTGATGAATTTTCAATTATACCATTACCCAAAATGTCTAAAACTCAAATTAACTAGGTACAAAAACGTCACATTGTCAAAATATCTAAAATTATTTTGAAGTTTACAGTTTTCAAGCAATTTTGTTTGATCGTTTACAAAAGCATAGTAGTTAAAACTTGTTAAACCAATTCTGATAGACTGAACATTCACATTTATAAATACGTAACACTAAAATACTGCGTGGTTAATATTTTAGGTATTATGAGACAGTGTCATTTTGATCTTTGGGCCTGTCAACAAAAGGCATTTTTGAATTTTGGTAATTATGAAACTAATGCATTATCACTTTCAGTCTTAATATTAATTCGGTATTTGAAGTTATTGTTCATTTTACCAACTATTCATTTTGGATATCGGATGTACACTAATATGTAAATGTTATTACGACATTTTATTGTATTTAAAATAAGTCAATTTGGGAATTTAGGCATTTTGGAACTAAGACAATTTGAGATTCAGTAGAATATGGAAAAGGCCATTATGATATTT
This sequence comes from Archips xylosteana, assembly GCA_947563465.1. Classification (NCBI taxonomy): domain Eukaryota; kingdom Metazoa; phylum Arthropoda; class Insecta; order Lepidoptera; family Tortricidae; genus Archips; species Archips xylosteana. The sequence continues at coordinate 2,052,521 of OX387346.1, forward strand.
GGTTGGAATGAAACGGAATCGATAATGTTAATTTTTTTTCTGAATTTGTTAAGTCATTTGCCTCTCTTCAGTTTGAATGACGTAACGCGATCGTAATATGAAGCTGTCAAATGGATTTTTGGACGTTTTGTATCCCAATGTTTGCTACTGACACTATCTAGTGTATAAATAATCTAAGAGATGAGATTAGACAATTTTTAACAATTTTTGGCCTTGAGACCGTTAAAGATAAATTGGAAAAAGTACTAAATCCGCAGTCACGTCTACGTCGGCGGGACGCCTGGCCAACTTTCGGCCTTTGCTGACTCGGAATAGCTAGTTTTATGTCCACAGGAGAGACAGTTTTTGTTTCTTACGCTGTGTATGACCCAGATAGGAAGAAGGTAGGAGGATGATTTAAAAAAATGCACCCTAAAATGGACCCCTTTGCGAGTGGTATTATTTTATAAAATATATTTTTCACTTCTCATGCTCTTAAAATGTTACTTTAGTCTCTGCATATCGGGACTAAAGTTCTTTTTTGATCTCAAGGGATTAAAGTAAAATTTTTTTAATTGACTATGGAAACCCCTAAACTGCCAATCACGGTGTTTGTGAATGGAGGATTATCGCCATTTTCAGTAACTGGGTATAGACAATTTTATAGCTTTCCACAGACAGAAGCACGCTGCGGACGCACTGTAGCGCCCTGCGCTTCGGTCTGTGGAAGCCTTTAGGGCGTGGAAATAACCTCAAAATGACAACTGTATAAAAAATATTTAAATAATAATAATTTCGTGAATTACATTGAATAATTACGAAAATTAATCTATTTAATTATAAAATATTAAAGATGAATTCATTATATTTTGCACGTATAGAATAAGATTTCCTTTAGCTTAGGTGTTTTTAATTTGTTTTTTTTTTAAAAACGCTGTCGGCAAAGCAGTTCCCTGCTCTGTCGATAAAATAGCAATCCGCACTGTCGGCAAAGCAGTGCTGGAGTGTACGGTAGATAGAGCAGTTACGTTTGAATGTTAATATGGCGTGACTTCAAAATAATGCGATGTCAGTTGCATTTAATAGTAAATAGAAAGTATAATTAGATATAATTTAACAAAGAATTGGCATATAGAAAATAAACTTAAAAAGTCGTTTCTTTATTCACGGGTAAGTGTTTCAGTTAACAATATATTTTGTGTGTGAACTTAGATCAATTAGGTTAATTTATTTGCCGATTCTAATGAATGAACAATTATTATTCTTACATGCATAGTCTAATTAGTTTTAACAAAGTATTTAAGTTAGAATCTATTGGCTAATTATGCAAGCATTTAAAGCGTCACTTTACAAAAAAATATAAAAGAAAAGAAAAGACAGCGGTATTTTTTTTGCTATTTGAATTTTGAACAGCTGTCCATTGCTCGTATTGAGCATACGTTGTAAAAAAGTAATTTTGTACGTCGTTTTTTTCCTCGCATTCAAAGTGAAAAGTAGAGTGTTTAACGCGGGTCTAAACTACCATAATGACAACTCGAATTATAGCCTCCCTCGCTATCGCTCGGGTGGCTAAATATCTCGTGTCATTATGGCTTGTTTTAGTCCCTTGTTGAACAATCTACTATATTATGCGAGTTGTATTTGTTGCAAATTATAATAATTATCACTGATTATACGGGAAAATATTAAAGTGCCAGATTAAATTTTAATAATGTATGCCAAAATTGGCTGATTGTGTCGGCACGTCTGTAGTAATTTGTAACTGTTGTATTTATTTACCCACAACCTAACATGAAAATTAGACTTTGATTTTGAAAATACCTCTATATTGCGCAAAAGCGCATTTTATGAGGAATCTAAATTGATTTCAAGCATTAGATATGTACATACCTCATGACCTATCATAACGAACAAACAGTAGTTGATATAGTCGACCGGGATCAAATCCACGCGGTATCCCAGCTTACGGAGCTTATCTGTTCAGATAAACAAGTTGTTAAAACCTTTATATGTACACTCACCGGCAAAAAATTTGGCCCTCCAGTCCACCTTTCATACAAACGAGGTCACTTTGATGTCTCGGTTCTCCACTAGGCAGTGCTTTGGCTGTGATCTGATGATGGCTACTCCGAGCATTGATAAAGGACATTCAGAGTTCCTAAGATACCCACCTGATTGAATTTGCGTTTAACACGGAAATTATACACATTTAGAAAAACAGCTAAAATGGCAATAAAATGAGTGTGAATCTCAGTGCTGTACAAATTCTCTCGTTGTGGTGTAAACGGGTTGTTGAATCAGTTGTGTGTGTTAGAATCTCTGGACCACCATTATCTGGGATGGAAGAAGCCAAGAAGAGAATCAAGCGTCCAACAAGATCCAGCACGCGAGGGAAAGAATATCGAACCAGGTTAGACTCCCTAAAAATTCCTTCTATTTCGCCTCCCCATTTTTGGTTTCAAAAAATGTATACACTATATACATACATATGTAATTAATTTTAAATTGCTACGCCCCAAGAGGGTAATGTTTTGATACAACTCATGTCATATTAAGTGTTAGTTAACGTTCTTATTCTGTAAACTTACCTCTCGTACCCCGCAATCTCTGAGGTTTGTGTGAGGTTGTATGGAATGATTTATAAGGGCCATAGAAAATTTTCACGTATTGACTTCCCATTATGACTTACTTGATTTAAAAAATAAAATAGTAGCACTACTAGTACAACATCTTTTTTATAATTGAAAATAAATCTTATCCGAAGCCAATCAGATTTGCCGAGTAAAGTGTCATTGACTGTCAATATAAGGCTGTGGTCTCCTGTAAATAAATGCCATAAGCCGCTAACAGCGTCACGTCGTCCGCTGCGTCAAAATGCTTACTAAGCAGAGCCCGTACATTTGATGCCGATGTCGTCACGCCGCGTACAGGATGATTGCAATTTGAGTAGTTGTGATAATCAATCATTAAAAATTAACTAAATGTGTGACGCAACAAACAAAAGTACGATTACAAGGATGGCGTGTTTCAAGTTAGGGAGAAATTCTGTTTTTTACGTACCTACTTAATTATCGAAATTAATATTGTAACAATACCATTTAATAAAATGTATGTATAAAAACAAAACAAATAGTTTCATTTACGCTTCACGTATCAAGTAGGTATTAATTATTCCACGTGTGAATTGAATAATTTTGAAGTCATTTGTACATGATTAAAATGATTGATGACTAATGATTAATAATTACAAAAAACTATTTGGGATCACCTATATGCAGCGTGACGTCAAATTGATGTCATCGGCATGAAAAGTACGGGCCCTGTTACTAAGTATAGAAATGTGCTGTTGTCTTTGATCAATTATAACTGAAGATACACATTGCCGAACAAAATCCCCTTCAAAAAGTGTCCGAACTTTTTTATTTGTTTGCATAACAATTAAAATCATCACCTACACAGAAATTTGAACCTAGTCTTTACTTCATTACAGTTGAATTTCGGTTGACACTTGACAGCTAAACTTGACAATTTCACGCAACGTACTGAGAAAAAAGAAGGCCACTTTTATCAAAGTGGCGCTCATTTGGCTCGGACATTTTCGGGCGCGCGACTGTGGATCTACAGTTATAATTGATCAAAGGCTGTTGTGGTCCTTCACACGCCGACGTTGGCGTCTTCTTGACGCCGTACGCGGCATTAAAACCAGTGCCGTAGCTACCGTAGGGCAAGCGGGGCAATGCACCGGGGCCTCCAAGCTCTACAAACTATAAACGCGGACCTACTTATGAGAAACGCGGCTATAAAACGCTACTAGTGACAAGCGCGCGAGTCTAGTGAATTTAAAGTGCATTCATCCTTACTTGTCTTATCATGTAAACAAACACGGGTTGGGTGGGGCCCTAGTTTATTTTCGGCCCCAGGGCCTTTGGTTAACTAGCTACGCCACTGATTCAAACGTTATGCGCCGCGTCTCTAGTTAGCGAGATATTGACCGCTGACGCTGTGCGTTACGTTCAGTATGCTTAGTATAAGTTTTACTTCACCAAAATATTTCTCGATCGCGTTTACGTAAAAATTTCAATTCTATGGAAACATAGACGCGCGCGCGCGGAGCCGCTGTCCATGTTTCCCTAGTAATTGAATTTTTTACGTAAACGCGATCGAGAAGTATTGAAGTGAAGGAAAACTTGTACTAAGCATACAGAAGTCGATAGGAGCGTTGACGCTGACGTTAGACGCCGTGTGAGGACGATGAGGATAAGATACCATAGACTACTTACACTAATTTCAAATGGTTATTAACACATAGTTAAAAACCACAATGTCTTTTAATCAACTTGAAAATTAACTTGTTTGTTTAAAACGCTGACATAAGAATAAATAATAACAGAGTAGAAGGGAATCTCTTTTGACTGCGTCCAAAACGCCGCCATTTATATACCTACTTCCCCCCTCACGTCGTTACACCCCTCTGACATCCAGGCGTGTTCCTAGGGTTGCCTACTGTTAAATATTACTTACTCTAAAGATAATATCGCTAAAATATTAAGTTATTATTTACTTTGAAATCATTATTTTATTCTAGTTTTACAAATTATGAGATTTATAAATCATTAGGTACAGTCAAGGATTTTAATTGTTAGGCCACTTGCCACTGTTAGTATTTAAGCCGTGTAATGCAAATCAGCATATACCAGTATAAGCGGCTTCACCCGATGTGCATTACACGGCTAAAATGCGAACAGTGGCAAGTGGCCTAACAATTAAAATCCTTGACTGTACGTACCTACATATTATAGGTAGGTACTTCTAAGTAAGAATTTATTACAAGTGCCATACCAAAAGAAGCCATTTAAGGTGATTTGGCATCGTTTTTGAATTGTTTATACACCCAAATAACTTGACGTCATTAATTGTTATTTGTTTCCAATAAAACGAACGCGCAAACAGTTGACAGCCAAACGCGCGTGCGGCGACGCCGGCCGTGACACCCTGACTGATTTCTCTCTTAGGGAGTACTCTAATATCGTGACCTTGAGTCCGGCCAGAGCGGGAGTTCCCTTCTACTCTGTATTATTTATTCTTATGCCGCTGAGATGTTTTTTATCCCCATATCAAATTTTATTTCTTACTCTCCTATTCTAATTTAATTATAAAATAAGGTATAAAAACAGGGACTAAGTATAAAATTAACATAACTAAATCTATTCTACTTTTATTTTTAGATCTAGATTTATTTGTAGAATAATATGGAATTGAAAAAAATTTCCTCGCTTCCTTGCACAACGTATCAGCATTGCTTTGCTATACAGCGAGGTAATGCTGCCAGTGTCTTTGGGCCCATGCCGCAGGGGTGGGTAGGTAGGTGGGGGTAACCTTTTGTTAATTTTATCTATTTGTACAGTCACAAACTCACAAGCTTTAATTTGTGACCCGCTTAAGGTTGACAGTCCTGTCATATTGTATAGGAATTCAAATGATATTTTTTCGGAATGGGTCCCTAATTTAAGCACGCGACCGTAGTTTAGTTAGTATTATTTTATTTTTAATTATCATCATCATCATTTCAGCCGAAAGACGTCCACTGCTGAACATAGACCTCCCGAAAGGCTCGCCAAACAGATCAGTCCCGTGCCCTCCGCATCCAACGCGATCCCGCAACCTTAACCAGGTCGTCGCTCCATCTTGTTGGAGGCCTACCTACGAGTACACTGCGTCTTCCGATCCGTGGACGCCACTCGAGAACCGTTTTGCCCCATCGGCCATCAGTTCTACGAGTGATGTGCCCTGCCCACTGCCAATTGAGTCTGGCGATTCTTCGAGCTATGTAACTTTTAACCGACTTCAAAAAAGGAGGAGGTTCTATGTTCCACTTTTTTTTTTTTTCTTTTTTTTTTTTTTTTCTATTTATGTTCATCGATATCTCCGCCAATTGTAAGCCGATTTTCAAAATTCTTTTTTTGTTTGAAAGAACATACTTCCGAGGTGGTCCCATTGACACCAAGTCAAGATCTGATGATGGAATCTTGGGTAAATCGACGGAAACCCTCAAATTTTATAGGCACAACTATGACGATTTTAGAATTTTTAGCATCTAGTCAAGCATTTTCATTCAGAAAATGTCATTTGGTAAACTGGATCTGATGAAGAAGATCACAGATGGCCAACGGAACTCCTCAACTGGTCAAATCTTGCAAGTTGAATTTAACCCACTTCCCGGTTTCTGAATTGAAATTTTGCATGCTTGTGTCAATTGGATGACAATGCAATATTATTGCAACATGGAGCTGGTCTGACGATGGAGCTGGATGGTGGCCATAGGAACTCTGTAATAAAACGACGCAACCCCGTCGAGTTTGGGCTTGTTTCATTCGTCTTGACGAGCACTTTGATCTCAGATGGTAAACAGGGTCTGATGATGGAGCTGGAAGATGGCCAAAGGCACTCCAAAGTAAAACGACACAATCCCGTCGAGTTTGGGCTCGTTTTATTCGTCTTGACAAGCACTTTGATCCCAGATGGTAACCTGGGTCTGATGATGGAGCAGGAAGATGGCCAAAGGCACTCTACAATAAAATGACACAAACCCTGTCGAGTTTGGGCTCGTTTGATTCGTCTTGACGAGCACTTTGATCCCAGATGGTAACCAGGGTCTGATGATGGAGCTGGAAGATGGCCAAAGGCACTCCACAATAAAACGACACAACCCCGTCGAGTTTGGGCTCGTTTGATTCGTCTTGACGAGCACTTTGATCCCAGATGGTAACCAGGGTCTGGTGATGGAGCTGGAAGATGGCCAATGGCACTCCACAATAAAACGACACAATCCCATCGAGTTTGGGCTCGTTTGATTCGTCTTGACGAGCACTTTGATCCCAGATGGTAACCAGGGTCTGACGATGGAGCTGAAAGATGGCCAAAGGCACTTCACAATAAAAAGACACAACCCCGTCGAGTTTGGGCTCGTTTGATTCGTTTTGACGAGCACTTTGATCCCAGATGATAACCAGGGTCTGATGATGGCGCTGGAAGATGGCCAAAGGCACTCCACAATAAAACGACACAACCCCGTCGAGTTTGGGCTCGTTTTATTCGTCTTGACAAGCACTTTGATCCCAGATGGTAACCGGGGTCTAATGATAGAGCAGGAAGATGGCCAAAGGCACTCTACAATAAAATGACACAAACCCCGTCGAGTTTGGGCTCGTTTGATTTGTCTTGACGAGCACTTTGATCCCAGATGGTAACCAGGGTCTGATGATGGAGCAGGAAGATGGCCAAAGGCACTCTACAATAAAATGACACAAACCCCGTCGAGTTTGGGCTCGTTTGATTCGTCTTGACGAGCACTTTGATCCCAGATGGTAACCAGGGTCCGGTGATGGAGCTGGAAGATGGCCAATGGCACTCCACAATAAAACGACACAATCCCATCGAGTTTGGGCTCGTTTGATTCGTCTTGACGAGCACTTTGATCCCAGATGGTAACCAGGGTCCGGTGATGGAGCTGGAAGATGGCCAATGGCACTCCACAATAAAACGACACAATCCCATCGAGTTTGGGCTCGTTTGATTCGTCTTGACGAGCACTTTGATCCCAGATGGTAACCAGGGTCTGATGATGGAGCTGGAAGATGGCCAAAGGCCTCAACAATAAAACAACACAACTCCGTCAAGTTTGGGCACGTGTGATTCGTGTTGACGAGCATTTTGATCCCAGATGGTAACTAGGGTCTGATGATGGCGCTGGAAGATGGCCAAAGGCAGTCCACAATAAAACGACACAACCCCGTCGAGTTTGGGCTCGTTTGATTCGTCTTGACGAGCACTTTGATCCCAGATGGTAACCAGGGTCTGAAGATGGAACTGGAAAGTGACCATAAGAACTCCGTAATAAAACGACGTAACCCCATCAAATTTGGTCTCGTTGGATTCGTCTTTATGAGTACTTTGGTAACCAGGGGCAAAAAGTACAGTGAGCAAAAAAAAACTTGTATTAAAAATAGATTTTGTAACAAACTTATTTCGAGGTCAAACTGATGATTTTATCCTACGTATCTAATTATACAAATACAACTAAAAAGCAAAAAATAAAATAATTTTTAAATAAAAAATAAAACCGACTTCAAAAAACACCCAAAAACTAAAACGCAAAAAATAAAATAAAAATTGAACCGACTACAAACAAAAAGCATAGAAATATCTTCCTTCTAACGGTGAGGCCACACGAGCGTAATTTTATGAGTCGTGAGCGGCAGAATTTCGGTTCGCGCCATACAATATGCGGGCCATCACGTGACACTCACATGACACAATGTATGGCGCAACCGAAATTCTGCCGCTCACAACTCACAAAATTACGTTCGTGTGGCCTCACCCTAATCTGTTTGAAGTCGGTGACTCAGCACGAGCCAGCAGGAGTGGACCTAGCCATCGACCTTACGTACGTACTATCTATTGGGTTTCTTTCTACCACTCCTGCTGGCTCGTGCTGAGGCACCGACTTCAAACAGATTAGGGTGAGGCCACACGAGCGTAATTTTGTGAGTTGTGAGCGGCAGAATTTCGGTTGCGCCATACATTGTGTCATGTGAGTGTCACGTGATGGCCCGCATATTGTATGGCGCGTACCGAAATTCTGCCGCTCACGACTCACAAAATTACGCTCGTGTGGCCTCACCGTTAGAAGAAAGATATTTCTATGCCTTTTGTTTGTAGTCGGTTCAATTTTTATTTTATTTTTTGCGTTTTAGTTTTTGGGTGTTTTTTAGTGTTACTTAAATATTTAGTTGTAGTTTACCTTCAGAAGGCTAATAATTATTAACGTACTTAAAGTTACGACTCTAGAATAGATCATATTAAGTTAAAACGTGGAGAACATAATTATTTATGAGACTTTAGCAGCATCTTTGACTGGTAGATGCCCATTTTATAAAGATGCTCGTGGAATAGACTTTAAAATATACATTTTCTCTTACTGCGACTCGTCTTCCTAATTGTCATTCAATTCGCTTTTCGCATTTCCTAAACGGAGCTCTAATCGCGCGGCTTTTACTAGTCATAGATTCAGATAAGATGTCCTTGAGACGAAAAACCATATAAATTGTGCATTTACGATGACTTTCCACTAAAGCAAAGCCGAGCGAGGAATCCATCCATCTTATTCCTCGTTCCTTCACTGCTTGGGATCACGACTACCTCCAGTGCATCAAAGCGGTTTATGATATCCATGCAGTAGTTCCCAGTTCTGCACCAGATCTTTTAGGGGATATTTGGTCTCCAAAGACATCACAGCCGCTTCAACCGGGTCGGGAATTTCAGCTAATGTGGCTGGTTCGATTCTCTATGTCGTCGCTCCTCTCCATCTAGATAGAAGCGCGACTTTATGCAATGATAAGATAAGTTGGGTTAGTTACACTGCGTGATATATAAAGCGTTCAACGGGGTGAGTAATCAGACGAGATGGTCCTAGTGTTGATCTTGTTAGCGCTTATTGCGCTCGTCGTTTATTATTACGGCACTCGAAACCATGACTACTGGGCGAAGAGAAACGTAAAGCATGACCCTCCAACATTTTTCTTCGGTAATAACTTCCTTGGTTTTGTGGGGAAGAAAAGCTTCACAGAAGTGTCCCTGGATTTGTATAGCAGGTTCCCAAAGGAAAAAGTCGTTGGCTACTACAGAGGGACAACGCCGGAGCTGTACATCAGAGATCCGGACATTGTAAAGAGCATATTGAGTACGGACTTCGCCTATTTCTATCGCCGAGGTCTGGGGAGAGATCCGGATGTAGAGCCGTTGCTGCTCAGTATTTTCCACTTGGACGGCGACAGGTGGAAGCTGGCACGGCAGAGGCTGACGCCTGCATTCACGACGGCGCGACTCCGCGGTATGTACCCGCTCATAGTGCGCTGCGCCGAAAAACTGCAACAAGTGGCAGAGGACAAGGCGCGGCGTGGCGGGCCCTGTGACGTGCGAGAGCTCATGGCACGCTTCACTACCGACTTCATCGGCGCCTGCGGCTTCGGTGTCGACATCGATTCCATGAACAACGAACATTCAGCTTTCAGAGACATAGGAAAACTCATTTTTACTCCACCGCTAGCAGTTATAGTGAAAGCCATGTTTTGGGAACTATTCCCTTTTTTGCGGCCCACCCTTCACGTCGCTGACCAACGAGTCGAAGACAGTATTATAAAATTTGTGAAAAACATAAGAGAGGAAAGACAGTTTAAGCCGTCGGGCCGCAACGACTTTATCGACTTACTCCTGGAATTAGAGAGTAAAGGAACGATGAAAGGGTCGTCCATGGAGCATAACCATGCTGACGGCTCACCAGTCGAAGTGGAGCTCGAAATGGACATCAAACTGATGGCGGCACAGGTGTTCGTATTCTTTGCTGCTGGGTTTGAAACCTCGTCTTCAACAACAAGTTATACTTTGCACGAACTCGCATACAATCCTGAACACCAATCAAAGATCCAAAAAGAGATCGACGCAGTTCTTCTGAAATATGACAATAAATTGTGTTACGACGCTGTAGCCGAGATGAGCTTGCTGAATATGGCTTTTAAGGAGTCTCTGAGAATTTTTCCGTCGTTGGGCGTGTTGACGCGGGTGTGCGCGCGGCGGTATCGCTTTCCTGACCTGGACTTGACCGTGGATCCCGGGGTCAAGATTGTGATCCCGGTGCAGGCCTTGCAGACGGACGAGAAGTACTTTGATAACCCGTGGGAGTTCCGGCCGGAGCGGTTCAGTCCCGCAGAGGTGGAGAAGCATCATAAAAATGCTTATTTGCCGTTCGGAGATGGGCCTAGAACTTGCATAGGTAAGAATTTTTGTGATATTTTCTTTCAGTTTTTCTTTTAGTTAATTTTTTCCTGCTAACCTACTAACTAAAATGTCTTACTAATATTAATGTCTGGACGGATGTATGGATGTTTGTTGCTCTTTCACGCTAAAACGGCTCGACGGGTTCTGATGAAATTTATTACACAGGCTAGTTTTTGGCTTCTTAATCTCCTTCATCAAATAAAACAAAAATCCGGTAACGGCAACATCGAGACATCTATCATTATCATCATTTCATCATCATCGGTATAAGTTAGTGTATATACGAGTACAAATCCCCTATCCCCTAGGAATTTAAGTAGGTATGAATACATCGGCCGCGCCTGTGCGCATGTCCAACTTAAGATGAACCCTATTTAGTATAGTCTACTATAAGTGTTTTCAGCTCATCTTATGTTGGATTTTTTTTTCTATGAACTATCCATTTTTTCGTATAAGTTTTAAATTATCATTTAAGAGACTATAATTAACAAAAACTATAATATATTAACCGAAGTTTTCGCAAAATCAACAATGACGACGACGTATTACATCTTTTTCATTTGTGAACCGATTTAAATGAAACAAACTTTAAATGTTAGTCCAAAAAAATACCAACACATAAGTGAAAACCGCATCCTTCTAGGTTAAGCCGTTTCTGAGATAAGCGCGCACAAACGCACAGACAAACCAGACAACAATTCTAAAAATCATTGTTTTGGTTTGAAAGTTAAAGAAAGAGTAAAAGAAAGCTATTATGAACAATGAGACCGAAGAAGTGTGTCTTTATAATACAGTCTTAAGAAAATAAAATTATATAAAATTGTGTAGTTTTTCGCATAGGAACACGGCATTTAAAGTTTTTACAAAAATATTTGAATAAATTATACTCGTAATCTTTATGACATGCACAAGGTATCGTTGACTTGTGAATCTGATAACATGCTACGAACTGTTTAATATACTATGGGATTAGATTAGATAAATGCGTCTAAAATTTTAGCCAGCTATCAAAATACTAATATCTACCTAAACATACGCTTATTACTGTTAACATATGAAAATATTTAATGCTTTGTAATAAATAATTAATGACGACCGGATAGCCTAGTTGTTAGAGAACCTGACTACGAAGCTTGAGGTCCCGGGTTCGATTCCCGGTCGGGGCAGATATATTTGTGTGAAAAATACGAATGTTTGTGCTCGAGTCTTGGATCTTTAATATGTATTTTATGTATTTATTTATCTATATAAGTACGTTTATCCGTTGTCTAGTACCCATGGTACAAGATTTGCTTAATTTGGGACTAGGTCAGTTGGTGTCAATGAGGTGTCAATTGTCCCAGGATTTATTTATTTATTTTCGCGGCAAGAATAAAGTAAAAACCGGCCAAGAGCGTGTCGGACACGCCCAGGATAGGGTTCCGCAGCCGTTACGTAAAAATTCTTGCATATTTTATTAATTATACTGTCCGTAGGTATTATACAAGCAATATTTTATAGGTCAGGCTGCTATTTGGGCATTTCTATTTTTCGTTGTACCCAATTGGGATGTCCCAATTTTTGGCAACGTATAATAAATCGAAAACCGTTTGGAGAAATAGGCTTTGTGAAGCGTTTTCAGAAATCAGATTCCAAAAATTTGATAATCTGAATTAAATAAAGAAAATTTAAGTAATGACCTTCATTTGACCCCTGCAGTGAATCGTCACAAAGGCAGATATAAAGCAGGTCTACACACTAAAGCAAATTGACAGTTTGAAATGTTGCTGTCCTGCTTATAATCGTGAAGAGTGACAAAGAGAGAACTTTAATCACATGATGCACACCTGGCTTTAAACAGTTGTCATTTATCATAAAGTCCGAAATGTATACAATACTCGCAATGTATTTTTACAAATTTAATTATTAAATTACTACGTTACAAGTAAATATGAAAGAATTTAAATATCAGATTTTAATAAAAAATATCTATTTACTATCACACCATTAAACAAACAGGAATAATCGAAGCTAAAAGAAGAGAAATAAATAAAACTATTTTGTCATGGTTCATTTAGGACCCTAAGCCGTGCTTGTAATATTGACAGTGACAAGACAAATCAGGGGCACTACTACAAAATTCGAAGTTCGTATCGTATCATCCCTCTCACTCTCGTGTCAAATCATATTAGCGTGAGCGGGACGGCATGAAACGAAGTTCGAATTATGCACTTCGTAGTAGGGTCTCAGTAGTGCCGTGGTAGTGCCACAGATTATGTTATGTACGACTTGAACTTTTCTAGGCTATGGAAGGTGGCTCTCTCACTGTGACGTCATCCAACGTATTTCTAAAAAAAAATATAAAAAATTAAATACTCAACCAAATTCAAAATCGATGAAAAAGGTGTCTTAAAATATCCTATTCTTTCCAAAAAAATATAAAAACTATAGGTTATTTTTTTTTGGTGCATCCCAGAGTTAAAATTAGTCCGTTTGGTTACGTACTTTTTCAAGTCTTTACAATAAAAGAAACTTAACACTCTTCATTCTTAACACTCTTCACATTCTTCACTTCTTGTTACGCATTGTTAAACTTATCCGATTTGTACTTTCTTTTTTATTGTAAAGGCTTGAAAAAGTGCGTAACCAAACGGACTAATTTAAACTCCGTGTTAACAATTTCTTAATTGGGTACAACGAAAAATAGAAATGCCCATTTACTCTTAAACTACTGTAAGGACGTTTGTATTGAAAGACCAAGAGTCGAGTAGATACTGTCTATATTAAAGTAAAGCCTACGATTATATACTAAGTACATAGTGGGTGAGTGTGTGTGAGTCGCAGCCCACACTACACTACTACTAATTCTCAAGACAAATGAGTCGTTATAGTTTTCCTTGTAAATGATGTATTTACTCCCATCATGAATTTTTAAAAAAGTTTCAAACCAGCTGTTTAGTTTTTAGAGGGGGGGAGGGGACGCTCTATTTTAACAAAAGAATTCACTTTAAAGTTGAATATTTCGCAAACGAATCACCGTATAATCGTCTTGACAACCCCGTAATGATTTTAAAAGACCTATCCAACGATACCCCACACTATAATGTTAGACGAGAAAAAAAATCACCCCCACTTTACGTCTAACCTTAGACGACCAGATGGCCTAGTGGTTAGAGACCCTGACTATGAAGCTTGAGGTCCCGGGTTCGATTCCCGTGTCGGGGCAGATATTGGTATGAAAAATACGAATGTTTGTTCTCGGGTCTTGGGTGTTTAATATGTATTTAAGTATGTATCTATCTATATAAGTATGTTTATCCGTTGCCTAGTACCCATAACACAAGCTTTGCTAAGCTTACTTTGGGACTAGGTCAATTGGTGTGAATTGTCCCGTGATATATATATATTTTATATATAACCTTACCCAAAAAGTTATGGAAAAGTTATGGAAAAACAAAACATTATGGATTTTAAAAAGTCGGTGAACCGTTTTCGGATAAATGAAAATCGAGAAAAGGAGTTTCTAAGCATTGATAGGTTACCGATGGGCAGTCGGCAATTGGGAGTTACGTTGCGGTTGGGATGCAGTCCGTCTGTAATGGTTTTTAATGTTTGTGCAGGGTCCCGGCTGGGCGAGATGCAGTCCCTGGCGGGGCTGGCGGCGCTGCTGCGGGTCTGCAGCGTCTCGCCCGCGCGGGTCACGCGCCGCCGCCCCGCGATCGACCCGCGCTGCAACATCGCGCAGGGCATCAAGGGCGGCCTACCGCTCCTACTGACGCTCAGGACTGATGACAAATAAATATTACTAAACTAGTATTTTACTTCCCTGGTGCTTCCCTCCGCTTCGGAGCAAAATGCATATTACGTATAGGTAAAGCCACGAGAGTTGAGGCGAATGATTACAGCTACATAAAGTACTAATTGCAAAAAAGTAGTGAATGAATGAAATGAATGAGTGAATGAAAATGTGAGTTACATTATCTTATGATGAAATACCTACGCAATACTATGCATAATAAAAAAAAAAAAAAAACAATTTGAAAGCGATAAGAAATATTCGTAACAAAAAAATCGGTGTTTTATAAATATTGAAAAATATGCTTATCTGATTTAAATAAAATAGATCAAGATATTTTATTTTCTGTTTCGTTTGAACTAGATGTTTTCCTAAATAATTCTTAACGAAATAGGTAGAGGAAATTTTTAGTCAATTTTGTAATTCACTATTGAGTCTGTTGAACTTGCTATCGGTACGAACAAATGTCAAAATCCCGCTGTCACTACATGACTTGCTGTTGTGTGCGTGACCTCAAATCTCGTGGTGTTACCTATACATTTTGCGTATTGTTCCAGAGTTCCATTTATTAAGACCTTTTGTAAGAAAACTTGTCTGTGAAATAAATTATTATTATTATTAGCTGTTGCCCGCGACTCCGTACGCGAAGAAAATATTCAATATAGTATAAAAATAGCCTACGACCTTTTCTCAGACCTACCGAATATAGAGAAAAAAGTTTCATAAATATCGGTCAAGCCCTTTCAGGAGTTCGATAACAAACACCGTGACACGAGATTTTTATATATGAGTTATTGTAGATTTTACTGTTGGTTACATTTTGTGTTTTGTGCATTTTGGTCCGAAGCGCTTCCCTCAGTATCCCTTTGGTACCACACAAGCTATTGTTTTCGGCCCTTATTTTTACTCGTATACGGGCAGGCGACGGTATCGCGGCGATATCACGGCGTGCACACTGTGGGATGTAGCGTGCTCGCCGCGATCTCGCTCCGCCATAAAATCGCCAAATAAAATCGCTTGGTAGGGCCCCTAAGGTCATCAATGGGCGGGCGATGGATACAATAAGGTGAGGTGACGAAAGCATAAGATGGAAAAGACTTATAATGCAGCAGCTGTTACTAAACCAGTGAGATATCTTTGGCCTCATCTGCACTTTTCATCAGATTTGCACCTTACTTAAAATATCGGGCGGAGTTAATTCCATGTTATTGTCGACTTCATCACTTGAAGAACTCATTTTGTTTGGTTTTTGTACATATACTATAATCAACAACACAAAACAACGCAAAGTTTTACAAAAATGGCGCGTCCGTATACGCATGCGTAAGTTTTGTTTTTAATTAGGTTAACTAAAATTATCAGGCAAAGGTTCGACGCGTTCAGCCACTGCGATTTTTTCGAATAAATAAAAGGTGGAAATCATTAAAACGTGAGGTAATTAATTACAGTTTATAATAATTAAAATCCCACAAAAACATTTCATGTTAAATGTTGCCAAGACGAGACAATGTAGCTCGCACTGTCAAAAAGTAATCAGATCTCTTGTAGAGCCAAGTTTCTAACCCTACGTGCCCAGCTCTAAATCTATAAGCCCTAATTTTACAAAAAAAGTAATCTGTGGTTTGGTGCTTAATATATCGCGGCGTGCACGCTGCGGGATGTAGCGTGCTCGTTGCGATCTCGCGCCGCCGTAAAATAGCCGAAGAAAATCTCTTGTGTGGTAAGGTCCTTTAGGTCATCAATTGGCGACCGATGGATGCAATATAGTGACGAAAGCGTAAGATGGATAAGACTTTCAATAAATTTTGAAAAGTTAATATTTATATAGTGTAAACTACCCAATCACCATCATTTTGTTTTTGTTTGTTTTTTTTGTGTAATTTTGTTTTTCATATAAATAAACTATAAGCTATAGTTATTGTCCATGCATCAGTGATTAACCACTTTAAGTAAAACATTGTCAAGTGCTATAGCGCTATATAGTTTGCTGTTCCTTTTTCCAACTATACTCTTCGCTTCTGTTTTAAATGCGTTTCTATTTAATACTTCGATGTTTTGGGACGCTGAAACAAAACATTCAGAAATAACCGCTACGAGTCATCACATTTTAATGTCAGATGCGTTTCAAGGTGGCATCGTGTGCAATTTGGCAGAGCAACGCCCGGCCCCAAGTGTAACGAGAAGGTGATGAACTCGTTCGTGTTCATAGCTGATCAAGAAATTCCCTTATCACCCTAAGATTCAATGTCAGTTGTATAGCTTACAACATTAAAAGCTATTTCCACTATAGTTTAACAAATATATTGTTATAGGACAAATATTATTTTATGTCCTTTCCAGGACCTTAAACTACTTTCATACCAAATATCATCTAAATCGGTTCAGCGGTTAAGCGTGAAGAAGTAACAGATTGTTAGAATATATTATTGTACTTCACAGTTCAGATATTCGTCTAAGACTTGCACCACACATTGCACGGGTCACCCCTGCCGCGTGACACTGAATTTCACAACTCGAAAATACCTTTGCTTCATGAGCTGTTCGCAGTACATCAATAAAATCTTCATTTAATTGGAGTAAAACGTAAGGGAAATAAGCGAGATAATTGTGTCTTTGTATACCTGTTTTAGAATAGGACGTACTCATCTCGTCATATTGGTTGTAAAAGGTGATTAAGGGGTGGCAGGTCAGCGGTACTCTTTATTGCCATCAGACATCCAGGGGGGGCAATGTCTACACTCTTATGTGGTTAGTATTCCACTGGCCCGCACGAAGCAGTGCGCTTTATCTTTCCTGATACGAAATGCTGATGAATGGGATTCGCTCCCATCGTCTATATTTCTAGATAGATATAACCAAGGATGATATAGACTGGATTAACCGTCGCCATAGTACGAATCGGCCGCGGTTTTTGTAGTTCGATTATTAAATCTAGATGGCGCTGAAATATAGCCAGAGGCTTTGAAGGCAAAACAATAAGACTACAGATATTTCATACCACTGCAAATGTATTATTATGCAATATTTTTGAAAAAAAAAATACATTTATAGTAATATGAAACATCTGTAGTCTTATTGTTTTGCCTTCAAAGCCTGTGGCTATATTTCAGCGCCATCTAGATTTTATAATCGAACTACAAAAACCGCGGCCGATCCGTACTATGGCGACTGCCAATCCAGTCTATATCATCCATGATATAACCTAGGCCTCTCCAAGGCTAGAGTGAATAGGTTGTTACTAAACCAGTGAGATACATCTTTGGCCTCAGCTGCAATTTTCATCAGGTGAGAAAAGGGTCAATCACGGGTCAGTTTTAATTACGTAAAAAATGTAGAGGCCGTAAAAGCGGCTAAGGAGCCCAATGTGAAGTCTACAGCATCGTTTTCTTTTGCCAACTACGAACTCCGAAATCCAGCATTGCGGTGTGGAAGGGAAGGGGAAACCATCACACTGTTTTGTAATGGTCATTATGAACTTTAATTTTCTTGATGGACTGATGCCTATTATTTTCTTCGCACAGTGAAAATAATTTTGAAGAATGTGAGAATGTCATTACAAAAGAAGACAATAACAGTCTCCGGCCACGACCCTGAGGATGAGCAGGAAATATTAATCATCGGGCGGATGCAGACGTACGAGCCAAAAGGTCTTCTGAACATTCTTTTTGTTTCAAAGAATGATGTAATTTATAACAAGGAAGAAACGTACACATAAATTGAAATCAAAAGGGGGCATTTAGCCTCTATTACACTAAAACTATTGAACTGAAACAATTACTTTGCTCACCAGCGAGCTTACAAATAGCTTACAATAGCATTTATATAAAAAATGCGTGTTCATGCTTTTCCTCCACCTCCGCAGTTCTGTTGCTATCGTTAATCGTAAGGTTGCGGGTGAGCAAAGTAATTGTTTCAGTTCATTAATATGAACCTCCGCAAAGTAACGCCTTATTCAATAAATTCTAAAACTACTAAAGTACAACGGCCAAGAACGTTGAGTTGAGGCCTACGTAAATACTTAGGGCCTAAGCACACGGCGTTTTTTTAACAGCGCGTTTTTCATTCCATAGAACAGTCATATTACATGGACATAGAACATAGAACAGCCAACCCGCGTGCGTATCGCGTTTGTATCGATACAAACGCGCGTCGACGGCGCGTTTAAAAAACGCCGTGTGCTTAGGCCCTCTCGACTTTCAGATGACGTGTTAACTTTATCTGTGCAATCAATAGATGGCGTTGTACGAGCGAACGTTGAGCGGAAAAAATCTCTCTGATTGTGATTTTTTTTCTTGAAGGCATTTCTAACTCAGGTGAAGCAGCGGGTTAAAGCTAGTCATTCCATTAAGAGCTGCTTATGGACAGGAATAATTGCAAAATAACTGTATAATAGTGTATTACCTACTATGACAAACGTTTGTGCAAAAAGTTCATTTTTAAATGCGGTGCTTAAATTTTTGTCCTAGAAGACCTTATTATGCACCCACCCTTCTATTGAGAAACGATGGCTTCAAATGTAAATACCATATAAAAGGCGCCTATCGCCTTAGTATTGCCATAAACAGTATTCAAGCGTATTGTAAACAAAATATTCGTCACAGTTGTACGAAAATACTCGTGGAATGCCGGATATTGCGCCGCGCAGGATGCGCGCTCAGGTGGTTGCGCGCGCGCCGCCCCAGTTCAGTTCAGCTTCGGACTGCGTGAGCGACGGATGTCCTTTACACTCGCTACAAAACTTTATCGATATTAAATACGATACCGAAAACAAAAAACTTATAAACTTTATTATTCGAAGTGAGAAGTGTTACTGAGCAATTTTAAAGGATTGATTGAGATAGTGGTTGAAATGAAGGTCCTAACAGTTGAAGACAAAGTGTCGTGTGTTGGCGACGACAATGAACCGACAGTGGAGGCTGACACGACAAAGTTGAGCAAGGAAGAATTAAACAGGTACAGTACATTATACTGGATGTATTTTGAGCACACATCATTTAAATGAGTTGAGTAGTGCCTGGTAATAATCGAAGAGAAATAAATTTGAATGAAATCTTAGTTTTATTGTTACAAATCAGTCAAATAAATGACAATTGCAGATACCTAATTCCCTATTTTGTGAATTCGATATAATGTATCCAACGCTATAGGATAGGCAACAAAAGATTGTAAAGAATTAGTAACACGTTTAGAAAATAGATGAAGTATTTAAATCTTCAACCCAAGTGAGGATTTTTTTCAACTATGAAACCGTATCATAAAACTTAATGATCAAACACCACTCAGTTTCTTAGATACTTATCATTATCAATTAATCAGTGCCTTTATTCTTCTCATTGATATAAAATAAATACTAATACTAAAATTATTTAAAAGCGAAAAAGGGTTTCGGGTGCGCCGGTGGGATTCGAACCCACGTCTCCTGGGTATGCGCCCCAACGGGTGTTCTACCAATTGAACCACGTCGCATCCGTCGTTGATGCGACGTGGTTCAATTGGTAGAACACCCGTTGGGGCGCATACCCAGGAGACGTGGGTTCGAATCCCACCGGCGCACCCGAAAAACTTTTTCACTTTTAAATAATCTTAGATTCGGTGAGCGGCCGTACTGCTAATAAAATAAATAATACTAATAATAAAATTCGAACACAATCAACGAACGCCAAAATCAAGTTCTCACTGCCAATAAACCGCCAAGCTAACCTTGCTCCACCTGTTATACAATACCTAAAGTCTAGGAAACAAAAACAAATGCTTAGGTAATCGAAAAAACAGTTCACGGGCAAAATCGATCGGCGAAGATCCCTGAGGGCATTCCACCAGGTCAGCGCTGGCGTCGCGCCAGGTGACACAACCGCGCGGTATGCGCGTGCTGTGTTTACGTCGCGAGCGTGCACGAGGAATGCCTGAATATTGTCATTTTTAATAGTAACTTTTGGGGTGAACTTTTTTGGGCATTTTGATTGCAAAATCGATTATTATTCTGAAATATGTCGAATTATTTTCGTTTTGTTTACATCGGTGACATTCAATGACTTCCAACGTCTGTTGTCAAAAAAAATCATTGCCATTAAAATAAATTAGTTCCACTGAAAATCCGCAACATAGCGAGGGCTAAATAGGAACCTTGTCAGGCTTTAGGTATCAATCACATATTATAGGCACAATAAATCTTTATACCTATAAACCCTTCATTTTGCAAAATTAAAAAAAGCGGAGTTCTAGCTTCTGTAAATTTTGAATCCTTCGAATATCTTGATACGCGGCCCAACCAAGGAGCTTGCTTATATACAACACTGTAGGTTAAACGCCGAACATCCGTTTGAAACAAAAAGTTTACCTTTATTAAGTTTTTATATATCCCATCTCTTTTTTTCACGTGTTACGAATGAGTTCCATCTCTTTCTTACCCTAACTAAAGAAAGAGATGGAATAGATTCGTGACATAATAAAGGTCAAATTTCTTGTTTCAATCGGATGTTCGGCGTTCAACCTCCCTCCAGTGTGTTGTATATAAGCTTTTTGGGCCCATTTTCATTTTTTTCTACCCCTTCTGAGCACAGGTAGGCAAAGGAAACTTATTCCATGCAGCCATGCAAAGTTAAACTATCGCGCCACGATATGCTGTGAAGTTAGTACTGGGATTTTAGTCAGCCTATGATAGTACGCAATTTGGCAGAGTTTTTTACGTTCGTACTATTTCTTATTTAAAAAAATAGCGATTATCAAATAGGTGCAGTTACAACTCGACAGCACTTAATATTTAGGTCAGTTCTTATTTAGGTCTGTGGTCACCTTTACAGACTGCAATGCAATAATGTATGGCAACACTGGCATAGATAATGATCGCTCACTTTTGGCACGAAATTCTAACTTGTGATTTTATTTTGCTCAAAATACAAAATTTACACACCCAATATCATATTTTCTCAAGTTTTTCGCGATTCCCAAGGTCAAAGAATCGAATTGCTTTAAAATTCCAGAGAAATAATGCGTTGTTTGGGAGAAACGTGTCAAAATGGTGTTGTAGAGCGCCATCCCGCTCTGTCTCGTTTTTTTTATCCCGTTCTGGCCGTTCACTTTTATATTATAGATACCTACACAGAATAATGGCTACTTGCTGAAAAAAAAAACGATTTCGTAGTGTCAAAGTTTTAGGACGTCAACTGTACATAGGCCTCCCTCATTGACGCCCAATCATTACGGTTGGTTGGTTGGAACCTGCGGCCTCCACCAAATCGTCCGTCCATCTCGTTGGTGGACGTGCCACGCTGCGCTTGCCAATCCGTGGTCTCCATTCGAGAACTTTTGGGCCCCAACGGCCATCCGTTCTGCGTGCTATACTCAGTTTAGTGCTGTCAAAGTATATGGGGGACATACACATTTTTTGTTCGCGTTTATCATGTGGATTTGGCAGAAGTTAAGGGTCTATAGCCAATATTTTTGAGTCAAGTTAATCAAAATAAGCACGTATTTTTTATATCTAGGTTTTTTTCCGCATTTTCTAGTAGTCATTAAATTAATTACTCGGAGTCCTCCACATAGTGTTTAGGATAGGCATTTTGTGTTTGAAATTTATCCGAGTCCGTAACACTTCGTTTCCCATTGGGTTTCAAAATTTTCGCCATTCGGCCTCATCTTTCAGTCGCCCTTCTTCACTCCGATTTAACGAACTACATATCTACCGTTTTTTTTTATTCTATGCCTCTGTCATGCCTTCCTTTATCCAACATGCCTCCTGGATAACAAGCTGTGTACGCTTATGTGGGTGTTTGTTTAATTTTGCCAAATTAGTATGCCGGCTGGCCTTCAATTTCCATGCCGTATCTGTAACTTCTATTCGTGAAAAGATAGGAATTACAAATATTATGGTAGGTTTATTTAAGCTACTTTGTTGACAGACATTATACCACATGTTCCCTGTAACATGAACAATAAATAAATGTCTACGTATATAGGTATTTTATCGGATTAGTAAAAGGGTCAGAGTGGTTTTATTTCACTCGTATCTAATGTTATTTTCTAACAAAATTACTTGTACTAGCAGTATTACTTACAGCAGACACGTCGCACTCCTATACAAAGAGTCAACTAACTCAAAATAATTCACATATTAATTTAGAACCTCCTGCAAATAGATGAAGTCTAAATAAGAATGGGGATTATTTTGAGTTAGTCGACTCTTTTATCTAGGTGTGCCGTCATAAACAAAAACAAGAAACATAACAACTCATTATTCATGGGTGACAACAACGCGATGTTAATACCCATTGATTAAATAAATTAGTGTTTCTAATATAACACCTGGTGTAATGTCAAAAATGTAGAGTTTAAACTTCCTTTCGTTTGGTTTGCAAGTTTTGTTATAAACAGTCTTCTAAAATTTTTGTTTATAAAAATAGCAAAACAAACGATTAAAACCACACGTTTTCCAACGCTGCGATTAAATTCGTTTTAGTGTAAACTAATGGATAACGACTATATTTAATGAGCCATTAAAGCTTGATCGTCGATTTATAGGTATTCGTTGTTCCAAGTGCTTATTCTTCTGTTATTTGCAGAGGTTGCCCGCTCGGAGTGTCTCGGGTAACGTCGGGCGTGTTCGTGTGCGGCGCGCACGCACTGCCCGGAGCAGTGGCAGCGCTAAGGCCTGGATTGGTGGTTTCAGCGGCACCCGAGCTGCCTCCACCGCCCGAAGACTGCGCCCCACGACACTACGTACCTCTCCTGGACACACCGCATTCAGATATGCATCCGCATATGGATAGAGTTGCTGACCTGATCAATGAGGTATGAACCACCGGTGATACTATATCTTTGATGAATTATAAAGACGTTGCCAGTTACCGGGCACACGAATTCCGAGTGTAACCGATCGAGTGCCGCAACTACGACTACTGATACGACTTTACTGAATAGTCACTGAAAATCTTAAGTGGTTTTCCGAGGAAGCAGATCAATAGGCTCTATCTTGAAAGTAGGTCGTTGAAGTCTTTTTTTCGAAGTACTTAGTTTCGTCTCCTCCCCCCTAAATGTTGTATGTAGATAGATGATTCCTTTAGATCGACCGTTTATAATCTCCTTTGAGGACACTTTTGTCGACTATAACTATCATGATTTGTAGTCAATGATGAGCTGTAGTCAGCTTGACTTAGTTACATACCATAGTCTCCAGTGTTATGTCCAGGGTAATTTTCCAGTGGTCCCGGCCCCCTAGATGCCATGGCCTTACGAGCGAAGTAGAGTCGATACTCCAATCTTAAGGTGGGCATTAGAGCATTCTGGGGTGGGCATGGCACACCCGGCTTCCTTTATAGAAACTCCCTCCTAAACTCCATGATAAAATTAGTCTCTTTACTTCCTACAACAAGCCTCTGTATCTGTATCTATACCTATACTAATATTATAAAGAGGAAAGATTTGATTGCTTGCTTGTTTGTTTGTTTGCATTGAATAGGCTCCGAAACTACTGGACCGATTTCAAAAATTCTTTTACCGTTAGAAAGCTACATTATCACTGAGTAACATAGGCTACTTTTCACCGCGGGAAAATACCTTTTCCTACGGGAAAATTAATTTATCGCAGGCGAAGCTGCGTACGGAAGGCTAGTAGGTAATATAGATAAAGTAATCTCAGGTATTTCTTCAGTTTTTTGTTTGTTGCAGGTCATTTCGCGAGGAGATGTAGTACTGGTCCACTGTGTAGCGGGCGTGTCCAGATCCGTGACCCTGTGCCTAGCGTACCTGGTCAAATGGGAGAAGATGACCCTTCGGGATGCCTATCACCATATGAAGCAAAGACGGTAAGAGACTGACTACGGGACTTGTTTTATTTATAAGTATATTAGCTGACCCGGCAAATGTTGTTCTGTCATATAAAAGTTGCGATTAATAAATGTGGGGCGGGTTAGGACGGTGAAAAATATTTGAAGTAGGTACGACTACAAACACCGTAACACGAGATTTTTAAATAAGTAAAAATATAAGCAAGGCAGGCGTGCTCCATCTTAGGCCATAATATTCGCTTGCCGTCAGGCATGATTTAAGTACTTACATAACTAAACTTCTTACAGTTGTCTTCCGACTGCTTTGTCTGATTGATCTGACAATGTAAACCTTATATTTCTGTTCACATCTGGAGTCGTACCGGTGGGTCAATTCTTTTTCGGGAACATTCCGACCGATTGTCTAAATGATGTTGACCTAATTTTTCCGTTTGTTTGAATTAAAATTCGCACTAGTAAGACAATACGGCTTTTGAAGCTCTGAAGATTGATCGGATGACATGACCTGCTTATTGTACCGACATTTTGATCTGAATTTCAAGCTCGCATCATGAAGATTTGTGGTACATCATAACATGTCATTTAAAGTGGGTTTGTTTGAAACACTAAGTAAATCATTATCAAACCCGGTAAGGCAATTTCTTGGTCATCTACATTGAAATACTATAAGTACAATGTATAACAACACTAGACTTACTCCAAGCAACCAGCATGAACATTGTGTACAATTCTTGCAAGTCACAAAGGCTAGCAGACTTTATTTGTGGCTAACCTGTATTTGTATACATGTCAAAGTGTGCGTGAATGCAAAATCGAATACGGTTGGTATAAAAAATAAAAAAAAATGCTCAACAAACCTTCGTGGTGTTGTTTGGAACTGGTTACTTATATAAGTATTTCGTGAACATTATTTAACTGTTAGTTGTAGTGGTAGAGCCATGTTGTAGCTAGCCGCTGCATCACGAATGGGCCGGCTCGTCCGGGGCAGTACCACCCTCTCACAGAACACCGGCGTGAAGCAGCAGTAAACCTGCTTGCGTTTCGTACGGTCAGTGAGAGTGCCGGGGGCCCAATACCTCACCCCTTCCCTCTCCCCCTCCCTCTCCCTCTTCCCCTATTCCCTCTCCTTTAGGGCCGACAACGCACTGGCATCGTGTAAAGCGCTGCGGGTGTCTATGGACAGTGGTGTTAATTTAACATCAGGTGACCCACTAGTTCGCTTGTCTGGCCTATCTAACATAAAAAAAAGAAAAAAAACGAAGTTCATCAGCACAAATCCAGAGCCAAAGAAGAGTAACAGATCGTAATTTCTTAACGTTCGCAAAAGTAAAAAAATATTTTTTTGTTACAGACCCCAAATCCGACCGAACACCGGATTTTTCAAGCAGTTGATCAAGTTCGAAGAAAGGTTGTTTGGTGCCGCCTCAGTGAAGATGGTGTACTGCGAGGCCATCGATAAGGAGATCCCAGATGTCTACGAACCCGACTACCGTGGCATGACTTGGTTCCGTAAACGATACGGACCTATTGAAAAGTGCTGAAGAAAAACAGAGGGAAAGCATGAGGAGCCTCTATTTGTTATAATTTTAGTGATTTAGCAGCAATGCCTAGACATTGAATTATATTCCACTGACTTTTAAATCTTCAATTGTTTAAGTCTCTGCGCTTGACCAGTGTTCACGCGCGCTAAATGTTGGGACTGGCAATTTGTTACACTGTGTTTTAGCTACTGTTACATGTCATGTTACATGGCATCATTTTGTAAGCAAGGTTGAATCTGTATATTGTACACAAAGAGTCTGAGTGGCATGCAACTGTAAAGTCACTCAAATGATGGAGAATTGAGGCTCGGAATGAATGTGATTAGTATTTATGAAAGAGACCGTAAAGATGATGAAAATGACATAAGACTGAGTGAATTTATGTGTTTGAATGTGCTAGGAGAACTCTGTAAGACTGGTGATGATGAGTATGGTAGAATAAGATATGATGAAATGATAAGTAATCAATATATAAGGATAAACTTTCTCGATGATAGTATAGAGTTACTCCATATTTGTGCAGTAAGTTAGTACAGGATCGTTAAAAGATGCCTTAAATTTAAGAAAATGTATACGTGAATAATGAGCTTCTTAGTAGATGTCAACTAAAGCAATGTGATATATAATTTCTATGTTATCTTAGGTAAGTTATTTATTTGTGTTTAAATTATTGGGACCAAAATAAATAAGTCATGAATTTTAATTTTCTTTGTTTCTTTCAATCGCACAATTTCAACATTATTCCTTCATTTGTATCTACTAGTTACTGCAGTGTTAGTTAAATTTGAAACTAACTAATCGACCTAAACTTGCTCAAAGCGTAAACTTCTTTGCCAGCGGCGCAACAGACGATAATTTTTCGTACTCATCAATTATCACTTGTTATGATTTCTCTAGAGCAAACAAGGTGTTACCCAGTTGCGCATAGTAGAGTAATGAGTCACGAGTTGTTGGCCCCGTGGCATTGAGCGCTGGCGCAGAAATAGATGAGTGAGGGGGAGGGGGGAGCAGCCGGCTGAAAACCGGCGCGGGCGCTTCCTCGTACGCCGCCGACGTTCTTTGGGGTAGTTTCTCAGCGAAGAAAAGGATAAAAAATTACGTAGTGTGGAGCGTCATTTAGACAGTGCGCGAAATATCGCTTGAGTTGCGGTAGAAGGCTATCGATGACTGATCGTTTAAAAGTCTATAGTAGCGCAATCTCGCAATGTAACAAATAACAATTGTGGCGACGCCTTCTACTCGGGGTGTATGGAATAGTTTCGCAATATACCTACGATAACTGTAACCACATTTATAGCACAATATGATCGTTGAATGAACCCTAATCATTATTACTTTGTTTGTCCTTAATAATCTACAATCACAACCGGGCTTCCGCCCACTGGCCTCCCAACAAATCCCCTCATAGCCAGCCCTGACCACCTGAACCAACACTCGGTTCGGGATTGTGATACAAGGTTTAGTTACCTTGTGCTGTGTGCTTAACATGCACTGTTCCTTAAACTTGATTGATTATTATACGGTTCATTCTTGTGATCATATTGCTCTACAATAGGCACGACATTACATAAGGAACGTTTAGGGACTCACCATTGGTTGTTCTTTTACTCACTACACAAACGCACAGTGCAATTTTTCTCCCCTATCCTTCATACATACTTTTAATACAAGTTAATGCCCTTTTTACCAGTCGCGCCTTCGCCGTTCATTTTCAAACTAGTCACCGTTGTCTAGTGCCAAAAAAGATCGCTTACCCTCTCACCCTCAGTATTACCAATACACAAAATCAATGACAGTTTTAGTTCACTCAACATTCGGTCCAAATCGCGCTTTGCGGCGACAACAATATAATATTTCTCGCACTGTCTATAATAATATGAAGCTTTATAATTTATTAAAGCATATAGGGGGGTAGGTGTAATACTAAGATACTTTACGGTTTAGGAGGAAAAGGTTTGAAGGGTTCCTCTTACCCGATTCATACAAAGATCTGTGTTGCAGTGCAGTTTGTTAACACATAGTTTACGTTATAATATAACGAAATACAGTTGTTGGCTTTCAAGTTAACGGTACACGGTAATCTTAGTAAGTAATTATGAGCATTCGTTCATTGTTGCTTTGCGCACAGATACGGCTACTGGTCCTCTTCTACTAGTCGCGGGTCTTTCTTTTTTCTGTATCTGATAGTTAATGACCACAAAAGCCGTCTTCTCTACTCCTATTACTAACGTAAATATTATAAATTAAAAATGTATGGTTTGGTGTCTGGGCAAGCTAAAGGTGAATAGTTATTTGTTATACCCCCCTTGTAGTAAAGTTGTATTTTACCTGCGAGTGTCCATTTGAAACACAAGCTATCGAAAGGATTCTATGATTGACCACGAGCGAAGCGAGTGGTTCAAAAATAGAATCCTTTCGATAGCGAGTGTTTCAACACACGAGACGTAAAATAACTTTTCACCCGTGTATAACACAAAACTTTTCACCTCACTACAGCGAGGAAAATAAGAAAAAGGGTTTGTACTATCAATTATTATTTATTTATTCACTCAAAATAATTAATTGAAAAGTTTTGACTTAAGTTTTTTTTTATTATTTTGGATGCGTTTTGTTCGCACATCGACTTACTTGGACTGTCAGAACATTTTATCCGTTTTTGCAACAAGAATGAAGGTTAATGATGATTGCTGATATTTATGAATTAAAATAAAGTTGTAAGACTGTATTTAGTGTTTTTTATTCGATGCAATTCATTAATTGTGATGTTAAAAATTCAGCACTTTTAACGTTTTACGTTTTGTTAGCTGTCAAATAAATATCACGTAAGCTGCCTTCAAATGTCAAAACTCTTTCTTCACATGTGGATAAAAAGCGATTTTCTCAATAGATGTCAAACAAACAAAAAGGGCTTTCCGAGCTAGTGAGGTGAAAATATCATTTACGCACTGCTATAGCCAGCCCATTACATGAAGATTAAATTTGAAAAAAAATCTCACGTATCTTTTCATTTTATGGTTTTCTTTTGCTGTTAGTCATCAGGAATATCAGAAAAAAAACGAAGACCAACTCAGGCTTGGACGAACCAAGTGATCTCATTAAAGTTTTCACATGCCAACAGTCCTCAAATTATCCTGTATTAGTAGCCGTGTCAGAAGCATAAGTCGTCACGGTTGTCTCCATGTACATTTTTGGCATCAGAAAGAAAATCCGTACAAATGCTAGCGAAATTAGATACGTTTGAAATCCATCCGGCATCCAGCCGGGCCAGGTGTACCGATAACATTTTTTCTATGTCGTTTACTGTAAAGTCTGGACTGCGGTGTCCAGAAATAGTTTTAATAAGTATTTTAAATTTTACGAGGGTAATGAAGGCATTGAACTCTAGTATTTTTTTGGCTCAGTTTTATTACTTTTAGGTTTACTGTAAAAAGGAACTGTTTCGTGAGTCTCTGTAGCACGTTTTCACAGTAAATGTTTTAATGCCTTTCTCTTCATTTCATGTCACGCACGATGCAATCGGCTCCATAGTACAATTGTTTATTCACATCAAACAACAAATTATATAAATAGATATCGGCGATGAAACTGCAATACCGCGTAACCAACAGTTGTCAATGCCGCGTAACTGACTTGTGGCAATTTTTACAGGAGAGCAAAAAAAAATTGAACATCTTTGTTTTTAGTGATGCCAGACTTACCCAAACTTAAAATTGTACACATTTTGTTAGTTACCGGTATTAGCCATTGTTGGTTACGCGGCATTGTAGTTTCATCGACGATATCTAATTCCAAAGTGTCGATGTCATTTGTTTTAAAGACCTGGTGGGATTCTAATTTTCTAGAGGTAGCAAAGCATGTTTAGTCTAAATCTGGAACGTCACCGAGAAGTAGTTAAGTACTTAGGTAAAGGTAAAGTTTCGCAAGATGTTTATTGTAAAAAGATAAATATTGTATCAGTCCTTAAGAACTATATTAAATGAATATATTCGTATTCAATCAACGGAATAAATACAAATAGAAGATAAGTGCAAATTTTCACACACAAATCCTCCCAATGTAGTTTACTGCTTTGCATGTGTGGTCGCGGAGTAACCAAATAACTGGTAAGTACTGGGTCGTAATTAAAAGGAAACCAAACAATCTGGCTTATTTGTAAGCACCTAATATGGTTTTCATCCAATGATTTTATAGGTAAAGGCTGGTAAAGGATAGTACGTCGTATGCTCGCAAAAGAACCAAAAACATTTATTTATTTATTTATTTAAGTAAACAGAACACCATCATAACAGGAAACCTACAAGTATACCGAATTAATTATACACAAATTAGGGCCCTCGCCCACGGCGACTTTTTGTTAGCCGCATTTGTAACGCGCTATAGAAGCGATGCCAACGAGCTAGTAACGCGCTACAGCATCGCGACTGTATCGATGCAAACGCGCGACCGTGTCAGACGACATCGGGGAGGGAACGGAAGGAGGGTGGCGCGTTATTAGAGAACCGCGCGTTTGCATCGCGACAGAAGAGCGACGGTATCGCGTTTGCATCGCGTCAGAAGCGCGACGGTATCGCGTTTGCATCGCGACTGAATCGTGTTATGTGGGCGAGGGTACACAGCTAGCGACCGCATCGCGACTGTATCGATGCGAACGCACGACAGCATCGCTACTGCATCGCTACAAAAAGTCGCCGTGGGCGAGGGCCCGCTTACTTAAACAACATGCTCCAAATGCAGCGGCAGCGCATACACGCGAAGCCAGATAAAATAATTGTCACCTTTTTACGT
The DNA here is from genome assembly GCA_947563465.1 of Archips xylosteana. Taxonomy (NCBI): domain Eukaryota; kingdom Metazoa; phylum Arthropoda; class Insecta; order Lepidoptera; family Tortricidae; genus Archips; species Archips xylosteana. Next base: position 2,083,216 of record OX387346.1, read on the forward strand.
GACATTCTTAGCATTCTAATAAAATATCTACTTCTTTTAATAAAAAACACAATATATAGGGCTCGAATTTGTCTGTTTGTTATACTTGAGTCAAAATTAAAGGTTACATTTCATCTAAAACCAACTTTGGCTGGCAGCCAGTGTCGATCGCCTTTTACAAAGTCTCCCTTTTGACGGCTAGTTCGCGAAAACAAAAATAAATTTGGCAACGTTACTTATTCTACTAATTAAAAAAACAGCATACGCTTACTGTCAAAGCAATAGGGTATGGATTGGCGTAGGATATTTTTGTTCGTGTGTTTTTTTGAACGAGTCTAGTAGGATCTAGCGTGACTTGGCAATGGACCTGGATTCAAGTTCAATGTTTCCGCTAATTACCGTGCGTACGCAGAATACATTATTAGCCGACACTTCATCCATAGTATTTTTTCTAATGACGTTAATGAAGACATAAAACAGCCGACGTTTAGCTAAAATGGTAATGCCAATCGGAAGGGAATAACAGTTGTGTATCGTCCGCCTACGGATAATATTATCTTTTGTTAATGCGTTTTTTCTAATGGATAGAAAACCTGGACGCTTTCAAATATGAGATCACCGCAGAATGTTTTCAGCAATTTTTTTACCGGCCCACCAACATGATAGTTAGGTAGTTACTCAAGCCCACGTAATATTGTATTTGTTTTGTCTGTTCTCAAAATATAAGACTGTTTTCAATCTCTCTGATGCTTAAATTAAGTCACAGAAAGGAGAATTGTATTAGCCAATACCGAGGAGTATTTGATAAGCCTAAGCAAAAGGTTGCTGTCCTTCACAAAGATACCAATTTTCCTGTAATATCAGACTTCAGACGGACTTCAGACGTCAAGTGGAAGTACCTAGTTTATCTATGCCTCTTTCTCTATTGGAAAAAACAACACTTTATCTAGACGCTTACGTTTGCAAAGCTAACGCTCAACTTTCTTTGAAAGTTTTAATCAAGCCTTGAGTTAATTCTTCTTTGTTTCTTTAAAACGTGCTTCGCATGTATACTTAAATTGTTATTTTTGTTACAAACGAAATCACATGACTTTACATTTTTAAGAACCTACGTGTTTGCTCTTTTTTCAGCCAGATATTACCGTCTCAAACATTAACCTGTCTTCCAAAATGTATTTTTGCCACCAGAACTAATTAGAGCCATGCCTTTTTGGCAATGTCTGACTTTTGTTGGCAATATCACCGTATTTTCAATACACCTACAATTAGTTCCCACAACCTTCCTCGTTGTGGGCGAACTGGTGGCACCGCCAAATGTAATGACTGCCTTAACGTCTCTATTGGGCATAGCAGCATTGAGAGTATTTTTGTACTCAACATTGTTGACTGTTGTCAAGTTATCAAAGCTGGTGATTTCATATATGTGGTTCTGTTCATTCTATGTCCTATGTTACTTTCTAATCCGCATTTAGCCCACGCCAGAGTTACAGCCCAAGCCCTCTCTTTCTAAGAGGAGGCATATGCTCAGCAGTGGTGTAAATAATAGGCTAGAGAGTGGGATGACATGGTGATTTTTTCCATGTCATCTGAATTAAGAATAACAGTCACAAAGGGATGTCTAATAGGTAAACAGAGAAAAATAATATAGAAATGGATAATAATACATCTTCTCTTTCCGATATCTGCTTAAAAACTTTTAGTGCTGTACTTTTCACGCACGATACCAGACAAAGTTTACTTCTCATGGACAAAAACAAGACGAAAGTCACACTAGATCAAAATTGACTCACCATTCGAACCTATGCGTCGGATCTTGCGATGATTTTTGAATAAAAGTCGTGTCAAATTATTGTAGCGCTTTGGAATATCGCAAAATGGAGGTGATAGTTTTGTTATTCGGCCTTGTAAAGACAGACGAGATACTCAGCCCCCGTACCTTGCACATTCCTGGCTATTTCTGCACTCACATTCATGCGAATTCGACCTTTGCGTTCGTGTCATACTTTAATTTTAAATTGTACGCGCCGCTCGCGAGGACATTTGGCGATAAAATCCAAGGGCAAAACACTTGGACACATTTTAAATTAACCTATAAAGACCTTGAGCATTGTACAGACGTGGTCTAAAAAAATTCAGATCTAATTAGTTTATTCGGAGTAAAAAAGACCATGATTATTGATGGTGGGTAAATAATTGAAGAAAAAAGCTTCTCTGTCCAAAGTAAACTACAGAATGCTAATAAAGACATAAATAAATGGCTTGAGTTGACGTTTTTGAAGCTACAAGATTAAAATTGTCTATGTACGTGACCGAAGACACGTCAATTGAGGAAGACGGCTAGGCATAATAGAAAAACAGAAAATACTCGGGTAAGGTAAGGAAATGTTATTATCATTCATTACAAATGATTATGGCGGCGCCACTGAAGCTGAAACCTCGAAAAGGATTAACGGTTAATAAATTAATCATCATTATCCCAGCCTATATACGTCCCACTGCAGGGCACAGGCCTCCTCTCAGAATGGGAGGGCTTGGGCTGTAGTTCCCACGCGGGCCCAGTGCGGATTGGGAACTTAACATACACCATTGAATTTCTTCTCAGGTGTATGCAGGTTTCCTTACGATGTTTTCCTTCACCGTAAAGCTCATGGTAAATTACAAATGTAATTTCGCACATAAATTCCGAAAAACTCAGAGGTGCGAGCCCAGACTCGAAACCACGACCCTCTGCTCGAGAGACCATAGGTCAAACCACTAGGCCACCACGGCTTTTTTAATAAATTAATATATTAAGTCATCCGTTTTGTGGGTTTATTCATTTATTAAACTGTTTTAGAGTTATAGCCGACCAAGTGAGTGCTTTACCAGTTATAATGACAGTTCTTACATCAGAATAAAAACAATAAGTCACATTGACTTGTAAGTAAAAACAACAATACAATACAATACAAATATTCTTTATTAAACACCAAAAGCAGTACCTACAATAAAAATACAAAAATTAAAATTCAGGCAGGGAGTTTCTGTTTCTATTCTATTTCTATTTCTTTAAATAAATTAACACTATAATTAAAAACAAAATAAAACTAACTAAACTAAAAACTAAATATAATTAATAAATGGTTCCCCCCGCGGCATGGACCCAAAGATACTGGCAGCATTACCTCGTTGTATAGCAATGCTGATACGTTGAGCGAGGAAGCTGCCAGCTCTATTTCTTATCTCTAAAAAGCGACCTCAACAACAAACTACAACAACAAACAAACAACTTTTGATGTTTCAAGCTAAACAACTAACAGTAATGATAAAAAAATTTGGTCAACTATTTATACAGACGAAATAGAAAGAAAAAGAGCTGACGTTGAAAAGTTTCATTAAACATACGCAGAATCTACACAGCTTCAACCACAGCTGATAGATAATAAACCAGATATAAAGTCCTCGGATACAATCGACAATTTACTTAGCCATGTGCTCTAGGAACAATAAGGAAACTGAGCTCTTACGCTTCTCTTGACTGAGACAACGTAAAATGTTCCCGAAAGTAATGTAGAAGCTACGAGTCGTCAAAGGGTCGCCGTGTCGCGCCTTGCGGCATTCCTGTGCCGCATACCGCTCTATTTATACCGGCTGTGGCGCTGTCAGCATTCCCCAACACTACATCATGCTCGCATTCCGAATGGGATAGACTGCACAAGGACTTCTGGGGCATTAGATTGAGTTACAAAACAAAAGGAACAGCCGTTATAACCGGGCGATAATAATGAAGGGATAATTTTAACAGTTGATAGCGAAAGATCGTCAGTTTATGAGATTTGTTTCAGAAGCGATTGTTGCTTGAATCACATGTGAAGTTTACGGTGGAGGATAATATCATGAGAAAACTTGGGAGTAAATGCCATGATGCGTGTGTGAAGTTCGCATTCCGCACTAGGCTCGCGTGGAAACTGTTATTGTTAGTTTACCTAAGTAATTAGTTAATACTTTTAATGAAAAACTCGCAATGCACAAATGTCGACTTTTTCACGGGCTACATTATTGCCCTCCATCTTGCTATATAGTACAACTATATCACCACTTAAAAAAAATCTTGGTATAATTGGCAAAGCAAATTAATAAAAAAAATATATAATTAAAAACACCCTTAGCCCTCAACTTGCTATAGGTATAACAGGAACTACGGCCCAAGCTCTCCCATTCTGAGAAGACGCCTGTGCCATGCAGTGGGACGTATACAAGCCGAGATGATGTTCTAGAAGGGATTTGTTTACGTCATTTATCATTATGCAGAAGTCCAAGAAGCTTTAAAAATAAACAAAAGAACATAACGGATTCGTTCATGAATTAACGGGTGAACAAAGGAAACTATGATTCATGTTCTAAATTTGGACTCTGCTATTCGATTGAATGCATACGATCATTTAAGCGTCTGTAATGCTTTTATAAGTGTTGTAATTGGCGGACACGTGCACGAGCACAAACGTACTCGTAGATTTAAGGTTGTGAAAATACGGATCTGCGTGTTATCCCGAATTATGAAAATTACACTATACACCGTGTTATTTCCGTTTTATTCGAATACTACACGTTGCTCGGTACAGGCTGATAACACCTAATTTTGTTGAAATTGATGTCATTTAAACAGTTTTTTAAGAAAAACTGCTTGTTCTAGCACATCAAAAAAATTATATGTTAATATTCATCATATTTCAAAGACCGTGGACAGACTCGATACATAATTGGACGAAATCGGCTCGATAGAAAATAATTGCAAAGATAGGTCTTAAAATCATCATTAAACGGTTCTATGTCTTTATTTTTTTGGCGTATGCGTCTGCAATTAAAAACATGAAGTGAACATATTCATACCTAAACCGCTAACGAGTCATATTTCACAAATAATCCACAGTTTTTTTTTAATTAAATATTTGCCCGATAAATTTCAATATACCCGGCTGCCCAGTAATAGCGGCATCTCGTTTACTCCGATACAAATAGACAGTGTGCGCCGACGTTAGTGTTGACAGCGTCTTAACGTTATTAAAGAGATGGTGAAAGCGTCAGAAGCAGTGGCGTAGCTAGTTAACCAAAGGCTTTGGGGCAAAAAATAAACTAGGGCCCCAACCCGTGTTTGTTTACATGATAAGACAAGTAAGGATGAATGCACTTTAAATTCACTAGACTCGAGCGCTTGTAAATTCACTAGTAGCGTTTTATAGCCGCGTTTCTCATACCCCCCTGGGTTTCTCGGGGCCCCCTGAGCTTGGAGGCCCCGGTGCACTGCCCCGCTTGCCCTACGGTAGCTACGCCACTGGTCAGAAGCGTTAGACAATACGGCCTCTGGTTCTTGAATGTTCTCTTAAAGTTAAACAAAATCGAGAAATACAAGGTGTAGGTATAATAACGGGTCATTCATACACATGTTTTTCTTTCGTGTCTCGCCTGTAGACATGTCAAAAGTTAAGAGTCCATAGTCAATATTTTTTAGTCAAATCTACATCGGCGTGTTGGCCCACCTTTGCAACTTTTGGCCCATTTAAATAAATCTTAAGTTTGCAGACTCGGGGTGAAAGAGACATCTTATGTGTCATACTCTGTGTATGTACCATAAGTCTTCCATAAGAGCTCTCTAATGTGAAACGCACGCGCAAATCATTTGCGATTGCGAGGTAAATCTCAGCCGCTCACAAATAGACATGCAGAAATGCGCAGTTCAAATATAAACGCGTTTCGCACCTGCAATCCGCAGACTTCGGGTTCACACTAACCATTGAGCTGTTCTGTCGCGAACTATCTCGTGTTATGAAACCTCTTTGGATACGGTTGGAAGGGACCCTGGCGTGGTAGCCCTGCTGCGCTGGCCGCCGCCCAAAATGACACCGGGCCGAGGAATGTGCTGTTTATATCGACTTCGGCCGGTTATTCTGAAGTGTAATAACACGTTGAAATGTTAATGGTGATGTCGAAATAAGAGGACGCGCTTTGTTACGCGCCTTGTTTGAACTGGGTTTGGTTGCGACGCCGGCAAATTCCACTAATATAAAATATAATAAATGTAAATATCACGGGACAATTCACAACAATTGACCTAGTCCCAAAGTAAGCTAGGCAAGCTTGTATTATGGGTATGTCTAGGCATCGGATAAATATACTTATATAGATAGATACATACTTAAATACTTTACTAAACACCCAAGACCCTAGAACAAACATTCGTATTTTTCATACAACTATCTGCCCCGACACGGGAATCGAACCCGGGACCTCAAGCTTCATAGTCAGGTTCTCTAACCACTAGGCCATCTGGTCGTCTAAATACTTATTATAAACTTGAAAGTTTGTATTAATGGACGGATGGATGGATATATAAATGGATGTGTGGATGTTTGTTACTCATCATCCCAGCTTATATTCGTCCCACTGCAAGGCTTAGGCTTTCTCTCAGAATGAGAGTTTTAGTTCCCACGCGGGTCCATTGTGGATTGGGAACTTAACACACACCATTGAATTTCTTCTCAGGGGTACGCAGGTTTCCTCACGATGTTTTCCTTCACCGTAAAGCTTATGGTAATTAGCACATATATTCCGTTAAACGTACGAGCCCGGACTCGAACCCACGACCCTCTGCTTGAGAGACCATAGGTCAAACTCTTCTACTCGGTTTGTTACTCTTTTACGGTAAAAACTATTAGAGATACATTTAATCCCGGAAAATTGGAATAGTTCCCGCGGGATAACAATTGTAGGTGTTTTATATTACTGTGTTTGAGGGTAGATAAAATATATAATAAAGCCAGTCTATGCACAACCCTTGTGTTTCACTCACGCGCCCCGGTCCCATACTCTGACAACGATAAACAAATTCTTCGCGGGCAACAGGTAAGTATTATTAATTAGCTGTAGACGAAATATCTTCACGAGAAACATTAACAATCTTAGAGCGTGCACAGACAGAGAGCGGTCCGGAGGTCCGAGTTCTGCGTTCAGAGTTCTGCGTTTTGACCGCTCGAGGGTTCCAACGAACACAAGAGGCGGTCAAATTCTTGCGTTCCATGTTTTTATATGTGCAACTTGTCGCTAGAAAGTTCATATTTCGAAGAAGAAGCATAGATTTTGTGGAGCCTAGAATCTTCTAAAAAGGTAGAAAATATTGAGTGCACCTAATTATCACAACACGAAAAGAATCCCTTGACGCGGCCATTTCAAGCCAAGTTTCTGCTTTTTTGCCACGATTTTTGTAGTTTAAATGACTTAAATCATATAATAATCTCCTTTTTCTAACCAATTTGATCAGTTTTTCTGTATTTGTAACTTCAGACATCGCGGTGAACGCGGCGTTCTCTGTCTCGGCGGCAAAAAAACTCTTAAAACGCGGCAGTCCGCTTTGACCGCCGCGGTCTGACCGCCTGCTGTGTGCGTTATCGTAAGGGACTCAGTATATTCGAAAGAACGCAGAACTCCAAACGCGAAACTCAGAACTCCAGACCGCTCTCTGTCTGCGCGCGCTCTTAGAATTTGGCCCGAAAAAAGGGTACTAACATTCCGAGACTATAGATTTAGGGCAGACCATACAGTCAAGGAATTTAATTTCCAACCCACATAAGTTTGAATATCACACAGCAAACTGTCACCATAAGAGCTAGCTACAATGTTGCTTTGACGTGTTGCAGTTGACATTTCAACCTCAATGCATTGCGAATGTTTAACAACATTTTTACGTGGCCAGACTCGTCGTCACACCAGGATCACACAATTACTATACGGGGGAGCCCTGCCGCAGGCAGTGCTATATTTCTAGCCTATTTGCCCTTCGGGCGTCTGTAGATACCTAACGAACCTAACCTATCTACTTTTGCGGAATAAAATGATTTCTGACGAATTTCCAACGAACGCGAAAGGATAAGTCTCTATAGTGGTGTGACAACCTGGTGCGACCACGAGTCCGCCCCTACTTTTACACGACTACGGCAAAGCCAAAAGGAAGTATAATGATTTTAGCAGTCTATGTATGTTTGTATTTATTTGTGTTCCACCGTAGCGTCGAAACTACTCATCCGATTTTAATAAATAAGGTATCAAACGATTCGTTATTTTTGCGTTGACTCTATCTACCCCAACGTTCTTGAACAGCGCTTTCTACTTTTGTCTAGAGTTAAATTACTGACACAGGGGAACGCATTGTTGTTTTCCTTCACGGTAGAGCTCGTGGTGAATTTCAAACGCAATTTCGCACATGAATTCTGCAAAACTCAGAGCCGCGTACTGCCAGCCTATGTAACGCGTATGGCCAGTCAAACACGTCAGTTAAACACGTCGATTGATTGATGAAATCAGGTTATCTTCTGCGCGTTGACGCAGCACTTCCCGCAAACACCTGCTTACAACTAATTACCGTTCGCGGAACTCTGCTAGGTCTCAGCCGTCAGCCTGAGTGATCGCTTGCTTGTATAAAACACACATTCTTTGCTAATATTAACGTTAGTCTGCGCGCATAAATCTGGAATTTTATTATCATACTCATGTTGTTTTTCTGTGGCCATAATTATGAGTTGGATAGTTATTGGTACGAGCGTATTTACATTGATTTGTTATTTATCGCAACAGGTACGACGTATACTCGATTAAGCGGTTGATTTGCAAACTTAAGATAAAATTCGTACAATGTACTTATACCAATTGACCCATAGTAGTCTAAAAGTATCTAACCAGCATAGGATAAACATAGAATAGTTATTAAATACCCAAGACTTACCAATTAAGAAACAAAACTTTTGTCGTTGATAACGTGTACAATTGTGATAATGATAATATAATGACTTGGAGAGCTCCGGCAGTTTGGCAATTTAAGACGAACAATACATCAAATCAATTCTGTATAATTTTCTTCCTTAGGACTGTTCCGACCGAGGATTGCATCCGGGACCTGTAGCTTTGTATATAGTCAAGCTTTAAGACTTAAAGGTTTATCGTTACTAATTAAGTAACATTTCATAGTTAGGTATATAACCTGACCTAATAATGGTTCATTGACTTTCGAAAAATTGACTGAAAGAACAGTTGTGATAAGTGATAATAAATTGTAATTAATGAATGTAATTATATTAATTAGACTTCTGGCTATTACTGCCCACTATTACAGAGGATCTAACAACATCTTGCTCTACATTCCTGCAATGCCTGACAAAATTTATTAAAATCATCATTCATACTCTATTTTTTAGTAAACAAATAGTTTTCGATGTCGGAACCCCGCATACCGACCCACTTACAGCGATGTCACAATTCGGCTGGTGCCCTGGATGCCAGGCATACCCGAAGGCCACGGGACGGCACATCGAGATGTCACGGATCATACGACATCGGTCATGTCGGCCACAAGGGAATACTCTGGCGCCAATGCTGTTTTATTCACTTAGGACAGGCACGAACTGGAGCTACTTAGGCGAAAGACTGCTACCAATATCATGACATTTGTTTTGTCCGTCTACCTCTGTTGTATCTGTTGCCATTTGTCTAGAACAGATCATTCCGTAGTCGATAAAGGGCTCCTGTTATGAGGTGTACAATTAAGAGTCTGTGTATTTTTTATTATTATTTAGAGTTTTAGACGATCGGATGGCGCAGTGGTTAGAAAATCTGACTACGAAGGTCCCGGGTACTGTACGCCATCTGTACGCTAAATTTCAACCAAATTCGTCCAACCATTATTAGGTGATATTCTATCGCATCGTATTATATATGAGATCGAAAATATATTGCACATTGTATAATATTAACTTTGATCTAAGTAAGTTTAAATAGGATAATTGTGATGCAGAATGTACATCTAGATGTCGGTGGTTTCTGTTTCGCGGTTAGCGGTAATGCTATTGTGATGCGAACTATAGTTTGTTCACGGAGTGTGCGTTTGCATAATAGTGGTTGAGGTATTGTATGCAAGGTATAGTACTCGAATGAGTTATATTAGTTGTACAAATTTAAGTAAATTTGAGTTATAAAGGAGTATACATACGAGAGACATGATACGGAACTGAGCCGTGGTCACAATGTTGAGAAGCTCAAAGTCACTCAAAAAGCGATGGAGCGAGCTATGCTCGGAGTTTTCATACTTAGTCGAATCAGAAATGCGACTTACAGGAGATCTAAAGTTGCTGACATAGCTCGAAGAACCGCCAGACTTAAAAGTCTAAATCCCTGTCTACTGAAGAGGAGGAAATGTGGAATTCTATTGGTGGATGTTCATCTGGCACACCGTTCCACCTGCCTCACTCCGTTCCAGTCAGCCTTATGCTTCACGTGAGCAAAACCGAGGGTAAAGGCTTGTCAATTTGTAAAAAAATACACAAACGAGTTCAAAACCTACTTTTTTCATGATCTATCCGAACCAGCTGCATCGTTAACCAAATAAACCTAATAATTGTTGGATCATTTGAATTAAAATCTGGTAGCAATATAAATACCGTGTCACGATCGAAATTAAGATTCCACTACCCTGTTCAGTATCGCTATGACCTTAATTCGACTTGAGTGTGTAAACAGGACGGCGAAGGTCGGAGTTAGGGGGCTTACACACTAGATCAGTGTGTCTGAACTTTTTTCTGCAAACCTCCCCAAAATTATACTGTCAAGCCTTCTCTCACGATTTAAGTAAAAATAAGTGACGACGCTGCATTAGGAACTGTCATCTCATCATTCTCCCAGCCTTTACACGTCACACTACAGGTAAACAGGGCTCCTCTTAGAATGAAAGGCACAAGACCTAGTTCCCACGCGGGCTCTTGCGGATTGGGAACTTCACACAAACCATTGAATTTTTTGGCAGGTGTGCGTAGGTTTCCTCATAAAGCTCGTGGTAAATTTCAAATGTGATTTCGCACATAAATTCCGAAAACACAGTGGTGCGGGCTCGGGCTTGAACCCACGATCCTCTGCTTGAGAGGACATAGGTCAACACACTCAAAATCAAATTCAAATTAAAAAAAATAATCAAAACGTTTATTCTGCAAGTAGGCCGCAAAGGGCTCTTTTACATGTCATTTTTTTTAAACTACCAGCTATTTTTTTTTAAATTACTTATGCAGTCAAACTGTCGTTCATAGGGATCCGTCATATTTCAATATTGCATAATTTTTTAAGTCGTATCGTATTTGTGCTGAATTTTTTCTCGCATAATTTGATGTTGCCGAATTTTATCACGCATAAACTAATTTTAGCCGAACTGGTTTTACGTATATTTTGTGAATTCGAAAAGTTAAAACAACTCTAACCTTTTTTTTTTTTGTTCACGGAGTGGAAACACGTTACGTGTACCCCCGGGCCCGGGAGGCCCGGTTTAGGTTGTGTGGGGCTCTCTCTTCCAACCCCTTCTCCTAGTGAGAAGAAGTGGGAGAGCATACCCACTAAAACCACTCCAACGCTGACCCTCTTGCCGAGGTTGGTAGGCGCCGTGGAATCCCAAGGATTTCACCAAAACGACGCCTCCCGGCCGCCCCTGCTTACGCCGAGGCTACCCGCGCCAAGGGGGGGAGGAGTTGCAGCGTTTCAACCCCTCCCCCAGACATATAGGACCGTGCAATGCGGACAAAGGATCCCCGTCCCTCGCCCGCTGGTCCTACTGGGGGTATGACGGGCGGCAAATCGCCTACGCCTTACCCCCCTCCGTCTGCGCCGGAACAGGGGCGCGCGGGCATCGTCCTCGCTCTACCGTTCCGCGGCCTCCTTTTGCAAGATTACTGTCTCGCAAAAGGAGGCGACCGCCTGCCAGGCCACCTCGCTCTCCAGCATGGCTGACACGACGCTGGAAAGTGAGAGATCGCTTCTCCCTATTTCGGCCACTAGCGCCTGGCGCTCTGGAGCCCAACCACTGCACACCTCAATGGTGCCACGTCGCCGAGGACTCCCTTCCAATGCGGTGCAGATAATGACCGAAACAACCGTGTCCGGTCATTATCTGCACCATTCGAAACGTAAGGGGACCGAACCCCCTCTCGATCCACTGGTCGAGCGACGGGAGGAGTGCGGCTATGGTGCGCGTTCCATAGCGGCAATCAAACAACTCTAACCTAACCTAAACCTATTTATTATGCATAGTGAAATTCTGCCATGTCATCTACGTCTTCCGGCTGATGATTATGATGATGATGATCGTCCAGTGTAGTGTGCACGGTCCTTGTCCTCGCAGTAGGATTTATGCGCACGAGTCAGCCAATTGCTCTCGTTGCTTTCGGATACTTTTCATCACGTGAAAGGAATGCACATAAAAAGTTTTATGCTTGTGGTTCTGTATACACGTGTTAGCGGTGAGATGTTACTAATGCTGCTTGTTAGACTTTTGTAACGGTCTAGGATTTAAGACTTTATTTTATTGCATAGCCATGGCGGCCTGGTGGTTTGACTTATGACGACTCTGGATTCTACGGAATTCATGTGCGAAATCACATTTAAAATTTACCATCAGCTTTGAAATTTCGTTGAATCATTCACTATTCACCATTGTGTCTGTGTGATGTTCCCAGCCCGCGCTGGACCCGCGTGGGTTTTTTGTAGTGGTACAGCCATGTTGTAGCTAGCAGCTGCATCACGAATGGGCCTGCTCGTCCGCGGCAGCAGGTAGGGTCCTCATAAATAAGTGATCATTTCTGTACATTGTCACTTTAGTGTCATGTTTGAAAAGCTATACGAAATTATGTAACGGCTGAAAGTGACTCACTTATTTACGACGTTGACTGTACCACCCTCTCATTGAACGCCTGCGTGAAGCAGCAGTACTCCTGCTGCGTTTCGTACGGTCAGAGAGAGTGTCGGGGGCCAATGCCTCTCCCCCTCCCATAATCCCTCTGCTTTTTTATATTCCGGCTACAGATCAGTGACTCTCTTTGAGTTTTTGATATTTATGTTATGGGCGGTGGTGATCATTTCAGTTCAGGGCACATTGCTCGTAGAACTGACGGCCGATGGGGCCGAAAGGTTCTCGAGTGGCGTCCGCGGAACAGAAGACGCAGTGTAGGTAGGTCTCCAACAAGATGGAGCGACGACCTGGTTAAGGTAGCGGCAATAAATAATGGTTAAGGTAGATGCGGCCGATCTGTTTGGCGAGCCTTTGGGGAGGCCTATGTTCAGCAGTGAGTCTTTCGGCTGAAATGATGATGATGATGATGATGATGAATTTCTGTAACTGCCAAAGAACAAATAAAAAGTAAAATTATTTTTTAATAGTGCTCTCTCGAAAATAAGTTCATTTTGATTCGTGGCCCTTTCGTTTTAAAGCAGACGTAGCACCCTTGTGTGAGTGATTGCGAAATAGCAAGGCTAGAAGTAAATATTTAGACTCTCCTCTTTTAGAGGATTGTTTAAATCATCTTTAATCCTAATATTTAGTTCCTCAGCCACCATGAATCAACAGTTACAGATGTAGAGGCAGGTTGCGAGCTCCACGTCAGAGAGTAAACAGCCCGCGCCCGCGCAGCCGCATTTAGCGAATCAAAGGGTAAATTCCTGCATTTCAGGCGCCACGCTTCGTAAACAGTGTATTTACGAATAAACGGCTTGTTGCGTGTGTCGTGTTTGTTTACGAATTCCTCGGTGAACTTTCGACTCGTATGTTTTTCGTCAGGCTGTTTACGAATTTTTTCAGTGATAATGATAACAAAGCGGACAAGTGCGAGTCAATCAAACAAGAAACACAAGCATGTGTTGAAATAGGCTACAATAAATAATAATAATATTTTTATTCGACATCGTAAAAGGAACACAGTTTTGTTAGTAAATCTTAGCCTAAATGTTAGCAGAGATTTTGTTCTCTGAGCGACAAAGTTCACATCAAACGGCAATCGTATCTATTTGAAATCATCTTTAGGATGCCATTACCACTGCCATGCGCCTGTCCATTAATGAGGCAGATTTTAAATAAATAATCTCCGACACAAAAAATCTCTTATAAACAAATAACTTTAATTAAAAAAAATCTATAAATATTTTTAAGATGAGCGTCGCCGTGTCGGCAGAACGTTAAGTGAAGACGTATTATTAGTTATATCTAAAATAATCAAGATAATCTAGGTAGGTAACGAACTAATTATAACAATATCTTTTTACCCAGAATTCTTGAATATTTCTAGTTACAGCAATAATTTAGTCATTAGCAGCGAACTAAATTACGCAATCGCCCGAGCGCGTGCGAGTGCGCATGTACCGATGACAGACAACACATGGTTCTTGTTCGTAATCATATTCACAGACTGTTATGTCATACTTTGGGTGGAAGTTGCGCAAAACAGCTGCGAAACAGCCTGTGATTTGATTGCGGAAATAAAATGGTTTCAGAATAAAAAAATACTATTTACCTTTAATAGGCTCTTGTTCTTTTATAGGCAGCGTTCGGGAAGCTTCGCAAGATCTTGTCATCCAATATACCGCAATGTCTCAGGACAAAAGTCTTTGACCAGTGTGTGTTGCCAGTGATGACTTGTGGCACTGAGACGTGGCTCTAATGATGGACCTCATAAGAATGCTTAAGGTTACTCAAAGGGCGATGGAAAGGGCCACGCTCGTAGTTTGCCTGTGGGATCACATTAGAAATGATGAAATCCGCGCAAGAACTGAAGTCACCGACAGCTCGTAGAACTGACAGCCGATGGAGCCTTAGGGTGAGGCCACACGAGCGTAATTTTGTGAGTTGTGAGCGACAGAGTTTCGGTTGCGCCATACATTGTGTCACGTGATGGCCCGCACAATGTATGGCGCGAACTGAAATTCTGCCGCTCATGACTCACAAAATTACGCTCGTGTGGCCTCACCCTAAAGATTCTCGAATGACGTCCACGGATCTGAAGATGCAATGCAGGTAAGCATCCAACAAGATAGAGCGACGACCTGGTTAAGGTTGCGGGAACGCGTTGGATGCGGATGGTGTAGGACCGGTCTGTATGGTGAACCTTGAGCGAGGCCTATGTTCAACAGGTGAACGTCTTTCAGCTGAAATGAAGATAATGATGATGATGTGCAATGTCCGAATTACTACCACACTCTTACCCAAAAAAAATCCCGTGGAATTTCTCAAAAATTTCATCGTAGTCTTCCCTCAACGTTGCATAAAACACATCCGTGTCACATGTTTCTAAAACTACCTATGTAGCTATTGAAATTTCGAGATATTATCACGACGTCAGGATAAAAGCCTATATGTTACTCCAGACGTCCAGTTGTATAGGTACCAAATTTTATCCAAATTCGTCCGGCCGTTTTAGTGAAGTAGTAATACAGGGTTATTTGTAATTCACTAGCGTCCTTTTAACCCTAAACTTCTACCACTTAAACAAATGTTTTTTGTTTTACGGCTTTTGTCATAACTTAATATTTTTGGTGTAATAACGTTTTGAAAATTTGTGATTTCCTCTTATTTTTACGATACTCTGTGTATTTGTATGGGAAAAAAGTGCTTCATTTTAAAAAGTCGTAAAACAAAAAACATTTGTTTGAGTGATAGGAATTCAGGGTTAAGAGGATGTCAGTGAATTAAAAATAACCCTGTATAAATACACGCACACGTATATTTTAGAAAAGCAGGTTTTACGAGCTTAGACCGCATTTTTTTTCAACTATTCTTACGTACGACACTATTTTCCGTGCATAACTTTTTGTCAACTTTTTATTCCGAAGGCCGATGGTAACGACGAGAAGATTCTTTTACAGCACTCTCATGTCGAATATCTAGTCCGGACATAATTTACAGTCATTTTATACAAACGCAGTTATAAATACGGCGAAGGATAACCGCTGCTAGTTAACCCATTTCTTGCCGTACTGTTTTATTAGGGTTTTTGTCATCGTTAGTAGAAGTCGTCTGCGCATTTCTAGGTAATTTATAAACCGTATGTCGGCCTAGAATTTGAAATAAATGTCTTACAATATGCCGCGAAATTGTTTTTTATATCAACATGACGTATTGATTGACCCAATTCCTTATAAACAAGTTGAAAAATATACAGCCCTGATTCAGTTTTGCAGTGAATAAATAGAATTAAGAGCGCTCTTATATAAAATTGAATTGGGAATTGTAGGCGATAAGAAGTTGTTGAGATAATCCCTTGAGTTTTGGCGAAAGAGTAGTGACAGGAGGAGAACGTAAATAGTTTGGTGGAAATGAGTCAATTGTGTGAATGAAACAACAATGAACATTTTACGGTGTCGTTTTTACAAATTGCAAATAGCTTTTGCGCGCGAT
Organism: Archips xylosteana; assembly: GCA_947563465.1. Taxonomy (NCBI): domain Eukaryota; kingdom Metazoa; phylum Arthropoda; class Insecta; order Lepidoptera; family Tortricidae; genus Archips; species Archips xylosteana. The sequence continues at coordinate 2,099,417 of OX387346.1, forward strand.
TTTGTCTGCGTAGATATAAAATTTATGGATAACTCTCGTTGTCTATCCCGTGGGAAATTCCGAGAAACCTTAAAGATGATCTGCCAAGTCTCAAGTCTCCAGAACAGTTTCGGTTACAAAGATGAGGCTAGTAGGTATACCTACTTTGAATTGTATTAATCCGAGGTATATCCCGTTTTTTCCTTACCCTCTGGAAAGAACCCTCTATAAAGTGTTAGAAGTTTATAAAACAAAGTTGAATGAAATGGTTTGAGCCTTTAATCTTTTTTATTTGGTTCGATTTTTTTTATTGAGTTTTATTTAATTATATAAAGAATAAATGTCCCTTTTTTAGTTAAATACATTTTAGTATTTTTTTTATGCAGCTTAACACAAACATACGGATAAATACAAAATTTACATGGAAATTTGAGGCTTTGTTTAAGTGAGTCGTGGGTTCAAATCCCGGCTTGCACCTCTGAGTTTTTCGGAATTTATGTGCGAAATTACATTTGTAATTTATCACGAGCTTTCCGGTGAAGGAAAACATCGTGAGGAAACCTGCATACACCTGCGGAGAAATTCAATGGTGTGTGTGAAGTTCCCAATCTGCACTGGGCCCGCGTGGGAACTACGGCCCAAGCCAGATCTGAGAGGAGGCCTGTGCCCTGCAGTGGGACGTATATAGGCTGGGATGATGATGATGATGAAGGGTGACTCGGTCTATAGTGGTGTGACTATAGATAAGTAAAATTAACCATAGTCACACCAGTGTAGCAAATTCAGTATAATAATGGATTTAGGATGCTGTTGGGGCTGCCCCGCTTCTGCAGCGCGTCTCTAATGTTCGCCGAGGCACAAACAGATGGATTTGATGCCATTCTACGTAAGAGAGTCGCGTCGCTAGTGCCTAGGATTAGGGATGTCACGAATATTCGCATTCGCATAATGCGAATATTCGCATCATTTTTAACATTCGCATCGACATTCGCATTCGCATCAAATGATGCGAATGTTTTGCGAATGCGAATGTGTGCAGGTCGCGTCTTGGCTCGCTCGCGCGGCGCGCGACGGTTACTTGTCGTCGGCTCGCGCATGCGAAACATTACAATGTTGATTTTGTAACAATAATTTTTTTTAGTTAGATTTCATTAAAAAATACTTTTTGTATTCAATTACAATGTTGATTTTGTAACAATAACTTTTTTATGTTTGATTTCATTTAAAATTACTATTTATCTGTGGTATTTCAATTTTTTTTCCAAACATTCGCATTCGCATTCGCATTCGAACATTCGGATCCTGGACATTCGCATTCGCATTCGCGAATGTGTAAATTTTGACATTCGTGACATCCCTACTTAGGATGCGGAATAGCTCCAACGCCATTTTGACTGTGTTTGCTTGCAAACCTGATTCCCCCATGTTCTCCCATGTTAATAATTTAATGTTAGTGAATCGGCAAACTTGTATGAAGTAAGTAAATTATTCTAATTGTATTCATTATTTATAATGTGTAAATTCTTACTAACATTAGCACGTAAGTTGATTTTGTATTTACTAACTAACGGATCTACGTTATCTGCAATAAATTATTATTATTATTAAATTCGTGTGACTACGGATAGGTCATGGATGAAAAAGGGGGTAAAACTATAAACGTTGCCCTTTTAATGTCTGCCACAGGTAAATCGTTCCCGAATGACAAAGCGGCAGCATTAATCACCGGAGCGGCGCGGGCGCAGCTGGCGCGCCGCCAGCCGGAGCGGTACCGGACCGCGAGTATTTATAGGGCCTTGGAGAGGGTTCCGGCATACAAGGGCTTTTCGACGTACCTACTTCAGAAAAGGAGAACCTTAATTGACTTTTAACAGACTTCGAAACAAGCAAAACAAAGTAAATTGAAAATTAAAAACCTTCAACGCAATTAAATCTGAGATCCCTTCCGCAGCAAACAAAGGAGCTGATAACTTTGAAACGGCTGAAACATGTCTAAGAACCATCGCCAGGAAACCTGCTTTCAAAAAAAACCGCATCCAAATCGGTTCACCTATTTAAGAGTTATGATGCCACAGACAGAAACATAGACAGACACACACACACACACACACACACACACACACACACACACACACACACACACACACACACACACACACACATAGCGGTCAACTTATATCATACTTAGGTGCCATGAGAAAGACAGTCCCGGCTCGCACATCTTGAGTTTCTCGGAATTTATGTGCGAAATTACATTTTAAATATAACATGAGCTTTACGGTGAAGGAAAAATCGTGAAAAAACCTGCATACACCAGTGAAGAAATTAAATTTTTTAATGTGTGTGAGGCGCTTTGTTGGAAATACGACACAAGCCCTCTCATTCTGAGACGAAGCCTGTGCTCTGCATCGGGACTTATATAGGCCAAGATGATGAAGAGAGTCTAGGTAGTTAAGTAGTAATGGCACGAACATAGCGACAACTTCTACTAAAAGAATAATTCAACATTCCCATGCACAATTGTTGCCACTATCAAGCACTAGCTGTTGCCCGCGACTTTGTTTGCGAAGAATTCGTTAATCGCTATCCCTCGGAAACTATGCAATTTTACAGAATAAAAACATGCCCTTCCCGGGTCTCAAACTGTGGAACTATCTCTATAATAGATTCATATTTACAATGCTACATACATTATGGATTTTACATGAAAAATAGGCCAGCTTCTCGGAAAATAACGATTTAATTTGATTTATATTTAGGTATACCGTTTTACGTGGGAGTTTAGTATGATTAGGTTATCACGGCTGGGCAACGTAAATTTTCCACAGAACGTCACAATACTAAGTTTGAAATTTGAAACAATAGTAGATTGATAAACAAGGGTCGTAATTGATCATTTACACTCGAGTTGAACACTCTATTTTTCATCACAAATGCGAGGAAATAAAGAAAAACCGTTATGTTAAGAATGTATACGCAATTTGTAACAGAGCGGAAGAAAATTTATCGCGCCAAACTGTCTTTTGTTTTTTTTTTAATGGCCTCGCGCTCTTTGACTTTGGCACATTCAGCCAGCACTGGCCAGCAGCATTATGCCAGCATGGAGGTTTGGAGGTAAGGTATTACGCATTACAATCTCCTTGTTTACCAGTTCGTGAATACAAAGGAGCACCATTCGATTTTTAAATTTACTTACATCCCTATTGATGTAAATCGAATTTACAACACGGATTTCAAGTTAAATGCAACCTACTTTCAGAGCATGATGAAACCCGAATTAGCCCCCCAATCCTTCCCCCTGGTCTCTTTAAACTACCGCATGTTTCCTTTCAAGCGGTACATTACAAACGTGGTATCTCGAGTTACTTCAAACGTAGTGAATGTAACCACCGAAACATCAAAAACGCGTTGAAGATAGGTGTGAAGACTTGGACTGCTCTCAAAGCTCTAAATATATACCTACGTGAAGGTGCACTGCTCTATATCAGCGCATGACTCATGTTGCAAAACCCTGAAATGCATTCTAACGGCATCGTTACGACGGAAATACTTTGTCAACTGCCATTTGAGACCATATTTAATTTGAACGAAGGTTGAGAATGCAAGCAAGTGGAAAATTAAGTTATTAAACTCAAGGAGGTTATTTTCAGTGGTGTGCACGATGGTTTTTAACTCGGTGGCGATCACGTTTATGTCGCAATTACGTGAAAAAAACGTCTATTATTTTTTAAATAACGATTATCAGTTTTTGATTAAAATCATTGTCACCCTACACATGCTTTTAGGTTCTATGAGCCTAAAACCTCTTTGAAAAGTCACTTTCTTAAACAAAATTTGACGTGAGAGTGAGACCTGTCAAATTCTCCGCCAAAGCGATGACATTTTAGCTTTCGTGTTGTCTTTTGTTTTGTAAAAATATTGATGATCTGTCTTGTGTTGTTGTAAATAAATGTATTTTCTTTCTTTTTTATTTCTTTCAATCTACCTAACTTCAACAGATGTAGGATGACCACGCATTCGGAAGGTGGAGAAAGTTATAATAACAACAAAGTTTTTTAAAATTAAATAGAGACTTAATTGCTTGGGACCTCATCTATTAAATTCCATTAAATTGATTACCAATTAAAAATCATCGTGAAACCACTTGAGATGGTGTGTAGATTGGACCCAGCGCTTCCAGCAGCATCCAATTAGAATCCCGTACTAGCATGATTTCTGGGTCTAATTCCCGTAAAGTAATATTACTTTTATCTCGATGTTTTAGCTGTACTGTGACAGCCGTGGCCTCGAGTATACGAGAAAACGGCTCTGCGGTTGTTGTGATGAGTAAAAAAAGCGAGTCAAGAATGAGAAGAGGAGTTGAATTAATTCAACCACCTTAAAACGGCGTGGCTTTGATATCGGGGCTATTTTGGTCATTATTAAATTGTAATAAAATCGATATCATCCAAACGAGGTGTGATTTTGAAAAGTAAACGTAAAGTAGATCGATGAACATTATCGACTGGGAGTTGCTAATGGGAATAAAAATTAAGAATTTGTCGTCAATCTAATTCACCCCAGCAGCTCATAGTCAGTATGTACCGAAGTTGTATGCCGTTGAAAGGCAGAGTTAAAAAAAAACTAAGAATAGCAAGAAAACTTTACAAATAAAATGAGGTTTGTTTGTTTTATTTTCATTGTAAAGTAAATTTTTAAACATCTGTATCTTAAACTTGATACCGATGATAGGTTGCCAACAAGAAAAATAACGATTCCCTTTAGAATAACAAAGGAAACTGCGCGCCAAAGTCTTTGAAAGCTTCCGTTGTCTGGTAATTCAATCCTTGTTTTGCTTGACATTTCAATGGATACGCATTAATGACCAACGATAGATAAGGGTATATTCTCAGTAGGCAACACTGGTTACTTTTCAGCCCTAAAACAGTTGTCAGTTTTTTCAGAATCAGAATCAGAATAATTTATTGTATAACTGTGTCACATACAATTAGGTGGTAGTACATTTTATATTAAAGGTAGTTTCAACAGTTACCCGTTCCGGGCGTACAATATTGTTAGTAATATACTTAATGTAATTTGGTACCTAAAAGTTAAGCCTAATTTTAATACTTAATGGCTATTTACAATTAACTAGTTCTATAATATTCTTTTATGTTATAAAATGCTTTATCTAAAAGCCAGTTTTTGAGCCTTCGCTTTAATATATCCCCTTCCATAACCTTTAAATCAAGTGGGAGATTGTTAAAAACACTAATAGCTGTTACATAGGTACTGTACCGCTCTAACCTAGCCTAATTAATTAATATTATATATAATTATATAATCTTATATACTAACTTATATCTACCCCTTAACCTACGTAGCGGTACGTGTTACTCTACGTTTTACTCTACCGGTAATACTAACTCAACCTAAACTTATTATTTACGGCACCTTATTTAACTAACCTATATTAAAAAACAACACCCTTAATATTTCTTAAAATCCTGGACAAGTTATGGATAATTAATCTGACAAGTAATATAAATTTGGCCACGTGATCGTCTAGTACCCTACGTTGGCATAGTAAACCAACTTCGTTTAGCAGAAATAAGGAATGCCTATCAATCAACCTTTAACTCTAACGACCTAAACCTAAGTACTATCTTAAATAAAATGGAATAAAATAGTTATAAAACTTCGAACAGGAATGACTTATTATTTAGTGTCTAGTAAACACTATCGGTGGAAACTATGAACAAAATGAGTATTAGTTGGTAAAATAGCAATTATATTATGTGTTAAAGCTGGGGCCCCGTCCTCCGCCCCGGAGATAATCTCCCTGGCTATTTACCAGCAGCTGTGTCTCACGTACCATAGACCCTATGAGACTCCAACACAAAGACAGTAGAATTTACTTGTCATCAGTCGGTAAGTTCGGTATTAGTATATCAAAGGGAAAAGAGGGAACAAGAAATCAGGTTTTATAGTGTTACTAGATTTCTATTGGCCCTAAGCTGACCTTTCATATAGGTACAGGTGGTAAACTACTTTAATCTTTAATTATAATTTGGGTGTTTCTTTGTACGTTCTGTTACTTATAAAATGTTTAAATCAATCCCTGATTTCTAATTTAATGGGACCTAAATAATACAAAATATTTACACCCAATAAAAGTCAAAATGAAACGTCAAGGAGTAATAAAATAACAATAATCTCTTATGATAGGTATTTCAATAGCACTAGTACTAATGTCAGTCAATGATTCAGTAATCTGTCAATAGCTGAGACACTGATATTGGAAATAAAGTAAAATCCAACCCAGAAACAAAACAATTTCTATTAAATAAATGCAGTTTTAGTTAATCCTCCCATTGTTAGGTAAAGACACCTACGGATCGCTTTTGTCGTCTCCTAATTTAATTATCTGGGAATTAATTAGTACACATTTGCTATTAATAATCAATCTCAGCGAATGACAGTTTCCGAATCTTAATAGGAACAATTTATGGTTTAATAGTTAGTAAAATGACCCTCCTTTAAGTGAAAATCGGGCAGTTAGATTATTTTTCTAACAATTATCAAATTAAAGTCTAGCTTTAAGTTAAAACAATAGCAAATATTTACGACGAGTAAAACCTATCAAACAGCCTATCGAATCCTAAATATCTAGCTAATCTAGACTATTCTAATACATATACCAATCTTACCTTGAGGCGAACCTCACAGTTTTCCGAAGTGCAATGGAAAACTCCTAGACTAACCTGAGGGATCGAGGCGGCAACCTCTATCTAACTAAATTACCTAACCTAGGCCACCCTAAGAATCTCACTCGCTGAAGTCAGGGATGCTTATGAGATTCAGCAGAGACATACGAGGGGGGAATATATAAATATGTAAATAGGGGACCAGCGCCACCAGTCTCACACGCACTGACCCAGCAGATACGTGAAGTCTGGGTACACGCTAGGAGGAAGTAGCTCGACTGCCAATTGCTTAAGGCAAAGGAAGTCGAACGCCAGGTCGATCCTCAACGCCTGATCCCGTCCTCTTGGACGTTAAATCTCCAAATCGTCGTTGGCACCGTTAGGATCCGGACTTGGAGACCGAGTACCTCGACTCGTAGGGTCCCTACTTTAAGCAGATAAAACCTAACAATGTAGCGTATTCTATAGTCACAAATTCAGGATTAATTATTGGCAACAGGAAAAAGGATAGACACTGGAGAGTCGCCCCGAGCTGCCTAGGTAGGATTGGTTCCAAAGAGTAGCCTCGGCAAACCAAAGGTTAAAGGTAACAGGTAAGAATAGACACCGGAGAGTCGCCCCGAGCTGCCTAGGAAGGATTGGTTCCGAAGAGTAGCCTCGGCAAACCAAAGGTTAAAAAGGGGAAAAGCAGGTGAATTTATGAGCACAGAACACTAAATAATCTACCACTGTTTTCAAAGTTACTACAGAGTTAATTGATTAATTCACAATGACTAAATAAACTGTGAGCCGGTCTCACTTAATTTACACCAAACTTCTGCTTAAAGAACCCGCGTATTCGAGCGATCGAGAACGACTGACCTCTGTCCCTATGCCTCCTGCTCTCTTCTCAAATCCCACGCTACGATTCCCGAAATCCAATCCTTCAAAGCAATTCTTGAAACCTTAAACTAACGCAATCCATCACAGTAATTATCCGAGATAGACAATAAGCCAATTGTTTGAAACGAAACAATAAAAGGCACCGCATGAGATTAGTTTACACTTACAAACGCATAAAATATGTTGATTTATTTGTATGTTAGTAACAAGGTTTTGCTGGTGACTTCGTCCGTGCTGAATTAAATAAAATCATATGAATTAATCAATTCATAGAAATATAATTATATTCATATTTAATTTATTTCATATTTAAAGTATAATTATATTTGTGAATTTGACCAATGTCAAGGCTTGACTTGGTACAGTACTCTTTTTATATATAGAACTATTTACTTTCGGTAGCTGTAAATTATACTTATATTGCGTCCGTACATTTAATTTCAGTGAATTATTTTTTGTAAAAAAATGGGATTGATTTTTAACGAATAAGCATAATTCCAATATGTAAATGCCGCATAGCATTTTGTAAGTAACATTCGTATATTTAATATTTTTTGTACATTTTTAGGGTTCCGTACCTCAAAAGGAAACAACGGAACCCTTATAGGATCACTTTGTTGTCCGTCCGTCTTGTGTCCATCCGTCCGTGTGTCCGTCCGTCCGTCTGTCTGTCAAGACCCTTTTTCTCAGGAACGCCTAGAGGTATCAAGCTGAAATTTATATCAAATACTCAAGTCTACTGTCCCTTGGAGCTGTAAAAAAATCAAACATCTAAGCCAACGCAATCAAAAGATACAGTCGTTTATGACACAAATTTCCGCATATTTTCGAAACTCGCAAGGGAATCAAAACCTACAGGGTAATTCCCGTGAACTCAGAATCTTGAAATTTGGTACAAAGCAAGGCCTTATAGCACAGATAAGGGAAAAATTGCGAAAAGCATAATTTTTTTTGTCTGTCTGTCTATATCAGTAACCAATCTACAATGATCCCACACTGCGCACATTTTGCTTAGGAGCAGGGGTCTGTTAAGACTGTATGTTCATAGATACATATAAATTTGTATGGAACCCTCGGTGCGCGAGTCCGACTCGCACTTGTTTGTTGTTGTTATGCCTTGCCTCTCTCATAATGGAGACCTCTATGCAAAAATTCAGCCTTTTAGTGTCAAGGGTTCGGACTGAGTGATGATGAGTCAGTCAGGGCTTTTCTTCTTAAATTTATAGATATATTATTGTACCAAGTGTGTACGTGTGTGTGTGTGTCTGGTAGGCTGTACTGAGCCATCGTTGAGTGACGTCACGCATACCCTGGCTCTCCCAAATAATGTGGTCGCGAAAATAACGCGTGCGCATACTCGTAGATGAAGACTGAAAAGGTTCAATCGGTTAATGCATAACGCTGAGTCAGTTAGTGGTTTGTTATGTAAATCATAAACTCGGTTCGATTTTTTAATGGCTGCAAGTTTCTTTTTGCCGTGGTAGACAGGTTAGATGGAAAATGTTGGCTCAATTTCATAGTAATTAACAGAAAGTCTTAAATTAGGTATAAAAGAGATTGCTTTTATCTACGCTAAGAATGTCAAAACATAACAGTCCAAACCTAACGAATGTGTAATGGTCAATTGAAATAATAACAGTTTTGTTTGAGACGACGAACAGCAGATAGTTTCGATGGAATGTAATGTAAGCGCAATAAAAATCTGCGCAAGAGTTTTTAGTGCTCGCGATGTCGTTTAATAAATTAAATTTTTACTGTGGTTCTTTAATTTAAATATTTCATAAATTCTTAGCGCACCAAATTCAAGAAGCTTTCGTGAGGATGTTATCAGGAAAGGAACAGAGAACAGTTTTAATTATGATTTATCTATTATCAAAGGTTATTTTTACGATAGCTGACCGAGCCAGGTAATTAAGAAAACAAAATACGCTCTCGATTTCACATTAGTCAAATCCAAGTAAGATTTTTCATAGCTCCAAAATCAAACATCTGACGGTTGTTGTGTAGTTGTAGTACGACGTAGTTAGCTGCATGTCGGACTTGTTTCCCCATTTTCTAAAACAAGCGGACAGCCGCGCCTATTCGTAGCAGCAAAACTGTTTTCGCTGTTATATTTTCATATTAAATTTGTTACAGAAATAAAAGCAGTATTTGTGTCCCTCATTGAATAATATGAAGTGTTTTTCTATAACGTTCGGGGACAGCACAGAGCTATGGAATTTGGCAGGGATGCAAGGCCGTAACGGTTTTTACATTAGCTACCGGAGAAAAATAAGTGTTTAGTGCTATTTCATTATTATATACAGTGTTGGCTCCAGTCCGCCGTAACAAATGTATTTGATGGCTATATTTTAGGGCTGCGCTCGTGAATATTCTTCTTGGAGTGCCATCTCATATTTCCGCAGGTCGGCTGTTATAATAGCTATCCTGACCCTGGAGGCAGCAGCATGGAACAGTGATCTTGTGCTCATTTTGCTCCACGTTTGTATAATTTTGAGCCATGAGGTTCGTCTTACTTCAGGTTTTCTGGTACCATGGCTGCCAAAGGGTAAGGCAGTATATTTACCCTGTACAATGAGCTATAGGAGTTTGTATCATTATCACGTTGAAGGCCATGGCGGACACCATATTTTGTTCCAGGGCTGGACCATTAATCGTTCATGAATCTATATCTAATCTAATATATAAAAATCTCGTGTCACGGTGTTTGTTATTGAACTCCTCCGAAACGGCTTGACCGATCCATATGAAACTTTTTTCTCTACATTCGGCAGGTCTGAGAATGAATGAATGAATGGTCGTAGGCTATTTTTTATACCCCTCATATGGCAAAACAACGTTTGCCGGGTCAGCTAGAGTTATATAAAAAGAAAAATCCTGACTGATTCCTCAACGCCCAGCCCAAACTCTTGGCCATTGGAAGTGGAAATATTGCACAGCGGTTGGATTTATGAATTTGTTTATCTAGGTAATTAATAAGCACGGATTTGTTGCCACGGGATAGGGAACAAACGGGATTTATATGTTGTAACCTTTCCTCAGCTACACACCTACTCAGCAGCAGGTCCTGCTATGTTGTTTTTAAATCGATCTATATTTTCAACTTTTTTACCGGAGCTTTCTTGAATCATTGTACGGAGATACGGAACCTTTCATTACGAGTCTGGCTGGCATTTGACCGCTATTTTATGAGCTTCGCAACCACGCCGGCTCCATGGGGACAATGGGAATCGTGTTGTTTACGCGGCGCGGCCGTGAGCGTATTTTCGATTCTTCCGCGTGTTAACGGACAACAGGCACATCTCACGCACGAAGGCTGCCTGTAAGGGCTAGCTCATACTAACAGGCTGACCGACACGACAGGTCTGACGTCAAAGTTCGCTAAAGAAACTGACTTGTCAAAGAGGATTTAGTGCCACAGACTAAACAGAGTCACAATAATTGTAATTAAAAAGTGATTTTCCCAGTAGCTATTTTTTAAGGCCCTACTGAGCTTTTGACGCATTTATTGCATTCATTTAATCTCGTGCTGTATCATTACTAGCAAAGCTATAGTCCTAAAATTCATGTGTAAGATATTTGACGATTCACTCTAATGACAAGTGTTTATCGAAACACGATTAATTGTAGTTCGCTCTATAGAAAGAATTTGTAGAGTATTACGTAGCACGACGTAAATACTGCACGGCAGGTCATGACTTTTTGAATGTTAATATAACAAGATGTTTTCTAGGGCGTAGTGTTGCTACATTTTTAAAATGTGTATTTGTTTTAGAAATTCTATGAAATACCTAAATACACGCGCAGTCTAACCAACCTATCTTGAGCCATCGTGCTTCCCCATGTCCGCGTGAGTGCTGCTTTAGTTCTCCTTCAGCCATCGGACGGGAAATTCGTGTCGCTCGCGCTTACACACGGCTTTGATTATAGCCACTCTCACGCACACATACACGAGTGCATAGAATACCTAAAATCGATTAGCGCCTTATTAGCGCCAAAAGCTCGGTAGGGCCTTAAAAAAAAGTTTTGTTTATGTAACTGGGTGAATCAACTTTTTAGAACCACCCGTTGCTATGGTTACACGAATTTTGTCCCTTGGACAACCTAAGCATTTTTCTATGAAACAGTATGAAGTGTCACTTGGACAACCGAACTGCGACTTAAACGTGGTCGCCAGCGAATATTGATCAAGAAAAAATGGTTCCTGATCACCGATTAGAAAAAATCATCGATTAAAATTCATCTAATATATTTCGAATACAGGAAAGTATTTGCGGCACACCGCGCGAAACAACCAGGCTTTATAAGTACTAAATAGTATTGAACTGAAGAGTGAAAGGGATGGCACGATACGAAGTTCGAAAATCGTATTTCGTAGTAGCCCCCCCCCCCCCCCCCCCCCAGTTTTCCTTTGATCCACGTCGCGCCTTGGTGTGGATTGGCCCTAACGCTGCTCGTGCCGCGAATCCGCCGGATTCCGCTTCAACAGGTGCCCATTAATTAGATCTTTGGCCGTCGCTCAACCCTCGGCTAATCTCCAAGCTGTGGTTTCGGGTACATTCTTTGGTTGAATACTTTCCGAGATTGCGTGAGCCGATAGCGCGCGAAAGAATTTCGAAAAAAATGCAAGACGATTTTTAATAATTCATGGTTAATTACATGAGAAATAATTTGCCGAGGGCACAATCGCTTCCACCCACTGAGGTTCACCCTCACCTTTCCCTGCCCGAAATCGTTACCATCAGTGCTTTGTGGTGCTATTGGTGGATATCACACGCATTCATACGTAACATAGCACATCTCTGGTGGCTAAGCCACCTAACCGTAGCAGACAAAACATATCTTTGTAAAATTTATGACTAAGCGAATTAAAAATTTAGTAGCTATATGTGTGAAAAACATTATAACACGATACCAGTTTCGCACAGTACCTATTTATAAAACGTCAATGTCAGCTAGAGTTCAACGTTTTCTAAACACAATCACAAATATTCAACAAGTTTTTAATAAATCGCGAACAAAATTTAAGGTTATTATCGGGCTTAATCCGAAGAAATACGGTAATGCGAGTTGGCGCGGGTTCGGCGAGCTGCAGTCACAGCCGGACCACGTGTCGCGAAGGGTTCCGTAGTAAGAAGACGTTAAAATAGAGTAAATAAAAAAACAAAGTCGTTTTAAGATGATCCTTGTGATGCGAAGGCTAGCCGTACGATAAATACTTTGGTCCAAATATGTGACAAAAACTGATGGATTACATTCTATTCCCGCAATACACAGGCAATTAAGTAGTAGTAATCTAGTGGTGGTGTAGTCTAGCCGTTGGGGCCGAAAAATTCTCGAATGGACAACACGAACTGGCAAACGCAGCGTGGGACGTCCACCAACGGAGATGGACGGACAATTTGGTAAAGGCCGCAGGTTTAAGGTGGACGCAAGCAGCTTCCAACCGTAATGATTGGGTATCAATGAGGGAGGCCTGGGTCCGGTAGTGATGGTGATGATGAATTGAGTGGTTTGACCTAGATATGGTTTCTCAAGTAGAGAGACGTATTCTAATATTTTATTGTCTCGGTTAGCCACATGCGTGGAGATCTCCTTTTTTATTTTTAGGGTTTAGAATTACACCTCTTCATTTTTTCCGTGGATGTCGTAAGAAGCGACTAAGGTAATACCAAGGATGATATAGACTGGATTGACAGTCGCCATGGTACGGATCGGCCGCGGTTTTTGTAGATCGATTATTAAATCTAGATGGCGCTAAAATATAGCCAGAGGCTTTGAAGGCACAACAATAAGACTACAAATATTTCGTATCACTGCAAATGTATTATTATGCAATATTTTTGAAAAAAATTTCAGCGCCATCTAGATTTAATAATCAAACTACAAAAACCGCGGCCGATCCGTACTATGGCGACTGCCAATCCAGTCTATAATCATCCTTGGTAATACGTTAAAGTGTATTGTAGGCGATAGACTACTAACCTGTCACTATTGTATCACTTTTATCTAACTTTAAATCTGAAATTGCTAAAAGTAACCCCGAAACGTGAGAGTAGCATTTCGTGTGCTCTACCTAACCCCTTTGAGGATATATAGGCTTGATGTGTGTATATATCTTCACAATTATTAACGAAGATATACGTAGTCGTAGATGCAGGTAGATAGTGGTCCGAACATGATGAAGCAAGGGGTTTTAAATAGGGATGTTGACACCACGGACACCACCAATCAGCTGACGTACTTTTTACGAGCTGTCAAAATACATTCTTCCATAGAGTTTGAATGGCAATAGCAACTTATGACGTCACTTGTTCGCCAACTCAATCAACTATTTATTTGTTTTAAATCAACAAGAAATCTGATTTTGCAGTTAATCGAAAATTAATCTGGTTTCAGAACAAAAATAAAGCGTTTTTTTACAGGTATCGTGTCTCCGAATTAATTTTTAATGGCGACAACATCCCTATTTTATCTATCATTTTGTTTACGGAACCCTAAATAGGGGTTTGAGTGTGGCGACTGCCAAGTTTTAGCGCGCAGTTTCCAAACATCGGTCCTCAGAGCCCTATTAAATTTGTTAGAGTTCTGATTTACATCTGAGCACCTTGCGTGGGTGGTCCAACGTGAAGGTATGTCGTTTTGCCATGTAATCAAGATGGAATTCTTGAAGTACCTCGACGAAAGCATAACTACATTTAGAATCGAAAATTCCGATGTAAATCTTTACTGGGGTGTATAAGGCCCTACCGAGCTTTTGGCGTATTTATTGCATTCATTTAATCACACGTTGTATCATTACTAGCAAAGCTTTAGTCCTGAAATTCATGTGTAAGATATTTGAGGATTCACTCTAGTGACTAGTGTTTATCGAAACACGATTACTTGTAGTTCGCTCGATAGAAAAAAGTAAAAAGTCGTCTCTAAAGAATAAAATAAATCCTTAGTACGACGTAAATACTGCAGGGCAGATCATGACTTTTTGAATGTTAATAAAACAAGATGTTTTCTAGGGCGTAGTGTTGTTACATTTTTAAAATATGTATTTGTTTTAGTAATAAGACGAAAATACTCAAAAACACGCGCAGTCCAACCTATCTATCTTGAGCCATCGTGCCTCCCCCACGCCCGAAATCGCCTACCCAAAATCGATTAGTGCGAAAGGCTTGGTAGGCCCTTAAACGCAAGCTTATCTACATCTACATCTACACTTCTACACTATCTACACTAATATAATAATATAATAATAATATTATAAAGAGGAAAGATTTGTATTTTTGTATGTAATGAATAAACTTAAAAACTACTGGACCGATTTCAAAAATTCTTTTGCCGTTAGAAAGCTACATTATCACTGAGTAAAATAGGCTATATTTATTACTAGAAAAAATTAGAGATCCTCAGAAAATCTTACTAAAACCAACCCAAGGTGTAAAAAAATTAGCCATAAAATGTCTTTCATCGCATGCGCTGCAGAAAGTATTGATGATAGAACAAAAAAATGTTCTACAATATTACAGAACGTATTAATATCTACAAAAAACTTCGCGAGACTATACGTCCAACTATTGTAGTTATGTCACTATTACTACTTTTTTACATTTTAAAAGATGATAGAAATGCCTATCAAAATCAGACCATGTTATCCACACCTTTGTATTAATTCTTATCCAAATAAATTATTTCGTATGCAACACTGGTTCAATACCTGTCGATTGTTTTTTGAATTATTGAAATCAGACATTCTATTCAAAAGATAATACGAAATTAAAAATGTCAGTATAACTTAATGTCAGTTTTTAATTTTGAAAATTTGGGCCTCCTGCTTGAATTCTCGCTAGCATGCCTGCTCGCATGCTTGCTTGCTTGCTTGCATACTTGCTTGCTTGCTTGCATACTTGCTTGCATGCTTGCTTGCTTGCATGCTTGCTTGGATGCTTGCTCGCATGCTCGCTAGAATCCTGCTTGGATTCTCGCTTGCATGCTTGCTTTCATGCTTTCTTGCAAGCATGCTTGCTTGCGTGCTGCTTGCACGCTTGCTTGCATGCTTGCTTGCATGACTGCTTGCTTGCTTGCTTGCGTGCTCGCTTGCGTGCTTGATTGCGTGCTTGTTTGCATGCTTGCTTGCATGCTTGCTTGCTTGCATGCTTGCTTGCATGCTTGCTTGCATGCTTGCTTGCATTCTTGCTTGCATGCTTGCTTGCATGCTTGCTTGCATTCTTGCTTGCTTGCATGCTTGCTTGCATGCTTTTTTACATGCTTGCTTGCTTGCTTGCATGCATGCTAACTTGCTTGCATGCTTGCTTGCATGCTTAAATGCTTCCTTGCATGCTTTTTTGCAAGCTTGCATGCTTTCTTGCAAGATTACATGCTTGCTTGCATGCTGTTTCCATGCCTGCGTGCATGCTTGCTTCAGGCTTGCTTGCATAATAGCTTGCTTGCTTAATTGCATGCTTCTCTGAAATATTTATGGTTCACGCGAGCGAAGCCGCGGGTAAAAAAGCTAGTATTGTATAAAAAACATCGTAAAATAGCTATCATAATTAAAATAATGATGATTAGTGTTATGATGACGGAATATTTAAGTCATCCGCTTGTAGATTTTTACGGGGGGTTATACAAAACACGTAGCATAACAAACCACGTTTATTTCGCTCGATAAATCTATTTCGGGGCATTTAACCGGCCGTCAAACGGTACTCGCCGTCACGCGTGTTGGTCGCGTACGTCAGTGTAAAGCGGATATTATAACGTAGGCGCGTTAGTGTTATAGCAAAATACGCCCCCACCTCGTCACATGACCGCACCCGGCGTAAAGACATTACACACATGATTTGTGACACATTTCCAATTTTACTTGCCACCACGGCATAGGCAGGGCACATTGCTCCTATAGGTAACGCCACAAGAGTTGAGGTCACGCACACAACAACATGTCATCTAATGACAGTGGGATTTTGACATTTTATTCGTACCGATAGCAAATTCAACAGACTCAACAGTGAATTACAAGATTGACTAAAAATTTCTTCAACCTATTTCGTTAAGAATTATTTAAGAAAATACATCAAGTTAAAACAAAACAGAAAATAAAATATTTTGATCTATTTCATTTAAATCAGATAAGCATATATATATATATTATTGACTACTTGAAAGCTACATTATCCCTGATTGACATACTACTTTTTCTCCGGAAAAATGCAAAATTCCCACGGGATAGAAATAAGTGAATTGAACGTGGGGGCTGATTTTTTAAATTATTTCACTAATAAAAAGCTACACTGTCTCTGATTTACAAAATAGTTCAAAACAGTTATTTCTATCCCGCGGTATGCTGTACTTTGCACTTTCCTGGGATAAAATAAGCCTGTTTCAATCAGGCCTCCTTCCAGAACGAGAACACTTGGGCCGTATTTCCCACTTGGGTCCAGTGCGATTTGTACAGTGCGGGTGTGTACCATTAAATTTCTTCTCAGGTGTGTGCAGATTTTCTCGCGATGTTTTCCTTCATTGTAAAGCTCATGGTAAACTTCAAACCTAATAATTTAGCACACGAATTCGGAATAACTCAGAGGTCCAAGCCCGGGCTCAAACCCATGACCCTCTGCTTAAGAGACCAGAGGTCAAATCACTAAGCCACCGCGGCTTACCGGCTTTAGAATTCACTTATTCAAATTCCGCGGGAACTTTGCATTTTCCTAGCATTGTCCTATGTGTTAATCCACGTAATAAATTACCTGTGTGCCTAATTTCCTGCAAACAACTAACGTTATTGTGTTCGCGTACGAAGTCGCGGGCAAAAGCTAGTAAGATCATATAAATACACAACTGCTTATGCCTCGCCACAAAACTGCTGCTTTTCGTGGCAGTTTCAGGTATGCAGCCACGAAATGTTGGAACAACATTCCGCCCTCGATCAGAGACCTAAAATGTACACAAAATTTTAAATTAAAGATGAAAAAAATGATGTTTGAGCACCAAAGGGCTCAAGAAATGCTGAGCCATGATACGAGTGTAATTTGAGTGTTTCTTTGTTTGTCGAATTTCATGTCTCAAATAGATATACATACCTCGAGTTTTTGTCCCATATGCATCGGAGCGGATGTAAATGTAACTGTTTAGTGTTTTTCCATTGTAGCTTAATATTTCTTAATCTGTGTTTTTCATAATTTAAACTGTGATTCTTTGTTTGTTATAATTTTAGTTTGTGATCTGTTTCTCAGTTTTCTCACTCAGATCAGAGGAAAAACTGGTTTAGTTGGGTTATGAGCGGGTTGTTATTGTTGGTTATATTATTTTTTCTATTATTTTTGTTTGTTTAGTGTACCGCTATAAAAAAGGCAAAGGTCTCTGAACCATGCTGCCAAGTTTATTTTAAGGCCATCACAAACCGTAGCGTTTCCGTGCCGTCACGTGCGCGCCCCGCGCTTCGGTCTGTGGATGCCTTGAGTGTTCAAACACGTTTAGTTGTAGATTTTATGTTTATTACAATAATTATATAATCTGTGTCTGTTTTGTGTGGCCTTCCGTGAGTTTACTGTACTGTGGCCCGGCGGAAGACCAGTGCTGGTTTTAACTAGCGACATGCTGAGTCGGGTCCCTTTTGTGACAGCATTAATATGTACATAACTATCTATGTCTATGTCTATGTTTGTCCTCTTATTATCGCCTGTGTACGTGTTATTGTTGTTATAAATAAATGTTTTTCTTTCTTTCTTTCTTTTTCTTTAATTCAAATTTTCATTCACTCACTCATTTCATTCATTCACAACTTTTTTTGCAATCAGTACTTTATGTAGCTGTGTGTGTAATCATTCGCCTCAACTCTCGTGGCTTTTCCTATAGAACCGACGTAGCCGTAGGAAGACGTAGCGTAGAAAGCCCCCCAACAAGATGATTCAATGATGTAGTGTGAGCTGCGCCACACTCACACTCTCCCACTATGTATCCATATATAAGGCCCTTCTTTATTATAATAAACAGTACTTACTCAACGCTCATTGGTTTGACTTATCCCAACATCACAATGATGTAAAAGTTGCTGGAAGCACTTGGATGTGGACAACGTAGGGCCGAACGTTATGGAACTTTATGGGGGAGGCCTTTGTCTAACAGTGAACGTCTTTTGGTTGATATGATGATGAATCTCACATGGTAATGCAACTTTTATAGAGTTCACTAAACTGTGAACCGATTTTTTAAATCACACCTGTGAAACTTCCAACAATCGAAAATGGAGAAAAACTATGTTGAATTCGAAATGCGAGTGAAGTATGAGAAAAACACAGCCGCAGTTGATAATAAAAACAACTGAAGATGTAATTTATAAAAACCGTTTTTCTGGTGTAATGAATGATGTACCTTAATTAATATTTTCATCACTGTAGATAAACACTTTTTAAAATTTAAAATAAAACGAGGCAGAGAAGTTTTACCTTTCACTAAAGTTATGTCAATGATTATGATTAGAAATAAGTTTTTTCAATAGTCAAAGTTCTACGTAATGGATTCGTGATGGGGCTTGATATTTTGCAGGTCACCTTAACAGAAAAAATTAGATGGCAGTGCCACTTTCTTTGTGCAATTTGGAATGTAAAAAAGTCCCTGTTTCATGAGTTTTTAGTCACATAGACCTTAAGTACCTTTATGAGTATGAGCTTCCGATATTTCGACGCATCAACCTTGCGTCATGCTCACGCGTACACTCAAGAATTCTACATCCCGAAACAAATAAGAATGAAGTAATTAACCGTTACTAATTAATTAAAAACAGTTTAGTAGACAGTTTCCCATTATGCCGTTTGTAATGTGGCAATTTAATTGCAACACCTCCTTTGCCATTAATAAACGAACTGATTTAGAGAAACACGAATTATGTAGAGGCTCGTGTTGTAAATTTGTTTTCTCCACCAGTTTTCTCTGGTTCTGCGTACGCTGCCAGGGAATCTGTCCTCCGCCTACAAAATCTGATAAAACTTAAATAAAGGTTGTATCATACACTCTGTCGCGGTTTCATTCAAGATCGTGCCTTCAGAACGTGTAGTAGTGTAGTGTGTACGCCCGTTAAGCGTGTCGTCACAACGCCCGGGTTCGCCTACGGACGCGAAAAAGAATTGGCATAACATACGCTAAACAAAATAAAAATAGACCTGTTTTGCCGCGAAAACAGGTGCTTGCGTGCTGTCTTGTGATACGTACAAGACGCGTGTCCATTGTTGCACGGGAAGACTAGCAGCAGTGTTGAAAGCAAAAGGAGGCTACACAAAATATTACATTATGTTTAATTATGTGATTGTGCTTATTGTACGATTTAATTTGCCCAAAGCAAAATACACACTCATGCACACACATTCGCACGCACATACACTCACACTCAAACACACACACACACAAAAACACACTCAGACACAAGAGTGCTATTGATTTACGTAAGCAAATAGGTAATTTTGATAAATCTTGAAATTTTATTATCTCTGTATAATATTAAAAACAAGCCATGAAATGACAATGAAATCAAGATGATGATGAAGAAGATGGGCAGGACACATTGTTCGTAGAACCGACGCTGATGGGGCAGTAAGATTCTGGAGCGGTGACCGCGAACCGGTGGTCGTGCATTGGTCGTGTGTTGGATGGCCGGAGGGTGTGGTGTTACGTCGTTTTAGGGAAACGACGAAGACATCCTTCAAAAATCCCTAAATAGTTGTATTGTGTTTGTTTTAATTATTGTGAAATATAATAATTATTAGTCTAAGTTTCGTGACACTTTGGTTATTACTGTAATGTCACGTAAACGTTGTTGTCAATAAACAAATATCAAACGCATGCATAGCAACTAACATAGGTCCCGTTTGATACACAGTATGCATATCGTATCGGACGCAGCTATGCGCACGCGCCCCGCGCCGCGTCCATTGATGCGCGCGCGCAGCTAGCGCCGCGTGAATGGATCGGTTTACCGTGACTAATCGTTGCGAACCTAATTCTTCATTTATTGCGGCATAACCGTTATGATTCACATTCATCTCGTCCGTTTTACATTCTTTCATCTTCAGCGGAAACTGTTTAACACACGAAATGGGTTTGCTGTATATTTAATTTACGATTTTATCATTTGATTTTAATGGAGGATCCATGACCTGTTTAATTAAGTATTTAATTGCAAAACAACGTATTGAATTTTCTCGTATAAGTAACGCCATGTTGGACGACCATGGCAGCTAAGGTAGAACAATAAGGATATGGCGGAACGACTTTGGACACGATATTAAATAGTTACATTACAGGCTAAAAACATATCGCTTTTGTTGTCTTTAACAGCATGAAGTCTGTCGACAAAAAAACTCTGGTTTTTTCAATGTACGCCTTTATTCTTCAGAAAGCTAAGCGGTGGTGACTTTAGCACCACCGAACAAATTGAATCTTAAATCTAAGTAAACTTAGTCTAAGATGAGAGAATCTTCTGTCCTGTTCAGACAGGCCTCAGTGCCTGCAGTAGCAGTAGTAGCTGAGTTGCGGGTGGGTCTTGCGTATGCAGTCTGGTTCGTCTCCATATCTAAAACAAGTGACGTTTCAACCACAGTATGTTTAGTGAAAAAATTTTGTTACATAAGGTTTGGTAAAAATTTCACTTTAATACGTCCCAGATTAGTAAACCTTAGACTAGTACGCCCTACAGCAGCAGTAGTATACCCTGACTAGTACACCCTAGACTAAAACACCCTAGACTAGTACACCCTAAACTAGAACACTCTAGACTAGTACACCCTCGACTAGTACATCCTAGACTAGCACACCCTAAACCTCAATACGCTGTCCATGAGTTATTTTTAGAATACGGCCAACCTACTACAATCTCTTAGCGCTATCCGTCCGAACGCGCAAAACATAGCAGGCACAACCGCGTGCCGTCCAAATAGACGCTGAGCCTCAAACTTGTCAATTCCGTGCCTCACAACAGACCTCCACTCGCCACGACGTGTAGCAAGCTTCTCCCACTGAGATGGCTCCACGCCACATTTTTTCATGTGACGTTTCAGCACATCTTTATACCTAAGGAGTTGACTGCCATGCTTACGCTTGCCTTCCTCAAGTTCCGAATAAAAGATGCGCTTAGTCACTCGCTCCTCCTCTTACTTTCGGTAGTAATTAAGGGAATGAGTATGAGCAGGGGGTCTCACTCTACAGTTTACGTATGTTCAGCCGGCGCTCCTCCCGGGAGGAATGTGGCAGTAGGTTGTCGCTCGGCCTTCATCAGTTCGCACGCTCGCTAGCCTCGTCGCGCGTAATTAATTAAGCATATTTTTTCTGTGATTTTTGCAACAAACAATGACTTCTATCTAAACGATCTTATAAATAACTTACTTACTTACTAAAGGTAGTTTAATGAATTAATACACACTGTTATCTTCCTAACCTAACCTACCAAATATCGGCTAGTGGGAACCCTGTGTCCTTGGTTTCGGATCAGCGGTGCGCAACAGAATATGAACGCTCGTATCACACGATAAGTTTCAATTTCGCGTGCAAGCAGTAAGAGTAGGCAAGGTAATACCTAAAGTTGACTTTTGTTCGAGAGTGATCATTCTGTACGTTAGTACTATTGCCTTATTCTGTGGTATGAATATGAATAAGACTTAAATTTTAGTTTTAATATCGACTCCATAGTTTTCTTCATCTTATCTTGGTGATTTGATTATGCAGAGGTGTGGTAGATCCTTAATTGAAAGCAGCTTACGCGTTAGTCCGGGAGATGTCGCTGGTGCGGATGAAGAACCGGCGATCCTTCAGCACGTACGTCAGCGACGCTTCAAACACCGCCCGCCCGGGACCCACTATAATCTGACCATAAAACGTTCGTTTTATTATCAAACCGCAATCAGAACGGAACTGTCAGAACTGTCATTTCATACATATTTTGACGTAAGCATATAGAATTACTGTCAACTCCAATCCCTTTCTAAACTCGCCCTAATTATAAACTTGTCGTAGCGCTACTACATGTATTTGATTTGAAGACCTTATACATCTCTTGGTCAGTTAAATTGTGCCCAATAAGTGTACTTTTATCTAATCTAATACCTTTAAACGAGCAATTCTTGTATATATATATATATAATCAGGATCTCGGAAACGGCTCCAACGATTTCGATGAAATTTGGTATGTGGGGGTTTTCGGGGATGAAAAACTGATCTAGCTATGTTTCATTTTCAGAAAATCGCTTTTACTCGTGTTTTCCGGCTATTTTTGTTTGCAATAGAATATAAAGCTAAATTTCGCCAACTGCGAGCAGATCATAATGGCACATTAGGAATCGGGTGGTCGCGGATCCAGCCGACCTCAGTTCGAGTCCACGTTTTTTTTCAAGATTTTTAGTTTTTTTTTTAAGTTTTTTTTTATGAGAAAACGTCAAGTTTCTTCTTTTGTGAGAAAAAGTTACTTTTTTGTGGAAAAAGTTACTTTTTTGTTAGAAAAAGTATTATAGGGAACGTGCAGTAACTATAGGCGGCAGCACTAATGCGACAGAAGAGACACTATGCGGACAGTAAAACAAACTTATCAAGGTAAAACATTCAAATTGATGGCACCCTTATGGCACCAGTTGGCAGCACCGTCTATGTGCACGTTCCCTATTGCCTATTGGGAGCACAGAACAGGAAAAGCCGGTTGTCTGTAAAGTCGGTTTACGGACGATAGTTTAACGTGACTCACCCCCTCCGGTGTTTTTGTCAAATATCTTGAAAACGGTGCATCCTACGGCAAAATCAATGAAATTTTCATCCCCCCTTTAATACCCCCGCGCTCCCTCCCCCCCTATCACCCCCCCCCCCCCCCCACCCCTCCGGTATATATAATCAGGATCTCGGAAACGGCTCCAACGATTTCGATGAAATTTGGTATTTGGGGGTTTTCGGGGATGAAAAATTGATCTAGCTTGGTCTTATCTCTGGGAAAACGCTTGGTACCGAGTTTCTGCCCGAGCAGAGCTCGGTCGCCCAGGTACTTAAAAACTAAAGGTTTATGAATATCTACGTGTTTTATGAATATTTTTTTTATCACGATTATGAAAAGTTTGCCACTTTATACATGAAACTACTGTGAGACTCACTCATAGTAAAAATAAACGGGTCACTCACGTCTTAAAACGAGATTAACTCGACATGTTTCGGGCACTGCGCGCTACCGCCCTGGTCGCGCCAATGCCAATGGTGATGGTGCTGGTTGGTGGTGTTGGTGGTGGAGTTAAACTCGTTTTAAGACGTGAGTAATCCGTTTATTTTCACTATTATGTAAAGTCATTATCATTATACTAACTTTGATCTGATAGTTTTCAGTGTATACTGCAGCGTCGACATGGAGGTCTCTGTAGTAGCTGTATTCATCTGCTGACTTCGGGAACGACACCAAGTGGCTGTTGGGTCGCCGTCGAAAGACCCACTCGGTGGACAAGAGCGTGCGAGGTGCACACTTGGAACTAGAATTTATGAATTAAATAAGGACTAAGGACATACACATTTTTAGGGTCCCGGTACCCAAACGGTGTCAACAGGACTCTATTACTAAGACTCCGCCGTCTGTCTGTCGGTCCATCCGTCTGTCACAAAGCCTGTCACTTGAACGGTAATAGCTAGACACTTAAAATTTTCACCGATTATGTATTATTGTGGCCAAATACCAAAAATAAAAGAAAGATAAAAATTAAAAGGGGTCATCTCATCATAGTCACCATACAAGAATCGTGTCTTTTTCAGCTTTTTTAACTGCGGCGCTGGTTGTTAGGCGACAGCTGACAGTTGCTAGGCAACGATTAACAGCCACACGCATACGCGCCAGCAACCCTATGCTGTTTGCATGTTTTTCAAAAACCTACCTATAAGCTAGCAATTTTAGTGTTCACATTTCGGCGATTCTTTTCTAAACTGTTTCAAAACATTGCACGGGACCCTCCAAGTACGAGTCCTGCTCGCACTTAACCTGTTTTATTATGTTGCGTCTCTCAAGCCAATATTTTTTAGTCAAGTCTTCATCGTTGTGTTGGACGCCTGGCCAACCTTCAGCCCATTTAAATACAAATTTGCTGTTTTGCATTCGCCAATTTTATGTTCACGGGAAAGACAACGCTGTGTATGAATCAAATACAAAATACTGAATCAGAACCCTGTAAGGGCACTGCAAAATTATAAAGTAAATAATACCTATGCCCCTTTAAACTATCCTATGTCCTTTCCCAGGACTTCAAACTATCTTTGTGCCAACTCAACTAAATTGGTTCTGTGGTTTAAGCGTGAGAGACAACAGACAGACAGACACACTTTCGCATTTATAATATTAGTATGAGTCTATAATGACTCCCATAATGTAACAAGTCATAATGTATCATTCTTCATAATCAATGTTAGTCATAAAGTGGTTTATTTCTGAAACATTTTTTTTTCGGAATTGTTATAAAATTAACCTGACCTTACCTACTGTATTCTATAATATGGTATTTAAAAAAATCCTGAAAAAAAAACCGTTTCAGAAATAAAACTCTGTATGACTACCGCTGATTATGATGAATGATGCATTATGATATGACTTATTAAATTATACGAAACAAAGATCAGTATAAATAAAGTATACAAGTATGGATTAATCAGTAGGGTCTCATTCGAATTTTTCTCTTCTTTAGTGGACGAATGTACATACCTAACTTTCGCTAAGAGCGTATTGATAAACTTGAGCAGAGTACTAGAGGCCTTGTAACAGAGCGGGTCGGTGAAAGGCACTACTTGCCAGGAGAGGCAGGCGCACCACTGCGGCTGGACCTCTGCTTCGCTGCACGACCGGTTGCGGGGGATCTGGAAGGCATCATAATTTAATCAGACATTGAAATTATTGTGACTTCGTAGAGCTGGAATTATTATTTTATCGATCTCAATAGCTGTTAGATAGAAGAAAATTCATAATGCAAGGGTGGTAAGGTTTGGGCCGTAGTTCACACGTGGGCTCACCGCAAATTGGAAACTTCGCGCACACCATTGAATTTTCCCAGGCGTGTGCAGGTTTTCCTTCACCGGAATAGCTCATGGTAAATTTGAAATGTAATGACACATTGAATGCACATGAATTCCGGAAAACTCAGAGATGCGAGTCCGGGCTTAGGTTAGAGAGTTCATATTGCAAACTACCAGGCTACAACGACTTACGAATTTAACTGCCAAAATTGCAACATTGAAAATAATTTTTCGCCACAAAAAATTCGATCTCTGATATCATCATCAAAGTCATACGAGTAGAACGCGGCAGTGTAAGGCACAAATCACAGTATGATTATTGTGTTTGTTTTTTCACAAGACAGTGCAATAACTCACCCATTTCAACATCGTCAGACCTCTATTCAAGTCCGACCCCTGTACTTTAAACGGGTTGGCATGTTCCATCATGCCCAACACGTCCAGTATCGTAGCGTATAGATCATGAGGCGTGGTGAGAACGCGAGCATTATCCCGTAGCGCTGTGATCGCATCAGGACGTCCATCCATCAGTATGGAGGGCAGCAGCAACGCCAACAGTGGGAGCCGCTCTTCGAGCTTGTCTTGCAGTGTGTTCCGGTCTTTAGGAAACCTGCGTACAAGAGGAGAAATTATTGTGAACAGAGCAATAAGATTTTGTCGCTGGATTTTGTGTCGTTTTTGTTGTTCTACGAGTAAATTGTCATTTGCATTATCTGCTTCAGAGTTAGAATTTCACGTTCCATAGTTGGGTGAATAACTTTTTAGTGCCACCCGTTGCTATGGTTACACAAATTTTGTCCCTTGGACAACCTAAGCATTTTTCTATGAAACAGTATGAAGTGTCACTTGGACAAGCGGGGACAGAGTAAACAACACAAAAAAGTTGATTCACCCAGTTCCTCAATTTGTCGCCAAATAACCTTTTCTAAATTAAGGACTACGATTTACCTATTAAGAATATGTTTTCATGATCAGTAAGCGCAAAGTCAAGCTATTGTTACATACATACAATATACAATCACGCCTTCATCCCAGCAAAGGGGTAGGCAGAGGCTATTTGTTTCCACCTGCTACTATCCTGACATACATCCCCAAAACTCATTAGTCTTTTCACTAGCTATTGTTAATTTTTCCTTAACAGGGTTCTTAACTTCCATGATCATGAGCAGCGTATTCTCTCTGTCTTCCTTCGATTTCAACAAGTTCTTTGTCCAGTGTCTTACTTTGGTCGATGTCTAGCATGAACATAAGAATAGTGTCTTCTGTATGTCAGCAGAACAGCACCCAGCTGACGTAGTGCATGAGTTAAATAGGTCGCGAACCAATTAGGTCCAGGGTCAATAGCAGGGAGTCCTCGATTCCTCGGAATAAAATCGTCTGCTAGGGGTACTCATTAGTTCCCTATCCATGGTCCAGGAGGAAAATCTTAGTCATTTTAAAGCTTTGTTTGCAAATAATTTGATGATGAATGATTTGATGTAGAGGTGACAGTTTTTGAAATCGACGAAAGTTCTTTTATATACTGCTTCTGATTGAACGTATATTATTTGTCAAACCGTAGTGCCGTAGCGAGTAGGGCTGCATTTTCGGTAATGTCTTTATTAAATTGATATTGCCTTTTGTTCACAGTGCTAACAGTAACTCTAGTCCTGTTAGTTCTTGGAGTCTGACCTCTCGACTCATGTCTCACCTGGGCCCATGGCCTCCCACAAGCACGAACAGCGTGTCGTCCCTGTGCTGATGAAAGTGACGCAACATGGCCGCCGTGTCGTCGTCCGCATCCTGCACCCGGTTGACGTCGTGTGTGATGTCGCTGATGAGCGTGAAGATGAAACGTTTGCCGTCCAACTCCATAAACTAGAATACAATTAAGCATAAAGACTCATTTCGTATCTTTTTTCGATTGAGTGTTTCTAATGAAACAAAAAGATTCCAATGAATCTTAGACTAAACACAATGATGCATAAGAACATGTACAGTCGAGGTCAAAGATATCTTTACACTTTAGTGCCTTGTCGCTGCATGCCTTCTGACAATTTCATATAAAAGTTCAAACACCAAGTGACTGCAACAAGGTAGTAAAATGTAAAGATATCTTTGACCTTGACTGTACCTCTAAACAGTATAATATCTGTTCTATTCGATGCAAATTGAGTCGAAAAATCAATAATTGGGTGAATCAAGTTTTTCGTCTCGTTTACTCAGTCTCCAGTTGTCCAAATTACATTTTTATACTGTTTCATAGAAAAATGATTAGGTTGTCCAGGAGACAAAATTTGTGTAATCATAGTAACAGGTGGCAAGAAAAAGTTGATTCACCCAATTTCACTAACTACTACTATTCACCACTACTCGTAATCATTCAAAAATGGCATTGTGACCGGAATTTAAGAGTTTAATAGTTGTCTAAAATGGACTGCTAAACGACAGTTTAATTGTGGGTGAAATCGGCGAATGGGTGAGTCGTGTAGCAATAGAACTGTCACCTGTTCGGTAGCATTGATCATCAGTTTGAACTGCGGGGTGCCCCCCAAACAATATTGCCGGCTCCTATTCTTGGCAGCGTCAGCCATGGAGAACGCCCGGAGGTAGTGGTCCGTTGGCTGACGCTTGAAGCCATTGAACTGGTACTGGGATGTGGCAACGTTAGACCTGTCCTCGAGAAATGCTGTGCGGTACCTTGAAAATAAAGGTACTGTCAATACTCTCAAGACACTTTTTTCCAAGAAAACTGGAATAATTATCATTATGGATCTAAAGCCCAGTCTCACTTAATGAACGTGCGCAAAGGTAAACGTCTTGTGACATCGTTGGGGATAGAGTAACCACCTACGTAAATACTACAATGTAGTTTTTTTTATAAGGGACGGTGTTACACACTAAACAAATCAGTTTAAAAATAAACGTGACCAACAAATATTCACTCATTTCCAGGATTTCAACGGGTGCATGATATAAAAGTTAACTCACCCTTTCTCTTTCAATTTGTAAAATAGGAAGGGGTAAGAGTCCAGATTGTCGCCGTGATTGAGGTTGCGTGCGTCGGATAGCTCCGGTTCAGTGTAACCCGTAAGGATGGGGAAAAGCGCCGAGAGGGTGCCGTCTCCCACTATGTTGTAGCTGGGAAATTGAACAGCATCAAAGTTGATTATCTACGAAGAACTACATAATAGTCAGGAGCTTAGGATGTTGATGCATTTGAAGAAATACCTTGTTTTCAGGTCAGTTTTCTACCCTCTGTATAACAGATTTTAATTATGCGGAGGAAATATTTGATAAATATGAAACCTTTATTTTTAAGAACAAACATTCATATCTTCAGCAACATCTGCCCTGACTGGCGATCGAACCCGGGACCTCAAACTTAACCCTTTCAACGCCACGCTTCGACAAAACGTAAACCTGCTTTGAATCTTATGTCATTATGTCAAGATCACTTTGACACTGTACTTTGTGACACCTATAAGTGTTGTTGGCGTTGAAAGGGTTAATATTCAGGTTCTCTAAATTTTCGCGCTATCTGGTCAGCTATTGTAGTCTTTGGTATTACGTTACGTTGCCTTGCCTTTTGCCTTTTCAGAACGGGTACAAGAGAGTGTGCTGTCCCTCCGTTCGGATCACGGTTTTCGGTTGATTTGTGAGACTCTAATGGATTATGTATTTAGTGATTCGTATCCAAGGGATTTTTGAAACAGATTGTGGAATGAGCTCGTTGTTTTTACAATAAAGTAAGGTACAGCCATTGGGTCTTCAAAAAAGACTCGGCTATTCAAAAATCCATAAAATATTTGTAATTCCAAATTGGATCTATTGGAGAAAAGTGTAGCAAAAGTACACCAAATGATAGCCCATCGTAATTAGACTTTGAATAAACTGATACTAAAGAACTGAGGTACAAAGAATCTTCATAAACTTACCCTTCCATCACAGTAGCCCCCAGTTCTTCAGTTATCACCTTCCAGCTCTTCGGCATGCTCCTAATGAACCCGTTCCTGGACATGGTGTCGAAGGCGAAGATCACCACGTTGAAGGACATCTCACGTCCAGGCTGAGGCTGCGCAAATTGGACTGTCGAACGGAATCCTACTACGTTTCCAGACCATTCCAGTTGTTTGTTGCTGGAATAAAAAAAAACTGTCAAGTGCGTGTGGAACTCGTATATGAAGTCTCTTACCTCCGTACAATTTATTTTTGTTCATTGTCGTAATAGTAGCTATTTATATCAGTACATTCTGTAAAAATTAAAGTACCTATCTAGGCTAACATATCTCTAGGTACTCACATTCGTTGCCCCACATTCAAACAAAATACCCGTTCACAACATTGCGCTGTCTGCATTATCTGCCGGTTTATAACTTGCCATGTAATAGTAACTCCTATGGAAGGATAACCAACTCTTACCTAATACCCGCGATACTGAACTGAACACACTCCCAAAGGAACTGCTAAACAAAGTTATAAACACTGACACAAACCCCATAGAATGTAAAAAATAGTCAATAAATTCTACCTAGAGTGTGACAATAAAATGCCTACCTAGTGGTACATTAGTTTGGTTAATTAAAACTTTTAATGAACTGTTGTGACTCGCCTACTATTACCAGTGATCGGTTATTTGGATTCTCCCTCGCGGGATATCAAGTAGAAAAGTTGATATAGATAGTTAAAATTCCTTAGAGATAATTTAAATTGTTTTATTTTTGTACGGTTTGTTCGTTATCGCGGGAAACTGTCGTACCTATTAACTTTTCTACTTGATATCCCGCAAAGGAGAATCCAAATAACCGATCACTGACTATTACACAAACCCCTAGTGGTTTCTAGTGGTTTGTTTCAAATTTGACGATTCAAAAATAAGTGGCATGGCATTGAGCTAAGAAACAGTCGGCTAGGTAGTTAGAGCTCCGGAGAGGCTGACGCCGTATTGTGCAATACGCCGGCGCTCGCGATAGCATTCGCAGCATACACAACGAAAGAAACAAAAGTTGCTTCTCCTGTGGAAATAAAATAAGAGACTTCGAGTCAGCAAACGTAAGATTGATTAATTAAAAAATAAAACCGACTTCAAAAAACACCCAAAAACTAAAACGCAAAAAATAAAATAAAAATTGAACCGACTACAAACAAAAAGCATAGAAATATCTTTCTTCTAACGGTGAAGCCACACGAGCGTAATTTTGTGAGTCGCGAGCGGCAGAATTTCGGTTCGCGCCATACAATATGCGGGCCATCCCGTGACACTCACATGACACAATGTATGGCGCAACCGAAATTCTGCCGCTCACAACTCACAAAATTACGCTCGTGTGGCCTCACCCTAATCTGTTTGAAGTCGGTGCCTCAGCTCGAGCCAGCAGGAGTGGTAGAAAGAAACCCAATAGATAGTACGTACGTAAGGTCGATGGCTAGGTCCACTCCTGCTGGCTCGTGCTGAGTCACCGACTTCAAACAGATTAGGGTGAGGCCACACGAGCGTAATTTTTGAGTTGTGAGCGGCAGAATTTCGGTTGCGCCATACATTGTGTCATGTGAGTGTCACGGGATGGCCCGCATATTGTATGGCGCGAACCGAAATTCTGCCGCTCGCGACTCACAAAATTACGCTCGTGTGGCTTCACCGTTAGAAGAAAGATATTTCTATGCTTTTTGTTTGTAGTCGGTTCAATTTTTATTTTATTTTTTGCGTTTTAGTTTTTGGGTGTTTTTTGAAGTCGGTTTTATTTTTTAATTAAAAATTATTTTATTTTTTGCTTTTTAGTTGTATTTGTACATACGTATTTGTTAGATACGTAGGATAAAATCATCAGTTTGACCTCCAAATAAGTTTGTTACAAAATCTATTTTTAATACAAGTTTTTTTTGCTCACTGTACTTTTTGCCCCTGGTTACCAAAGTACTCATAAAGACAAATCCAACGAGACCAAATTTAATAGGGTTACGTCGTTTTATTACGGAGTTCTTATGGTCACTTTCCAGTTCCATGTTCAGACCCTGGTTACCATCTAGGATCAAAGTACTCGTCAAGACGAATCAAACGAGCCCAAACTCGACGGGGTTGTGTCGTTTTATTGTGGAGTGCCTTTGGCCATCTTCCAGCGCCATCATCAGACCCTAGTTACCATCTGGGATCAAAATGCTCGTCAACACGAATCACACGAGCCCAAACATGACGGGGTTGTGTAGTTTTATTGTTGAGGCCTTTGGCCATCTTCCAGCTCCATCATCAGACCCTGGTTACCATCTGGGATCAAAGTGCTCGTCAAAACGAATCAAACGAGCCCAAACTCGACGGGGTTGTGTCGTTTTATTGTGAAGTGCCTTTGGCCATCTTTCAGCTCCATCGTCAGACCCTGGTTACCATCTGGGATCAAAGTGCTCGTCAAGACGAATCAAACGAGCCCGAACTCGATGGCATTGTGTCGTTTTATTGTGGAGTGCCATTGGCCATCATCCAGCTCCATCAGCAGACCCTGGTTACCATCTGGGATAAAAGTGCTCGTCAAGACGAATCAAACGAGCCCAAACTCGACGGGGTTGTGTCGTTTTATTGTGAAGTGCCTTTGGCCATCTTTCAGCTCCATCGTCAGACCCTGGTTACCATCTGGGATCAAAGTGCTCGTCAAGACGAATCAAACGAGCCCGAACTCGATGGGATTGTGTCGTTTTATTGTGGAGTGCCATTGGCCATCATCCAGCTCCATCAGCAGACCCTGGTTACCATCTGGGATAAAAGTGCTCGTCAAGACGAATCAAACGAGCCCAAACTCGACGGGATTGTGTCGTTTTACTTTGGAGTGCCTTTGGCCATCTTCCAGCTCCATCATCAGACCCTGGTTACCATCTGAGATCAAAGTGCTTGTCAAGACGAATGAAACAAGCCCAAACTCGACGGGGTTGCGTCGTTTTATTACAGAGTTCCTATGGCCACCATCCAGCTCCATCGTCAGACCAGCTCCATGTTGCAATAATATTGCATTGTCATCCAATTTACACAAGCATGCATAATTTCAATTCAGAAACCGGGAAGTGGGTCAAATTCAACTTGCAAGATTTGACCCGTTGAGGAGTTCCGTTGGCCATCTGTGATCTTCTTCATCAGATCCAGTTTACCAAATGACATTTTCTGAATGAAAATGCTTGACTAGATGCTAAAAATTCTAAAATCGTCATAGTTGTGCCTATAAAATTTGAGGGTTTCCGTCGATTTACCCAAGATTCCATCATCAGATCTTGACTTGGTGCCAATGGGACCACCTCGGAAGTATCCTCTTTTAAACAAAAAAAGAATTTTGAAAATCGGCCTACAATTGGCGGAGATATCGATGAACATACAAGAAAAAAAAAAAAAAAAAATATAAACAGTGGAACATAGAACCTCCTCCTTTTTTTGAAGTCGGTTAAAAACGGGCCGGAAGTTGTCCAGGCGTCCCATACGCCGAAGTCGACTTGACTAAAAAATATCGCGATGTCCACTAGGATCACCTATTTGAATCCCCCAGGTACAATAACTGTATATTAGGTGATCCAATTAGGTGATCCTAGTGGACATCGCGAAAAATATTGACTATATAGACCCATGTTTACAGGAGAGACGCGAACAAAGAAATGCGTATGACCCTTTCACCATCTCTTTCTTCCCTTGCACTGTATTTTTCCACAGAAAGAAGTGGTGAAAGTGATTGCGATTCCAAGTGCGTTAGACAGTAAGACTTCTGTGCTTAATTAATAAATATATCATGAGACGATTGAAACCAATTTGACCTAGCTCCAAACTGAGCAAAGCTTCTGCTATGGGTACCTACTAGACCACTAGGCTATCCGGTCGTCTGTTGCACTTTGCCTCCAGATTTCCAGCAACTTACTCAGACATCCTAGTTCCATTGCACGACACCTCGGCATGGTCGCTCGCTACCAGCTCGTATCCGTCATCTTCCGACAGACTCACTGGACCCAATGTGTACTTCTGGTCGGTTTGATACAAGATATCTCGATAGGTACACTTTATGTCGTTTACATTTTCCATTATTCTGTCTACCACTCTGCAATTAGAGTGCTGGAACGAGAAAACAATTACATGAGAATACAATATAATTTTTATTTTCATCATCATTCATCATTTCAGCCGAAAGACGTCCACTGCTGAACATAGGCCTTCCCCAAGGCTCGCCAAACAGATCGGTCCCGTGCCATCCGCATCCAACGCGTTCCCGCAACCTTAACCAGGTCGTCGCTCCGTCTTGATGGAGGCCTATCTACACTGCGTCTTCCGGTTCGTGGACGCCACTCGAGAACCTTTTTGCCCCATCGGCCATCAGTTCTACGAGCGATGTGCCCTGCCCACTGCCACTTGAGTCTGGCGATTCTTCGAGCTATGTCGGTGACTTTACCTAGGCTGCCACGAAAGTTTTTAGCTGTATGAAAACTATAAATATTTTATTCCTAAATTGTATGATAAATTAAAGATAATTTATCTATTAACCTCTTTGTATAGTGATATTGCATACTGGCCAGTCACATTTTATTTTTTAAATTTTTTTGTTGACAATGTCAGTCCAGTTTTGTTTTTTGCAATGGAGCTCTCGCGAGAAGCATTTCGTGCTTAATATTCATGACTATAAAAGAAACTTAACATTCAAGGAATCTCACAAAAATTTAAACGTTGCATTTGGGACGTCCGCTCCATCGTTAGCCACAGTTTCGTATTGGTACCGCGAGTTTAAACGGGGTCGAGAGTGCATCAAAGATGAGCCGAGACCAGGACGGCCGTCAAGTGCAGTAACGCCAGAAAACGTGATCAGAGCCGAGTGGTTGATTAAGGAACGAAGGAATATTACACAACGGGAAATCGAACATGAACTAGGCATCGGATCACCCGCAGTTTTAAGCATTTTACATGATCATCTTCGCGTCAGGAAGGTCGCGTCGCGTTGGATACCACATTTTCTGACCGAAGAGCAAAAAACCCAGCGTGTAGATTGGTGTCAGTTTATGCTCAGCAAATTTGACGGAGGCAATTCCCATCAGGTTTCTAACATCCTTACTACTGATGAGTCTTGGATATACTGCTATGACCCCCTGACAAAGCAGCAATCTATGCAGTGGGTGTTTGAAGAAGATGGACCGCCTTTAAAAATTGCTCGAGGCCGAAGTGTCAACAAAAAAATGATCGCCGTTTTCTTACGTCGCAGTGGGCCAGTGGCTGTAATTCCACTTGAAGATCAAAGAACAGTTACTAGCCAGTGGTACACCGAAGTTTGTCTACCCCAAGCGTTCGAAAAACTGGGTGAGGAACGCCCAAAGAGCGGCATTCGGGGATTTTTTTTCCACCAAGATAATGCACCAGCACACACTGCAGCAAAAACAATGGACTTTTTGAACAGCACAGGGGTTCAGATGGAGTCGCATCCACCCTACAGCCCTGACCTGGCCCTGTGTGACTTTTTCTTATTCCCCACTGTAAAGAAAATGATGCGTGGCCGGACTTTCATGAATTCGGACGAGGCAGTACAAGAATTTGAGCGGCTTTTCTTCGACCTACCGCAGAACGCGTTTTTTAAGTGTTTTGAGGATTAGTTTTTGATATTGAGGCGATGTGTAGACCTTGGAGGGGTACATTTTAAAAAATATTAAAGTAATTTACAAAAAAAATGTATGGTTTTGATACAGCTAAAAACTTTCGTAGCAACCCTCGTAGTTCCTGCGCGGATTTCATCATTTCTATAATGCGATCCCGCAGAGAAACTCCGAGCATAGGCCTCAACCATCGCCCTCTCAGTTAATTCGAGCTTTCTTATGAGGCCCATCGTTAGCGGCCACGTCTCAATTGTTATTTACTCGTCGCTATATTCGAATAAGGTGGGTTTGCGCAAACCAGATTATTGCGTACCTCTGAGTTAACTGCTAACCCAAGGTTATGTCATAACTCTCTTTTTGTTGATTAGTGATTACTTATGTGAAAGAACTATTGCTAAAATAGCCACGGTAGCCTAGTGGTTGACCTACGACCTTTCAAGCAGACGGTCGTGGGTTCAAAACCCGGACTCGCACCTACATATGTGCGTGTGTGTGTGTGTAGTGTGTGTGTAGTTTTTTGTGTTTAGTTTTTAAATGGGTCCCACTGAAAAACAGTGTTGTGGCTTGCCACAACATTATGCTGAGTGGGGCCCAATTTATACTATTCGATATATTTTTTTAATTTGTAAATTTCCTGTCAAATGTATTTTTTTTTTTCCTGTGTTTGTATCGAATATGTGTAAATAAACATCTCTCTCTCTCTCTCTCTCTCTAGTGTTTATGTGTGAATTTACATTTTAAAGTTACCACGAGATTTACGGCAAAGAACAAACATCGTGAGGAAACCTGCACACACTTGGGAAGAAATGCAATGTGTGTGAAGTTTTTAATCCGCACTGGGCCCGCGTGGGAAGTACAGCCCAAGCGCTCTCACTTTGAGAGCAAGCCTGCGCCCAGCAGTGGTATACTGGGTGGCCTTAGACTCTGGACAAATACTAATACTACTGGCTTAGCAAGATATTTAAAACCAAACTGCAAAGAACAAACAACAATCAGTCCAATATTTACCGAAAAACTAACGGTTTTCAATGTATAACTTTGGAGGAGCCCTGTTTATTTGGATGATATGATTTCATAGAATTTTTTTTGTTTTCTTGTCTAATTAAGCAAATAACTATTTTACGATATTGCTAACTAATCAGTTTTATCCATGGTTTAATTATTTGTCCAGAGGCTAAGGTCACCTTGTATAGGTCGACATGAGTATGTAAACCACGGAATATTGTTGTACTTACATAACATTTCACCCAGTCTGTGCCGAAACATTTAATTTTTGGTAAGTTTATATCAAACTTGGTGACTTCAGGTGCAAAAGGGTCCAGCTCCGGAATCTCACAACCCATACCCTTTTCCAGCTTAAGAGCCTCTTCTAGTTTTTTTTCCATGTTACTGAAATAAGTATATGTGCGAGAATTATAGCCAAGATCAAAAATAGCAGCACACCTCAGTGCCTTCATGAGACAGCATTTAATAATTTGAAACATGCCAAACTGCCCTAGTAGGTATTGCTCACTGCGACAATAGGGATGTTGACGCCATTAAAAAACTAATTCGAAAACACGACTCCAGTAAGAAAGCGCTTTATTTTAGCCCTGAAAACCAGATTAATTTTTGATTAACTGCAAAATTAGATTTTTTGAAGCTTTAAAACAAATAAATAGTTAGCTGATTGAGTTGGCGAACAAGTGACATCATAAGTTGATATTGCCATTCAAACTCTATGGAAGAATTGTGTTTTTAGAGCTCATAAAAAGTAAATTAGTTGATTGGTGGTGTCAACATCCCTATTGAGGTACTTGTGGATCTAGCTGTACGTGATAATATTTTCTAACTATACTTACTTATCTCGTAGAGTATTGCAAAAATAATTATTCCCGAGCATCAAAAAATAACTTACACTAAGACAGCAGCTCTGGAAAATAAAACAAACGGTTATTAATAATGCAAATTAATAAGAAAGCCGTAGCTAAATGGACCAAGAAGGTCCTGAAACGTACCTATGTATATATATCCGATCTGATCTGTACCTTCCAACCTCTACAGGTTGGAAGGTACAGATCGGAAGAAATTACTTTACCACCCTAAGATGTTAAAACAATTTTATCAGTTTGTATGGCTCACAACATCGAAAGCTGTTTTCATGGAAACTGAAGCTGAACATTCTCCCCAGGTTCACCAAACAGACAGGTCCTGCGTCATCCGCATCCAACGCGATCCCGCATCCTTAACCAGGCCGTCGCTCCATCTTAGGAGGCCTATTTACACTGCGTCTTCAGGTCTGCGGACGCCATTCGACCTTTTGGCCTCATAGGCCGTCAGTTCTACCAGTGATGTGTCCTGCCCATTGCCACTTGAATCTGGCACCTGATACCGTAGTGTTCAGATGTATAGTAGCATCTAGACAGCACCGATGTTTTGCACTTGCCTAAAATACCATGTTCACAAAATAC
The DNA here is from genome assembly GCA_947563465.1 of Archips xylosteana. Lineage (NCBI taxonomy): Eukaryota > Metazoa > Arthropoda > Insecta > Lepidoptera > Tortricidae > Archips > Archips xylosteana. The sequence goes on from OX387346.1 coordinate 2,136,987, forward strand.
CACATTTTTCAAAATACTACAACCTGTTTGTTACATTCCTTTATATTAGACGACCCGCCCCGGCTTCGCACGGGTGCAATTATGCATGTATTAGGTACATATAAACCTAGGAAGAGGACTTGAATCACTCTATCTATTAAAAAAAACCGCATCAAAATCCGTTGCGTAGTTTTAAAGATCTAAGCATACATAAAGACAGACAGACGGGAAGCGACTTTGTTTTATACTATGTAGTGATGATGTCCAAAATAGGGCATTCCACCAAAAAAAAATCACTTCCTAGAGTAATCTTCTATTTTGTAATGTGGTGCAACGAGAATCTGGTAAGCTAGAAATAAGGTGAAATATTTTGAAAAATCTGGTATTTTGGGAACGGGGTATGTTAGACACGAGCGCGATGTTTTCGCGACTGCATAAATTTTAAATAGTTTTAGCTGTAGGTAGATTAAACTAACCTGTCGGGGTCCGGCCCGAACATGAAGTAGATCATCAAAAGAATAGAAGAACAACTGAGAGTGATCACGCTTTTCCATGACCTGTACCAACGGCGCCGAGTCACCATTATTGCCATCTGAAAAATAAAATCATCATCATCCCAGCATATACTTCCCACTACAAGGCATTGGCCTCCTTTCAGAATGAGAGAGTTTGGGCACATGAATCCCCAAAAGCTGACTATCTTTGAGTTGCTGATATTTATGGGCGGTGGTGATCATTTTCCATGAGATGACCCGCTTGCTCGCTTGCCTCCCTCTCATAATAAAAAAAAATCTCAGTGGTGCGAGCCCGCGCTCGAACCCACGACCTGAGAGACCGAAGGTCAAACCACTAGTCCACCACGGCTCCTGAAAAATGTTATTTTGGTTATTTCGCAGAACTAAGCTAAGGAATAAGAATAGGTTGGCACCCTAAGGCGGAAGAAACACAGAAGGGACGTGGGACGAGGGCGCGTCGCAGTCCGCGTCGTTTGTTCGCAGGCCGCGTCTTCGCCCCGTCTCTTCTGTCTGCTTTGGATCGCGACGCTTCTATACATTTAGTATGAAAACTGACTCAGGGGCGCCGCGACTGTGACGCGCCCCCGTCCCACGTCTCTTCTGTGTGGCTTGCGCCTAAGACGACGACGACTTGGATAACTTGTTTGGTAATTGGGAGCACTTTAGTCTAATTGTCAAAGTACCTCGGCACGGTGAGTCAAGAGATACGGTTTTTATAATCCCAGTTGGCACCCCCAAAAAACATTTTCGCTTTTGAAATCCAAGACCTACAGGAGCGCCGGTACTTTATCCTTAGTTTTATGCCTGAAACTTAAAACTAAATATTTTTGCTGTGTATAAAGAGTTTATATTAATAAATACAAACAAACACACCGATCTTAATATCTGTTCACTATACAATATAAATTAGTTCTGTGCATAGGTATTTGTGAAACATAAAAATACTGAAAAGCACACTTCAAATGCATCAGAGCAAATCAACGTACCTAATTCATAGACAAGCTCTTGATGTCAAATGGTCTATTTAATTTTATTGTAAGTAAATATACTTACCAAAAAGGTATAATAAACCAACCGGGTAAAATACTTAAAAAGCACTCTTTAATAAATAACTATTTAACATATTATCAATTTGATTTAAAGCATTTATAGTCTAATTACAATCAATTTGAAAAGTTGGCATCTATAGGTTAAACCGTTCGTTAATTTTCCGTACAACGCCATCTCTGATAAAACCGGAAAACTAAGTGATGTTGTGGATTGGCTCGCTTATCCCAAACAACAAACACGCTTTCCCCAGAACTTTCCCGTTACATTTCCTGGAAAACGTGCCGTTTCTTAGCAACACCGCTAGGTGGCATTATAATCAGTTTTAATTCACGAAGTTGATTAAATTATCTAGTGAGTAGAACGAAGCAACGTTTTAATACGTTTTCTCAAGATTTCTAGATTTCTAACTACGTTCACATGCATAACGATTATATAATAAAAATGTAAAAAGTATTTTCATTAAAATTAAGTAAACAACAAAGGTTTGCTAAAACTATTTTTTAGATATTAAGCTTTAAAGTTTAATTTTTTGTTAGAATCAAGTATCCCTCTCCCTCTATCCTATCAGCTAAACCGCAGACTTAAAAAAAATGTAGATTCAGTAACGAGTTGCGTGACAATTTCTAAATAATGTTTACTATCTTTATGGGGTGGGAGTCTGTAGTATTTCAACGGCCATATCCTTGTTACGAGAATCTCAGGATAATAACTAAAACCAATAGGGATATTGACGCCATTAAAAAATAATTCGAAGACATGACTCCAGTAAAAAAACGCTTTATCATAGCCCTGAAATTAATTTTCGATTAACTGCTTAGTTAGATTTTTTGTTGCTTTATAACAAATAAATAGTTAGTTGAATGAGTATGCGAATAAGTGACATCATTCGCTCATGTAGAAAAATACTGGCACAATTGCAAATTATTGTCATTTCAAAACTAAACTTTTTTTCTTATTACATAAAGTTTAGTTTTAAAATGACAATAATTTGCAATTGTGTCAGTGTTCTTCTACATGAGCGATTATGTTGCTATTGCTATACAAACTCTATGGGAAAATTGTGTTTTGACAGCTCATAAAAAGTACGTCAGATGATTGGTGGTGTCAACATCCTTATTGCAATAGGGATGACGACTGGGTTAAAAATTTGTCATTCTAATTAGTCCGTCAGTTAGATTATGGGAAAATATGGGACACGTATTTTTTGGTTTATCAAATTATTAAAAATCGACAAAGATATAGATCATCAAACTTCCGGAGTGGGGGCTTGTGACGTCACCCTTAGGTAAAAATTGTACCATATAGTGACGTCACTCGAAACTTCTAAGCACTGTATCCTCCTCATTTTTTGTTTGTCAAACAAAAGAAAAAATACGTGTACAATATTTTTTGATAATCTAACTGACGGACTAAACAGTTTTTTTTAGTCGTCTAGCCTATTCTGCCACCACACCCCACAGCACGCGTATTTTTTTTGTATTTTATGACACCACGCGTAGTGATGGTCATTGGGATGGTTAGTTCACATACGAATATTATCAGCCGATAAATAATAGGATGAGGTATTATAACGACCGCTTTAGCCTAGTTGGTAGTGACCCTGCCTACGAAGCAAGAGGTCCTAAGTTCAAATCCCGGTAAGGGCATTTATTTGTGTGATGAGCACAAATATTTGTTCCTGAGTTATGGATGTTTTCTATGTATTTAAGTATTTATTTATCTATATAAGTATGTCTATCGTCGTCTAGTACCCATAGTACAAGCTTTGCTCAGTTTGGAACTAGGTCGATTTGTGTGAGATTGTCCCCTAATATTATTTATTATTTATTTATATTTATTATGATGTGTTATACCTTTTTTAGATATTCTACCTCTCGTTTGCCCCAAACACGATGCAACGTAAAAATCCTTTTAGAGTTTCCAACAGGCATACCTAGTAGCGTTTATTTAGCACAACAATGGACAATTTATTATTTAGATTCCATTCCCGGGAGTTTTTTATGCAAATTTTCCCGTTCCCATTTCTCGTTGTTGCAAGTGATTAATCCCAGCGAAATTTTATTGTGGCCAGGAAACGAAGGAAAATTTTATGTCCTGGTCAGACAAAGAAGGAGCTTGGGGAAAAGGGAAGGGTTTTAGTTTTGTTTTGTTTGTGGAACACCAGAGTATATTAAATTGTCACGATTTTGATGCATTATAATATAATGAGTACCAGAGTGGCTGAGCTTGGCTCGGGATAAAGTCCAGTTTTGACCGGCTAGAAAAATTGTGCACGTTGTATTTCATCGCAAGGCCGCAAAGCGATCGAGTTTAATGTGTTCAATCGAACGCCGCAATGTAATGCAATTTGCTAGATTTTTCCTGCACATCTAAACTGCACCTTAAACATGGAAACATGCATTTTTTCAGAGATAAGACCAAGCTGGACCGATTGTTCCCCGAAAATTATGAAGAAATCGTTTAAGTCGTTAAAACGACGTTAAATTTGATTTTGCTCGTTAAAACGTATTAGAATAGATAGAGAGAAAGTCATCAAAGTGAGTTTGCTTGGAACTGACTTATAAAAACACGTCTGTGTTAATAAGTACCGCATTTGTCAACAGGGACTTGCATAGCAGCAAGCCACACAGAAGAGACGTAGGATGTGGGACTTGAATCAGTCTTCATACTAAATGTATAGAAGGTCGCAATCCTAAGCAGACAGAAGAGACGGGGCGGAGACGCAGCCTGCGAACTAACGACGCGGACTGCGACGCGCCCCCGTCCCACGTCTCTTCTGTGTGGCTTGCGCCTTTGGATGCGATGTCGTAGTAGGTCGAAGCATATTTTTAGTGAGTGCGCGTTTGGCAGCAGCCACCGTGCCGTGTGCTCCAAGAGGAAGGACTACGGTTAAGCCCGAACCATGTCGAGCTAAACTCGATCATAGACGTGAATTATCCGTCATTCATCACCAACATCAGTCTATGCTTGTCCACTGCTGGACATAGGCCTCCCTCTCCCATGGCACGCCACTGAGCACGATCCTCGGCCACTCTCATTCCAGAGTTATCCGTATTCACTATAAATTAATATATTCAGTAACAGTCACAAATACTTCTTTTCCCTTGTTTCAATTAAGTCGGCAACGGAATTTGTATTCATCTGCCCTGTGGCAATTAGAATAAACCGGTGATAATGGATACAAATAGTTGGCTGCGTCTCGTTGAGCCAATAAAACCGGTAACGACAGGGGTTTAATTAAATCCGCTTCTTTTGTTTGTAACTAGAGCCCTTTTACTTTCCTGTTTACGCGTTGACGTTTGAAATGCCTTTCATCATCATCATCATTTCAGCCGAAAGACGTCCACTGCTGAACATGGGCCTCCCCCAACGCTGGCCAAACAGATTGGTCCTGTACCATCCGCATCCAACGCGATCTCGCAACCTTAACCAGGTCGGCGCTCCATCTTGTTGGAGGCCTACCTACACTAAAGGATTTGCCACACTGGATTTGTTCTGCCCGCAGACCGCAGATCGCATCCGGTCAGATCGCATATCTATACAAATTATATAGAGACCGACAATGTTGTTCAACGATGACCATGGTCGCTGCAATGTGGTCGAAACGATGAGTTGATTTAAGCAATAGTTCATGATAAATTCCCGGAACAATATTAGTTATGAGTGAGAATCGCCAAAGTTTAAAACAATGTGGGTTTATGTTAAATGTCGACAAATTATACTCGCAAAATAACCGACACGACATCGTCGTATCTCCACTAAGTACATGTAGTTTTGCAAGGCATGGTTTTAACTTCATTATTAAGTAGTTTTCCTCACGACGTTTCACCATAACCTGCAAACACTTGCGAAGAAATTCGATGGTCTGTGTGAAGTGCCCAATCCGCACTGGGCCCGCGTGGGAACTACGGCCCAACCCCTCTCATTCTGAGACGAGGCTTGTGCCCTGCAGTACGTATATAGGCTGGGATGATAATGACGATGATCAGTTTTAGATTTTTTTTTATTGGGGATGCCTTGAAGAATGGTCAGGTGAAAATATTAGAGTGTTAGTTGGGGAAGGGGAAGGAAAGGAAGGAAGATGTATGTCAAGATCGTAGCAGGTGGAAACTAATTGTCCCTGCCTACCCCTTTGCTGGGAAGGAGGTGTGATTGTATGTGTATGCATGTAGGTTTATTTTAACGAATTTGGAGTTAAAATTGGACATTGGCTAAAGTCAGATACGCGGATCATCCAAAGTCAGTTAAGAAGATTTTCGTAGTTCTACTAGCGTTTCAACCGTTATCAGTCTGCTGTCACATATAGGTACGTAAGAAAAAGCTACAGTTAGCGTGAAATTTCAACATATTGAAATTTTAGCACAAGCACGCTGTGGCGTTATAATTATAATTAGGTATATAAAAACCTTCGGCTAGGTGTAGCTCATTTCTTTAATATATGCGACAGGAGACTGATAGCGGTTGGAACGGCAGTAGAACTACCCATTTGCACTATCCCCAATGCTGTGTTTCTTACGTCAAATTATACAAACCAACACAAGGCCTTCTTTTAAAATAATTGCTGCCTTCACCAAACCAGGGAACGCGTTCGTGTAAGACGCGCGTGAGTTTGGTGCCACCTGCCGCCGGCAACTCGTTAACTCAAGGGCCCAGCTCGGGATAAAGGCTGGAGACTTCGGAAGGTGTAGAATAGGGTGGAGAAAAATTTTTTTTTCGATATTCAAAATAGCGGGCTATGAAAAACATGTTTAGACACCATAGCATTTGGAATATGAAATATAATTTAATTTGGACCATTACAAGTACTGCCGCAACCGTCATAAATAAAAAAAAATATGGAAAATCTACTTCACCAAAACCATTAATTAATATACATATATTGTATGCAATTTTTGAAAAGTTTATTACTTTATAGACAAGATGTACATACTTGTAAATAACTAAAACAAAATATCACTGAATACTCGTAGTATTTTTTTTTCAAAGTACCCTCACAAACACTACCCTACGATTCATATTGTACGAATGTTTTTATGTGATAAATGGCTATTGATTTTGACCTCATTAATGTAAAAATGAGTTTACGTAGAGGCAAAACAGTGTGCCCCATCTTTGGTTTTGGAAAAGAATTACCAAAAAATGTGTTACCGATATATTACAAGGACATGATGAAATAACACGTATATTGTGGCTACGGATATGGAACACTTATGGGAAAAGGCATCTATACTAACAGTGGAACGATGTACTATTCCCTTGTGGTTCAAAATTAAAACACAACCTGCAAGCGTTAACGGAGCTAGACACTTACATGAAACGATCAAATTGTCACGTGAAGATCTTAAGAGGGTAATTGATCCTACGATACAACACAATGTGTATTTTGGACAAATAGCATTAGTTTTGACTAAAATTCTCAAAGTCAGAGACCACTCTTCAGCAATGACGTCTATTAGAGTATTTAGTTTACCTAAATTCAATTTTAACGCTAATGAATATTATGACTTGATTAACTGACAAGTCTGGCAACAAGTTTCGGAACCGCCCATGATAAAAAATTTGGCCACAGATATTATTTCCCAATGCGTCGCGGATCTCAAAACTGCAGAAACTGATATTTTACCTAAGTTTTTTTTAATGCCCTGCCACACCCAAGCTACTGAATCAAACCAGTAACAGAATCGTGTTCTGCTGTAATATGTGGGCTAAACAAACATGATAGTTGGATGAAAAACAAACTCGAATCATGTCGCATCATGCCAGTCTTTAACATGAAGAAAGAATACAAAATTACATAATCTGTAGCTTTATTTCGGTATCAAACCGACGTCTGAAATCAAATTTTGTAATGTTTTTTCATATTCACAATTTTCCTTGTTCTTTAATGTAGCTTTAATAATAGTAAAAATTTCAAATTTAACAATAAAATTTTTTTTTAGTTGTCTAAACCTGAAGGCTGCTTTTGCAATTTTTTCATTTTTTTTAATGAGCATGCGCCAGTACTTACATATGTTCAAAATTTTTGTAAGCTTCCATATAAAATATTGTTTGTGTTTCTCTACAGCATCTATATACGACACCGCCCTTTCGAAAATCGGAAAAAAATAAAATCGATCCACCCTAGTGTAGAAGTGTGTTCCGTACCGGAACAGTGTTATTTCATTTTATTTTTAATATTTTGTTCGTGTTAACAATAAGGTGACGCAATTTGTTATATATTGGTGGTTTTCGTTTCATTTAAAAGTTTTTATTTTGACTGGGTTTGCGACAAGCTGCCGACATCGGAACGCACCACCCACCAATGGGAAACGGCCTTTTGGGCGATACTAGCGCCACCAACGGCCGCCACCTACGCCGCTAACGCGGCTTGAGAAAACAGTTGCCAATCGCGGACGCTTCCGAAATGCAGAAAAAATAACGCTCCGTCGCAACTCACGTGTATATATTCGTCTGACTTGTGTTATTGTGTTAAATTTACGATACAAACTTGGAAGATAGTGTTAGTGACCTATTGGATTTACATATGTAAGGATTAAACCAGCTGGAGCTTCTTGTGTGGTGTGCCGACGAACCCCAATTGTACCAGGACCCGTACCTACGGCGTGGTTGTGGGAAGATTGAAGCGGTAAGTCGCTGGACCCAGTTAGTTATCCGACATAATTGTTTGTTCCTACGAACCGGATTAATATCTTCCAATTTGCGTCATCTTGTGTTAGTGCAATTAAGCAGTATTACGTACTCATTTTCAATTGCATTTGCGTGCCTCCGCGCCATCTTGTAACACAATGTCGGACGATGAAGCGTCGCCTTGCGACCAAGATATTTTTGAAAGAGACTTAATATTAGACGAGTTAAAGCGTATCATTTTACTCGCTAAATCAAACGAGCAACAATTTCGCTCGCGAACTACAGATTTAATAGCTCACCAAAGAAAGTTCACCAAAGTTCAGGCTAAAATTGAAAAGACGCTAATTAAATCCAAATCGTTCAACAAAGACGAAAACATCAAAATTCGTAATGATTTTAACGACTTGTACTACGACATAGTCGGCCACTTGAACGCGTTGAAAGCATCCGATGAGCGCCAACGCCGTTCAAATCGGTCTAGTAACAATGTGTCTTTCGATACGATTAGTAACGACAGAAGGAATTTACCTACTTTACCCTTACCAGAGTTCAAAGGCGATCCTACGGATTGGCCATCGTTCTATGATTTATTCACATCGCTAGTGCATAGCAACAGTGCCTATACGAACGCGGAGAAACTTAGATACCTACTTCTTGTAGTTAAAAACGAGCCGTTTAACCTCATAAAATCCATACCTATCACGGACGATAACTACACGATTGCCTTAGACATTTTGCAAACTCGCTACGAAAACAAACGAGTAATCGCATCAAAACATTTAGATCGGATTTTAGATATCGAACAGTGTACCGAAAAATCTTCGTATAGTGTGCGAAAGTTACTAAACGCCTATCAGGAAAACATTCGCGCATTAGAAGTCATGAGATTTCCGACTGATCAGTGGAGCTTCGTTCTCTTACACATTTTACTACGTAAAATACCTAACAGTTTGAGAAAAGGGTTCGAACGTTCGCTAAATAATCCATCCGAAATTCCCGATGTAAATACGTTGATTTCATATTTGCAACGCGAAATAACCGCGGAAGAAATTGCATCGAGTTCCGTTGTTATATCTTCGCCGCACGCTAATAAGCAAGCTTCTTTTCGTGTAGGTACCACGAATCAGCTGTTCAACCGCGACCGTAGCAACAGCGCACCGAATAACATTGCGGCAGCTAAACGTTCTTTCGCTGCCAAAGTTCAAGCGTCGTCAGACCAAAATCGACCTACGGTCGATAGTAATAAGGTGCGATCTTGCTCGCAGTGTAACGGGTCACACTTCTTGACAAAATGTTCCGAGTTTTTAAATCTTTCACCGCAAGATAGGTATAACCTTGTGCAAAACAAAAATGTGTGTTTCAATTGTTTGAACGTCGGGCACGACGTAAAAAACTGCAAATCGAATTTTGTGTGTAGAACGTGTCACAAACGACACCATAGCTTGATTCATTTTTCGACGCAAGCCTTCCCGGTTGTAAACGAAGCCGAGCCACCTGTAGCTGTCCCGCTCACTCCTACGGAGGAGCGATCTATTCCCGTCGCGGTGCATGGAAATTGCGCATCTAACATGCCCGTCGCTCGCGCGGGAACAGTGTTGTTGTCAACTGCGCTGATCGATGTATGTGTAGGTAACGCGAAAGTATCATCGGTGCGATGTATGGTAGATACCGGTAGCCAAGCATCGTTCATTACGGAAGCTTGTGTTCAACGCTTAGGCTTAGTGCGTAGGCATAGTGATGTACCGGTTTTCGGTATTGGTGACACGGAACCAGTGCATCCAAAAGGTTTAATTTCGTGTTCAATTACACCGAAAGGCAAACAACAACCCGTCATTCCGGTAAATGCCTTAATTTTGCCCGAATTAATTTCAAAAATGCCAAGTGTACCATTACCTTATACAGGGTGGTCACATTTGAAAAACTTAACCTTAGCCGATCCGGAATTTCATACACCTCAGCCGGTTGAGATGTTACTAGGAGCGGATATTCTATCCCACGTGTTACTAGGCAACACTATCACTGGCCCGCCGGGCACTCCGATCGCGATGAATAGTGTGTTAGGTTATTTACTTCTAGGAAAAATAAATTGCGATAGTGTTGGGACGCCTCCACTCCAAGTGTGTTTTAGCTCGTTTGACAACGACAATCTTCAAAGGTTCTGGGAGCTGGAGTCCGTTCCAGAGAAGCGGAGATACACTCCCGAAGAGGAAATATGCGAATCCTTTTTTCAAAAGACGCATACTCGTGACGCGGACGGGCGATATGTGGTCGCTCTCCCGTTTAAGCCCGATGCACCGCCTCTCGGCGAGTCGCGGCCTATTGCGCTAGCGCGGTTCCGTAAACTGGAATACCGGCTAGAGCGTAACCCTAAGCTGAAGAATGACTATCACGCGTGTCTCCAGGAGTACGTGGATCTCAACCACATGGAACCCGTCGATGATGTACCTTCAGCTGAAGAAAGCTATTACATTCCGCACCACTGCGTGGTCAAAGAATCGAGTACGACGCCGACGCGCGTAGTGTACGACGCCGGGTGTCGTTCGACGAGTGGGTACTCGCTAAATGACGTCTTGCTAACGGGTCCTAAGCTTCACCTGGACATAGTCGACGTACTTTTGAAATTTCGTGTTCATTCCGTGGCTCTTACAGCCGACATAAAACAAATGTATCGCAACATACTTATTCGTGAATGTGATAGGGATTTCCAGCGTATCGTGTGGCGTCAATCACCCGACGATCCTTTACTTGACTATCGCTTACGTACGGTTACATTCGGTGTAAACTCATCGCCCTATCTCGCTTTGAGAACTATCAAACAGCTAGCTCACGATGAGGCTGATCGGTTCAAACTCGCCTCGCCTGTTTTATTGAACGATGTCTTCGTCGATGACGTCGTCTCCGGCGAAGACTCAGTAGCCAGAGCACTCGCTCTGCAACAAGAGTTAGTAGGTATTTGTAGGACGGCTGGGTTTGAACTGCGTAAGTGGCACAGCAACTCGCCAGCGTTACTCGCTGCGGTGCTGCCGCCAGAGTCTCATGGTGAGCGGCCGGAGAACGTTCCGTTTGCTGAAATGGAAAATGATAAAAAGGTCAAAGTCCTTGGTCTACAGTGGAATCCTAAATCCGATTCATTCAATTTCAAAGTCCAAATTTCATCTCAAAAATGTACAAAACGTGTCATTCTTTCTGAGATAGCAAAAATTTACGACCCTCTTGGTTTACTATCACCGGTCACATTGTTTGCCAAACATTTGATCCAACTTTTGTGGATAGCCAAGGTAGACTGGGACGAGGCACCGCCTGTGGACATAGTTAATTCGTGGACTTCATTCGTTAACGAGCTACCACTCATATCCGAGATTTCGTTTCCGCGACACATATTTAAAAATAATAATTTAGAGCCAGTACAAATTCATGGTTTCGCTGACGCATCTAGTAAAGCTTTTGGAGCATGTGTTTACATTCGCTATCTGGATAATGATGGTAACATCCAAACTCACCTGATTATGGCAAAAACCCGCGTAGCGCCGTTGAGTGTGTGTCTTACCATCCCGCGCCTCGAACTAATGGCCGCCGTTCTTCTATCTAAACTTCTCGAAAAGGTAATACTTACCTACGGAGATCGTGTCCGCCTCGACCGGGTATACGCTTGGTCCGATGCCTCCATCGTGCTTGCCTGGCTCCGTTCAAGTCCGCACGAATGGAAGACGTTTGTTTCGAACCGTGTCAGTGATGTCGTCTCCCGCCTGCCCGCGGACCGTTGGCACCACGTCCCGTCGGCCGACAACCCCGCCGATGCTGCGTCTCGTGGCCTACTGCCCGCTGCGCTGGTGAACCACGATTTGTGGTACCATGGTCCCTCATGGCTACGTCAAGATACCGACTCATGGCCTGTTCAAACTTTGGTAGAAGATACGTGCGAAGAAAAACGAAACTTAACGGTTTGCTCCAGCGCGTCTACGACGCCGCCTATACAGGATGTTGATTTTATTACGCGATTTTCGTCGCTAGGTAAACTTGTTCGCGTAACCGCACTTATTTTTCGTTTTCTTAACAAGTGCAAGAAAACAAAACAAGAGTTTCCGCAGTATATTACTGTGCCGGAATATAACTTCGCTTTAACGCGACTTATTAAAATAACCCAACGATCCGTCTTTAACGAAGACATAACCAACATAGCACAGGGTAAATTACCGTCCACGCGTTTACGACGTTTAACGCCATTTCTGGATAATTCGGACGAACTATTTAAAGTTGGTGGTCGAATCCACAAATCATTTTTACCATTTGCGTCTAAACACCAACTGATTTTACCTAAAAAACACCCTTTAACTCATCTGATCATTGATGATGCACATTTATCTACTTTGCATGCCGGGCCGCAGTCTGTGCGCCACACGCTCTTACAGCGATATTGGATCTTGTCTAGTCGTGACATCGTTCGTCAACGCATTCATCGCTGCGTGCCGTGCTTCCGCGCGCGACCCACTCGCAACCAACCGCGCATGGGACCGCTCCCCGCCGTGCGACTCCGTCCCGCGCGACCGTTCATAAAAACCGCAGTAGATTTTGCCGGTCCATTTTACGTACGCGCAAATAAAGTGCGTAACGCGAAAATTATTAAATGTTATGTGTCAGTTTTCGTATGTATGAGTGTTAAGGCTATACATCTCGAATTAGTTTCGGAACTGTCTACAGAAGCCTTCTTGGCAGCCCTGCGACGTTTCACGTCCCGTCGTGGCTTATGTACAGACATTTATTCAGATTGTGGAACTAATTTTATCGGTTGTGATAATTACTTAAAGGAACTTTACGCGTTTTTACGTAACGATTCGGTGCATCGTGCGCTTAACCAACAAACCCTTAAACAGGGGATCACGTGGCACTTTCAACCTCCGTATGCGAGCCATTTCGGAGGCCTCCATGAATCGGGGGTCCGTATTTTTAAGCACCATTTTCATCGTGTGATCGGTACTCGCACTCAAACCTATGATGAAATGCATACATTCTTGTGTCAGGTCGAAGCAGTTTTAAATTCACGACCACTCTGCGTCTTAAGTGCGGATTCTTCGGATCCTCTTCCTTTAACACCATCTCATTTTTTAATCGGAGAACCCATGACTGCTTTACCCGATATTTCCTTAATCGATGAGACGCCGAATCGTCTCACTCGTTGGCGTTGGATTCAACAAACGGTCCAACACTTTTGGAAAAGATGGAGCAAAGAATATCTCCACGAGCTCCAACAAAGTAGCAAGTGGCTTCAAGACAGAGGCACCGCTCTTCGTGAAGGCACTGTTGTAGTGATATGCGATGACCACTTACCTCCGTTACAATGGAAGTTGGCGCGCATTCATGCGCTTCACCCCGGTTCCGATAATGTCACGCGCGTAGTGACTCTTAAAAGGGGAAATTCCCTCTTTAAACGACCCGTCGTTAAGGTCTGTCCTCTACCTTTAGAGTAATTAGAGTCATTACGAATCTTAGTGTAAATACTTCAGTTCTACTTCATTTCAATATTAGTTTTAACTTTTGTGTTAAAAGCAGCTACGTGCTTTTAAGGTGAGCGGCATGTTCCGTACCGGAACAGTGTTATTTCATTTTATTTTTAATATTTTGTTCGTGTTAACAATAAGGTGACGCAATTTGTTATATATTGGTGGTTTTCGTTTCATTTAAAAGTTTTTATTTTGACTGGGTTTGCGACAAGCTGCCGACATCGGAACGCACCACCCACCAATGGGAAACGGCCTTTTGGGCGATACTAGCGCCACCAACGGCCGCCACCTACGCCGCTAACGCGGCTTGAGAAAACAGTTGCCAATCGCGGACGCTTCCGAAATGCAGAAAAAATAACGCTCCGTCGCAACTCACGTGTATATATTCGTCTGACTTGTGTTATTGTGTTAAATTTACGATACAAACTTGGAAGATAGTGTTAGTGACCTATTGGATTTACATATGTAAGGATTAAACCAGCTGGAGCTTCTTGTGTGGTGTGCCGACGAACCCCAATTGTACCAGGACCCGTACCTACGGCGTGGTTGTGGGAAGATTGAAGCGGTAAGTCGCTGGACCCAGTTAGTTATCCGACATAATTGTTATGTTAACGCCGATGTTTCCCGAACGATCCCGAGCGGTTCCGAGCGCGCGCGCCGACGGCGACTGCCGCGCCCTCCGCGCCACACACCGATATTCACCAGTGTCGAGAGCACGTCACGTATCGTAACGAAATAATAACTAACTTGTTTGTATTGTGAAGTATATAATAAATTCGTGAAAAATCTATTGGAGTCAGATTAATAATCACCCAAACATTTGGTGACCCTCGACGTGATAATAACTGAACACGCTACGCTTCATAACCTACGCATCATTCTCAACAAGACAAGACGACGCGGCCGGCTAAGATTCAACTTCAAAGCATCTAAGTTCAAAGCAAGAAAAATGGGATTATACAAAGCTCCGTGATAGATGACGAGTGCTAAATACGAAGGAAGTTGACCTGTTTTTATTTTATCATAAGTTTAATGCAATCTTAGCCAGTGTTTTGTGTCAACAGCGGTGATAGTCAATTTACGTTACGTGGTACAACAAAATAAAGTACCAAAACAAGCTAAGCAAAGTGGTGACGGCCATTTGCAAATAAGCTTCTCAGTTATATTTTTATAACTTATAATTATTGTGCTTACGATCTCGGTTGTGTGTGTGTGTCTATGCATTTATAAGCGTGAAATATGCAAACTTCTTAGCATAACTAACCTAATTTCACTCATTTTAATACTACGGTAAAAAACAAAGCTTTGCATTTCTCTTTGCAGACGTATTTTCTATAAACCTATCTGTTCTTCTGCGTGTATGATAAACGCTACAGTTTACCTCTCAATCTATTTGCAAGACAAAGTACATACTTACTTAACTATTTAAATTCAACCTTTTCTTAGGCTTTCCCAACCGAAAGGAAAATATGTTTTAACATATATTTTAATTTGATTTGCCGACTATTTCAGATCTCAACCTTAACGATAATTCAGTTGGAAGTAAGTTGACGAGGACGAGAAATACATAAATACTTCTTGGCGGACGCTGTATATTGCCTGTGCCAGATACCTAAGTAAGCAAGCAAGGATTGATTGGATTCTTTTGTCTACAATTAAAGCGGCGTAATTAAGGTATGGAATCGGTATAGTATTACATTTATTTTACTTTTGCTGATGTGAGAAAGTATTTGCGGCATTTAATACTTACGAATAAATGTACCTATACCTATACTACAAGTATTCTAGTAGGTAAACATTATTATTTACGTTGCTTGCTTGCACTTACAAGATGGAGGATTTAAAGACACTTGTGCAGCAGAGAGGGTTGATTAGATCTCGATTGACGTTATTTAAAAAGCACTTGTCTTCTTTACTCGTAAATAATTTAAAGGAAATTTCATGTGCTGAAATAAAAGAGTTGTCATTACGTATGAATAAAATGCAATCGGTGTTGAATGATTTTGATGAGATTCAAACAAAATTGAGCTGCTAGATACATCCGAAACACAATTACAAGAACGGGAAACAACTGAAAATTTATTTTATGTCAGTTTTGGGCAGGCCCAAGAGTTAACAGAAAAGTGGAAGGTTTGCCAAGAAAGGGACGAAGTTTCAAATATTTCTAGCCGCAATGGTGCCACTAGGATAAAGCTGCCACCATTGAAACTTCCTCCTTTTGATGGTAATACAAGTAAGTGGCTAGAATTTCGCGACACATACTTATCGCTTATTCATAAAAATGATGAAATGGATGACATATGTAAATTCCATTATTTAAAGTCATACTTGGAGGGGGAGGCAAGTGCCGTAATTAAGTCAGTGTCTGTCTCTGGGGACACATATGCTATTGCTTGGTCTCTCTTATGTGAAAGATATGATAACACACGCTTGCTGGTTAATCAGCACCTCAAGTGCCTTTTCAATATTGAACCTTTGTCAAGGGAAACTGATAAGGGTATACGCAACCTAATTGATTCTATTTCAAAAAACTTACAAGCGCTTAAGACCCTCGGGGAATGCACAGATAAGTGGGATACCCTTATTATTTACATGGTATCTATGAAACTTGACAGCATTACTGCTAGGAGATGGGAAGAGTGTAGAAACGACTTTGATAAATCGCCTACTTTGATTGAGTTTTATAAATTCTTGCGTAATAGGGCTGATGTTCTGGAAACTGTTCAGTCTACTCGTCCAGATGTAAAAAATGAAAAACGTCCATTTATCCCAAAAACTAAATCTTTTATTGCTTCATCATCTCAAATGCCATCTACTAGCTATCAATGCATATCCTGTAAACAAAATCACAGATTAATGGAGTGCCCTAAATTTAAAACATTATCCGTAGATGACCGTTATCAGCAGGTGAGCCAGTGGAAGTTATGCAAAAATTGTCTTCGCCCCGGTCATCTTACTTACCAATGCCGCTCTGGTGGATGCAGGATCTGCAAAAGAAAACATAGTACTATGTTACATAAAGTAGTACAGTTTCAAGATAATATAAATACTCAAGAGACCGTGGAAGGACAAAATAAAAATAATACAAACCTTTCTCAAGAAACGGCGTCTTCCTCTGCCACACCTGCTCCTCAACATGAAATTCCAATTAAAAATAAAACTTCAGTCACAATGTCTGCCGTATCTTGTGATCAAGTTTTGCTTTCAACAGCGCTTGTCAACGTTACAAGTCAAGGTAAAACATATACTTTGCGTGCATTATTAGACAGCGGAAGTCAGTCGTCATTTATATCTGAAACAACAAAACAAAGGATTAATTGCAATATGACTCAAGTCAATCGCGCCGTATCAGGCATCAATAATTCTACATTAAAAATAAATGGATATTGCGATCTTACTATACATTCAATGTACAATGACTTTACCAAAGCTGTCAAATTTTATATAGTCCCAACTATTACAGACAAACTGCCCAACATAAAGATTAAATCACAGTTAGGTATTCCAACCAATTTAAACCTAGCTGATCCTCAGTTTTGTCACCCGTCAGAAGTCGATATTTTATTAGGGTCAGATATATTCTGGGACCTTATCGAATCCCAACAGATTAAGCTAGGACATCAAAAACCTGTACTGACGGAAACAAAGTTGGGATGGATAGTAGCTGGCCCCACGGGGGGGAGCTACGGTGATTCTTCGAGTTCACAAACCATAAAATGTAAATTTTCTCAAGACATTAAAGACCAATTGTCAAAATTTTGGGAACTCGAGGAATTGCCAATAACAAAGGCTACTTCGCCTAAAGACGCCTATTGCGAAGAACTGTTTGACAAAACTACGCACCGCGATATGGATGGGAGATTTGTTGTCACAATTCCTCTGCGAGATTCGACAGATGCCCTTGGTGATTCTTACAAAATGGCCGAAAAAAGATTCATTAATAGTGAAAGACGAATGTCAAGTAATACTAATCTGAAACAAGCTTATTCCGAATTCATTCATGAATACGAGAAACTCGGGCATCTGACAGAAATCTCAAGGCCAATTTTCGGTTACTACCTTCCGCATCGCGCCGTTATTAGGCTAAAGAGTGAGACAACGCAGTTGAGAGTAGTTTTCGATGCCTCTGCCAAATCTACTACCGGGGTATCACTCAACGATATCCAACATATTGGCCCTCCCGTTCAAGATGATCTGTTAGCCATCTTACTCAGATTTAGGCAGCATAATTACGTAGTTACGGCAGACATCGAAAAAATGTATAGGCAAATACTCATAGAGCCTAGCCAGCGCCACTTACAATTAATTTTATGGAGAGACCATGAATCACAACCAATTAGAGTATTACAATTAAACACGGTAACGTATGGAACTGCGGCTGCTCCATATTTAAGTACTAGATGCTTGTTGCAGCTAGCCAAAGAGTGTGAAGACGAAAACATTGCTCAAGTCATACAGCATGATTTTTATATGGATGACCTCTTAACTGGGGCCAACACAGAAGCCGAATTAAGTCACATTTGCGAATCAGTAACTAAAACTTTAAAATCAGCATGTTTTCCTCTTCGGAAATTCCACACGAACGCTCCGTTGGTTGTAAAAAACAGTCTAGGTTCAATGATACCTAAAGATTTGGACATTTCTGCGGAGTCAAGTGTTTTAGGTCTGACATGGCATCCTACAGCTGATAATCTGACTTTCTCGGTGGATATAGATACTACGCCACCAGCAACAAAACGCAGGATACTGTCAAATTCAGCCAAAATATTTGATCCACTTGGCCTGTTAAGTGCAATCACGATTACGCCTAAAATATTATTACAGAAATTATGGCTAACTAAATTAGACTGGGATGATTTGATTCCCGCAGAATTGTCCAAAAAATGGTTAGATTATGTAGAAAATCTAAAATATCTCGTCGGCATTAACATCCCCAGAGGCGTTTTGTGTGAGAAAACTAAAGCGATTACCTTACACACATTTTCAGATGCTTCTCAGCTAGCGTATGCTGCTTGTGTTTACTTAACTTCGACTGATAGTGAAGGTAATACACTTACACGTTTATTGTGCGCTAAGGCTAAAGTCGCGCCATTGAAGCCAACGTCAATACCACGCCTGGAACTGCTGGGTGCGTTACTGTCCGTGAGATTGTATATTAAAGTTAAAGATTCTTTACGCTGTCATATTGATAATGTGTTTCACTGGTCCGATTCCACTGTGGTCTTGAGTTGGCTGGAGGCTGATCCACGTAGTTTAAAAACATTCGTCTCAAATCGTGTAGGAGCAATTCAGGACCTGTCACCTCATGGGATATGGAGACACATTCCCGGCGATATCAATCCCGCGGATCTGGCCTCCAGAGGAGTTGATCCTCAACAACTTTGTAACTCAGCCTTGTGGTGGCATGGTCCCTCGTTTTTAGAAAAAGATATGTCATATTGGCCTCAGTTAGCTCGGAGCAATGCTAATAGTGAAGTACCTGAAATGAAAGCTTACACACTAAACTTGAATGAAACTACTCTAAACATGAAAAATACTAAATCTAAAAGCGATACTGATTCAGCAAGCGCTCTTTCCAAGGTGTTTGAGTTTACTAGATATTCTAAAATCTCCACCTTGCAAAGAGCCTTTGCCTATGTGAAACGATTTATTTTCAATACGCGAAATCCTAACTCAAAGTTGTCGGGTTATTTAACCAGCGATGAATTGAATGCTTCGCTTATGTATTTAAGTAAACAATCGCAACAAGAATCTTTTAGTAATGAATTACATCTATTACAAAATAATAAAAGCTTACCTGGGAAGTCTCGCCTTCTGTCACTGACCCCTTTTATTGATGAATCTGGTCTACTTCGTGTTGGTGGACGCATTCAAAATGCACCTGAAAATTATAACAAAAAACATCCTATTATATTGGATCCAAACCACTTGTTTACTAAGCTAATTTTTAAACATGAACATCTAAAATTACTACACGCTGGTCCACAACTTTTGTTGAGTAATATACGAGAAAGATTCTGGTCTTTGAATGGTAGGCTTTTAGCGAGAAGCACTGTTAACAATTGCAAGATATGTAGAATCATGAAAGCGAAAAATATAAACCCACTCATGGGTAACTTACCACAGTCACGTGTAACACCAAACATTCCTTTTCAAGTCTGTGGCGTCGACTATGCGGGCCCTTTTCAAATCACGGATCGTAAAGGCCGTGGTTGTCGTATTACTAAATGCTACTTATCGTTATTCGTTTGCTTTTCAACAAAAGCACTACATTTAGAATTGGCTAGTGACCTCACGTCAGAATGTTATATCCAGTGTCTGAGGAGATTCATCTCCCGCAGGGGGAAACCAAGCATTATGTATTCAGATAACGGCTCTAATTTTGTAGGTGCAAGCAACGAAATAAATAGATTTTTTAAAACAAATAGCGATTCCATTGCTTCTTACGCAGAAAATGAAGGTATAACTTTTAAGTTCTCGCCAGCTTACTCTCCACATTTCGGAGGTTTGCACGAATCTGGTATAAAAAGTGCCAAATTCCACCTCTTAAGAGTGTTAGGAAACACACACATGACGTATGAAGAGCTATCCACGTTGTTCGCACAAATAGAGGCTATTCTGAATTCGCGACCTCTTACACCATTGTCATCTGATCCCAACGATTTAGAACCGTTAACTCCAGGTCACTTCCTGATCGGTAAAGCCTTGACGTCATTACCATCACCGTCACTATTAGAAATAAATCCTAATCGACTCAAGAGATACCAGCATATAGAACGAATGCGACAGCAGTTCTGGTCCCGTTGGCACAAGGAATTTCTATCAGAGTTGCAGCAAAGAATGAAATGGCAGATCAATCAAGAAGGTCTACAAGTTCATGACATGGTCGTCATCAAGGAAGATAATGTTCCTCCTATGAATTGGCGTTTAGGGCGCATTATCAAGTTATATCCTGGACGTGATGACATCGCTAGAGTAGCCGATGTCTTGACTACAAGAGGCACAGTGCGCCGCGCCGTGCATAAGCTTTGCGCATTACCTAACGACTCATCAACATCCTTTGCAACATCTCCTGTATCTTCATCGAGTTCAATGACACCTACACTTCCGTCATCATTGTCTACTACGAAGACTAAACCATCAGTTACGTCGATTGAACCTTCATCATCGTCGTCTACTGCGTCCTTGCTGCTCGAGCCTCAACCTACTCGAGGGGGGGGAGTATGTTAACGCCGATGTTTCCCGAACGATCCCGAGCGAGACTCCAATAGATTTTTCACGAATTTATTATATACTTCACAATACAAACAAGTTAGTTATTATTTCGTTACGATACGTGACGTGCTCTCGACACTGGTGAATATCGGTGTGTGGCGCGGAGGGCGCGGCAGTCGCCGTCGGCGCGCGCGCTCGGAACCGCTCGAACAAAACGTAAACCTGCTTTGAATCTTATGTCATTGTGTCAAGATCACTTTCACACTGTACTTTGTGACACCTTGTTGACAAGTGTTGTTGGCGTTGAAAGGGTTAATATTCAGGTTCTCTAAATTTTCGCGCTATCTGGTCAGCTATTGTAGTCTTTGGTATTACGTTACGTTGCCTTGCCTTTTGCCTTTTCAGAACGGGTACAAGTGTGTGCTGTCCCTCCGTTCGGATCACGGTTTTCGGTTGATTTGTGAGACTCCAATGGATTATGTATTTAGTGATTCGTATCCAAGAGATTTTTGAAACAGATTGTGGAATGAGCTCGTTGTTTTTACAATAAAGTAAGGTACAGCCATTGGGTCTTCAAAAAAGACTCGGCTATTCAAAAATCCATAAAATATTTGTAATTTCAAATTGGATCTATTGGAGAAAAGTGTAGCAAAAGTACACCAAATGATAGCCCATCATAATTAGACTTTGAATAAACTGATACTAAAGAACTGAGGTACAAAGAATCTTCATCAACTTACCCTTCCATCACAGTAGCCCCCAGTTCTTCAGTTATCACCTTCCAGCTCTTCGGCATGCTCCTAATGAACCCGTTCCTGGACATGGTGTCGAAGGCGAAGATCACCACGTTGAAGGACATCTCACGTCCAGGCTGAGGCTGCGCAAATTGGACTGTCGAACGGAATCCAACTACGTTTCCAGACCATTCCAGTTGTTTGTTGCTGGAATAAAAAAAAACTGTCAAGTGCGTGTGGAACTCGTATATGAAGTCTCTTACCTCCGTACAATTTATTTTTGTTCATTGTCGTAATAGTAGCTATTTATATCAGTACATTCTGTAAAAATTAAAGTACCTATCTAGGCTAACATATCTCTAGGTACTCACATTCGTTGCCCCACATTCAAACAAAATACCCGTTCACAACATTGCGCTGTCTGCATTATCTGCCGGTTTATAACTTGCCATGTACCCAATAGTAACTCCTATGGAAGGATAACCAACTCTTACCTAATACCCGCGATACTGAACTGAACACACTCCCAAAGGAACTGCTAAACAAAGTTATAAACACTGACACAAACCCCATAGAATGTAAAAAATAGTCAAAAAATTCTACCTAGAGAGTGACAATAAAATGCCTACCTAGTGGTACATTAGTTTGGTTAATTAAAACTTTTAATGAACTGTTGTGACTCGCCTACTATTACCAGTGATCGGTTATTTGGATTCTCCCTCGCGGGATATCAAGTAGAAAAGTTGATATAGATAGTTAAAATTCCTTAGAGATAATTTAAATTGTTTTATTTTTGTACGGTTTGTTCGTTATCGCGGGAAACTGTCGTACCTATTAACTTTTCTACTTGATATCCCGCGAGGGAGAATCCAAATAACCGATCACTGACTATTACACAAACCCCTAGTGGTTTGTTTCAAATTTGACGATTCAAAAATAAGTGGCATGGCATTGAGCTAAGAAACAGTCGGCTAGGTAGTTAGAGCTCCGGAGAGGCTGACGCCGTATTGTGCAATACGCCGGCGCTCGCGATAGCATTCGCAGCATACACAACGAAAGAAACAAAAGTTGCTTCTCCTGTGGAAATAAAATAAGAGACTTCGAGTCAGCAAACGTAAGATTGAAAACGGGCCGGAAGTTGTCCAGGCGTCCCATACGCCGAAGTCGACTTGACTAAAAAATATCGCGATGTCCACTAGGATCACCTATTTGGACCCCCCAGGTACAATAACTGTATATTAGGTGATCCAATTAGGTGATCCTAGTGGACATCGCGAAAAATATTGACTATATAGACCCATGTTTACAGGAGAGACGCGAACAAAGAAATGCGTATGACCCTTTCACCATCTCTTTCTTCCCTTGCACTGTATTTTTCCACAGAAAGAAGTGGTGAAAGTGATTGCGATTCCAAGTGCGTTAGACAGTAAGACTTCTGTGCTTAATTAATAAAGTACCTGGGCGACCGAGCTCTGCTCGGGCAGAAACTCGGTACCAAGCGTTTTCCCAGAGATAAGACCAAGCTAGATCAATTTTTCATCCCCGAAAACCCCCAAATACCAAATTTCATCGAAATCGTTGGAACCGTTTCCGAGATCCTGATTATATACACCGGAGGGGTGGGGGGGGGGGGGGGGGTTGATAGGGGGGGAGGGGATGCGGGAGAGGGAGCGCGGGGGTATTAAAGGGGGGATGAAAATTTCATTGATTTTGCCGTAGGATGCACCGTTTTCAAGATATTTGACAAAAACACCGGAGGGGGTGGAGCGGTGAGTCACGTTAAACTATCGTCCGTAAACCGACTTTACAGACAACCGGCTTTTCCTGTTCTGTGTGCTCCCAATAGGGAACGTGCACATAGACGCTGCCAACTGGTGCCATAAGGGTGCCATCAATTTGAATGTTTTACCTTGATAAGTTTGTTTTACTGTCCGCATAGTGTCTCTTCTGTCGCATTAGTGCTGCCGCCTATAGTTACTGCACGTTCCCTATAATACTTTTTCTAACAAAAAAATTACTTTTTCTTGCAAAAAAATAACTTTTTCTCACAAAAAAGTAACTTTTTCTCACAAAAGAAGAAACTTGACGTTTTCTCATAAAAAATAAACTTAAAAAAAAAACTAAAAATCTTAAAAAAAAACGTGGTATCGAACCGAGGTCGGCTGGATCCGCGACCACCCGATTTCTAATGTGCCATTATGATCTGCTCGAAGTCGGCGAAATTTAGCTTTATATTCTAATGCAAACAAAAATAGCCGGAAAACACGAGTAAAAGCGATTTTCTGAAAATGAAACATAGCTAGATCAGTTTTTCATCCCCGAAAACCCCCACATACCAAATTTCATCGAAATCGTTGGAGCCGTTTCCGAGATCCTGATTATATATATATATACATATATACAAGAATTGCTCGTTTAAAGGTATTAGATATATCATGAGACGATTGAAACCAATTTGACCTAGCTCCAAACTGAGCAAAGCTTCTGCTATGGGTACCTACTAGACCACTAGGCTATCCGGTCGTCTGTTGCACTTTGCCTCCAGATTTCCAGCAACTTACTCAGACATCCTAGTTCCATTGCACGACACCTCGGCATGGTCGCTCGCTACCAGCTCGTATCCGTCATCTTCCGACAGACTCACTGGACCCAATGTGTACTTCTGGTCGGTTTGATACAAGATATCTCGATAAGTACACTTTATGTCGTTTACATTTTCCATTATTCTGTCTACCACTCTGCAATTAGAGTGCTGGAACGAGAAAACAATGACATGAGAATACAATATAATTTTTATTTTCATCATCATTCATCATTTCAGCCGAAAGACGTCTACTGCTGAACAAAGGCCTTCCCCAAGGCTCGCCAAACAGAACGGTCCCATGCCATCCGCATCCAACGCGTTCCCGCAACCTTAACCAGGTCGTCGCTCCGTCTTGATGGAGGCCTATCTACACTGCGTCTTCCGGTTCGTGGACGCCACTCGAGAACCTTTTTGCCCCATCGGCCATCAGTTCTACGAGCGATGTGCCCTGCCCACTGCCACTTGAGTCTGGCGATTCTTCGAGCTATGTCGGTGACATTAGTTCTTGCGCGGATTTCATCATTTCTATAATGCGATCCCGCAGAGAAACTCCAAGCATAGGCCTCGACCATCGCCCTCTCAGTGAATTTGAGCTTTCTTATATGAGGCCCATCGTTAGCAGCCACGTCTCAATTGGGATGTCCCAATTTTTGACAACGTATAATAAATCGAAAACCGTTTGGAGAAATAGGCTCTGTGAAGCGTTCTCAGAAATCAGATTCCAAAAATATGATAAACTGAATTAAATAAAGAAAATTTAAGTAATGACCTTCATTTGACCCCTGCAGTGAATCGTCACAAAGGCAGATATAAAGCAGGTCTACACTCTAAAGCAAATTGACAGTTTGAAATGTTGCTGTCCTGCTTATAATAGCAAAGAGTGACAAAGACAGAACTTTAATCACATGATGCGCACCTGGCTTTAAACAGTTGTCATTTATCGTAAAGTCCGCAATGTATTACGAGTATTTCCAATGTATTTTTACAAATTTAATTATTAAATTACTACGTTACAAGTAAATATAAAATAATTTAAATATCAGATTTTAATAAAAAATATCTATTTACTATCACACCATTTAACAAACAGGAATAATCGAAGCTAAAAGAAGAGAAATAAATAAAACTATATTTTGTCATGGTTCATTTAGGACCCTAAGCCGTACTAACTTGTATTATTGACAGTGACAAGACAAATCAGAGGCCCTACCACGAAGTGCATAATTCGAGCTTCGTTTCGTGCCGTCCCGCTCACGCTAATATGATTTGACACGAGAGTGAGAGGGATAATACGATACGAACTTCGATTTTCGAATTTCGTAGTAGCCCCTCAGCAGTGCCACAGATTATGTTATGTACGACTTGATTTTTTCTAGGTAATGGAACGTGGCTCTCTCACTGTGACGTCACCCAACGTATTTCTTAAAAAAATTATAAAAAATTAAATACTCAACCAAATTCAAAATCGATGAAAATAGTATCTTAAAATATCCTATTCTTTCCAAAAAAAATATAAAAACTATAGGTTATTTTTTTTGGTGCATCCCAATTGTTATTTACTCGTCGCTATATTCGAATAAGGTGGGTTTGCGCAAACCAGATTATTGCGTACCTCTGAGTTAACTGCTAACTCAAGGTTATGTCATAACTCTCTTTTTGTTGATTAGTGATTACTTGTGTGAAAGAACTATTGCTAAAATAGCCGCGGTAGCCTAGTGGTTGACCTACGACCTTTCAAGCAGACGGTCGTGGGTTCAAAACCCGGACTCGCACCTACATATGTGCGTGTGTGTGTGTGTAGTGTGTGTGTAGTTTTTTGTGTTTAGTTTTTAAATGGGTCCCACTGAAAAACAGCGTTGTGGCTTGCCACAACATTATGCTGAGTGGGGCCCAATTTATACTATTCGATATATTTTTTTAATTTGTAAATTTCCTGTCAAATGTATTTTTTTTTTCCTGTGTTTGTATCGAATATGTGTAAATAAACATCTCTCTCTCTCTCTCTCTCTCTCTCTAGTGTTTATGTGTGAATTTACATTTTAAAGTTACCACGAGATTTACGGCAAAGAACAAACATCGTGAGGAAACCTGCACACACTTGGGAAGAAATGCAATGTGTGTGAAGTTTTTAATCCGCACTGGGCCCGCGTGGGAAGTACAGCCCAAGCGCTCTCACTTTGAGAGCAAGCCTGCGCCCAGCAGTGGTATACTGGGTGGCCTTAGACTCTGGACAAATACTAATACTACTGGCTTAGCAAGATATTTAAAACCAAACTGCAAAGAACAAACAACAATCAGTCCAATATTTACCGAAAAACTAACGGTTTTCAATGTATCACTTTGGAGGAGCCTGTTTATTTGGATGATATGATTTCATAGAATTTTTTTTTGTTTTCTTGTCTAATTAAGCAAATAACTATTTTACGATATTGCTAACTAATCAGTTTTATCCATGGTTTAATTATTTGTCCAGAGGCTAAGGTCACCTTGTATAGGTCGACATGAGTATGTAAACCACGGAATATTGTTGTACTTACATAACATTTCACCCAGTCTGTGCCGAAACATTTAATTTTTGGTAAGTTTATATCAAACTTGGTGACTTCAGGTGCAAAAGGGTCCAGCTCCGGAATCTCACAACCCATACCCTTCTCCAGCTTAAGAGCCTCTTCTAGTTTTTTTTCCATGTTACTGAAATAAGTATATGTGCGAGAATTATAGCCAAGATCAAAAATAGCAGCACACTTCAGTGCCTTCATGAGACAGCATTTAATAATTTGAAACATGCCAAACTGCCCTAGTAGGTATTGCTCACTGCGACAATAGGGATGTTGACGCCATTAAAAAACTAATTCGAAAACACGACTCCAGTAAGAAAGCGCTTTATTTTAGCCCTGAAAACCAGATTAATTTTTGATTAACTGCAAAATTAGATTTTTTGTTGCTTTAAAACAAATAAATAGTTAGCTGATTGAGTTGGCGAACAAGTGACATCATAAGTTGATATTGCCATTCAAACTCTATGGAAGAATTGTGTTTTTAGAGCTCATTAAAAGTAAATTAGTTGATTGGTGGTGTCAACATCCCTATTGAGGTACTTGTGGATCTAGCTGTACGTGATAATATTTTCTAACTATACTTACTTATCTCGTAGAGTATTGCAAAAATAATTATTCCCGAGCATCAAAAAATAACTTACACTAAGACAGCAGCTCTGGAAAATAAAACAAACGGTTATTAATAATGCAAATTAATAAGAAAGCCGTAGCTAAATGGACCAAGAAGGTCCTGAAACGTACCTATGTATATATATCCGATCTGATCTGTACCTTCCAACCTCTACAGGTTGGAAGGTACAGATCGGAAGAAATTACTTTACCACCCTAAGATGTTAAAACAATTTTATCAGTTTGTATGGCTCACAACATCGAAAGCTGTTTTCATGGAAACTGAAGCTGAACATTCTCCCCAGGTTCACCAAACAGACAGGTCCTGCGTCATCCGCATCCAACGCGATCCCGCATCCTTAACCAGGCCGTCGCTCCATCTTAGGAGGCCTATTTACACTGCGTCTTCAGGTCTGCGGACGCCATTCGACCTTTTGGCTTGGCCTCATAGGCCGTCAGTTCTACCAGTGATGTGTCCTGCCCATTGCCACTTGAATCTGGCACCTGATACCGTAGTGTTCAGATGTATAGTAGCATCTAGACAGCACCGATGTGAGCACTTGCCTAAAATACCATGTTCACAAAATACCACATTTTTCAAAATACTACAACCTGTTTGTTACATTCCTTTATATTAAACGACCCGCCCCGGCTTCGCACGGGTGCAATTATGCATGTATTAGGTACATATAAACCTAGGAAGAGGACTTGAATCACTCTATCTATTAAAAAAAACCGCATCAAAATCCGTTGCGTAGTTTTAAATATCTAAGCATACATAGAGACAGACAGACGGGAAGCGACTTTGTTTTATAAGTACTATGTAGTGATGATGTCCAAAATAGGGCATTCCACCAAAAAAAAATCACTTCCTAGAGTAATCTTCTATTTTGTAATGTGGTGCAACGAGAATCTGGTAAGCTAGAAATAAGGTGAAATATTTTGAAAAATCTGGTATTTTGGGAACGGGGTATGTTAGACACGAGCGCGATGTTTTCGCGACTGCATAAATTTTAAATAGTTTTAGCTGTAGGTAGATTAAACTAACCTGTCGGGGTCCGGCCCGAACATGAAGTAGATCATCAAAAGAATAGAAGAACAACTGAGAGTGATCACGCTTTTCCATGACCTGTACCAACGGCGCCGAGTCACCATTATTGCCATCTGAAAAATAAAATCATCATCATCCCAGCATATACTTCCCACTACAAGGCATTGGCCTCCTTTCAGAATGAGAGAGTTTGGGCACATGAATCCCGAAAAGCTGACTCTCTTTGAGTTGCTGATATTTATGGGCGGTGGTGATCATTTTCCATGAGATGACCCGCTTGCTCGCTTGCCTCCCTCTCATAATAAAAAAAAATCTCAGTGGTGCGAGCCCGCGCTCGAACCCACGACCTGAGAGACCGAAGGTCAAACCACTAGTCCACCACGGCTCCTGAAAAATGTTATTTTGTTATTTCGCAGAACTAAGCTAAGGACTAAGAATAGGTTGGCACCCTAAGGCGGAAGAAACACAGAAGGGACGTGGGACGGGGGCGCGTCGCAGTCCGCGTCGTTTGTTCGCAGGCTGCGTCTTCGCCCCGTCTCTTCTGTCTGCTTTGGATCGCGACGCTTCTATACATTTAGTATGAAAACTGACTCAGGGGCGCCGCGACTGTGACGCGCCCCCGTCCCACGTCTCTTCTGTGTGGCTTGCGCCTAAGACGACGACGACTTGGATAACTTGTTTGGTAATTGGGAGCACTTTAGTCTAATTGGCAAAGTACCTCGGCACGGTGAGTCAAGAGATACGGTTTTTATAATCCCAGTTGGCACCCCCAAAAAACATTTTGCTTTTGAAATCCAAGACCTACAGGAGCGCCGGTACTTTATCCTTAGTTTTATGCCTGAAACTTAAAACTAAATATTTTTGCTGTGTATAAAGAGTTAATATTAATTAATACAAACAAACAGGTACCGTTCTCACACCGATCTTAATATCTGTTCACTATACAATATAAATTAGTTTTGTGCATAGGTATTTGTGAAACATAAAAATACTGAAAAGCACACTTCAAATGCATCAGAGCAAATCAACGTACCTAATTCATAGACAAGCTCTTGATGTCAAATGGTCTATTTAATTTTATTGTAAGTAAATATACTTACCAAAAAGGTATAATAAACCAACCGGGTAAAATACTTAAAAAGCACTCTTTAATAAATAACTATTTAACATATTATCAATTTGATTTAAAGCATTTATAGTCTAATTACAATCAATTTGAAAAGTTGGCATCTATAGGTTAAACCGTTCGTTAATTTTCCGTACAACGCCATCTCTGATGAAACCGGAAAACTAAGTGATGTTGTGGATTGGCTCGCTTATCCCAAACAACAAACACGCTTTCCCCAGAGCTTTCCCGTTACATTTCCTGGAAAACGTGCCGTTTCTTAGCAACACCGCTAGGTGGCATTATAATCAGTTTTAATTCACGAAGTTGATTAAATTATCTAGTGAGTTGAACGAAGCAACGTTTTAATACGTTTTCTCAAGATTTCTAGATTTCTAACTACGTACACATGCATAATGATTATATAGTAAAAATGTAAAAAGTATTTTCGTTAAAATTAAGTAAACAACAAAGGTTTGCTAAAACTATTTTTTAGATTTAGGGATCTGTTTGCAAAATATTAAGCTTTAAAGTTTAATTTTTTGTTAGAATCAAGTATCCCTCTCCCTCTATCCTATCAGCTAAACCGTAGACTTGAAAAAAATGTAGATTCAGTAACGAGTTGCGTGACAATTTCTAAATAATGTTTACTATCTTTATGGGGTGGGAGTCTGTAGTATTTCAACGGCCATATCCTTGTTACGAGAATCTCAGGATAATAACTAAAACCAATAGGGATATTGACGCCATTAAAAAATAATTCGAAGACATGACTCCAGTAAAAAAGCGCTTTATTATAGCCCTGAAATTAATTTTCGATTAACTGCTTAGTTAGATTTTTTGTTGCTTTAAAACAAATAAATAGTTAGTTGAATGAGTATGCGAATAAGTGACGTCATTCGCTCATGTAGAAAAATACTGGCACAATTGCAAATTATTGTCATTTCAAAACTAAACTTTTTTTCTTATTACATAAAGTTTAGTTTTAAAATGACAATAATTTGCAATTGTGTCAGTGTTCTTCTACATGAGCGATTATGTTCCTATTGCTATTCAAACTCTATGGGAAAATTGTGTTTTGACAGCTCATAAAAAGTACGTCAGATGATTGGTGGTGTCTGGTGTCAACATCCTTATTGCAATAGGGATGACGACTGGGTTAAAAATTTGTCATTCTAATTAGTCCGTCAGTTAGATTATGGGAAAATATGGGACACGTATTTTTTGGTTTATCAAATTATTAAAAATCGACAAAGATATAGATCATCAAACTTCCGGAGTGGGGGCTTGTGACGTCACCCTTAGGTAAAAATTGTACCATATAGTGACGTCACTCGAAACTTCTAAGCACTGTATCCTCCTCATTTTTTGTTTGTCAAACAAAAGAAAAAATACGTGTACAATATTTTTTGATAATCTAACTGACGGACTAAACAGTTTTTTTTAGTCGTCTAGCCTATTCTGCCACCACACCCCACAGCACGCGTATTTTTTTTGTATTTTATGACACCTCGCGTAGTGATGGTCATTGGGATGGTTAGTTCACATACGAATATTATCAGCCGATAAATAATAGGATGAGGTATTATAACGACCGCTTTAGCCTAGTTGGTAGTGACCCTGCCTACGAAGCAAGAGGTCCTAAGTTCAAATCCCGGTAAGGGCATTTATTTGTGTGATGAGCACAAATATTTGTTCCTGAGTTATGGATGTTTTCTATGTATTTAAGTATTTATTTATCTATATAGGTTCAAAGATCTTTATTATCTCATAAGAATACATATTCACTTACATGAGACAAACTTATTTTAAATTAAGTACAATATAAATCGGTGATATAAGTATGTCTATCGTCGTCTAGTACCCATAGTACAAGCTTTGTTTAGTTTAGGACTATTTATTTATTTATTTATTTGGAGAACAAACAGAAATAAGTGTACAGAAGATAATACAGATAAATAACTACTAATTAACATGCACTTACTCCCTTAGCAGGTCTCACTAAGACACATGTAAGATAATTTTAACCACATTACGTGACACTAAAAAAATAAACTAAACCGGTCATAGTTCCCGGCAAGCAACCCAGACGAAGCGAAACAGAGTAGCAAAAAAAGAGGTATCCGCCCACTCACAACAACAACTCACCTATTGAGCACATTAGTACCTCTGTTATACCTAAACATTAATATCTATACATATATCCAATAATATCGCTTCAACAAGCAGCTATTCCTACTACGACTAGGTCGATTTGTGTGAGATTGTCCCCTAATATTATTTATTATTTATTTATATTTATTATGATACGTAGATTATGATGTGTTATACCTTGTTTAGATATTCTACCTCTCGTTTACCCCAAACACGATGCAACGTAAAAATCCTTTTAGAGTTTCCAACAGGCATACCTAGTACCGTTTATTTAGCACAACAATGGACAATTTATTATTTAGATTCCATTCCCGGGAGTTTTTTATGCAAATTTTCCCGTTCCCATTTCTCGTTGTTGCAAGTGATTAATCCCAGCGAAATTTTATTGTGGCCAGGAAACGAAGGAAAATTTTATGTCCTGGTCAGACAAAGAAGGAGCTTGGGGAAAAGGGAAGGGTTTTAGTTTTGTTTTGTTTGTGGAACACCAGAGTATATTAAATTGTCACGATTTTGATGCATTATAATATAATGAGTACCAGAGTGGCTGAGCTTGGCTCGGGATAAAGTCCAGTTTTGACCGGCTAGAAAAATTGTGCACGTTGTATTTCATCGCAAGGCCGCAAAGCGATCGAGTTTAATGTGTTCAATCGAACGCCGCAATGTAATGCAATTTGCTAGATTTTTCCTGCACATCTAAACTGCACCTTAAACATGGAAACATGCATTTTTTCAGAGATAAGACCAAGCTGGACCGATTGTTCCCCGAAAATTATGAAGAAATCGTTTAAGTCGTTAAAACGACGTTAAATTTGATTTTGCTCGTTGAAACGTATTAGAATAGATAGAGAGAAAGTCATCAAAGTGAGTTTGCTTGGAACTGACTTATAAAAACACGTCTGTGTTAATAAGTACCGCATTTGTCAACAGGGACTTGCATAGCAGCAAGCCACACAGAAGAGACGTAGGATGTGGGACTTGAATCAGTCTTCATACTAAATGTATAGAAGGTCGCAATCCTAAGCAGACAGAAGAGACGGGGCGGAGACGCAGCCTGCGAACTAACGACGCGGACTGCGACGCGCCCCTGTCCCACGTCTCTTCTGTGTGGCTTGCGCCTTTGGATGCGATGTCGTAGTAGGTCGAAGCATATTTTTAGTGAGTGCGCGTTTGGCAGCAGCCACCGTGCCGTGTGCTCCAAGAGGAAGGACTACGGTTAAGCCCGAACCATGTCAAGCTAAACTCAATCATAGACGTGAGTTATCCGTCATTCATCACCAACATCAGCCTATGCTTGTCCACTGCTGGACATAGGCCTCCCTCTTCCATGGCACGCCACTGAGCACGATCCTCGGCCACTCTCATTCCAGAGTTATCCGTATTCACTATATAAATTAATATATTCAGTAACAGTCACAAATACTTCTTTTCCCTTGTTTCAATTAAGTCGGCAACGGAATTTGTATTCATCTGCCCTGTGGCAATTAGAATAAACCGGTGATAATGGATACAAATAGTTGGCTGCGTCTCGTTGAGCCAATAAAACCGGTAACGACAGGGGTTTAATTAAATCCGCTTCTTTTGTTTGTAACTAAAGCCCTTTTACTTTCCTGTTTACGCGTTGACGTTTGAAATGCCTTTCATCATCATCATCATTTCAGCCGAAAGACGTCCACTGCTGAACATGGGCCTCCCCCAACGCTGGCCAATCAGATTGGTCCTGTACCATCCGCATCCAACGCGATCTCGCAACCTTAACCAGGTCGGCGCTCCATCTTGTTGGAGGCCTACCTACACTAAAGGATTTGCCACACTGGATTTGTTCTGCCCGCAGACCGCAGATCGCATCCGGTCAGATCGCATATCTATACAAATTATATAGAGACCGACAATGTTGTTCAACGATGACCATGGTCGCTGCAATGTGGTCGAAACGATGAGTTGATTTAAGCAATAGTTCATGATAAATTCCCGGAACAATATTAGTTATGAGTGAGAATCGCCAAAGTTTAAAACAATGTGGGTTTATGTTAAATGTCGACAAATTATACTCGCAAAATAACCGACACGACATCGTCGTATCTCCACTAAGTACATGTAGTTTTGCAAGGCATGGTTTTAACTTCATTATTAAGTAGTTTTCCTCACGACGTTTCACCATAACCTGCAAACACTTGCGAAGAAATTCGATGGTCTGTGTGAAGTGCCCAATCCGCACTGGGCCCGCGTGGGAACTACGGCCCAACCCCTCTCATTCTGAGACGAGGCTTGTGCCCTGCAGTACGTATATAGGCTGGGATGATAATGACGATGATCAGTTTTAGATTTTTTTTTATTGGGGATGCCTTGAAGAATGGTCAGGTGAAAATATTAGAGTGTTAGTTGGGGAAGGGGAAGGAAAGGAAGGAAGATGTATGTCAAGATCGTAGCAGGTGGAAACTAATTGTCCCTGCCTACCCCTTTGCTGGGAAGGAGGTGTGATTGTATGTGTATGCATGTAGGTTTATTTTAACGAATTTGGAGTTAAAATTGGACATTGGCTAAAGTCAGATACGCGGATCATCCAAAGTCAGTTAAGAAGATTTTCGTAGTTCTACTAGCGTTTCAACCGTTATCAGTCTGCTGTCACATATAGGTACGTAAGAAAAAGCTACAGTTAGCGTGAAATTTCAACAAATTGAAATTTTAGCACAAGCACGCTGTGGCGTTATAATTATAATTAGGTATATAAAAACCTTCGGCTAGGTGTAGCTCATTTCTTTAATATATGCGACAGGAGACTGATAGCGGTTGGAACGGCAGTAGAACTACCCATTTGCACTATCCCCAATGCTGTGTTTCTTACGTCAAATTATACAAACCAACACAAGGCCTTCTTTTAAAATAATTGCTGCCTTCACCAAACCAGGGAACGCGTTCGTGTAAGACGCGCGTGAGTTTGGTGCCACCTGCCGCCGGCAACTCGTTAACTCAAGGGCCCAGCTCGGGATAAAGGCTGGAGACTTCGGAAGGTGTAGAATAGGGTGGAGAAAAATTTTTTTTTCGATATTCAAAATAGCGGGCTATGAAAAACATGTTTAGACACCATAGCATTTGGAATATGAAATATAATTTAATTTGGACCATTACAAGTACTGCCGCAACCGTCATAAATAAAAAAAAATATGGAAAATCTACTTCACCAAAACCATTAATTAATATACATATATTGTATGCAATTTTTGAAAAGTTTATTACTTTATAGACAAGATGTACATACTTGTAAATAACTAAAACAAAATATCACTGAATACTCGTAGTATTTTTTTTTCAAAGTACCCTCACAAACACTACCCTACGATTCATATTGTACGAATGTTTTTATGTGATAAATGGCTATTGATTTTGACCTCATTAATGTAAAAATGAGTTTACGTAGAGGCAAAACAGTGTGCCCCATCTTTGGTTTTGGAAAAGAATTACCAAAAAATGTGTTACCGATATATTACAAGGACATGATGAAATAACACGTATATTGTGGCTACGGATATGGAACACTTATGGGAAAAGGCATCTATACTAACAGTGGAACGATGTACTATTCCCTTGTGGTTCAAAATTAAAACACAACCTGCAAGCGTTAACGGAGCTAGACACTTACATGAAACGATCAAATTGTCACGTGAAGATCTTAAGAGGGTAATTGATCCTACGATACAACACAATGTGTATTTTGGACAAATAGCATTAGTTTTGACTAAAATTCTCAAAGTCAGAGACCACTCTTCAGCAATGACGTCTATTAGAGTATTTAGTTTACCTAAATTCAATTTTAACGCTAATGAATATTATGACTTGATTAACTGACAAGTCTGGCAACAAGTTTCGGAACCGCCCATGATAAAAAATTTGGCCACAGATATTATTTCCCAATGCGTCGCGGATCTCAAAACTGCAGAAACTGATATTTTACCTAAGTTTTTTTTAATGCCCTGCCACACCCAAGCTACTGAATCAAACCAGTAACAGAATCGTGTTCTGCTGTAATATGTGGGCTAAACAAACATGATAGTTGGATGAAAAACAAACTCGAATCATGTCGCATCATGCCAGTCTTTAACATGAAGAAAGAATACAAAATTACATAATCTGTAGCTTTATTTCGGTATCAAACCGACGTCTGAAATCAAATTTTGTAATGTTTTTTCATATTCACAATTTTCCTTGTTCTTTAATGTAGCTTTAATAATAGTAAAAATTTCAAATTTAACAATAAAATTTTTTTTTAGTTGTCTAAACCTGAAGGCTGCTTTTGCAATTTTTTCATTTTTTTTAATGAGCATGCGCCAGTACTTACATATGTTCAAAATTTTTATAAGCTTCCATATAAAATATTGTTTGTGTTTCTCTACAGCATCTATATACGACACCGCCCTTTCGAAAATCGGAAAAAAATAAAATCGATCCACCCTAGTGTAGAAGTGTCTATAAGATTGAGGGGAACACGTTGCAGAGGCTATACTAGACGGTTTTATGTACGACTTGCGCTTGGCTGCGACTTCTTGCAGAATTCTTTATAGTACTTTATGCCTTTTCCAGGGACTCAAACTATCTGTAAACCAAATTTCATTTATGTCAGTTAAGCGGTTATTAAGTCTCGATACAAACTTCCATCCCTCTTTTCACTCCCTTAAAGGATGGTTTCTGGGATAAAAACTATCCTTTGTCCTTTCCCGGGACTGAAACTATCTCTGTACCAAATTTCAACTGATTCGGTTCAGCGATTTAAGCGTGTAGAGGATTACAAATTAATAGACAAATAGATAGACAGAGAAACCCACTTTAGCATTTACGGCGTACCTACGGCGGCAATATTTAAGGCGTAATATAAAATTAATGATTATGATCGTGGGAAGGGAATTATGAAAATAATTCCGATCCGCTTTGGCCGTCCCTAGGCTCGAAAGCGTATGGATCTACTATGTTAAAAAAAATGTTATGTTTGAAATTTGTTTGAAAAAATATACTTAGGTACCTTGTTCAGTTCCTTGCTGGATTCTTCTCAACACGGTTTTTCCGAACCGGTAATACTCGTAGATTCTACGCCCTTCATAAGTGCTAATAGTAATAGCTTTCTTTAATAAAATATTTCGAATTTTACTCTTACAGAGTCTAGGAAACATCTAAAAATCCATCATCATCATCACCGGTAGTAAGAGGATACGATGCGCTCCATTTCTCCATACAAACGTAATCCCCTGTTTCCTCCCTGGATAATGGCTTTAGAGCCAATTTTTTTTTACTGTGTAATCTGTATCTACCTCAGCTATGCCCCTAGGTTTCGTTTTTTTCCATATTTCAATTAACATAAGAAATATGAGCTTTCAAAAACTGAAAAAATTGCCCAATTTCAACGTCATTTTCAGACACTCATCAGAAAAGAATCCCTCATATAAACAAAAAAAGGAAAACATAAGGGCATAGCTAAATCTATCCTCTAATTATATTTGAAAAAAATAATTTTATTGGTCCAGTTTTCGAGAAGAAAACAGGGGATTACGAAATGCTGTTTTGATCAATTTTACGCGCCTATTAACGGTCTGAGCTGCAGTTGTCCCGCTCTCGCTGTACTGACACAGAGGGGTTCGGGCGAGACAGCGAAATTTCATTAAAATACCTATTTCTCAAAAGTCTCTCAGCCATCGTACCCTCTTAACAACATGGCTTATTTATATCTCACTACAGGGTGTAGGTCTCCTTTCAGAATTAAAGGGCTTGGGCCGTAATTCCCACACGGGTCTATTTCAGCTTGGGAACTTTACACACACCATTGAATTTTTAGGTACACACCTACACACACACACAGGTTTCCTAGTGAAGTTTTCCATCACCCTAAAGCTCAGTAATTTCGCCCATAAATTCCGAAAAACTCAGAGGTGCGTGCCCGGGTTCAAACCCGCGACCCTCTGCTTGATTACCCATAGGTGAAACCACTAACTTACACGGCTTACTCTACCTGCCACGTCTAAACCTTCTGTACTCTATGGCGCAGTATAGGGCGCTATTTGTCTCTGGGTAGATTAGTATAAGTGTTCCCGGTGTGCCCCGCACCTGCGCCCGGTAAACAACGTGTGCCCTCAACTTTACTGAAGGGCTGCCGAATGCCGATATAACTCGCAGTTAATGGTACGCCTTACTGCGGAGACTAGACGAAAGTATCATGCAGGCTAATATGAAATTCCAAATTCGAAGTTCATATCGTGGCGTCTCTGTCACTCAACTGTTTAAGGTGGAACGGCACGCTCTAGGCGCGAAATTCAAAATTTTTACAGTTTTTAATTTATTGTGGGTAAACGGTGTAACTGTTTAACTTCATATGGTACTTGCGGTTGTAAAACAGTGTTCTTTATATTGTGTATTGTGTATTTGTTTTTATTGTGTAAAACTTTTCAAGAATAAAACGGTTAGCTTGGTATAAAAGTTGTCAAACATAGAAATTCGGACTTTCAACGTTTTGACAACTTGTATTTGAAGCTAATAGTTTTATTCTTAAAAAACTTTACACAATAATATAAAGAACACTGTTTTACAAGCGCAAGTACCATATGAAGTTAAACAGTTACACCGTTTACCCACAATAAATTAATAACTGTTAAAGTTTGAATTTCGCGCCTAGAGCGTTCGCTTCCACCTTAATTCTACTAGCGGGAAGGGAATGCCACGATACGGATTCGAATATCGAATTTTATGGTGTAGGGCCACTAGGGCTAGGTTACACGAGGGATGGAGACACCAAGGGAGCAAAAAGATTTACATTCAATGGCTGTTCGCTGTCTTTAATATAGGTTGGCACATTTACCTATAGATCGGTCAGTACGGGCAAGTCGGAATTTAAAACATAGAAGACAGTACATGACAACATTATACACTTATACAGGGTGTCCCAAACCTCAACGATAACTTAGTGCCAATGGTTGGAAAAACGCCCGTCATTTCACTTGTGATACATCATCATCATCATCGTCATCATCATCATCATCCCAGCCTATATACGTCCCACTGCAGGGCACAGGCCTCCTCTCAGAATGAGAATGCTTGGGCCGTAGTTCCCACGCGGGCCCAGTGCGGATTGGAAACTTCACATACACCATTGAATTTCTTCTCAGGTATATGCAGGTTTCCTCACGATGTTTTCCTTCACCGTAAAACTCATGGTAAATTACAATTACAAATGTAAATAAATGTGGCCTTGTTGGCCTAGTGGTTTAACCTATGGCCTCTCTAATCCCAACTCACACCTTTGAGTGTTTCGGAATTTATGTGCGAAAAAAACCCCATGTTTACGTATGTGTAAATGCGTATTTTTACCATTACGCACTCTGAGGTGTGGTATTTCAAGGGCTGTCAGCTGTCCGTGTACATTATCGTGCACGTTTCGCGAGAAATCAGCATCAATCACACGTGGAGACAGCCCTGCGTCGTGTCGCTCACGTGAGCGTTTTAGGGTGGATTCATTGAGAGTAGAAACTTGCGTGCAACCGCGGAGAGTTTTGATACAGACCTGTCAAAAGGAGTGATAGTGTAGTTCTGCAGGCTTATTGTCTAACGTTACTGACGCTTGCCTTCGCAATCACTATTTCTATTTGTGTTTAAAATGATGACGGAAAGAGATGGTGAAAGCGAAGGCAAGCGTTAGAAGCGTTATACAATACTGCCTCTGGCCACTATTTCACCGAGATCACAATTGTCAGCGATACACCCGAGACCCGAGAGCAAACATTCGTATTTTTCATATAATAAAATAATATATGCGATCAAATTTGCTCGTTGAAATGGCAATGGGCAGGCCATATAGCACGTAGAACAGATGGCCGTTGGGGGCCAAAAGTTCTGGAATGGAGACCACGGACTGGCGGGCGCAGCGTGGGACGTCCACCAACGAGATGGACGGACGATTTGGTGAAGGCCGCAGGTTCAGGGTGGATGCAAATCGCTTCCAATCGTAATGATTGGGCATCAATGAGGGAGGCCTATGTCCAGCAGTGGACGTCCTACGGCTGAAATGATGATGATGATGATGATGAAATTACCTAGTGGTTAGAAAACCTGACTATGAAGCTTGAGCGCGTCGGTGCAGATATTTGTATGAAAAATACGAATGTTTGCTCTCGGGTCTTGAGTATATATAGGTATGGTTATCCGTTGCCTAGGGTAAGTGTACCAGTGAATGAACACTTAAGGAAATTTTTGACTTTGAAAATTAATTTTAGGCAGTTGGGCACAGTTTATTTAAAATATTACTTTTTGTATAGCACAACCAACTACTCTAGTTGGCTAACATCATCATTATTCAACAGTATTATTGCACAGTTTGAAGATATATCACTATTTAAGTGAAAAAATGGAAAATCACCAGTGAATGAACGCAAAATTCTAGTGAATGAACAAATGAAACCAGTGAATGAACAACTTTGAATATGATGTTTTGTTATACTATAAATATACAAAAGCGAAGTTATGTTAACACAAATACATTCAATATACTTATTTGGTCGATTCCATGTTCTAAAACAATTAAAATACAAAAATAAGAGTATTGTTCATTCACTAGATCTTGGAAACCAGTAAATGAACTAGCTATAAGTGACATAGTTCATTCACTGGATAACTTGAACCAGTTAATGAACCTATATTTTACGTTTGTTCCAATACTGGCCTTTCGGTAGATAATGTATTTGGATCAATGTCACTGAAAACGAAATCTTAATATGACGACTAGAAGGAAAGATATTGCACAAATAGAAAATCCTGCAGTCCTAGTGAATGAACACCCCCGTTCATTCACTGGATTTAGGCGATTTTGGGTTCCAGTAAAAAAACACTGGATTAAAAGGTATTGTTTGTAAATAAATTACATTAAACTATGTATGAATAGCACTAACAGGTCTTTAAAGCTTAAAAAAACCATACCCAATGAATGATAGATGGCGGGAACAAATGCAGTAACACATCAGAAGTATAGTAGCTTTCGTTCTTCCTTAATACTGCTCCATAGAAAAAATGTACAACATACGTACACTTTCATCGTCGCCATTTCAAAACTGTTGCTTAGGAGTCGAAGCAAATTTACCAGAACCTGACAAGTAAAGTTGCTAGTCGAAAAAAAATACGAGGCTTGGTAGAAACGTACCAAATTCTTATTATTTCAAAAAATTATCGTTTTGTTCATTCACTGGGTACTGTTCATTCACTGGTACGCTTACCCTAGTAGGTACCTAGTTTTTAAGAAAATTCTAAAAAATTCTAAAATTCTAAATTTGCACGGATATTTCAGTACCAGCAAATTTAGAATGAGACATATTGCATGCTTACTTAAGTAGAAAATGGTTGATCCTTAATATTGTGTTGTTACATTTATTTACCATCTTGTGAAACCCGTTTTCAGCAATAAACTATTTTACTTTTACTTTACTTTACTTTACCCATAACACAAGCTTTGCTTACTTTGGGACTAGGTAAATTGGTGTGAATTGTCCTGTGATATTAATTATTATTTAGGTATTTATCGAGTGACATTTTGTCGAGCGACGGGTAACATTATGACAATTATAAAATGATTTTATATAAGAATGCTTATAAAAATGTCAGGCATTTTGTTGCAATTGTGTGTATCTAAAATTAATGACAATTATGTTGTGAAACAAGAATTATTTTTTCTAGTCGGCGTATTTGTTAAACCTTGACGAGAGGTTCAAGTTGTGTATTATGTGTTCGTGGTTAACACACGCGTATTTTCAAAACGGCAAATGACAGTATTGTATACAGGGTGGAAACGATAAGTGATCTCACTCGATTATTTTTAAACTATACAAGATATCGGAAAACTGGTTGCTGATCCTGAAAGTGCTTCACGTGCTCTATCAAACAATAATAGGTTACAGAATCAACTGGATCTATCCGAAAATTCAATGTTTCCAGCTTCCATACATTTAGTTCAGACACATAGTACTCATCTCTTGATAATACCATAGCAAGTTAAGCCTAAAATCAATGTTTATTCTCTAACCTATTATTGTATAGTTTAGAAATAATCGAGTGAGATCACTTATCGTTTCCACCCTGTATAGATACACCTTTGACATCATGTAGAATTTCCATCAGGTGAGATAGGGATCAGTTTTATGTAAAAAACCGACTAACCTACATACCCCTAATAACATAATTCTTTAAATAGAAATGTTAAGTAATCAGAACAGTGTCTATCCGACAAAGACGAACAAAGCGCACCTGCCCTCAAAGGCAGCATTTGAGAATAAAAAAGACAATTCTTTGGAGATCATTACTAAAGAATATCTCTGAAGGAACAATTAAATTCACGACTGAGGGCTCGCCAAACAGTCAGTAACCCAATTAGGGTTTTGTGATGTCTTACGCGGCGCTCCACTCCGCCTTTAGACCTGGTCCCTCCGCCGGCTACGAGCGATAAACGAGTAGAACTAAAAACTAGAAACGAGTGGGCGAGCGGCGAGAAGCGAGTGTGTAGTTTGTTTAGTTTTGTCGCTCGGCTCGCGATTGTATGGTAGAATAATCGCTCTGATCGCCAAGCATTCATCGCAGAGTACCGCTGAGCGAGTTTTATCATTGATAGCTTTTATCGCTGCGATCAACACTAGTGAAGAAAGTCCTCGCCGGCAGTGTGAACAGCCAGCGATGAACTATAAATATATTTATCTCTCTTTTATTTACACGGGAGCGATTATCTTTTGTTCATTTCTAGGGCGAGAAAATCGCCGATAGCTCATCGCTTACTCGCCTGTGGTGGGACCAGTGCCTTTGCGCGGATTAATTGGCGAGTTTTTAGTTTTGACGTTTACGGA
The DNA here is from genome assembly GCA_947563465.1 of Archips xylosteana. Lineage (NCBI taxonomy): Eukaryota > Metazoa > Arthropoda > Insecta > Lepidoptera > Tortricidae > Archips > Archips xylosteana. Next base: position 2,179,519 of record OX387346.1, read on the forward strand.
TTTTGCAACGCGTCTACTTTACCTATAACTGAGCATTTCTCAAAAACTTTTTACACATCGTAGAACGTTTTCACAGTAAGCGTCATAATGATTTTCGTTGTCAAACAAGGCGATGCCACTGTGACATACTTATATACTAAAACTAAAAACCATTAAGAAATATTAATAACAATAACTAAAATAAGTTTTTGTTAAAAATTTCATTTTCAATGCAAGCTTTTTCTCTGACTGTACTTTTTGTGGACTGGTACTTGCATTGGCACCCAACCTACATTAGTATACCAAATTTCAAGTAAATCAGACCACTGAAAGTGGGTCAAATTTAACTTCTAAGATTTAACCCGTACATATACATAATATACATATATACTACATACATTACAAGTTAATAAAAAGCTTTAAATAAAAAAAAAGCTTTTAATATATTATGAAAAGGAGTCCCTTTAGGCAAGGTTCCGAAGATACTGGCAGCGTTCCCCCTTTGAATTAAAAGCTAAACTAATTATTCACTTTCACATTGGGTCACGATTCAGTTGGTTCGCCGTACTAATTCTGGACTCCGTCTAGCATAGGAATTTATAGGTAAGTAGTGTGAATGCAACGCAACTGAGCCTAACTAACACAGCCTCCAATGTCCTGAGTCATTCGTATCAAAATTTCCTTTTTTGTACCTTTTCTGATTTTTTCAATGTTCGCATTGGATGCGGATGGCGCAGGGCCGCCTATTTGGCGAGCCTTGGGGGAGGCCTATGTTCAGCAGTGGACGTCTTTCGGCTGAAATGATGATGATGATGAAGGCATCTATCTATCTATCTATATCTTTAAACGAGCAATTCTTGTATATATGTATATATATATATGTATATATATAATCAGGATCTCGGAAACGGCTCCAACAATTTCGATGAAATTTGGTATGTGGGGGTTTTCGGGGATGAAAAACTGATCTAGCTATGTTTCATTTTCAGAAAATCGCTTTTACTCGTGTTTTCCGGCTATTTTTGTTTGCATTAGAATATAAAGCTAAATTTCGCCGTCTTCAAGCAGATCATAATGGCACGTTAGAAATCGGGTGGTCGCGGATCCAGCCGACCTCGGTTCGATACCACGTTTTTTTTCAAGATTTTTAGTTTTTTTTTTTAAGTTTATTTTTTATGAGAAAACGTCAAGTTTCTTCTTTTGTGAGAAAAAGTTACTTTTTTGTGAGAAAAAGTTACTTTTTTGTTAGAAAAAGTATTATAGGGAACGTGCAGTAACTATAGGCGGCAGCACTAATGCGACAGAAGAGACACTATGCGGACAGTAAAACAAACTTATCAAGGTAAAACATTCAAATTGATGGCACCCTTATGGCACCAGTTGGCAGCACCGTCTATGTGCACGTTCCCTATTGGGAGCACAGAACAGGAAAAGCCGGTGGTTGTCTGTAAAGTCGGTTTACGGACGATAGTTTAACGTGACTCACCCCCCCCCCCCCCCACCCCTTCCGGTGTTTTTGTCAAATATCTTGAAAACGGTGCATCCTACGGCAAAATCAATGAAATTTTCATCCCCCCTTTAATGCCCCCGCGCTCCCTCCCCCGCATCCCCTCCCCCCCTCTCACCCCCCACCCCCACCCCTCCGGTGTATATAATCAGGATCTCGGAAACGGTTCCAACGATTTCGATGAAATTTGGTATTTGGGGGTTTTCGGGGATGAAAAATTGATCTAGCTTGGTCTTATCTCTGGGAAAACGCTTGGTACCGAGTTTCTGCCCGAGCAGAGCTCGGTCGCCCAGGTACTATTTAATTAAACCTGCTTAGCAGTCCGATGGTGTGCGTGCACTGGGTCCACATGAGAACTACAGCCGAGCAGTGTGTACACAGACTGGAGATGGTGGTGACGTGTGTCTTGACGTATGACTTTTTGTGGCGATGCTATCGCGCGTTCGCATAGATACAGTCGCTATGCGGTCGCTAGCTGTGTACCCTCGCCCACATAACACGATTCAGTCGCGTGCAAATGCGATACCGTCGCGCTTCTGTCGCGATGCAAACGCGATACCGTCACGCTTCTCTGTCGCGATGCAACCGCGGTTCTCCACTACCGCCTCCGTTCCCTTTCCGATGTCGTCCGACACGGTCGCGCGTTTGCATCGATACAGTCGCGATGCTGTAGCGCGTTAGTAGCGCGTTGGCATCGCTTCTATAGCGCGTTACAAATGCGACTATCGCGCATTAGTAACGATGCTGTAGCGCGTCTCGTAAACGCGCGACAGCATCTCTACAAAAAGTCGCCGTGGGCGAGGGCCCTAAGGCACCACCGTGTTTTTGGCGCATTTACTGCATTCATTTAAACTCGTGCTGTATCATTACTAGCAATGCTATAGTCCTGAAATTCATATGTAAGATATTTGAGGATTCACTCTAGTGACCAGTTTTTTTCGAAACACGATTACTTATAGTTCGCTCGATAGAAAAAAATCCAAAGTCGTCTCTAAAAAATAAAATAAACTCGTAGTACGACGCTAATACTGCACGGCAGGTCATGACTTTTTGAATGTTAATAAAACAAGATGTTTTCTAGTGCGTAGTTTTGCTACATTTTTAAAATATGTATTTGTTTTAGTAATAAGATGAAAATACCCAAAAACACGCGGAGCCCAAACAAGCTATCTTGAGCCATCGTGCCTCCCCCACGCGGCCCCACGCCCGAAATCGCCCACCCAAAATAGATTAGCGCGAAAAACACAGCGGGGCCTTAATTCTTTTAATCAACTTGGAATAAACTATAACATACTCCAGTAAACATAAACGGGGAAACACAAACACTCAGCATTAGGCAAGCCGGCCCGCACCGGCAGATAGGGCTGATGGGCGGCTCATCAGCGCTGTTATGTAAGTTGCTAATTACTCACATACCGCGCCTCAAAGACATGCCGCTACTGCCCTTTGTACTTTGTGCGCGCTAATTGTTTAATTACTGGCCTCGTTAATTACGGGACACGTCGCCCGCGCCGAGGTTTTATGAAGTGGTGAAAATTGGCTGTGTTTACCATGCTTTCACGCTGTAATATTCACGTCCTTGATGCCAGGGAGGGAGGGGCTGGATTGTTTTTGGCGCATTGCTGACTGACGACATTTAGTTAACATAAGATGAAGCACTGACCAAAAATAAACATGACTTCAGACGTCTACTGCTGAACGCCGAATAGACTGGTCCTGCGTCATCCACTTCCAATGTGTTCTTGCAACCATAATCAGGTCGTCGCACTATCTTGTTGGAGGCCTATCTACACTTCGTCTTCCTATCCGTCGATGCCATTCGAGAACCTTTAGGCCCCATCGACTATCAGTTCTACGAGTGATGTGCCATGCCTACTGCGACTTGAGTCTGGCGATTCTTTGAGCTATATCGATGACTTTAGTTCTTGTGCGGGTTTCATGATTTCTAATGCGATCTCGCAGAGAAACTCAGCATAGCTGTTTCCATCGCCCTCTGAGTGAACTTGAGGTTTCTTATGAGGCTCATTGTTAGCAGCCACCTCTCAGTACATGACCATGGTACAACAATACAGTAGTGACAGCTGCAACCGCCTTAAATTGCGCTTTGTGGTACCGTTTTCACTCTTTTTTTATCAACCTTTCAGTTATGGAGTCGAATTCTCTACCTCCGTCTGCGTTCCCTGAACACTACTTTGGCCGTACAGTCATCAGTCGCAACACAGATTGGTCAAAGACTTTTACATGAGACACTGCGGTAAATATGCAAAAAAATATTCCTTATTAGTAACTTCACCCAAATCTGAATCGAATGTAGACCACAGAATAGTGCGAATAGCCTTTGTGGGTGCTTAAACTTGCTCTTTACAGTTATAATGGCTATTACATATCTGTTATATTATCCAATATGTAAGGCATCCCATAACCCTTGAGGTACCTGCCACTATAAATCGGGGGCTGTCGCCGCCGCCAATATAAGAGAGTTATAGAGCAGGAAATTAATTCGGTCGACACAAGTAGGGTTGGTCGCGCGGTGACCAGGAATGTGTGGGTTCGGAGACTTGTTCAGATTCCTTATTGTTCACCTTTGTTTTCGATATCGATGGTTAATGGTTCCGCGTAGGATTGTGGAATGATGTTGAGGTATGTTAATTTATTTATTTAGGGACCGCGGAAGTATATTCCGTGACTCTGGGCAAACTATGCGGCTTTCTTTTGTAAAATTTTCTTACAAACACAGTCTTTTTTAGTAACAGGGGGCTGCATACAACTCATTTGATTTTGTGGTGGGGCTTTTGGCCGATGCCGTGGTGGTCTAGTGTTTTGACCTAAGTCCTTTCAGCCAGAGGGTCGTGAGTTCAATTACAGGCTCGAACCTGAGTTTTTCTGAATTCACGTGAAAAGTTACATTAGAAATTTACCATGTACTATAAAACCTAGTGAAGAAACCTTCACACACCTGCGTAGAAATTCAATGCTGTGTGTGAATGCCGCCCAAGTCCTTTCATTATGAGAGGAGGCCTGTGCACTGCAGTGGGACGTTTATAGGCTAGGATGATGATGATTTATGTTTGTGACAAAAAAACACAATCAAATGGATTACTAAGTACAATGCATATACGTAAGGTAGCGGAGTGGTAACGTAAAAGCTCGTAATTAATTGATATAGACCTCCGCAATGTACGATTGAATCACTCAATGTGCAAAAAATGCTGTTGTTTTCTGTGAGCCATTTTCATTATTTATTTTAGTCTTATTACTAGCGCATAGCCTGGTGCCCCTATTCGCCACGACAAAACTAAATTGATTTTTCTCATAAGCTGCTTAGATAGCGCAGCGGCGTAGTACAGTAAAATAATAACATTAATAACTTTCTATTTCTACATTGCCGTACTTATAACGATGTATGAGTATGTGGGATTAAGGGCAAGTACTCTCAAGAATTGCTCAGTACTTAATACGAGTTATGTAAATGTACGAACTCTTGATGGCAAGATGTATAAACGATCTATTTGTAGCTAAAGTTTCCCTTTTACCATTTTATGATTCACTGTGTTTCAAATCTTAAGTATCTATGTAAATGGACATTATTTTAAAGAAAAACAAAACTTTGATTTTTTTTTTGTTTAAGTACAGACAGTAAAATTGTTTATCGCCCAACAGAAAATAACAATGGTCATCAACTTTAAAAAAAATACGTTCTTCTTCTTTTATGAATATAATTGAAAAAGCTAATGTGCCACATTCTTATGTGATTATGGTTTTGCTAATAGCACTGGTAGACTATAAAAGACATGCAAAAGATCCTTGACGTCTTACAGATTAAAGATTTTGATTTCGATTCTGATTCTGATCCCGAGTTTGAGTCTGATTCTGATTCTGAGCGCAGAGCTGTGGCTAAAAATTGTTGCGCTCGGTCTTACTCTTTTTTATAGTAATCGTGGATTGATACAATCTGTGTGTGTTGCTATAGGGACGCCTCATAAAGGCTCGATTCGCGCGAGCGCTCGATCGCGTTGATTTACGTCGCCGTGCCGCCTAATGCTCTAGCATAGCTTGTATGGGTAGAGCACACTGCTGATTGACTGAAAATCTGCACTGTGATAGTTGATGATGGTAAGTTTATATGGTGAATTCTGCATTCTTCTTGGCATTGATCACCTTTCCAAAAGCGCTGGTAAGATATAAAAAACACATTTGTACTTACAACAGCACTTACAGATTAAAAAATTTGATTCTGAGTCTGATTATGATTATGAATTCTGATTCTGGTTTTTGATTTCAGATGGGTCTTAAGTCAAAGTCATAGGCAATTTTTTTAAGGTAGGTAGGTAGAATGATGATGTTCTAACGTGAGGGATAGAACACGGTAGATTATGGTTTGAGTTGGGTGGACGGACGGACTAAAAAGTGATCCTTTAAGGGTTCCGTTTTTTAGGGTTTCGTAGTCAACTAGGAACCCTTATAGTTTCGCCATGTCTGTCTGTCTGTCCGTCCGCGGCTATGCTCAGAGACTGTTAGTACTAGAAAGCTGTAATTTGGCATGAATATATATATCAGTCACGCCGATAAAGTGATTAAATGAAAAACTCTAAAAAATTTTTTTTTAGGGTAGCTTCCATAGACGTATAGTGCGGGTGATTTTTTTTTCTCGACTAACCCTATAGTGTCGGTATCATTGGATAGCTATTTGAAAATAAATAGGGGTTTTCTACATCCATTTTTTGATAAAGTGAATATTTTCGGAGATATTTACTCCGAAAGCTCAAAATAATGTGTCCCCCCCCCTCTAACTTTTGAACCGCACGTCTAAAAAATATGAAAAAAATCACGTAAGTTAAACTTAATAAAAACTTTCTAGGAAAATTATTTTCAACTTAATCAGTTGAGCAGTTTTTAAGTTATTGTAAAAAAATATTGCTAAACTAAGATTGTAATTTAACCTTCATTGCAAGCATTTTTTTCTTGAAGTACCTATAAGATCACGCTAACAGTAACTTCTTTCAAATAAAAAAAATATATTACATTTGAGAAACAATCAACATAGGTACAATACTAGTTCTAGTAGACTGCAGTAGATTCGTTACCCAATTCGCCGATATATTTTATAACACCCTGATGATATGTACATGACTATACAATGAATAAATAAATAAATAAATAAATACATGGCGCCGTACCGCCGACGTTGGGACCAAAACAACCACATTAATAATTTATTTTTGAGGTACGGAACCCTAGAAATAAAACGAACGTATGTTCTACATCGCCACCTTGCACCTTAAGTTGCAATTTCAAATTAGCCACCGCCCTGAGACTGGGTTGCAAGGTTTGTGAGCCACACCGGTGCATTTGTGGTTCGATGGTAGAAAATAATGAACGTCATGGCCTTAGTTGCCAACGCTCTGCCGGACGATTCTCCCGCCATCAAACCATAAACCAAATTCTGCACCGGGCGATGGTCTCTATAAATATACCCTGCCTTCTGGAACCACCTGGACTAAGCCGCACTGACGGCAAACGTCCGGATGGCCTGACGTTGGTGCCATGGCGAAAAGGTCGTTGCCTGCTGTGGGACGCCACCTGTGTCTGTACTTTTGCACAAAGCCACATTGAAAGTACGACCAGGTCGGCAGGATCCGCAGCAGAATCCGCCGCTAAATTAAAACATACCAAATACGCCGCACTAACATCAGACTACGAGTTCATTCCTTTTGCCGTCGAAACTGCTGGTCCTTGGGGCGAAGAGGCAAAGGCGCTGTTGAGGGAGCTAGGCCGCCGGCTACGTGACCGCGGAGCCGATCCCCGCTCTGGGTCGTCCCTGGTGCAGCAGATTTCCATAGCAATACAACGAGGCAACGCTGCCAGTGCTATGGGAACATTTTCCCCCGGTACGACCCAAAGCGGTTATATTAGTTAGGGTTTTTCTCTTTTTTGTAAATATATGATTGTAAATATTAGTTAGAACAATACAAGTATCGTGTTTGAAAATACATTTCAAGTAGATTTTATTGTCCTAGTACCTGGGCGACCGAGCTCTGCTCGGGCAGAAACTCGGTACCAAGCGTTTTCCCAGAGATAAGACCAAGCTAGATCAATTTTTCATCCCCGAAAACCCCCAAATACCAAATTTCATCGAAATCGTTGGAGCCGTTTCCGAGATCAAAACACCGGAGGGGGGGGGGGGGGGTAAGAGGGGGGAGAGGATGCGGGGGAGGGAGCGCGGAGGTATTAAAGGGGGGATGAAAATTTCATTGATTTTGCCGTAGGATGCACCGTTTTCAAGATATTTGACAAAAACACCGGAGGGAGTGGGGGGGGGGGGGGTGAGTCACGTTAAACTATCATCCGTAAACCGACTTTACAGACAACCGGCTTTTCCTGTTCTGTGCTCCCAATAGGGAACGTGCACATAGACGGTGCTGCCAACTGGTGCCATCAATTTGAATGTTTTACCTTGATAAGTTTGTTTTACTGTCCGCATAGTGTCTCTTCTGTCGCATTAGTGCTGCCGCCTATAGTTACTGCACGTTCCCTATAATACTTTTACTAACAAAAAAGTAACTTTTTCTCACAAAAAAGTAACTTTTTCTCACAAAAGAAGAAACTTGACGTTTTTTCATGAAACATAAACTTAAAAAAAAAACTAAAAATCTTGAAAAAATACGTGGAATCGAACCGAGGTCGGCTGGATCCGCGACCACCCGATTTCCAATGTGCCATTATGATCTGCTCGAAGTCGGCGAAATTTAGAAGCAAACAAAAATAGCCGGAAAACACGAGTAAAAGCGATTTTCTGAAAATGAAACATAGCTAGATCAGTTTTTCATCCCTAAAAACCCCCACATACCAAATTTCATCGAAATCGTTGGAGCCGTTTCCGAGATCCTGATTATATATATACAAGAATTGCTCGTTTAAAGGTATTAGATATTTGTGTCCGAGGGGCAAATGCCTCTTGACCTCCACGTCCCAAGTCACATTACACGTAAATAAGCTTCTTGTTTAATATCGCAGTGTGCTCGTTCCGTTCGTTATCTTCACGGGGATCGGAAGCATGCATTACATAAGGAATCGCGATACCACGGTTAATTGCACGCTCCGGGTGTTGCCGGAGAATTCATTACGGTCAAGCTGGATCTGGCCAGTTTACCCATAGCCGAGTAATGTATTATAAGGTACTAGTTGTTGCCCGCGACTCCGTCTGCGAAAAATTCGTTTATCGCTATCCCGAGGGAACTCAAACTATCTCCATACCAAATTTTATCTAAATCGGTTCAGTGATTGAAGCGTGAAGAGGTTACAGACAGACAGACACACTATCACATATATAATATTATATAATATAGTATGGACATGAATATGTATATGGATGTTGATATGAATGTGGACGTTTTTCGGCTGAAATGATGATAAATAAAAGCTTGTATTATAAACTAGCTTTTGCCCGCGACTCCGTCCGCGTGGAATTAGTAATTTGGGCAGCTTATTTTTTTTATCAATTTGCTTTTTATCAATTATGGCTCTCCTTAGTTCCTCGATATAACAAAAATTACCCGCACCCCCTCCGCAACCCCCTCCCTCACCGACCCCCCACCGAACCCCCCCCCCGCACACCCGCGTTCACATTCATCACCGTACCTACTCCCAAGTCACTACTTCTAAAAACTGTTCTATAAATTCTTAAAATAGACGTATCTTTCTTATTTGTGAACCGATTCAAATGAAACAAACACTAAATGTTAATCTAAGAAAATACCAACATATCAGTGAAAACCGCATCCTTCTAGGTTAAGCCGTTTCTGAGATTAGCGCGCACAAACGCACAGACAAACAGACAAACAGACAAACAGATAAACAGACAAACAGACAATAATTCTAAAAAACATTAGTTTTGGGTTCTATTGCGCTAGTAAATAGCCCTAGTGACAGTTTTTCTCAAATATCTTCAATGTACAGACACCGACTTGTTATAGATTTATTATATATTGTAGTGCTAAATACACTACCAAGCCCTAAAAGTACGAATTAACTGGGCGTTTTGAGGTTAACTGTAACAAAGCTGCCATTCTCGCTAACGAACATTTTCCGCAGCAAATACGTATCTGATTCGCATCCCTCATACCTTAGTTAGTAACGAAAGTAGTTTTTTAAACAGGAATACATAATATCTGAGTTTTAAACAGGGATAACAAATGCAACATTTTGGCCCGCAGTTCATGCGACTTTGTGCTCAAACCGCTGGACAGAATGATGCAGTGTTATATATATTTAGAATCAGAAAAATAAGATCTAGACGATTAACGTATTAGTTCAGCGAATTTTGAGAAAAATAAGAAAAGTTATTATTTTGGCGGCAGTTAAGAAATCCGTAGGGACGCACCTGACAGCTAGGTCCAGACGACCGCCGGTCGAGAATTTCGTAGATTAAAGATTATTATTAGGTTAGTGCCTTCTGCATGACCTTAATAGCAGGTATTTACTTAAAAACACTTTGCGAATCTACTTGTTGTAAAATAGTTAAATTAGCTTGCATTGTTCATATCGATTAAGATTTGAGTCGATCGATTGACGATCAATACTGAAGGTTTTAGTACCGCCCTAGTGACGTCATGACAGTCAGTCACGACCCGGAACCCGCGCGGAGCGCACGTCGCCTTATGTGCCGATTTTGACAGCCGAGACTGTCGGTGTATCTGGTACCTACCGTTTGCTCGCCGCTAGTAAATAATATAAACTATGTAAATCGCTGAGTGTTGTGAAGTGATGCGGTAGTGGCCTTAGAGGCGTTTCCCCAGTGTTGCTTGGATTGGCTGCGACGATGCCAGGGCTACGGGTCGGTTCCGGCGTGACTCATACAACTGCCATGAGTGGCCACCAGAAGACGCGCGAGACGCGTCTGTGACGCGCGCGCCGCCGTAGGCCTCCGCAAGGGGTGTCCCGCGTGCCATATTGGCGCGCGGCACGAAGCCAAGGTGACGCGCCGTCCCCCGGCGTGGAACTTCCGTGCCGCGAAGAACTCGCCATCCCCGGCGACAGCGAGGCGCGTGTGACGCGCGTATGACGAGCGAGCGATGCGCGCGCGCCGCCCGCCTTCTTCCCTTCGTCGCGTACGACGCTGACATGACCATACGGCCCGCTTGCTAGCTTGTCGTTGCTAGCGCGCGACTCCGCACGCCGCCCTCGTCTCTTCGTTCGTGAGTTTACCTGCTCACCGGATTTCACGTTTGTCGAAGCTCGGGACTTGTGAGTACTGAACATTTTATAATTACTGGCCAGTAAAGTGCGCGTCGATTTAAGGGCAGCGAGCCCTCGCGTCCGTGTCCGTTAGATCGGGTGCACCCAACTACTTTCATTAGGCCCTAGCGTAAGAGACCTCTGTTCCACCGCGGCCGTAACCGCCATGTCGCGTTTTCTGTAATACATACATTGTGTGCATGCCAAATGGTGGTATTATTGGTGAGGAGTCCTAGTCCTTTAGCCTTAAGCATACACGGTCCTTGACACAGAAGCCCGTTGCTCTTCCGAGACCATTCCGGTTTATTCTAATTCATATGTAACTAACTGTTACGGCGTAAACACATAGTCTTGCTTTTAATTAAACATCAACAAACCAACCGCCATCCATTTTATTTTTTTTTTTTTCTTTTTTTTTACGCCGTTACAATGTATAGATTGAAAATTTTAAAACCCCCAATGCAATTATGTCACTCGTATGTTTGACATTAAGTCAATGCCCGTTATGCGTCTAAGATCCCTTTCCGCAGCTAACAAAAGAGCTGATAATGATTTTGATGAAACATATCTAAGAACCATCGTCAAAAAACCTGCTTTTTATTAAAAAAAACCGCATCCAAATCGGTGCACCCATTAAAGAGCTATGATGCCACAGACAGACACACACACATAGCGGTCAAACTTATAACACCCCTCTTTTTGTGTCGGGGGTTAAAAAGAGAGGAAGCTGTCAAGATTTTATTTTGCTTATTTTGTTCAGCGTTTTGAAAATGAGGTTAAGACGCAAGCTTAAATAATGTTCAGGAACACGTAAGTAGTAGTAACCCAACAGAACAGCTTTTCTTTCATTACATTTACCTATAGGTAACTATAAATTAAAAAATTTAAAAGCCCCCAACGAAATTTGGTCACACATCATCATCATCATTTCAGCCGTAGGACGTCCACTGCTGGACATAGGCCTCTCTCATTGACGCCCAATCATTCCAGTCACACATTTGTTTCATATAATAAAGTAAATGCCCATTATGCGTCTAAGATCCCTTCCGCAGCTAACAAAAGAACTGATAACTTTGAAACGGCTGAACTAATTTTTATTAAACATGTCTAAGAACTATTTCCAAGAAACCTGCTTTCAAATAAAAAAAATGTATTCAAATTGGTTCACCCGTATAAGAGCTATGACGCCACAGACAGACACACACAACTACACACACACACACACATAGCGGTCAAACTTATGACGCCCCTCTTTTTGTGTCGGGGGTTAAAAATACGCAGGAAAGCACTAAACCAAACCAAGCATTCATCTCGCGAGCACTAAATAGGCGAAAACTCCGGAGTGTAGAATTCTTAAGACGACAAGGTACTTGACGAGTGCTCGTCTAATGACCGCGAGGGACTCGAGCGCTCTCGAGGCTTTGTGCCTTGTTTGCTGTCTGCGCTATTTAGTACGCTGCGGTAGCCTGGAAGAGTCCGGCTCAATTTGTAATAAGCTTTTCTTATGATTCACGTTCAAATATTTTCAAATAATTTCCCAAATAATTAACTAGCCGTTTACGCGTTTAAGCGATTTCTTGATTGCTTGGCAATGTCGGCCATTACAATGAGTCCTGTCATTTTTTTTCTGCCACAACAACCCTGCCGAAACAATTTTCGGTGATTGCAGGGTTTTGATTTTATTAACCGTAGTAGAATCTTTAAATTTACATCGAATTATGGCAATCCTATATTTATCTATTCTATAATCCAGATAGTACGCAGGAAGCTGATTTTTGTAATAACGAACACGACAAAACTCAAAGTCATAAGCACTTATGAATGTCGAATTGTCGGAGACACTAGTTCGGAAAATCCTGTTGAGAAGTGTTGAGAAGAATATTTACAAACTCGCTCGCGCTCTTTGAAAATGGTTGACAGTTTTGTGTGCTGAATTTGAATTATGTTTTTTTTTTATTTTTTTTATTGTGAGAGGGAGGCAAACGAACAAGCGGGTCATCTGATGGAAAATTTTATTATGATGTTATGAGTATACTTAATTCAGTCATTTGGTTATAATTAAGGGAGAAACCTGGAGAACTTCGAAAGTTTTCCGGGAGTTTTGAAAATAGGTAATTTGATAGATTTTGTATTTCAACTTTGCTAATCTTTTCGACTTTCAACTTTGCCACCTCGTATCTTTGCCGCTCGTGCCGCCATATTGGAAAATGGAGTCTAATAGCAGTTGTTTGACGTTACATCCTTACCAACTCATTTTACGAAAACAACTTGTAGGTACATACAATTTAAAGAAGAGAAAATTTCCTACAGTTTGTCATTCAACTTCTTGCGTAAAGTTAATAGCTTTGACGTTAGAGCGCCGTAAAGTGTTGGTAATTCAGCACACGTTTTAGCTAAATAACTCGTTTCCACGTAACTATGTACGAAAGTCGAGGTTTCAAAATTTGCAAACCATTTTTCAACCACTTCCTGGTCTCCGATTGAGCTTAATTTTGGCATTCTATGTAATTTTGGTGATAATGCAAGATTAAGGTACCATTTAGCTCATCTGATGATGGAGCCGGAAGGTGGCCAGATGATCTCTAGAACGAAACGACGCAGCCCTGTCGAGTTTGGGCTCATTGGATTTGTCTTCACAAATACTCTGGACCTGGATGATGTACAAGAAAAAAATTGAAATAAGTTTCTAGGTAACTTGATCTACCAGATGACTGAATTAGTAGAGTAGTAGAAAATTACAACTCTAATTAACTTGTGATCCAGTTGAAAATCTAATTTGTACCATGATTGGAGCTTCTCTGCGGAATCACGTTAGAAATGGTGACATCCGCGTAAGAACTAAAGTCACCGACATAGCTAGAATAATCCCAGTGCAAAGGGGCAGTGTGTAGGGCACATGGCTCGTAGAACTGATGACCGACGGGACCAAAAGGTTCTCGAGTGGTCCACAGACCGGAAGATGCAGTGTATGATGCATGGCATCCAACAAGATGGAAACGCGTTGGATGCAGATGGCACATGGCCGGTCTACTTGGCAAACCTTGTGGGAGGTCTATGTTCAGCGGTGGACTAAACTTATTAAACTTACTGTGTACAAATGTAATGTATGTGTATAACAGTTTAATACTCGTAATAATATTGGAGTGGCACAATTTGTTACGAGTTAATGCTCTAAAATAGATATGAAATAGAATTAAGAGAATACACCTGACGCAAACATTTTTAAACAATACGTACACTGTGACAGAATGAGGCACATGTGCGCTATTGTGTCGTCGAATAAATGGAACGCAAAGGGATACGACATCCATCCACGACAACACAAATACATTGGAAATAATAGGCTTCTTTTGTTATTAGGGCCTGAATGGACGCTAAGTGTTTGTTATCAGTGGAGAATTATTGTTATACTGTCATCATCAACATCATCATCATTACCCTTGTGGTGTCGGATTTAGAATTACAGCTCTCCATTTTTTCCGTGGATGTCGTAAAAAGCGACCAAGATAATATGCAGGTATTCTGAGAGGAGGCCTGTGCCCTGCAGGGGACGTACATATATGTATAGGCTGGGCTGATGATAGTAGGAAAAGTGTAGCTTAATAATGGACTACTTTTATCTCAGTACCTAAAGTGCAAATTTCCCCCGGGACGCAAAGTTGCGGGCGCCTAGTGACATTATAAAACTAACTGTTTCCTGCGATTTCGTCTCCAAAGATTTCGTTTGACGCGCCCCTGAACAGTCAGTGAGCCAGTAAATCAATCAAGACTTTTTATCTCGTGTCGTTTGTTATCGAATTCCTCCGAAACGGTTTGACCTATTTTTTATGATTTTTTTTGTCTATATTTGGTAGGTCTGAGAATATCGTAGGCTATTTTTATACCCCTATTCTTCGCAGACGGAGTCGTGGGCAACAGATAGTATGTACAGATTGTTGAAGCTATTCGTTACAATGCTCTATTTCTCCCACGTCTAAAGTTTATAGAATAGAATAAGAACAAAGGGAAGGTATCTAGGCCAGAACAAAATGGTACGCATTACGCAGCCTAATAGTGAATTCGATAGGAACCTTTTCCTAACATTTCTCTGCTATTAGTGATGTGGTCGATCGTTGGAAACGTACAGGTCGATTCACAAGAGTTGGCACGAATGGAATGAACGAAAGCAATGTCACTTTGACATTTTAATATTTGTGTGAAATATATTCGAATAGGTAACACATAGATACTTTCATTCACTCATTCGATCCATTCGTGCCAACTCTTGTGAATCGACCTGAATATCCGTGAATGCAGACACAGATAATCATCATCATCCCAGCCTGTATACCTGCGTCCCACTGCAGGCCACAAGCCTCCTCCCACACTTAGAGGGCTTGGGCTGCAGTTTCTAAGCGGGCACCGTGCGGATTGGGAAGTGCACAAAAACCATTGAATTCTTTCGCAGCTGTGTGCAGGTTTCCTCACGATGTTTTCCTTAACCGTAAAGGTCATAGTAAAAATATGTCATTTCGCACATATATTCGGAATAACTCAGATATGCGAGTCCGGGCTCGAACCCTCGACCCTCTGCTTAAGAGGCCATAGGTCAAACAGGTATTTAAACATATCGTGTAACGTTAGCTAAATTATTAATTTTCATTTCACAACAACATTGACTGAATTAAGTATACCTACGTTTTATAATTTTGAAGGAGCTTTTTTAGGGTTTAGTCATTTTTCAGTGAGTACTTTGGAAGACAATTTCTCCAAAGAGGTTGCGTTTGGGAACGTGTCTATTATTTTAGACTACCTACTCTCTAGCATATATCAAAATAAAAGAAATCGGAGCCGGACAGTTTAACACGTTCACGGACACAAAACCTCATCCAATAATTTTGGCACAGAATTTTTCGATACAAATCGATCTTCAAATACAAAATTCTTCTTAAAATACTATGACTTTTTTTTTGATTTTGGTAAATTTTAGTTCTGCGCCAGCACTGGCCATGACTTGCGCTGTCAATAGTATCGATACTATCGATATACCATTCGTTAGTGTGGCATGTTGTAGACGAAAACTATCGATTGCGAAACCATCGCCAGTGTGGCAACACTATTACTAGTCGCAGATGCGTATATACGCAACCAGCATTCCCACAACGGAATCAATTCAGCATTACCGACTGTTACGGAACCCAACCCCGCACAATGCCTTACCTGAACGACACGGCTTGGGCGGAACCCGACCGACGACGAATTGGTTTGTCAATGCAGAGGCAAATGTAGTGAATGTTAGTTGAACTATTAACACGTTACCTTGCGTAGATTGGAACTGATTGAGGTGATCAGGGGTTGCCTTTTGAAGCTTTGAGGGGGTAAATTGGTCGGTATTTATGCGAAAACGCGACGCGGTAAAGATTTTAAGGTTTTGTTTTCATGAGAGTTTGGTCTAAAAAGTAAGGTTCAGATCACGTGAAGTGATTTCACAGTATTTTTACAAGCCTTTGTTTATTAAAGTGAAAGCTTGTAAGTCAAATTTGACCCACTTCCAGTGGTCCGACTGGGTTGAAGTTTGTTGTGTAAGTTGGATAACAATGCAAGTAGAAGTACAGTCAAGAAAAAGTGTAGTTTGCAGAAAGAACTCGTTTTATCTTTCCTAATACGAATTGTTAAGGAATGAAATTCGTTTTCATCGTCTGTATTCCCAGATAAATATAATCTAGGGTTCTTGAAGGCTACATACAGTTAATAGGCACAGCGTTTTGGGCTTAAAAGCACTAAATTTCAAAATACCTTATTCACTAATACCCCTAATTTTCAAATTACCATGGGCTCATAATACCTAAAATTTCAAATTTTAAGAACGAAAGAAGTGAATAAGGTATTATGAAATTTAGTAGTTTTAAGCTCAAAGCGAAATATTTTAGAATACGTATTTTTATAAAGTTTCCAATCCGTGCTGGGCCCGCATGGGAATTACAAGCCCAAGAGCATTTTAAGAGCAGGTTTGCGTTCAACAATGTCGTCTGTCTTATATGTGCTGGCGTTTCGAAGACAGCATATTTTGGCATAATTTACAATGAATCTAGAAGCAATCTAGATTGCTCAATAGAAACGTGAATAACTTGTTAGCAAAATAAAACAACGTTGTAACAAAAGTAACTGAAGAGAAAGAGGGACCTTTACAAAGTCCAGACTGACGTACTTTGGAGATTATATAGTAAATGCTCGAACTTTGGGAGTAGCTATTAGTACGACTGAAGGAAAATATTCTATAGATAAATTACCGAGAGCGTGGAATTGCATATGTAGTGGTATGCATTGTGTGCTTATAGGCATTGGAGAGAGATCTCTATATTGTTGTCTCTCTCTCACTAAAGTGGAATGCCTATAAACACACAATACCACTACATATGCAATTCCACGCTCTCGGTAATTTATCTATAATAATTTCATAGATATCCGACAGAATCTGGTAACTTCAATGAGGCAAAAAATCCTAACTCTTCTGTCGATGTCATCTATGTATCATATTTATAACACGAACACGCGTTAAGCATCTCTACTTGTCGCCCCTCTTATCCAAATAGGTAACATTTACTAAAATGGCGGCGCTCCCGAACCGCGTCGGGGGCATGAATGAACGGGAAATATCAATCGCTCGCGTCCCGCGGGGAGGACCTTGAATGCCAAACTCAGAGTCTAATGATGCATTACGCTGATTCGGGGGTCTAAAGGCACTGGGTTGGCACGAGTGGCATATATTTTCTGGCAGTGCGGCTGGTCGAAATTTCCAAGATTTAATTCTTCTTCTTCTTGTAGTGCCCTCTCCTTACGGAGGTCGGCGATCATTACAGCTGCTTTTATTTTAGAGACTGCCGCCCGAAAGAGGGATCTGGTACTCATCTCGAACCAGTCTCTAAGGTTTCTTAACCAGGAGTTAATAAGCTGCAGCAGATCATCGTCGTTACACAATATAATTATGCCCCAAATACAACAGCTTCCACCGTTTTATAATACGTATCGTTTCTAAGTTTTTATTCATTCAATTTTTTAAGATTTAATCACAAGCTTTTATTAAGTTTTGAACATACTTACATTATAAAAGTAGCACCACAGATGAATTAACAGGTACCGGCCCGCGAACCCGTTTATCGTTATCTCACGGGAACTGTGCAATTTTCTGGGATAAAAACTAAGTCCCACATCCTTTTCAGGATCTCATACTATCTCCATTTTCATTTAGCAGCAGTTTAAGTTTGAAGAGGTAACAGACAGACAGAGTTACATTCGCATTTATAATGTTAGTCAAGATAAGCAGTCCAAATTCCATCGCTTCGAAACTTTGATATTACAGTTAGCAAGTTTCAAAGAGCCGAACCACTGGAGGAAAATCATGGTCTGTGAAACAAATCTTTACTCTAAGAATGGCTTTACTCAATATCTTAGGACGAGCCGATTTGATCCCAATGCGCTTAAAATAAAGGTTTGAAAAGAAATGCTCCACTCAGCTAGTTATTTTACGATTTTCGTATGAAGCAAAATTGTCAAAAGCAGGTGGTTTCGTGAGACGTCTCGTAATCTATGAGTTGTAACCAGAATGTCAAATCCATTTGCGATGTCAAGACGATTTTGTTTGGGATTAATTAATGATTCAACAAGAGATAAATCAAATCTTAAGAAATCGTCGTCAAATGATGTGGGGGCGGGAAAGAAGAGAGATGTTAAATTAGTCTCTTTTGGGATCTACTATTATTATAGATACGGAATTGCGGAATAGGTTATGGACCCGAAAGCGACTTAGGCTGTTTTAATCCAGGAAAATAAATTAAGTATAACCGCAGAATAGTGATAATATTATATGTAAATAAAACCGCGGGCTAGAAATAAAATAAAAATAAAATAAATATCACGTGACAATTCACACCAATTGACCTAGTCCCAAAGTAAGCAAAGCTTGTGTTATGGGGTACTAGGCAACGGCTAAACATACTTCATAGATAGCTACTAAATAGATAACATATTAAACACCCAAGACTTGAGAACAAAATTTTTCATACAAATATCTGCCCCAACAAGGGAATCGAACTCGGGACCTTAAGCTTTGTAGTTCTCTAACCACTAGGCAATTTCGTCGTCACATGCAGTAGTCATTACGACTAAAATGCATAGAGGCAAGTTGCTAAACAATTAAAGTTGTTGAGCGCTACTAACCGAACCCTTTTCAGTGACATTACATATTGCGATGTAATAGCATTGAAAGCAAGCATTACCATTGTCTTTCGTAAAAGGTCTTATAGGCTTCTAACCGTCGCAGCATTCCTCAGCATCAATAATCCGAAGCGGGCTGAGCGGCAAACATCATCAAAGGGTCCTGATTGGGCACGGGCCGGGGACGCACCTGGGTCCCGCACTAAGTGAGGACTCCAAACAAAGGAGTGCGGTGGGCCAAACTACAAGCGCAAAGCGATTTCCTCATCTCCCCAACCTATATACGTCCCATTGCACGACACAGGCCTCCTCTCATGAGAGGGCTTGGGCCGTCCCACGCGGGCCCAGTGCGGATTGGGAACTTCACACACCATTAAACCTCTTTTCAGATGTATGCAGGTTTCCTCACGATGTTTACTTCACCGTAAAGCTCATGGTAAATTACAAATGCAATTTCGCACATAAATTTCGCACATAAATATTAGACGACCAGATAAAAAAAAAAATATAAAATTTAAACTGTTTATTACTTTCAAAGAATACAAATAATTATTAATATTATTAGTACAATCTTTAACATTTTAAGATTATATACTAACAACTTACTTTCATTAACACTACATTAACTTATTATAATTAGTTAATATTTGTTAATAGGTACTTTTTTACAATACTCTTAGTCTGCTGTGTTGGCTTATTAAGTATACAATTTATGGTATTGTTAGGGAAGCTGTTTAGGATATGTGGCAAGTAATTTGACCACACTCTTTTGCCATATTGATTTATGCTCTTAGGTATCTTGAAATAGGATTGATTGGTTAAGTGCCGGAGGTTGGCTGGTCTAGTATACCTATCAAGTTTCTCTATTTGGTTCTTATACTCTAATATCACAGCTAATTTTACCTTATCAAATACACTCAGGACTCGACAATATTTGGATGGCCTAGTGGTTAGAGACCCTGACTATGAAGCTTGAGGTCCCGGGTTCGATTCCCGTGTCGGGGCAGATATTTGTATGAAAAATACGAATGTTTGTTCTCGGGTCTTGGGTGTTCAATATGTATTTAAGTACGTATCTATCTATATAAGTATGTTTATCCGTTGCCTAGTACCCATAACACAAGCTTTGCCTAGCTTACTTTGGGACTAGGTCAATTGGTGTAAATTGTCCCGTGATATTTATTTATTAATTCCGAAAAACTCAGATAGACCCTCTGCTTGAGAGATCATAGATCAAATCACTAGTAAGCCACCACGGCTGCGATTTCGTACTTACTTAGTATCTTTAATAGTGTACGAGCAAGCAACGTACATTTACTTAGGCAACTAAACTAAGCAGTTTTAAGTTGACCTCATTTAGTTAGTTATTATTTTATTTGTAATTGCTTCAATTTTAATGCCAATTCAGTTCGCAATAAGCCATCAAGAGCGCCGCGCGTACTCATAATCATTAACCATCATTTTAGATTTAACTAGATTTTCTAAGTGTTTTAAATACAATAAATTCATTTAGTATTTCAGTTGAATCTTTAATTGTTTCGGCTAAACCCGAATATTGGTCCTTCGAACCTCCGTAAAGGTGGGACCTTACACGTGTCGTCGGTTGGTGAACTAGATTCGTGTCACGGTTCCACGTAGCAACCTATCGAACAAAGTGCAAGTGAAAAAACTGTTTCTGTGCAAATCAAGACCACAGGAATTCAGACTCCAGCCTGAGATACCAAGTTCTTGGGAGCACGGAGTATCAAGTATACAAGGCAGCTAATTTCAAGTAAGATCTTTCCTTTTTTATTCTCGTGTATCTGCGCAAGTATTATGTCTGCGAAAATGGAAGATCTTTTAGCTAATCAACAACAAGTGTTAAACGGCATTGAGCAATTATGGGCTAACTTCAAAAAAGATAGCGGAGACAGGAAGTCTAAAGAATACTTGCAGCGTCGTCTTCACACTTTAGATAATTACTGGGCTGAGTTTCAGAATAATCATGCCAGATTATCTGAGTTGGGTATAGAGTCACACGAGTACTTTATAAACAACGAATACGGGCAAGCAAGACAGCGGTATGAGGCTATCAGGTCGCAAATTCAAGATTTCCCAGCAGTAGAAAAACTGCTGAAAGAACCACCATTTGTGAAGATAGTATCAGGGGAATTCCCTCCACCTCCAAGGACGCCGCGGCGGGGTGATATTAGCACTTCCAGCAAGACGGAAGATATGCTCAAAAAGCAGCAAAGTAACTTTAAAGCGTTTGTACGAACCATTACAAACATAAAATTAGAATTAATATCGGAGAAGTGGGAATTTGACGATATACTACGCACCATTCAAACTCGCTGGACAGCTATCGACTCGTTACATTGGGAGCTAGACAGCGAGCTTTAGGGTTCACACAAGGAATATGAAGAGGCATTCTCGAAATATGAGGAACAATATGGTGAAATCAAGACAGCCATAAACAGGAAGATGTGGTCAACATCTCATATGGAGAAGTTAACACCTAAGATCGATATACCAACGTTCAATGGTAACTATAATAATTGGATCTCCTTCAAGGACCTCTTCACGGAATCCATCCATAACAACCCTTCGATGTCACAAGCGCAAAAGATGCAATATCTGAAAACAAAGGTCAAAGGCGAAGCTGAACGTTTAATCCAGCATCTCAATGTCAGTTCGGATAATTACAAGGTCTGTTGGGACATTTTGAATCAAAGATTTAACAATAAAAAGCTCTTGTTCACATCTCATATCAATATCATCTTGAATCTCCCTATCATGCAACAACAATCTCTAAGCCACATCAAAAGAATACACGATACCGCTTTAGAATGTCTCAATGCCATCAAGAACCTGGGAATCGACATCACGACATGGGATCCTCTGATTGTGCACATTCTATCGCAGAAATTAGATACAGAATCGTATACAGATTATATCGCGTCAGTAAAAGATCCGAGGGAATTACCCGTGCTGACCGAATTTATGTTGTTTTTAGAAACCAAGTTTACGACTTTAGAGTCTTCACGCAGGAAACAAGATAGTCCTGTGCAAAAACAACAACCACCGGTACAAGTTCAGCAGTACAAACCCAAGTCAAGTTACTTTAAAAATGCGTTTTCTTCAAGTATGAAAATGAACTCTACTAACAAGAACAGTACAGCGAGATTCAGGTGTGGAGTGTGTAGTACAAACGATCACGGAATTTATTTTTGTCAGATGTTTTTAGACATGTCACCTTTTAACAAGCGTAAGATGGTCGAAAAGCTAAATTTATGCCCAAATTGTCTTCACAAACATCCAGGGAAAACATGTTTATGTGATAGACGTTGTCGTGAATGCAATAAGGAGCATAATAGCTTACTACATGAGGCTTTTACGCAATCAGGTAACGCTGCGTCAAATACAACGTCCGAAGTCATAAACGGCGCTGAGACAAGCAAACTTATAAAAAGTAGTTCGCACGTGTCGCTACAGAATGACGCAGTTGAAGTGTTGTTACCTACGGCCATCATCAAGATACAAGCGGCCGATGGGTCTTTCAAAATATTGCGCGCTCTCTTGGATCAAGGCTCCCAGACGTCATTGATTACGGAACACGCAGCCCAAGCCTTACAATTATCAAGAAAAAGTTGCAAAGGCGTAATATCCGGAGTAGGGGATAAGGAGAGCAACTGTAGAGGGATCGTTTCTATCAAATGCTCGACATTAGCAAGTGACTTCACTTTCAAAACGAATGCTCTTATCATGAAAAATCTAATCAAGAATCTACCAAGCTTCTCTTTCCCTAAGCCAAATTGGACGTATCTGGACAAAATCAATTTAGCAGATCCAGAGTTTTATGTTAGTCGCCCCGTAGATCTTCTTCTTGGTGCTGATGTATACTCGAGTTTGCTATTAGATGGTATACGTAAAGAAAACACAACATTGCCCATCGCCCAACAAACAAGATTGGGCTGGATTTTAAGCGGCCACGCAAAAACCTTTCAATGCAACGTAGTGCTACACAACTTAGAACAGATAGAGAGATTCTGGGAAGTGGAAGACATCTCAGAGGCCTCAGATGTGTCATCAGAAGATCAAGAATGTATTAACTATTATCAAAAAACTACAAAAAGACGAGAAGATGGACGCTACGAAGTCAGACTGCCGTTAAAGCCAAATTATCAAGAAAATTTGGGAGAATCAAGAGGCAAAGCCGTAGCACAATTTTATAGTCTAGAGCAAAAATTAAACAGACATCAAGACATTTCAAGAGAATATAAATTATTCATTAATGAATACATAGTGCTCGGACACATGACACCTGCAGTCGATGACCGTAACGTGAAACTCAATTGTTATTTGCCGCACCACTGTGTCACGCGACTAGATTCCACTACAACAAGCTTGCGCGTCGTGTTTAATGCGTCAGCGTTAACGTCAAGCGGATTTAGCTTAAACGACGTAATGTACAGAGGGCCTAATCTCCAGCAAGATCTACAAAGTCTTGTCATCAAGTGGAGACAATTCAAGTTCGCTTTTACCGCAGATCTGGAAAAAATGTTTCGGCAAATTTTGGTGAACGAAGAAGATCAACTGCTGCAAAAAATAGTTTGGCGAAACCATCAATCCGAGAAACTTCAAAGTTATCACCTTGCTACGGTTACTTACGGGACTAAAGCGGCCCCCTTCTTAGCTATGATGACTCTTAAGCGTCTAGCTGAAGATGAGATGTCGAACTATAAAAACAGTGAAGCCCCGGAAGTTCTGAAAAGTTCATTCTACATGGACGATCTTATTCATGGAGCACACACAGTAGAATCAGCCAACAAGTTAAAAAATGATATGATTCATCTTTTGAAGTCGGGTGGTTTTAATCTTCGGAAGTGGAAGTCAAATTTACCAGAGAAACTCGAAGACGAACATAAACAAGGTGTTTTTGATTTCAAACACGCAGAACCAACTTCGAGCAAGACTTTGGGGCTTGGATGGGATCCACAACTCGATTGTTTCACATTCCAATCACGAATAGATCTATCAGGGTCAAGGTCAACCAAAAGGTCTCTATTAGCTGACATCTCAAAGATCTTTGATCCTTTGGGATGGTTAACTCCATTAACCTCTAAACTGAAGATATTGTTTCAAGACATCTGGAAATCAAATATTCTATGGGACGAAAATGTACCTGATCCTATTCAAGAGCAATGGAACAAGCTCAAATCTGAACTCCAGTTGATCAAAGATTATCAAGTTCCGAGATGGCTGGGAACAGACGAAACAGATAACATCGAGTTACATGGATTCTGCGACGCGAGTACGAAATGTTATGGCTGCGTCGTATACTGTAAAATAAACAAGAATAACTCACAGACAATTGTTTTAGTTGCAGGGAAAGCTAAGCTAGTGCCTCTCAACAAAACAATATCCCTACCCCGTTTGGAGTTAAGCAGCGCAGTTTTACTCGCCAAATTAATGTCAAAAATCAAGCAGTGTCTGGCCTGCCATACTATCAAGATTTTTGGTTGGTCAGACTCTATGGCCGTCCTCGGTTGGCTACAAGGTGATATTAACAAGTGGAAACCATTTGTCGCCAATCGGGTAAAACAAATAACGTCAGAAATGTCATCACCTTGCTGGCGTTACGTAAAATCGAAAGAAAACCCAGCGGATTGTGCTAGTCGGGGTCTCAGTGCATCTCACCTTAAGGATCATTCTCTCTGGTGGCACGGACCTACTTGGTTACCAGGATATCAGCCATCCATTGAAGAAAATCAAGAAAAATATACCACTGATCAAGATGTGAAAAAGCTGAAAGTTTATGCGACTCAAGTGTCAAGTAACTCGGAAGTGGTAATCAATTTATTAAATAAATGCAGCTCTTTATCAAAGGCCACTAACATACTAGCATGGGTGTTACGTTTTATCCACAAAGATCACAATCAAGATTATTTATCTTTGCAGGAAATACGTAGATCAAGAACAATAATAATCAAACAAGTCCAAGAACAAGAATTTTTTGAAGAAATTCATAATTTGAAATTAAACAAACCGACTAAAATCAAGAGCAAAATACAACAATTAAACCCCGTATTAGACGAAAACGGCATCCTTCGCGTTGGTGGTAGGCTAAAACATGCAATTATCGATCCTGAAACGAAGTACCCCGCCATCCTTCCAAATAATACCCGACTAGGAGATCTCGTTATAGACGAAGCACACAAGATTACGTTTCACGGTGGACCCCGTCTAACAACGGCTATAATGAGACGAAAGTACTGGTTAATTGGAGGCATCAGCGCAACTAAAAAACGTCTTCGTTTTTGCGTTACATGTAGACGTCAAAACCCAGAGCAACTATGCCAAATTATGGGAAATTTACCACAAGCACGAGTAAATCAATCCCGTCCCTTCTACCATACAGGCGTAGACTACACCGGCCATGTTCTAATCAAGACGAACAAAGGCCGCGGCAACAAAACCACGAAGGGATATATAGCAGTTTTTATCTGTATGGCCACTAAAGCTGTACATTTAGAACTAGTATCCGATCTGACATCCTCAGCATTCCTGGCCGCACTCCGCAGAATGGCCGCCAGAAGAGGCGTCCCCGGGCATATTTATAGTGACCAAGGACGAAATTTCATAGGTGCCAATCGGATACTACAACAAGAGTATGAAGAAATACAAAAGATCTTTCACAAAGAATTCATGGCGGAAATATCAAGCATGGGCATTGAATTTTATTTCCAGGCACCCTCCTGGCCCTCAGCATCTGGAATCTGGGATAGATGGCGTAACGAATATCTTACGCAATTAGCACCAAGAAGTAAATGGAGAAGTCCGCAACCGAATATCAAGGAAAACGACGTTGTGACTATTAAAGATGAAAACTTACCCCCGGGAATGTGGGCCCTGGGCCGAGTTGTAGAACTTCATCCCGGAAGTGATGGGTACGTGAGAGTAGTCACGTTAAAAACAAAAAACGGATTATTAAAACGCCCCATAGTTAAATTATCCGTATTGCCTGTGCATCAAAATCAAGAAAGTAAACAAACAACACCTGACCACCAAGTCCAAAATCAAGAAAGCATAAGCGCCGCAAAAACAACATCAAGTAAAAAGAAACGCTATTCCTTCACAGCGCTAGCTATAAAATTGCTGTTTTTCTTTGCGGTAATTACACCGGCGATCGAATGCACATATCGTATGACATCGTTAGGAAATAATAGTCTATATTTCGACAAAATCACTAACATGTATCTCATTAGAGATGATTGGCGCTTAATCGTATACTACGGCATGCTACCTTACCAAGAAGGAAATATTGCGCTCAATAAGTACCTCAAATATCTCAGTGTAATATGTTCGAAATTAAAAGGGCAATCACACTGCAATGGAATCATGTCACAACTGCATCACGAATTTACGGAACTAGAATTTTATAATAACATCATATTACAACATAATCAAGACAAACAGACGCGCCGGCGCCGCGGGCTTATCAACGGTGTCGGTTACATAGCCAATAGCCTGTTCGGCGTACTGGATGAGCACTTCGCCGAAAAGTACGAACAAGACATAGAACTTATCAAAACTAATCAAAACCACCTTGTATCTCTGTGGAAAAATCAGACGTCGTTAGTAGAAGCTGAATTCAACGTACTAAAGCGTACCCAGTCCATCATGGAAAAACATCATAAAATCATCAATGGAAAGATTAATGCCGTAGAAGGAGCTATAAATCAAGTGAATTTCGCATTACAAAATATTTCACTAGAGAATGAATTCATCGGTACAGCTATGATGTCAAATAATTTACTATTCAGTCTCAAGAACGTACAACAAACGTTGCTGGATACCATCACAAACATGTACAACGGCAAATTCAACTTCCACCTATTAACTCCAGACCAACTTAAACAAGAACTAAATCGTATCACAGGATATCTGCCTAGAGATCAAGCTCTTCCGATCGATAGCAACGATTTTCCTGCTTTATACAACCTGCTTCAAGTGCGGGCTCGTATAACAGAAGGATATGTGATATTTGAGATAAAAATTCCACTAATAAGCCGAGATAAGTTTGAAATATCTATGATAATTCCAGTGCCCTATCAATTAGACAATGGAAAAGAAATGGTCGTAGTCCCCTCCTCCGATTTCGCTGCTATTAATTTAAACAAGGACGCGTTCGTACCTCTTAATCAAAATGAACTCAACTCTTGCATAAAAAAAGACTCTGTCACAGCTTTATGCCATCTTAAAAAACCAATCTTTCACATCAAAAACGATCAAAATTTATGCGAAAAGACAACAGATGCATCAACATGCGAAACTAGAGTGATGTCATGTCGCAACAGATGGACGGAATTAAATAAATTAAATTCATATTTTTATTACTGTTGTCAGCAATGTCACCTCAAACTACTATGTGGAGATCAAGTTACTGTAGTACAAATGTCCCGCGCTGGCTTAATTAATGTCGAACAAGGATGCATCATTAAGTCAGCTGATTTCTATGTTTACTCACATAGACATGAATTTACTAATCTAAGTATTAGCCCAGTCATAGAAGCACCAGAGATTTCACCAGTAAATCAAATTTACAACTTCTCAGTACCCGTTGAATCTATACCTAACCAATCATCTGAAATCGTTGAGAATACCCTTCAAATGAAAGAGATCAAGAATCAATTGGATGCCCTTAAACAGACCGAGCCCATGTCGGACAAGGTATCCTATCATGATGTCCACCATTACGTGGCAATATACGTCCTTGCTGCAGCAGTCGTCGCGGGATGCGCCACACTCGGCTGGCGACGATGCCGGCGGGGCGCGCACGCAGCCGCTACAGCACCAGACATCGAGATGAACCCGGTGCCAGCGGTCCGTTCGAAGATGAATGTGCAGTGCAGTGATAATGAGTGTATGGGCAATCAGTGTCGTGCGAGTGTGATAAATGAGAGTGCGCGAGTGTCAAAACGAAACAGGAGCACATCGCCTGTGCTCCGCTCGATATTCTCGATTCCTCATTGTAATGATTAGATATAAGGAATCATAGTTTTATAACATTGTGAATCATCTTGTAAGCACATAATCATTTAACATAATCATCCATTGCATGTTAAATAAGTTAAATTGTGTACCTATCATGTTGTTAGCTTTTAAACGACATCACCATCTTTACTAATCTCATCTTCCTCCCTCGGGAATATGTACGAGCAAGCAACGTACATTTACTTAGGCAACTAAACTAAGCAGTTTTAAGTTGACCTCATTTAGTTAGTTATTATTTTATTTGTAATTGCTTCAATTTTAATGCCAATTCAGTTCGCAATAAGCCATCAAGAGCGCCGCGCGTACTCATAATCATTAACCATCATTTTAGATTTAACTAGATTTTCTAAGTGTTTTAAATACAATAAATTCATTTAGTATTTCAGTTGAATCTTTAATTGTTTCGGCTAAACCCGAATAAATAGTCTATTTCATCTTGTTCTGTTAACAGCATTAAACAGAGGATCGTGCATTAGTAGGCTCTGAGTTTTTCGGAATTTATGTGGGAAATTACATTAGAAATTTACCACGAGCTTTATGGTGAAGGAAAACATCGTGAGGGTACTTGGACTTCACTATGATGACTTGTATATGTAATATAAATGTACAACTTGTATATGTCGTAGACTTGGCCGCACTAAAGTTAATTAAAATAGAATCTGGTAATCTCTTAGATACCTAAAGTCAACGTATGTTAACGTATATTATTGTTAAGGTTCCTAAAAATATGACTAAGCATAATTGAAAAGTAGGTAACAAAAAATGATTTTAGTCATATTACTAAGGCACCTCGACATTTCGGTGTCCATTTCAGTTGGCTACTCGTATAGATACTCGTAAACCGAGGGGTTGGGGGGTTGACGACAAAGGGGGCCGAGAGAGGTGCGGGCGGCGAGCGCGCCTCGTGTGCCGTATCTACGATATTGTCAGATTCTGTTGAAAAAAGAAGTTTATTTCGCAGAGGTGCAAGATAATATACTATTAAACGACCACTTTAGCCTAGTTGGTAGTGACCCTGCCTACGAAGCAAGAGGTCCTGGGTTCGAATCCCGGTAAGGGCATTTATTTGTGTGATGAGCACGAATATTTGTTCCTGAGTTATGGATGTTTTCCATGTATTTAAGTATTTATTTATCTATATAAGTATGTTTATCGTCGTCTAGTACCCATAGTACAAGCTTTGCTTAGTTTGGGACTAGGTCGATTTGTGTAAGATTGTCCCCTAATATTTATTATTTTATTTATTATTTATTTATTTTAAAAACGAAATCGCTACCTCCTTTCCCAACGGGCACGTCGCCGAGTGGCAGGTGCGTACTATTGTCTACGGCGGCACTTGAATCCTTGATGCAGGGGATTGAGTTTTGAGCTTTTAGCGGCGTCGGCCGGCGGCGGGTTGACGAGTTAGGAGAACAAGAGGAGATAACTCAGGCGGTTTCGATTCAATCAATGTTCGGGGCCGATATTGTCTTGCCTTCTAGCAAGCTGTACGTATATGTAGCTGTGGTTATACTGTTGAGCAAGAATGAGATCACTTTTTATTGAACTCTCTGTACAAAGCGATCCCAAATTTGTTTTCATTAGTACAGAATAGAAATGCCTACGTACATTTATGAAAATACTAGCTTTTACCCGCGGCTTCGCTCGTGTAAACCATTAAAGTCAAAGTCAAAGGTTTATTTGCTCGAATCATGACAAGATTGTTATAAAAAAAATCAGTATGGATTCAATTCACCATAAATTGGCATGCAAAACTTCAAAATTGAATCCTACTTTAAATAATAATATTCATAATAATAGACATTTCATCTTTAATTACATAAAAATAATGACAGGATAGATAAAAAAAAAATACAAATTAATCTAATCTATTAGGTCTGGCTGTTGAATTTTCTGGGATATCCCGTAAATTTCTGTGGAAATTCCGAAAAATCCCATTGTGTTCATTAGTATTGCATAAAAATATCTTGTCTCTAAACGTAGCAGTTGGGATTTCGGGATTTTATAATATCAATTACAACCCCGCGGGAAAATTGAGATAAAAAGTACTTTTTTACATAAAACTGACCCGTGACGGACTATCTCACCTGATGAAAAGTGCAGATGAGGCCAAAGGTGTACCTCACTAGTTCAGTAGCAGCCTTGGCACTCTATTTATTGTTCACTAGAATTATCTACGGAATAAACAATAAATAAACAATAAACAATAATTGTGTGTAATACCTGTGTTGGGAGGTCTCGCTCTTCCAAAAAAAGTACATGTAATATACCACTAATCTAAAAATAGTAGTTTATACAAGTATAATATACTAACTTAACCTAAGTTTATTCCAGCGGTATGGCGTGTAGCGCGCCCTAATAATTGTGTACCTCTGTGTTTCTTAATCACGTAATTAATATAGACATAGATACATATTTAGGAAGTCTTTGATGAAGATTGTATATTTTATGTCTGTCCCGACGCAAACAGGTACTGCCGTTAGCCAAATAATATATCACCAAGGAAATTAGAAAAAAAATCGTGCGTGTAGATCCTCCGCGCGGAAGAAGTGAAACTTCGTAATGTGGAAATGAAAAAGGCACTTATACATCAATATGAACCTTATTGCAATAACTTAAAGAACTAATTTTACTTATGCATCTATGTGTTTAAATTACTCACTAGATGGCGCTTTTATCAAGTCTCATACATTTGCACAGACAGTATGAGTTCTGCATCGCACTATCGAAGTTTTTTTTTAATATCCGTTAGTATATATACAATGCGAGTTTACTTGCTTTGGCAGTACATTTATTTATTTACTAGCTTTTGCCCGCGACTCCGTCCGCGTGGATTAGTAATTTGGGCAGCTTATTTTTTTTATCCAATTTGCTTTTTCATCAATCTTTGCTTTTTTTCTCCTTAGTTCCTCGATATAAAAAAATTACCCCCCTGCACCCCCCGCAACCCCCCTCACCGACCCCCCACCGAACTCCCCCCCCCCGCACACCCGCGTTCACATTCACCACCGTACCTACTCCCAAGTCACTACTTCTAAAAACTGTTCTATAAATTCTTAAAATAGACGTATCTTTCTTATTTGTGAACCGATTCAAATGAAACAAACACTAAATGTTAATCCAAGAAAATACCAACATATCAGTGAAAACCGCATCCTTCTAGGTTAAGCCGTTTCTGAGATTAGCGCGCACAAACGCACAGACAAACAGACAAACAGATAAACAGACAATAATTCTAAAAAATATCGTTTTGGGTTCTATTGCGCTAGTAAATTGCCCTAGTGACAGTTTTTCTCAAATATCTTCAATGTACAGACACCGACTTGTTACAGATTTATTATATGTATAGATAATAGATATAGATAGCTTTACTCATCACAAATTTGTACCTTAACAGCTTAAGCCAAGACAGCACAAACTTACAAAATGATCTTAAACTAATGAACATTACAGTAAATTATACTTCCCCTCCATGTTAGCGTTAACCGTTTAACGCAACCTTCTTGGAAGTCGCATTAGAAGTTTCACATCAATAAATCACTCTCTTCAATTATGTATAAGCTTTTTTTTATTTATGTTTGTGGTTCATAAAGCCAAATTAATATTTAGGGAATCAAGCCCAGTTAAGTTTAATTTTAAATTTTTATTTAATTTTTAATTCGATTCACCTAACCTTTTCAATTAAATTAAATTTAAGTTGTCAGTTATTAAGGCGCGTTAATTTGTCAAAATTAGACATTAATGACATTGCAATAAGGACCACGGCACGCGCACAGGCACCATGGTCACCATGAATTACTCGATCTATAATTTTAATTTTTGAGTTATCAGTTAACTGCATTTGAAATTAGTTTAATTTAGACTTATTTGTTTTAACTTATTGAAATTTCATTTCATTTATTATTATTTAATAATAGATTGTTCAACAAGGGACTAAAACAAGCCATAAGGACACAAGATATTTAGCCACCCGAGCAGAGCGAGGGTGGCTATAATTCGCGTGTCATTATGGCAGTTTAGTCTCGCGTTAAACACTCTACTTTTCACTTTGAATGCGAGGAAAAAAACGATGTTTTAGGTATACTAATCTACAATATTACTTTTATAAAACGTACGCTCAATACGAGCAATGGACGTCTGTTCAGAATTCAAATAGCAATTTAAATTTGTTCCGCGGTTTTTTTTGACGCTTTAAATGTTTGCATATTAAGCCAACAGATTCAAACTTGGAAATTATTTCATAGCTAATTGGACTAAGTATGCATAATAAAATGAATTCATCTTTTATATAATTAAATAGATTAATATTCGTAATTATACATGGTGTTTCACGAAATTATTATTTTTTAAAATATTTTTATACAGTTGTCATTTTGAGGTTAGGTATTTCCACGCACTAAAAGCTCCCACAGACCGAAGCGCAGGGCGCTACGGAGCGGGCGCTGCGGAGCGCTTCGGAGCGTCCGCAGCGCGCTGCGGTCTGTGGAAAGCTTTAAAATTGTCTATGCCCAGTCACTGAAAATGGCAATAATCCTCCATCCACAAACACCGTGATTGGCAGTTTAGGGGTTTCCAAAGTAAATTAAAAAAAAATTATTTTAATCCCTAGAGATCAAAAAAGAGCTTTATTCCCGATATGCAGAGACTAAAGTAACATTTTAAGAGCATGAGAAGTGAAAAGTAACTATTTATCACTAACCATAGTATAAGATACTAACAAAATATGAACCTTAAAAGTTCAAACTAAAATTCATTCAATATTTATTGCGTGATTGATAAGTCCCGTTTAGTTTAGTAATTATAAAATTCATTCTGTTCAGTTAATATTGCGTCCAGCGAATAATTTGTCTAGTTGGAAACCTCATCATCCCAGCCTATATACGTCCCACTGCAGGGCACAGGCCTCCTCTCGGAATGAGAGGGCTTGGGCCGTAGTTCCCACGCGGGCCCATTACATATTGGAAACTTCACTGGAACTTCACACACACCATTGAATTTCTTCACTGGAGTATGCAGGTTTCCTCACAATGTTTTCCTTCACCGTAAAGCCGTAAGCCAAACCTATAAAGTTGTAATCAAAGAAAATAGCGTTTCCATGTAAAATATCGACTTAAATAATCGAATAGCTGCACTGAGGGAGGGCATTTTCATTTTAATTGTCGCAGAAAACTTTTTTTAATGAGAAAATGTTGATATTGTTTTCCTACTCAGAATTACGAGCACTATTCATTATTTGGGTTCCATACCGAAAGGGTAAAAACGGAACCTTTAATTACTAAGACTCCACTGTCCGTCAGTCTGTCTGTCCGTCTGTCACCAGGCTGTATCTCATGTACCATGACAGTTAGACAGTTGAAATTTTCACAGAAGATGTACGAGTAAGCAACGTACATTTACTTAGGCAACTAAACTAAGCAGTTTTAAGTTGACCTCATTTAGTTAGTTATTATTTTATTTGTAATTGCTTCAATTTTAATGCCAATTCAGTTCGCAATAAGCCATCAAGAGCGCCGCGCGTACTCATAATCATTAACCATCATTTTAGATTTAACTAGATTTTCTAAGTGTTTTAAATACAATAAATTCATTTCGTATTTCAGTTGAATCTTTAATTGTTTCGGCTAAACCCGAATAGATGATGTATTTCTGTTGCCGCTATAACAACAAACACTGAAAATAAGATAAAGTTAAAAATTAAAGGGGGTCGTCATACAAGAAACGTGTTTTTTTCAACGTTTTTACTCGATTTTTACGTATATAATGGCGTTAGCTAGACTCTTGAAATTATCACCGATAATGTATTATTGTAGCCGGTATGACAAAAAATAATATAAACATATAATTATATAAAATACTAACTGTTGCCCGCGACTCCGTCTGTGAAGTCAAGAGTAGGGGTGTGAAAAATAGATGTTGGCCGATTCTCAGACCTACTCAATATGCTCACAAAATTTCATGAGAATCGGTCAAGCCGTTTCGGAGGAGTACGGGAACGAACATTGTGACACGAGAATTTTATATATAAGATTAAGGGGGAACTTACCAATATAAAATGATCTCACAATGTGTACATTTTACTGAGAAGCAGGGGTTCTGCTAAAACTGGATTATTATAGTTACGGCTGTTTACGGCGTATATTTTGAACATACCCAAAAATTTGTACAGGACCTGCGGTGCGCGAGTCCGACTCGCAATTGGCCGGTTTTTTTATCATCAAAATCAATAGTACTCTCGATTTTGAGTAAGAAAATACCAAAATATACTCAAAAAATATTTTTTTTTTTGCTCCATTTAAAGTAAAATACCCGAGTAAGCACCAAAGTTATTTAATAAGGAAAAATCAGGAGAAACGTCGCGGAATCGTCACAAAACCTCCCGATTTTTCCAACAATCCATCTCTCTTCCCTCCAATTTGTTATTCAGGTAATTCTGCCGTTATTTCTGCTTATAAATCACGGTTATTAAGGCTCGCCATTCAGAAAAATGCTGAATGGAATAGAGCAAACAAAACCTAATTGGGTGATAATCTCCTTTGTGTCTGCCGCTGGAGTCGTGAATGGCTGTGTGGATAAGGATTGCATTCACTGGCTTTTGGAACTTGAATTAACTCTGAATTTTGTAGTCGTCGGATGATTATAAAAATTGTCTTGGCGTAGATGTGAAAATACGAATAGGGTTTTGTTCTGGTTTTAAAGGTTCCGTAGTCCAACACGCAAGCACGCACACAAGCACTCACATACTCATAAACATTCGCATTTAATATTATTTAGTAGGATAAAACAAAATAAAACATTTTAAATAAATTCAGTTTAATATTGTCTAATTCAGATGCCGATTTTTTAATAAAATGCCAATAACATTTTTTCCCCTGTGTATCGAATATGTGTAAATAAATCTCTCTCCTTTTCTTTCTCTCTCTCTCTCTCTCTCTCTCTCTCTCTTTTATCGCTATCCCACGGGAATTATGTAATTTTCTGGGCAAAAACAACCCTGTGCCGCTCTCAGGTCTCAAACTATCTCCATGCCACATTACATCTAAATCAGTGACAGCCAGACAAAGTTACTTTCGTATTTGTAATATTAGTAAGGACTTTTCTACTTCCCATTATTCCGTTAAGAAAAAATAATATTATGTATTTTCATTAAGACAGCATAAAGCTGTTTAGGTATAATAATCTTCGTTTGATCTTGCCGCAGTCGGGTTAAAAAGTGTACCTACAGCAACACGGGTAACCCTCGTCTCGATGTAAAAGTACCACCGTGCGCTCACGAGGTATTAATAACTGAGCTCAAAACTACGCCCCCAGGGCCCCCAGGTAATTAAGCTTTCTGATAAGATACTGACCCTCTGAGGAAAGTCTTTGGAGAGGTACTGTGGATAAAATTCTGTGGTGGGGGGGGGGGGGGGACGGAGTCGCGGGCAAAAGCTAGTAACTTATAATAACAACTGTGATAACTAAATTTAATCTTTTGCAGCTTAGTTTATTTTAGGGCCACCGGAGACCGAAGCGTTTCCGTTGCCGCCACGCGCGCGCCCTGCGCTTCGGTCTGTGGATGCCCTGAATGTACAAACATGTTTAGTTTTTAGTATTATGTTGTTTTGTGTGTGGCCTTCCGTGAGTTTACTGCGCTGTGGCCCGGCGGAAGACCAGCGCTGGTTTTAACTAGCAACATGCTGAGTCGGGTCCCTTTTGTGACAGCATTAATGTGTACATAGCTCTATCTATCTATCTGTCTATGTCTATTGTATTCTTATTTTTGCCTGTGTACGTGTTATTGTTGTTATAAATAAATGTTTTTCTTTCTTTTCTTTCTTTCTTTTTCTTTCAAGTAAAAAAAACTTTAAATTTAAAGAAATTTTGTGGTTAAAATTGGTAACTCAGCGGAAAATACACCAATTTCCATACAAATGGAGGGGACATGCATTTCCACTGCGTTACCTACTTCATAGATAATATTTGGAGAGCACATTACAAAAAAAATACTGGTCAACGAAAAGTCGACCGAGCCCTACCTAAGTCTTCTTGGACAGAGAAGTTGTTAATAAAGTGTGAATGCTCTCCACCATAAGTGGTAATCTTTATTACTACCAAACAACAGTTAATTGGGTCACACACTGCGTTAGAAACAAAAGACGTCTCTCCTGTGGACATAACATTAGCGACTCCGGGTCAGCAAACTTGAGATTTATTTAAACGAGCCAATAGTCCATGTCCATGAGCCAAGAGCCGATGTTCATGAGAGATTCTAGCAAAAAATGTGTATAACTCTTTGATCAATTATAACTGTAGATCCACAGACGCGCGCCCGAAAATGTCCGAGCCAAATGAGCGCCACTTTGATAAAAGTGGCCTTCTTTTTAACCGACTTCAAAAAAAAGGAGGAGGTTCTCAATTCGGTTGTATGTTCTTTTTTTTTTTTTTTTTTTTTTTTTTTTTTTTTTGTCGTGTGTTACCTCAGAACTCCGTCATTTATGAACCGATTTGGAAAATTTTTTCGTTGTTGGAAAGCACATGCTTCAAGGTTGGTCCCGTTGTTACCAGAATCCAGTTCTGATGATGGGATCCATGAGGAATTGAAGAAACTCCTCAAAAATTCAAGAGAAACTTATAGCGATTAGAGTATTTTCGGTGACAAGTCGAGCATTTGCATTCAGAAAGTATCATGGAACTCTGTAATAAAACGACATAACCCCGTCGAGCATTAAAAATAGAATTTTCAACATAACCTTATATCGAAGTCAAACTGATGATTTTATCCTACGCATCTATTTTATACAGAAACAACTAAAAAGCAAAAAATAAAAAATTTTAAATAAAAAATAAAACCTCCTTCAAAAAACATTCAAAAACCATGAAATAATAATTGAACTGAACCGACTACAATAAGCATGAAAATATCTTTCTTCTAATCTGTTTTAAGTCGGTGTCTCAGCACGAGCTTGCAGGAGTGTAGAAGCCCTATAGATAGTAAGGTATGTAGGTAAGTTAGATTACTAGGTCCACTCCTGCTGGCTCGAGCTGAGGCACCGACTTAAAACAGATTAGAAGAAAGATATTTTCATGCTTATTGTAGTCGGTTCAGTTCAATTATTATTTCATGGTTTTTGAATGTTTTTTGAAGGAGGTTTTATTTTTTATTTAAAATTTTTTTTCTCAGTACGTTGCGTGAACTTGTCAAGTTTAGCTGTCAAGTGTCAACCGAAATTCGACTGTAATGAAGTAAAGACTAGGTTCAAATTTCTGTGTAAATGATTTTAATTGTTATGCAAACAAATAAAAAAGTTCGGACATTCTTTGAAGGGGATTTTGTTCGGCAATGTGTATCTTCAGTTATAATTGATCAAAGGTATAACTCATTTGGAATAGGGCAGACGCAAAGACCGGTGCACCTAAATTAACCACTGATTGTCCAGCACATTACTTGTCAAACGCAAACGAATATATTTCACTTAGCGTAATCAAGTCACGATCAGGCGGCCCAAGCCAAACAGTGGCGTAGGATAAACACAGAACTAGTAATAACAGAATTAGGAATGTTATCATGTATGGGTGAGATACAACTTTAGCCTCATCTGCACTTTTCATCAGGTGAGATAGAGATCAATAACGGGTCAGATTAACGTAAAAAAAAGAATTATCCTAGTGCTTGCTGATATGTTAAGGCCTTCTCTATCGCCTTAGCTTTGATCAATTATAACTGTAGATCCACAGTCGCGCGCCCGAAAATGTCCGAGCCAAATGAGCGCCACTTTGATAAAAGTGGCCTTCTTTTTCTCAGTACGTTGCGTGAAATTGTCAAGTTTAGCTGCCAAGTGTCAACCGAAATTCGACTGTAATGAAGTAAAGACTAGGTTCAAATTTCTGTGTAGGTGATGATTTTAATTGTTATGCAAACAAATAAAAAAGTTCGGACATTCTTTGAAGGGGATTTTGTTCGGCAATGTGTATCTTCAGTTATAATTGATCAAAGCGCCTTAGGTTTTTATTCCTGTAATGATAGTGTAAGTGATGATAATGTAAATAAATAAATAAAATAAATAAATAAATGTTAGGTCTCAGTAGATGACAACCTGCCCCAGAATCCTGGTGCGAAAAAGAAATTAGGGCCTCAAATTTTTGCCAGTTTTACCCTGTAAACATACAAAATACTTACTTTAAAGTCTGATCTTCACCGTACGGTACTTGTATAGGTGAAAAACTTATGAAGATGACTTGTTGTATGTGGTTGTGTCCGTATAAACAAATTGACACTACTGCATAAAACAGGTCTTCTATACTGTTTTAAACTTCTGTGATTCTCATAATTACTAAACTAAACGGGACTTATCACGCAATAAATATTTATTTATTTACCTCGACGTTTCGGCCACATTGCAGCAGCCGTGGTCACGAGTTAAACTCGATAGTTAAATAGGTAAATATTTAATGCGTGACAAGTCCCGTTTAGTTTAGTAATTACAGGTCTTCTACTTAAGATTCTCACCTATACCATACTATAGGTACCTATGTACAGTCAAGGGCAAAAATATGTATACACTTTAGTACCTTGTCACTTTAACCATTGTGACAGTTCATATATGGCAGTTCAAATATGACGAAAATAGACAAGGTACTAAAGTGTATACGTATTTTTGCCCTTGACTGTACTTAACTGAACTTTATTACTTTAATGTATGCGATAAGAAACTCATAGCGGTTAAAATCGCCTCGTTTATCGGGTCACATTTTTAAAGAAATAGCAGTAGATTATGATACAGTTTCCAGTCATATCGTAGACGTACAGGACCTCTAATACATAGGTACACGAAAGTCCATCAAAATCTACAGCCGTTTCTTAAAATTAAGGCGTTTGAAACGCTCAAATAATGACCCAGTAGAATTACAAAATGGTGAAAATGACTTTGATTTAGAGCGTCAGACAATATGGCCTCTGGATCGATTTAATCCCAATGGCCAAAGTAAAGTTACCCCGCAGGACCAACTGACCCGACCATACGGCATGGCTTTTTAGCCAGCCATTGTGTGGTACGGTAAACCGGGGTGACTTGGAACTGCGGGGCGACTTTAAAAAGAAGTTTGCCGACCAACTGACGCGTCTTTGTTACCATCTGCTATTCCTTGTCGATGTCATCATCGATCTTCTTTTTGTCTACATGACAACCATTTACCTCATATGGACAATGTCGGCTTTCCAGCGATTTTAAAACTATCAATGTTGCCCCAATTTAATCAAAGGCACCCCGGTTTACGGTAGTGTTTTAAGCTGGTGTGCCATTTCTATTCCTCTTATTGCCAGTTCTATGGGTAGGCGTCTATAGTAGACGCATAAATCAGTGCGCGTCGAACATTAAATCTGGCGCACTTAGTCCGTGCCAGCGATGCGCTTCGCCCTGCGCCATCGCCATTCAAAACATCGGAAGTCACTTGCAATATGAACGTTTCCACTGGACTCCATTGTTTCTGGTTTTATGCGTTTGGCTTTGATAAGTTTATTGCGGTATCAATGAACTGATTTTTTAAATTAATGTTTAAATACATCATCCACATCCACCTCCACCATCACCACCATTTTTCCTAAAGTAATCATTTGTGATATCTCCACACAGTATAACACAACGTCGCTTCCCACTGTCACTAAATATGCTTAGATCTTTTATATTAAATTCACCATCAATTCTTTAAATAATGTGTCACACAAGATTTTTTTAATATAACGCTCAGCGATGCGCCTGATTTCGTGCGAATGTAGTTTTGGAGAAAAGGAGGAAATGTTAAGTTACAACTTTTGAAAATTACATAGACTTTCTTAATTTTTTCATCTTTTTTAAGTTGCACCTAAGGGAAGCCCGCAGCGGGTCACTAGTTAAATATGTTTAATGCAAAACCTGAATATACGAAACGTCATGTCGTGACGTTTAATAACACAAAAGCTTCATTTACCATGATAATGGAAACAGTAGCACTTCAACGCGGTAATACTTTCCGCAAATATTCTGACGTGCATGAGACAAACCTTGCCGAGGGTGGATTAGACGGGTCTGAGCCGTCCCCTTCGGCACCCCAGGAAACATATTAATTTCTATACTGCTAGGGCATAAAGGCGAAAAAGGCTTGGGTTTCATTTGGTGGACTGCAATATGATCGTGGTCGGTGGTGAAATATGATAATCGCGGTTGATGATGGTATTCATAGTTCGAAGGGCGAAGTCTTAGGAGTGAAGAATTAGACTTACTCGTAATCTGCAGATGGTGAACGTGAAACCGCAGGGTTGTGTTGCCGGTGGCTATCCGATTTCCAATTTTACGGAAGCTTCTTTTACGAAATAATGCTTTTTTCCGTTAGGCAAACCGGAGAATGAGAGAAGCGTAAGTTAGGTACTATGTTTTCGGATGTAAAACCTTGCTTTATTGTACAAATATCTATATAGGGTGCCGATAAATTGTTGCCTAGTGCTGATGTTTTGTCGTATAATAACTTTAGAACGTTACGTTAGTATGACATAAACTTTGTTGTGGATATTTTTAAGTGCCGACAATGGCCGACATGTTCCTAATAAGATTTGTCCTGAAAGTTAGTGGTGTTTTTGTTTGGTGTATTTGTTGTGTCTAAAATTTCTGGTTGAGCCCCAGGTTCATATAAATATAACGTTTTTTACTCTAGCTGTAGTAGCTCAGAAATCTGTCTTATGTCTCTTTTCCTTTTGCCGTACCCGCGAATTAAGTAGTAATATTACTCTCTAAATCAGGAACAGTGCCAGGTGCCTCAACCGTCCCGTGGTATGACCGAACGTTAAGTCCTATTGTTTTCTTTAAGCGTCTGTATTTTAGCATAGTGCTAGTTAGTTAGTTTGCCGCAAGGATATTCTATGGCGTGGTATATTTACTTGTAAACAGTAATAACTTATAACGCTAATCTCCGTAGCGTTCGCCGTCGTTCGTCATAATGCGTCACTCCTAATCCGTTTAACAGGCGATTTAACCGCAAGTAACGACCCCAATACAAATAGGTAGCAAGATTTAAGTTGCTGTTATACTTAAAGAAAATTACCTTCCATAATCTATTTACATTAAAAATATTATAAATTGTAATTTAAAAACAAAGATTACAAGACCAGACCAGATTTTTCTTCCACATGTATTGACCGCAAGACTGGCTACATTACCTCTCTGGACTGCTATTCCTAGTCTTTCAGGGAAGTAAATCCCAATCCTGGGGTTGCCTGAGACCGGAATCAAAGGCGATGACAAGTCATTAAATTGATTAATGGGTATGGTATCTTTTGAACATTGTCTCAAAAGCAAGCGCCGCAAACTCATGGTAATTAGTTAGAGCAGAATACTTGTAGCATTTGTTTTTTTGAGCCTGCTCGGCAGCCGCTCCGGTCCTAAGTGCGGTGCTTTGGATGTGGGACGTGGCAAGATTGTCAATACACGTCGCGTCCCACACCAGAATTCGTCCCAAAGTCCAAGGCACTAAGGTGGTGGTTGTCGTCCCTCAACAAACTGCATAGCTCCAGAGTTGCTAGTAATGCGGTATTGAGGATCCGAGGGATGAAGTCATGTAGCACACCATGACTTTTTTTTTATAGAAAGGACTATATATGTCACATTATATGTTTGAAAATAAAGTAAATGCCCATCACGCGTCTAAGATCCCTTCCGCAGCTAACAGAGCTGATAACTTTGAAACGGCTAAACCAATGTTGATTAAACATGTCTAAGAACCATCACCAAGATGCTTTCAAATTAAAAAAAACCCGCATCGAAATCGGTTCACCCGTTTAAGAGCTATGATGCCACAGATAAGACACACACACACATATGTAGCGGTCAAACTTTTAATATTATACCCCTCGCCCCTCTTTTTGTACCGGGGGTTAAAATTTAGCGCGTTACAATACTAACATTACAGTAACTTCGTGAATTAAACAACGCCTGGGTTAGCCTGCAATTTGAGCGGAAGGTCGGGAATGCCGGCGGCATCCGCAGCCGCGGCTGAATTATATAAATGTCTGAGATCTTGCGAAACATGCGCGCATTTCTGACAACCTATCTAGGGGGAATTATTTGGGGCTAAACTGCAGAATTTATAGTAAGATTTGGGAATGAACAGAATCAGTTCAGTTTGTTCTATGAACGTGAAGTAAAGATCTGTATGTTTGATGCCTCACCAAGTTTAAGTCTAGTGGTGATCGGGGACCAGACGATGTGGCGTAGGAAGGGCCCCAACAAGATGAATCTGGTAATGTATGTATGTATGTATGTATGTAAACTCTTTATTGCACATAAAAAATAAAAATACAAATAAACAGAGAGGAGAACAAAGGCGAGCTTATCCCTAAAAAGGGATCTCTTCCAGCTAACCTAGTTAAGAGAAGACAATTTAATATATAATGGATAAGCAGACAGTTAAAAATACGTGCGGTAAAAAGAAAAACAGAAATACTCAAAAGAGAAAGGAAAAAAAAAAAAAAAAAAATAACAATAATAATAGTGATAACTAAAAAAATACAATAGAAAGTAAATACAAAATTATTTACATTAAATGCAACATAAAACACATAAAACATATTACAAAAACATATTACAAAAGCGGACACAATCTCGCCTCAGATGTCAGTGTCAAGCCATAATTTCTTTAACCTCTCCCTGAACGAGGCCACAGACGGAGATTCCCTTAAAGACAAAGGCAAATCGTTCCACAGCTTGACAGAATGGAAAGTGAAAGATTTAGCATAAGAGCGCGCGTTGTTAGGCGGGAAGGCAAGTGTAAGTTTGGAACTCGACCGCAAACGGTGTCCGCTTCCAGTGGCCATGTAGCTAAATCTTTCAGATAAGTAAGAAGGAGAAGCAGGATTAAACAGGACATTATAAAGAAGGCAAAGAGTATGAATGTCTCTGCGACGACGAATAGGTAGCCAATGAAGCTGTTCGCGGAAGTGGGAGACATGATCATACTTACGAAGACCATAAATGTACCTGATACACACATTCTGCAGACGTTCCAGCCTATCAAGCAACTCCTCTCTTAGGTCAATAAAAGCAACATCACCATAATCGAGGAGAGGCAAGAGTAGAGAACGAGCAAGAGTAAGTTTTGTTTGAAACGGAAAAAAGTTCTGCAGACGTCTCAGGGAGTGAAGTGATGCAAAAAGCTTGCGACTAACCTCATTTATATGAGCAGTCCAAGAAAGAGTTTGGTCCATGATAATACCCAAATTCTTAACCGTACTTGACAACGGGATGGTAGTCCCTCCAAATAAGATT
This sequence comes from Archips xylosteana, assembly GCA_947563465.1. Taxonomy (NCBI): domain Eukaryota; kingdom Metazoa; phylum Arthropoda; class Insecta; order Lepidoptera; family Tortricidae; genus Archips; species Archips xylosteana. Next base: position 2,222,737 of record OX387346.1, read on the forward strand.
TTAGGTATTACCACTTCCGACAATCTATCGATGAAGTAAGAACTGCCAATAATTATAGCCTGCGTCTTTGCAGCATTAACCTTCAAGCCAAACTGTGTGGCCCAGTCATTGATGGTGTTAAGATCAATGTTAATTTGACCAATTAGAGAAGGCAAATCGTCAAAGCCAGCCGCTGCATAGATTTGCAAGTCATCAGCGTATAAATGATAAGATGAGTAAAGGGACTTGGCAATACCATTAATAAAAATTGAGAAAAGAAGAGGAGATAACACGCCACCCTGAGGAACACCAGCAGCAAGGTCATGCCACTCTGAGAAATGATCATCAATCCTAACTTTCTGGCGTCTTCCAAAGAGATAAGCACGAAACCAAGAAATGGCAGCTGGAGACAAGTTAAGATTCTGTAGGGTTCCGATTAGGATATCAAAGTCCACGGTATTGAAGGCACTACTAAAATCCAAAAGAACTAGGATGGTAAGCATTTTACGCTGAATATTATGGCGAATGTCATCAGTGACCTTCACCAAAGCTGTGACTGTGCTATGCCCGGGGCGGAAACCGGATTGAAAAGGATTAAGCAGGTTATGTCGGTTGAGATGAGATGACAGACGACGATTTACAAAATGTTCAATAACCTTTGAAAGGACAGGGAGTATTGAAATTGGACGATACTCAGTAAAGGATGTTGGATTAGAGGTTTTTGGGAGAGGAATCACATTAGCAAGCTTCCAAAGTGAAGGAAAAGTGCCCGAGGAAAAGGAGAAGTTTATAATGTGAGAGAGAATGGGAGCAATGTGATCTGCCGCCAGCATAAGCATGTCCAAGCCAAGGTAATCCTCACCAACAGCCTTCGTCTTAATGAGTTTGAGAAAAGCAAGAATTTCATGAGGTGAAATATTACCAAGTTCAAAAACAGGGCAGTCAGGGGGAGGTATAGTGGCAAGGAAAGATAATGTATGGTGCTTAACGGAAGGATCCAATGCAACCGGAGAAGTACTGAAATGCTTATTTAAAGCATTGATGTCAAGAGCACCCGAAGGCCCCGAAGCAATTTGTTGAGCTTTGCCCACCCCTAGTGACTTTAAAAATTTCCACAACTTTGCAGGGGGACAGCCGTCGATGGATTCATGTATGAATTTACGTTTAGCATTTCTGCACACTCTATTGCAACGGTTACGTAATGAAATAAAGCTAAGACGATTATGCTCTGAAGGGTCACGCCGCAATCTGATACGAGCTCGATTTCGTTTAGCCATCAACGACTTAATTTCAGGTGTAAGCCAAGGAGCAGGAAGGTGCTTCACACGCATGGGTTTTAAAGGAGCGTGCTTTTCAAATATAGTCAGTAAAGTTTCGTTAAATAAGCTTACTTTCCGATCAATATCTGAAAGAGCCACAATGCTCTGCCAGTCAGCAGCACTCAAATCCGCGTGAAACGCCTGCAGTTCAATATCATGTAAACTACGTCTTAAAATTACCCTGTGTTTATGCTTTGGAGGTCGAATATTAAGCGATGCATATATCAGGTCATGATTTGAAAAAGCTACAGCATTATATTGGCCATGAAAAGAGACTAGATGAGGAGAGGATGTCAAAATCAGGTCAAGTAGAGATGGAGATCCATTATGTGGAAAATGTGTTGGGGACATAGGCAAAATATGAAGGTTTAGAGAAGTGGCAAGAGACTGCAATTTGTTGGAACGATGATCCTTTTTTAAGAGACAGGTGTTGAAATCACCCATTATGATATGGTGATCAAACTGTGGGCCGACATCACACAAAACATTCTCCAGAGTATCAAAATAGTTAACATGAGAACTGGGACTATAAAAAGTTCCCAGAAGAATTTTGGTGTGATGCAAGCTAACGCTCAGAAAAAGAAACTCTGGAGAACTACTACTATAGACTGACTGACCGACCGACTGAGAAACCACCTGACATGTCAATCCGTCTTTGATATAAATGGCAACACCACCGCCACGCACCGTGTTAGAACCGCCATCCCTAGTACCCGTCCTGTCATTACGAAAAAGACGGTACCCGGGTAGCGAATAAAGTGTTGAAGATAAAGAAGGCTTGAGCCACGTTTCCGAAATAAGAATAGCGTGAATATTCGGATTACATAACGCAAGCAACTCGTGATGGTGTGCCGGAACACTTTGTGCATTAATATGCACAATGTTAAATTTTTTCGACGAAGAGACAAACGTGGAACGGAGGTGATCACTCAGGTCAGGCACATCCGCGGCATCGTCCAGGGAGTCGTGAAGAGAAGGAGACGACAATGAGAAATATTCGCTATCGATGCTGGCATCGAAAACATCAGACATCTGAGACAGGTACGAAAGCAAAATAGTAGGTACTCAACCACAATATCTATGCAACACAATATTTCGTTTACCAAATTTTCGACTAGTCACCAACAGCCTTACATAGTAAATTAAACTCAAATAATAATTACATCTACATACGAAAATAAGAAAGTATAAAAAACAACAAAATAACAAACAAAACATTTCTGAGCCCCAAGTAACAGAACAAAAACCAGTAAGCGTCGCAATAATAAAACGCATATTAAAAAAAAAAAAAAAAAAAAAAAAAAAAATGACAGCCGAAGCTGACACTGACAACAACTCAACTGTCATGTCATTGTCAAGCCACGAACGACACTTACCTAACACTTATATTTAATACGCATTATCGATACAAAACAAAAACAAGGTAGAATAAAAAAACGCGAAAAGGAGGCGATAAATAAAAATAAAAATAAGTAGCAGGGACCCAGAGAACACTTGCTTAGTTACTTATTGTTTCCGGGCACTCTTTGCCGCGACACGGGGGCCACGGGACCTTAGCGCCGGCGCAATTTTAGATGCAGCCGGCCTAGACGGTGACGGCTTCACCGTAGATTCAGCGCCCGCGTAATGGTTATGGGATGCGGGCAGCGCAGGACCGATTTGTCCAGCAGTCGACGTCTTTTGGGCGATATGATGAAACTAATGAAAACCATGTTTATCAGGGTTCTAAGTGATCATTAAAGTATCTGTTTACTAACTTATTTGCGTTTTTTTCATCATCATCATCTTCACTCCAGCCTAAAAGCGTCCCACTGCTGGGCACAGGCCTCCTCTCAGAATGAGAGGGCTTGGGCCGTAGTTCCACACAACAGTTCCCAGTTATTTAATACATTTTACCTAATTCTACTGACCTATAAAAACATGATATCAGAGTGTTGTTTTAATATTTCAGCTTTTTGTGCGCTGTAAAGTAGCGCCTCACGTTTTTGCCATTAAATCGAAGGTACCGGATGCGTAAAACGCATTTGACACCTGTAAACACAAAAATCCTTTTAACCATAAAAGTTATCCGCATATTTTCAACATTTGCATGCGGAAAGATTCTGTAATAGGATGAAAATGGCAGACTTATTATTTTGTATGTTATGTAGATATGATATCATCATTTCAGCCGAAAGACTGCTGAAAATAAGCCTCCTTCAAGGCTTGGAAAACAAACCGGTCCTGCACCATCCGCATCCAACGCGTTCCCACAACCTTAACCAGGTCGTCGCTCTATCTTGTTGGAGGCCTACCTACACTGCGTCTTCTGGTCCGTGGATCTCATTCAAGTACCTTTTGGCCATATCGGCCATCAGCTTTTCGAGCGATGTGCCTACTTACATACTGCTACTTGAGTCTTGCGATTATTACATTTTATACTTAGATTTATGTACTTTTATGATTTATTATAGAAAAATTAGTTATTGGTAGGTAATAGTTTTATTAAAAAGTTTAAAAGCTTGATGATTGACGGAATGCGATACGACCTAGATCTTAGACAAAAATTATCCTATTTTTGGGGCGCGTAAGAATGTACTCATTTTGCTTTTCACAGGTTTCATTCTTAAGAACCTTTGTGAGGAGCACCGAGACAAACATGCAAACTTAATTATTAATAATAATATAATATGAAATAGTGAATATTGACGAAACTTGTAAATTAATATTAGTGACCTAAAACTAAATATTTGTACGCTTGCTTGCTTGCTGAATACATGTGCTAAACTTATTTTAAGATCTTTCTACCTACTGTATTCTTACAAATAAATGTTTTTGAATTTGAATTTGAATTTGAATTTTGACGACCAGATGGTCTAGTGGTTAGAGACCCTGACTATGAAGCTTGAGGTCCCGGGTTCGATTCCCGTGTCGGGGCAGATATTTGTATGAAAAATAGGAATGTTTGTTCTCGGGTCTTGGGTGTTTAATATGTATTTAAGTATGTATCTATCTATATAAGTATGTTTATCCGTTGCCTAGTACCCATAACACAAGCTTTGCTAAGCTTACTTTGGGACTAGGTCAATTGGTGTGAATTGTCCCGTGATATTTATTTATTTATTTATTTATTTTTTATTTAATCTGGAATAAAGTAAGTCTGATTTTGTTAAAAAAATCATTTTTGATGCAAGCTTTTTCACTTACTGTACTTTTTGTTGACTGTACTTGCATTGTCATCCAACCTACATAAGTATACCAAATTTCAAGTAAATCCGACCACTGGAAGTGGGTCAAATTCAACTTCCAAGATTTGACCCGCACATACTTACATATATTGCAATTTAATAAAAAGCTTTTAATAGAACAATTCAACGGGCATATAAGTCATCTGCGGTGTTTAATCGCCCCGGATGCAACTGAATGCATAATGCGTCAACACCTGGACGGCGGTAAAAACCGCGAGCAGACCAAAGAGGACAAAGCGCACGATTTATCGTCCTCCTCGGTGCCCGAAACACGCGCCCGCGCACCTAAAGCCGCTAAACTAGATGTGACAAGAATCTTAGTTTTTGGCGTGACAACGTCTAATAAATCAATGAACGCCGGCTGCACGCACGAAAAAGGATGGCTCAGTGTAACGTACATAATGCATTGTCCCGTTACGCGTCCCGTTACGCTCGAGCCGATGAACGATCGGAACGAGAGCGCGGCACGAGCGAGCGAAAGGCACAATCGGCAAAAGTATGCAATCATTTCATCAATGTTTTGTTATGATGTTTGACACATGTTATGATGTTGTCACGTTAAACTATCGTCCGTAAACCGACTTTACAGACAACCGGTTTTTTTTATTAGCCTATAATAGTGTCTCACTGCTGGGCAAAGGCCTCCCCTCTGGTCTTCCATAGTTTTTACATAGCTCTTTCCAGCATTCTCCAGCGCCGCGGACGCTGGCCGCGATAAACAATGCGCCGGGACAACTTTCCCTTTGTGGTGGCTTTCCAGTAATACCACATACTCGTACCGCTGCACCGCCAAAAGGCTCGTTTTTTGCTTTTGAGCGGAGTATTTTCTTTTGCCGCTCGTCGGTGTAAGTTGCATTGTTCATCTCGTGCTATTTTGTAAATAACTACTTGATTAATAGTTTTACTCTTTGTGGTCTAGCAAGTAATTCAGTGAGGATACTTTGTTATTCAAGACGTTGTAGGTTTTTATCGTGTGAAGAAAAACTTAATTTTACTGCTGATCTATTTGATATTAATTAACTCTAAACATCACTCCTAGATCAAAAGAGGATCAACTCAAAATAATGTACCATTTTAATTTAGACTTCAGCCAATTTCTGAAAGTTCTAAATTTAAGTGGTATATTAATTTGAGTTGACGCTCTTTTGATCTAGGTGTGCGATATCTACGCGACCCTTAGAAAAAGTTTAATGTTAGACGGGCAACAAAGTTATTATACATACAAAGATACCTTTTTAGAAATCCGTACCCGGAGAGTGACTTACGGAACGAAAAGGGACGGAACGCTACACTTTCCGTCTGTCTTTCTGTCATACATAGACAGCTGACCAGTATGCTATGCTACGTTCGGTATCTCGTCGAGAGATAGGGTCCGGAACGAGCATATCAGACAAAAGATGAAAGTCGTTGATATAGCCCGAAGGAGCGTTGAGCGGAGAGTTGTGAGCCAACTTTGGGGGCGGCAGGCGTAAGCGTTTGCCTTTGGAATCCAAAAGTTTAATGGTTACTTGACCTGAAATGTGTTTTTAACACAATCATTTTTAATTATTGTGACATTGGAAGACATCTCCAATATTTTTATTTTTTCCTTTTTAATTTTTTTTTTGACGGTGGAAGCATTCTACACTTCCACTTAACGTAGATATAGTTAAGATGTAGGTATTGTTTTAGTTTTTTAACTAAGGGACCCAATACATCCCTGTATTGTTTTTTTATATAATTTTTTTTTTATTTACTTAATTCTATATTTTTTTGTATGATTTTTTTAATTTGTAATTTATTATATTTTAATTTGAAAAGATGACTTTCTGCCAAGTTTCTTGCGGCGCATTCTTCTTGGCAATGATGGTCCTTACGAAAGCGCTGGTAGTTTAAAAAAAATGACATGTAAAAGAGCCCTTTGCGGCCTACTTGCAGAATAAACGTTTTGATTTTGATTTTTTGATTTTTGATTAGCACGCTGAAGTGGCAATGGGCTGGACACGTTTGCCGTAGAACTGACAATCGTTGCAGCGGACGTGTCCTGGAGTGGAGACCACGTTTGGGAAAGCGTAGTGTGGGACGCCCTGCGACACGTTGGACTGATAACCTTAGGAGGACGCTGGCAGCGGGTTGATGAGGGAAGCCCAGGATCGCGAGTTTTGGCACAATATGAGGGAGGCCTACGCCCATCAGAGGACGGACAATGGCTGTAGATAGATAACCAACAAGTATAAAATGACCCCACACTGCGTATATTTTATTCAAAAACAGGACTCGGTTAACACTAAATTTTAGCCGGTCTTAGCGTATTTTGACATACCTACAAATTTGTATGAAGCCATTTTTTTTTTGAGACACGGGACTCCGAAGTATATTTCAGAACTTTGCAAATCATTTACGCTGAAAACACTTCATGTTACTTCGAGGACTTTGTCGTAAATGGAGGGTTACGTAAACATTTGCCGACGTCACGGGGCGCGCCAATCTCGGGGTAAATCATCACATTCTTAGTTAAATTCCTTGTAAGTCTGAAACAGAAGTTAGGCGCCCAGGAGCCCCCGTAATCCCCTAAAGTGCGCGAAGTAGAATAAGGGTTAAGTTTTAAAAGCAGCGCCGTCTACGAGCGGCGGCGCAAGTGTTAACTACTGATGCGAAAGCGTTTTAAAAACACTTCAAATTTTGGCTCATGTCTTCATACCGTTTATTTATTAACATATAATAATTACGGAAATATGCTTATTTTGAAATAAAAGAAAAAACCGGCCAAGTGCGAGTCGGACTCGCGCACCGAGGGTTCCATACAAATTTATATGTATCTATGAACATCCAGTCTTAGCAGACCCCTGCTCCTAAGCAAAATGTGCGCAGTGTGGGATCATTGTAGATTGGTTACTGATATAGACAGACAGACAAAAAAATTTATGCTTTTCGCAATTTTTCCTTTATCTGTGCTATAAGGCCTTGCTTTGTACCAAATTTCAAGATTCTGAGTTCACGGGAAGTACCCTGTAGGTTTTGATTCCCTTGCGAGTTTCGAAAATATGCGGAAATTTGCGTCATAAACGGCTGTATCTTTTGATTGCGTTGGCTTTGATGTTTGTTTTTTTCACAGCTCCAAGGGACAGTAGATTTGAGTATTTTATATAAATTTCAGCTTGATACCTCCACGCGTTCCTGAGAAAAAGGGTCTTGACAGACAGACGGACACACGGACGGACGGACGGACAACAAAGTGATCCTATAAGGGTTCCGTTTTTTCCTTTTGAGGTACGGAACCCTAAAAAACAAGCTTTTGTTTGGTAGTTAGATACATAATAAAAAGAACTAAAAACTTGATAACTTTGACAAGAAATACACCATTTTATAGGTAATATTGTAACATATAAAGCTTCTTCGGCTACGTAAAAATAACCCACACTGTAGTATATTTATAATTATTTATGGTAATAAATAATTATAAATATACTAGCTGTTGCCCGCGACTCCGTCTGCGAAGAATATAGGGGTATAAAAATAGCTACGACCTATAATTATTTTCAGACCTACCAAATATAGACAAAAAGTTTTCATAAAAATCGATCAAGTCGTTTCGGAGGAGTTCGATATAACAAACACCGTGATTTTTATATATTAGAAGATTTTTAATCCCTAAAGGAAAACTTTACACCACGTATTAAATCTTTGCGTTTTTATCACAGTCCCAATTTTTTTCAATTAAAACGTATACCTTCTTTATTTCTCTTGACGTCACAATGTGATTTTAATATAATTTATATGGCTCATCACGAAATGGACACAAAAAAATCAGTGACATTAATGGCAATAGTGCTCTTGATTATGAACTAAAACAATTACTTTGCTCACCCGCGACCTTACAATAGTTACGTTTATGCAAAAAATGTGTGTTCATGCAGTTCCTCCACCTCCACACTGTACGAACACACACAAATCACATAAACACAACTATCACCACCACCAAGCTACACTGACGCGTTTCGAACTCAACCAGAGCTCATCCTCGGAGTTACCACAACCGTATGCTATGTTACGGTTGTGGTAACTCCGAGGATGAGCTCTGGTTGAGTTCGAAACGCATCAGTGTAGCTTGGTGGTGGTGATAGTTGTGTTTATGTGATTTGTGTGTGTTCGTACAGTGTGGAGGTGGAGGAACTGCATGAACACACATTTCTTGCATAAACGTAACTATTGTAAGGTCGCGGGTGAGCAAAGTAATTGTTTTAGTTCATTAATATGGACCTCCGCAAAGTAACGCCTGATTCAATAAACTCTTGATTATGATTACGAAAACCCAAAATTTCCTCATAAAAAAAAGTGAAGGCACTCTTGCCCAGGAGCGAAAGCTAGTAAACCTAATTCGTCGTTACTGCTACTTGCGCCACTCGCCAAGTGCCAGCACACGATCGGATCGTGTCAATAAATGATGAGGGAATCGTGGCACGCGGCGCCACGCTTTTTAATAACACGCCGGCGGTGACCGCCCATCTTTGAATTCCTAAAAGATAGGGTAAGTGTTTGGGACGGATTAATTTTTGAGTGGCACGCGGCGGTGGTTCACATGTTTGACATTTTTTTCGGCTAAGCAGTTTTATTCCGTAACTTAATCAAATATATAAAATCTCGTGTCACGGTGTTTGTTATCGAACTCCTCCGACACGGCTTGACCGATTTTTATGAAACTTTTTTTTTCGTATTCGGTAGGTCTGAGAATAGGTCGTAAGCTATTTTTTATTATTCGCAGACTGAGTCGCGGGCAACAGCTACTTTTTATGTTATGTTGATGATTTAGTTTATATTATAATACTGGATAAATTCGGCTTTGTTCCTATGTTTGAATGTATGGGGCATGAAAAAATAATGAGGACGTGTTTTGTTTAACAACCGTCTATAACGGGCTTAAAAATAAACCGATGTAATAAACGTATCCAACAAGGTGGAGCGACGACTTGGTTAAAGTTGCGGGAACGCGTTGGATGCGGATGACGCAGGACCGAACTGTTTAGCGAGCCTTGGGGAAGGCCTATGTTCAGTAGTGGACGTCTTTTGGCTGAAATGATGACGATGAATAAACGTATCGCCCGCCCTATAATCAAATGCTAGTCAATTAGCGGACCATATCTACGATTCTACAAACAGTTTATACCCACCGTATAATTTACTCCTATTTCTTTGTCTTTTGCAGTGACATGAATGACAATAAAGTGGCAAAACTGTTATTAATGCCCAATAAAGTCATTGAAACAAAGACGTGCAATTGACACTAAATACACGGTCAGTCGGTCATTACGTGTATTTCCCGCTGGTATTACAATGCAAGCGACACTATACAAAGTAATTACGTATTCAGAAAGGAAAATGAATTTCTAATATCAGCTAAAGGAATATGAAATGTAAATTTCAAAGCATAAAACGATTTGTTGTGTTTTAAATTTATGAATATTTGAAAGATGTAGTGATTTAAATTCCAGTGTTTTGATTAATTAATAATATTTAGAACTTTTCGCCAATTTTGCTGAATGTCGTCCAGCAGATTTGTTACTGATTCATCATATTCCTAATTGGTCATATTCCTGATTCGTCATAATTCGTAACCCGTCATTGTACAGTGAAATGAAACCGTGAACACGTGCTTACAGGATTAATTAGTATTAGGACAGTAGTAATACATTGTGCAACGTTCATTAGACAGCAATTTACTTAAGGCGGATTTGGTGGCGAATCAGGAATATGACGAGTTAGAAATATGACCAATTAGGACTATGAAGGATCACGAACAAATCGTTGATTATGATGACGGAAAGAGTTGGTGAAAGCGAAGGCAAGCGTCAAAAGATGGCGCTTGAATCAATTCGCCTTTTACCCGTCGATACAATTTCCAAAACATTTTATCCTATGCCCTTCTCAGGTTTCCATTGGTTTTTCTTCATATTTACCAAATTTCAAATAAATAAAATGAATGGTTTAAATGTGAAATGGTAACAGACAGAATTACATTTAGCATTTATAATTATTATTAAGTAAGTATAGATTATTAATAAATTAAACTATCATTCGTGACATACACGTTTGCATTTAACAGAATAATTACAAAAAACGTTATACTACCAAGGATGATATAGACTGGATTGGCAAGGGATTGGCAGTCGCCATAGTACGGATCGGCCGCGTTTTTTGTAGTTCGATTATTAAATCTAGATGGCGCTGAAATATAGCCAGAGGCTTTGAAGGCAAAACAATAGGACTACAGATGTTTCATATTACTACAAATGTATTATTTTTCATAAATATTCCATAATAATACATGTGTTATTTTGATTAGTGTGTTGTTTGGCATAGTGCATGTCACCTCGTTTAAACTTAGCTTAAACTTTTGTAATTTATTTTATCATTATTTGTGAGTTCCTGTAATTGGCTTTGTGTTGCTATGTCGATAATTTTAATTGTATTTTAAGCTGTTGGTTCACCATAAATAAATAAATAAATAAATACATTTGCAGTGATATGAAATATCTGTAGTCTTATTGTTTTGCCTTCAAAGCCTCTGGCTATGTTTCAGCACCATCTAGATTTTATAATCGAACTACAAAAACCGCGGCCGATCCGTACTACGGCGACTGCCAATCCAGTCTATTTATCATCCTTGATACTACTGATATTTTTACTCGACGTTTGAATTATGATCTTTTTTCAACTTCATAATAAATCCCTTTGCTAAAAGTTAGAGCATTAGATGTTGCGTGCTACGAATGTCTCGTAGACCGTCTACGGCGCTACGGAGCGTCTACAGCTGCCATTAATGCACTACGTAAGTACAGTCAAGTGTTAAATATGGGTGCACACATCTTGCTCATAAATATGTCCCATTGCTCTTATGTCGTCGAATTAAGCTATAACAACGATGAATGATGATGAACGATGTATGTAACGATGGGAGGATTAAATCGATACTTATTTTTGTATAAATCTTCCCAGGTGAATTTTTCGCTTCGAGCCATTACATTAAATTTGAACCTTAAAACTATGACGATACCGTTTGTTTTGAAAGATAAGGGCTCGAAGCGAAAAATTCACCTGTGAAGATTTAGACTATATTAATAGTAGGTAGATAGTATTAGTAGTTCTCGGTCATCCCTTGAACATAAAACTTGACAAGGATTGTAAAGCCATGTACGGATAGCGCGTTCCCGAGTTACGCGTAGTCGGGGTACGTTGCCCACGCGTACATTGGTTACATTACATTACATTTATTGGTTAATTCTCTATTCCATGGAGATTTTAAAAAGTCTAATAGGAGAAAACTTAAGTAAAGGAAATGTTGTATGTAGTAGGTAGTGTAGAAAATTGATATGGAGCTTCATTACCAAATTACATCCATCAAATTTCACCTAAAATCACCATCTTTTGCATACATAATTATGTTATAAGTTATAAAGTAGGTATTTTAGTTCAAAGTACAAAGTTAAACTACACAATTAAAAGTAGTTTAAACAGCCACATTATAAAGCAATCAAACTTGTTGAAATTCGCAATGCTGCCTGTCAGTAATTGGCGGCCGACACGCTATACTGATCAAAGCGCCGCAGAAGTTCCGGCGACAGTGTCTTTGTTTTGTTATAGATAATGAGGCCGTTCATTAACTGACTGTTTAAGAATTTCTGCTGTTTAAAGACAGTCCTTTATTATTTGACCGCAATTAGAATAGGAAAAGAAATCGTTAGCATATTGCATTCATTTATACTTGTATTATTTAGTAAACATATATATAACAGAATATTTTAGACTATCGCGGTCATTACTAATATTATGAGTTGAAATCGGGTTTTGTTCCGCGTACCTTGATTTCAGAGAAGCCCGATATTTCGGCACAGTTGCATGCGCCATGATTACGAGACGACTAAATCAAGGTACGCGGAACAAAACCCGATTTCAACTCATAACATATATATATATAACCCTCACAATGCACTTTTTTAGCTAAATAAGCAATTTGTTCCATAAATAAAGCAAATCCAAAATGTTGACTCTGGTAGTTTTATTTACGAAAATGTAGATGGTTTTATCTAAAAATAGCTATAAATTAAAAATTTTAAAAACCCCCAACGCAATTTGGTCGCACATATGTTTGAAAATAAAGTGCCCATTATGCGTCTAAGATCGCTTCCGCAGCTAACAAAAGAGCTTATAACTTTGAAACGGCTGTACCAATTTACCGATTTTGACGAAACATGTCTAAGAACCATCGCCAAGGAACCTGCTTTCAAATAAAAATAACCGCATCCAAATCGGTTCACCCGTTTAAGAGATATGATGCCACAGACAGACACATGCACACACACACACACACACACACACACATAGCGGTCAAACTTATAACACCCCTCTTTTCGTGTCGGGGGTTAATGAAGCATTTTGAGGTTTGAAAGTTGTTTAATAAATAAGACAAGTATGCAGTGTGTGTGTGTGTGTGTGCCATGTATGTAGTGTGTAATAGCAGTACTTATCAACGATAATGTAATTATTTTGACAACAGTTTGAAGTACATACAGATACATAAAATATATATACTTAATTATAATTTTAGGTTTCACGATACCTGAATCGTTCATAGTTATTATAACACCCGTTATTGTTATAAAGTACTTTTCCAATTCTTAATTTTATGTTGTTTCCTATAATATGTTTCCTATAATATTGGTGTGAATTGTCCCGTGATATTTTTTTTTTTTTTTTTTTTTATGCTGCTATTTGAATGACCGTTAACCAGCAATTCATTTGATTGTCCTCTTGACATTTTGTTTTGGAAATTGTTATGCAAACAAAAAATCATTAGTTATCTAAATATTATATTACAATATGATGCCCGCGGCTTCGCTCCAGCTGAAGAGATTAAAACGTGTTTTCCCGTGGGAATACAATACAATACAATGACTCTTTATTGCCCACCACAAAGAAAACAATACAGAAAAACAAGTAAATGGAAAAAAATATATACGGTAAGCAATAGGCGGCCTTATCGCGAAATACGCGAAATTGCGAAATTGGGAATGCGATATTTTTCCGTGTTAAAAAGTAGCCTATACTCTCCAGCCCTATCTATTTACATACAAAATGTTTCGACGTGAAAAAAGGACAAACAAACAAACATACTTTCGCATTTATAATATTAAGTAATTATTTAACTATGGATTAAGCTACTAAAAGAGTTCTGAAAGAATCACTTCACAACATTTACAGTCTGGAATTTTATTCTGCACAAAAAAGGTTAGATTTAACCAGCTCATGGAATATTTAAGAACCAGTTTCAAACTTATAACTCATAAAAATTATATTCCAAACGCACGCTCGCCAGAAATGTACAGCAGCTAAGTTTACTGCATAAATTATTAATAATCTATGCATCTTCTCGGCCCGTGCGGAGCGCCCTCGGAGCGGCGTTGCCGAGCATGCTCGACGAGTAAATCACCGGCTGTTTTGAGCATTAGTGGCAAACTACACTACATTACCCCGTAGTGGAAACAAGACAGTATCCTTTCCCCCAGCTTGGCAGGCTAAGGCAGCCTCACAAGAGACGTGAGACTGGGGCCATCGCAGTGGAATCAGTTCGTTTAGGTTCATTTCGTCCACATTCCCACTTCGTCCACATTCCCATTTCGTCCACATGCCCATTTTGTCTACATTCCCATTTCGTCCTTTTCCCACTTCGTCCACATTCCCACTTAGTCAACATTCCCATCTCGTCTACATTCCCATTTCGTCCACATTCCCACTTAGTCAACATTCCTAGCCGATTTTAATGCAGTTCTGTTTTCGCTATCACTTAGCTTAATTCTCAGGGAAGATTTTATTTTGTGATTTAGGTATTCATGTTAAGAAAAATACTTGCTAAGCACGGTGTGGGTCAATACTATTCAGATACACTACCAATTTCGTTACGAAATGGGAATGTGGACGAATTGGGAATTTATTGTGGACGAAATGGGATTGCTGACGAAGTGGGAATGTGGACGAAATGAACGTAAACGAATCAGTTTTCATATTAAATTTCAAGAAGCGACGCGAGAGACGGTGACGCTTCTCGTATCATCTGTCTGCTTTAGATCGCAACGCTTCTATAATATGAAAGCTTATTCAAGAAGCGCCACGACCGCGATGCGCCCCTATCCCACGTCTCTTCTGTGTGGCTAGCGCCTAAAACGAAAAAGTCGTTTTTGAGAAATTGCATACGATTTTATAATGAAATGCCAAAAACTATAACCAGCCAAACAGATAAAAAATTTAATCCATCGTCAAGAAAACATAGATATCTAAGGCGTACACCTACTACTGTATGGTTATATTTGGTAATAATTCTGATTGGCATTGGCTAATTACTTACTTGTGATACTTTGATACTTTGGATGTAAAAAATACCTTGTTGAGTTTCTTGCCACATTCTTCTTAACAGGGTTTTTCCTAACCAGTGGTAGATTCTTAAGTTTTCGTAAGTGCTTGTTATAGCCTAAATAAAATAAAAATATTTTGACTTTGAGTTTAACTTTCCTTATTGTCAATTTAGAAAGGAGACTTTTTTTATATACAATAATAATATAGTCTTGCATTTGACGACAATCACGCCCGATGGAAAGCGAAGATGAGGCCTACGATGGAGCACGCTTGCCTAGTAAATGCTCGTTCAGCCTTGACTTAAATTTAAGGGAATAAGCAGGAAGAAGGCAGTTGAGCGCACAACAACAACATATATACATTACATTTTACATTTACATTACATTGCATTATTCGTGAGATTTACAAGTTTAGTACAACTAATAGCTCATGTCCTATGGCTCCGGCCTACTGTGCCACAGTCCTATGCAGTAGGAGATCCTCACGCGTCGCTTATCTCGCCAAATGTGGTGTGTCCGTGATATTTCACGGTCCGCGGTCACGCTGGCGCCGCCTCGTCTCGCCAATCAGCCCCACAACCATGACTAAGAAGAAAACGACTGGTACGCGTGTTCCATGCCCATTGCGCGGTCGGAACTAGACGGTGACATTGTTAATTAGTTTCACACGCAATGTATTAGAGACAAGCACGACGTTCCGCCAGTTGCCCTCTATCCTGACAGCCTTAATGAAATATTAACTTGATCCTCTTTCAAAACAGCTTCTGGCAAAGCAGTGGGGTTTGTTATCTTGAAAAACTAAATAAAAAATAATACTGTATTAAAATTGTGTTAAATTTAGTGTTGAGTTATGGCAATGTAACGCTGTTATTTTATAAGTGGTAACACTAAGTTATTTTCCTCTTGTAGTTTTAGTTTATTTATTAGTTACCTACTTTTCTTTTGTTTTAACTAGCTGTTGCCCGCGATCCAATCTGCAAAGAATTCATTTATCGCGGGATATTACCGGGATAAAAGTTACCCTATGTCCTTTGGAGGGGCTCGAACTATCTCCATACCAAATTTTATCTAAATCGGTTCAGCGGTTTGAGTGTGAAGGAAGAGGTAACAAACAAAATTACTTGCGCGTTTGTACTATTAGGTACCTACACTAAGGAAATATCTAAGGATTATAGTTTTATTTAAGTAGTTTAAGTTTTTGTGTATAGTATGTTCCAGTTAAATTGACGAAAATACACTTAACATGGGATTTTACAACTTCTTTTGTTGCTGAATATGAAGGGAAGGAATTCTGTTGTATATACCAACTTAACTAATGTAGAATAACTATTTATAAGTAAAGGAAAAGATAACAAAGAGACGTAATAAAACTGACCGAAGTATAGCCTACCGACCGATACACCTGTATAATTGTTTTACAACCCCACTTGAAGTTAACAATTAAACAATAGATGTTGGTTTTAAGTACTTTTCGTCATTTTAACTGGAACATACTATACCTAATTCAATTAATTTATATTTGTGTTGTAATTAGTATAGTTTTTTAAGTTTAGATTAAGTTAGTTTAAGTTTTTATTTTTTTTTATTTTCTTTTTTACAAACCTTTCAATTAATTTAAAGGACATTTTATGTAAATACTTAAATACAATTTTAACGTCAAAACATATGTTAAAATTTTCATATCATAAAATGTTTTCAACTTGACATTTTTTCACTCACGCTGCTGCCCATTACAGTCGTATTTTCCTGCCAACAAAATATCGGCGCAAAAATTTTTTAAAAGTGTTGACAAATAGGCGCATTTTTCTCCCTGGTCAGACCCGTAATAAAATATCGCACCTTTGTGGGCTCTGCGCGTGCGCGCGAAGTATGACAAATGGCGCCGGAATATTTCCTACTAATGCGACGGCCTGTCTGTCTGTGACTGGACCAGGCAATAGTGATATTATACTTACCTAAAGTGTTCTTAAGAACCGCTACCATGGTTATGAAATGTATTTTAAACGTAAGTAGGTAGGTAGGTAGTCGAAGAAACTGAACCGCGTACCAGAGTACCTTTTCCTTGGAAATGTCATGTTCACATTCCATATAATATCTGCTAAAGAAAGCATCGTGAAATAGGATGTGAAAAAGTTCTACTCTGGTACGTAATTCAGTTTCCTCTCTCACTTTCGTCTCGTACATAGGAGACTTCCTTTCATAACATTTTTTAATACTTATCTAGTTGTTGTTCATTGTTAAATAAATAAACTTAGTACAAAGGTTGTCCATCGCGGTTCAACGTGACAATGCGGCTAGTGTATTGGGCACCTTTACGTCGGGTACGATCCGTGACGGCTTGTTTGACTGACACCATTTTATGAATTGTATTTTATAATTATTGTTACCTAATATACTTAGTATGGTCACATAAGTACCTAATGTAAATGTTTTGTGATACTGAAGTATTACATCCTTGCAAGGAGAAAGACATAGGTACGATCAGAGAAGCCTTTTTTGTACCCATCTAATATTATAAATTCGAAAGTCTATCTGTCAGTCTATTACCGCTTCACGTTTAAAATACTGAACCGATTTAGATGAAATTTGGCAAGGGGATAGTTTGAGACCCTAGAAAGGACATAGTATAAGTAGTTTTTATCCCGGAAAATTGCTTAGCTCCTTGACCCGGGGCCCAATTTATGCTATTCAAATGTTTTATCTATTTGTTTGTTTTATTTATTGGTATATTTTCTTGCCAAATATACTTTTTCCTGTACAACGAATAAGTGTACATAAGTAAATATCTCTCTTTCCCTCTCTCACTCCTCTCCTTTCTTTCGAAGAGCTCCTGAAAGACGAAACACTGGTTTTACTTTATTTAAAGAGCAGACAACGCCGCGGCACACCACTACGCGCTATAGCCCAGCGGGAGGCGGTCGTGATAGATCTCCCCGACAAAAAAGATTTGCATATTTTTCTGTTTACAAGTGTTTTTACCGCGGGAAATGTCCCCAATGTGTTCTCGTAATGGATAGCGTGAAATAGTGTGCCCTTTTTGTAAAGAACAGATGTGTTGTTGGCAGCTTTAGATTAAATAACAGAATATTATTAGTTGGAGTTTATGCTTAGCTGGAATTTGTTAACATACAGGTGCTCCAAAACTCAAGGGAAATCTGGTACCAGGAGACAGGCCAAGTAAAATTCTGGAAAAAATAAAAAACAATCCATGTCACTTAGTTTAGCGATAATAGCCATATTTTTCGAAAATATCTAATACTAGAATATTACACTAATATTAGTGTTTGTGTTGTGTGTGTGTATTTTTTGTGTGTTAGGAAAGGTACCTACCCAATTTCCAGCTCCGATGTGATTTATTTTGATGTATATTAGAGAGTAGTCTAAAATAACAAACCCGTATTTTTTTTTAGCTGCCCAATTTAAACCTATTTGGAGACATTGTCCTTCAAAGTACTAAAAAGACTTCTAACATCTATAGAATTTTTTCGTCGTTAAAGTTTCTCTTATATATCAATGATTTACCAATGATTACAGATCATAAAATTCTGCTCTTTGCTGATGACTGTTCAATTGTAATAAGAAGTGATAATACTCAAAACTATGAAGAGGAAGTCAACAATGTATTCCATAGGGTAAACAAGTGGCTAGAGGAAAATTATCTTAAGGTTAATCTAAAGAAAACAAAGTGTATGGAATTCTATGCCCCTCAAGGGGAACCAGTTCAAGTGAAAATATTGTACAAGGGCTCCCAATTAGAGAATGTAAACTCTCTCAAATTCTTGGGCATGATCATTGATTCACACACCAATTGGGTTGACCATTCACAATATATAGTTACAAAATTAAGTAGATTTACCTATGCATTGAAACGGCTTAGGGAAGTGTCATCTGTAAAAACGGCTCTTCTAGCGTTTCACTCATATGTCATGTCCCAGCTACGGTATGGTGTTATTTTGTGGGGTAACGTTAGTAATAAAGACCAAGTTTTTAGAATACAGAAAAAATGTCTTCGTGCTGTGTATGGACTAAATCGAACTGAATCATGCCGCCCACTGTTTGTCAGTAATAGGATACTTACTTTTCCTGCTCTGTACATATATGAGCTCAGCCTATTTGTTAAAAATAATTTGAACATGTTCACCTTAAGAAATCCAAGACCTAGATTACAATCAAAATATGGGTATGATGTTGTTTGTCCGGTGTCAAAGTCAACGTTTTTCTCTAAGAGTGTCATGTGCATGAGTGCTAAGATATATAATAAACTATCTGTCGACCTAAAAAAACTACCGCCGGCTCAATTTAAGATAAACCTTTTTAAGTGGCTAGTCAACGAATGTGTATATAGTGTGTCCGACTTCTTGTCCAAATAATTTTATTATCTTATAATTATGTAATTAAATTTAATTCTAATTAACATTGTAATCAAATTATTTAATGAATTTTTGATTTCTTTTTTATGCTTAAATCGTGTGAATTTTTTGACATTATAATGATATCTTTTATTCAATGTGACATTGTACTAATTATTTATTGGAAGTTGTTTAAATTTAAATTCAAATTAATATTTTATGTAGAATTAAGTTTAAATATTGTACGCCTCTCTGAGGCAGGACATGATGAACTGTAGAATAAATCTATTAAGAACTGTACTACTCATGACCATACAATTTAAATAAATAAATAAATAAATAAATAAATAAATAAATAAAGTCGGCGCGTCAACCAATTAATTCAAATCCAATCACCGGTTCGGACGCATCTCGAACCGTTTTACGCATACTTGCCTCAGAAATCAAACATCTTTAACTTGAATACAATTTTCATTAAAGAAGAACCCTAGCTACTTCTACCTTCAAGAATCTAGAGCGCAAACAGTCATTGAAGGGAATCGCGATCTACATCCCGTAAAATACGTCTAAGTACGCGCAAACTCCGCGCCCCCTTTAACCTTCGCCAGCCCCTTGGGGCTTCCAAGGTTCGTCACGGCGCCAAGCAGGTGAACTAAGCGACAAATCAGTCGCGCGACAATAGATCGGCGAAGCCGGTGTTTGCTGAGGGGGAGGGGGCTGCCAATATTGACATTTCGCTGTTTTAATGCCAACGTTAAACAGACGACGATTTTGAGCGCCTTCGAGGTATGGATGCCGTATTGAACACGGACTTGGGCCAATCAACTTTTAAACCGACTATAATCTGTCCGCGACATTTTTCAAACAATTGCAGATTTTTGTAAGTAAACATGTTTTTTCTGTAATTTAATAGATGAATAGCATGAATACATGCCGTCCTACGTAAGTTTGACCTATTAAACCGTGAAATATCTTGTTGGAAGTACGATTTTTTGGTAAAACCAGAGACAATTTTGGTAACGCAGGAGACGCCAAAAACGTCGGTTTAAAAGTTGATTGGCTCACTTACGCGAAGGCATAAACTATACGGCCATCGCGTCAAATACAGTATTTTACTGAACGAAGAACAAAGCTGATATCAGGGGCTAAATTCAGGAACGGTCCAATACGGTTTGCGAGCGGTAATTCAATCGTTTGGGAGAGGATTGGAATAGGCTGAGCTTGGGATGAGCCTTATTTTCCTGTTAATTTGCTTTGTAAATAAATAAATGAATAAATAAAGTCATTTAATCAAAATAAAACAAATTGTCAATACACACAATAGTACATTGTTGTAGAGGCTGGAAAGTAAGCAATAGATGGACGAGTTTGTTTGAGGGCCGACGCGTAGCGGAGGCCCTCGAAAGTACGAGTCCATCTATTGCACTTTTGGCCGAGACTAAACATTGTGCTTTTCACGACTAATGCGAGGAAATAAAAAACGTTTCTTATAATAAAAATAAATATTTAATTAAAGTTTATGTTAATGTTTGCATGGGGGCAGTTGTTAAAACTCATTGTGATGTTTTTCCCTGGAAAGCTGATTTTAGTGTTCTGCGTCATTTCAGTCGGTCGGGAACTTAATCAAACATAGTTAGAGTTAATGTGAGCGGCCGTTGCGGCCGCTACGGCCGCTCACATAACTCGAACTATGTTTGATTTAGTCGCCGTCACGACGCGTCGCCGGTCGCCTTACCGGCCTAGTGGCCAGTATCAAAAACCACATAATTAAAAAATAAAAACCTTAACCTTGCAGCGCTTAAAAAGTTTAATGCTGTGGCGTTTTTCATACTTAAAAAAATTAAAGCATTTTGTGCATATTATGCGTTTAAGGAAAAAAAACACCTCATTAAAGTCATGAATGACGCATTCTCATTGGTCAATTGAATTTCACATGCAGCAGACGATTACTTTTGATTGGTCGTTTCAGCACGCCGGGAATGAAATTCAGAAATTATCTTTGAAAAAGTCGTATCATATTATGAAATACATATACTGATACGACCTGTTTTCGATTAGTGTAACATTGTTGTCGTGTTTGCGCGCCATAAATGAATCAGCTGTTAAATGTACATATATAGGCAGTTTTGTGTACTGGATTTAGGTTATCTATGGCCACATTTTCGAGCAGTGTCGTGAAAAATACTTTGATCAATTATAACTGTAGATCCACAGTCGCGCGCCCGAAAATGTCCGAGCCAAATGAGCGCCAGTGGCCTTCTTTTTTCTCAGTACGTTGCGTGAAATTGTCAAGTTTAGCTGTCAAGTGTCAACCGAAATTCGACTGTAATAAAGTAAAGATTAGGTTCAAATTTCTGTGTAGGTGATGATTTTAATTGTTATGCAAACAAATAAAAAAGTTCGGACATTTTTTGAAGGGGATTTTGTTCGGCAATGTGTATCTTCAGTTATAATTGAACAAAGACAAAATACAATAAAATAAAAGTCAAAATATAAAGTCAGTCAAACAAACCGCCCCGGATCGCACCAGGCGCAAATGTGCCCAACACACTAGCCGCATTGCCTCTCTGAACCGCGATGGACAACCTTTGCACCAGAAACGACCCAGAGCGATGGTCAAGACCTCTCTCACGAATGAATAAATAAATAAATAAGGCTCATCCCAATCTCAGCGCAAACCTCTCGCAAACCAGTGACATTTGGCGTTCCTGAATAGCAGTTCATCCCTATCCTCTCGCAAACGATTGAATTACCGCTCGCAAACCGTGTTGGGCCGTTCCTGAATTTAACCCCTGTAGGCTTATTGTCTAACGTTTTTGACGCTTGCCTTCGCAATCGCTATCTCTTTCTGTCAAACGGTATAAAACGTTGACAGAAAGAGATAGTGAAAGCGAAGGCAAGCGCCAAAAGCGTTAGACAATACGGCCTCTGGTTGATACCCAAGTGGAGTATGATGGAATGGTATACTTTTTATTAACTCTTTAGTAGGTACTTTTTTTTGTTTGGTCTAACGAAAGTTATCTAAACTAATAATATTTATAAAAATCTCGTCTTCTTATATTTAAAAATGTCTTGTCACGGTGTTTGTTACCGAACTCCTCCGAAACGGCTCGATCGATTTTTATGATTTTTTTTTCTGTATATTCGGTAGGTCTGAGAATAGGTCGTAGGCTGTTTTTTATACTTACCTACCCCTATTCTTCGCGAACGGAATCGTGGGCAACAGCTAGCATTTAATCTGATTTTAGATAGACCAAACGAAAAAAAATCGTGCGTGCAGCTCCTCCGCGCGGAAGAAGTGAAACTTCGTAATGTGGAAATGAAAAAGGCACTTATACATCAATATGAACCTTATTGCAATAACTTAAAGAACTAAATTTACTTATGCATCTATGTGCTTAAATTACTCACTAGATGGCACTTTTATCAAGTCTCATACAAATTTGCACAGACAGTATGAGTTCTGCATCGCACTGTCGAAGTTTTTAACATCCGTAGTATATATACAATGCGAGATATTATGCGAGGTATTGACGAAGTCTGTTGCGGATCTCAATCTGTTGCTATGACGAAGCTTGTTGCGGATAACAAAATGTTTTCTTTTTTTGTCATTGACGAATACTACGCTGCGGATCTGATGCGAGATTACTTGCTTCGGCAGTACATATACTAATGTTTTCATGAATACCCCCTCCATGGTAGCGTTAAACGTTTAACGCGACCTTGTTGGAAGTCGCATTAGAAGTTTCACTTCAAAAGTACTAGAAGTTAATATAAAGTATGCTATTCCATCATACACCACTTTGCCAACCACCACTTTAAGTTTGAAATAGATTGTAACAACAGTTCGTAGAAACGAGGTTGTTTATAAGCTCTTTAGTAGCTGGTGCAGACAACAATGGCTGCATGCAACGTTGTTGATGTTACGTACCACATTGTTATTATCTGTTCGTTATTCAAAACATAAGTTTACTGGGGGAGAGATAGTTATGGAACGCTGGGATGTTATGTTTAAGTTGCAGTTTAGTGCATCATTTAAAGTTGATGCCCTCCGCCATGCTAGGTTTATTATAATCTGTATTTTAAATTGTTCCTTGATTTTCCCTATACATGTAAGGAAAAAAGTGATATAAGAAATTCAGATAAGTCGCCAAGTAAGAGTTGGATTCGCACACGGAGTGAGTGAATGAATTTAAAAACCAGCATAAATTAATTTATACTTTTAATATTTAATTTTATGCAAACAATAAAGTTAAGTTACTTATTACTAACACCGCCAAGCTCAAATTGGATTGGGCCGGACATGTGTGCCGGATGCATCCTCAAATGTGGGCGCACTCAGCCACGTGGTGGGTGCCGCACGACGGTTACCGACGCCGCGACGGCGAGGCAGGCCCAGGCGCAGATGGCGAGACGACCTGGACGCGGAATTAAGCAATTGGCCAGATTTGGCTCAAAACAGGGAGCAATGGAGGACCAGAGGGGGACATTTGCCCAGCACTATTATAATAATAATAATAATAATAAAAATCTTTATTTCGAACAGCACTGGTCCATGGATGTTAGTAACAATTATGCACTTAAGGTTAGGTTAGGTTAGGTTCGCTTATTATAGACACCATTATAGACTAGTAAAAAAAACAAAAACTTATTGCTTCAGGATCAAAAACCACAGTAATACATAATCGGTGAAAAAGTAAACGCCATTATAAAGATCTAGTTAAAAACGCTGAAAAAATCATGTTTCTTGTATGACGACCTCCTTTAATTTTTAAATTTATTTTATTTTTAGTATTTGTTGTTAAAGCGGCAACAGAAATACATCATCTTTGAAAATTTCAACTGTCTAGCTACCACGGATCATGAGATACAGCCTGGTGACAGACGACAGACAGACAGACGGTCAGACAGCGGAGTCTTAGTAATAGCAAGTAATAGGGTCCCGTTTTACCCTTTGGGTACAGATCCCTAAAAAAAGTCAGAGCCCTAAAACACCCAGCCGAATACACGTTAAAAATATTTTTAATTAGTATCAACCGCAGCAGCCGTACGAAGAGGGCTGCCGCTCCGATAGAGCGATAGCACACACCGCAAATAAGAGGGCTCCTTTGTCCGTCCCCGCGATTTACAATGCAGCCTTTTCCCGCACTTTTTGTGCATCTTGATACTCGACAATGGAATGTTTACTTTGTCGCCAGCAGAGCCCAGGGCCCCCATTTGTGTTTATGTGAATATTACGCTGAATGAGCGTTTTCATTTAGAATGTGGTCATGATAAAGCATCTACCCCTGCCTATATACACCACTGGAGGGTACAGGATCTCAGAATGGGAGGGAATGGGCCGTAGTTCTCGCACGGGCCCAGTATATTGGGAACTTTACATGCACCATTGATTTTCTTCGTAGGTGTGTGCAGACGAAGAAGAAGACGTGTGAATATTGACAATGTTACTCATGTAGCGACTACTAGCGCCATCTAGTCATCACATAAGAAACTAATTTCTACAATCCTACATCGCGCTATCGAAGTTTCTCAACTCTGCTACATAAATACAACTTCCAACATTCATCCATTGGACTTCGGTCCCCAGGCATAACATCTGCCTGGAGAGAGATCTCTCTATTGCAACTACCCCCAAATTGGTGTCCCACGACATTGGACAAAATCGCAACCTTCAGACACACAAGACGATGACGCAGTCTCACAGCAAGCCATACTCACCTCACTGTGCACCATTAGCATGTATCTATTATCTGCCTGGTGTCTACAGTTCGCAAATCCTCCTCTCACTACTTCCACTTGCCAATCAATCAACCAACGCTCGCCAACAAGGCTCCGAGCAATCACGCAACAGGCATGAATCACAAGTAGCAGAGGAACAACAATGCTCGCCGATGAGGCTCTGAGCGACTGGCAAGCGCCCACATGACGCACAGACTGCACTCTACTGCAATTCGTATCGACCTCCGGTCTAAAAGGGGGGCTGATATAGCGACTACTAGCGCCATCTAGTCATCACATAAGAAACTAATTTCTACAATCCTACATCGCGCTATCGAAGTTTCTCAACTCGGCTACATAAATACAACTTCCAACATTCATCCATTGGACTTCGGTCCCCAGGCATAACATCTGCCTGGAGAGAGATCTCTCTATTGCAACTACCCCCAAACCCATAAGGAAATAAATGCTAACTATACATTTGTTGTGTGTGACAGAACAGTAAGTAACTATACCTACTTCGTTTTTTTTAAGCATTAGAAATAAGGTAAACAATCTTAACGAGTCTTTTTATAGAAAAACGCTTGTAAATAATAGTTGTGAAACCAAGAGTGGAAATGACCATATTTTCTTTCAAATTGTTACATATCAGCTGTGACTTATATTATTATTCTTCCGATCTGTAATCACGCCTTTGGATCGTAGGTAGTGTGACAAGCCATATCCGAGTTCGGTCCGAGTTTTCTAGATCTGTATTTTCACGGATTCAGATCGGTCGCAGTGCGAAACCGCTCATAGATCAAAGTTCTTGTATCCTTGAAAGTTCGCCGCAAACTGGATCACAAACTCCAGGAACTACCGCGCAAAGGCGTAAGCAAAAAACTTTCCGCATAGCGAATCTGCCACAAAATCCAATGTTATAAGATAACTTGCTAACTCGATAGTTCTCTATCAAAGGCGTCTCGTTTGACGGCATTTATATTTATTTATGCAGATGTCATAAAACGTTCCCTCGGGTCAGGAGCGGGAATTATGCAAATATCGCCCTTCGGCGGGCACAATTAGAACTGATTATCGTTTGGAATTGAGTTTCAAAGTTGCGGATTAAATTTTCCGTTGCTCAAGAGCGGCGATTAAGTTTTGTTCGCGTTTTGCTCGTTGACGAGTGCGAGTCGTTCAGAATAAATGGCCAAGTGTGATCCGGACTAACGTACCGAGGGTTCCGCGTAAATTTATAGGTAGGTATATCAAAATATACGCTACTTACATAAAAACTCAGAGTTAGCGGAACCCAGCTTCTTAGCAAAATGTACGAAGTGTATTGTCATTTATTTTACATTGATTGGTTGGAAACGTCTTTAATTTTATGTAAGTATTTTTTTATTATTCGCGGTTGTAACGGCATAAGAAATACACGTTTTATCTCGTACTCTACAATCGCTAAAACAAAGTTCCACCTGATTAAAAAAAATCCCCAACTAAATTTATTCAACCGCCAGATGTTAAAAAAAAAACAATTTATTGAATCAGGCGTTACTTTGCGGAGGTCCATATTAATGAACTGCATGAACACACATTTCTTGCATAAACGTAACTATTGTAAGGTCGCGGGTGAGCAAAGTAATTGTTTTAGTTCATTAAAAAAAAAACAATTAAAATAAACCAATTTTCGACCCACGCGCCACGCGCATAGACGGCGTGAAATTGCTCTGCAGATTATGACGTCATCATCTGCCGGGCCGCAATTATACCTATCCTTTGAGGCCGCGGGCCGCCGTCCGCTCCCCTGATGAAAAAAACATTCAGATCTAGAACATCTGCGCCTATTATTTATGTCTATGTAGGTATTTATATTTTGTTGATTTATTTAAGGAGTTCTGTTGGGATACGTGAGGTGTTTGAAGGGTAGACCCTACACCTACTCTTTAAATGACAAGCCAGTTTTTTAACAAAATTTGACGTCAGATCTGTAAAATTTCCCGCCAAAGCAATGACACTTGACGAACGAAACTATAGCTTCAACAGATGTAGGATCAACCATTAGTTGGATAGAGGAAGTTTTAACAATAACGTTTTGAATGAACTGATCAATTACTTTGCTCACCAAAAAAAAGTATATATACGGATAATTATAATTATAATGATATTTATCATTATAACGATAATTGTATTATAATGATGATGATTAGATTATTATACGGACACTTTATTGCTTGAGGCGATATATATATACCTAAGGTATTTATTAAATTTTATTTCGACCAGGGATTAACATTTTTTAACTCCTAAGGCCGTATTGTCTAAGGCTTCTGACGCTTGCCTTCGCTTTCACCATCTCTTTCTGTCATCAACTTATACCGTTTGACAGAAAGAAATAGTGATTGCGAAGCCAAGCGTCAGAAGCGTTAGACAATAAGCCTGCTGATCACCGATTAAAATCACCGGGTGTCTATATTCTGGATAGTTTTGGCGTAGGCTTGCTATTATGCAAGCCCACGAAAACTCTATAGCAAGATAGCGAAAGGCAAATTCTATAAAATAAGATAAAGACTCGGTCAACATATTATTATAGTTTCATAATCTAGTAAAAATGCAGTTAATTAAACTTAGCAAACAAAACAATGTAAAGTCGTTCGTGGCGGTTTAATTGTACTTACTTCCTGTGCCTTTATAACAGTAACCGAATGACCGACTGTTAAACTGTAAATTTCAATGCAAAATGTAATAGCGTGACTCCGGGAAGCATTGTTCTACTTGGTACTAGGACCTGAAGAGTTGCTAAGAATGTTTATATTATTTAAAATTACAATCCGATATTTTATAGAAGCCGTGGAGGTCTAGCGGTTTCGGAAGGTCGTGGGTTCGGGCCCGGGTGTGTACTTCTGAGTTTTTCGGAATTTATGTCCGAAATTACACTTGAAATTTATCATGACATGAGCTTTGCAGTGGAAGAAAACTTCGTGAGAAATCGTGCACACAAATGAGAAGAAATTCAGTGGCGTGTGTGAAGTTCCGGATCCACAGTGGGTCCGCGTGGGAACTACGGCCCAAGCCCTCTCATTCGGAAAGGAGGCCTGTGCCATGCAGTGGGACGTAATAAACTCTGAGGTTTATTGTGAAATAATACAGATTACTCTGATTTTTCGTTGTCGTGTTGTTACGTGAGTAATTCGTATTATTTCATGAGTGAGTCTCATGGTAGTTTCATGTTCTGAGGTTTATTCACAGACTATCAAAAGGAAATAAAAGAAAGAACCTCAAAACTAAGCGTAACTTAATTACACACATCGCTTGCCAAAGTGCTATCACAAGTTTAATTAGTAAGTTTCGGTAAATAAGATTAGCGAAACAAATCCAAGGTAGAGTCGGGGGGCTACCACGACATTCGAAGTTCATATCGTGCCGTCTCTTTCACTCTTTTCTTCAATACTATAAGTGCAAACGGAACGGCATGATTCGAAGTTTGAAAAAGGAATTTCATAGTATAAAGCCGTTTATGGGGGGCATACACATTTTTTGTTCGCTTCCCTCTTGTGGACATGGAAAAAGTTAGAGGCCTAGTCAATATTTTTTAAATAACGACGACGCGACGTGGGAGCGACGCGGTTCAATTGGTAGAACACCCAGGTTGGGGCGCATACCCAGAAAACGTGGGTTCGAATCCCACTGGCGCACCCGAATAACTTTTTCGCTTTTAAATAATCAATATTTTTTAGTCAAGCCTACATCGGCGTATGGGACGCCTAGCCAACTTTTAACCCGTAAATAATTCTTAAGTTTGCTGACTCTGCGTCGATTATTTTATGTCCACAGTCTCCTGTCTGTCGTCTGACAACTTTTATTTCTTACGCTGGCTGCTTATCTAAAACAACGGCCTAATTCGAAATGATACGCTGTGTAATTATACACCTTATTTGCAATAATTAAAGTAATTAAAATGCACACCGCAGTATTTTGGATTAGAGCGTTGTTTTAGATAAGCAGCGTGACCCAAAGCCCAAAGTGGAACATTCGAACTGCCTTATTAAGTTATTTAGAAAATTTCTTAATGTTTCCAACATACAGGCTACATGGTCTCGTTAACGAGAATAAAGCGGCCAATTTTTATTTAGAATGACTGTTTACTACTGCGAAGTTACTAAAAGTTCAATAGAAAAATACTAATGTTGTTGTAGTAAAAGTACGTACAGTGTGTGCCAAAACTCAACGATAACCATCCATCCATCTCATCGGGCGAGAGGAGCAATACTATTTTCTTCTGGAGCTGTCACAAAATAAGGTAAAGCAATTACTTGGTCGACTATACCTAATTACTCAATGTTCTGTGTTCTATATAGACTTCGTAAGTTATCAGCAGAGAGTAGAGATGAGTGAAAAATAAAGTCACGATAAAAAAATCACAGTGATCCGCTGTCTAAAAGTATGACCGTGACATTCGAAAGCGGAACAACGTTACAAAATAACGTAGGTTATTGTTTAGTTTTTAGGTGTCTCTGTCACTCACGTCGTTATTAAGTTTTGATAATACATATCATAATAAATAACGCATCGCATAGTTTAGGGTATACAAAGTAAACTAATTGATTTTCAGTTACGAGCTTTTTTCAAAATAGTGACGATATTTAATATGCCGGTGATATGTTACTGTCCGTGCATATCCGAGTACACCGACTGAAACGTCTATAACGTGTACCGTCCACCAAAACGTATATCGTTATAATGAGTGACCACTGTGATTTTTTTTTGTGTGAGGGATCAAATCAAATCAAATCAAAATCAAAATCAAAATCAAAATCAAAATCAAAATCAAAATCAAAATCAAAATCAAAATCAAAATCAAAATCAAAATCAAAATCAAAATCAAAATCAAAATCAAAATCAAAATCAAAATCAAAATCAAAATCAAAATCAAAATCAAAATCAAAATCAAAATCAAAATCAAAATCAAAATCAAAATCAAAATCAAAATCAAAATCAAAATCAAAATCAAAATCAAAATCAAAATCAAAATCAAAATCAAAATCAAAATCAAAATCAAAATCAAAATCAAAATCAAAATCAAAATCAAAATCAAAATCAAAATCAAATCAAATCATTTATTGTCAGAAAGTGAGTAATTATACATATAGATATTAAAGATTAAAGTTCGTCACAATCAGCCAGTATTTGGCGCACAATTGTTTGGTAGATACGCTTACCGCATGTCACTGAATGAATAAAATGTCTAAATATAATAAAAATAGAAATCATAAAACTAACAATAATTAAAATAGAAAATGTCACATGTCACGCAATAAAAGTGCGGATGCAATGACAATTGTATAAAACAGAACAAACAAGCAGCAGATAAACCCACAATAATTGGTACAGGAATGGAGACGTCAAAAATGCAATGCCAATTAATACAATGTCAATCGTACAATTCAAAGTAAACAATGTCTAAGATAATATAAAAATTACATGTATGGGAATGAAAGAAACGCAAAAGAAAAAATAAAAATGAGAATGACTACAGAAAGCACCAAACTTTCTTACAAAAGTCAGAATGCCAACAAACAATTCATAAGGTATTAGCAGGTTCAAAATGCTCTTTGACATTATAATACATTTTATCGAGGCACCAATTAAATAATTTATTCTTATATCCTGGCTGGATGGCGCTTTTCAGCTTGATTGGCAGGTGCATGCGCAGGATAGGGAAGAATGGTGGAGGAAAGGGGAGACGAGGAGTCGTCAGCCTACAATACCTAAATCGTCACCTTCCTAATTTGTCCACTTTCTGATTATCGTCAGTATCCCATTTTGTCCACATACCTATTTCGACGATAATGCCAACTCGTCCACTTTCTTTTATTTATTTATTTATTAATAATAATTTACACTTACAAGCTTGCAGTATGAACCTGCCTATAATGCTAGGATGATACATTAATAGTTACAATAATAATATTTCTCTAACATTATTCTACGTAAACATATTGCAGTAGTTGTATATTTTTTGCTATTACAAATGCCAATCGACTACAGTACTTACTACTTGGTATAAATAGGAATGTTGACGTATTAGCACTACAGTCGAAATAAGACTGTTGACCAGTTGACACTGTGGCCGTAATAGAAATGTTGACGAGTTGGTACTGTGGCCCACGTAGTAAAACGGACAAGTTAGGAAAGTGACGATATAGGAATGTTGCCGAATCAGAACAGTAGACCATAATAATATGGCAATGAGGACGATTTAAGGGCCGGCGCTCACTGACGGCATGGCACGGCATGGCATTTTATTACTATCAAGTTATTTTGAATCTTATTTCAATGAGTTTAGAATTCATGTTACTTTATTTCGATACCACGATGCCGCGACGTACCGAGGGATGACGCAACGCATAACCAATAAAGTAACATGAATTCTAAACTCATTGAAATAAGATTCAAAATATCTTGATAGTAATAAAATGCCATGCCGTGCCATGCTGTCAGTGAGCGCCGGCCCTAAGAAGGAGGCGAAATGGGACTGTGTTCGAAGTCGTCCTCAGCCACTGTAACGACAGTCACAGTGACAGGAAAGTAACGTATGGCCAACACTAGCATAGCTGGGTATAATGGCGAGCTACCATCGCTTCGAGCTGTATTACAGCGCCGCTACACGCTCCTGTACGCTTTTATTACTCCTAGGAATCGGTCTTTAATTCATTTCCAATACGCCTCGTTCCGTTATGAGCGTAAAACATTTTAAAACCAGTCCTAACTTACTTTATTGAGTCTTCCCGAGTTTATTAGCTTAATGATCGCTTTCATGGCATTTGAGACAGACTTTTGATAAATTGCCATAAGTTTTTTTTATGATTTGACGCTTTCTCGCTAGATCGCGTGGGATCTAAAGTCCTGTGCCCTGCAGTGGGACCTACATAGGTTGAGATGATTATTTACTCATCGATACTAACTATATCATTTTCTTCATCGATAGGAGCGTTTTCTTAGCTAGTGAATGAATGAATCCGTCCGACCGATTTCGGTCACGGCGACCGCTTCGACTTCTATTCATTACGGCGCTGATGCGCCCTAAGATGGCTCACGTAGCCAATTTTGGCGATGAATCTTCGTGCGCATCTTTTACTCTGAACTCGAGAATGGCAAGCGGAAACAAGGCGGCCAATTTGTAAGATTTAAGGATGTTCAGAATCGGCATTTGAAGAGATGTTCCATTGAGCCCGCTCTATGGGAAGATTTGGCGGCTAGGGGTCTTGAGTGGAGAGGTCTTGTGAATCGTCAGGTTGGGGACTTCGAAATCCAGCGAAGAGCTGACCTAGATGCCAAACGAGACGAATTGAAGGCTCGACCACCAGCAGCCATCTCCTATGCATATGAGGGCGGTGTTCTTAGCTAGTAAGTAAGTACTAGCAGTTAGTAGTAGTAATTTTAGTAGTAGTAGTTGGCTGGGATGATGATGATGATTGACATAATGGCACTACATTAATGACAGTCACCATTCATCATCCCAGCCTATATACGTCCCACTGCAGGGCACAGGCCTCCTCGCAGAAAGAGAGGGTTTGGGCCGTAGTTCCCACGCGGGCCCAGTGTGGATTGGGAACTTAGTGCAGATTGGGAACTTACTGCGGATTGGAAACTTAGTGCAGATTGGGAACTTAGTGCGGATTGGGAACTTAGTGCAGATTGGGAACTTACTGCGGATTGGAAACTTAGTGCAGATTGGGAACTTAGTGCGGATTGGGAACTTAGTGCAGATTGGGAACTTAGTGCGGATTGGGAACTTAGTGCAGATTGGGAACTTAGTGCGGATTGGGAACTTTGCCATAAAGTTAGTTTTAATTGATCGCCCATGTTTCTATGAGTTTTATTAAACCTTAGCCCCGCCGATCCCACCCGATACTTACCCCGATCTTACGGCACTCAAAGCAACATAGAACTAAAAGTATTCAGCTACTTTTGTATATGGCTGTTACCAAGACGTCAAAAATATATGTACACCTCTATGGCACTAATCATAAGGTTGGTGTTTAAATATACTTGACGCGACGGCTGTATAGATATTTATGCCATCGACTGTACATAAGTACAATCACCGATGCAGCCAGACACATGCATCAATCTTTTGCATCACAAAGAGCGCTCCCTCAAGGATCCCAATAAATGCGAGACAGGCCTAGCATGGTAACAGTACTTATGTTGAGGGATATTTAGAGCATTGCATGCATTTCCTGAACAGAAATGGAAAACATTGAATACTGGCTGTTGCCCACGATTCCGTATGCTACGAATTCTTTCGCTATCACGCGGGAACTATGCAATTTTCTGTTTATTTTTTGTGGGTATCTGGAAAGCGCATCAATTAAAGCGAAGGCAAGCGGCGGCCTCAGGTCGTCGCTCTATCTTGTTGGAGGCCTTCCGGTCCGTCGACGCCACTCGAGAACCTTTTGGCCCCATCGGCCATCAGACGAACGATGTGCCCTGCCCACTGCCACTTGAATTAATCCTAGCGTTTCTTTGAGCTATGTAGACGACTTTAGTTCTTGCGGGGATTTCATCATTTCTAATGTGATCTGGAATAATATCATGGTAATGGCGCGATTTTACTGGCACCGTGTAAACCAAGAACTAAGAGCTGGTAGCATGCTAGTTGTGAGGTGCAAGTGTTAGTCGTCACGGGCTCGATATCGCGAATCGCGTCGCGCATCGACAAAGCCTTTTATTTACGAGCGTACGCCTCCACTCGGTGGCTAACAATGTGTGCCTTTTCAGAACTTAGAAAGGAATCCTACTAATATTACAAACTAGTATTTACCCGCGTCTTTGCTCACATAATCCATTAGAGTTATGGCAGTCGATTTAAAATGCCAGGACTTCTCAAGGGAATTCACAAAAAAATACATCTTGGTTTTCATTCATTTACGTTGTATGACGAACACCTGGGGCCGTATTGTCTAACGCTTCTGACGCTTGCCTTCGCTTTCATCATCTCTTACTGTCATCATTTTATACCGTTTGACAGAAAGAAATAGTGATTGCGAATGCAAGCGTCAGAAACGTTAGACAATAAACCTGCCGGGCGATATTTTATAAAAAAAATGTTTAATTCATATATCGCTACTTAACTTAGACTGTAGCTAGATTTAGCCGTTAAGTTAAGGTGTAATTTTAAAAGTGATACAAAATTAGTGCTTCTAACTCAGTTCATGTACTCTTAGGGCGTTTGTGCACTACAAGACCGAACCGGAAAATTCCGGTCCGGAATGGGGAAAAGTCTACAAAAGTGTCCGATTTACCCACAACCAACAAACACCCTTGGTTGGTGTTTTTTATGTACAATATAGAGTTTTCCATATCGCACCGTAAAAAAATCGGACACTTTTTGTAGACTTTTCCCCGGACTGTAGACTTTTTGTAGACCGGAAAATTCCGGTCCGGTCTTGTAGTGTACAAACGCCCTTAGTTCAATGATTTTTGTTAGTCTTATTTAAATTGAAGTGACCATACATTGCTGGTAGCCGAGTGGTTTGACCTAAAGCCTCTCAAGCAGAGGGTAGTGGATTAAGCACCAGGCTCGAACCGCTAAGTTTTTTCCATATTAAAAAAAATAAAAAAAACTTTATTGACATTTAACAGAGGTTGTTATACATATTTATGTGTGAAAAGACATTTGGAACTTACCATGAGCTTTACGCTACACAGCTGCGAAGACATTGAATGGTGTGAGTGAAGTTCCCAATCCGCACTGGGCCTGCGTGGGAATTAAACGCAAACTAAAATGGAATTAAAACTGGGATGGGCGGAAGGGTAGTAAAATTTTTGTATTTGTAAAAAAATTGTTTGTGTCCAAAATCACTTTAATAAGTGGTTTTCCCGTTTTTAGCTAACAAGAAAATGGCCACGTCATGTTACGAGCTGCGTGTGCGTGAACGTGGTATCTCTGTCGGAAGCACTTCGGTGTTTAATTCCGGCCGCGGCAATAAAACGCGGCAAACATACCGGC
This sequence comes from Archips xylosteana, assembly GCA_947563465.1. Taxonomy (NCBI): domain Eukaryota; kingdom Metazoa; phylum Arthropoda; class Insecta; order Lepidoptera; family Tortricidae; genus Archips; species Archips xylosteana. The sequence goes on from OX387346.1 coordinate 2,257,708, forward strand.
GCGAACTTTGAGCAATGCTGGCAGGTACATGGCACACAGAGAACAGAGAAAAAAAAAGTTTAATTAAAAAAATTTTTTTTTAGTTAAGCATTTTTCCGACTGTGATAGCATTGTCATTAAACTACACATTAGTATTAAATTTCAAGTCAATCGTCTCGCTAAAGCAGATGCCGTATTGTCTAACGCTTCTGGCGCTTGCTTTCGCTTTCACCATCTCTTTTGGTCATCATCATAAACCGTTCGACAGAAAGAAATACGTAGTGTTTGCGAAGGCAAGCGTTAGAAGCGTTAGACAATAAGCCTGCAAGTGAATTCCTAATGTCAATCTTTAAAGACAACTTTTATTACAAGTAGGACTTAGGTATTATAATTTTTCATCTTTCTTTAGGATAGTTGTCAGTACATATTATATGTTAATTATGTTATGATGGGGGTCTTTTGACCCATTCGATGTTTTAATACATTCGGTCTTTCGTACTTCGGTATTGTAATACATACCCGTTTTGATGTAATGTTATACTGAATTAAGAAATAAACTAAACTAAATATACAAAAATTGCAAGTTACGAGTACTTAAATAAAAGCTTGTAAAAAAAAATAAAAAAAAAAACATGCACTAAGGCTTAATGAAAACAAAATCATGATCGCGTCCTTTGTGTAGATAGTGGAAGTTAATCATACAAACTAGGTATATGGGTAACTTTCGTTACATAAGGAAATCAATTAAGTTTTTTAATTAAGGCCCTTAAATTATGTTTTTTTAAAAAAAAAACGACCCCTGCAGGTTTATTGTCTAACACTTCTGACGCTTGCCTTCGCAATCACTATTTCTTTCTGTCAAACGGTATAAGATGATTACAGAAAGCCTACAGAAAGAGATGGTGAAAGCGAAGGCAAGCGTCAGAAGCGTTAGACTATACGACCCTGTAGTGGGTATAATTAGATATCGTGCCTACTGTGCCTCAGCCTTGCCGCGGCACGTCGCAACACCTCCGAGTTTTGACTCGCGACAAATTAAATCAATTACGCCCGGCTTTGTCCGCTAATGCCCCCATTTGTTCCCTAAAGCCGACTTTTTTATTTGCCTTTGTGCTCTAACAATGCCAATTTGGACTGTTTGTCCCGGGCCCATTCAGATAAATTTGAGAGATGTCACAATTAAGGCATACAGGTCACTCCGTTTCAGGTGGTTGCGTTTGAAAACCTTAATGTATTCGGGTCATATATACACAGCGCAGGAAACAACAGTGGTCTCCTGTGGATATAAAATAAGCGACTCCAAGTCAACTTAAGATTTACTTAAATGGGCCGAAATTTGGCCAGGCGCCCCATACGCCGATGTAGACTTGACAATAAATAATGGCTTATAGACCTTTAAGGGTGCCTTTCCACCAGAGATGTGGATGCTGCGAAGATGTGAAAGCTACGCTACGAAATATTCTTTTTTGGTACCCACCACGAACTACATAACTTTGGTAACAAAAAACGACTGATTTGATATTTGAGTTTTTGACATTTTAGTTTATTCGGATTTTTTGTGTGGAATTGCATTTTAAATTTACCGTGAGCTTTACGATGAAGGCAACACCTGCGAAGATATTCAATGGTGAGTGTGTGAAGTTATCAATCCGCATTGTTTCCGCACGGGAACTAAAGCCCAAGCTCTCTAATTTTAAAGGGACGCCTATGCCCTGCAATGGGATGCCTATTAGTCTGGGATGAGTATCAAATAATCTATTAAGTATTGACTGCTAGAAACTTCCAAAATGAACTCAACCGGTACATTTTTCTTTATTGCTCGAGGAAAACTTTTATCGCTTCCAAATTCCAAACATTTTTCACTTCGGCGTCTAAATGAAACGTTCCAAATAAAGGAGGGCTTCCAAATAAAATAGAAACAAAACATCAATCGTGAGACGTGACGGAAGCCCTCGAAAAAAAGTAAATTCAAATTAAATCAATAGAATGCGGCTGTTTGTGCTCATTCCGCTGCCTAACTTAGATGAGGAGACGATTAAAAAGTTTGATAAGTTTATAAACGTGTTTCCTGCAGCCTAGTTGCATTAAAATGAATGAAAAACCGAGGGTAAATATATTCTGGATTTATTTCTATAGTATAGGCAATAAGGTTACGGTACGGTTACGGTTAGGTAAGGTTAGGTTAGGTAAAGTCGGAGTACTTTGGCTCAACTGAGCGTAACTTTGGTCCATATCCATATTCCATACTATTTACATTTTCATTCATGCGTTAGTATTATATGTACAAGTGTGTCTGTTTGTCTTAAAAGTGTAAAGGTAAATGTAACCTTTTTCATGCTTAAACCGCTGAACCAATTTAGATGAAATTTGGTATGGAGATAGTTTGAGACCCTGGGAAAGACATAGGATAGTTTTTATCCTGGAAAATTGCTAATTCTCGCTGGATAGTGAGAAAAGAATTCTTTGCAGACGGCGGGCAACAGCCAGTAAAATTATAAAAAGGACAGGTAATTCGCCTTTGTAGTTTTATGTTTTTTTTTTCTTTGTATTTGTACTATTCACATATTATTATTATTTATTTTAAAAGTTTACAGACAGTTATTATTTTGAATTATGATTTGTCTGGTGTCTGGCAAATAGATAAAAACAAAGATAGTTTTTAAACTAAAATTAGTGGATTATTAGGAATCTATCAAATACGTAATACCTACGGCAACGTATCAAAATATATAAAGTTTAAAACGAATAATGGACGAAATACATAATGGTCATAATACATAAGTACTATAATTTTCCATGAAACTATTGATTAAACGACTTTTTTAATCGTGTAATCTACAGATCGGTTTAGGTTAGGTTAGGTTTATTTTATGAAAATCCTGTAGAGTTGAGAATTTCCAAGAAAATTGGTTTATATCAAATGTCCATTATGTACTTACTTTACATATATTACTTTTAAACTTTATATATTTTGATACGTACCCGTATACACATAAAAACCTTTAAGTATAAAGGTGCGACCAAACCGCCGCTTAAAAAACGGTGACGTTACGGAATCGTAGTGATGCACCGTAAACGTCACAACTTTACTATGAAGAGCATGCGGTAAATTCTAACGTTTTCGGCACGTCACTGCGATTCCGTAACGTTTCCGTATTTTAAGCAGCGGTATGGCCGAACCTTAAAGCGGTTAGTGAATACTTACAAAATGCACGAAAGTTGTTAGACTTGATATGGAGTACTGCCTTTGCAATTTGCTTGAAGTAACAAGGATCCTTTGAGGTGTATAAAGAATTCCAACTTACGTAGTAACTGTAAATATAGAATTTGATATAATTTATTCACCCCGACCCATATAAGTAAGACGTACATGGTGTGTAGAAATATCAAATTACCTGTCCAGCAATGCCTAGATTTATTCGTCGAAATTCTCTCAGTATTCTCGTTAACAGTGTTGCCAGGACGAACTTGAAAAAATCAGGAGAAATATGTCTGAAAAACTGGAGATGGAGAAAAGAACAACAGATTGGTCACTCTCTTTGAGTTGTTGAAATTTATGAGCGGTGGTGATCATTTCCCATCAGATGACCCGCTTGCTTGTATGGCTTCCTCTCATAATAAAAAAAAAACTTAACTTTTAAATATTTAAAAAAAAAACATTTAAAGTCGGGGTATTTTGACTCAATGGAACACTCAGTTGCACATACGACTATATGCCTATTCAGCCCTAATTAAAGACATAAAGACGTCGGTGGTCAGTTAAAACCAACCATATGGGAATGAGCCACAATTTCAATATATTATGTAATACTAAAATCTCGCAGGGCAGAAGAAAGGAAGCCCGTAGTTATAGATAAATGCATATGACAGGAAATCCCACCAACCCAATTAATAGCTCTAAGTAATTGCACAGAAACGGGCGAGGGTCGGTCAAGGAATAAACCAACGGGTAAAAACATAAAAGACCGACCTAAGCACCCCCCAGTGCCCAGCGGGAGAATGCATGCTCCTCTCCCGGCCTTCCAGCAAATGGCTGAGGCAGGACACTGTGGGTAGATTAAGTCCCTTCCCTACCCCTCCTCTCCTCAAAATATAAAGCACACGTTTTTTGTATTAATAATCAATAGAGAAGGGGACTTGTGACCGGGTTTTTTAGTCCGTGCAAGTCGGACACTGTCTGGGCCCTCCATTCCCAGTTCGTCCGAAGGGATTTTTCCCGAGCACAAGTCACTCTTCCTACCCTAAAGTAAAAAAACAGCAAAGACTTCGCGTCTTTGGCCGTCTGGCGACTCATTCAAAAAAAAAAATACTAAAATCTGGACCGAATTAATCCCACTAATTAAAGTTACCTTTCAAGGACTTAAGTAGCTAACCCAAATTTACGGCATTTTTTTAATGTTGATTGGTTTAGTTTTATGACCAAGGAACATAGCTTGCAATTTACCAACGAAAACAAAAAAAGTGAACTGCAAACTTTATTTGTGCGTTTATACGTCGTACATTCGTTCGCTACTTACCTTACTTGTAAACTGTAATCACGATTAATAAAATGGACAAACCCTGATTCTGAAGCAGTTTAGCAAAAACAGTAGATTATCGTTAAATATCAGTAGAACAGCAGGCATCCGCGAAAAGCGGTAGATCTCCTGTAAAAACAAGACACATGGCAACACTGCTCGTTAATTTCACACAAAAGTAACTAACTACTCCAAAATGTTCAGCCGACGTCCATTCCCGACCTTTGCCGACGACTCCCGAGCGCGACGGTGTACTTAACCGCAACTATGGACGTTAACATTTCTGTCTGGCCGGAGTTAGTCGCAAAAACGGAAATAGTTTGCAGAAATATTATGCTTGTTTTGCAATTTATATCTGACAACTTCCCGTAGTATTAATATTTTCTTTATTTTTGCAGAATTTCAGGGTAAATCTCACTGCTGAACCTTCATCTGCATCTCAACCACATCAGCATTTTTTTAAAAGTGTGTTGACGGATACAAAAGTCCTATATTCCAACAATTAAGTATCACACTGAAATTATTATTGTTGCACAGTTTCGGTATGGTCACTTTTTCTTTCTGGCTTGAAATGCAGCACCAATTTTTGAAGACTTAGGCAAATCTAATGTGCTTTGACGCAAGTATTATTAGCGTTAATTTTAGCAAAGTAAAATATATCACTGAAAATACTGTGACGATAAAACCACAACGTACATAACTAAGCATCCACTTTTAACATTGAGGGTGTACTAACATATGTATATATTTTAAATATAAGTAGTCTTTTGCGGTGAGCCAACGGTACCTTTTGACCACAAAAGTTTTCTGAAAGAGGATTGAAATGTTATTAAATATTTTACAATGCTAAGAGTGCGTTTGTCTGAGAGATTTGTGAAGTACCATTGTTTCTGGGAGCTTTTAGTTGGTATGAAGAATATATTAAGTAATTCAATATTGGTTATAATTAGACATCGGATTATATGCACTATCAAGATGCCAAAATATGCATGCAAATATGCACTAAAAAAGGACGAAATATGCACGAAATATGCACAATCAAAAAACCATTTATTATTAGAACTTACGATTACTTTCACAATAAAATATTTTTCCATATTTTCTGCAGCAAACTTGTGACGTCTGTCAGTCACTTAATATTAATTTATACGCTGTAAATGATCTTTCGTCGTCAACTGACGTTAGACGGAACTTGAAGTTTGGCGCTATTTCTGCAGAGACTTCTTCAGGCAGAGTTTGTTCGGTGCCGTTGACAGATGCATCAATTTACGGCATAATATAACACGCCTAACACGAATAACTACTGAAATATGCACTGTCAGTGAAAACGTACCAAAATATGCAATAACGCTATAAAAATAGAATTATATGCATTTGCATATGCAAACATGCAAATGCATATAATCCGATGTCTAGTTATAATAAACAGCATAGTTGCGTCAATATTTGAAAAAATAACGTTTACAAAACTCGTTGGATGCGGATGGCGCAGGAGCGATCTGTTTGGCGAACTTTGGGGGAGGCCTATGATCAGCAGTGGACGTCTTTCGGCTGAAATGATCATGACGATGATGACCCAGAATTATACTAATAAACCATACGTGGGTAATTTTCGTGTTACGACCGGAGTTCATCAACTCAGTCGTTTTGTATTAGTTATCTACTGATTAGCACGGTCACGGTTGAAGACCTCAATCGAGTCTCTCGACGGGTAGGACTCAGAATGAACATGGACAAGACGAAAGTTATGTCTAATGTTCATGTTGTCCTTGCCCCCATTGTGGTCGAGAACTCGGTTCTTGAAGTTGTTGACGCATATTTATACCTAGGACAAACCGTCCAGCTAGGTAGGTCCAACTTCGAGAAGGAGGTTAATCGGCGAATCTAACTCGGATGGGCAGCGTTCGGGAAGCTCCGCAACATCTTTTCGTGCAAATTACCTCAGTGCCTCAAAACAAAAGTCTTTAATCAGTGTGTGTTGCCAGTGATGACATATGGATCCGAGCCGTGGTGCTTCACTATGGGCCTGATGAATAGGCTCAGAGTCGCTCAGCGAGCTATGGAGAGGGCTATGCTTGGAGTATCTCTACGGGATCGAAACAGAAACGAGGAGATCCGTAGAAGAACCGGGGTCACCGACATAGCCAAACGGATTAGCTCGTTGAAATGGCAATGGGCAGGCCATATAGCACGTAGAACAGATGGCCGTTGGGGGCGAAAAGTTCTGAAATGGAGACCACGGACTGGCAAGCGCAGCGTGGGACGTCCACCAACGAGATGGACGGACGAGTTGGTGAAGGCCGCAGGTTCAGGGTGGATGCAAATCACTTCCAATCGTAATGATTGGGCATCAATGAGGGAGGCCTATGTCCAGCAGTGGACGTCCTACGGCTGAAATGATGATGATGATGATGATGATGATAGCACGGTCCAACTTTCACGGTCCAACTTTTTAAAAAAGCTATGGTGGCCTAGTGGTTTGACCTATGGCCTCTCAAGGAGAGGGTCGTCGCTCTGAGTTTTTACAAGGATGATATTAGACTGGATTGGCAGTCGCCATAGTACGGATCGGCCGCGGTTTTTGTAGTTCGATTATTAAATTTAGATGGCGCTGAAATATAGCCAGAGGCTTTGAAGGCAAAACAATAAGACTACAGATGTTTCATATTACTACAAATGTATTATTTTTCGAAAATATTGCATAATAATACATTTGCAGTGATATGAAATATCTGTAGTCTTATTGTTTTGCCTACAAAGCCTCTGGCTATATTTCAGCGCCATCTAGATTTAATAATCGAACTACAAAAACCGCGGCCGAAACGTACTATGGCGACTGCCAATCCAGTATAGATCCTTGATTTTTAGAATTTATGTGCGAAATTACATTTGATATTTACCATGAGCTTTACTTTACGGTGAAGGAAAACATTGTGAGGAAACCTGCACAAACCTGAGAAGAAATTTAATGGTGTGTGTGAAGTTCCAAATTCGCACTGGGCCCGCGTGGGAACTACAGCCCAAGCCCTCTTAATCTGAGAGGAGGCCTGTGACGTATATAGGCTGGGATGATGATGATGAATCTTTTAAACTCCAGCCGACTTCTGTTCTTAACACGACAAAACTCGTGATACAGAAAAGAAAAACAGATCCTTTAACCCCCTTTGTCTTGATCAGAAATAAACAAGTTAGTGTCACTGTTTTAGCATAATCTCATTAATCTCGAATTCGATACTGTTGCAAGATAACGTCGGGAAAAGAAATGAGCAAAGGCAAGGAGGCAAGGACCCGCCGGCGCCGCCCTGGCTAGTCTAGGATCTAGTGAAATTAGCGTCCTTAAGGCTGCGTTTCCACCAGAGATGTGCGAGGATGCGTTGCGAGGGATGTGTTTACCTATCAAAATTTAGAAATATTTTTTTCCGAATATTTAAAATCCCAAATGCTTCATTTATCCGAATGCATTTTTTTCTGAAACTGTAAATATTTCAGGATTTTTATAAAACAACCCTAACCCAACCTAAAGGGTTCTACACGATGGTCCTGAAATAAATCCTGAAATATTTACAGTTTCAGAAAAAAATGCTTTCGGACAAATGAAGTTTTCGGGATTCTAAACCTTCGGAAATATAATTTTCTTAACATCGATAGGTTCCCGTTTGTCATGAACCAATAGAAACACTTCATTCCCTTAGGACCTTTAAAATGAAGTGTTTCTATTGGTTCATGACAAACACATCCCTCGTAACGCATCCTCGCACAGCTCCGGTGGATACGCAGCCTAAAGCTCCAAACGCGCAGGCGGAGGCGTGGCGGTGCGGTGTCGGTGACGGTTGTAATGTTCTAAATTGTATGAACGAGTTCGCAGTACGGTACCGCACAACCGTTCATAAAAGTTAGAATGTTGCAACCGTCTCCGCCACCGCTGTTTGCGTTTGGAGCTTTAGGGGCTCGAACAGCTTAGTTGTTGAAGTGTTCTGACTCCTTGCTGTAAAGTAGGGAATTGTACAAGTTACGTTGTTAGTGGGAGACTTTCTTAGTTTATTTTTAAGGTTTTCTAGTCTTCTAAGGCTCCTCGTAAGCTCTCGGGTACTTTATAAAAGTAACAGTAAGGAGGGTATAACAACCGACCGAATGTACTACGAGTAAAAGGCGAAATTTTAAACGTAATACAAAATTAGTGTTTCTTACTCCGTTAACCTTTTCAATGCCAACGACACATATAGGTGTCACAAAGTACAGTGTCAAAGTGATCTTGACACAATGACATAAGATTCAAAGCAGGTTTACGTTTTGTCGAGGCGTGGCGTTGAAAGGGTTAAAATGCTGGACAAATAAAATTTAGGATGTTCATACTTTGTTCAAATTAAATTTCTATCTAATTTAATGTAGGGACTCCTCAAATTATTATAGGCTAGGTTGATTATGAATAGGTACATGTGACTTGTATACAGGGTGTAACAATTAGATCAGTCAGTATGGGAAAGTCTGAAACTATAAGACATACGAAGAACCATGCCACAGAATTTAGTAACAAGAAAAAGTACATTTTAAAAACTTGTACGCAGCTCGGGAATCGAACCCGGATTTTGAAGAATAAAACTATTCTTAAGCAGCAAAATAAATGTGACTAGGTATGACACATGATGTCTAAAATTAATTTTAGTAGGTGTTCGAAATGACTACCATTTTTTTTTTCAATACAACTCTCTTGTAGTTTCAGACTTTCCCATGAACCCGGGACCTCAAGCTTATAGTAGTCAGGTTCAACCACTCGGCTATCCCAATGCCAAAAATCAATTCTTAAGAAGCAATCTTCAATTAAGTTATTACGGCTCAATGACCTTATTAAAGTAATTACACTTACTGCAGCAGCCATCCCCTAGAGCCTCCAAGTCACCCTAAACTGGGATACGTCTCAAATCCATCGCAACCTAGTTAATTAACTTTTGAAGGCCTTATCGTCCTTTTATCCGCGCTGGAACTTTCAATTCGTCCAATTCATCAGACCGTCACATTTTTAGATTAGCAGCTGTGTAAAAGGTCCCTTATCCGTTGATTACGGACTCGAATTATCTGTCTGCAGGGGCTATAACGTACCTTATTGGATTAACGACAGCTTTGATCTCTTCCCGACGCTTTTAGACGTTTAAGGTAATAAAAAGTACGTAATTCTTTAAAGTCTTGTTAGTGAAGGAAGTAAAAATTTTCCAAAGTGAGCGTATTGGGAGTTGGGAGGTGTAACGAGTTTGGCTGAAGTTTTTTCAGCTTGTTAGAACGTACTAGAGAGTCGAAATAAATTTCTGTTGCGAATTGTTTTTTATTGTAATCTAAATTATGTAATTAAAGTGCTTGTGAATAGGAATGTTGAAAAACAGCGACTGTTTGCCAATATTATTTAGTAGTGCGAGGCACATGCATAAGCATCTACCGTTTTAATTGTTTGAAGCTTTGTATGTACATATCATATACTTACTTACTGCGCTGGCTCAAGGACCCAAAGAGGATCTTGGCCTCCGACACCAGAAGACGCCACTCAGCACGGTCCTGCACCACTTCATGCCAGTCGGTTCTTTAAGGGCGTAAGAACATATCATATACCTACCTAATATTATTGTGCTCCACAACTTGTGAACAAACTACCTATTCAGTTAATATGCACTATTTACTAAATTACTCTTTTATTATTATTATTATATTACTTCTCAATATGTGCTCTTATGGCACTGAGACGTGGCCGCTAACGATGGGTCTTATAAGGAAGCTCAAGGTCACTCAGAGGGCGATGGAGAGGGCTATGCTTGGAGTTTCTCTGCGGGGTCGCATCAGAAATGATGAAATCCGCGCAAGAACTAAAGTCACGGACATAGCTCGAAGAATCGCTAGACTTAAGTGGCAGTGGGCAGGGCACATCGCCCGTAGAATGACGGCCGATGGGGCCGAAAGGTTCTCGAGTGGCGTCCGCGGACCGGAAGACGCAGTGTAGGTAGGCCTCCAACAAGATGGCGCGACGACCTGGTGAAGGTAGCGGGAACGCATTGGATGCGGATGGCGCCGGACCGATCTGTTTGGCGAGCCTTGGGGGAGGCCTATGTTCAGCAGTGGACGTCTTTCGGCTGAAATGATGATGATGATGATGACTTCTCAATAACAAAAGCATTTTGGGTCATACACATTTTTTGTTCACGTGTCTCCTGTGGACATGGAAGGGTCTATAGCAAATATTTTATAGTCAAATCTTAAGTTTCCTGAGTCGAAGTCGCTAATTTTCACAGGAGCGATAACGTTAGTTTCTAACAGTGTGTAATCTTAAGTGTATATGTTTCATAACCCAGATACTATTTAAGACTACCTATTTTTACACGAAATAATTTACATATAGTTTATGAATTACAAGTCCAGCCGATATGCAGGCCGCGTATTACGCGTGTATATACGCCCTAAAATTACACGCTCATATTTTCAATATACAGCAAAACAGGCTCTAAAGTATCCTATTCATCTTTACAAAGCACAGTCCCGCTTTGTCGAATTTCCATATGCCTGCACTAATTTCAGCAGGGATGAAATGCCAGTGTATTTGATGCATGGCGTATGCACCTGGCGAGTCGCGGCAAATAGGGGATGGCAGCCGGACGTAGTGCGACGTGATCCAATGACGTAAAAAAAACCATTCACGCATTGCGATGGTACGGTCAAGTCCAAACATATAATAATATCCTTTGATCAATTATAACTGTAGATTCACAGTCGCGCGCCCGAAAATGTCCGAGCCAAATGAGCGCCACTTTGATAAAAGTGGCCTTCTTTTTTCTCAGTACGTTGCGTGAAATTGTCAAGTTTAGCTGTCAAGTGTCAACCGAAATTCGACTGTAATGAAGTAAAGACTAGGTTCAAATTTCTGTGTAGGTGATGATTTTAATTGTTATGCAAACAAATAAAAAAGTTCGGACATTTTTTGAAGGGGATTTTGTTCGGCAATGTGTATCTTCAGTTATAATTGATCAAAGATAATATCCATATCTAAGTTAACAAAGTGTCAAAAATATCTATACAACTCTATCATCATCAACATCATCCAAGCCTAAAATATAAGTCGCAGGGCACAGGCTTCTTCTTAGAATGAGCACGCTTAGGCCGTAATTCCTTGCGGGCCCAGTGCGGATTGGGAACTTCACACAAACCATTGAATTTCTTCGCAGGATGCAGGTTTCCTTGCGATATTTTCCTTCACCGTAATGCTCATAGTAAATTTCAAATGTAATTTCGCACATAAATTCTGAAAAACTCACAGGTGCGAGCCGAGATTTGAACCCACGACCCTCTGCTTGAGAGGCCATAGGTCAAACCGCTGGGCCACCACGGCTTAACCCTTTCAACGCCAACAACACTTATAGGTGTCACAAAGTACAGTGTCAAAGTGATCTTGACACAATGACATAAGATTCAAAGCAGGTTTACGTTTTGTCGAGGCGTGGCGTTGAAAGAGTTAAACAACTTGGTGCGGCCCGTGCCGGAGTAACGAGGAGGTGGACTTACCCTTCTTCGCCGCCGACCTCGCTGACTGGCCACGGCACGGGTGAATTTATGGAAGGCACTGCACGCACACGACACCGCTATTTATTTGTATTGACGGGTTTATAATGCAGGAGTTCTTTTTGCACGCGACACATACAACAGCTTAGTTTTTTTTTTTTTTTTTTGTGAAAACATAACTAATGGAATTTATTGATGTCAAATATATATAACATTAAAGTAATTAACTAATTATACAGAAATAAAAAAAAAATTATATATACAAGAACAATTAACCTAAAACTAAAAACCTTAAAAAATATAATATAGTAAATAACTAAAATACATTATTAAAAGGAGTCCCTTTAGGCAAGGTTCCGAAGATACTGGCAGCGTTCCCCCTTTGAACAGCTAGACTAATTCTTTGTCCGAGGTAGCTGCCAGCTCTTCGGTCTCCTGTGATGTCGACTAACCTTTTTGTAATTTCCTTAAAAAGCCTTATGGCGCTAGGACCCCACGGACCAAGGGTCTCGACACCGAATGGGACAAAATCATATTCGGAGCCTAGACCCCTGTATTTGCATGCTTTTATTTTTATGAAGGATGGCATCAGGGGCTTATGGCCAGCGATAACCAGGCTTGCCCACCTCCTTGCACACGGCAAAACGGCGCAACCACAACTCTATGTCATTACATTAAGAGGCTGACAACACCTATACTTTAGACTTTTAGGTATTTAAAAGAATGTAAACAAACGGGAGCTGTCAAAAATGACAGATTCAGAGGTTGTGAACCTTTATAACGAGAATAAAAATTGAAAATGTAGCTAGCACTAAATACGCTATTAGACTTCTAATAATGATCCCATTTTATGTAAAAGCATGAAATCTGAGCATTGTTGAATAATCATTAATTAATCACTGGTAAATAAAGTAGTCTCATTGCTAGTCTAGGAATCGAGACCCATGATTTCTGCCGTTTTTTGGGTTATGTCGGTTTTGGTTGGATATCTATCTTTTGGCCACGTTTCTTCAACATATTTAAATATGTTCACAAGCACATTCTTTTCCGATGATGTAATTAATGTCTTAGTCCGCTTCTTCTTCGGAGAAGGAAATGTAAGCAAGGAACTAGCCCGGCTAGTTCCCGGCTCGCCATCACCAATGTCTTCGTAAGGCCCATACTACACGGGCGGTTCTCCCGCCGCGGGAAACCGCTTATGAACCGCCACTAGACACAATTTTATATGGAAGTTGTATGGTGAAAACTACACTGCGCAGCTCCGTCGAGCGGTTTCCCGCGGCGGAAAACCGCCCGTGTAGTATGGGCCTAAAATACACAACTCCGTAACAAAACAAAACAAACAAGTTCAACAAAAAATTAACAGAAAACAACAAACTAAACAAAGAATAACAATAAATGAAATCTCGAAAACACCACAAATATCGCACTCGCATCAGATGACAACAAGCAATGGCAAATGTCAAACCGACAAAGTTAAAAATCACGTAAGGTAGGTGTTGCTACATTAAATACGACACTTTCTATTTTAGTCGCATTACATTCTGATTAGGTCAAACCTTGCGTTTTAAACCTCTGCAAGATTGGGTATTTTTAAGTGACAATTTACAAAAAAAAATTAAATATTCATTTAAGATAATAAAAATATTTTTGTATTCGTAAATGTGTACATATTCAGTAAAATTAAGCGTAATTATATGTTATTAGAATTGAACGGACTGAAGTAGGTTGCTCAATTATTTTAAAATAATAAATATTGAACAGGAACCAAACATTGTCTTAGAAATAACCTCTTTAATGGTTTGTTTACATTCTTTTAAATACCTAAAGGTCTAAAGCATAATTTTGTTGTAATTGATGTCATTTAAACAGTTTTTTAAGAATAACTGCTTGTTCTAACACATCAAAAAATTATATGTTAATATTCATCATATTTCAAAGACCGTGGACAGACTCGATACATAATTGGACGAAATCGGCTCGATAGAAAATAATTGCAAAGATAGGTCTTAAAATCATCATTAAACGGTTCTATGTCTTTATTTTTTTGGCGTATGCGTCTGCAATTAAAAACATGAAGTCAACATATTCATACCTAAACCGCTAACGAGTCATATTTCACAAATAATCCACAGTTTTTTTTAAATTAAATATTTGCCCGATAAATTTCAATATACCCGGCTGCCCAGTAATAGCGGCATCTCGTTTACTCCGATACAAATAGACAGTGTGCGCCGACGTTAGTGTTGACAGCGTCTTAACCATAAGGATCAAGTTTACATAATTATTTTGACGCGATGTCTGTATATGTAGATATTTATGCTTTCGACTGTATCGGAGGACAGCAAATGCTTTTTAGGGTTCCGTACCCAAAATGTGCCAACGGGACCCTGGTTTGACGCGCACTTGGCAGGTTTTTATTATTGCTTCAGTTCAATGTTATGCACAATTTTACCTATCATGCCAAATCTACTATGCGAATTCATATTATGACAAATGCTCAACGCCAACAAAGTGTTTCAGAGTTTGGCGTACCTACTTTAAATGTATTGTTTGTATATCCTAATATTAATTTTTTTTTTAATTAGCTTGTTATAGTGTCCCACTGCTGGGCAAAGGCCTTCCCTCTTGACCTCCACAACTCCCGGTCCAGCGCAATGTCAGGCCAGTCCTTTGCGTACACGTCCAAATCGTCCCGCCATCTCCTTCTTGGTCTGCCTCGTCGTCGCTTATTAAAAAAATAAATCAAAAAAAATGTAATAAAATAAGCGAAATAAGGAGTACTGGTTCAAGTACAAGAGTTTATTTATGCACAGACAGGCGAAGTGCTCTTCTTAGATTTTATTTTACGAAGCGTTGATAATCAATAAACGCTATCTAGATAGGTATACCTACGCTGCCCTTCTCTGATAAAAATTGATTATGATTATAGTACATTATTGTCGTGGCCTGGAAGAAGGCAATTGCTGGCTGAGTATGAGTATTAAACGGACGAGCTTGCGAGTCCGTTTAACTAATACGAAGCCAGCAATTTCTATTCCGGCCGAGACTAATATAAAGCTTTTCTCAAAAATGGTGAAGGAAAAAAATAGAATAAACTTTTATTACCTTAAATAAGTAGGTACAAATAATTGCAAATCACTTAAAATTAAATGTCATTAAACCCTTTCCCGCCTTTTTTCATTAAAAAAAACTGCAGGTGTATTTTTCTACCGAAAACACCACAAGCTGTTTCAAACACAATAAAACAGTCTGGAGTTCCAACAAAACAACTGATACCGGTCATTTGAGATGGCTGTATACGAATAGTGCCAACATATTACCATGGCCGTTTTAACTTTTTAAAAAGTTTGAGACTCGACAATAATGGAATTTGTATGCGACATTGTTGTCGAGTTTATCGAGCCTGCAATGTTTTTAACTTTTTAATTTTTTTACTGGCCATAAGCTATGCACTTCACGTTCTGATATGTAAAAAATAATGACAACTTTTACGGATATTTTTGAGAAAAATAAGTTTACGGTTTTCTTGTAAATTGGGGGTTCTCAGCAGATTTCAGTGACTACGGACGGAGTAATCATGCATGCCAATGTCAATGTAATAAATCTACCCACAATTTTAAGCAGAATTCGCATCAAACACAATCCTTATTTACGCCTCATTTTAGAAATTCCCTGATCATGCTCTGCGTGATACAGCCGACTACGTGATTCATTGCGCGTGCTGCTAACTAATCGATGGACAGTGAATGTGTCGGTTGAGCAATGGATAGAGAGTTAGCTTGCCGCATCGTAACTAGTAGTAGAGTAGTAGAGGCTAACGCTGAGTGTTGATTCAATCGCCCGCGCCCGCATCGGGTCGCAGCCGCATCTAGTGAACAAACAAACAAATACGAATTATCGATAGATTAGCGGACTCGGGTTGGATTTCTCTTTGAAAATATTTGTGTGAGCTAGATTTATAGTATTGTAGATGTAACGTTTTCGTGTGTTTTTGTATAATCAAAGTTAGGAACATTTTTTTTATCGTCAAAATCAACAGCGCTCTTCATTCTGTGTAAGAAAACCCCGAAATTTCCTTATTAAAAAAGTAAACGCCGTGTGGAAATGAAAATGGGCATTTAAAAGTTCAGTTCCCAAAGTGTTCTGAAAATGTTACAATAGTACCTACAACGATATAATAGTAACGACCCACTGGAAAGCACAGGCCTCCTCTCCCAATGAATGGACTTGGACTATAGTTCTCACGTGAGCCCATTGGGAATTTCACACACACCAGTGAGTTTCTTCGTAGGTGTGTTCATATCTCTTCGCGATGTTTTTCTTCACCGTAAAGCTTATCATGATAAATTTCAAATACAATTTATCACATAAATTCCGAAAAACTTAGAGGGCTCGAACCCACAACCTTCTTAATAGGCATTAGGTCAAACCAATAGCCTTACCACGACATGAGATTGTTTTTGTTGAGTTTCTTATTGGATCTTCCTCAACAGGGTTTTTCTGAACAGTTAGTAGATTGTGGCGACACAGGAATGCTTAGCTTACGCTTATGGTTGTCAGTGCGTGCGTCCTACTAGGCAGTACGGAGCGTCAGTATTTTTTCGCTCACCACACGTAATAACGTGTGAAACGTATAAATGGAGTCAAACTGAAATAAGATTTATCAATGGGGAGTAAGTAACGATAAGCTACCCCTACAGATTCTTCGACAATCATAAGTACGTGTTATAAATATAGCCTAGTAAAAAAATTTGACTTTGACTTTGATTTTGAAGTTGCCGAACAAAATAACCTGACAAAAGATACTAGACAGACACATTAATTGTACATAAGTTACTGAACATAGTTACAAACAAAATTCCATTCGCATCATAAATTTCCAAAAGTTGCTGGACAGTATACGTCCAAAAGTGTCCGGACATTATATTTCCAAAAGTGGCTGGACAAGTAAACTTCCAAAAGTTGCTGGATATTATATATATTTCCAAAAGCGGCTGGACAGTAAACTTCCAAAAGTGGCTGGCAGTAAACTTTCAAAAGTGTCTGGACAGTAGACGTACTATAAAACTGGCCGAAAATTATACAGTAACTACCCAACAAAAATTTTACAGGTCGGCACAACGTGCCTATTTTTACTTTTGGCTCTATAAGCCTGGTCGTAAACACGTCGCTATCACATCGAGATGACCGAGAAAAGGCCCATTTTACACGAATTATGATTAAATGTTCGGCAAGTTTTGATTTTAGTATAGGTATAGCGAGGTACATATCAGTAGATTTATGTAGTCAGACGTGTTCAGCACATTTTGATATTTTACAGGTCAGGCTAATTATGTACTTAATTGCAAAATTAAACGAACTTACCTTAAGTGAAGTTCTATTTCAATTTTACGATCTTCACCATCATGGAATACTATGCAGCGATACGGAGTGTCGCGCCAAGATTCACAACATATAAAGTAGTTAAAAACGTGACTCGAACAGTTACTCTCTTCGGTGACAGGTGTCGCCGTCCTCTATTCACTTAAGTCTAAAGCATCACGAACAACCCTAAAAACTTGGGGAAGAAACATAAAACAAACATGGGGTCAGGGTGGGTTGTTCCATGATGGTGAAGATCGTAAAATTGAAATAGAACTTCACTTAAGGTAAGTTCGTTTAATTTTGCAATTTTACTCTTTCACCATCATGGAATACTATGCAGATGTTTAAAGCCAGGGTTGAGAGTGAAACAATTAAACACAACCTCATCATAGAAAAAATAAATAAACATATTTATTTTCATTAATCAACTTGAAGATAACTAACTAGAGTAAAGCCTTTTGAATTAAACTTTAACATTACAATAAAATATATTGCTATACATATTTATCCTTACTTTCAAATTCAATATAAAAAACATTTATTCACCAACAGGAACAATTATATGAGTAATAAGACAATCTAAAGTAATCATAAAAATAATACTTAAAACAATCCTCGTTTTCATACATAGCTTAGAGAAAGTCTCAGAAGTTAAATTGCTTATACATATTATTAGTTTCCTCTAACATGGATGTGTTATAGAACTTTGCAAAAATACTAGAACTACAAGACCAACGGCACATTTACTTATGGCATCCACTGTCAAGCCAGCCCTTAAGGCTGCAGAGGTAGAAGCATGTCTAGTACTATGAGAGGAAAAAAAAAATACTAGTATCTATGCCTGCCTCTTACATAGTAATTTTTCTATCTGCCTATAGTTTGAGTTGAAGCTTTTTTATAAGGTTTCTTGCAAGTAATAACTAGGTCAACAATGTCTTTTCTGTTACCTTTTGTTAATTTTATGTATGACAATATCATAATATGTATATAATATGTTTTATGTATGTTAATTTTATGTAAAGGACAAATCTGTTTTGGTTATATTATGATAACTTAAGGATTGGCTATTTGCAACTAGGTATACCCAATCTAATATATTTACAGGCCAGAGGCAGTTACAAATGCTATAAGTTTAACTTAGTTAATGACAAAGTTTGGACACTATGACCAGTAGTTAAGGCTAAAAGAGTAACTAGTTACTTGGTGATCCTTTCAAATACTTCCAATTAGGTCATTGGAGAACCAGGATGACAATAAGCTAAGTACAGTACCTGGGTCCTAAGGACTCCTTTGAGAATACTTTAAATCCTATCAGCCAGCCTACCTTTGGGCCAATAATCAGTAAAAGCTGACCTAAAGCTATTCAGCGTGCCATAAGAGGCCCCAAAGTTGAAATGGGCAGTTATGAAAGTTAATAAATTGGTACTGAACCCTCATAATAATATGGTAATAATATGGTATATTGTGAGTTAAACAAAATTTCCACCACAGCTACAAGTCTGTATTATATTGTTTAGCTGTGGCTGGTACTGAGGATGGTAACATTACATTCAATGATGAGTGGGACACACCTCTCCGTTTTAGCACGTCGAGAGCAGCCCTGCGGCTAAGATAAGAGTCTGGTATAGCGGATGATGGTCTCTGAACTATAAGAATAACAACCTATTAACTTTGTTGGAATATAATTAGAGTCGACTGTAACAAATCAGTAAATAGTAGCAACCAGAGTTGAGTTTACTAGTAAGGGATAAACTTAAATGCCAGTAGCTCTGTCAATTGAGATTTTTTGTAGGACTCTTAATACCGAAAAAGCGTAAAATAATTACTTTGACCATTTGACAGTGAAAGCATCAACTGCTGTAGAATCAGGATCTTTTTTCTGCTAATAAAACATTGGGATTTTTTTTTTTTTTTTTTTTTTTTTTTTTTTTTTTTTTTTTTTTTTTTTTTTTAGTCCATGATGCAAAAAGATCAATTTCTGGTACCCTACATTCCTTAATTATAGCTTGAAATACAGTGTTAGCTAGTTCCCACTCTACTGTATGTTTCCTTGAATGACTGTTAGTCAACCTCAAAACATTTTTTTTTTTTTTTTTTTTAGTGTTCATATAGGACGCAAATAAAAATATGTTCCTTGGCCTAATACTATTTAAGTGAGGGTACCGAGTCCTTTCCATTCTATTAGTGTATGATACGGTTGTAGTAATATCATAGTAAGACAAGTCAGTGGTTATACATTTTAGACCAGAATTCTAAAAAGTTAATATGACATTTTTGCTCTTCTCTTGTGTATAACCCAGCTGACTTTTTCGTTTCACATATTGCCCCCATAAAGAGCTATTGCTGTCTAACAGGGTTATTAGATGAAGTAAGGTTGTTTAGCCACCAGCTGAACTCTGGATGTAGGTACATATTTAGGTATCTGTATAATTGCATCACAGTTATCTTGTTTTGTTTAAGTACTAAAATCAAATTATTTTGTATACACAGACTCATATTTTTCACAGCGGCAGAGTTTAGGTCTTAAAGCTGTGAAAATTCCCAGATTTTACAATTTTTTTTTTTTTTTTTTTTTTTTTAATATTTCACAAACAGATGAATTTTAGTTAGATATAGGAAGGGACATCATCATATTTTCAGAATCTAGCAAAATCCCTAAATATTTACAACATTTAGATGGAAGAAGACCTCTCTGTATTAATAACAAATCCTGGATTTTCCTATAGTACACAGATTTTGAGAATATTTCTGTAAAAGTTAAGTCCTCATTAAAAACAAATTATATCATCAAGGTAAATTGGTACAACACAGACCATAAGTTCTGTTGTCTTAAGTAGGATATTACTTGTTTTAATATTTAAGTAAAGATATAAAGTGACGTAGTCCAAATGGAAGGCAATTTGAACTTAAAAATAAAATATGCCTTCTTCAGATCTATTGTGGCCATGTAACAGTCCTTAGTTAATAGTTTACACACTGCATAATTCTTCTTATTTAAAATATTGTATACTTTACATATTTATTTAATTGTTTTAGGTTTAAAATGAATTCTTCATTATGCTTTGGAACAATAAAGTTTGGTGACAAGAACTGATCTTCTTGATAAGCACATTTGGAGATAGCACCTAATTTTTTTTAATTTAAGAATTTCTGTTCTAAGGTTGGAAGAATCTTTACTAGACCAATGATGATGGTAGTCTAGTTCATTTCTAAAAGGTTCAATACTGCAAAATGGAATGTCATGACCCAATGCCCAGGGTAATACGACTGTGTTATTTGTAAGCAGTTGCCAAATATGATAATAATAAGCTAAACTACCTTGCATGTACCTTCATTAACGTCTCGATTGTTGTGGTCTAAAAGTTGGACGGCGGTGATGCTGCTGCTGCTGTTGCTGGTATGGCTGGTACAGCTGAAAGTGCTGGATCTAGGGGCCTTGTTCCTCTTGAGGTGTCTTCTGAGACAGGCCCTTCCAGTTTAAATTAGATTTTGGAGATGGTTTCTTCATAGCTTGTTTCCTTGTTGATCAATTTTAATTTATTTTAATTGCTTTGACTCCACTTTAGCACACACTTAAATTTTATCCCAGCAGGTAGTTGTCTGTTGGGGCACTTGCAATAGCCTGTTTTATAATGAGCTGAAGATCAAGTGTTTCTGACTATATTGTTACAATAGTACATGTATCACAGGATTTATGTACTCATTAATGCCTTATATGAAGTTGAGACTGTTGAGGTTCCCCATCATTATATCAGGTAATAGTGCACCCGATCATGAATCAGTCCCTGAGAGAGCAGCCACCAGCTCAGAATTAAGTTTAAATGCAATGGCCATGGGGAACTTACTCGGTGTGAAACATTTCACAATTAGTGAGGTTCATTACTCCTTGAACGTGCCAGTCTTTTTCTTCTCGGAAATTCTTGTCTGATACTCTCCTATTTGCTTAGTTTGTTGCCCTCGTCACCAAACGCAGGCAGAAAAACCTCTGGGCGGGATATAACTGCAGCTTGTGTTTCTGTAATGATCACAACAATTCACTTATTTTCTGTTTGTATCTAGTTAAATTTCCAATTTAAGTTTCTAAGGAGAAAAGTGGCTGTACTTGGCCATGGTTATAAGGACCTCAGGTCAATAATGGTCTCAGTCTGCCCTGTAACGAGTCAGCTCTAAAAATATGAGATCAATACACCATGAACTAACATGGTGGTCACATTGTTAGTTTCAAAGGAGAAAAAAGTGGCATGTAAGTACTTGGCCATGGTTACAAGGACATCAGGTCAATAATGGTCTCAGTCTGCCCTGTAACGAGTCAGCTCTAGAAATATGAGATCAATACACCATGAACTATCATGGTGACCCTCTGAATTTAGTGTGCATATAAGGGGTATATTATATACCATTGCCTTATGTATGACCGGTCATGTCTGGCCTCTAGTATGGAACCAGCTCTAAAAATTTAGGACCGTTATGGTTATCATGTTTCAGGTTCATTCAAATTTCTAGCTCTTTTAAGTATCTTAGGTTAGCAGTGCTAAATAGATACCTATTAATGGTTGCATAAAACAATTCCATATACCAGTACTTGACTCAAGCATATAACCGTTTAGCCACAGCTGCTAATTTGAGAACCATGAAAAAAGGGAGATAAGTATTATAATATAACAATACTTAGAGGGATTTGGAGGCCTATTGCTAGGTACAGTAATATTTACACACCCGTCTCTTCAGTGTTGTTAGCATGGGACTCTTCAGCTTCCAGGCTAGGTCCTGGCTGGGGCTGTACTTCTGTCATATTTTGCTTCAGCCTTGTAAGTTTTTGTTTATAATCTTCTAATTTTTCTTCTTGCTTCCTCGTCTTCTGGGGAGTTACTTGCCATCTTCATCATTCAATAAGAAATAACTTTCCCGAATAATCACTTAAAAATAAACTTTTCGGTTCGCCCACGCACTTAACGACGCCACGCCAAGGAAAGAAGGAAATTAAGAAGGACAACACGACATCTTAGACAAACAACGCTTACCGTCAGCGTTATTCGCGGAAAAAGGCGCGAATTTTCGCGGTTTTTTTTTTGTAGTGCGAGAGTGGGACAGAAACCAGAGAATTATGCTCATGAACACGAATTCACAAAAACGAGATTACAGCATTGTATTACAGTTAACGTATTGTACGTAAATATTATATTAGATGTGTAACATACCTGAATTCCAACACAATTTGAAACAAAATCGGTACGGTAACCTCTTACTGATCCGAAGGCGCCGAACAGCTCTGGCGCTGCGATTAATATCACACGCACAAGTTGTTTTGTTTCTATATTGAACGCTATGTATAATAAACATGATTAACTACTTAAAAACTTCCAAAAACACATAAAATACTAAAGTAAAATTCTAAAAATTTGGAAATACGTTGTGACGTTTAGGCACAACAACCATAAAGTGAATAGAGGACGGCGACACCTGTCACCGAAGAGAGTAACTGTTCGAGTCACGTTTTTAACTACTTTATATGTTGTGAATCTTGGCGCGACACTCCGTATCGCTGCATAGTATTCCATGATGGTGAAAGAGTAAAATTAAACATGTTCAACAACTTTTGAAAAAATAATGTACATACTTACATCTACTTTCGTTATTTATAAATGTTCATGGAGATTGGTATGACATCCTGTTACGTTACATATGAAACCATAGAGTGGTCAGGTGTTTTGAAAATTTGGATCTGTTCATGGACTTTCGTTGCTGACTGTTCGACCAATTAAATTCTACAACAAAAACAACAGCATGCGCTTACCAACTCATCTTTGCGCCTAGCTGCAGCGGTATGCAAACGATGGTTTTTGCTAATCAGCCATCTAACGGTTCTGCATTATGCTGCCCTGAATTATTGCCCTCGCATGCAAATGAGTACTAATCTAAATGCAAATCTGCATCTACACAGTAATTACGATCAAGATACGGAGCTCCTGTAGCCATGACTATCAAAACTTTGGTATGAATGAATTGGATACGGATGTATTCCTGGTCATGCAAGATTAATGTTTGATGCCGGCGAATTCCATGGCAGGACAGTCGTCGTTTGTCTATTGTTTAAAATGGATATTAGGTAGCTAATACGAGTAAACACCGTGGGTACAGCAAATGTGCTAGAGTTATAAAACAGATTTCTGAGCCCCTCAGAAGTAAAAAGTGTTATTGAACCTGGGGTGTAATCAAACATTTTAAATATCCTTTTTTTAATAAAAAATAATAGGATTAGTTGCGGACTTCAAGATAACAAGGCCTTAGAAAAAGCTGGGAACGCATTTTAAATGTTTATGACGTTTTTTGCTATAGGTAAAAAAACTTTTAACAATTGAGGAGTAACGTTTCATATCATTAGGATGCGTTACACTGCAGGATTTATCAATTTTTTTTCAAAGAGTGTCTTCCAAACTGAACCAAATGGATCTGACTTTTAATTACATTTTTGGCTTAAAATAAGCTGAGCAATATAATATCTTTTTAATCTGTGGGGTTTTTCTTCAGCAGCGGTGTATACCTATTGTCAAGGTCATAATATATTTACGTCCATAACGTCTTATACCTTTATGCCACTAACGATAATGTTGATATGTTTTGATGACACGGCTGTATCGATATTTAGACCTGTTTTGTACCACCATCATCGTCAGCCGAAAAGCTTCCACTGTTTATCATATGCCTACACCAAAGACCTCACTGACCGGTCTTGCGCCCTTCACCAGAAATTGTATTGATCACATTCACCATTTCATTTGACCCTCATCCGTTTCCGAACACGTTAGATGATAACCTCTTGGTCATGAATCCAGCTTGTGAAAGCATAGCTATTAGCTACGTTCCGTCTTCTGGTACCTACCCGGTCCGCACTGAAACACGAATGCACCGTAACTAACATAAATAAGAAAGTTATAGTCAACAGTAAAAAGTTACCATAATGCCCGCAGATGAAATAAAATTATTAAAGCCGACATTAAAATTTAACTAACGTTTCCAACTGAATGTTAGAGCGTATTTTTATGGTATCCTTTTCAACTCTCCAAGTATTTCATGGGGTGATAAATAGTAAAATACAATTGAGGAAAAGCAATATAACTTGTTCATAACCAGAGTTTTTACAGTGAAAACACACTCAAAGGTTTATGAGAAATAAAATTCTCGTTTGTATGCGCGCGGGGTCTTTTTGAAAATTTAAAAAGGTACACCTCCGCGGTTGGTATTTATGGATATAGCGCACTAGAAAAATATTACCGAGGCTTTCTCGTTCCTCGGAAACTCAAGACCTACTTCCTTATTTAGGAGGGCTTCTTTGTTAAGTTTTAGAGCCGTAAGACGGGGCTATAGCGCTTTGTGTGAATGAAACCGTGCATTCTAGAGCTTCGTGGCGCGGTTAGTGAAGTTGTTAAAGCACAATGGCGGGTTTAGTAACCCCCATTTTACTAAGTTTTTTGTAACAAAGTAAACACTGAGTTATTATAATTTATTGAACCGTTGGAGTAAACGAGCTCTTGAGTAGAGGCCGCGTCTCGGCTAGCGTAGTGTGGGACGCCCTCCGGCCAGGGGGGCTACTACGAAATTCGAAGTCCTTATCTTCTCTTTGATACTATTAGCGTGAACGGAACGACAGGACATAAAGTGATGATCTTCGAAAAGCTGCTGGTAGAACCTGGATGAGTCAAGTCGAGATTAGGGCCTACCTATAAGGGCACACTTTAATAATTGATTCAGGCGTTACTTTGCGGCAGTCTACATCTGGTAGCGGAGGAGTACCTAAGGTAAAAGTATTGTAAGTATGACTAAAATAAATATCATAAATAAAAATCAGAGGTACGGCCCGGGTTTGAACTCAAGTCCCTCTGCTTGAGAGACTATAGGTTTACCACGTGCACGTGTAGCGGTTCACTACATTATCACGTCTTTTTATTTTACTTTAGGTTTAGATTTATTTAATTATTTGGCCATGTGTTGGCGTCGTCTCATTTCACACGTCTAATTCGAGTAATTTTCGAGTCCAACGGTCGGGAAAATACGGCGCGGCGATGTTACAGGCTTATAATATTACTGTTTATTGGTGCTTCGTCGATCTGCACAATTCAATCTGATTAGATTCAGAATTCCAGGAAATTATAAAGAACAAATGATCAAAAATAATAGGTTACTTTTGATACAATTTTATACAGGAAGCCCTTTTAAGCAAGTCTGTACCTAAGTCGTCATAGTTTCTTAAAGAGTTATTTGTCCATCATAGGAAAATTGTAGGTGTAGCATTTCAATTCGTACCACTATAATATGTGGTGCCTTGCATCATATAAATCCGTTATTAATAAATAAACGTTGATACATGTTTGCTTATCTGACAGTCACAGGGCTGTATCTCAAGAACCATATTAGATAGACCGCTGAAATTTATATAGGTACATGTAATACATGTCTATTGCCGCTGCAACAAAAAATAATAAAAATTTCATTAAATTACAAATAAAGGAGGGTGACCAACAACCAATTATAAAATTACTCCACACTGTTTACATTTTATTTAGAACTGCCACTGGAATTTTATAGACACGGCCGTTTATAGCATTATATTTTGACATATGTACCTACCTACAATTTCCGACTTGTACCTACTTCACCAGTTTTTCAAACAATTAGTCCTGAGCACGCATAATTAAACATTGTAGAGGTAGCATCATCAGAATATACCAATCCTAGTGATGCCCTCATCATTAGCACATTTGAGCAAACAGTGCTGTCCCTTCCGACTTAAGTCGGCACTCGATCGCTTCTGCCATTATAAATTGGACGGCCCTTTGTATAGAATGTGCATACAACACCAAGTTTTAGAATGGTTTAGGTAAGCTTGGTTTACATCGTACTACTTTGAAAGAAAAATAATTAAAAATAATTTTGTACGCCGTGTGGCAAAACATACAGGGTTCTAATTTTAAGTTTACCGTCTAGATTCGTACCTATGTTTGACAAATAAACATTCAATTCTATTCTAAAATAGTTATTTGTTATACAAGGGGGGAAAGTTGTATTTTACCAGCGAGTGTTCATTTGAAACAAGAGCTATCGAAAGGATTCTATGATTGACCACGAGCGAAGCGAGTGGTTCAAGAATAGAATCCTTTCGATAGTGAGTGTTTCAACACACGAGACGTAAAATAACTTTTCACCCGTGTATAACACAAAACTTTTCACCACACTACAGCGAGGAAAATAATTAGAAAAACATGCGAATATTTAATTGAAAAGTTTTGACTTAAGTTTTTTTTTTTATTATTTCGGATGCGTTTTGTTCGCACATCGACTTACTTGGACTGTCATAACATTTTATCCGTTTTTACAACAAGAATGAAGGTTAATGTTTAATGCTGATATTTATGAATTAAAATAAAGTTGTAAGACTGTATTTAGTGTTTTTTACTCGATGCAATTCATTAATTGTGATTTTAAAAATTCAGCACTTTTAACGTTTTACGTTTTGTTAGCTGTCAAATATTACTTAAGCTGCCCTCAAATGTCAAAACTCTTTCTTCACATGTGGATAAAAAGCGATTTTCTCAATAGATGTCAAACAAACAAAAAGGGCTTTCCGAGCTAGTGAGGTGAAAATATTATTAATATTGTGTGTCTTCGTACAGTGTAGAGGTGAAAGAACTGCTTGAACACACATTTCTGCATAAACGTGGCTATCATATTAAGGTCGCGGGTGAGCAAATTAATTGTTTCAGTCCACTGATATGGGCATATGCAAAGTAACGCCTGATCCAATAAATTAATTAAATACGGCTTGAATATTAAGTCTTTTTGTAGCAAACCCACGATGCGACGAAAACCAACCCTTACAGTGAGGTGACGTGCATACAAATGGGGACGTCACGTGACGTCAGTGCACCTCGTTAGCCGCGACTGACTGCGCCGCGCGGCGCGTGCGCACACTCGCAGCACCGCGGGACGTCACCCTATTGTTCTACGAGTTTTTGTCAAGCTTTTATTTGGTAATGGCTGTAGAACACACTTTTAGGATTAATTAAACTAGTTGTAGAAAAGTAGATAGGTTTCTCTGCGGGATCGCATTAGAAATGATGAAATCTGCGCAAGAACTAAAGTCACCGACATAACTCGAAGAATCGCCAGACTCAAGTGGCAGTGGGCAGGGCACATCACTCGTGGAACTGATGGCCGATGGGGCAAAAAGGTTCTCGAGTGTCGTCCATGGACCGGAAGACGCAGTGTAGGTAGGCCTCCAACAAGATAGAGCGACGACCTAGTAAAGGTTGCGGGATCGCGTTGGATGCGGATGGCACGGGACCGATCTGTTTGGTGAGCCTTTGGGGGAGGCCTATGTTCAGCAGTGGACGTCTTTCGGCTGAAATCATGATGATGATGATGAGAAAAGTAGGTTGTATGTATGTACGTAGTGAGCTGCAGGCTTTTGAGAATAAATCCAAAAACTGAATCGGCAAAAAATTACACATAAGTTACTTAATTATCGGACCTTGGCCAAGCTGGAATGAAGATTCTTCGCTCTAACTCTTTGGATTAATTGCTGACTCAACTTAATACCTAACTTCCATACGATCTTGAGAAAAAGGTCTTGACAGACATACAGAACAAAAGTGATCCAATAAGGGCTCCTTTTTACGGTTTCGTACTCCTAACGCGAGTGGCGTCCGCGGACCGGAAGACTTTTTGTAATTAGTACGAGTGTGAACTAAGGCATCGATATAATAAGTAAGAGCATCGCGTTGGCCGACACGCAATGGTCGGTTTTATCTCTTAAGGCACAGAACCATAAAGCCTTTATTATGAAGCTGTCGGAGCCTACACAAAGCTGAATATGAATCTCCGTCCGTATCTAATCTGGCGACCTGTCGACGTCGCAATTTTTACGCTCCACTTGTTTAATTCAGAATTCACAAGTCAAAGGCCGAATTTTGTCGGAAATTTCGTCCCTTCCCCATTCTAACGAAGAAAGAAATTCCCAGTAATTACTTGGACTGAATGTTCCCGTCCGCATTTCAATCAACGATTGATTATTTTTTGTCATATTTTAATGCGAAATGTAATTGTTTCTCGCCGTTGTTGATTGGAGCCGTGTTTGTATAACTGGGTGTAGGTATTGATAAAATGTTATTAAAAATAAAAAAATATTAGAACGAACGATTAAATCAAGAGGAATATAATATTATTGACAAATACTATATAGGGCCAATTTTTATTTGGTTGAATGTTTTGACTTTTATTTTATTTGGAAAGTTTTATGATTTCAGCTCAGAATCAGGAGCTTTTTCCATCCCACTAGCTAGGAGAATAAAAGCACACGGCGGACACGACGTACAAAATACGCGTTCTTGAATCTACATAAGCACGACGGCGTCTGTACATGCGTACGCCTACATACATCGCGCGCGCACTCTTCTGGATTCCGGCGGTGTCCGGCAATCTGCGCCTTGAGGGGTGGGGTAACTCGAATCGGTGCGGGGCGGAGCGCGTCCATTCTGTACGTTAGTACTATTATATATTCTGTGACAAAAGTGTGTGTTTTCTGAAAAGTCCATACCAGGGTAAGCTAAGTGAATCTGCCCCCAGCGAGTTTGGACTTGTAATTTTTACGGACGTTGTGACTCAACACAAATATGACACAAAATTACAGCCACTCTAACTAATAGTATTTTGTAAAAAAAAACGAAGTACGATCTCGGATTGTTTAAATTGTATGAGTTCTTAATAAATTTATTCTACAGTTCATCATGTCCTGCCTCAGAGAGGCGTACAATATTTAAACTTAATTCTACTTACATAAAATATGAATTTGAATTTAAACAACTTCCAATAAATATTTAATACAATATATTCGTATCTTTTCACTGTTCAAAAACACAAAACTGGGACTGAACAGACAATTGCGAACACTACAAGTTCACATTTCACGGGCAGTTAACATGACTGGAGCTACATAATATTTTGTCCGGTGTGTAACTTCATATGACGCTGCAACTTGCGCAATGTTCAAAGCTTTACTTCATCGTTGCATGCAATATAACAGCCAACTTGTCACAAGTTATGTGCGAAGCTCCGAGCTTTAACACTAACAAAAGAGGAACGCGTATGATAAAACGAAAGCAGTCTTTACACTGTGCTCGGAGAACTTTACAAAATGCTACGTACCTAGTTTTAATTATACACCGTAGCCAATGTGTAAACCGACAGTTATAAAACATACCGGGTGAAATTTAAATTGTAACGCAAAAGTAGTGTTTCTAACTCGTTGTTAGTTAATGCTGGACAATATTACGGGTCGTTTTCAAAAAAATTGGACATAGTACTTAAATAAGGGCTTAATGAATATAAAAACACGATCGCTTCCATTGTATAACAAAAGTTAGTCATTCAAACTATATGGGTAACTTTCGTTACACAAAAGAATCAATTAAGTTTTGTTTTTGTTATGTTCACGCTATCCTGATAGCAATGGGGTATCCAGGAAAACAGCCAAACTATGGAGATGTGTTCTAAATCGCTTTATTCACCGGACTGACATACATGACCGCTTACATGACATGGCATATGTGAGCTTAAAGCTACCCTCTTTATGTACATACATCACACCCCCCTTCTTAACTATTACAACACTCTTTAACCTTTTCAACGCCAACGACACATATAGTTGTGACAAAGTACAGTGTCAAAGTGACCTTGACACAATGACCTAAGATTCAAAGCAGGTTTACGTTTTGTCGAGGCGTGGCGGTGAAATGGTTAAACTAAATCCTTACTTACATAATAATTCTTATATCTATTAATATTACAACTTGAATTGTCCAGTCTGTCGGTCTGTCTGTTACTTCTTCACGACTAACCCGCTGAACCCATTTTGATAAGAATGTGCGTAGAAAGTCGCGGACAAAAGTATTCTATAAATTATGTACAGATACACACCTAAACATGTGACCTTAAATATAAGCTAATATTTACATATTAATTCTTATTAATCAGAATCGAAACCAAAACGCTTTGGAGGTCTCCTGATTCTTTTGCTTTCGCTAGCACGGATTGGTGGCGGTCGATCGTGTGCGGAATTGGTATGCGCTGACGTCGCGGCACTCATGCCCGCGTCGGTGCTCTTTGTGCCAGGCTCCTCCGGTGGGCACGCCGCCGGTCGTGCCAGTGGATCCTCGTTTGACCTCAAATCAGATAGTGTCGTAGGTGGGCAACATAGTAAGAATCGTCTCCTTAATTGATCAACATGTCTATGACTTGTGGCACCATCTGTCCTGGTAACCTCATAATTCCGACTTCCTTTTTTTCTAGATACCGTTCCCGGAACCCATTTCTCCCTCGCATTAAATTCTTCCATCCACACAGGATCACCCTGTTCCATTTGCCTCGGTGGTCTTTCCTCTGCTTGATCCATCTGTTTCCTCTGAGCCTGTTGTACTCTCTGTTCGATTGCGGCTGATGTTCTCAATAAATCTAGTCTGCAACGTAGCGGTCGCTTCTGTAATAAAAGTGCTGGAGATTCTTTTGTAGTACCTTGTTCCGAATTCCGATAATTGAGTAGAAATGTTTGTAATGCCATATCAATATCCAGGTTCTCACGTGTGGCTTTTTTCAGAGCTCTTTTACATAATTTCACTGCCCCTTCGGCTGCCCCATTAGACGCTGGTTTATATGGTGCTGAAAAAGTGTGTTTTATTCCATTCTTTCTCATGAAATTGTCTATCTCTTGACTTGTAAACGGTGGCCCGTTGTCTGATACAATCTCCTTCGGTAGGCCAAATCTAGCAAACGTCTCCATCATTATCTTAATTACGGCAGTAGCTGTCGTTCGGGGCATCATAAAAGCTTCAATCCATTTGGTTGTTGAGTCAATTATCACAAAAAACGTTTTGCCTTGCCATGGCCCGAGAAAATCAATGTGAAGTCTGCTCCAAGCCTCTTGATAATATGGCCAAGGTTGCGGGGTCATTTTCGCGGGTGCTATTGCTTCTGCTGCACAGATAGCACACTTTCTGGCCATTCCTTCAATGTCTTTGTCAATTCCCGGCCACCAAACAAAACTTCTGGCAATGGCTTTCATTTTTACTATGCCCTGGTGACTGCTGTGTAGTTCTCTTAATATCTCCGTTTTTAATGTTTGTGGAATCACCATACGATAGCCCCACATGATGCATCCTCCTTCCACATACAGCTCCTGCCTTCTAGTAAAATATGATCTGAAATTTTCATCTACGCAATCATTTGGCCAGCCACCCTTAATGTTAAGCATAACTTTTCTTAGCGTGTCATCACGTTCCGTAGCTTTTTTTACATCATCACTGGTGAGTGGAAGAAATTCTTGCACAAAATTTAAGTAGGTTATTTCTTGCTGGTTATCTTTGCTTACTTCTTTAGAGGGTAACCTTGACAGTGCATCTGCAGCATTCCTGGCTGTAGGAATATATTCAATGTCATACTGATAACCGCCTAAAATGATAGCCCATCTTTGCATTCGGCTCGCGGCCATAATCGGAATTCCCGCTTTGTCCCCAAAAATGGTCACTAAGGGTTTGTGATCTGTCCTTAACACAAATCGACGGCCATACAAGTATTGATGGAATTTTTTTACTGCATATATGATTGCTAAAGCTTCTTTCTCGATCTGTGAATAGGCTAGTTCTGCTTTGTTCAATACCCGGGAAGCGTATGCTATGGCGCGCTCCGTGCCGTCCGGCCATCCGTGGGAGATCACGGCCCCCAAGCCCACGCTGCTCGCATCCGTCGTCAGTATCAGCGGCAGTTCCGGCGAGTAGTGAGCCAATGCTTCGCTGGAAGATAACAATTGCTTTACCTTATTAAACGCTTCTTCACATTCTTTGGTCCAAATAAAACTTAACTGTTTCTTTAGTAGTTTATATAAGGGGGCCAGTAGCGTGCTTATGTTTCTTACAAATTTGGCGTAATACATTGTCATACCAATGAAAGATCTCAGCTCGGTTATGTTACTAGGTGTAGATACATTTAAAATGTCATTAATTTTCTTGGGACATGTATGAACCCCACTGCTGCTTACAACATATCCCAGATAGGTAATTGATTCCGATAAGAAAGAACATTTTTCCTTTTTAATCTTTAATCCATACTTTTCTAATCTTTCGAAAACCGTATATAGATTTGTTAAGTGCTCCTGGTCATCTACACCTGTAATTACTACGTCATCCAAAAACACGCCCACCCTAGGAATATCCGCAAACATTTGCTCCAATATTCTTGGAAAAATTCCCGGGCTTGAAGACAAACCGTAAATAAGTCGATTGTATTTAAAAAGGCCCTTATGGGTGTTAATGACCGTATATTTAGCGGTTTCATCCAAAACTAGTTGTGCATATGCTTGTGATAAATCAATCTTACTAAATTTTTTTCCCCCATATAATCTGGCAAACAAGTCTTCAACCCTGGGTAAAGGAAATCGATCTACATCTAAGTGTTTGTTGAGACTTATCTTGTAGTCGCCGCAAATCCTCAGACTGCCGTCTGATTTGACCACTGGTACTATCGGCGTGGCCCAGTCGGATGTCTCCACAGGTGTGATGACGCCCTCGCGCTGCAGCCGCTCCAATTCGCGCTCAACAGGCTCGCGCAGCGCGTACGCCAGCGGGCGCGCGCGCAAGAATACCGGCCGCGCATCGCTCTTCACCTTTAGTGACACCAGGCCGCCATTATACCGCCCCAATCCGTCAGCGAAAACGTTTTTAAATCTGGAACTAAATTCCTTCAAATTAAAAATCTCGCACGGTTTTGCAAAATTTACCGTCTCTAAACTTTCACCTATTACTTCTATTCCAAGTTCCACAAGCCATTCCCTGCCCAATAAGTTTGTTTTCCCGTTTTGTATAACATACAAATCTAATGGTTTTATAACATTTTTATACTTCACTAAGGGTTTAATTCTACCTAAAGTTTTTACCGTTTCCCCGGTATAATATCTTAATCTTAAATTACTCGTCTCTAAAAAACAATCTTTAAAATAGGTATCATAACAATGCGAACTGATACACGAGATCGTACTTCCCGTATCGATCTCCATACATAGGTCTTTATTGTTTACGTTTAATGACATCACATACGGTTTATACCTACTGTGGAACTTGTTTTGTTTTACAAACGAAAGATTTACCTCTAAATCGTCCTCCTCGGAAGGTTGATCAACACTGTCCTCCACATAATTATGTTTAACAACACTCGACCACCGCGGGCACATCCTTTTTAAATGTCCCTCTTGGTTGCACACACGACATGTATATAATGTAAATTTGCACGCGGCAGTGACATGTTCCCGGCCGCAAGCGGTGCATTGCAATTGACCATGACCATGACCTATTTTTCTATTGCCTGTTGTTGTTTTCGCCGCCGCGCTTACGCCGCCATTGCTCCATCGTTGTGCGTTCGGGTTGATTCGGTATTCGTTCGGCGCCGTCGCTCGTAAACCATCGGAATGACTCGGCCCCGGCCGCGCAACATCGCCGCGCGTCGACCCTACTCGGCTACCGAAACTACGACCTCTCGCTCGCCCTCGTGATGTGCTGCTTGCTCCTATGGCGCCGCTCACCGCGTAACACGAAGTAGTTGTACCGCCTCTGACGTCACTAACCGCCTTAAATCCTCGATCTTCTACCGCCGCTGCGTTTATCTCCGCCGCTTCCATTGCTACCGCCAAAGCACACGCTTTTTTCATTTTAAGATCGGGCTCCGTAAAAAGTCTTAGCCGAATACTTTCGCTGTGTAAACCGCACACCAATTGGTCCCTAATGCTTTCGTCCAACCACGAACCAAAATCGCAAAACCTACTTAACTTCTTTAAGTCCGCTACATACTCGGCTATGGATTCGTTTCTACCTTGCTTGCGTTGCCGAAATCTATATCGCTCGGCTAACACACTAGGTTTAGGTTGTAGATGATCGGCAAGTAATTTTACGATCTCACTGTATTTCATATCCGCCGGTTTATTGGGAGTGCACAAGGTTACCAAAAGCTCATAGCCCTCTGCACCGATTAACGTAATCAATAGTGGTACTTTTCTGTCTTCTTTCACTTCATTCACTATGAAATACTGCTCCAGCCGATCTTTATATGTCTCCCAACTGCCTCTGTGAATATCGAAAGCTTCTAACTTGCCCACCGACATTTTTATTCTTCCTTATTCCGAAACCTTGCATTTATTTTTCTTTGCGTAAGTTCGAACGCGACTCGTCGCCAATTGTTATGTTCACGCTATCCTGATAGCAATGGGGTATCCAGGAAAACAGCCAAACTATGGAGATGTGTTCTAAATCGCTTTATTCACCGGACTGACATACATGACCGCTTACATGACATGGCATATGTGAGCTTAAAGCTACCCTCTTTATGTACATACATCACAGTTTTGTTTTCAAACGACTGGTAATATACGAACTCAATTGTTTTAATTACACTTATTTAATTTAAGGTGTACATGCATTGAATTTCTATTTTAATTTGAACAAAGTACCTATGGGCATCGCAAAATTTAAGATTTAATTTTTGTTTTAATTTAATTAATTCTGAATGTTGCGCGCTTGTCTTGCCTTTGTCTTAAGTATGTAATTTATGTTTATCTGGACTAACTTTTGTATAATCAGCATAAAAACAAGATTTGTCCTTCCTGTGCCTGTGGACATAAAATTAGCGACTTCGAGTCAGCAAACTTAAAAATTATTTAATTGGCCTAAAGTTGGCCAAGCGTTCCACACACCAATGTAGGCTTGACTAAAAAATATTGGTTAACATTTGCCATCTCCGCGAGCGAGACGCGAACAAAAAAATGTGTAGGTATAG
Organism: Archips xylosteana; assembly: GCA_947563465.1. Lineage (NCBI taxonomy): Eukaryota > Metazoa > Arthropoda > Insecta > Lepidoptera > Tortricidae > Archips > Archips xylosteana. Next base: position 2,292,969 of record OX387346.1, read on the forward strand.
CCCGAACAACACATTACTAAGCTAATAAAGATTTTCTATTTTATGTTCGGAGAGTTCAAGAGAAAATTTAAAGGATGAAGTACTTACTTCTAAAGAGACGGAGTTGCGCATAAATATTGCACGAAGTTGCGTTTACAAAAAAACCGGCCAAGAGCGTGTCGGACACGCCCAAGATAGGGTTCCGTAGCCATTACGAAAAAATCAAGTAATATTTTTCAAAGGTTTTCGTATGTGTACGGAATCTTCCAAGTTTAGGTATGTTTTATACCTTAGGCTACTATTTACTCTTAAACTACAAATTATTCTCAAGCAATTTTAGCCGCTATAATTTTTCTTCTAAATTTAATATATTTACTACCATTCTGAATTTTTTTTAATTTTTCCACCCAACAGTTTAGATTTTAGAGGGCGGGACGGTCGATTTTAATGAAAATTTTCACTTTAAAGTTGAATATTTCGCAAACAGATCACTGAATAGAAAAATTATGTTAGCAACCCCCCAAAGGTTTTAAAAGACCTATCCAACGATATCCCACACTATAGGGTTAGTCGAGAATAAAAAAATCACTCCCACTTTACGGCTATCGGAGGTACCCTAAAAAAAATTTATTTATTATTTTTTATTTAACCACTTTGTCGGCGTAATTGATATATATATTCATGCCAAATTACAGCTTTTTAGTACTAACAGTCTCTGAGCTTAGCCGCGGACGGACAGACAGACAGACATGGCGAAACTATAAGGGTTCCTAGTTGACTACGGAACCCTAAAAAGCCTAACCTACGGTTCAAAAGACGAGCGCATTTTATACGTGAACGCATGGTTGGTTCGAAAAGCGTCATTCTCGCTACTCCTTTGACATGCGATCTTATCGCATCACAGAGGGGCTACTACGAAATACGATTTTCGAAGTTCGTATCGTGCCATCCCTTACACTCTTATGTTTAGTACTATTAGCGTGAACGGAACGGCACGATACGAAGTTCGAAAAACGGATTTCGTAGTATAAGGCCTGGCTTGTTATCACGACACGTTCGCGACACGCGGCCGACACGTGCTTCATCGCCGAGTGTCCTAATTGATAATAATTTGGCTCCCATTTGTCCCCTTTTAGTAATTTTAGGGGACAAAGAATCGCGTTCTAATTGCCGCTCTATTATTTGTTTTGTTAAGCAGCATTTTTTTATTTTGAAATAATATCATAGTAAAAGAGAGTTTGCCGTCATCAAACGAACCGCTTAACGTTTAACGACCGCTTTAGCCTAGTTGGTAGTGACCCTGCCTACGAAGCAAGAGGTCCTGGGTTCAAATCCCGGTAAGGGCATTTATTTGTGTGATGAGCACGAATATTTGTTCCTGAGTTATGGATGTTTTCTATGTATTTAAGTATTTATTTATCTATATAAGTATGTTTATCGTCGTCTAGTACCCATAGTACAAGCTTTGCTTAGTTTGGGACTAGGTCGATTTGTGTAAGATTGTCCCCTAATATTTTTTTTTTTATTTTTTTTTATCATTTCAGCCGAAAGACGTCCACTGCTTCCCCCAAGGCTCGCCAAACGCGTCATCTACATCCAACGCGTTCCCGCAACCTTGACCATGTTGTCACGGCACCACACGGCGGACACGACGTACAAAATACGCGTTCTTGAATCTACATAAGCGCGCGCACTCTTCTGGATTCCGGCGGTGTCCGGCAATCTGCGCCTTGAGGGGTGGGGTAACTCGAATCGGTGCGGGGCGGAGCGTGTCCATTCTGTACGTTAGTACTATTGTATATTCTGTGCCATGTTGTCACGGCACTCTGTCTTGTTGGAGGCTACCTACAGTGCGTCTTCGGGTCCGTAGACATTATTTGAGAACCTTTTTCCCTTAAATTGGGGTTTTTGAAACGAGATAATGAATGATTAAAAAGTTATGAAATTAATTAACTAAATAATTAATTAACTTCCTGCCTCGTACGGTGAAACCGTGGAACCAGCTTCCGGCAGCAGTGTTTCCAGACAACTATGACATCGGGGCTTTCATGAAAACGGTTTATAGTTCCTTTAAAGGCCGGCAACAGATTGGTGGTTCTCTTTGAGTTGTTGATATTTATAGGCGGTGGTGACCAGTGTGTGTTGCCAGTGATGACTTATGGCACTGAGACGTGGCCGCTAACGATGGGTCTTATAAGGAAGCTCAAGGTCACTTAGAGGGCGATGGAGAGGGCTATGCTTGGAGTTTCTCTGCGGGATCGCATCAGAAATGATAAAATCCGCGCAAGAACTAAAGTCACGGACATAGCTCGAAGAATCGCTAGACTTAAGTGGCAGTGGGCAGGGCACATCGCCCGTAGAACTGATGGCCGATGGGGCCGAAAGGTTCTTGAGTGGCGTCCGCGGACCGGAAGACGCGGTGTAGGTAGGCCTCCAACAAGATGGAGCGACGACCTGGTGAAGGTAGCGGGAACGCATTGGATGCGGATGGCGCAGGGCATCTGTTTGGCGAGCCTTGGGGGAGGCCTATGTTCAGCAGTGGACGTTTTTCGGCTGAAATGATGATGAATGATAGGCGGTGGTGATCATTTGCCATCAGATGACCCGCTTGCTCGTTTGCCTCCCTCCCATAGTATATTTTTTTTAAGATGGGTTGTTTTTCTTTTGAAAAAAAAATAGGAGAGACGCACATTAAGGGGCTGTTTCACCACCCATTGATTAATTTTAACCGACGGATAAATGTGATGCCGTCTCCGTCTATTCGAACAAAACAAACAGAGACGGCATCACATTATCCGTCAAATAAATTTGATCAATGGATGGTGAAACAGGGGGTAAGTATTATAAAAAGTTGATAATCTAGGCCTAAAAGCAACCAGAGCGACATAATGTCATCTATCATCTTAACAACGTATACAGTAAGCTGCTCAAAGGTTTCAAATTGAATTTCCTGGAGCCTATAAAGTCGTCCATATAAATTATTTATCAACAGTAAGTCCGTTTTCACATTTCGCAGACCGCAGCGTCTCTTTTGCTCCGAATGGGATTTCCATCGGCGGCACAAATCTGGCCGCCATCTGTGGCCGAATCTTCGATAGGAACACACTGACCGCGCGGTTGGCAATCGTTTTTAAAATCGAGTGAACATTCTGTGCTATACTTCATTTAATTTAGAATTGAAAACCACAACATCATTATATTGCGGCTCGTCAACTATTTCTTACCTAGCAAATAGTCTGGGAGCCGCAAAATAAAACTGTTTTAATGTCACTTTATTTGCGTATCGTCAATTGTTACTCTAGTACAAATTGTAAAGAGATTACAGTTCACGAGCCGCAATATAATGTTGTTGTGGTTTATAATTCTAAATTAAATGGAGTATATACAATTGTAATAATAGCTATATTTATAAATGTAGCTTTAGTTATATCCTTGGAAGTCACTTGAAAGTTAGTTAGTTTTACTTTGATGCTTGGAATTTGGATAGGAAAAACCTTCTACTGAGCATGTAACTGTTATTATATAGCTAATGTCGTCTATACAAACGGTATTTTAATAGTCTGCGAAGTCGCTGCTGAGGACATTTTGTATCGTAATTTGGTATTTGTGTACCTTCTACTAAAAGTTTTCATTTATTATTTATTGCATACATTATGTTTTTTTTATTCTCATTTAGTTGGCACTGACCTCTCTTATAGATAATAGCAATTCAGAGAGTTAATGCAGCCAGTATCTTGGGATCAATGCATGTGGCAGAAAATCTTGTCGACATTTTTACTTTGTAGTTTTAGTTTAGCTTATTATTTTTTTTTTATATATTTTTTTTTTTTATTAAGCCACAATTTACAAAAATATTAACTTAAAAATATTTTCGCCAAACTGCTAAGCAGTTTGTTGGCGAATACAGCACTCTTTTTTTATAAACTAGTACTTAAAATAGGCTATAAAGCGTATACCTAAAACAAGATAAACATAAACACACAAACATACAATATTTGCGGGCCCTAACTTTCACTTTCTTTAATGAAGGTATCCATCAAACACGCCTTTACTTTAGATTTAAATATATTTTTCGTTTCACACTCGTTCTCCGATATGATTTTATTGTAAATGCGTGGTATCAGGTACCTTCTTGTTCTTTGTCCGTAGTAATTATTAAGTGATCCCGGTTCAACAAACATTTTACGTGACGATGTTTTTCTAAAATTACGGTTATAGATTTTACTTAGCTTATATGTTGAGCATTTATACTGATCAACAGCTAATAAGTACCTACACTTAACATGTACAGGTAACACAATACATTTTTTAAACAAGATATGGTACTTTCCTCTGCAGTATTGCCTTATTATTATGTTTGTTTAGTTTAGTTTTAGTTTTCATTTTACATAGTTTGTTATGTTTGTTCGGGTCAAACTTTGAAAGTCGTATTTAACTCACTTCAACAAAATTTGACTATCAACAAAATCTTACTAAGCGTTATTTTACTCTCGAACGATTCTTTGACCATCAAAGTTTCCAAAAAGACACAATCAAGTTTATCAATCCTCACATCTCTGTGCCCCCCGTATTAAAGGTCGTTAAAATTCAATTGTTGCGGCCGCCCGCGGGGTCCATCCTCAGGACCCCCTATTGATGTAATAAGTCCATTGAGGACGCATAATTGCAAATCATTTGTGGGTTTTTGTCGAGGGGGCACAATGACGTGTTGAAATTCAAATGTTGTAATAAACTTAGGCGCCATTATTTCGAGGACTCTTGTGGAAGCCGGTTATTACTATTAGAGAGTTTTAAAGGAAATTATTCATTGTTTGCGAGGTACTTTGCAGCTGTACAGGGTGATTCTAGAGGCGTGACCGGGATCAGCCCTATACAACTCAGTAAATATACAGGGTGGTACATTTAAATCGGTCAGTATGGGAAGTCTGTAACTATAAGACATGACAAAGATCTGTTCTAAGAAACCACGTTATCAATTTTATTGACAGGAAAAACTGCATTCATAGATTTATAAAAAATACATGCTTTTTTGCTGACTCTACTTTTGTTAACTGTATTTGCATCATCAAATCTACATGATATGTAGATTTGATACTTACTTATATATTTACTTACTTATATAATATTAAGCCAATTTGGCCATATAAGTGGATCAAATTGAACTTTCTAGATTTAGTTACCGACTGACGCTTACCAGGACTGGAATGTAATATTTTTCTTCAACACGACCGGGTTCGAATGCAGTTTTTCTTGTCCCTAAAATCGATGACATGGTTCCTAAGAACAGATCCTTGAATGTCTTATAGTTACAGATTTGCCTATACTGACCTATCTACATGTACCACCCTGTATACATGTCATTTACCACCGTGTTTACTTAAACATTCTCATTTCAAAAGCCGTGGTAAACTAGCTAGCGGTTTAACTTACGGCCTCTGGAGAAGCGGTGCTCGCACCGAGTTTTTCGAAAAGTATGTTAGAAATTTACCGTGAGTTTTACGGTGAAGAAAAACAATCAAAAACATCTTGAGGACACCTGCACACGCCTGCGAAGAAATTTAATGGTGTGTGTGAAATTCCCAATCCGCAGTGGGCCCGAGTGGGGACTGCAGCCCAAGCCATCTCAATCTGAGTGGAGTGTGCCTGCAGGACGTACCCGACATAGGCTGAGATAATGATGATGATGATGTTTATTGTACTTTCTCAAACTTGCATAAGTATGCTTAGTTTCAGCTCAAATATTTTGAAAAATTTGAACCCACGATACACATACCTACATACATACAAACGTTGCAAGGTAGATAAAAGCTTGAAGAAAGTTTTAACACTGTTGAAGGATTCTAAGTCTAATAAAATTAGATGTGAAAGCAAATGAAGGGACAGCAAATAGACTTAGAAGCCGTTTCAAACTAGAAGAAAAGGGTCTTTTTGTTTGTGTGCTTAGGCGTAAGTTACAAAAGTTACTATAACGATAACTATACTCCATTTAATTTAGAATTATAAACCACAACAACATTATATTGTAGCTCGTGAACTGTAACTAGAGTAACAATTGACGACACGCAAGTGACATTAAAACAATTTTATTTTGCGGCTCCCAGACTATTGTACTGTACTATTTGCTAGGTAAGAAATAGTTGACGAGCCGCAATATAACGATGTTGTGGTTTTCAATTCTAAATTAAATGAAGTATACATAGTTACTTTGATTTGATGGCTGATTTAATATTAGTAATAGTTAAAGTTACAGATCCTCACGATTTATGGTCCCTCCTATTCTGAAAGGAGGCCTGTCACATGCAGTGACCCGTACCTTATAGACTGGGATGATGATGATGATAACGCAAGACATAGAACAGAAACAAACAAGAGAAAATGGCATGTCAACCAAACACTGATCATAAATACTGAGTAAGTATAAAATAAATAGTTACTTCAATTTCGTTGCCAAAGGACATTGAGCAGAAATGTGTGGGTACTGACCCCACCCACCAACAGAAATGAAACTTGTCTCATTTAATATTTCTTGGCAACTTGATGATTTTTTACTATGACGACGATTGCCCAACATCGCTGTTTTCTTGGAAAACCATATTTTGTCTTTAAATGTTTTTTTTTAATGTATTTATCTATATACCTAAGTATGTTTATCCGTTGTCTAGTACCCATAGTACAAGCTTTGCTTAGTTTGGGACTAGGTCAATTCGTGTGATATTATGTATTATTATTATTATTAAATATTTTTTGGTTATTTAGTTGACAGTTACAGAGAAAAAGTTACAGAAATATTTGTTACTAGCAATAATAAACAAATAGGTCTAGGTTTCTTAAAAAAATAGAAATGATAAATTCTCATAATTATTCGAGATGAATGTCTATTTGACCTAACTGAGAAGTGACATTGATTTTCCATAAAATATTCGACTATCGCTCAAAAACAAAACAAAAAAATCAAAACGTTTATTCTGCAACTACTTGCAAACTTGTGGCCTACGTAACAATGGTCTCTATTTTTTTTTTTACCTACCATTGCTTTGGGAAGGATCATCATTGCCAAGAAGAATGCGCCGCAGGAAATATGGCAGAAAGTCATCTTCCGAATCAAACGAATGTCGAACGGGCCACGAAGTCGCCATATATTTTGCATCTTTAAAAAAATGTGTATTTTCCCTTTCATAAATGAACTTTTATTTTGAATTATCCCTTTCAGGCCACCTCTCCCCTATACCTAGTATTAATCTGTAGTAGTCTTTTTGTCTATTCCGTATTTATAGTGACTTGGTACAACTCGCGCAAAGTTATTCAAGATGTTTTACATATTATAAATGTTCAGTTTCGTTACTTGCAATAAAATAAGCCATAACAAGCCCTCCGGAAAGGGAGTAGATCGTTACAGAAGCATTTTACTGTCTACACTATTTAATGACCAGTTTTGACGACTCGTGCAGATTCCACGAATGTCTCAATCGGGGTTGTTACAAGAATTGAAATCTCATTTTAATATCAGTCCTTAAACGTAACGAGTCATTCGGGAAACATGTTGGTTAATTGAATCGTAGTCTTACGCAAATTTTATTCTTTTTCGGGGTAAGAAGCTTGTTTTACTCAAGGATGATGTAGCTTTCAATTGGTAAGATTTTTTGAATAATAAACATGCATACAACCTAATTAATACAGAAGTAAAGGTAGGTAGGTATACCTCTTTGTTGTATACTAGCTTTTCCCGCAACTTCGAAAAGCGAGATAGGGCTACTTTGAAGCGAAAATATAAATCCCAAATATTCCCTATCCCATGGGAGTTTCAAAAAATCTCTTCTTAGCGAATCCCTACGTCATAATATCTATCTGTATGCCAAATTTCAGCACAATTCGTTCAGTTTTTTAAGCTGTGCGTTGAGATCAGTCAGTAACGGTTGAATTTTATATTCCTAATACAGTTTAGTATTAGACATGATATTTATACAGCAAACATGTGGCTTCGCTAATGAAAACAATTAGATCTGTCAATTGAATTGCAATTCCGGGATTTCCCTAAAAAACCGTGGACATTCAATTTCCCAGATATTTCATCGCGTTCTTCATTAAAGTTGCATAAAAACACCTGTGTCAAATTTTATGTCCTTGAAACAAAGCGGTTGAGATTTAGAAACTATCGGGATGAAATAGTCTGTATGTTAGTGCAAACGTCTAGCTATCTAAATACCAAATTTGGTCAAAATCTGTTCAGCATTTAGCGTGAAGTAGTAACACACTCACACACACACACACACGTATGCATGCACGCACGCCACGCATTTACTCACAAAGTTTTGCATTTACAATATAAATAATTATTATTATTAGGATTCAAAAGCAAAATTATTTACTCACTGCAAAAAACACGTTAGGTACACCATCAAGAAAACTGTATCTTCCTTCTAGCTCTAGCTACGCATGGTTGACGATTTTCAAGATATTTTCCTCTTATTTACGATGAGTCATCGCGCCCCCGGACTTAGGTCAATGTCATGTGATACACATACATAAATAGCACTACGGCCGATTTAAGTAGACCTCTTAGGAAGAAGGCTGTGTAGATACCGAGAGGCCTAGCATTAGCAGTTTAATTACATATAGCAACTGTCACTACCAAGTTAGAAAATCTACGCCATAAAAAGGTTTGCTCTTATTTCTAGCAGTATAAGGCAGAGATCGCATAAAATTTCACTTTCTTGAGGATGTGATAAAGTTGTTGGTATACCTAATAGGGGACGACGTATCTTTGGTATTAGGGGTGGATTTGGATGCGTGACACTTTGTTTAGCGGCATTGAGTGCGAATGGGTGTTTTGGTGTGCGGATTCAGAAAGAAATCCCGCCGCTGATGTCATGACGCGATGTGAGATAATGCTTGAAGAATGAACTGGGTGTTAGTTGTATTTTTATCTGCATAGTTGGCAATATGAGTCGCTTCATAGCCTGCGATGGTTAGACAATACAATGCAACTAGAGTCATCTTATGGCATACCGGAGCCCCCGGGCACCAACGACTATGCATAATTATGGGACCCACTGAAAAACAGCGTTGGCTTATCGCAACATTATGCTGGCATTATGGGGCCCAATTTTATTGTATTTTTTATTGTATCTTCCTGCCGAATGTATTTTTTTTCTGTGTATCGAATATCCATACTTCCATACTTAATATTATAAATATGAAAGTGTGTTTGTTTGTTTGTCCTTCTTTCACGTCGAAACTGAGCAACGGATTGCCGTGATTTTTTGTATGGACGTGGTTGAAAGGCTGGAATGTGACAGGCTAATTTTTTCCACGGGAAAATATCACGTTCTCTCGGGAAAACACGTTTTAATCAACTACAGCGGGGCGAAACCGCTGGCATTAGCTAGTGTGTTAATAAATCTCTCCTTCTCTTTCTCTCTTCAGCAACCTTTACAACAGAAAGTCCATGATAATTATTACAATTAATTTGAAATACAAGGATTAGTGTCTTCTTGACAGTTATAAATCGGTTTGATCGGTTATTTTTCGAATTTTATCATAAAAAGGTACCTGCAACTTGGAACTTTAGGCTTTCATGTGTTTCTCTAGCCTTTGGCTTATCGACGTTTATTTCTGTCTTTTTTTCTATAATCTGTTATGAATCATTCATGTCGCTATGTGAAGTGTCGGAGATGTAAAATTGGTAACTCGATACGTCGCCACCCTCGACAGGCCTCGGGGGAGCCGACAATTATCCGGGGATTTTTGTAATGCCCGGCGCTTAACCTCGTTTGTTGGATGTGTGTTTAGTTTTGAGCTTAGGAAATGCTAACACTGATAGGCATATAGACGTGATACGTGAATCTATGTGTACATGTTACGAACTCCTAGCATTTTTGTTAATTCTTATTGTTTTTTATATCTTTTTTTAAAAAGTGCTTGTCAGTCCGTTTTTATGTCGTCGTGTCGTTGAAGTTCTGTGAGTGAGTTTGTTTGGTTTGGTTGGTTGATATTAAAAGTATTTTCCTTTTTTTATTCCTTTTACGTTACTACACTAATGATTTAAAACGTACTAGCTGTTATCCGTGACTCCTCCTGGGAGGAACTCGTTTATCACTGTCCCGCGGGAACTATTAAATTTCCCGAGATATAATATTAGTAAATGTTTGTAAGATAAGAAATAATTTTAATTTCAATACTTACTAGGATGAAAAAAAAACCGCCTTTATAATAGAAAATACATACCCTATGTCACATTCGGAACTGTGACGAATCTAATAACACCTAAAACATAAATAAGAAGATACAAGAAGAGATGCTTTTTAGCAATAAGACCGCCTATTGTCTGCCTGAATTTTTATTTTTGTAATGTCACTGTACTGCTTTTGGTGCTCAATAAAGAATATTTGTATTGTATTGTATACACACGATAACATTTCTAAACATCTAATTTTTAATTCTGTAGAACCTTTATACGACACGCGTTTGATATAGAGGTACCGACAGTACTAGCTGCACCAATTAGCAGTATAAATAAATCGCGCGTGTCACGCGCTATCACGCGGCGGCATCGTGGCATCGCCGGGTTTCGTCTGGATGCTGCACTAATTAAAATGCATGCGTTAATATGTATGCATGTATGGCTTGTTTTATACCCTGTGCATTCTGTTGCTTACATTTGGATATTGTTACAAAGTCTGCTTGTTTTGCGGCTAAACATTTAGAGAATACAAAGAGATAAATTATTTCCTATTTTGCAACGTATACTTTCGACCGAAGTACTTAGTGCAGTGTTTTTCAAACTGTGGCTCGCGACCTCTAGGGGGGTCGTGAAGCCTTATTTAGGGGGTTCTGGGTAAAAGAAAAATGGCTTGATTATCTAGGCAATACACCACAATGTGAAGGATAAGCTTGTTTATTTTTAAGTAATGAAGCGTTAACAATCAAAGTCATTTTCAAGATACAGCCTGGTGCTCTTTAACCGACTTCAAAAAAGGAGGAGGTTCTATCTTCGACTGTATGTATTTTTTTTTTCTATGTATTTTCATCGATGTCTCCGCCAATTGTGGGCCGATATACAAAATTCTTCTTTTGTTTGAAAGAGTATACATACTTGATACGTGTCCCTTTCATGCCACCTTTCCTCTACTCGTATAAAAAAAGATTAGGAATCCCTACGTTAGCCCATCCATCAGTAGTCAGTACGAGTACAATCGAGGTATCCTTTTATTTTTAACGTTTGGCGGCTGAATTGGAAAAACAAAACAGTAAATCAGTCTTCCGTCTATCTGTCAGTGTTTTTATTAATTGGTCAGACGGCAAATAAGCGAATTCGTGATACGTTTTTTAAACTTTGTTTCAGTATACTGCGGCTATACTGCGTCAGCGGTACCTAGCTTTCGGTAAATAAGCAACAAGCAGCCTGGGCGGGCATTTAATCGAGCATTTAAATCATCTCATTTATCTGGTCACTTTTTTTAAGAAATGGCTGAATATTCTAATACAGTTTCCAGTTATATGGTAGAGATGTACCTCGTATATAGAACCAAAAGCACCATCAAAATCTACAGTCATTTCTTAAAAAATATAATCAGATAAATGAGGCGGTTGAAAGGCTCGAGTAAATGCCTGCCTCTCGTGGACAACCACAACATCAGAAGGATTGCAGATGCATTCCCAGTTCAAATGGCTATGTTTGCTGACTCGGAGTCGCTACTTTTATGTACACAGGAGAGACAAATCTTGTTTTTTATGCTGTATACGACCCTATTGACGCGGTATGGGCTAAGGGTGATTATAAGGGTGGCTTTATGTTCTCGCAATAAGAGGGAAAAAGACGTCGGTCGGCTCGGCTCCGCGGGCCGAATTGAACCGAGACGATCGACGTCTTTTTTGCGCTTATCACGTAGACATAATATTTAAAGTTTTTTTTGATCGCCTTAACCCAATTTCGATATTACTTATATGTATGTCGACAGATGTGGGGAGACACTACAACATGCGTGAGCAAATCAAGTCTATCCATTTTATTTATTGGCTGTATTGCCCTTTAAAAAATGGAACGGAACAGGATAGTGCAGTAGTACAGACTTTATATGGCGCGTCGTACATTTTCGGCCGCGCAGATACGAACAAACTATTCCGATGATAGCCGAAGGTGCGATTCAAGCTTTAAATCAGTCTTATGTCATATAGTTACAAGGTGCAAATGACAGTGCACCAGTTATTCGTCTCATTCACGCGAACTCACTCGGAAGTAAATATGGCGGCATTGGCGGCTGACTAACATGCCACGCGACGCGGGCTAACATGGTGGCAGCAACCCACCAATAGCAGCACAGGAAAATGACGCGCCGTGCGTAGAGTATACCGATTAGTCAATTGCATTTCCCGGGCTTCTAAAACTCGTCTTCTGCGCAGGTATATCGGTGAGCCATATCAGTTGTGTGCTAAATGCACAACTGCTCAGCGACAGGATTAACTTAAGAACACTTACCACTCACAAAGCTATTTTAATGATGTATGGAAAGTCATACCAAACACTGATCAGTGATCTGCGGTTAAACAATTTTGCTTACCGCTAATGGCGTCACGATGACACGGTGTTGCCAGGGCTGCCACTCTGTAATTACCCGGAATCGGGGTAATTCGGGACGGTGAGTACAGCAGGCTTTTTGCTCGTTAGTTACGGGGTTGAGCCGCATTTTGAGCGTTTAGTTTTGACTTTTGATCTTTTAATCGTGCATGTTAATTAGTCAATTTATTAAATTATAATGATCAGATAATACTAACTGATTTTTATCAGTGTTTTGCTAATAAAACTGGATAATTCTCTGTATTAATATCAATTTAAATCTAAAGTACGAGAAATAACGACAATTAAGAATACAAAAAGGGAGGACAGAGGTGGTACTAGGGTCTTGCGTCGTGCTACAAAATGGTTGCTACTTGATGTCTCATACATGAAATAACCGTCTAAAATTCTCCAAATTTGTGCAATCCATCTAATTAAAACTCAACTTTTTTTCTAAAAAGAATGCGACGTGTTATTTAATCAGAGTGCACAAATCTGGTGAACAACCGCCAACTATTCTCCAGATTTGCGCAAATCTGGAGAATGGCCGAACTTTGTGCGTAGTTTTCCCGCTAGCACAGAGTCGTGAGCAGCAAGCCCATGCCGCTGCCGCGTCATCGCCGCTCAGATTGGCGTGCTGCGTGAAAGGGATTCATGCCCATCAATTTCGATCAACAGAACGGAGACGACTTGGCCGTGCTGGGCCTGCTGAGATCCTGAACATTGTTTAGGAAATGTCGAAGTGTTCTTATGTGATTTATATTCAATCGAATTCAAAAAAGGAGGAGGTTCTCGATTTGGTTGTATATTTCTGCTACCCCAGCTCTGTCATTTATTTATATTATATGTTTGAAAAAAATACCACCTTTAAGGAAGCTCTATGGTGGTCGGTTTTTGTTATTAAATTAATGATAACTATTATCTATTACCAAATTATTATTTTGTCGGTCCCTTACTAAATGCTCCTTTCATCCACTCAAAGGTTGACTGGTAGAGATCCCTTAAAGGGATAAGTTCGCCTTTGTACATGCATTTCAACGGTTGTCAATAATGTATTTCTTTTTTTTTTCCTTATTTTTGTACAATAAAGAGTTTACATACATACATATTATTCCGTAAAAACCAGCATGGTTTTCGCAAAATGTGTCATACGACTACAATTGTTGAATTAAAAAAATATCACGGAACAATTCAGACCAATTTACCTAGTTCTAAAGTAAGCTAAGTAAAGCTTAAGTTATGGGTACTAGGCAACGGATAGACATACTTATATAAATAGATACATACTTAAATACATATTAAACACCCAAGACCCAAGAACAAACATTCGTATTTTTCATACAAATATCTGCCCCGACACGGGAATCGAACCCGGGACCTCAAGCTTCGTAGTCAGGTTCTCTAACCACTAGGCCATCTGGTTGTCTAATTCACATTATACATTATAGAAAACATTGACATTAAAATTAATGTTGTAAATTGTTGTTATTCACAAATTTCACAATCACTAAACGTATCTGTACCTACCATGTTAACACACAGAAACAGCGGCATTTCTTAATTTGAGATGAGATGATAAGAAGATACTCGTAATATTAGGATGTGACTTAGAACAAACAACAAAATAAACGTAAATAACAAGGATAAAGATGTATAAATCTTACAAATGGACACGTCGACTTATCGTTGCTTTCTCGGTCAGTTAATCTTTATCTCCGCACCCAATTACTATTTTTATTGCGATTAATACCTACATGTAGAAATAATCCACGGATTTTCTTGATTTAATATAAAGACAAGTTACCAATTTCACGAATGTTTTGCCGCTCTAGAACCTTAGGTACTGCCTCATCGGCCGACGGTACTATGAGCAATGCAAATGCAACTTCATGCAATTTCTGTCCGCCGCTCCATCTATTTAGAATTTATTTGTGAACCTTTCATTTTTCCCTTGAATTCTCCAATTGCCGCGACTCCCACCTTACCGCCCCATCGTCCCTACGTCAACAAGAAAAATAACTAAGATTTGTTCTTTTGTTTCTAGACAAATAGATGTAGAGAAATGAATATCCTTTTCTACTAAGCTCAATCATGCCTGGACTTATTGACGCGGGTTCCGGCTCGACGACACGGGCGGAAACAACGTCGTCGATGTAAAAGCCTGCATAATGGGCAACATTAGCTGGGGTGGGTCAGAGAACAGCCGTCATGTCCGATAGCCAAGGCTGGGGTGAGTCCCTCTATATTATGGAAGTATTTGTCTGTCAGATTTGCAGTTTATTTTATTGCTTTCTTTCGTTCCGAGTAAGAAGTATATGCTCTATGGGAGTGTGTAAGTACGTCGTACGAACTGAACTTTGTACAGATGGTGCTTGATGATAAAAAAAATACGGATTGGTGGAATATCCCGATGCTCAAGTTCTCGGGTTAGTCGCACGCATTACCACTTCCCGTAACCGCGCCAGCCCTAAATGAATCCTAACAAACATTTTGACGTCAAGAGAAAAAGAGACAGTGTATAGGTGATAACTTTAGTAAATGACCTGTTGTATGTAGTAGTGCACATAATTGTTATGGAGCTTAAGTCATTCTTCGAATTTGGAACGTCAATTTGTTTATACGGACACGATACTACTACTAACATACAACAGGTCATTTTCTTAAGTTTTTCACCTATAACACGCTGTAAGAAAGAAATTGTTAGGACGTAGGAGCCTGGAATCATACAAAATTTGACTCACCAGATTAGACGAGCTGATGGTTTCCTGGGGGCCCCCGTTTGTATATCCATAGGTCACTGGCTGAACTGGTCAGAGATTTAAATACTGCGGTGCTAATGAATTTTTCTTCAGGGTTTTCAGGTGAATTTGTGAAGAATCCGAAAAGCACGATTTTTATAGATGCGTGCGTGCCGCCATCGAAGTTGCGAAGTAACAACTTTTTACAAACCGTCGTGGCAGGGCAGCACTGGTGCTGCTTCGTTTGGAAATCAAATTTGCATCATTCCAGTTTGAATTCAAAAAAAAAATAACTTTCAGAAACAAAAAATTAAATTGTATGTACCGAACAATTCGAAATAAATAAAGAAAGTTTTTAAAATGTATGAATGTATGGAACACACGCTTTTATTGAAAAAAATGTGACTGTGATATAAACGCAAAGATTCACTACATGGTAAGTATAATAATTTATAATTTTTTTATTGAATCAGGCGTTACTTTGCCGAGGTTTGGGAGGGAGGTGAGGTTGTGGGTGAGCAAAGTAATAGTTTCAGTTTCATCATCATTATCATCATCATCATCTTCCCAGCCTATATGCGTCCCACTGCAGGGCACAGGCCTCCTCTCAGAATGTTTCAGTTCATAGTATATTTTATTTTCAACTTTGCTTTTATTAAAATATACCTGAAAAAACTTATTTTTAAGATAGTTTTTTTTTTAATTTTAAGACATCTAATTTAGTTCTTTTAATAAAACACAATACATTCGGGATGGTAGTCGGTTTCTCCACAAAGAAACATATGTACTTATATTTCTTTATACTCATAGATTTATAGAAACAAGGGTAGGAAACTTGTGTAATAATCGAACTATGCAAATTCCTACACCTATTGTTGAGTCCATAACTTTGCCTCGCGGGTTGTCTCACGCCATTGAACGTTATTAATGTAGCGCTGTGCTCCTCAGACACATAAATACCGTTCTATGACTTGGCGGTAGCGTGAATTCATGTGCTACTGGACTGGTACAAGCTACGGAACCCCAAATGTGTGAAATATAGAGATGTCTCAATATTATTAAGAAGTCAAGAAACATGATATGATTACAAACAGACATACGAGCACTGGGACAGGTGAATCAAAAACCGCCCATGTGTGATTCGGACTCGTGCACGAAGGGTTCCGTACCATTATCTATAAAGACGGCAAAAAATCACGTTTTTTGTATGGGAGCCCCCTTAAATATTTGTTTTATTTTAATTTAATTATTTATTTTTAAAGTGAATATATAACTAAATATTACGTGAATGTTTCAAGCGTCTACCTATTACCGTTATCAATAATGAGCAAAAACGAGCACAAAAATCACGTTTATTGTATGGAAGCACTCTTAAACATTTATTTTATTCTGTTTTTTAGTATTTGCTGTTATAGCGGCAACCGAAATACATCCATCTGTGAAAATTTCAACTGTCTAGCTGTCCCGGCCTGGTGACACATGGACGGACAGCGAAGTCTCAGTAAAAGGGTCCTGTTTTTCCTTTACGATAGGTACGGTAAGGTACCGAACCCTAACCAAAGCTGACAAAAAGCAGGTTGGAGATGTGTGCGAGCATGAACAAAGCGCCCTAGATTCTGGCAATGTAATAAACCAAAGTAGCAAGGAAATTAATAAGGGGCGGTAAATGTTGCGATCCAATTTACGAGTTATCGTTAAGTTTAACGATGTTTTGAAGCGTCGAATCGAATTACAATAATTGTTGTTTTATCGCCACTTATTTTGTTATTGACATTTTAATTTGATGGAGCCCAAGAATAGATTTACTGCGGCTGTATAAATATTTCTAAGTACCCTAGACAAACGAAACTTGTTGACAACGTTTGAGGGGAATAAGGCTGCGTTTCCACGAGAGATGTGCGAGGATGCGTTGCGAGGGATGTGTTTGTCATGAACCAATAGAAACACTTCATTCACTTAGGACCTTTTAAAAGAAGTGTGTCTATTGGTTCATGACAAACACATCCCTCGCATCGCATCCTCGCACAGCTCCGGTGGATACGCAGCCTAAGGAGTCGCGATTTTCCGTGGGCGGCGGAGATTGGTTACCAACCGGTATCCGCTTGTTAGGGCTCCGTACCCAAAGGGTAAAAACGGGACCCTATTACTGAGTCTCCGCTGTCCGTCCGTCTGTCCGTCTGTCCGTCTGTCACCAGGCTGTATCTCATGAACCGTGGTAGCTAGACAGTTGGAATTTTCACAGATGATGTATTTCGGTTGCCGCTATAACAACAAATACTAAAAACCAGAATAAAATAAATATTTAAGGCGCTCCCATACAACAAACGTGATTTTTTTGCTCGTTTTTGCTCGATATTGATAACGGCAACAGGTAGACGCTTGAAATATTTACAAAATATTTAGTTATATATAAACATTAAAAATAAAAAATTAAATTAAAATAAAACTAATATTTAAGGGGGCTCCCATACAAAAAACGTGATTTTTTGCCGTCTTTATAGATAATGGTTCGGAACCCTTCGTGCACGAGTCCGAATCGCACTTGGCCGATTTTTTACGTAAACTGACACTTGATTCGTCTCATTAGTCCTGGTCAAATATCATCATCATCAAATATCATGGTATCATTTTAACAACCAGCTATTGCCATGCAAAATCTATGGAAGAATCCTGTTATGACAGCAGAGGTCATGAAAAGTACGTCAGTTGATTAGCGGCTACATCATCCCTAATACATACCCAAAATATACCTTAGCCCAAATATCAACCTAGTAATAAAAATTACAAGTACGTCATTCAATAGGTAAATAAGTAGGTAAACTGTCAGTCAATTGAAATTGCAAACAATGTAAACAAACCTTGTATTAAAAATGTGTTTAATTTCCATTTCCCCTCATCAAATACTCCTAAATCCGTGTGTTATTTAATCAATACTTACCACAACACTATCCTAAACCATTAAAACAATAAACAAGTGCTAGAATATGGATATTTCATTAAATGGTTTATTTACATTGTTCGCAATTTCAAATTGACAGCGATTTTAGCAAGTTTGGCTAAAGTCGTGGTTTCGAGTCCGGGCTCGCACCTCTGAGTTTTTCGAAATTTATGAGCGAAACCTGCATATCTACACTCGAGAAGAAAATTAATGGTGTGTGAAACTCCCAATCCACGCTGGGCCCGCGTGGCAAGAACGTCCCAAGCCCTCTCATTCTGAGAGGAGGCCTGTGTCCTGTAATGGGACGTTGTATGTATATAGACTGGGATGATGATAGTGATGCATTTTGGATTGGCTTTATAGTTGTAAAAAATCCGTTAGCTACCGTTAATTAACCAAATTTATGGTTAGCTACCCATAAAATGCAGTTATTAACGGTTAATTATCCGACTGCGACAACGAAAAAGGGTAAATAATGTTTTTTTATTGTGCAGTCAACTCCTAGGTGAAGTGAAAAATCGGTATCCGAAGGATAAAGATTTTATTTTAGATTTTATAAATCATATTTAAAGAACATAAGTATACTGACTGATTATTTTTTGGTTGTCCATACCACGCTGTGCGAGTATTTAACCGTAATAAAATGCGGTTAAATAACCGTTAATAACGAAAAATGCGTTTTTAACCGCTTGGTTAAAATCGTTAATAACCGGCTTCGCATCTGTAATTGGCTTTAGTAATGCCCGCGAACGGTTCCTGTTCCTACGCTTAGAAATATAAAAAAGAAGCAAAATACATACAGGGTGCTTCTACAAGGAAGTCCGCAATAAATCGCAAGAACCATGGAATTTTCACAAAAACCTCTGCTCTATAGAAAGTGTTATCGGTATTTAGTTATAGACAGGCAGCGACGCACATCTGGTGATTGAAATTAATGGTGGGCGCCTTATCGCTGCTTTGTCGCAGAACGGACCGTTAGCGGGGCCTTTCAAAAACTCCGGCGTGGTAAATAGTTTGTAAGTTGGAAGGGTCCGAAGATTAAAGTGACATCTCCGCATAGAAAGTGGGACAAGTTTCGGGCAAGCCTGGCTGGCGGATGAATATTTAAGTACACCCTGTATTGTTGGACGCGCCTTTTAGAAAATCATTGTGGAATATTATAATGTATTCAAAGTCAAAGTTAAAATTTTATTCATTTTTTTATGTATTTTTATAGCTTGCGTTGGACCACAATCACGCCTGATGGAAAGCGCAGATGAAGAAGATGAAGTCTACAATGGAGTGCGCTTGTCCAGTAAATGCTCAATCACCCTAGACTTGAGAACGGCCAGAAACGGCTTGAATTGCAGAATCTTCCATGGTACGGAAGAACCCAGTTGAGCGGTGGCGACGGAGATCTAAATTTGGTACGGGCAAGAATAAGTAGGTATATTATAATGATTTTTTTTTTAGACGACCAGATGGCCTAGTGGTTAGTGACCCTGACTATGAAGCTTGAGGTCCCGGGTTCGATTCCCGTGTCGGGGCAGATATTTGTATGAAAAATACGAATGTTTGTTCTCGGGTCTTGGGTGTTTAATATGTATTTAAGTATGTATCTGTCTATATAAGTATGTTTATCCGTTGCCTAGTACCCATAACACAAGCTTTGCTAAGCTTACTTTGAGACTAGGTCAATTGGTGTGAATTGTCCCGTGATATTTATTTATTTTTTATTTTTTATTTAAACAAATCTAAGTACAAAGTTATTTCATTACTTATCTAAAGTATTTAACACAACTAAAAATTTAACCTATCACCCGCAAAAAGAAAAAAAAGAAAAAAAAAGAGAATATCTTACATTATCGTTAAGCAAACATAGGTTATGTAATTTTAATTAAAAAGTGATTATCCAAATAATGATTTATTGAATAAGGCCTTACTTTGCGCAGGTGCATATTAATGAACTGAAACAATTACTTTGCCCACCCCGCGACCTTCTGATCTGCAAAAATTGGTTCCTGATCGATCACCGATAAAAAATCATCGTGTATAGAATATCTTTGGTGGAAAACCGCCTTAAGGGTAAAGACAGACGAGCGTAATTTTTTGAGTTGTGAGTCGCGTAATTTCGCTTGCGTAATTTTGGTTTCACATGAAAGTCCTATTTGTGTAAAACTCATTTTGCGTTGCCGTGTGAACGAAACAGGAGTTTTGTATGAAACCGAATGCAGAAATTACGCGACCGAAATTGCGTCGCTCACGACTCAAAAAATCACGCTCGTCTGGCTTCACGCTTAGCAAGTTCAATTCCTCAGCTAGCACGGCTTCCTCCTACCAGTAATATACGAACGCAGTGGACCAAGAAGGCGTTTCCGGGACATAACCGTAAATAAAGCGTCGACCGCTGCCCCGCCACGATGCATCTGAATAATGACATGTCGATGTGTTTCCTTGTTCACGAGAAATCGTCTTTGAGCCGATGCGATGCGAATTCCCAATACCAGTACGCTTAGTATAAGTTTTTACTTCACCAAATACTTCTCGATCGCGTTTACGTAAAAATTACAATTCTATGGAAACATGGAAGCGCGCGCGCGGAGACGCTGTCCATGTTTCCCTAGTAATTGAATTTTTTACGTAAACGTGATCGAGAAGTATTTGGTGAAGTAAAAACTTATACTAAGCATACAGATATTTACGATGCGATGCAAATTCGTAAATGTATTTTTGCGGATTCGAATCGCATTTTGTTGTAATGTGAAGACCAGTAAAAAGGGCATATGTTTTTAAAATTATACTTACATTTTGCTTTTTTTTCAGTATTTGGTGCATTTGTTTTTTTTTTATTCAGAATCACTAGTTCTTCTCATATTTCGAAAGAAATAAAGTGTAACTATTTGTGGAGTAGCTTTGTGATAATTTTATACACATTTGTTTATTGTTTTTGTGATATACCAACAGTGTTTAGACTGGAAAATACATTAGATATTTACGATCGTTCTTATTCTTATTCTATACTTATGGCTCGTGACAACACGGACACGTAAATAAACATTCTATGGCAAATTATTTACACTTTTTCTTCATCAATATCAGTGATCACAATTTTGTAGAGGAAAAAATTAATTTATCATGGTATATTATAGCCTCTCAAGCAGAGGGTCCGAGGTTCTTGTTGTTTTCTGTTTTTTTTTCTATAATTTTAGACCTATTAGTATGGTTTTATTTGTGCGGAGCTTTGATCAATTATAACTGAAGATACACATTGCCGAACAAAATCCACTTCAAAAAATGTTCGAACTTTTTTATTTGTTTGCATAACAATTAAAATCATCACCTACACAGAAATTTGAACCTAATCTTTACTTCATTACAGTCGAATTTCGGTTGACATTTGACAGCTAAACTTGACAATTTCACGCAACGTACTGAGAAAAAAGAAGGCCACTTTTATCAAAGTGGCGCTCATTTGGCTCGGACATTTTCGGGCGCGCGACTGTGGATCTACAGTTATAATTGATCAAAGGTGCGGAGTTCAAAAAGTTGAAGACGTTAATGACGGTAGTAAAAATTTGTATGAAAGTTTTCCGATATGATTGAAAATTAACCTAATTTTAAGGGTAATATTTGTATCACATCAGAACTTTTTGCAATCATGTTGTAATAGCTAATTACGATTCAACGTGGTCCGACTTTTTGGTCGCCAGGTCTCCACCCATTTGGGACATATTCTTTCTATACGGCGAGTATCGATGTTTGTGCATATTCCTAATTGCTTAGTTGAGAGATAGTCTCTTAGGGACAAGCACGTTCCACCTTATACCATAATATTATCACAGTTATCTACACTAATATTATAAAGAGGAAAGATTTGTATTTTTTTATGTAACGAATAAACTTAAAAACTACTGGACCGATTTCAAAAATTCTTTTGCCGTTAGAAAGCTACATTATCACTGAGTGACATAGGCTACTTTTTACCGCGGGAAAATACGTTTTCCTGTGGGAAAATTAATTTATCGCGGGCGAAGCTGCGGACGGAAGGCTAGTATTAAATATAAAGAGGAAAGATTTGCATTTTTGTATGTAACGAATAAACTTAAAAACTACCTAACTACCTAGACCTATGGTCTCTCAAGCAGAGGGTCGTGGGTTCGAGTCCGGGCTTGCACCTCTGAGTTTTTCGGAATTTATGTGCGAAATTATATTCGTAATTTACCACGAGCTTTACGGTGAAGGAAAACATCGTGAGGAAACCTGCATTCACCTGAGAAGAAATTCAACGGTGTATGTGAAGTTCCCAATCCGCACTGGGCCCGCGTGGGAACTACGGCCCAGGCGCTCTCATTCTGAGAGGAGGCCTGTGCCCTGCAGTGGGACGTATTTAGGCTGGGATAGTGATGATGATGATGATTTCGATTTAAGTGCCAGATCTAGGTAACGCCACGGGTACTAGAGTACCAACAATTACAAATAAAATGAACACGTTTCATAAAGTAACTGACCAGTAAAATAATAGTTTAAAAAAAACTAAAAAACACGCTTTAAAAAAAAACAACTGAAAAATAAATTTTAATTCACTATTCTTATAGTGCAAAAAAAATCTTAATAAGCAACTGTTATATTGTTATATCCAGATCAAAATTTGTAAACAATACTAAATTTTGATAAAATAAATAATAATAGTTTAAAATATTTTATTATAAAACAAGCGTGGGGTGCTTTTTAAGATGTTATCAAAATGATAATCCTTGACAATTGACACCATGCACCCCACGCTTGTTTTATAATAAAATATTTTAAACTATTATTATTTATTTTATCAAAATTTAGTATTGTTTACAAATTTTGATCTGGATATAACAATATAATAATTGCTTATTAAGATTTTTTTTGCACTATAAGAATAGTGAATTCAAATTTATTAAAATTTATTTTTTTATTCTTTAGTTGTTTTTTTTGAAAGCGTGTTTTTTAGTTTTTTTAAACTATTATTTTTTTCTATTTTTTAGTTGCACTTTTTTCACAGTGAGAGTTTCCATGTGCTAAAAAGAGACACAAAACGGTTTTTTGCTCGTCTTAAATAAATTTTAATAAATTTGAATTCACTATTCTTATAGTGCAAAAAAAATCTTAATAAGCAATTATTATATTGTTATATCCAGATCAAAATTTGTAAACAATACTAAATATTGATAAAATAAATAATAATAGTTTAAAATATTTTATTATAAAACAAGCGTGGGGTGCATGGTGTCAATTGTCAAGGATTATCATTTTGATAACATCTTAAAAAGCACCCCACGCTTTTTTTACAATAAAATATTTTAAACTATTATTATTTATTTTATCAATATTTAGTATTGTTTACAAATTTTGATCTGGATATAACAATATAATAATTGCTTATTAAGATTTTTTTTGCACTATAAGAATAATGAATTCAAATTTATTAAAATTTATTTTTTTATTCTTTAGTTGTTTTTTTTGAAAGCGTGTTTTTTAGTTTTTTTAAACTATTATTTATTTCTATTTTTTAGTTGCACTTTTTTCACAGTGAGAGTTTCCATGTGCTAAAAAGAGACACAAAACGGTTTTTTGCTCGTCTTAAATAGATTCGGTCCATCTTATACTTGGTCTTTGGTGCGCGCGCACTGCTCTACACTACTTAACGTAAACCTCTCTCTTTCTAACTGTACCCCCCCACCTACAACCTCCCCAACCCCCTAAACCCAACCCCCCAACATCCCCCACCCCATTTCCCCAAACTCCCCCAAACCCCTAACCCTAACCCCCACACCCTTACTCCCAACCCCCTAAAACCCCCTTACCCCCCTCCCCATTTCCCCAACTCCCCAACCACCTAAACCCGACCCCCCTGACCCCAGACCCCCATCCCATTTCCCCAAACTTTCCCCCAAACCCCTAACTAAACCCCCCACCCCTAACCCCCAACCCCAACCCCCTAAAACCCCAACCCCAACCCTCTTTACCCCCCTCCCCATTTCCCACAACCCCCAACCTCCCTAACCCCGATCCCCCAACACCCCCACCCTATTTCCCCCAAACCCCCCAACCCCCTAACCCCAACCTCCCACACCCTTACCCCAACCCCCTAAACCCCCGACCCCCAACCCCCTAAACCCCCGACCCCCAACCCCCTTACCCCTCCTCCCCATTTCCCCCTAACCCCCCCCCACCCCGTCATCTACCCCCCACCCCGCCATCTACCCCCCTTCCAGCTCCATCATCAGACCCTTGTTACCATCTAGGCCCCTTACCCCCTCCCCATTTCCCACAGCCCCCCAACCTCCCTAACCCCCAACACCCCCACCCTATTTCCCCCAAACCCCCCAACCCCCACACCCTTACCCCCAAACCCCTAAACCCCGACCCCACCCCACCAGCCCACCCCCACCCCACCCCATCCCCATCCAGCTCCATCATCAGATCAGCTCCATGTTACAATAATATTGCATTGTCATCCAATTTACACATAAGTGCAAAATTTCAGCTCAATCGGAAACCGGTAAGTGGGTCAAAATCGCGCCCTAAGGAGTCGGTTACAAACAAAAACAAACATACAAACATACATGTAGGTTATGGGAGCAGGTACCGGATATCGAGGACGAAAACGTAAAACAAATAATTTTTAAATAAAAAATAAAACCGACTTCAAAAAACACCCAAAAACTAAAACGCAAAAAATAAAATAAAAATTGAACCGACTACAAACAAAAAGCATAGAAATATCTTTCTTCTAACGGTGAGGCCACACGAGCGTAATTTTGTGAGTCGTGAGCGGCAGAATTTCGGTTCGCGCCATACAATATGCGGGCCATCACGTGACACTCACATGACATAATGTATAGCGCAACCGAAATTCTGCCGCTCACAACTCACAAAATTACGCTCGTGTGGCCTCACCCTAATCTGTTTGAAGTCGGTGCCTCAGCTCGAGCCAGCAGGAGTGGTAGAAAGAAACCCAATAGATAGTACGTACGTAAGGTCGATGGCTAGGTCCACTCCTGCTGGCTCGTGCTGAGTCACCGACTTCAAACAGATTAGGGTGAGGCCACACGAGCGTAATTTTGTGAGTTGTGAGCGGCAGAATTTCGGTTGCGCTATACATTGTGTCATGTGAGTGTCACGTGATGGCCCGCATATTGTATGGCGCGAACCGAAATTCTGCCGCTCACGACTCACAAAATTACGCTCGTGTGGCCTCACCGTTAGAAGAAAGATATTTCTATGCTTTTTGTTTGTAGTCGGTTCAATTTTTATTTTATTTTTTGCGTTTTAGTTTTTGGGTGTTTTTTGAAGTCGGTTTTATTTTTTATTTAAAAATTATTTTATTTTTTGCTTTTTAGTTGTATTTGTATAATTAGATTAGATACGTAGGATAAAATCATCAGTTTGACCTCGAAATAAGTTTGTTACAAAATCTATTTTTAATACAAGTTTTTTTTTGCTCACTGTACTTTTTGCCCCTGGTTACCAAAGTACTCAAAAAGACGAATCCAACGAGACCAAATTTGATGGGGTTACGTCGTTTTATTACGGAGTTCTTATGGTCACTTTCCAGTTCCATCTTCAGACCCTGGTTACCATCTAGGATCAAAGTACTCGTCAAGACGAATCAAACGAGCCCAAACTCGACGGGGTTGTGTCGTTTTATTGTGGAGTGCCTTTGGCCATCTTCCAGCGCCATCATCAGACCCTAGTTACCATCTGGGATCAAAATGCTCGTCAACACGAATCACACGTGCCCAAACTTGACGGAGTTGTGTTGTTTTATTGTTGAGGCCTTTGGCCATCTTCCTGCTCCATCATCAGACCCTGGTTACCATCTGGGATCAAAGTGCTGGTCAAGACGAATCAAACGAGCCCAAACTCGACGGGGTTGTGTCGTTTTATTGTGGAGTGCCTTTGGCCATCTTCCAGCTCCATCATCAGGCCCTGGTTACCATCTGGGATCAAAGTGCTCGTCAAGACGAATCAAACGAGCCCAAACTCGACGGGGTTTGTGTCATTTTATTGTAGAGTGCCTTTGGCCATCTTCCTGCTCCATCATCAGGCCCTGGTTACCATCTGGGATCAAAGTGCTCGTCAAGACGAATCAAACGAGCCCAAACTCGACGGGGTTTGTGTCATTTTATTGTAGAGTGCCTTTGGCCATCTTCCTGCTTCATCATCAGACCCTGGTTACCATCTGGGATCAAAGTGCTTGTCAAGACGAATAAAACGAGCCCAAACTCGACGGGATTGTGTCGTTTTACTTTGGAGTGCCTTTGGCCATCTTCCAGCTCCATCATCAGACCCTGTTTACCATCTGAGATCAAAGTGCTCGTCAAGACGAATGAAACAAGCCCAAACTCGACGGGGTCGCGTCGTTTTATTACAGAGTTCCTATGGCCACCATCCAGCTCCATCATCAGACCAGCTCCATGTTGCAATAATATTGCATTGTCATCCAATTTACACAAGCATGCAAAATTTCAATTCAGAAACCGGGAAGTGGGTTAAATTCAACTTGCAAGATTTGACCCGTTGAGGAGTTCCGTTGGCCATCTGTGATCTTCTTCATCAGATCCAGTTTACCAAATGACATTTTCTGAATGAAAATGCTTGACTAGATGCTAAAAATTCTAAAATCGTCATAGTTGTGCCTATAAAATTTGAGGGTTTCCGTCGATTTACCCAAGATTCCATCATCAGATCTTGACTTGGTGTCAATGGGACCACCTCGGAAGTATGCTCTTTCAAACAAAAAAAGAATTTTGAAAATCGGCTTACAATTGGCGGAGATATCGATGAACATACATAGAAAAAAAAAAAAAAAAAAAATATATATAAACAGTGGAACAAAAGTGGTGGTTCTATAACCTCCTCCTTTTTTGAAGTCGGTTAATAAGGTAAGAAAATGAAATGAAGTGCGTAAGTACAGGGCCATGTGCGAGCCGTGCGGCGTTAGAAAGGCAACTGAATGGTCATTGGACGAGCTCCCACACATGCTCATGTACCCGTGCATATACTTTATTAAAAACACACATACAAACAACGACAGTTCAACAGGTAAGTACCTACATTTTACAATATAATATATAAGTAACGAAATAATAAAGTTTTTAGTGTTTTTATGTTTCAGGAGCAGAGCTTCGGGTCGTCTACAATACAAGTGAAGCTAATATAAAGCGTGTAATAAAACCTTTGATCAATAATAAAGCGTGTAAAAACAGATTCCGGGACATTGAAAATTACAAGAAACGGGTAAACAAACTCGTAACGGCTAAATGTCTGCACTCCTGCACTCAACGTTTCGCAGCGATAAAATGCATCCCAATTTCACCAGCTCCCCGCTTTCATTGTGAGAGAGTACACATGCTACAAATCTCGTTAAACAAAGAAACGGACAGATGAATGGACGCTGTCTGAATGGAAGGGGCGAGCGGCTGGATGCTGTTGGTCTGCCGTGTTTATTTTAGCTGCGATTAGAAAACAAGTAGAAAATAGAGAATCGAACATACTCTGAAAAAAAAGTTGCAGCTTGCAAAAGTATAAATGCAGTAAGATGAATCCGAAACGAGGAGTTTTCTACGATACAAGGAAGAACCTAGATTAGATTTGTTAGTGAACCTGACTGTAAAGCTTGAGGTCCAGGGTTCGATTCCCGGTCGGGGCAGATATTTGTGTGAAAAATACGAATGTTTGTGCTCGAGTCTTGGGTGTTTAATATGTTTAGGGTTTCGTACCCAAAGGGTAAAAACGGAAACCCTATTACTGATGCTCCGCTGTCCGTCCGTCCGTCCGTCTGTCACCAGGCTGTATCTCCGGAACCGTGATAGTTAGAGAGTTCAAATTTTCACAGAGGATGTATTTCGGTTGCCGCTATAACAACAAATACTAAAAAATGGAATAAAATAAATATTTAAGGGGGCTCCCATACAACAAACGTGATTTTTTGCTCAATTTTGCTCGATATTGATAACGTCAACAGGTAGACGCTTGAAATATTCACACAATATTTAATTATGTATTGACTTTGAAAATAAATCATTAAATTAAAATAAAAAAAAATATTTAAGGGGGGCTCCCATACAACAAACGTGATTTTTATAGATTTTTTTTTGTACGGAATCCTTCGTGCGCGAGTCCGAATCGCACTTGGCCGGGTTTTTATAAATAATAGGCTTACGTTTGGCCTCAATCTCGCTTGATGGAAGGCGAAGATGAATAAATATTTTCCATTTATCTATAAAAGTATTTTTCTCCGTTATCTAGTACCCATAGTACAAGCTTTGCTTAGTTTGGGACTAGGTCAATTGCTGTCAAATACAGTCGAATCTTGCACTGAGATTGCAGTTACAACCCTCAGGGTCTAACGGTAACGGTCAAACGATATGAGGGTACCCTAGCATACAAAACAAAAGAAGAACGTCACTATGTCTTAAAATGCCTCAGTAAAATTGTATTCCTAATGAACTGAATATTCCATTCCATTTCGCCGCTGCGTAATCACTTCCGCGATCCAAACTCCGAAACCATGACGCAGTATCCCAACAAAACTATTATTTCTAATACGTATAATAAACTAATTGGGTGCAAAAGCAAGGGTGTACCGCAATTAGCGGTGTAACGACGCGCGAACTAATGACTTGGAAGTTTCCTCTAATTACTGACCGCTGAACATAGCCCTCTTTTCAGCGGAGTCAGTAAAAACTTAGGATTACGGGACGAGAAAAAGATTACGTGCTGCAAAAGCAATTTATTTTAAGGGTTAGGCGTACATCGTAACGTTATTAATTATAACAGGATCCGGATCACCGCGCTGATGCGTCGGTGGTCACAGCTACATGTCCTCCGCGAACCTTGATTCACAGTTTACTAACATAGCTTTTAAATCTCTTTTTCACTTCTCATGCTCTTAAAATGTTACTTTAGTCTCTGCATATCGGGACTAAAGCTCTTTTTTGATCTCTAGGGATTAAAGTAATTTTTTTTTAATTTACTTTGGAAACCCCTAAACTGCCAATCACGGTGTTTTTGGATGGAGGATTATTGCCATTTTCAGTGACTGGGCATAGACAATTTTAAAGCTTCCACAGACCGCAGCGCGCTGCGGACGCTCCGAAGCGGTCCGTAGCGCTCCGTAGTGCCCTGCGCTTCGGTCTGTGGAAGCCTTTAGGGCGTGTAAATAACCTCAAAATGACAACTGTGTAAAAAATATTTTAAAAAATAATTATTTCGTGAAACACCATGAATAATTACGAATATTAATCTATTTAATTATATTAAAGATGAATTTATTTTATTATGCATACTTAGTCCAATTAGCTATGAAATAATTTTCAAGTTTTAATCTGTTGGCTAAATATGCAAACATTTAAAGCATCACTCAACAAAAAAAAAACCGCGGAACAAATTTAAATTGCTATTTGAATTCTGAACAGACGTCCATTGCTCGTACCTATTGAGCGTACGTTGTATAAAAGTAATATATTGTAGAATAGTATACCTAAAACATCGTTTTTTTTCCTCGCATTCAAAGTGAAAAGTAGAGTGTATAACGCGAGACTAAACTGCCATAAAAACACGCGAATTATAGCCACCCTCGCTCTGCTCGGGTGGCTAAATATCTTGTGTCATTATGGCTTGTTTTAGTCCCTTGTTGATCAATCTACTATTATTACTAACATTATTATGGATCGTTCTGGTCTGAAATAAAGATATTTATTATTAATTATTTATTATAATGTCGGCACTTTATGCATCTTTGGCTGTCAGTAGGTTTTTTATATCTTCTACTAACGGCGGAGCGAAGGAATAGTAGCGTTTTTGATACTCCAATATGCATTGGTGATACCTAGATAGTCGAAAGTATAGATTGTAACAATTTACAATGAAAATTGCAACAACAAACGTGATAACGCTGCTACGCTGTTGAAACATCTGCTCTTTGATAATAGTATGTCGTCGTAATTCTGATTTGTAAAATAAATGTTTATGGATGTAACTAAACAACAAAACTGTAAAGTCTATATTATGTGTCTACTAACTAGAGATACTTTAGCATATTATAAACGTATTTGGTTCCCCATAAGAACCCGGCGTTGGACTCCATGTCCCTTAAACCTGACACGGCATTATCGCCACATCCCAAAGCCGGTTACTATAAATCCCGCAATCCAATTCTTCCGCCCTCCGCAATGTTCTATTTCAATTAGATGGGTTATCTTGTAGCCAAGACCCCTCGGAGATGGTGCCCACCTTAGAGCATTAAGTCAAACGGAGTCGACATTCGTCTATTTTTATTATTACCTACACTGCTGGCAAAGGCCTCTTGACCTCAACATCTTTCTATCCAGCTCTATGGACTCTCAGTTCCGCGTGCAAGTCGTTTGAGCGGTACCTACCACGTGGCTGAGTGCGCTCATCTTTGTGGGTGCATAAGGCAGACATGCCCGTTCTATTTAGTCCCATTTAGCCTTGGCGGTCGCTTTTCCAACATCAGCGATTTGAGTTTTGGAACGCAATGTGGTGTTACGGATTCGATCAACCCTTTTAACCTCTAGTATACTGCGCTCGTCGGCAAACCTAGGGTTTGAACATGTCCAATTTTCACCAAAAATCTGTTACCTATGTACTTTCGATGAAGGTTGAAGCAAAGTTTAGATGCATAGGTGTAGTTAAAGTACGACCCCATATTTGACAACGCAGAATGAACGACAATAATTCATTTATTTATTGATGAATATGTTTACTTGACATTACAGGTTATAACCATTCTGTCACGAAACATAAACTAACATAAATAAAGATAATGTTGCATTACAACCTGTAATTTAAGCCCTGCAAGTACGGTCAGTAAAAACACACGTTTTAAAAATTAAAATTTAACAAAAAATTATGGCATCTAGACGGATTGGTTTCTCCGGTTGGCTTGATTCTCTAAGATGCCGCCGGTGCCATGTCTGCGATCTCTCGCGATAGGCGGTTATGGTTTGTTTTAGCAAGTTCTGCATGCTTTAATGACTCGCCTGTGGTCACTGGCAGGGTAATGTAAGGGGCGTAATGGACCTTGGTGGGACTAGTTTTAGGGCGTTTTATGAGAGCAAACGTGTCACACAACTTGCAATGTGTAATGTAGGTAGCTAGGTTGTTTTGCAGCGTTTTCTACTAATAATAAAATTTATTACTTAACTAATATTTATTAATAACTTTATTACTCGACTACAATTCCAGTAAATACAATTGGCAAATTTACATATTACAGGTGCATAAGGAAATGGAATGAGATATAATTTTTTCTCAAACATGCTATGAAATATTGACGTTATGTTCCTTATAATACGCCACGAAGGGTCACGTTGCAGGTGCAGGTGCAGCCGGTGGTGGGGGACCGCCTAGACGAGAGGTCAATAATGGAATTTCATACAACTTTGCTGGCCAAGGCCAGCAAAGTGATCGTCTATTGTTTCATACCATGACGTTTATAGGTCTATGGCATCATAGCATTTAGCCATTAAAAAAAAACTATAAGCAATATTTGCGTTTTGGTTCATTAAGACATTCTGCCACTACGCTTATTTAAGGTAAGGTAAGATGATGATGATGATGATGATGGTGTGATGATGATGGTGATGATGATGATGATGATGATGGTGATGATGATGATGATGGTGATGATGATGATGATGATGATGGCGATGATGATGATGATGATGATGGTGATGATGAGATGATGATGATGATGATGGTGATGATGAGATGGCGATGATGATGTTGATGATGATGATGATGATGAGATGATGATATGATGTTGATGATGATGATGATGATGATGATGATGATGATGATGATGATGATGATGATGATTATGATGATGATGATGATGATGATGATGATGATGATGATGATGATGATGATGATGATGATGATGATGATGATGATGATGATGATGATTATGATGATGATGGTGATGGTGATGACGATGATGTTGATGATGATGTTGATGATGATCATGATGGTGATGATGATGATGGTGGTGATGGTGATGCATGTTTGAGAAAAACTCTATACAAGCCTTGGCCACGAACAGGGATTGCCGGCCTCGTATCTCTAGATGGCCTCGTTAACACTCGGCCATCTATAACTACTCGGCCGGCAATCCCCTATTTCGCGGCCGCTGCAGTAATGTACTAAATACTTATTATGAGCTTTAAACTTTATATATTTTTTTATTTTTGGCATCTTACTTCTTACTAAATAATATAAACGCGAAAATTTGTAGGGATGGATGTGTAAATGTTTATTACTCATTCAAGCTCAAACGGTTTGACGGATTCTGATCAGATTTGGCACACAGATATTTTATAACTTGTATTATCTTATCATAGAATAACATTTTATTCCGGAAAATTGCATTGTTTCCTCGGGATTCTTCGCAGACGGATTGCAACAGCTAGTTCTAAAAAGTCTCAAAGGTCTCAAAAAGTGAATTCTAGCCGTTGAACATACTTATCTAGAGTGAATTCCTTCTTTGAGGAGCAACATGTTTTATTATTTCGTGCGCTCTGCTGCCATTGTCTTGCGCTGCCCTCGTATTCTGATTTTAAATTATTAAGAGGCGAAAGGAGTGAATATTCACGTTGTACCTTCTCTGTCTGTGTCAATTTTTGCGACATTCATTCGTGCTCTGTACTTTCCTTTGATCAATTATAACTGTAGATCCACAGTCGCGCGCCCGAAAATGTCCGAGCCAAATGAGCGCCACTTTGATAAAAGTGGCCTTCTTTTTTCTCAGAACGTTGCGTGAAATTGTCAAGTTTAGCTGTCAAGTGGAGTTTTGCCGCTACCGAAATTCGACTGTAATGAAGTAAAGACTAGGTCCAAATTTCTGTGTAGGTGATGATTTTATTTGTTATGTGAAACAAATAAAAAAGTTCGGACATTCTTTGAAGGGGATTTTGTTCGGCAATGTGTATCTTCAGTTATAATTGATCAAAGGTACTTTCACCATTATTATTTATTACAGTTGCTTGGATTTGGCATGAGAATATTTATCTTCTTCTTCTCGACATTGTGTCACAAAATTCAAAGATAAACTGAAATCGGACGAGGGGTTACTTAGTTTAATTTTATTGCTAAATTCAGACTGATAATGCGACCAGGGACTTGAGGTCGATGCATGTGGAAGAAAATCACACCGACAATTTTACTTAAGTAGTTTTAGTTTTGTTTATTTTAAAAGTAGAGGGTGTGACATTCGAGCCCGGGCTTACACCTCTGAGGTATTCGGAAGTTACCTTGAGCTTTTCGGTGAAGGAAATTATCTTGAGGTAAGTAATATGAACACACTTGCAAAGACATTCAATGGTCTGTCTGAAGTTCCCAATCCGCTCTGGGCCCGCGTGTGAACTACGGCCCAATAAAAATAGAATGCTTCAGCAAAATAGATTCAAATCATCGTCGTGTGTCACATTTCTCGTCCATTTCCCTCTAACCAAGCACGCATATTCCAAAGCCTTTCAACTGGGTTAAAATTCTAACCTGTTGTGGTTTAAAATTTTCTCTTTGTCGCAACAATGCGGCACAGCGGCACCATGCGAGGTAAAGCTTATGCAACTATGCGGGCTTAACTATGCGAATCTCGCATATGCGGGGGTGGAACGGCTGCAACTCGTGGTTATAATGTTGAGTTATTGTCGGAGGCGTGAGTTTTGGGTGACCGTCATTTTGAATGATTTTCTTGTCGTTTTTACAAGCTTTTATTTACAGGATAAGTAGGTATATCTTGCAAGTTATACCCACTTCCGGTTAGCAGATTAACTGGAATTGATGTGTGATTGTTTTTTGTATGGACTAATTGAACAACGATTATTTGATTTAGTGTGTACGTGTGATAGTTATCATTGATGGAGTAATATCTGGAAATGTAATTGAATTACTATAAATTATACAGCATGTGTCACGGACATAGCTCGAAGAATCGCAAGACTTAAGTGGCATTGGGCAGGGCACATCGCTCGTAGAACTGACGGCCGATGGGGCCGAAAGATTCTCGAGTGGCGTCCGTGAACCGGAAGACGCAGTGTAGGAAGGCCTCCAACAACTACGTGGCGGGAACGCATTGGATGCGGATGGCGCAGGGCCGATCTGTTTGGCGAGCCTTGGGGGAGGCCTAGGTTCAGCAGTGGACGTCTTTCGGCTGAAATGGTGATGATGATACAGCATGTTTCACTACGCTATCATATCGAGTACTTAGACGGCGTAGAATAGACACCCCGGTTCCCTGTGCGGCTCGGTTGCCCGCTAATTACTTCGCCAAATATTTACTTTGTCAGGATTCTGTATCCTGCAGCGCACGGGCTGCAGGCTACAGCCCTGTGTCACTATGCCGATATCAAGTATTTCAAAATACTGTTTTCTGCAGCCGATTATTAGGTCACACACAGCTTTATGAAACAAAAGTTATCTCTCCTGTGGACGTATAATTATCGACTTCGAGTCACCAAACTTAAGATTTATAAATGGGCCGAAAGCTGGCCAGACATCCCACAGGCCAATGTAGACTTCACTGTTGGCTGTAGACCCTTAAATTTTGATAGTATTATGTTCACAGGAGAGTCTCTAACAAAAAATGTGTGTGGCCCTATTACGATATTACACAAATGGTTCATTGCCCAACTGTTTCATATGGACGAACGATTTTTTTAAATATAAGTACCTACCTACTTCAAGATTGTGAGTCTAAGATTTGGTAGCATAGCGTACGGTTGTGGTACCAACTCTGAAGATGAGCACTGGTTGAGTTCGAAACGCGTCATTGTAGTTTGGTGGTGGTGATGGTTGGGTTTGTATGTGTTCGTGCAGTGTGGAGGTGGAGGAACTGCATGAACAGGCATTTCTTACATAAACGTAACTAGGTACCTACCTATCGTAAGGTCGCGGGCGAGCAGAGTAAGTATTTAAGTTTATTTAGTTTATTAGTAACTCGTCAAACAGAGAGATAGTCTTTCGAACCCAAACCTACACAGAAATTTGAACCTAGTCTTTACTTCATTACAGTCGAATTTCGGTTGACACTTGACAGCTAAACTTGACAATTTCACGCAACGTACTGAGAAAAAGAAGGCCACTTTTATCAAAGTGGCGCTCATTTGGCTCGGACGTTTTCGGGCGCGCGACTGTGGATCTACAGTTATAATTGATCAAAGCCGTCACTACTTTGAAAAACTCGTATCTGAAATCAGCATGTAAACAAAACTGAACCTTATATATGCGCGTAATAAAGTTCACTTTGCCAGATTATCGATTTTGAGATACGAGCTTTTTTCAAAGTATCGACGATACCTAACTTGGAAGATTCCGTACACATACGAAATCCTTAGAAAAATATTACTTGATTTTTTTGTAATGGCTACGGAACCCTATCTTGGGCGTGTCCGACACGCTCTTGGCCAGTTTTTTTTTTTAATTTTAAGTTTATATTAATATATTTGTACGCCTCACGGCAAAATATAGCGATCTAAAACAAATGTAACACCTTTATACGGTCTATGTTTTACAAATGAATAAATGATAATGATCATTCAAGATTGTTGTTAAATTAAATTTATGGACATAGTTGAAGGGCTGGAGAGTGACAGGCTAGTTTTTTACCACGGGAAAACACGTTTTCATCTACTTCAGCAGGGGCGAAGCCGCGGGTACCAGCTGGTATTCCATAATTTTATTATCATTTGTGATAAAGTAACTAAAGTAACTAAACCTACTACATTCTGTAAGATGATATTTAAAAAAATCTTAAAAATAACACAGTTCTATTATAATTATGGCTAACGTTGATATGGCAAGTGAAATTATGACAAACAAAATTAAACCATAGAGAGACGCTTCTAAAACACATAATGGAATCCCTAAAAAGCTACTGAACTATTTCCACCAAGCGCGACAAAAACACCGTAGAACTTCGCTGATTAAAACCATATCAACGACGGCATCGCTGCTCTCGGTTTAAATTATTTATTCTTAAGACGGATGAGTTCCCGACTCCTGACTCGATTAAGGGATCAGAGACTTATCGCAGGTCGGTAACCGAATTACCGGCTCGTTTAAACTGTTACTCCGAGTCACGGCAAAAATTCGTTGCTCGACAACTTTAATTGGAGGGCTCCCTGAGAGTGAAGTGAAGTTGTTCGGTTTGTTAATAAGAAATTAAGAGTATCTAAGGGTGCGTAATAGCCGCAAAGTGTCGGCGAAATAGCCGTGGTGGCCTATTGGTTTGACCTAAGGCCTCTCAACCCGGTCGCACCTCAGAGTTTTTGGAATTTATGTGCGAAATTACGTTTGATGTTGATGAGGCTACCTCGTTACTGTAGCGCGTCAGCAATGTTCGCAGAGGCGCGCGTTGACAGCTTCTCTGCCATCATGCGCAAAAGAGCAGCCTCATTGCTTAGCAGGGTTAGGGCTAGCACCAACAGCATCCTAGCAATATTTGCTGGCAGGCTGGATGGAGTGTATCTCAATCACTGTAGTGCGCTGCATATAATTAGGCAATAATGAATACTAACACTTTAGATGTAAGGCAATTACTAACAGTGACATGTAATTATTTTATTATGATTATGTAATGTAAGTTATTATTATTTTTCTTTTTGTCATATGCAGCCTTGAGTTTCGAAATAAAAATTATTATTATTATTTACGGTGAAGGAAAACATCGTGAGTAAAACTGGATACACCTGTGAACAAATGGTGTGAGTGTGAAGTTCCCAATCCGCACTGGGCCCGCGTGGGAACTACGGCCTAAGCCCTCTCATTCTGAGAGGAGACCTGTGCCCTGCAGTGGGACGTATATAGGCTGGGTAGAGAAGAGTGCGTTGCCGTACTACCTGCGTACGACTGCGTACCGAATTGAGTAAAATATGACTTCTTTATCTAACAGTTTACGCGAGCAAAGCCACAGGAAAATGCTATTATTATTAACTAGGTGTTACCCGCGACTCTGTCTGAGAAGAATTCGTTCATCGCTATGCCGCGGTATATGCAATTTTTCGGGATAAAAACTGTCTACTTTGACTACAACTAACACCACGTAATAAATATCCATCCATATATTTTAAATATGTGAAAACGTGTCCATTTGTCTGTCCGTTACCTCTTCACGCTAAACTGTTGAACCGATTTAGATGAAAATTTGGTATGATTTTATCCTGCAAAATGGAATAATTCCCGCGGGATAGCGGTAAACGAATTATTCGCAGACGGAGTCGCTGGCAACAGCTAGTACGACTAGTAGTAGTAGTATAAATAAAAGGGCTAATGATTCGTCATCTTTTGTTTATTTTATTATAGCAGTCAGTCGTAAACATTACACAGTCAGTTGCAATGAACATACAGTCTTATTGCGCATACAAAACATTAAAATGATGGCTTCCCTGTCCATACAATGTAACCGCATAAGTTTGTAGTTCGCTCCCCGGTTTTCTTATTTCTGAGCTGCGGCTTGGTAATTGAATTATGAGGTTTAACCGCTTTGCTCCGGAGTGGTTTCAGGCGACGCCCGCAGACTGAATTCAGTGGTACTCGTGAGGCTATGCTCGTCTAAAGAAGCCGTAAAACAGGACGGCTGTTAAAGTTTAATGTGATAAAAATACTTGAGTTGACATAGCTTAAAACATGCCTGGAGATAAACAAGTTAAATTATTCACACACAGAGCAGCTATGAAGCCTTATTTTCTTCCTGGCTCCCTCTTCCTTTTCCTTCCCCTATACTTCTTCTTTAATTTCCTCCTTCTTCTTGTTTACTTTTCATTTTTTTTAGCCTTTTGGCTGTCTTTACTATTTTTTCTGTCACCTGCTTACACGTCTTTATAATAATAAAATCACGGATCGCTAAAATTAAGAATTTCCTGTGTTCAGTGTGTGTGTGTGTGTGTGTGTGTGTGTGTGTGTGTGTGTGTGTGTGTGTGTGTGTGTGTGTGAGTGTGCGCGCGCACATAAATATAAGCGTATCTAAATATCGCTAAGGTTGACTTTTCTAATTGAGAGAAAGTCATTAGTCTCTATTTATCATTATTAATGCAAGGGAAAATCGACCTCGTTGTATCGTGACGTGCAAATGAAGTTCACCGTAGGGTGGTAGACCATATTTTTAGCTGACTGTACCTAAGTGCAGGAGGTTCACTTGTGACTCTCTAAAATTAAAGTAATTTTTCGTGACCTTTTTCCAGCTTATTCTATAACTACAATCTTTTTTTTTTATGTTAGAAAGGCCAGACAAACGAACTAGTGGGTCACCTGATGTTAAATGATCACCACAGTCCATAGACACCTGCAGCGCTTTACGCGATGCCAGTGCGTTGTCGGCCCTTAAGTAGAGGGAATAGGGGAAGGGGGAGAGGGAGGGGGAGAGGGAAGGGGTGAGGTATTGGGCCCCCGGCACTCTCACTGACCGTACGAAACGCAAGCAGGATTACTGCTGCTTCACGCCGGTTTTCTGTGAGAGGGTGGTACTGCCCCGGACGAGCCGGCCCATTCGTGATGCAGGGGCTAGCTACAACATGGCTCTACCACTACTAAATCTATAGCTCGCTCATTAAATGCTACAGTATCGTGTGACCATAAGTAGAATGAAATGGTTTTTCGCGATGCTTTGAATCGACATCAACAGTGACTTGCGATCAGAAATCACAAATACGGCCCAAAAGAAACCGTATCGACGGACAATCAAGGTAATGTATCACAGAAGATGTTATGGCAAGTCACCACCATGTCTCGTCTGACCTATAAAAACGCAGTAAACCCGCGGAAAGAATACACGAGCACCGCATTTGTTGCTACTATGAATTTCGAAGTTCGTATCATGTCGTCCCTTTCACTATTCTATTTAATACTATAAGCGTGAATGCAAGGGCACGATACGAAGTTCGAAAATCGTATTTCGCAACATACGGCCAGGGCGTAACACGCCAATGATATCTTTATTTGATTTTAAGTGGCCATAAAAACGCCTGCCACGAAATAAACTAAGTTCGCGTGGACATAGCGGAACAATAAAAATGTTGAAAATGATTCTTGAATTTTATTAGTGTCGTAATTTAGGATGTTAAACGTGATTTTTTGTGTATCTAGCCAATGTGTTGTTGGAAATGTTAATATACAATACAATACAACATCCAATATATAAAAATCTCGTGTCACGGTGTTTGTTACCGAACTCCTCCGAAATGGCTTGACCGATCTTTATGAAACTTTTTTCTCTGTATTCGGTAGGTCTGAGAATAGGTCGTCGTAGGCTATTTTTTATACCCCTAGGTGATATAAGGCAAAACAACGTTTGCAGGGTCAGCTAGTAACAGATAAATAGATACTTCAATATATAGGTATTAAACATCCAAAACTCGAGCACTAAAATTCGTATTTTTTACACAAATATCTGCCCCGACCGGTAATCAAACCCGGGACCTCAAGCTTCGTAGTCAGGTTTTCTAACAACTAGGCTATCCTGTCGTACATCCCTCCCGAAACTCAACCGCGCTTTAACAATGCCATTTTTAAATCGAACAAAGACAATTTTTCTAGTCATAATAATATAATTGTGTACAACAATTTATCTGGAGGCGCCGAGCGCGTGCTCCCAGCAAATTGAGCCAATAACCCACCTTCCTCGCTTGATCAAATATTTGCCGCTTCAGGCTGAGTTACGTCTGTAACAACTGAATAACTATGTAACTTTATGCCAGAAAACTTCTGTGAGTTCGTGCCTGCCGTGTGTACAAACATAAGTTGGGTATTGCCAACTTTTGCGGCGACGACACTCAATGAAAGAGTCTGTTACAACACAGCTAGGTAGGTATACTAAATGAACTCACATATTTACATATCACTTTCAGTATTAGATATTTTCGAAAAAAGTAAGTAATTATTTGCATAACTATGGCAACTATTTCCTACATTGTACTTGGTGGTGGAGAATTCAAATAAATTTCTTATAGATATATTTATTTTTTTCCATAACTTCTGTTTGGTACAACTTGACTTTTCGCCCTATACCAGGTTACCGTTGTGTTTTGGGACATATCCATGTCGGAATGAGAGGGCTTGAGCCCTAGTTCCCACGTGGCCCTAATATTATAGGTCCATTGACTATCTCTCTCTCCCTTTTATAATTATTATGGTTTATGGGTTTAATGCCCCGAAAAATAAAGCACGTTTGTTGTACCTATTTGTTGTTATAGCGGCCACCAACAGTGTAATAGATCATCGGTGAAAATTTCAAGTGTCTATTACGCTATCTAGCTATTACGCTTCAAAAGTAACTAGTTATGACGTTTGACCTAAGTAGTCGACACGCTGAAATATTCTTGTAAATAATATTGACGTTTGACCTATTTAAGTAGTCGACACGCTGAAATATTCTTGAAACTAGTAATAATAACGTTTGATCTAAGTGGTCGACACGCTGAAATATTTTTGTAACTAATAATGACGTTTAATCTAAATGGTCGACACGCTGAAATATTTTTGCAACTAATAACGACATTTGATCTAAGGGTGGACACGGTGAAATATTTTTGTAGTAATAATGACGTTTGATCTAAGTGGTCGACACGCTGAAATATTTTGTAACTAATAATGACATTTTGATCTAAGTGGTCGACTCGGTGAAATATTCTTGTAAATAATAATGACGTTTGATCTAAGTGGTCGACACGCTAAAATATTTTTGTAACTAATAA
The DNA here is from genome assembly GCA_947563465.1 of Archips xylosteana. Taxonomy (NCBI): domain Eukaryota; kingdom Metazoa; phylum Arthropoda; class Insecta; order Lepidoptera; family Tortricidae; genus Archips; species Archips xylosteana. The sequence goes on from OX387346.1 coordinate 2,333,901, forward strand.
TGACGTTTGATCTAAGTGGTCGACACGCTGAAATATTTTTGTAACTAATAATGACATTTGATCTAAGTGTCGACACGCTGAAATATTTTGTAACTAATAATAACGTTTGACCTAATGGTCGAAACGCTGAAATCTTTTTTCCTTGTTATAGGTTACAATGTAAATTAATATGGAATCAGTCAAGATCGGAGGGAACTTCACGTCGAGGGAACAAAATCCCAGGGAGCGAGATACATATAATGGATTGTACAGAATCCACGTAGAGGTCGCTAATGAAGTGCGCATTGAATATGTTAAGCTTAAGCCATTACAATATCCAGAGTGTCCCCCGCATCCATCAAACGACTAATTGAGTAATGGCCGATGGCAGCCTGATTGATCGGCGGCTAAATATGATGCATCGGGAAACTTTGGCTGTGTTTGTCACAAACAGTGATTCGTGGTGATTCGCCGGGGCTTGTAATCAGTACCAAAAATACCAGTGCTAGAGTAGTAGATATATTTATTTAAAAAAAAGCAAAAATCAATAACAGGCCATTTTGGTCTAAGCGACTAAGTAGGTACCGCAATACAAATTCATTGGGATGTGTAATGCTACATATAACAACATTTGATATAACTGTAACATTTGGTATAATGCTACATTTGATATAATTCGATTTACTCTAGAAGTAAACATTCTATGTGTCTTTTAAGTATATAAAATAAACCTAACCTAACAACCTAATGCATTATCAAATAGATTAATATCAATCCTCGGTCCAAATTTTATTTTTTGAATAAATATTGAATATTATTATATTATATTGAATTGAATTATAAATTATTTGAATTGTCTGATCTTAATAATTAACCTTAATTTTTATCAAGTGACATTTAAATTGTACGGAGCTTTGATCTGAAATAAATGATGATTATTATTATATCAAATGTTGTTATATTTATCGAGTCACACCCATTCATAATAATCGGCCCCTGTGCTTAGCGTTTGTGGACTATGAAGGCCTTTGACTCGACCGAGATCTGGTCTGTTCTGGAGTCTTTGCAGCGATGCCAAGTCGATTGGCGATACATCCAAGTGTTGAGAGGTCTGTACAACGCCGCTACTATGGCCGTCCAAGTCCAGAATCGGCAGTCTGAACCTATCCCCTTGCATCGTGGTGTGAGACAAGGGGACGTTATATCCCCCAAATTGTTCACAAATGCATTGGAGGATGTGTTCAAGGCGCTGGACTGGAAGGGGCGCGGCATTAACATAAATGGCGAGTACCTCTCACACTTGCGATTTGCAGATGATATCGTCATCGTGGCGGAAACGCTGCAAGATTTGCAATATATGTTGAATGGCCTAGCTGATTCTTCTCAACGCGTTGGTCTTCGGATGAACCTGTATAAAACCAAGGTTATGTTCAATGAACATGTAAGTCCGGAACCAATTGCAGTTCAAGGCAATATTCTCGAGGTTGTTAAGGAGTATGTTTACCTCGGGCAAACTATGCAATTGGGTAAAAACAACTTCGAGAAAGAGGCCAACAGAAGAATACAGCTGGGATGGGCAGCGTATGGGAAACTGCGTCAAGTCTTCACGTCGCCAATTCCACTGATTCTAAAGACGAAAGTCTTCAATCAGTGCGTCCTACCCGTCAGACATACGGTGCCGAAACATGGACACTCACTGTAGGGCTGGTCCACAAATTTAAAGTTGCTCAACGTGCTATGGAAAGGGCTATGCTCGGAGTTTCTCTAAAAGATCGAATTCGTAACGAAGTGATCCGACAGAGAACCAAAGTTATCGACATAGCCCACCGCATTAGCACGCTGAAGTGGCAATGGGCAGGCCAAATAACCCGAAGAACCTATAACCGTTGGGGTAGACGAGTTCTTGAGTGGAGACCACGGATCGGCAAACGTAGCGTGGGACGTCCTCAGACTCGGTGGAGTGATGATCTTCGCAAGGCGGCTGGCAAGAGCTGGATGAGAGTGGCCGAGGATCGTGCTCAGTGGCGTGCCATGGGGGAGGCCTATGTCCAGCAGTGGACGAACATAGGCTGATGATGATGATGATGATGACCCATTCATAGAGTTTCGTACACAGGCACGGGTCGCTGCGCAGTAGTCGCTTAGAACTTCCAAAATCGTCGGTTATCGACGATTCGCGTATGCCTTGTATACGAAGGGCCTAAGGTTTTTCTACACGTTTTGTTCTAAAAACATGAATTCTTACCATTAAAACGTTTAAGATCCCCCAGAGAAGCGGTAAACAGTACTTTGGCGTGGAAATTGCTTGCAAATTGATACGAGTCGGGGCACAATTAGAGTTCGCTGGGAACGGTAATGATCCCAACCTCGTGTAAGGGATACGAACCTCCGCTATGAGCTCCGCAGGGCTCCGGAAAGATCAAAGCTTCAATAATAGCTCTGTTACACTCATTAACTTTTAAATGAAGTAGTTTGGGAATATTAAAATTTTCAAGGGGTGAAATGAGAGTGAATATTGTGTATGTAATAAACGGATGTAATTTTAATGACTGTCTTAATCTTCATCAGGGATATTTTTTCCTTAATTCGTCGCTGGTACGAGTTAAATTCTCAAAAAATGGGGTTACATATTGATGACTAGACTCCGAATTCTTGTCGCAATAACGTCACAATATTGTAGTCCAAGACTCGGACGTTTAATATGATTGTGTTTAAGTATGTATTTATCTGTCTATATAAATACTAGCTGTTGCCCGCGACTCCGTCTGCAAAGAATAGGGGTATAAAAAATTGCCTACGACCTATTCTCAGACCTACCAAATATAGAGTTTTTTTTTATAAAAATCGGTCAAGTGATTTTCGGCGTAGTTCGATAACAAACACCGTGACACGAGATTTTTATATATTAGTTTAGATGTTTATCCGTTGCCTATTTAGTACCTACACATGCTCATAGTATTATAAGCTTTGCTCAGTTTAGGTAGTCCCAATCCAAACAATATGCCAATTGGTGTCAATTATCCCACGATATTTTTTTATTTATCTCGCTCATCAAAGGAAATAGAAACTCTTCTTATTCTGTGCTAGAACCACAACACGAATTAGTTACCGCAAAGCAATCGATCGAGTACGCAATATCAACAATAGAGCGTCGCCGAAAAACTCTCTTTTCATGATTTTCAACGTGATAGTGAGTGAAAAATGGAAATATCAGGAGCACTCCGCCCCCCGCGGCGCGTCGTCGCGCCCCGCCGCGCGACGGGAACAGATGGGCTACACAGAAAGGCCACTGAATCGCTAATTTAATAACTTTAATTTCCATACTAGATGAAAAAAAACTCGCCTGTATAATTCCCGTTTCCATGGTAATTCCGGGAAAATATAGACCCTATGTCACTCTCGCAACTGAGACGATATTATACTTCACACTTTAAAATCCATTAAGCTGTATAGGCTGTAGGGCGTGCCAAAGAATGATACATACATACGAACATTCACGGTCAAAAAAATCGGCCCACAGGTAACTTTCATACAAACGAGGTCACTTTGATGTCTTGGTTCTACACTAGGCGGAGCTTTGGCTGTGATCTGATGACCTACTCCGAGCATTGATAAAGGACATTCAGACACGTTTCTTAATTTTTAGTATTTTTTTGTTATAGCGGCCACAGTAATAAAATTATCGGTGAAAATTCAAAATGTCTAGCTATTTACGGTTCCAGAGATAGGGTCCTGTGACTTTGGGTGCGAAACCTTAAAAAAATTACATATAATAGAGACCGACAGAGGCCGGGAAGTAAGGGGTTGCCGGCCGAGTAGGTTTGACAGCCGAGTGGTACACAAGGCCGACATGATACGTGGCTGGCAAACCCTGTTCCGGCCGAGGCTTGCATAGTGCTTTTCTCAAACATGCAATGAAATAAATAAAAAACTTCAAAAAATTAAAATTGCAAAGAAAGCAACTATTGCCTAAGTTTTTTTTTAGGGTTGAATGCCATGATGCCATAGACCTATAAACGTCATGATGCTGTGTCACATGAAATAATAGACGATCGCTTTCCCGGCCTAGGCCTGCATTCGTATGAAAATCCATTACATAGCACTCGTCTAACCGCGCCCGCAACGTGATACGTCCCGGCCTATTATTTGGAACGTAAGGTTAACATTTCATTGAAAATGAAAATGAAAAATGTTTTATTTGTTAGGTAATAGGATTATACATAATAGTGGCCGGGGCCTCCTTTTAAGCTTGAAAAAGCCTGTGTCAGGAGGCAACGCTCCTCCTCCTTCTCGACAATACATTTTGAGTCTATTACTTAACTACCTACCAACTACGCTATTATATATAGGCTTAATCTCCTGAGACCCGAGTGATCATTGCATCTTTGAGAAAAAATCTTTTACGATCTACTTACAAAATAATCGTTTTAGTTTTGATTTGATTTAGCGTACACAATATTACTAAAGTCCTACAAGAAAAATACAATAGAAAATCATTTACAACATCACTGTCCCCATACGCTTTTTTAACCTACCCCACGTTCACCCTTTATGCTCACTAATCTCACCTTATACGTTGCAAATCAAAAAGCATTCACTTTAAAATGTCAACGTTACTTAAGTTAAAATTTACTTGAAACTTTCCTTGCTTCGAACAACTCGCTACTCCAGCTTATTTCCCTTTTGAATATCGATGCCTTTCACCAACTTTAGCAAAGATAATGTTCATTATTTCTATATGTTTCATACGCATTCTTTGGCCGACAAAGGCAGGATACGGAGGAAATTTTTCAAAAGTTGTCTGCTTCCGGGTTGCTGATTGTATGCAGCCGAGTGAAAGCACTGTGTTGTGCGTCCTGTCACAAGCCAAATGTACATTCGCGGATAAAAATGTTCGTCATCTCAAAGTTGACTTTTTTGTAGACAAGTTATAAACCCGAAAACTCGAAAATTGAGATTTTAATACGAAATTTTACCTCCTTGTACGTACAACCGCACTCTTCTCCTTGTTGTTGTTGTTGTGGTTGTTTGTTCTTGGATGACCGGAAAGCCAACTAACCACATGGTTAGAGAACCTGACTACGGAGCTTGAGGTTCCGGATTCAATTCCCGGTCGGGGCAGATATTTCTGTGAAAAATATGAATGTTTGTACTCGAGTCCTGGATGTTTGTTACATGTATTTAAAAACGTATTTATCTATTATGGGTATTAGTAGGTAATCATAGTACAATCTTTTGCTTAGTTTGGGACAAAGGCCAATTGGTGTCAAATCAATTGCTCCATGAATTATTATTATTATTTTCTTGTTAGTAACAACATCTCTCCTACTTAAGAGGTAAAATATTGCATGGACCTTTTTTTTTGTCGGTAGGAAAATGCATTACGCATACTCCCGCGCGTGGGGACTACGCGGGAGTTATGTGGGTCTCTCCACCCCACCCTTCCCTAGAGGAAGCCTACCCACTAAAAACCTACCGGTATTCCCTCTCTTGCCATTTTCGGATGCCGTGGGAGCAAAATGGGACACCACGGCATCCGCTGGCCGCCCCAGCATATGCCGGGGCTCCGCGCCTATACAGGGAAATATTGCACGGGCCTAAGCCAAGTGCGTTTTTATTAATGTTAATTTATGACATGGATAAAAATTTACGTACTATTCGGCATGTGTTAAGGATGACTGCTTTTTGTAGGAGTATGTATGTGTATGGGTGTATGTCTAAGGTCCGGGGGCTTGTGTGGAGAGTTTTTGGGATGACGCCTGTTGTGGAGAGGATGATAGGTACAATTTTTACGGAACGGGCTTGCCACTGTGTTTTAATTTCAATTGATAGGTCTGTGCATTTGGTCATATTGTCTGTGTGTGTGGTTAGCAAGTTGTGAGTGTTATTATTATTGTTTCCAAACGAGTTATGTGACTTAACACATTCACAATGTCGAAAAACGATAAAAATAGTTGTCATAAAGGCATTAGACTTTCTTGAAATGATGTTCTTTTGGGTTGACGTGTTATTGCTTATTATCGTAATCGTAATCATGGTTCTATCACTTCGTTTATCAGAATATAATTGCAGGTCAAACTAACAACCTTAGAGAGAGTTAGAGAACCTGACTACGAAGCTTGAGGTTCGAGAGTTCGATTTCCGCGTCAGGGCAGATGCTTGTATGAAAAATACGAGTGTTATTTAAGTATGTATCTATCTATATAAGTATATTATGTTTATTCATTGCCTATAGTACCCATAAGTCTCATAACACCAGCTTTGCTTGATTAGGGACTAGATCAATTAGTCCGAATTGTCCCGTGAAAAAAAAATTGGTGTGACATAATTTTAACCCAGTGATTAAACAGTTAATCATAATTTTCTGTTTAAGTCTGGTGCGGTGTATAGTTGAGGACATTAACATGTGCTTGCAAAGTGTTAGATTAAAGTATTTGAACACTGACAAACCTTTTCGTTCCTCGACTGTACCTACGTACGCAACGGGAAAAAGGCGACTTCAAATGAACAACACATTTTTCATATTTATCGTGAGAGTGCAAGGTAAACGTCCCTGTGCTCGACACTGACCCAATACATGGCACCTTCAATCTAATGTCATAGTAAGAGAGGTGACAGGTGGGTGTCATCTACTGAGCGTTGAGGTGTCGACCATTGGTAAGTTTACCTTATTATATGAAAACAAATATTCAACAATGATCAAGAATTTTGAAATAAAATAGTTCTAGGTTATGCGTACCTATTAAGAGTGGTCAAGGCAAGACAAAACACATCCATACTAATATATTATAAATGGGAAAGTGTGTCTGTTACTTCTTTCACGCTTAAACAACTGAACTGAACTAGACTTCTGCCTATGTTTTACAAAAAAATTTTTCTGCTTTCTGAACCGAATTTTACGAAATTCGTTTTCGAGATAGCTGAGTCCCGGGAAAGGCTATAGAATAGTTTTATCCTGAAAAATTGCACAGTTCCCGCGAGATAGCGATAAACGAATTCTTGGCAGACGGAGTCGCGGGCAGCAGCTAGTAATTATATATTTCATAATGCTTTTAATCTTTGATTCGACTAAGTCTTGAATTGACAAATACTTTAAAATTACTTTAAAATGTCGTACAGCAAAGGGTAAAAGTAAGGGTAAGGGGTTTTTATAGGTAAATATTATTTGCGTGATAAGTCCCGTTTAGTATAGTAATTATGAGTGAAAATCACGAAAGTTTAAAACAGTATATCGCACAGAGGTACGGAACCCTTCATTATGCGATATATATCTACCTAGTGGCGAAATTTGGCTTCGGTTCCCAGAGCCAGCTTTGTTTTTCAAAAGATTTACAACTTTGATTTGTGCCTCCCAACTAGTTAGGTATGCACCCACGTAATTCTATCCCTATCTCATTTTATCAATCTTCCTTGACAACTTAATGGATTATAGAAATCGTCTTAGGGGAGGCAAATGTCTTGAGAAAAAACATTCTTTGGGGCTCTTTAGGCATGCATTATCAAGTTACCTATGAAGCGAAGCTAAAAGGTATTTTGTTATATTATACCTTTTAGCTTAGGTAATAGATACGAGTAGGTACTGGGTGTCCCAAACTCAGTGATAATGGTACCGGTACCGGGGAAAAGGTCAATTTATAACATTTCTGACAAAAATTACAAAAAAATCCGTGAAAAAAAAACTTACAAATTAATAAATAAAAATCATTTAATTCAGAGCACTAAGAATCCATAGTTTAGTTCCTAGAAACTGTGTAGTGATGATTGATTGATGAATTAAAATAATGACAATTTAATTAATTAGGTTTGGTTAGGTTAGGTTAGGTTAGGTTTAATTATTATTTTAAAGGCCGATGGAGAGGGCTATGCTCGGAGTTTCTCTGCGGGATCGTATTAGAAATGATGAAATCCGCGCAAGAACTAAAGTCACCGACATAGCTCGAAGAATCACCAGACTCAAGTGGCAGTGGGCAGGGCACATTGCGCGTAGAACTGATGGCCGATGAGGCAAAAAGGATCTCGAGTGGCGTCCATGGACCGGAAGACGCAGTGTAGGTAGGACTCCAACAAGATGGAGTGACGACCTGGTTAAGGCTGCGCGATCGCGTTAGATGCGGATGGCACGGGACCGATCTGTTTGGCGAGCCTTGGGGGAAGCTTATGTTCAGCTGAGCAGTGGACGTCTTTCAGCTGAAATGATGATGATGAAGTACTGTTAATATTAAAACGAAAATGAAAAAATCACATAAACCTATGCCCTGCAGTGGGACATAATATATAAGTATGTATGTGTGTGTATAATATTAGTAGGATACCATCGCATGACACTTTCCTGTAAGTATTCACAATCGTCGCCACACATGACATCACTTTAAAAAAATCCTAGGGAATTGATGTTTAATGGTGTTACACCGTCAAACTTGTACAATATACAAGGGAACCAAATAAATCCCGCCGGCGCCGCCGCGTCGCAACCGCACGGGATACGGGATGTTCCCCGCGATTCCCGCGACGGGATTTATCGGTAGTCCCGGAGTCCTGTAAAGAGCGTGGGCGGAACAATCGGGCCGCGCGCCAGACGGTAAGTCTTATTTGATAAGACAGGGTCCATTTTTTGTAATGAAGGTTTCTGGAATGCCTTTGTTGGAAAGGCAACTAGGCTAGTAAGGAAAGTAGTTTAGAAATATACCTACCAGTGACAGGAAATCCCGCTATTCTAGATTAAAATGTAATTAGGTTTAAAGAACATTTATTGTCTAAAGAAATTACAGATAATTTCACTTATAAGACAATTTCTATAGCTAAAAGTACAATTATTAGGTTTCACAGTGAGTTAATAGAATATCACCACTCACATGCCTTGTGCAACCACGTTTGCCAATTTATTTATTTATTTCAGTTAAGTTTTAATGATATTGTTTGAAATCACTTGTCAAATAGTTGACAGTAAAAGCAAAAAGCAGCTGAGTGGGTAATGACAATTTATACAGTGCAATGCTATATTTATACAATGTTATCAATTATATATAATTTAACTTTGTTTTTAAAGATATTAAGTGATTTGCTATCTTTTACGGATTTTGGTAGGGAATTATATAATTTAGCACCCTCATACATCAAATTTTGGTGTCCATATCGAGTTCTAGGAACTCTTAATGATATGTGCTCAGCATTTCTTAATTGTATTTTTTGGAAGTCGCTTTTTTTGTTAAACGTTATTTCCGTATGTATTGTATTATTTAAGATTTTATGTATTAATATACAGGTTTTGTACGCGTATATTTGTTTCAAATACATTACTTTTGTTTCTTTATATAGTTTTTTAGAGGGTGTTAAAAAATCATAGTGAATCATAGTGAATCTTATTTTGTGCAATTTGAAGACTTTTGAATTAACATGTCAGTAACAATAACTTTAACTTAATTACCTAAGTTCAAATAATTTATTGAATCAGGCGTTACTTTGCGGAAGTCCATATTAATGAACTGAACTTTGTTCACCCGCAAAGCAAAGCAAAGTAATTAGTTGCGGGTGAGCAAAGTAATTGTTTCAGTTCATTAATTAAGTTCAATTTAGTAAGTACAAAGTTGAATTGATTTTTATTTTTAAGAATAAAATTGCAATATGGTTGTAACATAATAAACATAGCGTAAAAGGAGTCTTTATTCCTACACATTTCCTACACACACGCGACAAAAACCATCATTCGAATTATAATAGGTACTAAAATTAGTAGGGTGACCAATATGGTCAATGCCCATCATATTCCCAGTCTGATATCCTTATTTTTATCCTTTTATAGCCGTGGTGGCCTAGTGGTTTGACCTATGCCCTCTCAAGCAGAGGGTCGTGGGTTCAAACCCCGGCTTGCACTTCTGAGCTTATCGGAATTTATGTGCAAAATTACATCTGTAATTTACCATGAGCTTTACGAAGGAAAACATGCATACGCCTGCGAAGAAATATTCAATGGTGTGTGTGAAGTTCCCAGCCCGCACTGGGCCCGCGTGGGAACTACGGCCCAAGCCCTCTCATTCTGAGAGGAGGCCTGTGCCCTGCAGTGGAACGTATATAGGCTGGGATGATGATGATGATCCTTATTTATGAAAGCAACGTCAGCTACTAGAAGGATTCCATTCACCAACTTGATTCCTTGTAGCGATGTGCCGAGTACGACTTGACTCGAGTCAGACTCGATTCCTGCTTAGGACTCGCCTACTAGAGTACAAAAATATTTTGATTCGAGTACGCCAGACTCGATTCGGTACTCGAGTCAGAGAGAATCGGTTTCATACTCGCTGACTCGATTCTATTATGCGAGTACAACTGACTCGAGTCTAGTATTCGAGTCAGATTGACTCGCTTGAATTCAATCTCTTTTTACTTAAGCAATGAATGATAAGTTTAGTAGCTTAGCTAGGTATTTTCTGTTTTTATTTGATGTTTATATATTTAAAAAAATGATTTATTAACGTTGTGTCACTATACTAAACCTATACTATGCTGTTTGAAGATACTCCTTCCCTTTTTGTTATAAAATTGGTAACGGACTTGATTTCTGGACTCGAATTTCTTGACTCGACTAAATATTCGAATAGATACCAAACATAGACACGAGTAGGTCTTCACTGGACTCGAATCGCGGAATCGAGTCAGGATTCGAATAACATATTAACTGACTCGAGTCGCTGAATCGCGTCAGGATTCGAATACCACATAAAATGACTCGATTCGACTCGATCCACCAAAACAGCGACTCGGCACATCACTAATTCTTTGTAGTTGCAAGTTGTTACACGAAACTTTCGTCGAACTTTGGCTTTCACTTCGTCTGCGTTTAACTTTTCTTATCACGGAGTAGCGAGATAGAACCAGAACGAAGTTAAATGAGAACTGTAGAGGCCGACGTAAAGATTTGAAAATGGATATTGTAAAGTTGGATGCTGATAGATAAGTAATTACATAACCAAAATGAGCATCATTTTGAGAAAATGGGTTTGTTAGATCAATTACCAAGAATCTTATTTCCTAGTAGCAAAATTTCCAGGCGCATTTTTTCCCAGATGCTTTTTTTCTCACTATACTTAGTTTTTTTCTCAAACATGCTATGAAATATTGACGTTATGTTCCTTATAATACGCCACGAACTGTCACGTTGCAGGTGCGCAGGTGCGAGAGGTCAATAATGGAATTTCATACAACATTGCTGGCCTTGGCCAGCAAAGTGATCGTCTATTTGTTTTATGTGACACAGCACCATGACGTTTAATAGGTCGTGTACTTACGTGGTCGACGTGGATGGATGGATGGATGGATGGATGTTAATGGATGTTGATGGATGTTGATGGATGTGGATGGATGTTGATGGATGTTGATGGATGTTGATGGGTGTTGATGGATGTTGATGGATGTTGATGGATGTTGATGGATGTTGATGGAAGTTGATGGATGTTGATGGATGTTGATGGATGTTGATGGATGTTGATGGATGTTGATGATGTTGTTGGTGATGGTGATGGTGATGGTGATGATGATGGCGGTGATGATGGTGGTGATGATGATGATGCATGTTTGAGAAAAACTGTATACAAGCCTTGGCCATGAACAGGGATTGCCGGCCTCGTATCTCTAGATGGCCTCGTTAACACTCGTCCATCTATAACTACTCGGCCGGCAATCCCCTATTTCGCGGTCGCTGCAGTAATGTACTATTTGTGAAGCTTATTTTCACAATCGCGTTTGTTCCCAATTTTAATCGACACAGAAACATAGGTAGGTTTAGGTTATGTTAAGTTTGCATCGGCCCGCAGCTGCGCATGGCCAAAAAGCACATAGACTTGAGACACTCTTTCTGTGTCAATTGGAAAAACGCGATTGTGAAAATAAGCTTCAGTAAAAAACCATAGTGAGAATAAAAGCATCAGGGGAAAATAGCGATTCTGGTAAGTTCATCTAACAAATGATATGGTAATCCATGATGTCCACGCCCATTATTCCTCTGTAGCAACCAATGCCATCAAACGCCACAAACCCTTCCGCAAACTTCAAAAAAACGAACGACATTTATGAAAACAACATTAGTGGGATAAGGGCCTGTTTTTGTTTCGTAGATCCCTGAATAAATACGTGGCGAACTTTTATGTGTCCGCGTAACCCGTTTTAGAGGGTTCACATCAAAAGCATAAAAATTTATTTGCGCTCATTTGAATTTCATCCCACATGACAGAGCTCATACATAATAAACAGATATTTAGTTTTTTTCTTATGAAGAATGGAAAAAGTGTCTAGCATGTTTTAAGCAGGTGACTTTGATCTATTTGTTTTTTTTTCATGTTTGGAGGCGAAGTAATGGAGATTAGGTATTTATACCTACCTAAGCCAATGTTTACTTAGGTACGTCGCTCTTTTTTATATTTCGTTTGAAAAAATGAGAAATTTTGAAATCATAAAAGAAAATTTTATTTAAAGAATCATAAAATATTGTGGATTTGGGTAGAATATACAATATACCTTACTATAACGATTAGTTATGACATGTTTATTTTAAAATAGTACATGAACTACTGTACCTAAGTAGGTGCTATTTCTTAAATTTGGAATATGGGCATTTCTATTTTTCGATGTAGGTATAGTCGGGGTAAGAAAAGTAATTTATTGAATCAGGCGTTACTTTGACAAACCTTTGACTTTTGTTTGTAGTTTAACATTTGGTAGCATAGCATACGGTTGTGGTAACTCCGAAGATGAGCTCTGGTTGAGTTCGAAACGCGTCAGTGTAGCTTGGTGGTGGTGATGGTTGTGTTTATGTGATTTGTGTGTGTTCGTACAGTGTGGAGGTGGAGGAACTGCATGAACACGCATTTCTTGCATAAACGTAACTATTGTAAGGTCGCGGGTGAGCAAAGTAATTGTTTTAGGGGTAAGAAAAGGTTTGTCACTTTTCGACCTTAACTCGTTGACATAGAGTCGAAAAGTGACGAACCTTTTCTTACCCCGACTATACCTACCCAAAATTAAAAAAATTGTTAACAGGAAGTTCAAATTAGTCCGTTTGGTTACGCACTTTTTCAAGCCTTTGCAATAAAAAAACGTAACAAATCGGATAACTTTAACAATGTTTAACAAGAATTGTCCGGTTTTATTGTAAATACTTGAAAAAGTGCGTAACCGAACACACTAATTTTAACTCCCTGTTATCAATATCTTAATTTTGAGTACAAAAAAAAATAGAAATGCCCACATTTCAATATTTTCATACTCCCATTCACCGTAAAGTTAAATTATTATCCGTAATTTCATAATCTACATTCAATAATAATTCCACAGGCATTAACCCGAACTCCGTAGAATGGACCGGAGTTTTGGCGATTGCACCGATTCAATGACTATTGGGCGAAGTTACCCAGTCGATATTAACATAAAACATCAAAACTCGCATTAAAGTGTCCAAATTCCTCCGGAGTCCCCTTTTAATATTCCCCCCAGTTGTGCTCGGTGAGCCGCGGACAGTCGCGCCAGCCTTGTAGCATGGTGCAAGTGACAAAACAATAATTAAAAATATACCAAATCGCAAAACCTATGAAACTTTAAACCTGTACAATTGTACATTATTAGTACATTACTGCAGCGGCCGCGAAATAGGGGATTGCCGGCCGAGTAGTTATAGATGGCCGAGTGTTAACGAGGCCATCTAGAGATACGAGGCCGGCAATCCCTGTTCGTGGCCAAGGCTTGTATAGAGTTTTTCTCAAACATGCATCACCATCACCACCATCATCATCATCACCATCATGGTCATCATCAACATCATCATCAACATCATCGTCATCACCATCATCATCATAATCATCATCACTATCATCATCATCATCATCATCATCATCATCATCATCATCATCACTATCATCATCATCATCATCATCATCATCATCATCATCATCATCATCATCATCAACACCATCATCATCATCTCATCATCACCATCATCATCATCATCAACATCATCATCACCATCTCATCATCACCATCATCATCATCATCATCTCATCATCACCATCATCATCATCATCATCATCTTACCTTACCTTAATAAAGCGTAGTGGCAGAATGTCTTAATGAACCAAAACGCAAATATTGCTTATAGTTTTTTTTTAATGGCTAAATGCTATGATGCCATAGACCTATAAACGTCATGGTATGAAACAATAGACGATCACTTTGCTGGCCTTGGCCAGCAAAGTTGTATGAAATTCCATTATTGACCTCTCGTCTAGGCGCCCTCCACCACCGGCTGCACCTGCACCTGCAACGTGACACTTCGTGGCGTATTATAAGGAACATAACGTCAATATTTCATAGCATGTTTGAGAAAAATATATTATCGACTTGGCGCGGCCGCCGCACGAGCATTGCTCGACCGCGGCGAACCTGTGTTTTACCACGTTCCAACGCGTAATTCGAGTTGCCTCGCGCGGCAGCGGCGCACTATGAGTACCGTGCCGCCGCGCGACGTAGATACTCAACTTAATTCATACTATTCCTCCTTCCCAGCAAAGGGGTCGGCAGAGACTATTTAGTTTCCACCGGCTACGATCCTTTCCACAACAACTTTTATTAAATACAGAAATAGAGTAACGTAATAAGAAGTGAAACAGAGTAAGTATTAAAAGTATGATTAAATCAAAACGAATAACTAAAATCCAAAGTGCCCGAAAGGGGTGCGGCGCGGAATAACTATTTTAATTTTAAAGAAGACTAGAGGGCACTGTCCTAGAACGTTGAAGTTCACTCAGCTTTCAATATGACCTGTTAACATTGTCCGCAATCTTAAAAAAAAAAAAAAAAAAAATCTTGTCCGCAATCAACAAATGGCTTTGTCCTTGTGCCTTAAATAAGTTACCGTAACATTTTTTAGGCCAAACTATAAGATTTTAAACATTCTCGCAAAGGTATAATCTCGTGTTACGGTGTTTGTTATCGAACTTCTACGTAACGGCTAGACCGATTTTTATGATTTTTTTTCTCCATATTTGGTAAGTCTGGGAATAGGTCGTAGGCTATTTTTTATGCCCCTATTCTTCGCAGACGGAGTCGCGGCAACAGCTACTCTACTCTAATATTTAAAAATCTTGTGTCATGGTATATTAATTGTTATCGAACTCCTCCGAAACGGCTGGACCGATTTTTGTAAAACTTTTTCGTCTATATTTGAAAGGTCGTAGGCCATTTTTTATACCCCTTTTCTTCGCAGACGGAGTCGCAGGCAACAGCTAGTATTTTTATAAAATTAAAGGAGCACCTAGCGGTGATAAACTATAAAGTGGTGAGGGTCATAACGCCTGTCGTTTGTGCCGAGTATAACTTATTCAACTACATCGAAATACTTGAACAATAAAATAATTATCATTTATCGCACAGAAGTTATGTAGTGGAAGGGATTTGGGGGAAAAAGTGGTGAAATTGAGAAATATTACCGTGAGCTGTGATAAATTAAAAGGGTCCTTTTTAATTCCTTTCACATCAGCGTTTTAACTGTCTTTAGTCCTTAATGACTCGTTTGCCAGAAGTGAAAATTAGCCTGCATTATAACTTGGACTGTCTGATATAATTCCAATTTTGCAGATTACAAAATTGCCTTAAATTTAACCCACGTCGGTGCCAAGAGTTAGGTATTCTGTAAAATTAAAAAAATCTTTGAGAAATCTATTTTTTTCATTCATTGATTGGTTTGCACTTACAAGTCAATGTGCCAATCCGCCTTGTAGTTTTTATTCCGATGAAGAAACGATGAACTTTTGGGTACGTAAATAAAATATTTTTCTTAATTTCTTTTCTTCTTTATGGATAGGGGAAAAAATCGCACCAGTATTAATGACGACGTACCTATTTAAAAAAAAACTATGCGCTAAATATATCCTACTTTACAAGTTAACGAGAGAAATTCGTTCAAGATGTCATATTTAATATTTGCCGCGTATTAAGTGATGCGGAACCCTTCACTCCACGGGACCCAACAAATATTTGGCCAGTTTTTTAAAAAGCTGAAATAAAAAGCGCATCTTTTGCAGCCAGTATCATGAGGCGACACTGCGAGCCGCGTAGGACTAAAAATGAGCGGGAAATATTGTACGAGTTGCGATTACTTGCGATACATTGCCGTTGACGTTCAATCTATACCTACTAAGTATCTCTGATCTCTAATATATATAAAACTCTCGTGTCACAGAGTTTGTTATCGAACTCCTCCGAAACGGCTCGACCGAATTTTATGAATTTTTTTCTCTATATTTGGTTGGTCTGACAATAGGTTGTAGGCTATTTTTATACTCCGGAGTCGCGGGCAACAGCTAGTTATAATATAAATGCGAAAGTGTGTGCATTTGTCTCTTATCACTTCACGCTTAAACGTAAGTGTTTATCAATTAGAGATGTAGTGCAAAATGATTTTCCATCGGGAAAACTCGGATCTCAATCGGAATACGAAGGCACCCGAACTGTCAATCAATGATTGTATTAAATGAGTGACGTTTTCATATCCATTAATATGGAACTTTATTGTTTAGGGTCAAATGTCAAAGTGAAGATGGCCCGTAATGGCTACGGCTGTAAGATGGGTACTGAAGCTAATTGAGAGAGCACGATAAATACGAAATTTCCGATAAATTACGAAGGAAAATCATTTTGCACTACATCTTTACCCCGCAATGTAACGAAAAAAAATAGTTGTCGCGCCGTCTAAAAGGCCCTTTACCCACCCGAGCGCGAGCATGACGTCTCGTCTCGTCACTGCACAATCGCCGGCCGACAATTGCCCCCCTTTCCGTACGTCAACCGTTGCCTTTGTCTGTGGTCCTTGCTTTTATCAGCTGATTTGGATTGCCAGTCCATAGAGCTACCAAGAAAATCGCCAGACCCAAGTGGTGGTGGGCAGGGCACATCGCCTGATTAGCTGATGGCCGATGAGGCAAAATGGTTCTCGAGTGGCGTCCACGGACCGGAAGACGCAGTGTAGGTAGGCCTCCAACAAAATGGAGTGACGACCTGGTTAAGCGGGATCGTGCGGATGACACGGGACCGATCTGTTTGGAGAGCCTTGGGGGAAGCCTATGTTCAGCAGTGGACGTCTGTCGGGACTGTCAGCTGAAATGATGATGATGAATGAGAGCTACCGGCTCCAGGCGGCATTAAGTTACTACCTGCTAATATTTTTGGAAACAACCCTAACTCTTTATTTTGGATTTTGTACCTCAAAATTTCGATTTCTGTCTGTGAAAACACTTTTTCGCAGGAACGCGTGGAGTTATCAATTATCATGTAGAAATTAACGTTCTCTGTCGTATGTAATGTTTTCCGTGATTTTGATTAGTCATAAAATATTTTTAAGCAGTATTTTGCTCATTCAATGGGGTGTGTGAAGTTCTGAAATGATGATAATGATTTTGTTCAGACATGTAATTAAACAAACCTAATTTCCTGCATCCTATAAGATGAAATTTCATAAAATCCTGATAACAGCTCGGTTCTTTATATTTAATAGCAAAGTATTGGCAAGCGAAATAAAATACAATGGATAATGAAATTTAAATTGCAACTGTAAAAAAAATAAGTTCCTGAATTCACTCAGTCAAAAGCATTTTATTCGTATTCTAAATAAACGTTAGCGATCCTAATATCAGTAGTAAATATCTCTGGTTCAACATTTCGCAGAGACGCACTCAGTCGTGAAGTTCCGAAAGATTCGCTACGGCGGAACTAGATGAGGAGTCGTTATAATATTCTAGAACGTTCCATTTGGATATTTGTCTTGTCTTTGCATTGTGCTGTGCAACGTCTATTTTAGTTGAAGAATAAGTGGCGATATTGCAGTCTTACGAATACACATACATAAACATTAACCTGCGGCTTCTCCGCGTTGATAATACCTTCACGAAAAAAAATTACAATCTTGATTCCAAAAGAAGTTAACACGTCATCAAGGATCACGTCATCATGAGAGTAGAGGATGCTTGCATCGCACTACCGAAGTTTCTCAACTCAGCTACATAAATACAAGTTCCAACTTTCATCCATCGGACTTCGGTCCCCAGGCATAACATCCACCTTGAGAGAGATCTCTATTGCAACTACCCCCAAAAACAATTTCAGCTTAAAACTAATAAGGCACTTCTGTTTTCTACCAAAAAACAACGAAGGTCCCTGTATAATATCCACCCCAGAGTTGTCAGCGATATCACAAATCACTCAGTGATATTTCGTATCAATTTGGCAGTTGTTTCAGCTTGACGTTGAAAGGAGGGGAAGTGGCGAATCGTGTTGGGACTGTGTTGGGATTCCACAGGCATCGGGGACGCATGTGTTACACAATCATCATCATCCCAGCCTATATATATACGGGCCCACTGGAGGGCACAGGCCTCCTCTCAGAATGAGAGGGCTCGCGTAGTGCCCACGCGGGCCCAGTGCGGATTGGGAACTACTACTGTATAGGATTGTAAATAAGTACAGTATAATTTTATTGGAAGCATAAAAACCCGTGATTTACATAAACACCTTATGGTATATTTTTCTTTTTTTCTGTTAAATGCACTCGCAGATGGCCAAGATAGGTACAGGCTCAGCCTAGTTTGGCCACTAATGGATACCCCCAAAAATGTAAATAGGTATGTAGTTTTTTGTCAATAAACGATTTTGTATTTTTTTTGTAACTTTCTTACGAATTTGTTCAAAGTGCATAGGGGAGAGGTGGCATGAAAGGGATAATTCAAATTTAGGAAGCGTTTATTATTTAAATCATCGAAATGAAATACAATCATTGTCATTAATCAATTCTTTGTTCTTTATTTACGCATCTTTAAAAAATGTGTATTTTCCTTTTCATAAATGGACTTTTATTTTAACTGTCCCTTTTATGCCACCTCGCCCCTGCTGACATTGCCAAACTTATGCGAACTTCCGTTGATCATTATTTAACAATATTTAGAGTTCCTTGACGTTTCAACCACACATTATGTTTATACATCAGATTAGTTGTAGTTTAGAGAGAATCGCGAAAGTTTAGAACAAAAATATAAAAAAAAACACAGTCGCATTGATACCCTCCTCCTTTTTGAAGTTACAAAAAACTGAAAACCACTCAGCTAGATTAAAGAATAATATAGGTTCTGCGTTCCGGTATAAACATAAAGTTTTCGGCACCCACTAAGCGTGTTGTTAAGAGGTTTTTAAATTTATTCACCCTTCGATTTTGGGAAATTCTCAGAAGTTTGAGGAAATTCGAGCGATTTAACTGGAGATGGTAGGGGTCAGATTTGCATAACGGCGAAGCATTGTATCGTCTGGTGAACGACGGTCTGGGCGAGAAGTAATGTTCCTCGGATTCTGGTAATAATATGCGAGTGTGACCAAATATCTTGAGTTCGCCTAATTCGTTGAAGAGCTGACCGTCCAAAGACAGATCTTTGAGGTTAAAAGATCTTGGACAACATAATTTATTTTTCTTGTAGCAAATTTTCTAAGGCAAATAATCTTCTTTCTAATATATAAAAATCTCGTGTCTCATTGTTTGTTATGGAACTCCTCCGACACGGCATGACCGATTTTCATGAAATTTTTTATCTATATTTGGTAGGAATAGGTCGTAGGCTATTTTTTATACCTACTCCTATTTTTCGCAGACGGAGTCGCGGGCCACAGCTAGTAATAATAATAATAATCATGGGGCGATTGACACCAATTGACTTAGTCCCAAGTTAAGGAAAGCTTCTATAATGGGTCAAAGTCAAAGTCAATTTGTTTTATTCAGTTTAGGCTTTAATTGAAACACATGAACGTCGAAGAATCTACCACCGTTTCGGTAAAACCATGTTGAGAAGAATCCGGTAAACCCAAGGTATTTACTAGACAACGGATAAACATACTTTAGACGATCAGATGGCCTAGTGGTTAGAGACCCTGACTATGAAGCTTGAGGTCCCGGGTTCGATTCCCGTGTCGGGGCAGATATTTGTATGAAAAATACGAATGTTTGTTCTCGGGTCTTGGGTGTTTAATATGTATTTAAGTATGTATCTATCTATATAAGTATGTTTATCCGTTGCCTAGTACCCATAACACAAGCTTTGCTAAGCTTACTTTGGGACTAGGTCATTGGTGTGAATTGTCCCGTGATATTTATTATTTATTTATTATTAATTATAATTAAATACATATTAAACATCCAAGACTCGAGCACAAACATTCGTATTTTCCACACAAATATCTGCCCCGACCGGGAATCGAACCCGGGACTTCAAGCTTCGTAGTCAGGTTCTCTAACTACTGGGCTATCTGGTCTTCAAATACTAGAAACAACAAATTAAACGGAAATATACAGATAATTAAGCTGTATTATGTTAACAACTCATCACCAACCCCATACTCTCCGAAGACAAACGAACATCATTACCATCGAACAAAAGACGTAACAAATTGTGCTTTTAGCGTGCGTTACGCTAAAGTGTGTACGTACATTGTTTGTTGATTTATTGGACGTCGGATCGGTGAGGCGTGAGCGATGCGAGGCGACGGCGACGCGGTGATGGTAATGAAATGTGAACGGTGACGATGTAGCTGGTGAGGTCATGGCGTGAATTGCTTTTGTTTATCATCGCAGATATTGTTAAGTTAACTAAATACTCAGCAGGTTCATTTAGAGAAGGAAATCTGGAATTTATTATAAGGATTTTCTGTTAAAAACTAGCCATGTCAAATCTTGGACCGAACCCGGGATCCAAGGAATCGTAGTCAGTTCCTCTAACCACTAAGCTATTGGGTTCTGACTTACATACAAGGACGCCATTTATTTACTTATTGGTAATTTTATTTTTATTGTTTCTTTTATTTATTTTTAGTATTTTATGTCTACTCTTCTTTCTGATGTCCTGTCAATCGTTCAAAGGTTAACTAGCAGATGGATAACTTTATGAGATAAGTTTTCCTTTGTACATCTGTTTAATTCTCTCGTTACCTGTTTATTTCATTACATCTTTTTATGTACAATAAAGTGTATTATAACATACATACGTACATTTTACAAAAGTAATATTATTCAATGATTGCAAAGTTACTAAATCCGGCAAGCATACCACTTTGCCATTTTACAGTTGGCAAGGGCCACGCCACGCCTCGGCGATCAAATACTGACAGCGAATCCCTAAAAATCAAGGCTTTACCACAGCTGAACAAGCGGTGCTCCAAAAGACAGATTAAAGGGCTCCCGAGCAGAGTGCCCTCCAATTAGGAGCCTCTCACAACTCTTCCGGGCTTGAACAAATGTAGGAATAAATGAGAAATAGGAACGACGGATTAAGGTGTTTGAAATTATTAGGTATCAGATCATATTTTTAGTGAAAAACCGGTTGTCTGTAAAGTCGATTTACGGACGATAGTTTAACGTGACAACGTCATAACCAAACATTCAAAAAAAACAAAAATTAAACCAGGCGGTCACCCATCCAAGTACTGACCGCGCCCGACGTTGCTTAACTTCGGTGATCGGACGAGAACCGGTGTTTTGTCAAATATCTTGAAAACGGTGCATCCTACGGCAAAATCAATCAAATTTTCATCCCCTCTCTCCCGCACTCCCCCCCGCACTCACCCCTCAACCCCCTCGCCCCCCTCAACCCCACTTGCCTCCCCCCCCGCAACCCCGTAAATTAAAGTAAATTTCATGTGACTATTTTCATTTAACTAAATGACATGGTATTTTCTTTTTTTTTTGATGACTAGTACCTACTGGTTATTTTAGGTTTATAGAACTTTTATTACTCAAAAGAAATTATTACATTTCACTTAATGAGATCTTATATCTACTTGCACAATATTTACACCAGTGAGCAAAAAAATTTCTAAAAAATGCGTAGTGCTTATCTCAACGCCGTATATAGATTCCAAAAAAGTTACCAAAGATGGCCGAACGTAACTGACACAAGTGTCATTGTCATTGTGACCTTCCAGATGTAACCAACCCATGCACATTAATAAAAAATAGTCATAATAATATTTTTTTGTTATTTAAGTCTAAAGATTATCCCAAGTTTTTGATGTTTCCTATAAGGTATACCTACGCATACCGTATTGTGCACAATCTGTGTTGCACATGAATACCTTGGTTTTGAACTATCCATGTGCCAAAATTTATCACAACCAATTGACTTGAATTGACACTCATATGACTTCTAGGACGCTTCCTTGGTGGAGAAGGAGGAAGATTCTCGTCCTGTGAGAGGGACCGAGGCCGTATTGTCTAACGCTTCTGACGCTTGCCTTCGCTTTCACCATCTCTTTCTGTCATCAACTTATACCGTTTGACAGAACAAGCAAGCAAGCAAAGGCGAAGGCAAGCGTCAGAAGCGTTAGACAATAAGCCTGCAGGTACCGGTTCCATGTTACTTGCGTAAATGCAAAACCCACGAACAAAACATAATAACAAAACTTAACAGAAAACTTAACAGGAAACAAAAACTCAACAACGAAAATTATAAACTAAAACAATTACTTTGCTCACCCGCGACCATCGCGGTCGCGGGTGAGCAAAGTAATTGTTTTAGTTCATTAATATGGACCTCCGCTAAGTAACGCCTGATTCAATAAATTAACGAAAATTATCACGAATACAGAAAGCATTCGAACAATCCAAACGTCAGATGCCGAATGAAGTGACAATTGGAGATGTCATGGTGGCCCTGTGGTCACCATGTTTACCATAAAGTTTGACATACGTGATTTGTTGTCAACATTTCTATGTGCATATCAAAAATATTTTTAAATAGTATATAGGTACGCAAATTATAACATTAATAGTATCCAAATGTTGTTTAAACCTGAAGTATTACCACTGTAATTATGAACTTTTCTTCTACAAAACAGTTTCAACCAAATATCTGTAGGTGAAATTAATATTGATATTAAATTATTTATTTATGCGGTTGCATTTAATTTTAACTTTACAATTACATATAAATAAATTACTTATGTATTATATTTAGAAAAGTTAAAACTAAACGATGCAAAACTTTTTCATTTTATTGGCAACACACTGGTAGTTTTTTTGGAATCTATATACGGCGTTGAGTTTAGTTTGAGTTTAGTTAAGTGGCTTGTTTTTTTTCTTATTTTTTCCAGAGTTGTTATGACTTGGCTGTCACGTGAAATTGTCTATTTCACGTGACTATTTTCGTTTATCTAAGTGACATGGTTTTTTTCTTTTTTTCTGATGACTATGTTTATTGTATGTTTTGGGACAATACAGCGACAAGACTGACCTATTTAATTCATTAGTTTAAGTAGGTATTTGCTCTCAATAAACTGTGACCGCACAAAGTCACACTTATTTGATCAACTCCGAGACCAAAAGAAAGCCTTTATAACAAAGTAGTGAGCACAATTTCCTTCCCCGCAACAATCATCTTTGATGTAACTCGACAGGAAATCCTGGCCTTCCCAAATGCTAACGAAAAGGCTTTCCGAGAGTTCCAGTTCAGTAATTAAAGGTCTACCGCATTAACCAGCAATTTGGTTTTCTACGGCGCGTTAATGTCTGTGTTTACTCGTAATAAGGGACATCCCGCAGCAGTATTGTAAACATCCTAAGTATGACATGTTTGCTTTATTAGGGGATGTATCAGAGTGATGGTCTCGATTTACACTACAATTTTGAGTATTTGTGGAATTAAGACGATTGGGTGTGACTGATATTTGGGTTTCTGTTAAAAAATGTCTAAGATGTCGTGTTTATGATTCAGCCGGCATCTCTAAAGAAAGAAAGAAAAATCAAAAGTAAAATATCGTTATCAAATTTAGGCTAATTATAATAAGCACGTTGAAGAATCTACCACCGCTTAGGCAAAACTCCATTGAGCAAAATCCGGCAAAAAATTGAACAAAGTATATTTTTCAAAGCAGGTCTACTTATTACAATTACAGTAAAGCATTTAAATACCTAATATTTTTTTAACGCAGAAGATAGGTACGCTATTTGAAACTAGGAATCGCCAATGCGGATCGGAATCATTTCCAAACCACCCTGTCCACGATATATTATCATTACATTCATCATCATCATCAATCGAAGAAGTTTAATGGTGTGTGTGAGGTTGCCAATCCGCACTGGGCCCGCATGGGAACTACGGCCCAAGCCATCTCACTCTGAGAGGTGGCCTGTGCCCTGCAGTGGGACGTATATAGGCTGGGATGATGACGATGATAAGTGTCTTCTTGAAAATGGATTTGAATATCGTATTTGTTTGATCGGTTATCGTAATACCTAAGTATCGTACTTAGTACCTACGCAATGTCTCAGAAACAATTGCTTGGATTTAGCCAGTCTGTGAGATGTATACGGATATATTCAACCACTGTCTCTCGAAGTATCTGTTCACGCCTGTACCTCCATCATCTAAATAAAGCGTGCTCTGCTCCTTAAGCATTAATAATGTAAAATTTCAATTGTACCCTCGCTTCAGCTGATGGCCTGCAATTTGAAAGGCTCACATAACACCTTCATCTTTATTAAGGGTTTTCTTTAATAGAACGGAACGGATACTACAGTTTTCTCGTGTGGTAGAAGTTACAAGATTTTTAGTTTTTTTTTAAGCTTCTAATTTATTTTTTACGACATTTTTTTCGTTTTCTCTCCTTTTGTACAATTATGGGTCTAAGGGGAATATTATAATGGTTTTTATTTCTTGATAAATACGACCAAGGGCTCTTCAAGGCTTAGAGTGAATAGGCAGGTACTGAACCAGTGAGAGGTACGGAACCACCTTTGGCCTCTTCTGTTATCTTCATCAGGTGAGATGCAGGTCAATCACTGGTCAGTTTTAAATAAAAAAAACTTGAGATACATGTACAAAAGCGAATTTATCTCTTTAATGATATTATGCTTTGATGTGATATTATTAACCTCTTCACCGCCACAAAACAAACGAAGAGACGTGCTCTGTACGCCACAGATAAATAAGCGACATTCATGTATAGAGATGTCCGTGGCGTGTGAGGCATTCCATTGGCTGTCACGACTAGATGACTGGGGCGGTGATTATTAGCAAAGATCCTTGATGCCAATAATCGCTATGATCCCCTGACTCGCGCCGAGATCCAATATAGTGAAAGGTCGGAACGTGGTCTCAATTATTAAACAAAGAAGCCCACAACCCGGCTTTAATACTGGAGCAGTATGTGGGTCAGCGACGTGGGAATGTACAGCTGTCGGGACGTAGTAATGATTTAATTGGTCATGCCGTAACCAGGTGTCTAAGCACACTGTGCCGAAGATACGCGGCCGATAGTGGCGAATTTACACATTAGGCTATTTAATTTTTACCGCCCCTACTTACCTCTGCAGTTTGACACCCTAAAATTAAATTTTAATATGAAACACCACTATAATATTATAAAAACAACATTCACAAAAGTATACTTTACAGAGCGCTTAGGTCACGTGCTAAAATATATACACGTTAACAAGGTGTCAAAAATATCTATACAACTCTCTATACTTTCAACCTATTTACATTATTTTTTTAAAACCTATTACAACCTATTGACTGTAAAAATTGTCTTATTCTATGCAAATAAATTGAATTGAACTCTATGACATTATTTTGACGCGATGACTGTATACATATTTATGCTTTCGACTGTACCTAGTAATTTTCTTTTTCGGACGTTGGAGTATTTGGTATACTAAAATGTTGTTGTTGTTTTGTTAAATTTTTGAAACTTCTTTTCTCCGTGTGTACTTATAATGTTTTTTTATACTCTAAAACAAAAAAATGAGCCAAATTTGTCGCCCTACACTCCAGCCTACTCAGCCTGATAGTAAATCTGCCATCGACATGACACACAACATATAAGGAGTGGCGGCGCAGGACCGAAACTTTGTGTGGGTAAAATATATTTGTTGAAGGCATCAGTGGCGTAACTATACCATCTGAGGCAAATGGCAGATTCTTTAGATGGGGCCCTCGTACTAAAAACCGTCACGTTGTAATTTAATCTTAATGTCTGAGCTCAGGACCTCTTAGGCCCTTCGGCATTTTGCCACTCCTGTCACCCTATAGTTACGCCACTAGGAGGCATACCTACAGTGTAGATAAAAGATATCAGTCACATTATACTTCATTTAATTTAGAATTGAAAACCACAACATCATTATATTGCGGCTAGTCAACTATTTCTTACCTAGCAAATAGTACAGTACAAATAGTCTGGGAGCCGCAAAATAAAATTGTTTTAATGTCACTTTATTTGCGTGTCGTCAATTGTTACTCTAGTACAAATTGTAAAGAGATTACAGTTCACGAGCCGCAATATAATGTTGTTGTGGTTTATAATTCTAAATTAAATGGAGTATAGTTTCGTAGCGTAGCTTTCACAGTTTCACATCCTCGCAGCATAACTGGATAGTACATCTCTCGGTCTAGTGGAAGAGGAATGGCGAGGTTACGGAAACGTGCGGGTTCAGCAGTGGACGTCTTTCGGCTGAAATGATGATGAACATAATTTTTGCGAGGCCACATTACATTACGAATGATGTATTCATTCAACTTCAAAAATTGGTTACCTGTTAAATTCGTCATTCGTCGTTCCGTCATTGCGAATTGGAATTCACCGTTTTACTGAACGTTAAGTGACTGCGTTACACATTTTGATGGTAAATCTCCTTAGTACTTTCCAATTTCAAATCAGATATCTCAAACTGCATTCTCGTATAGGTAATACTAGCTTTTGCCCGCGACTCCGTCCGCGTGGAATTAGTAATTTGGGCAGCTTATTTCTTTATCCAATTTGCTTTTTTCATCAATTATGGCTCTCCTTAGTTCCTCGATATAAAAAAATTACCCCCACCCCACACCCCCTCCACCCCCCTCCAAACCCCCCCCCCCCCGCACACCCGCGTTCACATTCACCACCGTACTTTTAAGACTGAAAGTATCGTATCTTTCTTATTTGTCAACCGATTCAAATGATACAAACACTAAATGTTAATCCAAGAAAATACCAACATATCAGTGAAAACCGCATCCTTCTAGGTTAAGCCGTTTCTGAGATTAGCGCGCACAAACGCACAAACAAACAGACAATAATTCTTAAAATCATTGTTTTGGGTTCTATTGCGCTAATAATCCCTAGTGACAGTTTTTCTCAAATATCTTCAATGTACTGACACCGACTTGTTACAGATTTATTATATGTATAGATGTAGATCTATTATGTCTTTCGCGTAACAGTCTCATGTAGATACATACGGGTACGCTTATAAATGCGCAAGTGAGAATAAATTACCCCCGTGCCACTATGATTGCTTTGGGATGAAGGTACGTCACCTGAATCTGAATTATTTCAGCGAAACTCGTTTAGTTTTCGCGTGGAGTAACTAGATCAGTTCGCCAAACTTATTTGTCCCGCGTAGCAGGATTCCCAGTCGCATTTTTCCCCAAATGCTTTTTTTCTTACTATAATTTTTTACGGAAACCTATTTTCACAGTAGCGTTTTATCCCAATTTGGATTGACACAGAAACAGTGTCGACGGAGCTCCGCTCACGCGTAGCTCCTTTTGTGTGCTTTTGGCCATTCGGGCCGATGCAAACTTAACATATCCTAAACCTACCTATGTTTCTGTGTCGATTAGAATTGGGAAAAACGCGATTGTGAAAATAGGCTTCACTAAAAAACTGTATTGAGAAAAAATGCGAATGGAAATTTTGCAACCTAACTACTAGGAAATAACTATTTTGGTAAATTGATCTAGGCACTCCTTTATAAAAATAACTATTTTGGTAAATTGATCTAGGCACTCCTTTATAAAAATAACTATTTTGGTAAATTGATCTAGGCACTCCTTTATAAAAATAACTATTTTGGTAAATTGATCTAGGCACTCCTTTATAAAAATAACTATTTTGGTAAATTGATCTAGGCACTCCTTTATAAAAATAACTATTTTGGTAAATTGATCTAGGCACTCCTTTATAAAAATAACTATTTTGGTAAATTGATCGGCACTCCTTTATAAAAATCTATCGTTTGAGTCATCTCATCCACATCACTCAATACGTTATTACTATGGATTAATCGCAGTAGTTCCTTTGGCTGTTCCTTCGAAGGTACTATGGCATTTTTTTCGCACTAGTTCCTTCACAAAAGGTGAAGGAAGAACTAAGTTTATTTTTTCACGTTTGTTCCTTTGCTACTGCGACAAGGAACAGAGGCGAAAACATAAAAGCAGTTCTTACTTCATCACTTGTGAAGGAACAGCCAAAGGAACTACAGCGAATAACCCGTTATTATCCATTCCATTTTCATATCGAGAAAGGAAAGCATGAGGAAGTCTACCAAGTAGATATTGTTCAGTTTTAGGCTTTAAAGACCATTTGCGTATACAGCTATACTTACAGTAGCAGTCCTGTGTAAACTTCGGAAGTAAGTTGCAGGTGTTATTTATAGGACGGTTCACCTTGATTTATGATGTCGAACAAATAAAAACACACCTTTACTTAAACTTTTACTCAATAAAAAAGAAAATTACTACCTTATTAGGTCATAAATTTACTTTCGGCACTATTCATAAACATACTTGCTTTCGTGAACGGCTAGCATGTTCGTGATATCCCTTCTTACTATGTTGCGTGAGTTGGCGAGATACCTACTCGTGATTTATGCATATGCAGATTGTGTATTGATGATGGTAAAACGCATGCTAGCCGCTTTTTTGGTCTTCCAAGCTACTAATTCATAAAATTTTTCATTGAGTGCGGTTAAAATACGACCTGAATTTGCCAACCCTGGACAAACGACAATAATCACGACCTGAATATTCAAAACTCATGTAAGTATAGTAGCGGAATGAAAAGGTTCGTCACTTTACGACTCTATGTCAACGAGTTAAGGTTGAAAAGTGACAAACTTTTTCATTCCGCGTCTGTACCTAATTCTCCTAATTGCAATAAAGGTCAAACTATCATTCGTGCATTATTGTCGTTCATTCAGAGTCGATAGATATGGATCGTAAAACCACACCCGTTTCAATAGCACATTTTTGATAATATCGTTACGTTACCGCAGAACTAATAATAAAAGGCATAGAAACAACATCCTTTCTATTTCCTTCGTGAACCAACTACTTTTTTGTTTCTTTATTTTCATAGAATTTACGGCTGGGGATGACTTCGTCCACAATCCATTTCGACATCCATCATCCACAATGACATGTCGTCAACCTACCTAACTCGTCCACTTTCTGATATCGTCAATATCCTACTTTGTCCACATTCCTATTTCGATCACAGTGCCAATTCGTCCACATTCCTTTATCGAAGTAAGACTTTTGACGAGTTTTCAATTTGATCAAAATATAAATGTGACGAGTTTGTTCTGTGGCCCACGTAGGAAAGCGGTCAAGATAGGAAAGTGACGATATGAGAATGTTGGCGAATCAAAACAGTACACCATATGACAATGAGGACGATTTACAAAAGTATCGAAATGGGAAAATGGAAGTAGTCGTCCTGAACCGAATTAACAATAGTACCATAAAGTTGGGGTACTTTAACCCAATGTGGAGGGTGACGTTGGCCCATATAAAACTCAAATACAGAATGGTCTAGTAAAAATATTAAAAACGTGGGTGGCCGTGGTGGCTGGCAAAAACCAGCCTTAGCAATGGGGCATAATATCAATACAATAATAAAACCTAATGATTGGGCATCAATGAGGGAGGCCTATGTCCAGCAGTGGACGTCCTACGGCTGAAAAGATGATGATGATGATGAACAAAACCTAGATCGATTTAATCCCAATGGC
The DNA here is from genome assembly GCA_947563465.1 of Archips xylosteana. Classification (NCBI taxonomy): domain Eukaryota; kingdom Metazoa; phylum Arthropoda; class Insecta; order Lepidoptera; family Tortricidae; genus Archips; species Archips xylosteana. The sequence continues at coordinate 2,363,722 of OX387346.1, forward strand.
CATAGTAACCCGACCTTACGGTACTCACCAGTCAAATTATAATCCTTTTTAAAGCACAATATCTGCAATAGCCTATTGAGGCACTATAAAAAACATCGATTAGTAAATTGAGCCCTACTTAGCATAATGTTGCGGCAAGCCGCAATGCTGATTTTCAGTGGGGCCCATTTTTAAAAACTAAACTTAAAAAAAAACACGGTCAAGAGCGTGTCGAACACGCCCAGGATAAGGTAGGGTAGGGCATTTAGCTCGTGTGACTTTTCTATTCCTGATATTATCAATTCTGTGGTCATGGTTTTGATCACAAAATAACAATGAGCGTCTAAAATATCTTTATTTGATGAAATCTGACTGGAACACTTGCAGTTTAACATTTTCAACGCTATATCTTATATTAACCATCTTACCAGAGCAACTACCTTGGTGCTGATACTCATCTTATAAATATACTCTTCGATAAATAAAGCACTTCTAATTCAATGAAAATTGAATACACGCTAAAACTAATTTATTTTATGTACAAAAATCTAAAACTTGTAAATTTAACCTCTTGACCGACACAGTCATCCAGTCATGACAGAAAGTGAGAAGGCTCACACGCTAACGTCATCAATACATGAACAACATTCAACACGAAATAAATTCTTCTACAATGGAAATAAAGCCGTATTTATCGACTAGACGGTTTGTTCCGTGGCGTACAGAGCACGTCACTTCGTTTGTTTTGTGGCGGTCAAGAGGTTAAGAAGTCTGAATAAATTTCTACGTTCACTTCTTTTTCTTATCATGAATTTCAATTAATTAAAGGGAAATAAACAACGTTTCTTTCTAAATGCTTGTTAAATGTAATTATAGCTATTTTCATCGTGTAAAAGAATAATTGTTTAGTTGTCTTTTGTGGTATAATCTAGTTCTATAGTTAATTATGTATGAAACTTCAAAAGCGGGATACAAGCTGTACTAAATAATTATAAAATTTAATTGGGAAAACATCGTCTTTCAACAACAGTGGCACAGTCGATTCGCGCCATTTCTCTAAATATCTTCGAGAGATTCACTAACATATTAGAATCGTTGTTACGACACATCCATAAGTTCAAAATATTTTCAGTTGGCGAACATGTGTTAGAGAAATAATAATAGTATGATGCAATCTTTAATTTTTCCGCTAAAAGTCTCCAATCGTTGCCTTTTGGAGTTTGAGAGTCGAGAAGTTTACATAAAATCACTCTATCAGACTTAGTCAAAACGTTCATACGGTAATTATTGTCCACACTTAAATTACTCCTGTAGAGGTTGCCTTTATAAACAAAATCGTATCTGCCTTCTTTCTTAGATAACGAAGAATAATTGAACGGATTCTCCACAATGTTAACACTGTAATCGCCACTAGAAACACTAAAACGCTTATTGCCATTAAAATTCGAATTAAAATCATTTGTTTTCAAATTAAAATTGACGGAGTTCGATTGCTTTTGTTTTTGGTAGACCGATAAATTTAGTTCAAAACAACTGATCGCGTCGGTCTGTTGTAAAATGTAACTGCATTGCAACGACCTGACCCCCAGGTTCCAGACGTGTGAAAACGATAACTCCTGATATTTGCCACCCGAAACAATTTTCCATCCGACACCTAAATCTCTGAGATTGACGCACAGATCCGAACAATTTACTTGGAAATAAATAGTTTTCGGTTCACACAGTAAAGAATTACCCAGCCTCCTTTCATTTTCAACACAGTCATGCAAGGCGTAAGGTGTATCATTTATCACGTGAACTTTTAAAGTATTGTAGCAGTCTGTTTTTTTCGTAACAAACAAGGCTAGTTTTAGTACTTTGGCGTCTAGACCGCTGAAACTGCGGCCAACTAAAACAAAGTCGCTTAGAAACTCGCAGACGAGGTAAACTTTATTAAGATCGACTTGGGCGAAGATGGGGCTTCCGGGAGTCTCCTGGCCGAGCGTGAGGACTTTCCTCCACTCGCGGGTGTTGATTTCTTCGGGCTTCTGGAGGATGGAGAGAAGCCAGCTAGCGTTCTTGAGGGACGCGCAGTGCGGGAACGAAAGGATCACCCCTTTACGGAAGTGAAAGTTTTTGGGCCCGCAGCGGATCACTGGGCTCAGCTGGGTTTCTCCTGTTAAAAAAGAACTGAGTCATGATTTTATAATAATGCCGCCCAATTTCGGTAAACTATTCTTAAGAGTTGTATATGTAACTATATAGTAAGTTGACCTTTAAAGGGTGATATCAAATATAGTACTACGAGAGCACCATTTTCAATTCAGGTCACCAGACGACTTGTTCTACTTCCGTTCTTTGTATAATAATAGTCAAGATTGAATTGTTCAGTTCTATTTCCTAAAATAGGGATCGGACCATTTAAAATAGCGTCCAAGCTGCAGCAAATAAATAAATGTTATTGAGGACAAAAGTTCACTGGATTCGTAGTTTTTATTTTGGATTATTTTATTTCAGTAATTAACATAATTCTCTTAGCATAAGGTGAAATATCCTTTTGTCGCTTATGGCCCCGTTCGTAATTCGTCCCGTTCGCAATTCGTCCCGTTAGTAGATCGTCTCGGAAACGCACCTCGTCCCGTTTTCGCGACTGATCCCGCTCGCAATTTGTCCCATTAGCAAATCGTCCAATTTCGAGGTTCGTTTCCGGGATGATTTTCTAACGGAACGAATTGCTAACGGGACGAATTGCGAACGGGACAAATTGCTGAACGGGACGATTTGCGAACGGGACCTTATGCGATAAAAGGTGACTTTTTCTTTACAAACAAGTAAGACAAAATTGTATTTCAGCTTTATATTACCTTCCTGTAAGGCAGGCCTGTTCCATTCTTCATCAGTGGCCTCCACAGTAAACAATTCTTCACCCTTCTCCACCACGCCGTCAGGTACGAACAAGCTGACTCCACACTTCTCCATCATCAGCCAATCACCGTCGCTGGTAACGATCTTAGAAACCGCCGTCTCAAATGAACTAAGCAACTTAGAATCGACCGAAGCGTTATTCTTTAGGGATGGCGACATTTCTACACTTTCGTTGCCATATGACGAACCCGCTGGAAGATGTACATGAGTTTTAAAATAGGTCACTTCATTAGATTAGTTAGTAATATTACTAAATTGGTTATTAATACCAAGAAGAGATCACTAGTGGATATATTTTACATTTTTATCAAGATAACTATTTAAAACATAGGTAGTAATAGACACCAAAATAGAGAGAGCAGGTAGGTACTAAACAGATCATAAAATGGTTTAAAATGGCTAGCAGGTACTAATACTTCAGATGCAATCTAAACAGTGAAATCATGTGCATGGCGCTAAGAAATTGCTTTGCTGCTACTAGGAAAAGGTAACCATGCAGCTATACTTCTACGAATGCACGTGCAGTTTGTACTATTGCCAAAATGTTTGTTACTTTACTTGTGGTAATTGTTTTATATGCGCTTTCGATTGAACTAGTTGTGATGAGTAATTAACTTTTTCATTCTCGTCTCTTAATGTGAACCTGCCCATTTGAGCAAACTTCTTAAAGGGCTCTAAGCAGATGATGCCCGCGCACTCTATCCTCATAATAGCCACTTGGTCCTGCTTCACGAAGCGCGGCCGCGTCTTAGACTTATCTCCAGTTTTCTTATCCACAAGACAGATCAGTGCCTTAACAGTAACTTCTTCAGCGGCGCAATGTATATGCATGACAGCGGAGTACCCTGCGCCAATGATAAACTTGTGCTCCAAAATCACAACTTGCGTATCAAATACTTTTCCCGTAGTGATGGGTTCAGTGATGTCGCACAGCACGAAGCCGGGTGAGACGTCTCCTTCTTCGATGCCTTTTAGCTTAACTTTCACGTTTTCACCAGGTTTGATCGACGTCACTTCGATGTCATCCGACCATAGCTGATCGACATTGACTTGCACCCTATTAGGCATGAGGAAAAGGGTGCTGCCCTTCCGGGTAGTTCCCGCTTCGACCTTCCCCATGAGCACTGTACCCATGTCTTTGCACTTGTCGACAACAGGCAGACCCTTTTGCACTACTGCAGCGCATACAGACAATATAAAATGTTTTACTTTTAAGTTTATACTGATTTCTGTATTTTTGTTAATCTTGATTGTGTGTGCTTGCAGTACCAAATAAATGTCTTTATCTATCTATCTATTTATCTACTAGAAAAGCGCGCAATCGGTACTAGAAAAGCGCGCAATTGTCACCAGAAAAGCGTCCAATTGGCACTATGAAAGCATCCAATTGCCACTAGGAACGCGAGCAGGTGGCACTAAGAGCATGCAATTGGTACTAGAAAAGCGTATAGTTGACACTAGGAAAGAGTGCAGTTGACACTAAGAAAGCATGCAGTTGACACTAGGAAAGCATGCAGTTGACACTAGGAAAGCATGCAGTTGACACTAGGAAAGCGTGCAGTTGGCACTAACTAGGAAAGCATGCAGTTGACACTAGGAAAGCATGCAGTTGACACTAGGAAAGCATGCAGTTGACACTAGGAAAGCGTGCAGTTGGCACTAACTAGGAAAGCATGCAGTTGACACTAGGAAAGCGTGCAGTTGGCACTAGGAAAGCGTGCAGTTGGCACTAGGCGAGCCGTGCACTAGTACGTGAGACTCACAGCTCAAAAAGCAGCTGGAATCAGAGCGGTCTGACTCCGCTTCGGCGCGCCCGTTCACGTCCGGCCTTACCTCGTGGTCTATCGGCGACATGTAACTGGACAACAAAATAAACTTATTAAACTCTTACTAAGAATTGTAACAAATTATCTTGCGACTCAGGGAAGCTAAAATTAATCCAAAGTAATTGAAATAAATCATAAGTCAGCTTTCATTTCTTAAAATTAAAGTTAGTTACCATTGCTATTAAATTGAATCAAGAAAAGTATATTTTTCTGTTCTTCTTTTTTAAGCAGTCACGAGCATTCTTCGACCGCAGCAAACCTGTATTTTGCCACGTCCCTGCACATCGAAATTCGAATTGCCTCGCGCGGCGGCACCGTTTTCTAAGTGCGCGGCTGCCGCGCGAGCCAATGTTTGATGGTTTGCCGCGCGAAGTCGATACACAGCTTTAAACTAGCTTGTATTATTACAGGCATCAAACCTTATTAGTATCAAAGTCAACGTCAAATTCAAAAGATGTATAATATTCAATCTAGACAAATTAGCAAATAAATGATTGATTGACTGGCTTATTAAGGTAAAATAATCTGTTGAAGAAGAAGAAAAACCCTGTTGAGAAGAATCCGACAAGAAACTCAAAAAAGGTAGGTATCATGTCATCATAAAACATCAAGACAATGAATGCTGCATCTAAACTTAATATTTCACTTACCTACTAGCTAACTGCGGCACTTCATACAAATGCTCCGGTCTTGAATTGACTGACGTAGTCATTTGCCTATGGGTTCTCCTTGAATCCATGGTTTGGAACTCCTCGTGTATCGTTAGGTCTGGCTGATTCGTTAGAGTTCTTTTTATGACATTACCAAAATAATGTGTACCTAAAACAAGAAAATTTGACACATTAGAAACAAATAAGTGTGCAAGGAGGTAGGCAAGCGTGAGGCCTTATTGTATAACGCACTCTGAATCACAATTGGGAATGTGTAAAAAACTACCAATGGTTTTTATATTATTATTTTTTTGTATAGAAAAGTCAATTAGAAGAAACTAATTTAAACATTTTTCATTTTTTCACTACTTTTTTCCAAATTAATAATTTAAACTATTTTTACAATTTACTTGCACAATTTTCATGCAGGTCCAAACTGGACTTAAAACGACAAATTACTCACCAGGGGGCGGTTTCACGTATGGTGAATTTTCGGCCATCTTTAACTTCATATATTTGATCCCCAACAAAACAACAACTATTAGTATAAGAAACGCAATTGACAACGCTATCAGAAGCGCCCAGTATGACGAAGCTGCAAAACAAATTAATTCATTAAAATACATTAGACTGAAATTGCGAAGAAACTAATGCTGAAATAGAGATGAGAAACAGAACAACTAATTAGAAACCAGAAGAGTCATATTATATAATCTATCTTCTATACATATATAATAAATCTGTAACAAGTCGGTGTCTGTACATTGAAGATATTTGAGAAAAACTGTCACTAGGGCTATTTACTAGCACAATAGAACCCAAAACAATGTTTTTTTAGAATTATTGTCTGTTTGTCTGTGCGTTTGTGCGCGCTAATCTCAGAAACGGCTTAACCTAGAAGGATGCGGTTTTCACTGATATGTTGGTATTTTCTTGGATTAACATTTAGTGTTTGTTTCATTTGAATCGGTTCACAAATAAGAAAGATACGTCTATTTTAAGAATTTATAGAACAGTTTTTAGAAGTAGTGACTTGGGAGTAGGTACGGTGGTGAATGTGAACGCGGGTGTGCAGGGGGGGGGGTGCGGGTAATTTTTTTTATATCGAGGAACTAAGGAGAGCCATAATTGATAAAAAGCAAATTGATAAAAAAAATAAGCTGCCCAAATTACTAATTCCACGCGGACGGAGTCGCGGGCAAAAGCTATAAATAATATAGTTTGATAAATAATGCAATAAAGAATTTCTTTTCGTTTTAAAAACGAGATGGATGTAATGAAGTAACTCAAACTGGCCTGAGCCAAAACCAGTAGAATGAAATGAGCCAAACCCTACACCCCAGCAGAGGATAACAGGATGAAGAGAAGAACATCTTCTAAACCAAGTCATACATTAAAATTAACTAAGTTACCATCGCTTCCTAGATCAGTCTTAGACGTGCGCACACACATAGGACACTGCGCCATCTGGTAGTCTTTGCCGAGGCAGGCCGCACTGGTGAGGCAGCGCCGGCGCCGCGTCTGCAGGCAGTCCGAGTCGCAGCGGGACCACTCCGACCATTGGGACCAACGACCTGCCATAATAATAGTTTTTGTCCCAGAAAATTGCATAGTTCCCGCGGGACAGCGATAAATTCATACTTCGCAGACGAAGTCAAATAAAAGTCAATTTAAAAAATCTAAATCTTAAACCTATCTTCAATTTGAGAATCGGCAGTGACACGTTTGTAAATAAACTATAGAATAGATACGTATTTATATTAAAATAAGAGTTTACTAACTAAAATCAAATGAACGTGGAAGATACGACGGACAAAAGCTGGTACAAATGTCTAAGTAAATCTTACCCATCAAAACATCAGATGACTGATCGGCCAACTCATCTAGGCCATCAACATACATATCTGTAACAAAAAAGAAATCTGTTTTCCGTACGCCGCTTATGATTGACTCATATATTGAGTCGAGTAGGTATCCGCAGAGGAGGAAACTAAATTATATTATTATACTTACTTTCACTGAAATCTTGAATCTTATCACCATCATATCTAACTGGTGAGGTACTTAATGTTTATGAGTGTACCACTGTAGTATTTTTTCACAAGCATAAAATTTCTGCAGTAGATTACATAACTTAAGTAACAAGGGGGCGGAGCAATATAACTGTTAGCGGTTGGAGACGAAAGTTTCTGGAGTGGCGACCGCGTGTAGTTAGTAACAGAAGTGAATGAGCAGTTGTGAAGCACAAAATGATCTACGCACGTCTCTACTTCCATCGTAATAAGAGGATGTGGGAGATCCGTTTGAACTCAACAAGGTGTCACCTACTCCTGGTGCTGGCTGTACCGCAAAATGAAATGTTAGTAAACCTCCCGCAAGGTAGATGAATGATGTGATAAAGGTCGATGAACACCACTGGCTGCTGGTAGCACCTTGGGGATCTTGAGCAAGTCCTATAGCCAACAGTGGATGTCTACCAAATGACTTCCATAGAATTTACATTGTTATGGCATTGTGATATTTGTTGCAAACAGACCCAATGGCGTGCAGTGGGACAATTCCAGAGTAGGCATCTGTTGCTGTTTACTCTGCTACTGTTGGTGGTGTTACAACTACCAGCTACTAGCTAGCAGCTACCTACACCGAAATTCGTCCACTGCACGCTCGCTATTACCTATTAGGCTATTACCTATCAACTACGTGAAATGCCGTGGAATTCCCTATCCCTCTTTCATGCTATATTGTGTGCGTGTGTTTGTCTTGGGAACAGTTGCCGGTTTCAAAGCGGTAAGCAATTTAGTGCATTTTTTATGTCTTACCCAAATCACAATCCACGCAATCCGGCGTCTTCTGCACGCTGAAACCCAGACAGGGCTGGCCGCCGTTGAGCGGTCGCGGCGCCGTGCAGGAGCGCGTGCGCCGCCTCCCCGACCGGCCCTGGCCCTGGCCGCACCAGCAGTCCACCCAGGCTGACCAGGGCGACCAGCCGCCATTCACTGGGCAGGGCAAAGCAAGGGCATCTCCACTAAGATCCATCGATCTATGGATAGGATCTACTCGACTTCATAGCAACAATGGATCCTAAAGGACATGCCGAGAAGCAATGGACAACTTGCAGAATAGTTGACCAATGTAAATACCAAAAGTGCCGTCAGACGCAAAAGGATGTTTTACATGTCTATGCCGTCTATTAGTACGCCGCTAGAAACTAGGCAGAAAGTAAATTTTAAAAACAAAACAATAAAACAAGCCAGTGTTAATAGGCTGTTACTGAACCAGTGTGCTACACCTTCGACTTCGTCTGAATTTACCATCAAGTAAGATAGAGGTCAATCCCGGGTCATAAAATAAGTAGATAAGTTTTTCGCACGAAACAAAACATAAAATAATGTGTTCTTTTTCTTTGGGAAGTCGCATAAAAAGACAATAATGACAAAGTAAATAAGACAAATACTTCAGAACTTGAATCTTGAAACACTATTCAATATGCAAATGCATTATCGTCTAGATTTTAAGATTACTGAAACTTTTATGCTGCGCGAAATGCTTTTCTTATATCGATTCGTGGAATAGACTAGTATACATTATGATACCGTGGGAGTAAAAAGTTATCCCTGAGTACCATGCTTAAAAGACTCACCAAAAACTGTTAATAATGCTGGTTCAGACAATCGTTTGCCTGCTAAATTTTCTGCGACGCAAGTATAGTTTGCCATATCCTGAAAATGTTACAAATTTAAAGAAACTGAGTTTGCCATCATCAAAAATTTAACAGTCCATACTAATTTCAAATTTAACTTAAAGATCTTACTACAATTATTAAAGCTTAGCCGGTAAAATGCAATCAACAAGTCAACAGTTTCAGTCTGACTTTACAAGGCTATATGACTTTCTAACAAGTAACAGCGTTTATAAGTGTGTTAAGAGTCCACTGATTGGAAGGTATGAACTTACGAGGAGAGACGTTTGCTTGATGACAAGATCCCCATCTTTGGACACCTGTACGTTATCGTCTACCGTGATGGGAGCTCCATTCTTCAACCAATATACCTGGGCGAATGGGGCGGCAGGAGGTGGCTCGCAACGGAACGATACCGGCGTGCTCTGTTTGACCAATTGTGATTGAGGGGCTGCTGTAAAATGCTTCTTGATATCTGGGATGAAAGATGTTTGGTTGGAGTCTTTGGGGACATTTTCAAATTGATGCTCATTGAAGGCATTTCAATGGCCACTTGTATCAACTGATATTGCTGAATTAAAAGCTATTAAGTAGTGTATTTTATGGGTATACTAGCAGCACGAACAACTTGTGATTAGTGTTTGACATAATAATAACATCGATTTGGTTTGGTATTATTATTTTATATTTTCAAACGTGTCTCATTGCTATAATGCCACTTATAAGACATCGATAAACTAAGTATTAGAAGGAAAAATATTCGTTCGTGCTAGGAAAATCTCTAGGTATGATTATGAGCTTTACGGTAAAGGGAACGTCGTGAGGAAACCTGTACAAATCTGCGAAGAAATTCAATGATGTGTGTGAAGTTGTCTATCTGCACTGAGCCCGCGTGAGAACTACACTACTGAGCCCCATGCCTAGCAGTGGGACGTATTGACGTATATAGCCCGAGATGATTAAGTAGTGTTATAAGCTAAGTAGTCGTTAACTTTTAAAAAGATGTACCACAAAGATGTGATGATATCGTACGAAACAATTTAATGCTTAGATTTCTCTATTTAATTACCTATGTTTTCTAGTAAGTGTGGTCAACTACAATGTAATAATTCGACAGATGCAACCTGCAAGGGTTTACTTTGATCAAACGTTCTTGAGCTCTTGGAAGCAACGAAAAATTGTAGCATAGATTCGAGTAAACTTACAAGCGAGCTCCACAGTCGCCGGCTGACTCCTGATATGACCCCGACTTGCCCATGCAAAGCAAGAACACTGGTACTTGTCGTTGCCAAAGTACTCCTCCACATGCTCTCTGGTCACATTGTGCTCTCCCTCTATGATCCTCACTCCCGTTTGAGGGTCAACAAACTCGAAGTTTAGTGCTTGAGTTTTCACGCCATTGCATTTGAAATACACCTATGACATTTTAAAATAATAAAGTAAGGTTTCATACATTCAGCAGCTGCGCAGTTGGTTGAATATCCATGCCACAGACACCCTTTTTTGTTTTATTATGATACAAGTAAGTATCGTATTAGTGAAATTTAGCATTATAATTCCCTGTGAAGAAAAGTCTACTTCTGATCTTTTAGTATTTGCATTTTAATCTATATACATAAAACACAAAAAATGTTACAGCCTATGAAACCATCCCACTTATGTGCCCTAGACCATTTCATTTAAAGGCAATACGAAAATAGTTTTGGACCACTAAAATAATGCATTAGGCACACACTTGGTCTATTCATGAGTTCATTACGCGGACGAAATCGTAGGTAAAGGCTAGTCAATTAATACATATGTTTCGATTAGTTTTTTTTTTTTTAATTTTGAATAAATAAGTTCTAACAATGTTAATTTATTTTGTTTCTGTATTCTTATATATTACTGTACAGACCTACATAATGTAAGTATTTTTCTATCAATATGTAAAATTTAATAGAATTCCTCTCTAAATTTAATTTACATCATGCTATAAGATATTGATGAGTTGAAAAAATTTATTTAACACCGTACCTAATGCTTCTTCTTCTTCTTTCAGTGCCACTCCAACTAGTGAAGGTTGGCCGTTAGCTCCGTGTACTTTTGCTATGTACCTAATGCTACACAAATAGAATACATAATACTTTTTGGCATTACGTAGTAATTTTTCTACTATCGTATGTTCCTAGATTTAGTTTCCCTTTTACCCGTAGTTTTAGCATGGCATAACATCAGAAAAAAACGTTGATTAACAGCCTCAAAAAGGGAACTCAACATTCTTCCATAAAATTACCCACATCGTTAACTTTTACAACGTCTAGATACACCCCACTGTACTTAAACACCGAGGGAAGTGAGCACCGTAGCTAAAAGCCATCGAACAAAAAGCACTACGGGCACCGCCGGTAGTTCAGATGTCGTTAGAGAATCGAGGGCGACATCATTCTTACGAAATGGCTCTCACTGACACCCGTGTCGGAACAAAAGTTGTTAGACATTGATTTATTTCTCATATTCTTACGCGAATGGGGCATTTTGTACGAGGAGCTTGGCATCTTGTAATATTAGTAAGAGGCTAAGTTGTCTCACTTTCATTAGCTAATGCTATCTCATTGTACTAAAACAATTGCCTGATCCCTCACAGAAAGAAACAGAAACTAAATAAAACGAAGTGTTTCCTGACACACCTTGATTTTTTTGTAAATACTGCAATCGTACGAAGGGCGGAGATGAATGCATTATGGTCTTGTGGAACTCTTTTTGTAGTACACTCCCCTTTTCGCGACCCCATCGCGACTGCTATTAGTTTGATTGAAATGCACCTTCTTCCTGACAGGGACATATCAATTATTAAAGTAGCAAGTAAAAGCTTGAATATTTACTTACTTCTAGAGCATTAGCGGCGCGGCACTTCAAAGTAGCCGGTTTACTCTTTACTACGTAAGTATTTTCCGGTTCTAAGAGGAAAATGGGAAGGTTGTCTTTTGCCGTATGTAGAGGTATTTTGTCGTCTGTAGCGTGTTCTTGGTGATCTTTACTTTTCATCTGCACTCTATCCGGGGAGTCTTTGTAATTAGACTCTTTCGTCTCATAATCGTAATCCGCGTATAAATTATCATCGTCATCATCTGAATCTTCAATTTCTTCGTTGTTAGTGAAAACCGGGGGAAGGAAATAATCTTTGGAGGCTATGTCGGTTTTTGTTAAAAAATCTAGTGGCTTGTTCAGTATGTCGTCTGTAAGTTCAGTGTTAGCTGAGGTATCATCTGGTTGAACACGAGAACCTAAAAAAAATCGAATGTTTCTCAAAAATCTTAACAAAGGTAACTTTTGAATATCCAAAATCGTCAAATTAATTTATTACTTACTTTTCGCTGCTTTTTGTCCTTCCACAAATAATGCCAATTGTATCTGTATTACTAAGAAATATGTCCAAAAATTCACTTCCATTTATACACTCGATCTGTTTCTTAACATTTACAGAATTAAACACGCAGCTGACATCGTGTTCCATTACTACGTGAACACTGGATTACATTTTACTGTAACACTAAGTTAGAAGACAGTTTTCCACGACCGAAAATTCATAGCAGCAGTTGTAGAGACCCTTATCATGTTACGTGAAACCAATATGACGTGTCAGACGTCCATAAAACTATGCAAATCCTGTGTAAGTCACTGCACTAAAATCACGAATCGATATGTCGTAAAAGTTTACGATAATTCTGTAGCGAAAGGCGAAGGTGCTACCCTGTCGACGGCTCGTGCCCAACTGGCAAATTGGCAATGGGGATGAATGGACAAGAACTTTACAGGGGTGGTAGGGCGCGTGCGCGAAACTTGTGAAGAGGCTTTAATTGTTCGCGAAAAAAGTTCTATTGTGAATAGGGACTTACAAGTTACGCAACGATAAGTATAATTTCACCAATTCACATCATGGTGTATTCATTGCTCGGATAGTTGACTCACATTTTAACCTTTAATGTAGGTACTTTAATTTGGATTTGAAATGAAACAGGAAAGACAACCGTAATATTTTCATTTTAATATAATCAAAATAGTTTTCCTTTGTTTTTAATAATAGTATCATTAAATGAACGGACAATTTTATAAAAACAATTTTCTTGATTTATACTTTGAATTACCTAGGGTTTTTTAAATATGGCTGTGTCCATCAAATGTCAATATTTCCTGTGTCGAGTGTATTTTGCCGTTGTTTACTATAAAAATGTGTAGAAAGTGAAATATAAGGGGTAATGGTAAGTGAATAGTTTCTTGTAATTTATTTATAATTAATCCCCCTCATTTAGAGACACTTGCTAAGTTTTTGTTGAATTGATGTTCGTTTGTTTTTACCGGTCTCATTGACATTTGTATTTATCAGACACCGTCAAAAGATAATTAATTATATACATTAACTAAAGGTAAACCAAAAATATATGACTATTGTCAAGAGGGCGCTATTGTTCTTATTTATATGGCAATAGTTCAGTATAGTCGGAACAATGACATCTTGACTTGTCTACAACGTTTACCTTTACCTGTTAGCTCTGATGTCTTGTCTAAATTAAAATGACGCGCCCCACCACCGCATTTGACATACAGGATTTCAAATCCTGTATGTCAAATGCGGTGGTGGGGCGCGTCATTTTAAATTAGACAAGCTCTAATTTGGAAAGGTTTTGTAGCGAAATAGTTTCATTCCCCAAGCGTTGTTGACTACGAATTGTTTTGGGGCATTTTTGTTATCCTTCAAAGAAACCGCCACAGTGACACTGACAATCATTAAAATTATTGCCAGATTAGTTCCAATAAAATTCCGCAACATGGCGAATAGTCACATATTTTTAGTCAGGCTTTACCTTACTTTTGATATATGAAGAGAAATTTCAAAAACCTATGATATAATTTTAAATTTTTAAAAAAAGTCAGCCTAACTAAACTATATTATAGATCACAAAACCGATCGTCGCGTTGTGAAGATATTTAACGAGGATCTATCATCATCATCATCATTTCAGCCGAAAGACGTACACTGCTGAACATAGGCCTCCCCCAAGGCTCGCCAAACAGATCGGTCCCGCGTCATTCGCATCCAACCAGGTCGTCCTACCTACACTACGTCGTCCGGTCCGCGGACGCCACTCGAGAACCTTTCGGCCCCATCGGCCATCAATTCTACTAGCAATGTGCCATGCCCACTGACACTTAAGTCTGGCGATTCTTCGAGCTATGTCCGTGACTTTAGTTCTTGCGCGGATTTCATCATTTCTAATGCGAACCCGCAGAGAAACTCAAAGCATAGCCCTCACCATCGCCTTCTGAGCGCCTTTGAGCTTTCTTATGAGTCCCATCGTTAGCGACCACGTCTCGGTGCCATAAGTCATCACTAGCAACACACACGAGGATCTATATCCGGCAGTTATACAGCTGATTAATAATGATGATGTTATTTTATAATTTGTGGAATAAATCAAATAAAATAATGTTAATAATATTCCGGGACTCTAAGAAAAAAAAAAATTATTTGTCTCGATTCATTGATATGGGATTATACAATACAATACAATGACTCTTTATTGTACACCACAAAGAAAACAATGCAGAAAAAAAAGTACATGGAAAAAATATACAAGGTAAGCAATAGGCGGCCTTATCGCTTCGAAGCGATCTCTTTCAGGCAACCAATTTACTAAGGAAAACAACAAGGAATGTATTACAGCAGGTGGTGCAATATAAGAATAAAAATAAATAGTAATATAAACATTATACAAAAACAACCTAATATACAATATATCTATACTTATAAAACAGTACCGTGACTGACTGACTGAATGACTGACTGACTGACTGACTGACTGACTGACTTACTGACTGACTGACAGACAACGCACAGCCTAAACTACTGGGGCTAGAGACTTGAAATTTGGCACACATGTACCTTGGGTATTGTAGAGGTGCACTAAGGAAGGATTTTTCGAAATTCCCACGGGATAGGGAAATATCTAAACTTTTTTTGTTTCTTTGTTTGTAGCGGAATCTCTCAAACTATTGAATCGATTTTAAAAATTATTTCAAAATTAGAAAGCTACACTATCTTTGATTAACATAGGTTACTTTTTATCGGGGAAAATGCAAAATTCCCACAAGATAGAAATAAATTAATTCAATTTTGGGGCTGATTTTAAAAAATCTTACATATTATGTGATATGACTATCCCCGGTTGACAAAGGCTACTTTTTATTCGGGAAAATACAAAATTCCCACGGGATAGAAAAAATTTAAATCAACTTTGGGGCTGATTTTAAAAATTCTTTCACCAATAGTAAGCTACAGTATTCTTGATTGACATAGGGTACTTTTTTCCAGGAAAATGCAAAATTCCCACGGGATAGAAATAAATTAACTCAATTTCGGGACTTATTTTAAAAATTCTTACACATTATGTGATATGACTACCCCAGATTGACAAAGGCAACTTTTTATTCGGGAAAATTCAAAATTCCCACGGGATAGAAAAATTTAAATTCAACTTTGGGGCTGATTTTAAAAATTCTTTCACAAATAGTAAGTTACAGTATCCCTGTTTAACATAGGGTACTTTTTCCGGGAAAATGCAAAATTCCCACGGGATAGAAATAAGTAAATTACACTTCGGTACTGATTTTATAAAATCTTTCATTTGATATGATATGACTATCCCCGATTGAGATAGGCTACATTTTTTTCGGGAAAAATACAAAATTCCCGCGGGATAGAAATAAGTAAATTCAACTTAAGGGCTGATTTTTAAAAAAGATTTTACAATTTGAAAGCTACAATATCCCTGATTGACATAGGCTACCTACTTTTCTACGGGAAAATGCAAATTTCCCGCGGGATAGAAATAAGTAAATTCAACTTTGGGTCTGATTTTAAAAAATATTTTACTACTTGAAAGCTACATTATCCCTGATTGACATACTACTTTTTCTCCGGAAAAATGCAAAATTCCCACGGGATAGAAATAAGTGAATTGAACGTGGGGATGGAATTTTAAAATTATTTCACTACTAAAAAGCTACTCTGTCTCTGATTTTTAAAATAGGTCAAAACAGTTATTTCTATCCCGCGGTATGCCGTACGTTGCACTTTCCAGGGATAAAATGTTGTTGTTTCATTCAGGCCTCCTCCCCGAACGAGATCACTTGGGCCGTAGTTCCCACTTGGGCCCAGTGCGGTTTGTACAGTGCGGGTGTGTACCATTGAATTTCTTCTCAGGTGTGTTCAGCTTTTCTCGCGATGTTTTCCTTCACTTTCGAGCTCATGGTAAACTTCAAACGTAATTTAGCACACGAATTCGGAATAACTCAGAGGTCCAAGCCCGGGCTCAAACCCATGGCCCTCTTCGTAAGAGACCATAGGTCAAACCACTAGGCCACCGCGGCTTACCGGCTTTAGAATTCACTTATTCAAATTCCGCGGGAACTTTTCATTTTCCTGGCATTATCCTATGTGTTAATCCACGTAATAAGCTACCTTTGTGCCAAATTTCATGCAAACAACTAACGTTATTGTCTTCGCGTACGAAGTCGCGGGCAAAAGCTAGTACATCATAAAACAAACATAGATAAATTATACACAACAATAAACTTGTAAATATATAAACGGGCTTTAATTTTCACACGCAAGATAGCAAATAGTGTAATTATGTTATAAATATATATACAAATAATAAAATTTAGTAGGAATTTTGAAGAAAAATAGAGACTTAGACGAAGAGAGAAAATTGAAATCAAAACAAAAATAAGTACTCAAAGTTACAATTTAATTCAAACACATTCGAAAAAAGTGCGCATCCTTCATCATCACTTTGATACTTGAAGCCCTTACAAAATTAACTGCTAAATATTCCAGAAAATATTTGCTCCTTATTAGATTTTATTAAATACATGAAAGGGTGATTCGCATTAAATATTATTTTATTCAAATTCGGGATCTGAGGAGCATGACCATGAATTGATACAACTGAAATATAAAAAAAACATTGTCAAGTAATAAAAAAGAAACAATGATTATGGCCATCCGGAAGCGGTCTTTGTCATCAATTCAGAAGATACCTATCTATTAAATTAATTTTTAACATAGAAATAAAATGTAAAATACATACAAAAGCGTGGCTCTAACACTTACTATTACGTAATTATACATGTTAAGTATACAGAATGTCCCGTAAGTTGGACGACAATCTTAACTAAATATCTCGAACCTGGTAAAACTTTTACTGAGGTTATTTTTTTCTATATTTAATTAGGTGACTTCCCCACCACCTCCTCCTTATATTTAACATGCGACAAATTACACTTAATATGATTAATATGCCCTCTCATTTTGAGAGGAGGCCTGTTCCCTGCAGTGGGACGTACATAGGCTGAAATGATGATGAAATATATAAAAGAACGCTTCGCCAAACTACGTCAAGAAATTAAACAGTTACTAAAATAAAAACAGGAGTAATGGTTTCATAATTTATTTTTGATGATATTCTACATTTTCTTTCGACACGTTTTTAGTAGTTGAAAACTCCAGAAAATATTTGCTCCGTTCCGTATAGGATATAATACAAAAAAGGATGGTTTGCATTGAATTTTATATTTTCGACATAAGACAAAGTTTCAACATCTGTCACTGAAATAAAAACAGTATTAAAGTTCAGTATCTCAAGTAATTGAATTAACTGAGTTTCAAAAGTGATTTAAGAACTAACATTTTATACGGGAAATTTCTAAGTATCAACAAAAAAATTGATTATAACTAATACAAAATTTAGTCAGTTTATGTGACAACGTCTCAATACCCTTAGTTAACCGTATACTATATGTACAGCAAAATTATTGTGTTTAAGCTTTACAAAATGATAAAACAATATATTTTACATAATGAATTAAAATTGTGACTAGGTTGCACTATAGATTTGATTCAGTTCATACACTTTATAGAAATGAAAAGTCAAAGAATAACTAATGAAAAAAAAAATTTTTCGGCGAACTGACAATCACCTTTTTTAAATTCGGATGAAAATAGAAATAAAAAAATTTCATTAAAACAATTTTTTCATATTCTTTATTTCCTCAATATTCAAAACCACTGATAAACTAGTCAAAAACACCGGCAAGTATTTTCTCCAGTTTGAACTTGACGAAATAGAAAAAAGGATGATCAGCACTGAATTTTGTTTTATGAAACAACGTAGGAGTCGCCATCACAGACTTTGTTACTGAAAAAAAAAACATTTAGTCATTACTTCTATATGTCGTACTTATTTTTGTTTTGGAAGAGACCCAAAATAAATGTAAGGGTGCCTTTCCACCAAAGATGCACTATGCTACGTTGCTATGGATGCATTTGATATACACTAATCATATTCATTGATCCACATAGCATAGCATTGGTGGGAACGGGTTCAACTGAGCTATCGGTTTTTATACAGGGTGACACGAAAATGGTGATACAAAATTAGTGTTTCTTACTCAGTTAATTCTGGACAACATAATGCATAACTCAATTTTTAAAATTAGTCTGTTAAAATTTAGGATGTTCATATACGTACTTAGGTGAAATAAAATCACGAACTCAATGTGTGGACACCTCAAATTTAATAAGACTAATTAAAACAAATGAGTTAGAGCATTAAGTATATTGTCCAGCATTAACTGAGTAAGAAAACCCGTCTGAGTAAGAAGATCCGTCTGCTCGTTTGCCCCCTATTATCATTAAAAAAAATATTACTTCTGTATCACCACTTTTGTGTCACTCCGTATGAAAAGATGCGTGCTCTGGATCTTTCTGAGCGGCTACATAGCTTAGTATGACTGGAAAGGTCACTTAGTTTCGTAGCATAACTCTCATGTCCACGCAGCATTGCTGCATAGCCCATCTCGTAGTAAGGCACTCTACAATACTAATGAAATATGATCAGAGCCCGTACATTTGATGCCGATGTCGTCACGCCGCGTACAGGACGATTGCAATTTGAGTAATAGTGATAATTAATCATTAATCATCAATCATTAAAAATTTACCAAATGCGCGACACAACAAACAAAAATACAATTAGAAAACAAAAGTATTTTTAAGAATATTGCATTACGTATGAACAAGAAGATGAGTTAGATTTTCTCTGCGTAGGAATTAATACAAGAAGGATGGCGTGCTTCAAGTTAGAGAGGAATTCTATTTTCTACGCAATTATTGAAATGATAAAAAAATAACAAATAGTTTAATTTACGTTTCACGTATCAAGTAGGTATTAATCGTTCCAACTGTGAATAGATTACTTTTGAAGTCATTTGTACATGATTAATATGATTGACGACTAATGATTAATAATTACAATGAAACTATTTGGGATCATCCTATATGCAGCGTGACGTCAAATTGATGTCATCGGCATGAAAAGTACGGGCTCTGAATATGATAGATAATTGATAATACACGCAAAGTAACTTTGTCTGCTCTGTCCTATGTATCTGCCATGACGTCTTTGTTTATGATACTAAAACGCCATCTAACGATTTTCCACCTGTCAGAAACCCTTTCTTTGCAAAGGTACTTACGTATCGTATTAACTTCCAAAGTCGTAAACGTTAAGTCTTACGTACGACTAATAAGTATAAAGTTCGGAAATATTTAACTTAATAAACGAAAACGAAGATTAACCCCGTAGGCTGGCTTGCGCAGAAACTCAGAGTTAATTACTAACCCAGGGTTAAGTAGTGTCAAAATGTAAATTATTGAACTGTCATCCTTAACCCTGGGTTAGCTATTTAATTTTTAACCCTGGACCGTGCAAGAGGCCCTTAATATAGTAGCTAATAGTATAGTCGACCAAGTAAGTGCTTTACCACTTTTTAATGACAGTTCCTACATCAGAATAAAAACAATAAGGCTGAATGTCACATTGACTTGTGAGTGAAAATAGCCTTTAATGTTTTAGGCCAAACAACTGATATTGAACCTTAGGGTGGTAAAGGAATTTCTTGGTCGACTATACCTACAAAAAAGTAAAGTAATAAGAAAAATTAAAGGAAGAAATAAAATATTTTATGAAGACTAGAATTAGAAGGTAATAAAATGCCAAGAATAAATATTTATTCAAAATTAGTGTAAATTTATTTATTGTAATATTCTGCACCTTTCTGTCCTTAATCAGGAGTTAAATACTCCAGAAAATATTTGCTCCGTATTATATTTGATGACGTACATAAATGGATGATTTGCGTGAAATATAATTTTTTTTAAGTTGTAGTAACCTGATAAAGTTGCAATATGTACCGCTGAAATACAAAAATATGCCCCGTGAATATTATAGCAAAGATATTTTTATAATATTTTTATAAATTATCTTACAAATAGGGTTCCGATCTTCGGATACTGTCGAGTTCTCAAATGTATTAACAACTGATAGTGAAAAAATACGGATAACTCACGTCTATGATCGAGTTTGACTCGACGGTTTCGGGCTAATCCGTAGCCCTTCATCACTGAGCACACGCGTTTTATTTTCAAAAATTTACAACCGATTATATAAAACACCTGACTCTAACCAAGCCGAATGAATTGTTAGTAAATATTTTTTTTCCTTAGGTATAGTCGGGGTAAGGAAAGGTTCGTCACTATGGGGCTTAAAACCGACTGATTCATGCAAACCTTACTTTAGGAACTTTAAGATTCTTACATTCCCATGTTTGTATATTTTCGAGGCATGTGTATTTGTGAGAAAGCACTTTGTATTGTTCATAAAGAAAAATAATACCAATAAACGCACCATAACCCATAGGCCTTTGAATCTGCCTCCAGCAAGATTAACTGTATTCAAAAGGAACTCTTATTATGTCGTTAGCAAGATTTATAATGCAGTGCCAAGGTCTATAACTGATTTGACTGATAACCAGTTCCAGACAAAACTAAAGGCATGGTTACATGATAAATGTTTTTACTCATTAAAAGATTTCTTTGAGGATTGCAAATAAGTTATGTGTAAAATTAGATTGTAAGAATCATTTGTATGTCAGAAATGGCTGGATGGTTGGGCTTTATATTATGTTTATGTCTAACACCTAATTGTAACCCATTCAATGCAAATAAAGATATTCTATTCTATTCTATTCACTTTTCGACTCTATGTCAACGAATTAAAGTCGAAAAGTGACGAACCTTTTTTTACCCCGACTATACAATTAACGCATTCACTGCCACCTGACTTCCACAGGTGCCACCGACGCACATGTGCGTTCAAAATGTATGAATAATTATGACAGCGGCACTGGGCGAAGTCCCGAAAACGCATATATGCGTCGGTGGCAGTGAATTTGTTAATTATTTACTAACTAAACATTTTCGTTGATTCGATTAGAGAAATAACGGCAGATACCTCAGTTTTATACAAAAATAATAATACAATTAGGTATATTAATTGAAAAAAAATATTAATTTTCGTTAAGTTTTCTCTTTAAAATAGAAGTCAATACTTACAATGACTCAGCTTTGATTTAAAAAACGACACTTCCTTAAAAAACAATATTTCAAAAAATTTTCGTTTAGGTTAATTTCGTCCACATTCCCACTTCGTCCACATTCCCATTTCATCCACATTCCCATTTCGTCCTTTTCCCACTTCGTCCACATTCCCACTTAGTCAACATTCTCATCTCGTCCGCATTCCCATTTCGTCCACAATCCCATTTCGTCCACATTCCCACTTAGTCAACATTCCTAGCCGATTTTAATGCGGTTTTCGCTATCACTTAGCTTAATTCTCAGAATGCTTTTATTTTGTGATTTAGGTACGGTGCGGGTCAATAGGTACTATTCAGATACAC
This sequence comes from Archips xylosteana, assembly GCA_947563465.1. NCBI lineage: Eukaryota > Metazoa > Arthropoda > Insecta > Lepidoptera > Tortricidae > Archips > Archips xylosteana. The sequence goes on from OX387346.1 coordinate 2,385,603, forward strand.
TACCAATTTCTTTGCTATTTTTTATTAAATGGGAATGTGGATGAAATGGGAATGTGGACGAAATGGGAATGTTGACGAAGTGGGAATGTGGACGAAGTGGGAATATGGACGAAATGGGAAGTGGACGAATCGGGATTTGATTGCGGACGAAATGGGATTGCTGACGAAGTGGGAATGTGGACGCAGTGGGAATGTGGACGAAATGAACCTAAACGAAAATTTTCTGAAAGCTGAGCACAAATATATTTGTGGTCCTTGTAACCTTTTATTTGGCTTTTTTTAATATTGCCCCCCTTGTAGGGACAAGTGCTCCCTATATCCAAAATTCATTTACTTACATAACACGTTCGCGTTTGGACAACATAAATATTGCATAAGTGTGCGAATTTCAAATTATCGGTCTAGCTCTAGCAGAATCGGAGCTAGTTTGCTGTGACCGACGGACAAACAGACAGACACACAAGTGATCTTATCCTTAAATAACACTCACCAGAAGCGGCAGCGGCTTCGGTTCCTCTCTCAGTAACTTCTATTATAGCTTTTTGCTTGGCTTTGGATACAAAAATATTTTTCTTCCCCTTCACGATTTTTCCCAACCCAGATTTGTCAGTTCTGAATATCTCTGTGACGCCAAGCTAAAATTAAATTTAAAAATAAAAACCTCATCAAAAATTACCCCTTCCAATGTGTTGTACCTTACACATTTGTCTCCAAATAATTATCACTATTTAATATTACGCAGCTATCTTGTCTGATTTCAGCTAAGTATATATACATATCATTGGCTAAGTAAGTTCATATTTTTAAATTTTAATAAAAAGGTTGTCTTTAATTTAAAAATTGAATCCGGAAAAGGTTTAAGTTTTAAATCAGGACAATTATGAGCAAACTAATATGTTTAATGCGTGAAAAGGTAAATATTTCTTAGTTTTTATGGTCATATGATCCACGAAATAAAAAAATAAAAGGATACGTAAGTATCGCTACGCTACCCTGTAAATACCACAAGGTAGGTAAATCAATACTAAAGCCGGCCGACTTGGTTGCAAATTATTATATTTAATTATTTTACTACTTAATTAGAATGAATGAATAAAAGAATATAAACCTTCTATGAAAAACTATTTAACTAATGGTCAAAACAAATGGTTCAGGAGTTAGTGGATATACAGGGTGTTCGGCACATGGACCGTCAAAATTTTTTGGGATATTGTTGAGGTTATGTGCTATCTTTTCTCCCTTGGAACTAGGGTCCTAAGGGTTACGGTTTTTTCTAAAATTTCCCGAAATCCCACCTTTAAACGTTCGTAACTTTTTTATTGATGTTTGTAAAATTATTGTTTTTTGTATTTAATACTTGGCAATACATGCTTGTTCATATATAGTCCGACAAGCTCGTGCGCGACCCTCCGCGGAACCCTGTCGCAGTGAGTATTTGCCGCACTTATTAAAAACAATCATGTTAAGGACAGCAGAGGCTCCCTGCGACAGGGTTCCGCCGAGCGCCGCGCACGAGTTAGTCAAGGTATAGTAATAGTTTGTATTCTAATTGATAGTCTCAAAGGGACGTACGAGGTTTTTTAATCCACAAAATTATTGTGTGAAAAAAATCAAACTTTGAAATTCAATTATTAAAAAACTAAAGACAATTGAGTGCTTCATTTTCTTTAAACTAATTCTTTAGCTTATGACCTTTCTAACGATATGCTTCACATTGATAAAAAATAAATCTGAGTCAAATTACCACAACCGAAATTCTGCCGCTCACAACTCACAAAATTACGCTCGTGTGGCCTCACCCTTAGGGACAGGAGAGAACAGTTCGAACAAAATTTTTAAACTAGAACACAGTTTGTCTAAACATTTAAAAAAAAACGATCAAAAAAATAAAGTTGCTTTACTCGCTGATTCCAAACAATTTCCGCCCTATTGACGGAATATCCCCGTAATTCGACTCAGATTTATTTTTTATCAAGTTACATTTTTTTCACACAATCAATAATTTTGTGGAATAAAAAACCTCGTACGTCCCTTTGAGACTATCAATTAGAATACAAAGTATTACTATTTGAACAAACATGTATTGCCAAGTATCAAATACAAAAATAATAATTTTACAAACATTAATAAAAAGTTACGAACGTTTAAAGGTGGGATTTCGGGAAATTTTAGAAAAAACATTTAAAAAATCATATCTCCAAAACCGTAACCCTTGGGACACTAGTTTCAAGGGAGAAAAGATAGCAAATAACCTCAACAATATCCCAAAAATGTTGACGGTCCATGTGCCGAACATCCTGTATATTATAAGTATATTATATACTTACAGAGAGACACGAAAAGCGACTTTGTTTCATAGTAAGTAGAGAAGATTACCTTTTCGTAAGAAACCTTTAAGTCAATCTCGGTTTCGGTTTGAAACTTCGGTATACTCAGTATAATCTCTCTGCGTTTCAGGCTGCTCATGGCACTCAACATAAGCTCAGGCGCCACTTTCAGCTTGTGGAGTAACACTGGCAAACCTTCCTTGGAATTTGGTAGAATAATTACGAAGGATGCTTGTCGTCCTTGGTAAGGGATATCTACCACCTGAAAATTTATGATGCATGTAGCCTAGTCCACGGTTAAAAGGCGATTTGATTCAACTGCCACCCTGCAAGCTAATTGTCTAACTCCCTCGCAATCGCCATCGCGTTCATTTTGACAGTTCTTGTATGGACTGACAAATGGTATCGGAAACAGCCAGCTGTCACAGTCATACAAAAACTGTCATTTCAATCCGATGCCGAGTGTCAAGTCAAAAGTTACACAATTATCCTGCTGGGTGATATTGGAAACAAGTTAACGTAGTATGAGTCGGAAAGGAGATATCGTCAAAATACTGCTATTAGGCACCATTTTTTCCAATATGGCGGTGCGAACGGGAAAGATACGAGGTGGCAAAGTTGAAATTAGAAAAGAGCACATCAAAACCTATCAAATTACCCATTTTCAAAACTCTTGGAAAACTTTCCAGGTAGATCTACCAGATGACTAAATTATCACCGAAATTCGCTAGATAGTTGACCAAATGAAAATGGCGGACAGGTGAGGTCATTTGCTACTTTTTCTCAAAGATGCAATGAAATGTTACCTTACGTTCCAAATTAGGCCAGGACGTATCACGTTGCAGGCGCGGTTAGACGAGTGCTATGTAATGGATTTTCATACAGAATTGCAGGCCTAGGCCGGGAAAGCGATCGTCTATTGTTTCATGTGACACAGCATCATGAAGTTTATAAGTTGGTCTATGGCATCATGGCATTCAGCCCTAAAAAACATAATCAATAGTTGTTTTCTTCGCAATTTTGATTTCTTGAAGTTTCTTATTTATTTCATTGCATTGCATGTTTGAGAAAAGCACTAAGTATACAAGCCTCGGCCAGAGCAGGGATTGCCGGCCTCGTATCGGCCGTCAAACCTACTCGGCCGACAACCCCTTACTTCCCAGTTCCCAGCCTCTGTAATAATGTAAAGCCCAAATTCCCGGGACGTAGCCCCACGGTAGTATTTTTCGAATTTCATTATTTAAACAATTTTTAAAGAGGTAAAAAGATCTCCAAAATGATATTATTTTCCTAATCTGGACTGTTAGTTTGTTGTGTAGTCTTCACGCAGATAACTTCTTAAAAAAAATTATGAGCTCTCAAACTTTTTAAAAGCGGTAAAAAAAACCTTCAGCCCAACTTTGTGCATTGACAGCCAGCTTGTCTTCGTTTCAAGAACTACCTTTCTAGAAGCGCGGTTTTATGTCTAGGTATGAGGTTAATGCACCTGGGTTCGGTGCCAATTAATCTAATCTTTCTTGTATAATTTATTGAATCAGGCGTTACTTTGCGAAGGTCCATATTAATGAACTGAAACAATTACTTTGCTCACCCGCGACCTTACGATAGTTACGATTATGTAAGAAATGCGTGTTCATGCAGTTCCTCCACCTTCACTCGGTATGAACACATACAAATCACTCAAACCCAACTATCACCACCACCACACTGCACTGACGCGTTTCGAACTCAACCAGAGCTCATTGTACCACCCCCCCACTCTACCTACCTACCCCCTCCTATATACTATACTGTATACTAAAGCTACCTACCTATATAGACCTACCTCCTATATATTTCTACCTAAATTCCTACATCACTTTATATATAACTACCTATATAACTCTAAGAAGACCTACCTAGGAAAACCTACCTATATAAGCAAACCTATAGCACCTAATTTTTTCTGAAGATAACCGAGAGATGTCTAGCTCCTAACTCAAGCTGATTTACCTTGTTTAAGTCACAAAATTGGCCAGTGATCGTTAGCGGTCTACGTAATAAGGATCCTACATTGAGTCCGAAGAATAACCCGACAGTTCTTTTTTGTATGTATGGGTAGTAGTTAACTGCTATATAATTCAAGTTCATAATGAAGATATGGTTAGGATGGATAATTTTAAAGAAAGTAATTGCCTATAGTTAATAAAAGTCATTGAGGAAGATGAATAGTTGAAGTAGGATAATTAAGCTGTTTGTAGTTTCAAGTAATTGTATATAGTTTTAAGTAATTGTATTTAGTTTTGAGTAATTGTATATAGTTAATAAAGCCTATAGAGATATCAAAAGAAGAATGGCTGAAGAAAGATAATTGTCTGTAGTTTTATTAATGTCATATGTCCATAGTCTGTGTCATGTGCTTGTAGGCAAGGAATTTTATATTGCGGCTATGGTTGAGAGCCCGCTCCCCGCTCTCAACGGTGGTGTGCGGCACCATACTTGGACTCCAAAAGAACCTCCCCCGCATGAACTCAGAAGGAGTATACTACCTTTTCCTTGTTTAGGTAATGAATGCATTACCTTAAGTAAATGAGAGGACATTTCAAAGGGGTATTGGATACAGTCTGTGGCCGTTCTTGGGTCCAACCTGTGATCATATTGCCTCTGCAATAGCTAGCCGAACTTTCGGTAGTAATTGTAGACTTCGAAGAATGATCATAATGACTATTGAGTAGCTACCAGATCCTTTGGTACCAGTAAGCCACTAACTTGCATCTGCCTCAGTTATAGTCAGAATGACGGATTGTAAAATAAGTATTTGGTAAGCTTTTACCATTTAGGTTCAGTAAGTATAACTAGCCACCACAGGACCAGATAGTCCAAGGTTATTTCACCAGGGACGACCGCCGACATCAAAGGAGATTCTACTTTTCAGCAAATAAATATTCATAGTGAGTTTGTTGAGTTTTATTTTTACTCACTTAATTGAGTCTACTAGGGTTTACTAGATAGGACATATGGATGAAAGGGAAACCCTGAAATCTTTCATCCGTCGGAAAGTCTAGAGCGTCAAAGTCAAAGTCAGTCAATGCCTCAGGCATCAGTAGTTATGTCATCAAATGCAGCCCCCTCCCACAACACAAAATAGCACAATGAAGAACTGCCATGTTTAGGTAGTTAGTAGTATTAAGTAAGTCAGAAGGCATAGTAATGCCCTCCTACATCAATTAGTATAATGACGAACAGCAGGTAGTATTTAGTTAATGGTAATAATATTAAGTATGTTAGATGGCATATCTCAGCCCTCCAACATATTATAGTATAATGAAGAACTGAAGATAGTTAATGGTAATAATAATAAGTATGTCAGGTGGCATATTCCAGCCCTCCAACACACTACAGTATAATGAAGAACTGAAGATAGTTAATGATAATAATATCAAGTATGTCAGGTGGCATATTTCAGCCCTCCGACACACTACAGTATAATGAAGAACTGAAGATAGTTAATGATAATAATATCAAGTATGTCAGGTGGCATATTTCAGCCCTCCGACACACTACAGTATAATGAAGATCTGAAGATAGTTAATGGTAATAACACCTATCCCCGAAGATCCTATCCTACCAGCTAAACTATCCATCTATTCTACACGAAATTGAAAAGCTAGGAATCCGGATTCCACATTTACAACTACCGCGGGGCCCCTCTCCAACTGATAAGAGAGGGCCTATCCTGAGCTAATGCCTACGTTGAGTGGGTTGGCTCAAGTCCTACTTTCTATACCCGTGTGCTACTGGTACCCTTCTGAGGGGATTGGGATAGAAGAATACCAGTGTGTAATATATATATAAATAGATAAGCGGACTAGGTAGATGATGAGGTTGAAACACCGGTTATGGCGCTCCAAACCCTTCAACACCCAGGGAGAACTTAGGTCCGACTCTTGAGTTATAATACAGACCCCCACCCATCTCCAAGAGGTGGTAAATTTACACTAAAACGCCTCCGAGATGGGCTAATCGGTACGTTAACACCGCAGGGTTTCAGGACTATCCCTTCTCAGAGTCCAGCTATTACTTCAGCTGATGCTCGAATAGGTTCTCAAACACTAACACAACCTAGCCCCTACACTGACCCCACAAAATCCACTAAACCCCAATTTAACTATCACCCAACTATGTAATTATCCAAGCAATGAGCATTCCATCACCATGTCTTGGCAATAAATACGCAAAGCCAGATAACCACACAAAACCCTTCCCCATTAACTATCACAAGAAACTAACAAATAAACTCCCATACGAAATTCCCGCAAAATCCCGCTACCCCATCTTAACTAACAACAACTATGTAATTATCCGACAATGAATATTCCATCACCATATTTGGCAATAAATACACAAAGCCGGGCAATCACAAAAACCCCCATTAACTAACACAAGAAACATTCAAACACCCAATAAAAGAAACACGATAAAAGAAAACACAAGAGAAAACACAATAAAGTAAGAGAAAATACGGTAAAAGTCACGATAAAAATGATACCTCAAACACACTGGGAGAACCGTTTCCGAGCCCGTGGCAAAGACGAAGAACCCGTTCTCTGTCCGCGCGTTGCCTTTTATACGCCATCTACCGTCCCAATAGCGAACTAAGCGCACTTAGCCCAAGCAATCCCATTGGAGCATTTGGAGCACTTGGTCCATTCAAACCATATGGTGCACACGGAGCACTAGGTGCAAAAGGGGCCCGAATAACTGTGGAAAGGTCGTATCTCGAGCGCGTGCCTCCAGTCTACCCGACAATTCTCATTCCGAACTCGATATTGAAATAGCTTCTAAGCTTTTCACTTAAGGTGCAGATTTGCCTGTTTTACCTCTAAATTGGGTCCGCCAGTCTGTTGGCAAAATTACAGGTATGCCGTCTAGTAAGCGAAAGTGTTGCATCATCTTCATCATCATCATCATCATCTCAGGCCTTTCCTCAAGTAAAAAGGTTACAAATGAGGATTTTCCGAATGTAATTGTTAATTAGCCTTATTAACATCGTTGTCGTCAGTCCCACATCCCCAAATAAGCTTCATACAGGCCTATTCTTACAATAAAAGGTTCAGTATGCAAATAGGTAGTTTGTGATCAATGAATTAAAAATAACATCGCCCTATTGGCGTATGAAACAATTTCATTAGCTATTTTGATTATATATTATTAACTAATATACCTAAAACTATGTTTACATAAGATGGAACATTACAGATGGATGTCTGTACTGTTACATCATCTTCAGAGTAGGTACCTACCACAACGGTACGCTATGCTGCTAAATGTTAGACCTGTGTGCCTCATTTAAACGGTTTAGCTATAGGTATAGCTTGTCTAGTTTAAAATGACGCGCCCCACCACCTCACTCACGCACAGGATTCGAAACTCAATTCAAGCTACAATAGACTCTATTGTAGCTCAAATTGAGTTCCAAATCCCGTGCGCAAACGCGGTGGTGGGGCGCGTCATTTCAAACTAGACAAGCTCTATACCTGTGCATCCAAGTCTTCGCTCTTGGAGTAATTGTAGTAGCCTTCCCGGGTCATCATGGGTATTAATCGGGTACTTGAAGGGGCAAAGAATTTGTCCATTTTAACTTTTTGGAACGCGTTTACCCATGTGCCCTGAAATTATACAATATAACATTAGTCCTCCTGGCCGATTTCGGCTACGGCGTGTGCTTCATTTCCACTCTTGCGCCCTCAAATTATAACTCGTTAAGCCAAATCAAATTACAAAGATGTAAAACGATGAGAGATGATTTGCAATCGCAATGAAATGACACACTATCATCTTTACCCTTCAAAAGTTATCTATTTGTAATAATAGCGGTGCTGCCGTTTTGCCGAAAATCATTTCCCAACCTTATTCATTTACCTACCAACTGTTTATTTCTGAAACTGTAAACTACTTATTCAGGATATATTTCAGGACTATCCGGTAGATTAGGTTAGGTTTGTTTTTTAACAATCCTGCAAAGTTTACAGTTTCAGAAAAAATAAACATTTGGCAAATGAATCATTTGACATAAATATATACCTAGTTGCGAAACATTAGTAAACCGTAATAATATTATATGTCTTGTGTTGTTGTGAATAAGTGTATTTATTCTTTCTTTCTTTTTGAACAACCATGTTTTAATGACCTCCAGCTACCTGTACCACTACCATGAGTTTGCAGTGACGGTGCTCGATAGCGACTGCGTAAATGATTTGTATGGATTCTCCGTACAAATCATTTACGCAGTCGCTATCGAGTGCGGTCACTGTGAACTCATGGTAGTGGTACAGTACGCTTAGTATAAGTTTTACTTCACCAAAATACTTCTCGATCACGTTTACGTAAAAAAATCAATTACTATGGAAACATGGACAGCGCCTCCGCGCGCGCGCGTCCATTTTTCCATAGAATTGAAATTTTTACGTAAACGCAATCGAGAAGTATTTTGGTGAAGTAAAACTTATACTAAGCATAATGGTAGTGGTACAGTACGCTTAGTATAAGTTTTACTTCACCAAAATACTTCTCGATCGCGTTTACGTACAAATTTCAATTCTATGGAAACATGGACGCGCGGCCGCGGAGGCGCTGTCCATATTTCCCCAGTAATTGATTTTTTTACGTAAACGCGATCGAGAAGTATTTTGGTGAAGTAAAACTTATACTAAGCGTACTGGGCTCGATGTGGCTCGGTACTGTCCAATATGATCTACTGACGATGATCTAGATGCCAAAAAGGATGCAAAATCACCCAAAAGAAAAAACAGCGGAAAAGTGACCTCCGCAAGAAAATAGAAATTTATTCACTTTTACAATAAAACACACAATTTCACACAAATAAACAAAACAGGCTCTGAACTATTAATTAATTCCAGATTATACTCTTGAATTAGCTCCAGCAGTCAACAGCAAAAAGTACCTACTGAATAGGTAATAATAAAAAAAAACTGTTATTTTGAATACAAACCGAAAAATACACGGCGTTGACCAATACCAGTGAGGTCTGAGGTGATATTTCGTTTTCCAAAATTATTCTGGGAATTTTGTCGTAAGTTTTATCTTTTACCTGGACAAAAACATTTGTTTTTAAAAGAAAAAAGATTAGGTATTTGATGTTGTCAATGAAATTGATTGTTTAGAAAAGAGGCCGTAATGTCTAACGCGCGAGCTTTCACCATCTCATTCTGTCACCATATTGTACCATTTGACAGAAAAAAATAGTGTATGCGAGAACACGCATTCACGCGTTAGATCATAGGCCTCAAGTCATTTTGAAATGACGGCAACTTCATTGGTAAAATCAATATTTTTGAATTATTTTTAAACAGATCTTGTTTGTTTACTCTAGTCACACTTACCCAACCATTTATTTCTTTGGCTGCTGACACCGGATCCTTAAAGTCCACTTTTTCCACAGCCGAATTGAAAATTTTCTTCGCTCTTCTCCTGAATTTCGATTTAAGTTCGACTTCTTTCGATACAAAAATCTTACTTAGGATAGAAAGCGTTACTCCAGAGAGAGAGCCTAGACGTTTTATCAAAGGTTTGAATTCTTTCTTGAGCTATTTGGGAATAAAACAAAAATTGTACAACATACCGTAACGCCACTTTAATGGAGACTACAGACGAAACTGCAGCATGCGAGCTTCTACAACAGCCTATTTAAACCTTTCAGCTTGTAGAAAGCTGCATTGTTCTCTATTTCTATTACATTCATACGCTCCTGTTTTTCTGCACAGTTCAAGTAGAAGGATGAATGAAAGCCTAAAAGAATTGAATTTATTTTTGTCAAAGGGTTGGCCCTCCAACATTACGAGCTTCCATAACGTCTTCGTCTATTTCGACCACAGTACCAACTGGTCAACAGTCTTATTTCGACTACAGTGCTAACTCGTCAAAATTCCTATTTATACCAAGAAGCACTGTCTGCGGCCGATAAATAAATGTGGACGAGTTGGTACTAGTAACCAAATAGTACTGTGGTCGATAAAAGAAAGTGGACGAGTTGGCATTGTGGTCGAAATAGTAATGTAGACAAAATGGGATATTGACGATATCAGAAAGTGGGCCAGTTAAGAAGGTGAAGATTTAGGAATTGTAGGCTGACGACATAGCCTGTGGACGATTTAAGAAGGTGACATAATGGGACTGTAGACGAAGTCATCTTGAGCCGACGAGATCACATTCTTCTTCATTCCTTCTTAATGAGTTAGAATAATTTACCTTACTCAGTGACTCTATGCCAATAGCAGATAAAATTTGATGAAGACATTTGCCCTCTGCTCCTATAGCGAGCTTCCCGAGCGGCAGTAGAGCCGACACAGGGGAACATATCAGACTCTTGGCAGGATTGGATAGTGCAGTATCCTGAAACATACAAATCGGTTTTTAAAATATACTTGGCAACGGAGAGACGGGGGCGGAGACGAACGGAGCTAAGTGGAGCAGAGCTGTGGAAAGAGATAAGTGATTCCACTGAGGCGGATTCTTTCCATTAAAGCGGTGCAGAGACGAGATGTGGATTTCAACTAATATGATTGGTCGATCCCTACACGTCTCTCCGCTTCGCTCATCTTCCCTTGACTGTTTCCATTGAGGCGGTGCGGAGACGATAATGTGGATTTCAACAAATATGATTGGTCGATCCCTACACGTCTCTCCGCTCCGCTCATCTTCCCTTGACAGTTTTCATTGAGGTGGTGCGGAGGCGATAATGTGGATTTCAACTACTAATATGATTGGTCGATCCCTACACGTCTCCTCTCCGCTCCGCTCATCTTCATTTGATTATTTTCATTAAAGCGGTGCAGAGACGAGATGTGGATTTCAACTAATATGATTGGTCGATCCCTACACGTCTCTCCGCTCCGCTCATCTTCCCTTGACAGTTTCCATTGAGGCGGTGCGGAGTCGATATGTGGATTTCAACTAATATGATTGGTCGATCCCTACACGTCTCCTCTCCGCTCCGCTCATCTACATTTGATTCTTTTCATTAAAGCGGTGCAGAGACGAGATGTGGATTTCAACTAATATGATTGGTCGATCCCTACACGTCTCTCCGCTCCGCTCATCTTCCCTTGACAGTTTCCATTGAGGTGGTGCGGAGGCGATAATGTGGATTTCAACTACTAATATGATTGGTCGATCCCTACACGTCTCCTCTCCGCTCCGCTCATCTTCATTTGATTATTTTCATTAAAGCGGTGCAGAGACGAGATGTGGATTTCAACTAATATGATTGGTCGATCCCTACACGTCTCTCCGCTCCGCTCATCTTCCCTTGACAGTTTCCATTGAGGCGGTGCGGAGTCGATATGTGGATTTCAACTAATATGATTGGTCGATCCCTACACGTCTCCTCTCCGCTCCGCTCATCTCCATTTGATTCTTTCCATTAAAGCGGTGCTGAGACGAGATGTGGATTTCAACTAATATGATTGGTCGATCCCTACACGTCTCTCCGCTTCGCTCATCTTCCCTTGACTGTTTCCATTGAGGCGGTGCGGAGACGATAATGTGGATTTCAACAAATATGATTGGTCGATCCCTACACGTCTCTCCGCTCCGCTCATCTTCCCTTGACAGTTTTCATTGAGGTGGTGCGGAGGCGATAATGTGGATTTCAACTACTAATATGATTGGTCGATCCCTACACGTCTCCTCTCCGCTCCGCTCATCTTCATTTGATTATTTTCATTAAAGCGGTGCAGAGACGAGATGTGGATTTCAACTAATATGATTGGTCGATCCCTACACGTCTCTCCGCTCCGCTCATCTTCCCTTGACAGTTTCCATTGAGGCGGTGCGGAGTCGATATGTGGATTTCAACTAATATGATTGGTCGATCCCTACACGTCTCCTCTCCGCTCCGCTCATCTACATTTGATTCTTTTCATTAAAGCGGTGCAGAGACGAGATGTGGATTTCAACTAATATGATTGGTCGATCCCTACACGTCTCTCCGCTCCGCTCATCTTCCCTTGACAGTTTCCATTGAGGTGGTGCGGAGACGATATGTGGATTTCAACTAATATGATTGGTCGATCCCTACACGTCTCCTCTCCGCTCCACTCATCTCCATTTGATTCTTTTCATTAAAGCGGTGCAGAGACGAGATGTGGATTTCAACTTATATGATTGGTCGATCCTTACACGTCTCTCCGCTCCGCTCATCTTCCCTTGACAGTTTCCATTGAGGCGGTGCGGAGTCGATATGTGGATTTCAACTAATATGATTGGTCGATCCCTACACGTCTCCTCTCCGCTCCGCTCATCTACATTTGATTCTTTTCATTAAAGCGGTGCAGAGACGAGATGTGGATTTCAACTAATATGATTGGTCGATCCCTACACGTCTCCTCTCCGCTCCGCTCATCTACATTTGATTCTTTTCATTAAAGCGGTGCAGAGACGAGATGTGGATTTCAACTAATATGATTGGTCGATCCCTACACGTCTCTCCGCTCCGCTCATCTTCCTTTGACAGTTTCCATTGAGGCGGTGCGGAGTCGATATGTGGATTTCAACTAATATGATTGGTCGATCCCTACACGTCTCTCCGCTCCGCTCATCTTCCCTTGACAGTTTCCATTGAGGCGGTGAATACTGAAAATTTAAGTATTTTTTAATGGGAAGTCGCATTTACTTACAATAACAAAGGACTTTCTAAGTGTGCCTTTGAGGTTGAGTGGCACCTTGTATGTAATAAACTTCACGTAGTCTTCCGTGTAACTTTCAAAATCATTGTCATATTCGAGATCCTCCTCGGAATAGTCATTGCCACGTTTATGACCATACGTGGTTGTTACGACTAATAGTAGGTAGATACCTGTTTTATCACAAAATAGTAAAGTTGTACATTACGTTTACTTTTAGTTTACCACTGACAGATGGCTTGCATTCATTTCATTTCCAACTTTAACACCATACAAATAAAGTAGCTATTACAAAATCTGCAGACGTGGGTAACAGTATTCTAAAATTGGCTTTATTTGTAGGTCGTTAAAGTTGAATATGAAATGAAGGCAAACAAACTGTCAGTGGTAAACTTTATGTAATTTTACTGTATATTGTTGTATGGAAGAAAGGGGAGGCCTTTGCCCAGCAGTGGGACAAATTATAGGCTATATAAAAAAAAAAAAATTGTTGTATGATTCTAGCTCCAAAGTAGTTTTAACCTCTTAGTACTTTGTCGTAGTAAATTATACAATACTAAGACAATTTGAAAAGGTATCAAAATAACGATTGACAAAGTAAGTACCTACTGGGAGTTCAGATACTTTTGAGCTCGACTATACAAGATGATGTTTAGTCACCATTTACCTATAAATTTTGATATGTCAGTTAGTATCGTTACGTACCAGAACACTCAACTAAGTAATTATAATATTTTATCACATTTTTTTTGTTCTATGAAATCTTATGAAATACACCAATAAGTATATTTAGTCTGCGGAGAATTCGTTAATTGCTATCCCGTGGGAACTATGCAATTTTCCGGGATAAAAACTATCCTGTGTCATTCCCAGGGTCTCAAACTATCTCTATGTCAAATTTCATCTAAATCGGTTCAGCAGCTTAAGCGCAAAGAGGTAACAGACACTTTCGTATTTATATTATTAGTGCGGATGGATGGATATGGATATATGGAAGTATGGATAGATTACACCCAGGATTTACCGCGTCAATTTAATTGCTAAAATTACTTTGACGTTTCAACCACATTGCAACGGTTGTGGTCACGAGTGAATGCCTAAAGTCGAACTAATTTAAGCAATAGATTGTCAGGATAAGTCCTTGGTATAATAACAACTAGGTACTTACATTAAAATAAATAATTATAGGAAATACGCAAAAATAAATGGATATTCATGTCATAATCGTAAAATTTATATTTATTTTTACGGAAGATAAAAGTAGCGCCTACTAATTACTTACTGGCAATACACCGCTCTACCGTAATAAAGAGTACCATTGCCAATTAGTCGTCCAGCAAGACTACACCACACCCATGTCCAATGAACTTAACGAGATTTGATTCGCATCGCACTGTATCGATTATCTTATGCATTAATTACAAAATTTGTTTCAGTTTCGAAAACAATTATTATTGAACTATCAAACTAAATTCCAGTCGCAACTTTAACTTTTTATTTGCGCCGTACCACATGTCACAACTACACATCAACTGCCAGTTACTATATTAGGAGTAGAAGAAAGAGTTTTGAAAGATTTTAGTTTATTCCAAATTTCTTTTCAATTCGTTTAAATGTTTTACCGTGAAACCAAACTTTCGCATTTTTATACATATTAGTAGAATTTGATTAAAATATTAGGTAATATAGTGTAAGTATAGCTATTAATTTGTAGATGGCTGGTGACATAATTTAAAATCAAAATGTACGCCATTAAGTAAATTAAAAGGAAATTAAAACTAACTTAATTTTCTTTTAAATGTACCTAATGGCAATTTGGCGCTTTTTCGCAATGGTGTAGCCAGCAACATAATACATTTGAATAATAAAAAATAAACGGAATAATCATAGTTGTATGTAACGCAACATTAAAAAATTACTATGAATATAAAGTAGATCACAATACATAAGTTAAATCATGACTTTAAAGGTAATTAAATGTATGCAATAACATTACCGGTTTTTAACATCACTTCGTCGACTTATTTGCACTGGCAACACTTGCACGCCATCCTATCTTCCGTTCCGGTAGAATTGTCAATATTGTCAAAGAAAGTATTGGAAAATAAACTAATTACTTTACCGTACGAGCACAAATATGTTCATAAATATTTAGAAAATATCGTTGTGTACTACTGCGACTCCGATACTAATAAACTGCAGTAACCTAAGTTTTAGAAGACTTGTAGTTACGGAGTATTGATCGCCCGAAAACAGCATCAAGATGATTCCTAATGAAATATTTGCGGAAGATGTGATGAGTACTGTAATAAGATATGGCTTATATATTGGTGCAGCGTTCCAATTGGTCTGCCTGCTGGCCTGTGTCTCTTTGACCGACGAACACAGCGAACAGCATCCATACGAGAAGGTAAAGTTATACACAGATTCTTTTACTAAATTAATGAAATCGCTGTATCGGCGCTATCGGGTATGTTGGAATTATTAGACCTTGTGTCATGTCTAGACCAATGCCGCCGTGTTCTTGGTATCTGCTGCTAACTAATAGTATTTATTCTACAATGTTTTATTTACATCTAGGTTAAGGTAGCCAGGGAAATTTCTGATACAGGTCTAAGAAGTACTCCATTATAGCCCTTTTAACCTGGCAATTCATTAACAATCCTGCTGATCATTATGTACCCTCTCTGATATCCTCTCAGTGACAGGCAACAAATGCTCTTCTGAAAGAAACTTTGTTTTCACTGTTCCACACTCAAAAGATTCCCATCAAAGAAAGAAAGAAAGAAAGAAGACATTTATTCACTTTTACAAGACACACACATACAAGAAAGTACACACAATTTAACACAAAAAAAAAACAAAGATAACAAACAATGGAGTAATACAAATAGTAAAAACATGTACATACTCAGCTCTGCATGTGTGTCCCCGCAAAAGTGAAACGGTCGCTGACTCAGCATTATGCTGAGGCGTAGACACCTGCAGCGCTGATTTTCTGTCAGAACCGTCTGACTCACGGAACGATACACAAATATACTATATGAACCATTTACCTATATAGAAATAAATTAATAAAATGACAATAAATTGATAAATAGTATAGATTTATTATAGAGTAGCAGAATAAGTAAATAAATGAGTTACAATAAAGAAAAAGTAAACAGAAGATATGTTTAAAAACAATTGGCTGGCATATCAATGTATGGGTGCTGGTTTTTACGGATAGGATTTTTGGAGCGTTAAGAAGTGAAGCTGAAGGCAGCTTGCGCTTGAAGGTGTACCTACTTGACGCTCCTTGGATAGGGGGAGGAATATCATTCCAGCACCTAGACGCCGCAACCTTAAAACTTCCATGGAATGCCGGTGTTTAGGCACAAGAACCATAGCACTCCTGCGCTCACTCTTCGACCAAACAATTTTATTGAAGAGGTACAATGGTGTCCTATATCGTCTCACACCGTACAGCAAAGTGGCGAGGTGCATGCGCCTGCGTGCAGGCATGTTCAGCATGTTAGCGGCGTTCAGGTACGGAGTGATGTGGGACCGGGGACATCAGGACCCAATTAGAGCTTGTCTAGTTTAAAATGACGCGCCCCACCACTGCACTCACGCACAGGATTCGAAACTCAATTCAAGCTACAATAGACTCTATTGTAGCTCAAATTGAGCTCTAAATCCCGTACGCAAACGCGGTGGTGGGGCGCGTCATTTCAAACTAGACAAGCTATACTACTTAATCTTCTCTCTGTCACTGTACTGTAGCCTTAGAAACAGAAACCTAGACTTGAAATTTTTATTGTATATAATAATATGGCTGCTATAGCAAGTATTTTAAAATAAAATACATAGGTATATGTTTGGAATTTACATGGTGAAAGAAAACATTGTGAGGAATCCTGCACACACCTAAAAAGAAATTCAGTGGTGTTTGAAGTTTCCAATCCGCACTTGTCCCATGTTGGAATAATAGCAGCCTTCTCATTCTGAGAGGATGCCTGGGCCCCCCGTGGGACGTATATACAGGGTTATTTTTAATTCACTGACATCCTCTTGACCCTGAATTCCTATCGCTCAAACAAATGTTTTTTGTTTTACGACTTTTTAAAATGACGCACTTTTTTCCCATACAATTACACAGAGTATCGTAAAAATAAGAGGAAATCTCAAATTTTCAAAACGTTATTACACCATAAATATTAAGTTATGACAAAAGCCGTAAAACAAAAAACATTTGTTTAAGTGGTAGGAGTTTAGGGTTAAAAGGATGCTAGTGAATTACAAATAACCCTGTATACTTTGTTTTTTTTTAAGCATTAGAAAGAAGGTGAAGGTAAATCTTGATGTGTCTTTTTATTGAAAAACACTTGAAAAATAAGTCACAGCTAATATGTAACAATTTGAAAGGAAATATGGTCATTTACACTCTTTTGGTTTCATAAGTAATAGTTTCTATTTTATTAAAAGCGTTTTTCAATAAAAAGTCTCGTCAAGATTGTTTACCTTATTTGTAATACTAAAAAAATCTAAGTATAGGCTGGGATGATTATATAATTAAACACATTAAACAAGGTCCCCATTCCAAAAATGTGTCTTTATAGCAATGAAGCATCCTTTTTGGTGAACTCCATCTAGTTTTTCGCTGGTTATAAATATACTTTGTTATTACTCTTCAGACTTACACAGACAGCGATGAATGCAGCTCAGAACAGTCATCCCCAGGGCACCGAGCCACTATGTCTCGTACCCGTCGTCATGACAAGAAGAAAAGGCGCTAGCTCAGATACAAAACCTGGAGGTAAACTTGTGGCACTATGTAGCAGTGGCGAAGGGTACTAACAACCCGATTCCTCCCGGGTTGAATAAACTTTCTAAGATACCAAGCGCTTCTCTTCCATTACTGCATTTTCAAGAGGATAAATGGGGTTTTAAGATTTTTTTTGCTCCGGCTATACTTGAAAAAAAATTCACGCCCCGCCACTGATACATGGCTAAATTATAGTGGGCAGTAAGGCCTGTTTTTTAGATTGCCAATGAGATGTTGGATTGTTATCCACCAACAATCAACCATATTGTATTGAATTCTGTACTCTCCAATTTGCTCCAGAGACCAGTATTATAAGCCCCAGTCTTATTGCGTTCTATATTTTAAAATTATTTTGCACAAAATATTGAAGAACAGTGCTTCGTAGCACTGCTCATCTCGTAGTGTTAAACTCGAAAAAATCATGTTTGGTGTATGCATTTCTTAGTTGACTAGAAAACTCTTAGGTAACTCTTTTTGTTGTTTACTCAGTCCCCAGTTGTCCATGAGTCATCTTCATACTGTTTCATAGAAAAATGCTCAGTTTGTCCAAGGGTTAAAATTTATATAACCATAGCAACTGGTGGGAAGAAAGTTGATTCACCCTCTTACCTACCATCTATGTATATGATAATGATTCATTGAGTGTTTTATGCTTTTTGGGAATACAAATGCATCTTATACTGAATTGATTAGACATGTATAACGGAAACTTTGTTACATAATATTACAGTTTGTTGCTAATATACATAAAATCTCATAATATTAGAATTATTATTTTATTATCATAAGCTCATGTAATTTAGTTTTTAATTAGATTGTTTACACCTACATTTTTATTTTGCATTTATGTATGACATACTTCTCTAAAAGTATTTAAAAATGACAACTTATTTTTTTATGATCTCAAACCAAAATAGTTGTTAGTAATGTAAGTAGTTGTATCTCTATGTACTTTAAAATAAAATGAGACATTTCTAAAAAGCGTTTATTTGTTACATGGACTAGAATAATGGCATTATCATGGTTGCTTGTTACACTTAAAAGTATTAAAAATCTCATAAATCCAACACTTGTATATTTTAAGCACAACAATTAAGTACATTAACAACATTTAAGGCACCATATTTCTGCAAAAAGGTTTGTATAATGTACTATAAAGTTCATTTTTTATCTATCTACTCGCTATCATCAGTAACAAGGTAAAATATCGAAATTTTATTGAGTTTTGTGTAAATATTTTAATATCTTCAACAATGTAAATATAGAATCGAAATATCGTTTTGTGGCACAACTGGCGTTAGTAATAAAATACATATAAACGTTTTATTACAAGGCATCTTTGGAAATTATTGCACTTTATCACTCATTCTGCAGATACACCACACAAAAATGCTGTAGTTCACTAAATCACTATGCTACATTTTGTGAATGTTTTTTTTTACCACAATGCAAACTGAATTTGTTAAAAAAAACGCGTTATCTAACCTAACATTGATAAAATTATAAATGTACTCAATCAAC
The DNA here is from genome assembly GCA_947563465.1 of Archips xylosteana. NCBI lineage: Eukaryota > Metazoa > Arthropoda > Insecta > Lepidoptera > Tortricidae > Archips > Archips xylosteana. The sequence goes on from OX387346.1 coordinate 2,404,940, forward strand.
AACCTCATCAAGACCTTTAGAAATTTAATCGTTTTACAAAACTAAATGCATCATGTACTTAAGCTGGGAGTTGCTAAATTGTCGTGTAATCCAAGTTGTGCTGTTTTAATGCATGCATCAGTTCGTTGTTTGATAAAAATTGTTTGAAAGCCTGAAGTTTCTTAAAGCAGATTGTAACGCAACACTTTTCACCGTCACTACCGCAATTGGTATTGTTCTTGCCTTTGCAACCTGTACCATTGTTTCCACTGCAACTTGATTCTTTCTTACCACTGCATCCTGATTGTTTCTTACCATTGCATCCTGATTCCTTCTTAGCACCGCATGATGTCTCTTTATTCCCACTACAACCAGATTCCTTCTTGCCACTGCAAGCTTTCTCCTTCTTACCACTGCAACTAGATTCTTTCTTTTCACTGCAACTTTGTTTTTTGTTACCATCGCAGCTGGCTTTTTTTGCACTGCAGCCTGCATCTTCCTTTTTCTTCCAACAAGATGTTTCATTAATGTTAGATGCATTTTCAGAAGTATTTTCAGAACTCTTTGAAGCACTGTTGTCTTCATGTTCTGTATCTCCACAAGCACATTTCAACTGCTCAGCCAAGCTTGCCATAGGCACTTCCTCCTCGCAGTCATGAATGGTATAAACACCAAGCTCTTCTAAACTAGTTAATTTATGTCTGCGATGGTAGTCCAAAAATGTGTTGTGATTTGTATCCGTAGCCTTGCCGCAACCGACAGCGCATTTCATGGACTCATGGTCGCACTGGCAGTCCTCGTCGCATGAGCAGGTGTCTACAGGGCATTTAGCTTTCTCTGGTACTGATACTGGATCTGAAATCGTTTCTGGTTGAGGCTCTCGATTAGAGAGTCCACACTCGCCTCTGCACTCTCCGAGAGTTGGGTCGCATTCACATGTCATACAAGAGCATATCCCGGCATCGGCTGCTAGCTGTTCTAGGGCATTCCGTTTTGCAATCTCTTTACCGAATATATTCTCCGTTCGCACAACGTACATATCGGACGGTGGTTCATTGTCAAATAATAATGTATCCTCGTAATCCAAGTCCGAGTTGAAAAGTACTGAATTCGCTGGATTGATTTCTATGTTCTGTTGCACTTTTGAGGGTGGAGGAGTATTTAAAGATCTATCGTCATCCGGATCGGGGCCTTTTAGGAAGTTATCAATGTCAGCTTCAATTTTAGTGGATTGTAGATTTGAGACTAGCTCGCTATCGTTGAAAACTTTGTCACCAACATCCAGTATGTTTGGTGTAGCTAAATCGTAGGCGCTTTGTGTCATAATATTGGCTGTAGGAGCAATTTCAGTATTTAAGTCTATGTAACTTTGCATATGAGTTGGGACGAAAGTGGCCATAGTAAATATGCTCTCAGGTGTTTTCTCTTTGATGCTGACAGGAGTTTCCGATACGGATGCAGCCAACGCGCTGACATCGACCCACGGCGCCTGCACTTCGATCTCATTGGCAAGAGCTAACTGTAGTGCCTTTTCTTGGACTTCAATCCTACTGTCAATTGTTGGTACCATAGGAACCAAGGGTTGTAAGTGATTGATGTCTATCCAAGGATCTTTTGGGTCCTTCTTTTCTTTGCCTGTGAAGGAGGAGAGGCTTACGTCTAAATTTAGGTCGTAATCTACTGCTATGTTACTAGTTTCGTTGAGATTTGCAGTATGAGTAGCATTGTCAAAGAGCAAATCGGTTATGTCCACGTTTGTAGCCGTAAGAGGGTCCACACTTGTTATGTCTTCTAAACTATCATCGGTTGAATTGCATTCCGTTGTGATACGACCGAATGATTCGAGGAGTCCTTCCCAATTCATAACATCGTTCGCTTGCTTTTCTGGTTGTGGTTTTCCAGCAGGCTGTACCTCTAGCGTCATTGATTCGGCTTCAATCTGCAAGAGTAACAAACTATTGCAATCAAATTTTTGTGATAGAAGTACTTTATTATGTGTCTCTCAACACGGTTTCATTGCCTTTTATTTAACTTATGATGTTAGTATAAGTTGGTTGACATTGCAATTGCAGTCAGCAAAAAAACTTGGCATTATAAATCAATTTTAATAGAATTGTCTATAAAAAACAAAACACGATTACTTTCTAATCAATGACTTGTCAAGATATTGTTCAGCTTTTTGAATGAAGTTTGATGTAAAAGATAGCAAACGCTACCTGGTGTTTCCTGGCGTGTGTCCTGAGACTGGTGGGAGTGGAGAACAGTTTCCCGCAGCCCGGCGCCGCGCACACGTGCGGGCGGGAGCCGGAATGCGTGCGCGCATGCGCCTTGAGGTGGTGGGACGCTGTGAATGATTTGCCGCATCCTTCTATTCGGCATCTGTGGACAATATATAAAAATCTTAATATATAAAAAGGAAAGGCAAGAAATAGGAACGAATTCTCCTATGGGGCCGAAACCGCAGGCGTAAGAAAGTGACTAGATATTGTTTGAACGTCTACTACACTAAACTCAAGGATACGTGTGTAACAGACTTCAAAAAAAGAGGAGGTTATCAGTCCTGTTTTTTTTTTCTTTTTTGAAGAACGTATTTTATTTTATTAGTAGAAATAGCGAAGAACGTTATTTTCTCCTAGGTTTTGCGTGCGACTTTTGGAACGTAAAATTAGATTATCAGTTTCCCGCGTGAACTATTGCAAATTACCGGGATGAAATAATACTTTGTTGTAGTCATCTTCATGATCAAAATAGCATCCAAATCCGTTCAGATGCCTACAAATACCTACTAACAGAAGGTGAAGGAAGTGGTATAGTAAGATTTCTGATGCTACTAAAGGGCAGCTGATTAAACTTAAGTATTTATAATCATCCTTTTTATTCGCCTTTAGTTAAGCATTGATATCTGCCGCACAAGATAGTAAAAACATTTCCTAACGCGATAAATTCTTGACATTGTTCATACAGGAATTGATAAATTATGTTTGGCTTTAAAACTGGTGTGCACGAAACTGATTACATTCTGATGGGTTATTTGTAATAGTTACATCATCATCGGTCTGTATACGTCCCACTGGTGGGCACTGACGTCTTAGAAGGCTCCGGATGTAGTTTTCACGCGGGCCTAATGCAAATTGAGAACTTCTAACACCCCATTGAATTGCTTCGCATGTATTAATGCATTCACTGCCGGGAACGCATATGATGCGTTTTCGTGACTTTCGCCTAGTGTCGCTGTCACAGTTGGCCAGTCATTTGAACGCACATGTGCATTAGTAGCACCTGAATTATTCTCCAATCCAGTCCAGCCGGCAGCGAATGCGTTAATTTTCGCACATAAATTTCGAATTAGGTACTCAAATGGGTCCACCCAAAAGCTTTTGCTTGAGAGGTCGTAGGTCAAACCCAAGTACCACTAAGGTTCAATTCGCACGAGTTTTCAACGCCAAATAACAATTGATACCCATGTAGTTCACACGATAGTACTTTAAAAATGCGGCCCTTTTTTATAGAGTAGGTAGGTACTGTTGGACTTTTGACGTAGAGCAATGGACGGTTAGTCTAATCGAATTTAAAATAGCGCCAACGTCGGATTTTAACAAGAAGCTTTTTAAACTCTTGCAAATGGGATCTAAGGCAGCCCAAAAGTTCATCATATCAGCCAAAATACGTCACTGCTGGACAAAGGGCTCGCCAAAGTATTTCATAACGATCGGTCCTGCGTTGCCGCATCCAAGTGGTCCCTGCAACCTTTACCAGATTGTCGGTCAATCATGATGTGAGCCTTTCCACGCCACGTCTTTTAGTCCGCGGTGACCACTCTAGAACTTTATTGCCACATAAAAGTTGCATACAAACAAATATACCATACTAAAATCGAAAGTAAAATTTAATTTAGCTTTCAGATAGGAATGCTTTAAGTATATTAATGTACAAAGTCGAACCAAAATACAAAGGTGTAACGAGTGTTTAAGTAGGGTTTTTTTTTGTTACCATGTGCAAGGAAAAACTTTAAAATGTTTTCGGCTCGATTTATCAATTCCAAACTAAGCCATGAAGAAAATCTAGTATACTCCGACTCAGGGTGATAAAGGTCTGAAAAATCAATTTGGATTCATCTGTGCGGGGTTATCAGAAAACTACAAATTTGATAAGAAGACAGTTGCGCAAGAATTCGAAAGCAGCGCATTTTAAAACCAGCAATTTATCAGACACTGTCAGAAGTGTTTCACAGACTGACGAGATCACACACTTGTCTCACAGTTGTAAATTGTCAAGTTTTCCATTTTCAAGCCACGTTCGATACAATACAACCATACTTCTTACCATAATCATATCATATGAAGAAGTAATCTGAAATTATCCGTTATTTCACCAAGTTTGTGTTTGCTTCTGAATAAACCAAAGGAATTCGATTGGCAGCTGGACAAGCAGCAATATGTGAAGTTTTAGGTTAGAATTCTGTTAACATGTAAAAACAAGAAAAAAAATCTTTTTTACAGTCTGCATAGAATTTCATAAACTTACTTGTAAGGCCTTTCTTGCGTGTGAGTGCGTATGTGTTTCTTTAGATCGCTGAGTGTGGTGAAGAATTTGGCGCATCCATCTGCCTGGCAGTTGAAGGTATCGCCGCTGTGTAACCGTTGATGAGCACGAAGCCTAAAAAAGTTAGATGTTTAGTATCCATTCTAATATTATCCGTCAGTTTGCTTGCTACTTAATCGCGGTAAAACGGCTGAAACATTTTTAATGGGCACAGAGAAACTTCGTTTATTAAAAAAAAAACTTTCTATCCGGCAAAATAGCAGATTTTCTGTGAAATATCGATTCACGTAATAACTGCTAGTGATTTAAAAACTTAATTTAAAGTTGATAGATGAAGGAATGCTGAGATATGCTAGATTTTACGCATAGAGTTCCCATTGCCATGGTGGTTCAGGTTTTTGTGTTGTGAAATCAATCGCGTCAAAAGTTGTTTCATAGAGTTTATTATTTCAGAAATAAAAACGCCACTCATAATCACTTGCATTCTTCTTCCACATACCTACCTATGGGGCTACTTTTAGCTGTAGGTACTCTTAGAACACTACGTACCAAGGCCAATATTCGGCGTTTTATCTTCATTTACACTTCAGCAAGTATTAAAAGCGATGGTGCTCAGAATAAACTTTATATGAAAACTAGTTTCAGTCTAATTCAATAAAAGTTGTTGTGATTGATGATAATTATAGTTGTGGTAACAATCGCTCAGCTTCATATTCATACAAAATTAATAAATTACATTGACCGATGTTGATTGTGTTAGATCTACCGAATAAAATCTTTAGTATTTTTATTTTCCTATTCACAAATATATTACGACTCCCACTAACAACGCGAGTCAATAAATCTCTACGCTGATAGATAACTGAGTCACGCACAGAAATAAACGTTATGAGTCAACAAAATAAATTTGAATCTTGAATAATAAATAGCTCAAAATTTCATTTATGTATGTTAAATATTAAAAAAGATGTTATGAAAATATACAACAAGTGTCGTTGTAATCAACCAACAACAGGTACTGTTACTGTGCTGGCATGCTTCCAACTTGCAACAAAACATCAATAAAATTGTGGTGATTTGGGAAAGTAAAAATGTTACACATAACATAAGCATTTTGTGGCATTTTGTTTTGTGATATTTCTAAAAACTATCGTTTAGTGGAGCCATAACAAGAGGTAAATTAATTGAAGATAGCAAAAACCTAATGTTCTAGCCGATTGAAGGAGATTTTTAAAGAAAATTGTGATATTAATTATTTGAAATGCGCCATAGATCTTCAAGAAACGAGACAACTTTTTACAGGCGATGTTCCTGCGATTCTTTTGATTTGTGAGCGTTTTAAGTGTTTATACAATGGTTTGAAATGGTCTGCCATTTATTGATTAATACAATTAGCAGTCGTATGTGATTAATTTGAAATATTCTACGATTCCAGGCTTCCGCAACTTAACTCAATCATTTTCAGAATCTAAAAGGGTTACACTAGGATTTTAATTTTAAAGGTATTTATCGTCAAAATGTTATTGACAAAATTTTAAAATTATTAATATTTGCTATTAATCAGGTCGAGATATCAGGTCGGTCATGTCTCGTTTAAGATTACAAAATATTGTTGAGCCTATAAGGAACTTTATCATATTGAACAATTACTTCTGATTGTTTACAAACACGTTACTACGGAATGACAATTTTAATATGACAGCATTCGTAGTGTCTCAACAAACTTTCCATTACAGCATAGCCAGCAGCAGATAACAATAACTCGTGTATCGATGTATATCTACTACCTACGTGCGTTAACAAATGGATTAAGTTCTTTTTTGCAGGAAAACTATACAAGATGTCTCAAAATTAATCCGGAATATTTGAACAGCTGGTTGGGATTGTTTGAAGACCCCTGTAAAATTTTTTCTCCAGATTTCTTTGTTCAAAACTATGTTGATTTTTGTTGTTGTCAGTGTAAGGAAACATTTAGTCAACTACAATTAAAAAATTCTGAAAAACGTTAAGAGGGTTTTTCAGTCAAACTATAGCAACCACCTGATGATTTCATCCCGCTGACAGGTGCTATAGTTTGACAGTTTAATACTTATTCCGAATTATTTTTGAGACACCTTTGGTACACTAGACGCCACGTATCGCAAATAATTCATGCTACGCAAAAATAGAGGATATTCCTGTAAAACCCTACTATTACATATTGTAAACGCGAAAGATTGTGATTGTATGTAGTTAATTAATTTTTATCATGCTTAAACGGCTGAACGGATTTGGATTTGGATAAAATTTGGAAGGTTTATATTATAATGCAAATAGTTGAACAACTTATTTTTATTTCGGTATTCTCAAGAGATTCCGGATATACGCATGTAGGTACCTAAAATCTAGTCTAAGAGTCATTTTTCAATTCCAAAACTAGTGGCTCACGCGTGCGAAACCTCAAGTAAACACTAGTAAGTACACATTCATGTCATGATGTATTTCTTACCTGTAAAGTGTATTAAATGCCTTCCTGCAACTTCCAATGGTGCACGCAAACGGTTTCGCTTTGGTGTGAGCTCGTACGTGAATCTTCAGACTGTATGACGTCAGAAACGCTTTATCACACGATTGCATGGGACATTTGAACCTGTATTCCCCTGTAAAAAGTTAAACATTTACGCCGTTGATTAGTGTGTAAAACGATAAGGTAATTGCGAGATTATATAAAATGGCAAGATAAGAAAATGATGATCAGTAATGGATCGATGTCGTAATTGTTTCGCAACAATTGGTAAATCACTTGAGCCGACCACGTGGCGCTTATCAACTACGAAATTGAGTGCCCCTGTCGCTAACTAACACCTCAGCAGCAGCAGCAGTCGCTAATCAGCAGGAAGACTTTCACTGTTGAGTTGAACTCGAACGTCATAATCAACAAAACCGCTGGACAAAAACAGAAGTCGCCAGTGATCAAAATGGCTGCCTTGCTGATACAAATACAAAATAGCATGCATTTTCGCCAATGAGAGTAGATTTTGAATGGCACAACCATTTGGCTGATTGGTAACTTCTTCAATGGAGACCTTTACATATGTATCGATAAACTTGAGCAGAGTCCAACGCAACAAATTAAAATCCCTGCAGGTTTTTCCTTAGAGAAGTTAGCAATTAAGTTTTCCAAGTTTCCCAGACCGACCATGTTTAAACCAAGTTTTTTCTTGAAAGCCGTAAACTTAAAACAATATGCCATCCACTTAGGAGTCAGACTAGTTGAAACATGAAATATTTTTAATCCTATGATTCCTAAGTGTCCAGAATAAGTAAAAGTCTCAGTATCTCCAGCCTTCACTCCCCTGAATTTCCCTGACCAACTTGAGCTTCCCTAACTTTTCCTTTACTTTACAGATAGTGTTACACCTTTATCTTATTACAGCCTCAGATTACTGTCCATGCCATAATTTAACATGTGCATGGCCGGCTATTTGTATTTTCGTATTTTACACGCATGAAAAACAAAAGATATAGAAAAAAGCAGTGTTAAAGGTCAGATTTCGTTATTTTTTCACAGATCGTCTAATCTAAAACGCAACGCCCCTCCAGTTTAGATAAGAAAAACGTACGTAAATTGGTCTTCACCTTTGACGGTTCAGTCATCGGCTAGACACGATCGTGGATGTAGTAATAACAGACTTTGCATAAAAAAAAACACATTGGACTGACGTTAAGTTTTAGTTTCTAATCGTTTAAACTAGCAGACTTACCTATGTATTGTCGAGACTGTTTTTTGTGGGTAACAGAAATGCGTTTTAGTTATGGTTATGACTAGTGAATGTTTTACTGAAGAACAATAAAATTATGCAGTTGCACTAAACTAAACAAAAATTATTCACTAGCAATGTCGGGAAAAAATAGTTTCTATACGCAAAATCCAATTATGAAGCACATTTTTCAACAAATCATCTGAAACATTTTTAAAAAGATTTGAGTAGTGTCACAACCCATCAAGTAATACAAGGTATACCTAAAGTTAGATTTTTATGGAAAGTGACAATTTTTAAAGAAAATCTGGGATATTTATTTAATATCAATTTACTGCCAAAAATAGAATGTTAAGTGTATCAAATCAAATAGGTGGGTACGTGGCCAGCAACTGTGCTTTGTGATGTGATAATAAGATAAAACTCACTCCATGATGACATTGGCATGGAATAGACGTAAAAAAGTTGCTTAGCAAAGGCACAGAAATTTGTGATTTGTTTTATGAGAACAACGTTTAAAGATTGTGCTGACGCACTCTTCTGATAAGAAGTATTAAAATGTGATTACAAACATTATTCATTTGAATGTCAAAACAATAAGTTCGAGTTTGATCTTTTAACGCGTAGGACTTCTTTGAATTAAAACTACAATGACGCATAGACATAATACACTCGGCGTTAAAAATATCGCCCCTCCACGAAAATCAGATTCAAGCTAATCTAGACCTTAGCGAAATTATGTTACCTAATTAATATTAGTATCAATTAAAAACACGTTTAATGTGTTTTAAATTAACATTGTTTAATTTAAACGAAACATAATGGCTTGTGAATCAGAGCGTTTCGGAAAAAAAAGTGCGAAAAGTGGAAAAACTCGTTTGAAGGGTCGTGAGTTGTGCCCGTTTCCAGGTGTATAAAATGCCTGTACAAGGTCAAATCGAGGCAACTGCGCGCGCGCTTTCACCCGGATCACCCCTATCGGCGCCACAGCCACGCAAGTGGAGAGTGGAAACGCGCCAAACTCCCTCATGGCGGCGGCCAATGACGGGAGTCGACCACCGCCTAACAAACGGCGATGTAAACGCGGCGGGAGGAAGATGAAGGCCTCCGTCCCAGAGCCGCGAGAACCCCAGCCGACCCCAACGGCAGTATCCACCACCGGCCCGACCCAGGCGGTCGCCGCCCCCACGACGGGGTTGAAGGCGTAGCCGGGTCCGGTAGCCGAAGAACGCAGGGCAGAGGTCGTTGCAGAGCTCATCCTGGTGCTCCAGGAGTTGCTCACGGCCCTGCGATCGGGACAGGACCCCGTCCCGATCATTCTTAGAAAGCTAGCCGATCTGTGTGCGCGGAACGGCTAGCTTTCTAAGTACATTACCGGATTTGACTTTGTTTGTTTTGTTTCTCCCAGAACCACCATACTTTGACCCATCGCGCCGCCAGCTAACGGTCGTTCGCCGGTCTTCCCCGAACGGGGTTCCATCTGGCGGGCTTGACCTTGCAGGCGGCGAAGATCCCCGGCTGTGATACCAGTGTGGCCGCCCATCCGGCCACCCCCCAGTGACCCGGCCATATTTGTGGTCAGCGTATGACGCCGCTGAAAGGGGCCAATGCCCCGAGCAGCATCCCCGCCACCTCGCTTCGCGAGGCGGCCGGACGACATTCCGACGAAATGTCAATCATTCACTATACAGACGTCGAAGAGAACACATCTAAGGAACTCAAGTAAGAAACCAACCCTCGAACATGGAGACCACCGCTGCTGAATCAGCTCAAGTGGTTGCACTACTGCAAGCAGGAGTTCGGCAGTGTGATGTCGTTCGGCAACTCAATTTAAGCCGTCATGCTGACCGCCGAGTATTCCAGCGGTTCCAGGAGACTGGGGGCTACATCAGAAGAGAATGGGGTTGGTCGGCGACGCTGCACATCCGAAAGAGATGATCGCTTCATTGTGACGTCATCTCTACGCAATCGCTTCGCCAGTGCTGTTGAGGTACAACAACGCCTCAGAGAAGCTCGGACAACATCAGTTAGCATCTCTACGATTAAAAGAAGACTGCGGGAGAAGGATAACGTGGCTCACAGGGCTGCTACTGGCCCAATGTTGACCGCACAGCAACGCAGAGATCGCTTGCAATTTGCCCATGAACACGACCATGCAAACATGCAAAGCCTCCTCCGTAGCCCACTGTCTCTTCAATACAGGCTTGAGCGAATCGTTCGCCCGACCTTCTGTAGACTCTTGGCCCGCCTGTCGTTGCAATTAAGACAGACTCCCGTCTCATCGGTAAAGAGAACCTGCCTCCATTGCTCAAACGTCCAATGGACGAGATCACGGGCAAATTGCAAGCGATCTTTGCGATGCTGTGCGGTCAACATTGGGCCAGTAGCAGCCCTGTGAGCCTTCTCCCGCAGTCTTCTTCTAACCGTAGAGACGCTACAATGACCCTTCAAAGGAGTATTTGTGCACTTTTTTTCCGAAACGCTCTGATTCACAAGCCATTATGTTTCGTTTAAATTAAAAATTGTTAATTTAAAACACATTAAACGTGTTTTTAATTGATATTAATATTAATTAATTAGGTAACATAATTACACTAAGGTCTAGATTAGCTTGAATCTGATTTTCGTGGAGGGGCGATATTTTTGACGCAGAGTGTAGTTGGTGCAGACAACTGAAAAATATTTAAAGCGACGTTATGGCGCCATTTTGACGCGGTACATATTGTGAGATGCTGATTAATGAATCCACAAACCGGTTTTAAACAAGATGAAACCTGTTTTCATTCTGTATGTTGATTAGATATAAATATTGTTTATCAATCACTTTTTAGTAAGGTGGAGAAGACGGGCTTATTCAGTGCCGCCTATTTAAACTATCCTTAGTACCTTCAGTGTTGCCCCACAAAATTGCAAAAGCCCTGCTCTACCTTATAAAATAATCTCATGTCACGGTATTTGTTATCGATCTCCTCCGAAACGGCTCGACCGATTTTTATGAAACTTTTTTCTCTATATTCGGTAGGTCTGAGAATAGGTCGTAGGCTACTTTTCTTCGCGGAATGAGTCGCGGGCAACAGCTAGTAAGAGTATAAGGCACTCTAGTTTTCACAAAATATGATATTCCTTGAATATGATGGTCGCCTTCAAATTATCTTAGCACATAAACCTGTCACTTGGGAGCAAGGTCCGACGTAAAAAGGAGGTTGGGCAGATTTGTATGAAGTCTGGACCAATAACGATAAGCTATATGTATATCATTGGAAAGGTTTTTCATATTCTACAACTTTTTGTATGGCGGCAAATCTCGAATCGCTGTGTAAAAAAAGATATGGCAAGATAAAAAACATGAAAGCTCATAAAAAATAAAATTATTACACGAAATCATCGATAGTTACAAAACCTTCATAATCTGTAAAGCAATACAGGAACATAGTATCGAAAAAACCTACATAATAGTTTCAACTCAAACTACTTTTATGCAGCGATAACTTTTTTCACACAAAGATTTGGGACTAACTGCCGTAGTAAAAGTTTTAGAACTTAGAATAAGCTATCCGGTGACATATCGCTTGTCCTTATTGGTCAAATGGGCTAATTTGCCCATCCACCTTTGTTACGTTCTCACAGACTCAGGTCAAAACAAAGCAGTCACGCAAATGTCGAACAGGCACTCAACTTTTTAGGCTTTACCTCATTGTTTATTCCATGTGATCATATTTAAGGGAAAGCGCGTTACCATAAATCTGTCATGTGGCTGCTTAGCCTCAACTAGCCGAATTCCCAAGAATTTGGCTTTAGAGGTAATTTGCACCTAATTTATCCTATGAATTATCTGGCATATTATATCAATCATCTTATCAAAACTACCATAACACGTTTTTTGATACGTTGATTGTTTAATATTTATGTTTTTTTTTTTAATTTTAACAGACTTCAAAAAAGGAGGAGGTTATCAATTCGGTTGTATGTTTTTATTTCTGCGTTGTAAGACTTGTAATATGGTGAACATGAGATTTCTTTTATTACCGTTGGCCTTTAACAACCTAGGTGTTTTAGGTGTCAACGTTTTTCTAGCCGATTTCGACGTGGCAGTTTTCACTAGTATTTATTTGGTAAAACACGAAGATTACCAATATATATCATAGCCATGGGTCAAATATAAGAACTCTATGTGCACGCATTATTTGTACAAATCTCGTAGACCTATCTCAAAAACGATAACCTAACTAAGTTAACTGTACCGGTGTACTCAAAAACTTAGAGCTTTTTTTTAAAGTGAGACACATTATGTTGTATTCAGGTAAGTATTACATAAGTGCTTCTTTTACGAGATCGATGCGAGAAAGCAAAGCTAAGCTCAGGAAACAATAAACAAATAAGATTAATTCCCGATTATTTTTTTTCTCGCTCATCTCCCCTTATCTCTCTCATCATTCGATGGAAAAACACCCAAAATGTGCTGCGTAGAAAGAAATCGTGTGCTTCTAGCTATTTTTTTTCAAATATTCACCTTTGTGAGTTTTCATGTGTGTGCGTAGATTGCCAACTGTGCTGTATGTGCGCTCGCATCCTTCATATTCACACCGATACCTCGCATTGTTGTCTTCCAGTTTCCTTTTGTTCTTGTCCATTGTGACTTCGATGCCAGTGCTCTGGTCCGACGTGGAGTCATTTTGACTGGAAACAAAAAAGTCTCGGTTAGAGGGGTTTTCCTCAACTATAACTTAAAGCACCAAGTCACTTGAACTGATAACATGATGTTGGTACTAAACAATGATGTAATCGCTATAAAAAGGAGCAGAAGTTATTTCAAGAACTCAACTTCTAAAATGAATGAAATTATAATTGGTGACCGAGTTTTGGTTTTGAGGCGCCAAAGAAGAAATTACAACTGGAATGAGAACCTTCTTTTTTTAAGTCTGCTTTAAAATAAGATTATGTGTCGGTGTTTCTTTAATACCTGCTGGGTTCTGGATAAAATGTGAGGAATTCGCTATCGTAATTGTCGAAGTATTCGACCATGGTTCAAAAGCTCTTGACTCCAACAAGTTATGGACGACTGCTCTTGACAATCGGTGAACTCGGAATGGTTTATCGAAGGATATGATAGGACAATCAACAAAAATGCCATGTCATTTGTGTAATTGTCAGATGTTTACTAAAATAAACAAAACGCAAACAAAATAAATAAAGTCGTTAAGTCCAGATTTTGATAGTTTAGATACTTTAGATGATGCTTTGTATTATACACTATGCACATAACTGATTGTCTTTTTTTTTAATTTAAATAGGTTTATTGTCTATTAGCGTCAGAAGAAAACTGATTCAAAATGGCCAACATTTGATGCGTGGAATTGAAGTTTGGCAGTGTGCAAAAAGTTTTGCTTGAGCATACTGATAAGCGTGACACGTAGCTGACGTAAAAACTTGTTAAGGTAATAGACTAGCTGCCGTACTTCGAGACGTCAATTAAAATAAATAGATAAATTAATGATTTATAACATGAAAATTAAAAATGGACGGATACAGTGTCTATTAGGTACAGTAGGTATGTGTGCAAAAGAGTAAACACTGCTCTTAAGAGTGCTACAAGACTTTCTATGTAACTGTCACATGTTTACGTGAAATCTTTAAATATGGCAACAAAAGTTCCATCCAAGTATGCATTTTTTAGGGTTCCGTACCCAAAGGGTGCCAACGGAACCCTATTACTGAGACTCCGCTGTCCGTCCGTCTGTCACAGGCCTCTATCTCTTGAACCATAATAGCTAGACGCTTGAAATTTTCACCGATTATGTTTTTTTTTTTTAGTATGTATTACTGTGGCCGCTTTAAAAAATAGCTACTATTAATAAAATAAAAATTAAAAATTAAAGGAGGTCATCATACAATAAACGTTTTTTTTTTTTCAGCGTTTTATGGTTGCTAGGCGTTGTTAGGCGTTGCTAAGCGACCCTATGCTGTTTGGGTGTATACTTACTTATAAGTTTGCGATTTTAGTCTTACATTTCGGCGATTTTTTACTGAACTGTTTTAAAACCAAATATGACAGATATGACCTTCAAGCTTTCAAAAAAAGAGCATCTCCTACCTAATAGGCCGGCAACGCACTTGTGACTCTTCTGGTGTCGCAGGTGTCCATGGGCGACGGTAATCGTTTACCATCAGGCGATCCGTTTGCTCGTTTGCCCCTATACCATAAAGAAAAAAAAATTGTACGGAGGTACGGAACCCTTCATGTAAGAGTTCAACTCGCACTTTACCGGTTTTTATTCTTTACTCATGCTTTGCTCGTATGAGACCACACAACACAAATTCATCAAACGTAAATTCAAATGGAATACTTAAGGGGATTGCAATTTTTTTAAAGTTTGTGATATCTAAAGCTGTGGCACGCGGCGGACACGACCGAAATACGCGTTCTTGAATCTACATAAGCACGACGACGTCTGTACACGCGTACGCCTACATACATCGCGCGCGCACTCTTCTGGATTCCGGCGGGGTCCGGCAATCTGCGCCTTGAGAGGTGGGGTAACTCGAATCGGTGCGGGGTGGAGCGTGTCCATTCTGTACGTTAGTACTATTATATATTCTCTGGCTGTGGTGGCCTAGCGGTTTGACCTATAGCCTCTCAAGCAGAGGATCGTGGGTTCAAATCCCGTCTCGCACCTCTGAGTTTTTCGGAATTTATATGCGAAATTACATTTGAAATTTACCATGAGCTTTACGGCATACACCTGCGAAGAAATTCAATGGTGTGTGTGAAGTTCCCAATCCGCACTGGACCCGCGTGGAAACTATAGCCCAAGCCCTCTCATTCTGAATTCTGAGAGGAGGCCTGTGCCCTGGGATGATCAGGGTGTCCACTACAAATCCTAAAAAAAATACCTGACATTTCCCTGACTTTCCCTGACCACATTTCTAAATTTCACCGACTAATCATGTACATTTCAAAGCAGGTTATATGATTTTTTTACTGCCCGAGATACTAAGCTAGACCCGATGATGGGAATTCACTGCAAATGTATTTGTCGTAATGTAGATCACTCCAAACCTGAAAAAATTGCTTCAGTAAAGCCGGCCGCCGGGCCGCCGCCGCCGCCGCGGGGTGCCGGTTAAAGGGTCAAACTAGAGAATGAAATATTTCCCTCATTTTACATCATTGGGAAAGTACGAGTTTTTCCCTGACTTTTTGGATTTCTAGCAAATTTCCCTGATTTTCCCTGACTTTCCCTGACCACCTTGAGCTTCCCTGACTTTTCCCTGACTTTCCCTGACTTTCCAGAAAGTGGACACCCTGATGATGATGATGATTGTGATTGCTTAAAAAATTTAATTCATACTACTTCACACAAGAAAGTTAATTATGTGTATGTTTCCCTACGTTTAGGCCCAAAATTAAATGTCTCGCGCGGGACATGTTCAGTACGCTTAGTATAAGTTTTCCTTCACTTCAATACTTCTCGATCGGGTTTACGTAAAAAAATCAATTACTATGGAATCGTGGACAGCGTCTCCGCGCGCGTGCGCCCATGTTTCCATAGAATTGAAATTTTTACGTAAACGCGATCGAGAAGTATTTTAGTGAAGTAAAACTTATACTAAGTGTACAGTCCGCTTTAGGGTATTGCTCGACTGTGCGACGAACGTAATTTGGAATTCAAATAAAAGGATGAAATTTTAAAACGTTATTCCATCACAAATAAAAATTATAAGCGTAACTATTTACATAGAAATTTGTACGGAACCCTCGGTGTGCGAGTCCAACTCGCACATGACCAATTTTTTAGTAATTATGTCTCGTTTTCGACGGCAAAGTCCCGATTTTTTTACTCAAGGTCTAAGATTCCCGCTTTGGCCGAAAAAAAATCTGGTAAGGCTGGGTGGTATCACATGTCGGAAAGTCAAATCTTCTTTTTACTTAGTAATGTAACAAAGAGGTAAAATTTCTTGGTGTAGTTGTATGTAAGGCGTAAGCAATAAGTGCATTAACAGTGAGGTAAACTGTATTTGTTTAGTTATGTACATAGGTATGAAAAGGGTGAACTTTGCGTATTTTATACACACATAAGACGTAAGAAATACGTAAAACTAAGGTAGACATAAAACGTTTATTTGGTGCTGCAAACTCACAATCAAGATTATACAATTGTAGAATACACCACATCAAGTCAAACTTAAAAGTAAACATTTCCTATTGTTTGCGTATTTGTATATCTGTAATCTGTATAGGTATGTAGAGGTAAGTAATATAACAAAAGAGGTAAACACACTCAGTTTGTGTATTCGTATGAAGGGGGTAAGTATTGTAACAAAGAGGTTTACATACTTTGTTTATGCATCTGTATGTAGAGAGTAAGTAATGTAACAAAGAGGAATACGTAGGTATCTGTATGTAAAGGGTAAGTAGTGTAACAAAGAGGTTTACTTCGTTTATGTATCTGTATGTAAAGGGTAAGTAGTGTAACAAAGAGGTTTACTTCGTTTATGTATCTGTATGTAGAGAGTAAGTAATGTAACAAAGAGGTTTACGTAGGTATCTGTTTGTAGAGGGTAAGTAATGTAACAAAGAGGTTTACTTTGTTTATGTATTTGTATGTAGAGGGTAAGTAATGTGACAAGGAGGTTTACTTCGTTTATGTATTTGTATGTAGAGGTAAGTAATGTGACAAGGAGGTTTACTTCGTTTATGTATCTGTATGTTGAGGGTAAGTAATGTAACAAAGAGGTTTACTTTGTTACCATATCTGTTTGTAGAGGGTAAGTAATGAAATGTAACAGAAAGGTAAACTTTGTCAGTGTTTTTATACCCTGTTTAACTTAGCTATTAAATTGAATCAAAATTCTGATCCAGCCTTTGTAAAACGTTTATGGAGAAAAAGAACCCTTTCAAAATGCAAAATATTTAATAGGGTTTTAAATTAATCAAAAATTGGTGTTTTATAATAATACATTAATAAAAATAAATAATAAATATTAGGGGACAATCTTACACAAATCAACCTAGTCCCCTAAGCATAGCTTGTACTATGGGTACTAGACGACGATAAACATACTTATATAGATAAATACATACTTAAATACATAGAAAACATCCATAACTCAGGAACAAATATTCGTGCTCATCACACAAATAGATGCCCTTACCGGGATTGGAACACAGGACCTCTTGCTTCGAAGGCAGGGTCACTACCAACTAGGCTAAAGCGGTTGTTAAAATTGCACAGCAAAAGATTAAATCTATCTATCTATCTATACATATAATAAATCTGTAACAAGTCGGTGTCTGTACATTGAAGATATTAGAGAAAAACTGTCACTAGGGCTATTTATAAGCGCAATAGAACCCAAAACAATGATTTTTAGAATAGGGATGACGACTGGGTTAAAAATATGTCATTCCATTTAGTCCGTCAGTTAGATTATGGGAAAATATGGGACACGTATTTTTTGGTTTATCAAATTATTAAAAATCTACAAAGATATAAGATCATCAAACATCCGGAGTGGGGGCTTGTGACGTCACCCTTAGGTAAAAATTGTACCATATGGTGACGTCACTCGAAACTTCAAAGCACTGTATCCTCGTCATTTTTTGTTTGTTAAACAAAAGAAAAAATACATGTACAATATTTTTTAATAATCTAACTGACGGACTAAACAGTTTTTTTTAGTCGTCTAGCCTATTATTGTCTGTTTGTCTGTTTATCTGTTTGTCTGTTTAACTGTGCGTTTGTGCGCGCTAATCTCAGAAACGGCTTAACCTAGAAGGATGCGGTTTTCACTGATATGTTGGTATTTTCTTGGATTAACATTTAGTGAGTGTTTCATTTGAATCGGTTGACAAATCAGAAAGATACGATACTTTCAGTGTTAGATAGCTCATTTATCGAGGAAGGCTATAGGCTATATATTATCACGCTGAGAGTAAGGTGGTGAATGTGAACGCGGGTGTGCGGTGGGGGGGGTTGGGAGGGGATGGGGGTGCGGGGGGTAATTTTTTTATATCGAGGAACTAAGGAGAGCCATAATTGATGAAAAAGCAAATTAGATAAAAAAAAAGCTGCCCAAATTACTAACTCCACGCGGACGGAGTCGCGGGCAAAAGCTAGTTACTAATAAAACAAACTTCTCTGTAGAGTATGACATTAAAGAGTTAATTTTATATTAATTTGTGAAATTGTACACAGATAAATTGGGGTAGAAAACTGTCAACATGGCCATTTACTGTAAATTAAAACTGATGAAGTCCAGAAAATTCCAGATGGATTGCCCCAGGTAACCCTTTCCTAGTCCCTTTATAAATAAGTCCATATCACGAAAAGAAAAAGTTTAAGGTAAATTTTTACTTAGTTTCAGAGCAAATTTTCCATAATTATTGCATGAAATGCAACATTCAATTGGTAGAAACTACAAAGAGTACCTACCTACTCAAGAGTATTTGTATAAACGCCAGACTCCAGGATGTTTCAAAACCCTCTTCCCTGTTGTGGGTTGTACATACACAGTCCGTATTAATATTAAATTACATTCATTCACCACGTTTTAGGACGAGTATCACATCGTGATGGTAATGTACCAAAATAGCATGCCCAAAAATGAAAACGTCGAAAAAGGAAAGTAATATGCAGCCGCATGAGCGCGAGCGAGACAAATACATATTGACAAACAGCTGATTGAATAATGAGGCGCACAAATAAAAGGCGGCAAAGCGCTTCGAAGCAGATCTGATTGTAGAGTGGCATCTGCGCAACATTTAATAGGCATAAATAAAGAAACTTACGATAACAATCCGTCATAATTGTCTGTAGTGCTGTCCTTGGGAGCAATTCCGTTTTCAGACGTCACATCTTTCAGCACTTTTTTGTCAAAATTAAACACTGGCACCACTTCTGAACTCTTGTTAAACCGTTCATAATTAATATCAGAACTGATATTTATATTATAAGTTGAGTTTATGAAACTGGACACATTATTGTTTTGAATAAGGATATCAGATGCGCTACTGTCACCGGGCCATGCGGCCATGTTTGTTTCGAAAGTAGTGTTGTATTTCAGCCCTAACGAAAACCGGTAAAATCGGATCGGTAACTTGAGATAAAAATTGCCGTCAAAATGTGTCGATAGATGGCGCTGTTTTCATTATTTCGAAGAGAGAGCGACCGCTTTGAAGGCGAAGTAGGCGCCCGCACGCAGTAAAGACTCCTGGCCGAACTCCCGTTATAATGAACGCCACACTTGTCTTGTGCGGGCAGTGCGCCGACCGCACGCCCTTCCATACGCGCGAATGTGTCCTACCACACACAAACAAAATTTTCGCATATAAGAAGTGTGTCACACAAACTGATTATCATTATTTGTAGTGCAATTATTGTAAATTAATTTTCGAAATGTGTCCAAGAAATTTATCAATATACGTTCAGTTGGTAAGTTTTTCTTTTAATTCTTAATCGCGCTACATTAAAATTATTACTCATTGTGAGATAACATAAAACAAGGTTTTGTAATATCAACGCAGTTTTACAAAACTTATTTAATTTAATGTATGATAATTTGTCTTTCATACTTTCTTATTGTTGGTCATTTGTAAACAAACTTAAAGCCGTAAGCGCACGATGAGGGTACAAGTTGTTTTCTTAGTAATTACTAATTTCTCTTGAAAATATAAACCTTAAACTGTTACTGAAGGATAATGATAATTCATAACTAGGTAACTAGTATAAGTTCAACGTAGCTCTAAATAGTTTACTCCTTGATTTACCAGGAAAACAAATTTAGGTCGGCATCAATAATCAATACCCAAGTCGTCAGTAATTATTTAAAGCATTTGGATTTTTTGTTTTATTTAATAGTTGGTCCAGTTTCAAAATTTAAAAATAATGTATGTAATTAATTCTACTGATATTCGGTAGTTACTTTCTTCTCATTTCATCAATGTGAATCCTCCTTATGGTGTTTGAATAATAATGACATTAATACTACTACTTAATTAATGTCCTGCTTCACTGACTCATTGCCTATGCATTCAGAGCAGACGGACCGTTCAAAGTAAAAAAGGTATGAGACGATAAACAGTGGGCAAAGTTTTATCTGTATTTACTGTTACCCAAGGCATCCGTTCGTCGTCTAAGCGCATTAACGTGTCATTAGATGAAGGTTGCTGACCGGGCCCATCTTCCATATTCATGCGGACTGATCATACGCAAGGAAGTAGCGAAGCTATCAACATAACAGCACAATACGGATTCGCAAGGCTTCAGTTAGCACCTAAATGTTTGCTAATTTCGCTTGGTCTTATTTACCGCTTTAACCTACTTCAACTTTTTTTAATGATGCCTGTTACCCGAAGGAAAAACCAGAGCGGGTAGTAAATTGTGTTTGTGGTTTGCTTATTCCGTTTGTTCAGAAGTTTTGATTTTGATTGCCAACAGAAATTACCGCATTGATTTCTTTGAACTAAAAGTATACATGTATGAAAGATGAGTGACCAATCAAAATTTAGATTGGGAACTTGATAAAACATTCTGATTTCCGCACCAATGGTGACAAGATATGATTTTCTGGACCAGAAGGCAAACGTAGGTAATAATAGACTGAATTGGATTGGTATAGATGTGTAAATTAAAATTCAGTTTCACACATGATTTCTGCAAAAACTAAGAGACGCGAGCAGGAAACTAACCCCCAACCTTCTGGTTGACCGGCATTAGAATGAAGTTTAAGCGGTTTTTAAAGCAGGTTCTATGAAGACTTAGTGCTATTCTGATCGTTAAGTGCGGTTGGACAAACCCGGAATTATATCAAAAATAAATAATAACTAACATTTATATCAGATAATTACATCAATAGATATATTAGTAGAATTGATAGTAATTATTAGTAATATAGTTCTGAATTGGCAGGGTTTTCTAATGCCAGTTTTCATTTATCGAATCATAATAATATGAAAACATCAACAACACATTCATTGTGATGAAATGGGGGCACAACTGATACAAAATGAACAGCACTACCGGTGGCAGATTATCCGACATTCATAAGTGCTTATTATTTAACCTAAATTGAATAAAGATACTTTGAATTTTTGATTTTGACTTTAAGACAAACATTTGTTTATTTCGTATTATAAACATGACACTTTTTCTTATTATTTCGGGTCACAGTACCTTGATCTCTGGTTTATAAAAGTTGTTTTTGCCTTAAATGACAAGTTTCTCTATTAAACTTAAATCACGTACTATGTGATCATTGTAGCTCGGAAATCGAGTGTTAAAATGTCGTCCAAGAACGTGATGTCCATACAATGAACCTTTGAGACCACTAAACACTTTCGCTGCTTTTTCTTTATATAAATTTCACTTTTGAATCATTTCCTAGGTGTGTCTCCGTAGAGACCTATTGCGGACTTCATCATAATGAAGTAACCCATTGCATCCCTTGAGTCCTTTTGTTACATCAAATGAACATATTGTGTCATCCTGCTACACACTGAAATAACGTTATGTGTAGCATTTAAAAAATACTATGTACTTGAACCTTTTATTGAGTTAATTTGAGGAAAGAAAGCAATATTATGTACCCTAGAAAGGAAAGTTACTTTCCTTCTGTTAGGTTGGATTTAGGTTGCCTAGTAATCATATAGAAAGCATAAAACAGATGATGAAATTACACCTGACACCTATATGATTAAAGGTTCCTACAACAAAGTTCAATGACAGTCATACGTGAATGACCCAGAAAGCTGATACTGACACTTTCTTCACGAGGATCTTTCCGATTCGCAACACATCACTAAATTGCCCTCCCTTTATGGTTAACAAAGGATGTACGTTGAATATTTAAAATAAAACAATTTTTAATTCCTATTAAGTATGTATGTATTTAATACTTTATTGTACATAAAATACAAAAAATATACAGGGTTATTTGTAATTCACTAGCATCCCTTTAACCCTAAACTCCTACCACTTAAACAAACGTTTTTTGTTTTACAGCTTTTGTCATAACTTAATATTTTTGGTGTAACAAAGTTTTGAAAATTTGAGATTTCCTCTTATTTTTACGATACTCTGTGTATTTGTATGGGAAAAAAGTGCTTCATTTTAAAAAGTCGTAGAACAAAAAACATTTGTTTGAGTGATAGAAATTCAGGGTTAAGAGGATGTCAGTGAATTACAAATAACCCTGTATAAAACAACAAAACAAAAGATCCCTTTTAGGGAAAAGTTTACCTTTGTACTCTTCAAAGGTGAAATCATCACTAAAAGGGATCTTTTCAAGCTAACCTAAGTACGTATGTAAGTAAGTATGTGTAGTACTTATTGTGGGTACAATAAATAACGAAATATAATAATTACTTTTAGGAAGCAGTCTAATACCTTTAAATAGCAATTCTTGTATATTTATTTATTTCGGAAATCGCGGAAACGGCTCTAAAAATTTCAATGAAATTTGATGTGTGGGGGCTTTCGGAGGTGAACAATTGATCTAGCTTGCTTTTATCTCGTTCGCCTAGGTAGGTACTTAGATTAAATACGAGGAACACAATAACAACTTCGCCAAGAAACTATCACTAGAAAATTTCCAATCTCGCATCTAGTCACGCCCGTTAATGCCTATCTCGAGCTGACTCATCATTTCGTGACCCAGCCGTTCTGAACCTGGCAAATGTCCGTGCACCGCGGAAACCTTCTACTAGATTCGTGCAAGAAAGGGGACGGGTTTCGTTGTCGAAGATAGCGCCAGTGGCTTCGGAAACTATGTCATTCGGCCACGCCGCGGCACACATACCGCCCCTGGTTGCGACTCGCATTCTATGGAGTCGTGCGACAATCAATCATTTCGGTCGCTGTTATTGTTCCAAATACAAAGAGATTACTATTCTTGTTTTGATTTGAATCAAATGCTATCTGGATTCATCGGCTCCAATTTTAAGCTATTTTATTATAACGCACATCTGATAAATTACTCTATCAATAAGATCATCGATTGATTTTTAGGTGTTCAATGACATTTTTCCTTCATACTAATTGCAGATGTGCAAGAAAACTAAATGTACGAGAACAAAGTTTATTAGCCAGCAATTTTATTGATGTTTTTTTTTTCTTGTTTCAGGCATTAATAGCGGGGCTGGTGGCTGCCGATTGCGGTCCAAGATTAAAATATGCCTGGGGTGATGCTCTCCAAGGCACCGACTGCCCTGGCCCTGATGGGTCACCATATCCCAGGTTAGTTTTAAAAAATCTTGATAAAACTTGAAAAACTACGCAAGTTGAAAATCTTACGAAGCAGCCGCAATACAAAAAGTGGGGAATATGTATGAAAAGTCCGGCTTTTTGTATAAAACCGATATTTCCATTAAATAAAGATTGCATTCCTTACTTTGAACGTTACTAACGGTCTAGATACCTGAGTTCGATACGTCAAAACTTGTTTTATTTTAGTTTTGTTTATGAAAGCTACATTTTTAGGATGATTGTTACTTAACTTCAGAACTGAATTATTTCTTGAACTGTTCCAACAGATAAATTTACTTAGGTATCCATTGGGCTTACGTTACGATAGTAGATGGTTCAAATTTGATAGGATTTATACTTAAATATATTTGCCTTACCAAATTTGCCGACGAAAACGGTTCGGTTGACTTTGCTAATGTTTTTTGACTTTTTAGGCTACTTAAGACTAAATCACACATTATAAGACCTAACATTATTAACCACTAGTTGTCCGTCTGCGAATAATTCGTTTATCACCATTCCGCGGGAACTGTACAATTTTCCGGAATAAAAACTATCCTATATTATTCCTAAGGTCTCAAACTATCTGTATATCAAATTTCATGTAAATCCGTTCAGCCGTTATTGCGTGATTGAGTAACAAACATCCAAACATCTTCACAATCTTTAACATTTACCTATACCTAATATTAGTAGGATTCAACAAAAGCTTTCTTTACTGTTTTTACATTGTGAAAACCTTTGTGCATTATGTATAAAAACTTTTTAACAAAAAATTAAACCGCCGAAAAAACTGAAAAGCAAAAAATAATACCTTTTTTGTTTGACCTTAATCTAGGTACCAGTTTGAAGTCGGTGCCTCAGCACGAGCCAGGAGGAGTGGACCTATAATCGTCTACCTGATTGGCTTCTATCACTCCTCCTGGCTCGTGCTGAGGCACCGACTTCAAACTGGTACCTAGATTAAGGTCAAACAAAAAAGGTATAATATTTTGCTTTTCAGTTTTTTCGGCGGTTTAATTTTTTGAAAAAGTTTTTATTTTGTGCTTTTTTTCCATCTTTGGGTTAATTTTTTTTTCAAATTTATAATACCAACTTCAAGGTATACCCTATCTATCCAATAAAAAAGAATTATGAAAATCAGACTACTCTGTAAAAAGTTAGTCAATCATCCCCTGTTTTCCTACCCTTAGGGTAGGAATATTATTTCCAAATTTTAAATGAGACCACCCTTGGGGTATACGCTTTCCAATAAAAAAGAATCATCGAAATCCGACTACTCTGTAATAAGTTATGCGTGGTCATATAGTACAATCAGTAACTGAACAATCAATCATCCCCTGTTTTTCTACCCTTAGGGTAGGAATATTGTTTCCAAGTTTAAATGGAACCACCCTCGGGGTATACGCTTTCCAAAGTGTTAAAAAATTTAATTGTATTAAATACTTTAGATGTATGTC
Organism: Archips xylosteana; assembly: GCA_947563465.1. Lineage (NCBI taxonomy): Eukaryota > Metazoa > Arthropoda > Insecta > Lepidoptera > Tortricidae > Archips > Archips xylosteana. Next base: position 2,429,900 of record OX387346.1, read on the forward strand.
ATTTAATAACAATGTAGATCTGATTGAAAAAAATATACCTTGTTGAGTTTCTTGCCGGTTTCATCTCAACAGGGTTTTTTCCGAACCAGTGGTAGATTTTTCGACGTTCATAGGAGCATCAATTTGATGCCTAAATTGAATAAAGAATTTTGACTTTTTTGACTTTGACTTTAAAAAAAGAATCATCAAAATCGGACTACTCTGTAAAAAGTAATGCGTGATCATACAAAAAAATATATAAAAAAATACACGTCGAATGGAGAATCTCCTCCTTTTGTTTTCGTCGGTTGAAAAATTAGCAATCGCGTACTTAGTTGTAGGAGTGAACTTAATATATTTCCTCACCTTTAGGTACCGTGATGTTATGAACCATGTTCTTTTGAACTTTAGTGTTTTTTTTTTGCAAACACGTATCAATGATCGATTCGTTTCGTTTACTGATCACTGATTGTAAAATTAGTATCGGTTAGGTACTTCAAAAACAGGTTTTTATGGTATGCAGAAAAACTGGAAATTTCATTTTTTTTTATCAAAATAAGTTTTTACAGAAACCACCGCTCATTTGAAAAACACCCTAGTCCAGTTACATATCGACGGCAGCAATTGTCATTGTCGTAATTAATTTTTCTTGCATTTTTAATTTTTTACCTTAAAGTGTCTTAAAGTAATGTTAAATTTCTGCGAAATTTGAACGACAGTAAAGATTTTTCACATACGACAATGTTAATTGCTCTAGTTGATATTTTTTCTAATAATCAAATTCAATAAGAGAAGTCGAAAGTCTACCTGATGAAATATTCGTATTATAACCGCTATGTGCGTTAGTCAACACTAAACAGTGCTGACAAGGACATCCCAAACGGTTGATAAATGCGAAGTTAGCGGTGTTCAACCGGTTTGGTATAGCGCTTAAACCGCGCATCTACTGGATTAGGGAGAGACGCCTATAATTCTGCTTAATCCGATAAATGCCCGGTCGTGAAACTTCGAAGTTTCCATCACGCTAACACACCTCCGTCGTCTCAGTAGTCGCTCACAGTGCACTACATTGTAAAGCGATTAGTGAAAGGATGCACTCTGGCTTTTTTTCACCTTCTTCCTTAGACATGGTGTTCTACAGTTGACGATATGGACAGACAAGAATTTAATCGCAATATCGAGAAAATTCTAAAGCGCAAACGGGCTCTAAACTCCAAACACGTTTTTGCGTTCACGTTCTAAATAGGTATTACACGCTTTTAGAGCAAGTCAAAATCGCAAAATCTAATTTAATAAATAAGAACTCCTTCAGATTCCAGACGTGCTAAAATATTTGATGCTATGCAAACACCAGACAGAAAATGATTGGTTATGGTACCCCAGCCCGGTTAAATCAGGCAACAAGTACCTGCTATTAACAATGGACGTACGAAATTATATATGAGTATCATCTAAAATCAAAATTTAAACCATAGTGGAAGATCGATATAATAAAATCCACAAGGAAAAAATGTTACTACAGAATGTGCCTTGATTTATTTGAAATGGGGTTTTCCGCGGTGGAGATTTGATACTTTGAATCCAAAGACTGTTTTATCGTTTTTGATAGATAGATAGATGGATAGATAGATTACAAATAACCACTGGGATAAATGAAACAATTGACAACTTACTTAACATTTTTGTAGAATTTGGTGTCACAAACATTTTGCAATTCAAGCATGGTGTAGCTTTAATAAAGTTGATTTGCAAACGTATATCGGTATTACGTCCTTATATTGTTGCAACTTCCGTGACTTTGACTTCAAGGGGAATTCTACCGAAGATATTCTCAACAGACTGAATACGCGGCTATCTGAAAATAGTAAAACCAAGTGGCAAAAAGGTTTGAAGCACATTCAGCATTCTTTGAATATAACGTTTCATTTAACACTATGTAGAGCACCAAATGAGCTCATTTTCAGTACTGATCCCAGACATGGGTATAGCCTCAAGTTTGTCACTAGATATAGAAATTTACAGATCATGATTTAAAACTAGATTTGGGACAAAAAGAAAATCCTTACTTATATTATATAGAACATTGTCATTGTCATCAGCAGAATCTTTAATATTACAGAACCGTTAGTAGAAGTTGTAGAAGACCAAATAACGGAAGAAAACTACGTTGTTTGTTATAAATTTGACGAATCTTAGGTATAATCGTTTCAAAAAAGTTCTTAAGTAGGTATTGTATATAAACTTACAAACCTGAGATTAATAAACATGATAATAAAGGTAACGTTTTAAACATATACCTAACTTTGTCATATGCAAATTAATTTTATTGTTCTCTTTGTTGATTTTGAAAATATATTAAAGTGCACCGCGATAATACATAACAAAGTCGGTAAAATGTTAATTGCCCTTCGAAATCTGCATTTTAAGATAAAATTGTAAGCTTGGTACACTCCGATCATTGACCTATAACGTAGATATAGATGTGTATTCGTGTATCAATATGTAGACACAACAAGTTCCCGTTAATAATTCCTAAGCACAAACATAGTAGTTTATATCGTGAGAATTTTCCCACCAACCCGTGAACTCTGCTGTATGCATCAAGCAATTTTCTTCACGCTTGCAATGTAATTTCAAAATGATCATTATTATGTCCCATTACAAGGCGCAACGGAACGTGAGAGCTTAATTTTATTTCACGCCATCTTCAGCCTTGTTTTGCATTAATAGCATTGTAACGTCAGTTTGTGCCTTCATTGTATTGGTTTGTTGGCACGAGGTTCACTGAAAAGTTAAAAGATGGCGTTATAACCACTAAATCATCATGTTTCTTAACCCGCGACGAAAAAAGAGGGTTGTTATGAGTTTGATAATATGTTTATCTATATTTCTCTTTGCGGTATTCGTCACTTTTAACCGCCCGTAAGCGGGAAGTGAAAAAAAACATGCATTCTAGTCTCAACTGTTTCATAGAAAGCCAATTTTATAGACACAAATAAAAATAGAAAAAAATGCCTTAAAATTGGCAAGAATCCATTTCTTAAGCCTACAAGGGGTTAAACGAATAAACTGATTTTGTTTGCATGGGTACTTGACCGGACCCTTTTCTAGTTGATGAAAACTGAGAGATCAACTTCTACAGGTCTGATTGACTCGTCACTTGATATCTTGTTTACTTCAATGCTATTGCGAAAGCATAGTTACCTTGACCTGATGCACTTCTGGAGTCTGCAGCATACCTTCCCAAATCCTAATCAAGTTGCAGCAGAGGAGCTCTGAGCTTATTGGTATCCTCTCAATAAATAGGTTATGGATTATCAACCTTGATCAGGTCCTGAGGGATCTCCAGGAATCTGCAGGATATTGATTTTATCACTAAATTAAGGCAGAAGCGCTCGGACTTGGACTGATTGATTCCACTGATTTAATGTATCGATTATGTATGTGTAAATGGAGATCTAGCTGGGTTTATGAAATTATACAGGGTTATTTGTAATTCACTGACATCCTCTTAACCCTGAATTCCTAACACTCAAACAAATGTTTTTTGTTCTACGACTTTTTAAAATGAAGCACTTTTTTTCCCATACAAATACACAGAGTATCGTAAAAATTAGAGGGAATCTCAAATTTTCAAAACGTTATCACACCAAAAATATTAAGTTTTGACAAAAGCTGTAAAACAAAAAACGTTTGTTTAAGTGGTAGGAGTTTAGGGTTCAAAGGATGCTAGTGAATTACAAATAACCCTGTATAAGTGTAACTTTTGTCAAATCAAGTCGCAAGTAGTAAACTTTTGCCTGAGTAATGTTTTGCCTAAGCGTGCAATCGACGTGTTCTAAGTTAGGACCAATCGTGAGGACAATACGCTTTTACAAGTTTGTTCTTTTTTTCAGGTTCTTTCGACTGGCAGTTTGTTTATAATGTTTCTAGAGTTCACAGGTTTATTGACATATTTTTTCAATAGTCATTCTAGCTTTATATTTCTACTAGCTGGAGTGATAATTTACACTTTATTGTCGTTTTCCAGGCACTTAGTTAATCGGGCGCTGAAGTCGGGCGCACTCGGACAGGGGACGCGGCAGGCCCGCACCATGAGGACTGTGGATCCGGCCGTGATGAGACGTGCTTTGCTGGACGCGCATGTTGGGTACTCCGAAGGATTGAGCAGATCGCAAAATGGCACAAGAACTGGTGGGTATTATAAATTAAAAAAAAATTGAACGGTACCTAGTGTGAATTATTTTTGTAGGACTGGGCGCTGGTTGGAATGAAACACGAGGTAGTGTAATCATTGTAGGATTAGCCTGTCATCTCCATTCATATTGTGTACAAAAGTTTGAGTCGCCCATGTAGTAAGCCTAAACTTGCCAACTATAGTTTAACCTTGCGCTCGTACATCTCTGTAAGACGAAGAAATAGTATAGGTAGTTGCAAGAAAGTGATAAAAAATAAGGTTCTCCCACGCTGCGTCCTCGTTCTCAAACCAATAATAATTATACCTAATCATCACGTATTTACAATACTTTCAAAAAGATAGTTAACTATTGCAATTCTCTAAGCATTATATCGGTATGCCTGAGCTGAAAATAAAATATCTTATTGAAGCTGACTTTTCACATCATCATTATTATCGTCATCATCATCAGCCAGAAGACGTTCACTGTTGAACAAAAGCTTTCTCCGTAGAACGCCATAATGAACGACAACTCGCCACTTACATCCGCCGGTTGCTGGAATCTCTCGCGATGTCGTCAGTGCACCTAGTGGGAAGCCTGCCAACGCCTCGCCTTCTGTTTCGTGATCGCCACATGAGAACCTTTTTCCCCCAACGGTTGTCTGTTTCACTCCGGCTGACTTTTTACAACACGAGCAAATGTACAGATTGCGGGGCTACCGAACTAGTTCTGATGTGATGGATTATCCAATGCCTTCAATGTATTGCTACTTTGATGGTTTTACTTGTAACGTGAAAATCCGACTTAGCTGGTAAATCCAATGTAGATGTTCCCAATGGGACTCTGGAGCTTTTTGAGGAGGCGGTTGATAGGGAATCCAAATAATTTTTAATTACTGACTAGCTGTTGCCCGCGACTCCATCCGCGAAGAATAGGGGTATAAAAATAGCCTAAGACCTATTCTCAGACCTACCAAATATAGACAAAAAAGTTTCATAAAAATCGGTCGAGCCGTTTCGAAGGAGTTCGATAACAAACAGCGTGACACGAGATTTTTATATATTAGAAGACTAGCTGTTGCCTGCGACTCCGTCTGCGAAGAAAAGGGGTTTAAATAATAGCTTACGAACCTCAGTTCTACCAAATGTGGAGAAAAATTTGATAAAAATAGGTCGAACCGTTTCGGAGGAGTTCGAGAACAAACACCGTGACACGAGATTTTTATTTATTAGGAGATTATTAATAGATACACATAAAATTGGTAAGTATAATTAAGTATTATGCAAAGCGGGCGTTTGATTTTTTTTTATTGTAAAGGGGCGGCAGCTCATAAAAGATTGGGAACCTATTATATCTAATCGAATGAGATAGCTTGACAACAGTTGCGCCCACTTTCTTCCTTTCTATAACCTTTAAACTGTTATTAGATATGTATAGAAAATAGACCTTTAGGCCAGCCAGACGAATAACTTAAGTTTATCTTTTTATTTTCAGGACGTGCCACAAACCTCCCCGGTCTTTCCCCAATGTCGTCCAACTCATGTGGCGGCGGCCGTCTGTGCCGGACGCGGTACAACACTACGGCGCCGATGTACGGCGTATCGCTCACGTCCGGACAGCCAGTCACTATCGTGCAGAAGTTCCCCGACCTACTGCAGCAAGTCGTGTTCGAGGTTTGCGAGTGAGTATATCGACACTAAAAGTAATAATAAAAAAACTAACTTAGTGGTATTTGAATTCAAGTGCCACATACTCCCCGGTCTGTACCTACCGTTGCCGCTCAATGCATATGGTGGCTGCCACTTCTACGCTTTATAAGACTATTACGAGTATCTGTTGCCCCTGACTTCATTTGCAAATAATTTGCCTATTCATATCCCACGGAAGATAAAAACATACCTAATATCATCTTAATCGGTACCGCGGATCAAGCGTGATCAGGTAACAGACAACAAAGATACTTTTGTGTCTATCTATCTATCTAATACCTTTAAACGAGCAATTCTTGTATATATATATATATAATCAGGATCTCGGAAACGGCTCCAACGATTTCGATGAAATTTGGTATGTGGGGGTTTTCGGGGATGATAAACTGATCTAGCTATGTTTCATTTTCAGAAAATCGCTTTTACTCGTGTTTTCCGGCTATTTTTGTTTGCATTAGAATATAAAGCTAAATTTCGCCGACTTCGAGCAGATCATAATGGCACATTAGAAATCGGATGGTCGCGGATCCAGCCGACCTCGGTTCGAGTCCACGTTTTTTTTCAAGATTTTTAGTTTTTTTTTTAAGTTTATTTTTTATGAGAAAACGTCAAGTTTCTTCTTTTGTGAGAAAAAGTTACTTTTTTGTGAGAAAAAGTTACTTTTTTGTTAGAAAAAGTATTATAGGGAACGTGCAGTAACTATGGGCGGCAGCACTAATGCGACAGAAGAGACACTATGCGGACAGTAAAACAAACTTATCAAGGTAAAACATTCAAATTGATGGCACCCTTATGGCACCAGTTGGCAGCACCGTCTATGTGCACGTTCCCTATTGGGAGCACAGAACAGGAAAAGCCGGTTATCTGTAAAGTCGGTTTACGGACGATAGTTTAACGTGACTCACCCCCCCCCCACCCCCTCCGGTGTTTTTGTCAAATATCTTGAAAACGGTGCATCCTACGGCAAAATCAATGAAATTTTCATCCCCCCTTTAATGCCCCCGCGCTCCCTCCCCCGCATCCCCTCCCCCCTCTCACCCCCCCCCCCCTCCGGTGTATATAATCAGGATCTCGGAAACGGCTCCAACGATTTCGATGAAATTTGGTATTTGGGGGTTTTCGGGGATGAAAAATTGATCTAGCTTGGTCTTATCTCTGGGAAAACGCTTGGTACAGAGTTTCTGCCCGAGCAGAGCTCGGTCGCCCAGGTACTAATATTAGTATGAATATGAATAGCACTGATAACGACGTACGGCGTATAGCTCACAACTGGGCAGCCCGTTACTTGAGTAATTATTCCAGCTAAAACATTAAGTAGAATTAATAATCATAACTTCCCAATTTACCTTATAGATTAATTCATAAAAAATATATTAAAAACCACATCCACAGCGCAAGATTTGTCAGCGGAAAATTATAGAATACGCAAACCTCCTAAAGTCCTTAATAAAATTATTAATTTGTACAGTCATTACATTTTTACATGCCTACTAAAAAAAACCGGTAATTATCGGCTTTCTGCGTAACGATTAGTCCCTCACTAAATTTCGAATTCAAATTTTAAAAATTGGGAATATGAGGACCACCACTCGCAAATGGATGTGACTTACATGTTCGCTTTCAAATTTAAATTTACTACCGCCGTATTTTCTAGTGATGTGGTTTTAAAAATCGTTATCCAGATTAGTAATACTATTGTGAAACGCCTGTGCCCGTAGTCTGTTTGACAGAATCTGTGGTTTAATTTAAGGCGGGTAAACGAATGTCATTTAGGTCCTCTGTCCTGTAAACTTAACTCAATAATTAGTAAACTCAGTTAGCTAAATAATGCGCCAAGAGCGCAAAGCTTAAGGCAACGATCCGCTAAACAATTAATCTAAAACGGAGCGTTTGCATAGTGTTGCTGGCGGGAAAGTTTCCGAATAATTCCCGGGGAATACTTACAAAACATTACGAAGTTTTCGGAAACATTCGGAATATTTCGATGGAAGAATCTTCGATCATATTATGGTCAAAGTGAAGAATAGATCAAAAAGTAGCTTGACAACAGAAACAATAACCGGCCAAGTTCGAATCGGACTCGCGCACGAAGGGTTCCGTACCATATCTATAATATAAAAATGAATCGCTGAATGTGTTGCTAAGCGCATAACTTCCGATCGACTGCACCAAATTGGATAATTCTTTTTTTATTGCGTTTGTTATTGACAGGAGATGGTTTTTAGACATGTTAAATACAACGGCGGCGAAGCCGCGGCATCAGCTAGTTATGTATAAAAACGGCAAAAAAATCACGTTTGTTGTATGGGAGCCCCCTTAAATATTTGTTTTATTTTAATTTAATTATTTATTTATAAAGTAAATATATAGCTAAATATTCTGTGAATATTTCAAGCATCTACCTGTTGCCGTTATCAATATCGAGCAAAAAAAAAAATCACGTTTGTTGTATGGGAGCCCCCCTAAATATTTATTTTATTCTGTTTTTAAGTATTTGTTGTTATAGCGGCAACCGAAATACATCATCTGTGAAAATTTCAACTGTCTAGCAATCACGGTTCATGAGATACAGCCTGGTGACAGACGGACAGACAAACAGACAGACAGACGGACGGACGGACGGACAGTGAAGGAAGTCTCAGTAATAGGGTCCCGTTTTTACCCTTTGGGTACGGAACCCTAAAAAAGGAACTTCGGGTCAAATAAGCGCCAAGTTCGGCTTTTCTGTATTTGGATCTGTCAACTCTATGCCCACTCCCATACCTACTTTAGAATGAATAAACTATTATTGCCAGTGCAATGGTGTAAGGTGTGATGTGGTGTGGTGTTCGAAAGATTCTCGTTTATTGCTCAATTAAAAATCCGTCATTTAGGTAATGTGTGGTGCGGTATAGGGTCTCGCGAAATATAATATTGCCCACTTGCCCACAAAAAAATTCAAAAGTCAAAGTCTAAGTCAAAATTCTTTATTCAATTTAGGCATCAATTGATGCTCCTATGAACGTAGAAGAATCTACCACAGGTTCAGAAAAACCCTGTTGAGAAGAAACCGGCAAGTAATTCAACAAGTTATATTTTTTTCAATCAGATCTACATTGTTAATATTGTTATTAAATTACATATATCTAAAGTATTTAATACAATTAAATTTTTTAACACAGTAGATACGCTATTTGAGACTAGGGATCGCCAATGCGGATCGGAATTATGTCCAAACATCCCTGTCCATGATATAGTCATTAATTTTATAGTACGCCTTAGATATTAATGTCTTCTTCTTATTTGAATTTTGTATCAGTTTGATCGGTTATTATTGTTTTCGGAATTTTATTATAAAAACGTATGCATCTTCCCAGAAACGACTTTTTAGTTTTAGCCAGTCTGTGAGATGGAATTTTAAGCTTCCCTGTGTTTCTAGTAGCCTTTGGCTTATCGACGTTAGTAGGAAAATTACATATGTTTATGTTTAGGCCGTGTATGTACCGCCACCGATTATTGGCCCTTCATTGTTTTCCAAACTTTGTTCAACGTATGCTTTCCTTATTCCAGGTCCAGTGAATGCTCCGTGATTCGTGGATCTTGCACACAGACGTACGTGCCTTACTTGTTTTTGGTGCTCCCGCTCGGTCCAGTCACTCTGACAGGGCAGGATTACGTGCTGGTGGAATCTGGCTGCGTATGCCGACCGGACCCGTCGCCTTAATGCAGGAGTTATTTGACACTGCCGCCGCGATATTGACGCTGCGTCAGAGCGGCAGATAATGTCATGACACAATCAGAGGAATAAAATGTTATCGTTTTTAGGGATTCGTAGTCAAAATTGCAAGATTGATACTTTATGATACCTACCCTGCGCCATTACACGCAAATGGCTGTCTGTCTGTTTGCTGCTTAGGGACTCTTAATACTACAAAACTGTAATAAGGCATGGGTTAAGTATAATATAATCACGTTAACAAAATGGTAAAATGAAAATATGAAGAAAAAAAATGGCTTTCTAGCTCCACTACGCGTAAAGTGGAGATGTTTTTTTTCGTCTTTTTCGATTCAGCGAAATATTAGGCTTTAGGTAAAGCGCAATTTATTGATTGTTAGTTTTGTTCGCGTCGCATTTCAGCGGGGCTACTCCAACATTCGAAAATCGAAGTTCGTATCATAGCGTCTTGATCACTCTCGTATTAAATGCTATTTGGAAGAGCGGGGCGGCACGATACGAAGTTCGATTTATGATCTTCGTAGTATAAGGCCTGTTCCTCTTATTAGTTCTGTATATACTTATGACTAGCATTGGTGTTACTGCGTTCGAAAAGTATACCATATAGTTGGATACTACTTACGTTGCTGCTCTGTCTCGTTATCGTGGCGTCACTATCGCGGCGTCATTATCGCGACGATATTTAAGCCACTAACGCTTGCTTCAAAAGTCACCTAATGGCTCTACTACACCTCAGTACGACTAATAAGCAAAGATCGGATCTTCGCTGTACTTTGTATTCGACAAAAACCTACTCACGAACGCAAGCTCAAATTTGCAAATGGACTTGGATTTCAAAGTCGATACTTAATTAATGAGGGTTAAAGTTATTTTCGGACACAGGGAAACCGATATTAGAATACGTCTTGACGTGTGACTTCTGTTTTCAAACGTATCAGTCGTGTATGACTTGAAACAGCTTAAAGATCCCCATTGACGATGCCTCTAGTGCATTAGGTCTGAACCTGAGGTTAATTACCCCAAAGGGGTAAAACCGAGGTTCGTAACAGGCGGGTACAAAGGCGACGGAAAATCAATGCATTTTTTTAAGATTAGTAGAAAACTTTTTTAATGTTTTCACGACAAACGATTTTTTTATTGTTAGTGCGGGCATAATCTTATTTTAATAGACTTTTATCTAAGTGATGGAAAGTTTGAAAACTTTGACATTATGTTTAATTGAAACGCGGAAAAAAGTATTTTTTCGCATTTTCGTGCATTTAAAAGACAACTTTGCATTTATTTATTATAAGAAAGAATGATTTGGTGCCTGTAGGTATATGCTGTTTTAGATAATTACTGTAAAATTGCCGACGAATTGTTAGTTTATTTAGATCTTATTTATCGGCCATTTTGTAGTTATACGGTTGAAATTTTATTTTGAATTTACTTATATTTTATGTTTAATAGACTGAATTTATTAATGTTAACTTATTAAATCATATTAATATTTATTCTATCTTAATTTTAATCTTTGTTATCGTGCAAATGTGTTTGAAATTTAATGTATTTTATGAAAACTTGCGAGTTAAAATTTTTAATATAATTTTGGTTTGTTAATAATATTATTACTACTGTCTTCGAAAATTTCTGTATTATATTTAACTTATGAACATCGAATGTATCAAAGATAAAAATAAAGTAAAGAACTACAACAATGTACCAAATTGGTTATTAATTACAGCACGTCGTTTTTGTTCCAGAACAAGAAGTAAAATGGTGTGACGTATGGGCTTGTCCTTTTAACGCATTACACTATCTCTATCCTGTTGTAGTCGTCAGAAAGGGACGCACTGGCTACAAAGCAAGTTATGATCGTTTGTGCTAGCTGTGTAGAGCAGTGTTTTTCAAACTTTTCCAAGACGCGGCAAATTTTGAAAAAAAATTTGGTTTGAAAAATATTTGGCGACCCCCTGCTTACCTCCACTTACCTACAGTTATTTGAATTATCTGACGTTGATAATACAAACATTGAATAATCATACACAATAACGGTGAGAGTATTTGATAGGTACTGCGATCCCCTTAAGGGGCATCCGCGACCCCCCAGGGGGTCGCTACCCACAGATTGAAAAACACTGGTCTAGAGAATGGTCTTCAGGCATTCGTAACCGTACGTCGCACTCCAGCGCGCTTTTTGCGGGCACGTCATTTGGTAAGGTTAACAAAAGAACATTTTAACTAACGAGTATTATATACTTAGTATTTGTAACATACCCGCTATCATGAATCAATCTTAAATTGTCTACATAATGTGTAATTTGTAAACCTTACCAACTGGGTGCCCGCAAAATGCCCCCTCGAGTGTTACGTATGTCCGTAACAAAATGCACGCCACAGAACGGGATCGAGAAGTGGCGTAGCATAGGTACAAGTAGTATTAGATATTTTCCAGATGTCTATTATCGCTAAACTAAGTTTTTTTTAGATGGCCGATGGGGCAAAAAGTTTCTCGAGTGGCGTCCACGGACCGGAAGACGCAGTGTAGGTAGGCCTCCAACAAGATGGAGCTACGACCTGGTTAAGGTTGCGGGATCGCGTTGGATGCGGAAAGCACGGGACCGATCTGTTTGGCGAGCCTTGGGGAAGGTCTATGTTCAGCTGTGGACGTCTTTCGGCTGAAATGATGATGATGAAGTTTTCTTTTGTTTTTATCCCAGAACAGATAATAGCTTGGTATCTCGCCCGGTACCAGGTCAGGTTGTTGAGTTTTAGGACACCCTGTATACTATACGTTCAGTGACGTGTTATGGTTGCTTTATAGATACAGACACTGAGTGTGCCAGACACGTGCCGTATCAGACACTGACAATAGTACATTGTGCATCAAGGGCCGTAAGTAGGGGATTACTAACGAGAGCCTATTAGAAGCCCGACGCCAGAGGCGGAGGGCTTTTAATGACTCGAGTTTGTAATCCCCTTACTGCCCGTGATACACACAATGATTTTCATCACACTGCGAGGAAAAAAAATCCAAAAATGAAATTATTTTGTCTCTAAACATTTAAATTAAATACATAATGGCTACCCGCCAATACAGATTGTCACTTTTTTCAAGTCATCTACCATAGATAATGTAAACTGTGTATGTAACCTTACTTGATTTCAAAAAGGGCGCGAGTAATGAAATAACAAGTCACTTCACTATTGAGAGTATATTGAAACAAAATTATTACTGCTACTTAAGAAATCTACGACAGCCAAACGATACCGCGATTCAGGATGTGCGGCCGTCGGTACAGCGCCATCTAGCGACGCATAGAATAAACATTACAGTTCTGTACGGGCGCAAACATGCCGCCCACCAAGAACAACAGTTCTTGACACAATTTATAAGAAAAGCAACATAGAATTAACTTAAGGAAAAAACTACAAAATACATTCCCCTTGAAATGGGTTCTTTAAAACAAAAATGAACATGCCTATAACTAACTTAATGAATAGCTAACACAAATTACCTTTGTTAATTAGCTATAGGTAAGATACAAATTCTCGAGGTGGGTCTTTTTATGAGATTATTCTTACATTTCAATGTAACAACGCGCGTAACGTTGTCCAAACCTGGATGTGTTTCAACCACCTTGCCCATTAGCCATCTGGCGGGTGGCAGATCAGGTTCCTTTACCAGCACCACATCACCAACTTTCGGTTCAGGTATTCTTTGAGTCCACTTGTGTTGCTGTAGGAATTGAGTTAGGTAGTCTTGGGACCAGCGACGCCAGAAATCTTGTAGCATGCGCTGACACAATTGCCACCTGCGCAATGGTGATATTGGCACATGTTCATAGCAGCGATCTGGTGCTGCTATTAGTGGCTCTCCTACCAGAAAGTGACCCGGAGTTAAGGGCAAGGGTTCACCATTTTCATCTATATGCCACATAGGCCGAGAGTTGAGGCAAGCCTCAATTTGGGTTAAGACTGTGTTCATCTCTTCATAAGTAAGTGTGGAATTCCCGATCACACGCTTGAGATGAAACTTGCATGACTTGATCCCGGCTTCCCACAGTCCACCAAAATTTGGTGCGTGCGGAGGGATGAAGTGCCACTGCGTACCATTAGTAGCCATCCAATTTGCTATCTCAGGAACTAGGCTTGATTTTTCAGCGTCAAAAAGATACTTGAGTTCCTTTGCTGCACCCACGAAATTGGTACCATTATCGCTGTAGAGGTCGCTACAATAACCACGCCTACCAACGAACCGCTTGAAAGCAGCTAAGAAGCCTGTAGTTGACAAATCGCTGACGGGTTCTATATGTACAGCTCTTGTTGCCATACATACAAACAAGCAGATGTATCCTTTGTACGCTTTATTTCCTCTACCCTTAGAGACCCGAATATTAATGGGCCCTGCGTAGTCTACCCCACTATGACGAAATGGCTTAGTCTGATTTACCCTGGGCGCAGGTAACTGTCCCATTAGTTGATTCCGAATGTTAGCTGCATATCGGACGCAAGGAATACATTTTTTGACGTGGGCCTTAGCCAGGTTTTTCAATCCTGGTATGCAAAACTTAGCTTTGATGTAGTTAACCATCAGAGGGGCTCCTCCATGAAGAGTTTTGCAGTGAGCATCTTGTATAATAAGCCGAGTCAACCAAGCTGACTTTGGCAACAACATGGGATGTTTTTTATCGTAATCCATGTTAGATAATTGAAGCCGCCCACCAACACGGATTATTCCTTCTTCGTCGATTTGTGGAGTGAACGAGGTAAGCTTACTCTTTCTTTTCAATTTCCCTTTTTTGATGTCATTTATTTCCTCCCCGTACGCTTCTACCTGACTCCTTTTTACCATAGTTGCTAAAGCTTCCTCCAACTCTTCTTTCAACAGGTATTTATGATTTTTTCTTTTATTTTTCAGGAATCGCCGACAGTACGCGACGACCCTTAACAACTTGGTAAGTGAAGAATACTTTGACCACATCGAGTCTCCTTTGTTATCATCACCAGCTGCTGTTATTCCCAGGTGAGTTTTTATATTTCTTTCTTCTAGGTTGGTGAGTAGTGATTTTGGACTAGGATAGTTAATGACAGCTTCTTTCAGCCAGGTTGGACCATATAGCCAAAGTTCGAAGTTATACAGTTCAGCCGCTGTCACACCTCTAGATGCACAATCTGCTGGATTGTACTCTGACTTCACGTGCGCCCACTGACTTCGACTAGTCGCGGACAAAATCTCTGAACATCGGTTCCCAATAAAAGTTTTCCATCTGCTGGGATGGCTGCTCAGCCACGCCAACACCACTTCCGAGTCCGTCCACGCATGTATATTTGACTTTTGCACGTCTAGTACCTCTGACACTTCAATTAGGATTTTTGTCAACAATACAGCTCCGCATAATTCCAGTCGAGGAATTGAAACTTGCTTGATAGGGGCAACTCTGGTCTTGGCTGTCACTAAACTGACATGGATTCTCTCTTCAGCGTCGATGACTCGTAAATATACTACGGCTGCATATGCAGCGTTCGATGCGTCGCTGAATCCATGCAACTCAACCAAGGTAGCGCTGCTCCTATGATTCGTCCAACGAGGAATTCTGAATTCGGTAAGTTGCGATAACTCTTCTCTGTAGTTCAACCATTCTTCTAACAGTGGAGATGGTAACTCCTCGTCCCAGTCTATGCCCGCCAACCACAGCCTTTGTATAAATATTTTTGCTTGGACTATGCTGGGTGCTATCCAACCTAGCGGATCATAGAGCTTTGCGATATCAGATGTGACCTTTCTTTTAGTTACAGGTGCTGTTGGAGGCGGTAAACGAACTGCATAAGCAAATTCATCGCGGCTTCGATCCCAGGTGAGTCCTAATATTTTGTTAGCTGATTCTTGCTTTACTTCTATTTTTTTTATGCTCATCCCTTTCTGAAGTGTTTCCTTCTATGCCTTCCATCATAGCCTTACTGTTGCTTGACCATTTCTGTAGTTCAAAGCCCCCTTTGCTTAGTAATGCTTTCATCTGGTAATATATTTCTATCGCTTCTGGCTCAGACTGGCATCCTGACATCAGGTCATCCATGTAGAAATCCTGACGTACCCGCGGCGCTGCGAGAGGAAAGTCTTTCCCTTCGTCGACCGCAACCTGGATGAGACTCTTTACTGCAAGGTAAGGAGCTGACGACGTACCAAAGGTAACCCGACTTAATTTATATTCCTGTATGTCGTCGTTAGGACCATCTCTCCACAGAACACGCTGAAACCTGGTGTCCTTGTCATCTACTATCACTTGCCGGTACATTTTAACGATGTCCGCTATGAAGCAGACTGGATGCATACGCCATCGCATTATTATGTGTCGCAAATCTGTCTGTAGTTTAGGTCCTACCAAAAGGTCATCGTTTAAGGATACCCCGTTTGCACCCTTACACGACGCATCGAATACTATACGTACCCTTGTAGTATCTTTATCATCACGCACTACGGCATGGTGAGGTAAGTATAGTCCCTTTTCTTCGGATTCCTTTGCTGAAAGCTGTTCCATGTGTTCTAGTTCCCGATATTCATGGAACACCCTTGTGTATTCGGTATTCAGATGCTGATCTCTTTGTAGTTTCTTTTCCAGGGAGTGAAATCTTCTCAATGCTATCTCCCTGGACCCACCGTCTAAACAGACTGGCTCTTCATGCCGGAACGGCAGCCTAACCACATAGCGACCGTTCTCGTCCCGTGTAGTAGTTGCTTGATATATTTCTTCACACCTTTGTTCATCAGGCGACAGTATCCGTGAATTGTTACTAGGTTCTGATTCTAGTTCCCAAAAGGACCTTAGTAACTGGTCGACCTGTGTATGCATGCTAACTACTGTGCATGAGATATTTGGCTGTGAACCCACTTGACCACTGAGGATCCAACCCAGTGTCGTATTCTGCGCTACTGGAGAACCCTGTGTTGGACATCTAATTAAACCCGTGTCAATTATCTGAGCGTAGACTTCTGCTCCCAGCAGCATATCTATCTTGTTGGGAGTGTGATACTCCGGATCTGCAAGATTTATATCTCGCAACTCCGGCCAGGATGCAATGGACACCTTTGCTGCTGGTAAGTACGTCGTTAGTTTGTCCAGGACATAAGCTGTTACCCTAATGATGTATCTCGAATCAAAACGTGATGCGAGTGTAACCTGGACAGTTGACTTCGATACAACATTCTGCTTGCCTCCCAATCCCGATATGAGACCCTTGGCTGTAATTCTTTTCAACCCAAGCAATTGAACTGCCGCCGAGGTGATAAATGAGGCTTGTGATCCTTGGTCGATCAAGGCCCTTAACAGATGTCGTTCGTCCCTTTCCCGTGATCTAGCCTCCACGACAGCCGTAGCTAGCAACACCTGCTGTGAGACTTCATTTACGAAGTGAGTTGCGATGCTAGTACTCGGGGTGGACTCTTCCTTTGAATTAGAGACTTGTTGTGTATGAACTGAACGTTCGCCCGTATCCCTACCATCGGTTGATGGCAATTCGCCCTTTTGATGCAATAGAGAATGATGCCTCCTGTTGCAGATTTGACAATTATGTGAGTTTTTGCAGTGTCTAGCAGTGTGGTTGCCACCTAAGCAGTTGAAACATAATCCATTGGTTTGGACAAAGTTACGCCTTACATCAACATCTAAAGCAACGAAATCTTTACAGTTTATTATTCTGTGCTCGCCTTTACAATAGGTACATGATACATTTGCTATATGAAGATTATTAACCCTTTCCACTTGAGCGCCTTTGAATGGTCTAACATTTCCTTTGTAATTGCTGTTCCCACTTGTATACCTAGGTTTATTACTATAGGCTGGTTTGGGTTCCAAAAATTCCAAAGAATGATATCGCGTTAACAGAAAATCTTTAAATTGCTCTATAGTAGGCAACTGTTCAGACAGAGAGATAGTTTCGCTAACTTTAGATTCCCAGTGCTTACGGCTTTCAGAATCTAATTTTTGACTAACAATGTAAATAATAATAAAATCCCAAGAACTGGTATCTATATCAAGACCCGATAAAGCGTTTAATGTTTCAGTTGTACAATCCAATAAATTTTTAATATCTGTGGCAGACTCAGTTAGAAGAGGCTTTAGACCAAAGAATCTTTTCAGTATGCAATTTCCCAAATATTGTTTATTAGCATAGCGACTTTCCAACTGGGTCCAACACTGGTTATAACTATCGTTAGTAACAGGTATATGCCGTAGGAGCTGTTCCGCCTCGCCTGTCAAATGTGCCTTGAGATAGTGAAGTTTCTGAACATCATCAAGATCTTGATTATTGTGGATGAGTGAAATAAATAAATCCCGGAAACTCATCCATTCCGTATACTTTCCCGAAAAGGTTGGAATTGTAATTCTAGGTAGTTTGACTTGACTTGATTTTGAAGTTGATGGGCCTGACAACGTGGGACTATTGCTGCTGGATCCGGCTGTTAACTTTCTAAGCGCAGTTTTAAGCTCGCATTTGTAGTCCATGTATAACTCATTAGTCGCGTCATACATGTTATCCGTCATATATGGAGTGGTTTGTAACGTTGCTCGTTCTGGTGCCATCAACAGCTGTGTATGTGTTTGAGAAAACTGCTGCCATAGTTGTTCTAAGTTCTCCAGTCTGGTTTCCACGTATGAAATAGTGATCCGCTCCTTAGGAGACTTCTTATAATTACTAAATGCATTAACCAAACGAGCTTTCTGATCCATCTGTAGATTAATACTTGCTTCTATCTTAGCCATTTTTCAAAATATTACAAGTCCAGAAATAGTTCAAACTCGAAAATTTTACAAGTCCCAGTTGCTCATAAATTTTCTAAGTCCAAAGTTGAAACTTGAAAATTTTACAAGTGTTTTTATTCTCTTCGTTGGCTATGAAATCGGGCATAGGTTCCCCGTCATACCACTTTTTCTTAAATTATGCTAAGTCCTATTGACACTTGTAAAATTTCAACTTGTTCACCATCTATATTTTCTAAGTCCAGTTTTGACAGGTGACAGTTCCAAATTTTACAGGTGACACTCCACAGATAAATATAAAGTACTCACAGTTTTAAACTTCTTACACTTTGACACTTGCACCTGAACCTCTGTTTCAAACTTCCCGCCAATCTGCTCGCGTGTGACGTCACGGCGCTGCTGCCAGTGCTGCCTCCGTTGACTGCTCCAATCCTTTATCTTCATGCACGGCCGTATCTTCGACAATAATCCGTCGCCACTAGATGTCGGAAAGCACTAACTAGAATTAAGGCCCAAGGTACACCCGGTTCGTAACGGACCAATGTATGTAACCTTACTTGATTTCAAAAAGGGCGCGAGTAATGAAATAACAAGTCACTTCACTATTGAGAGTATATTGAAACAAAATTATTACTGCTACTTAAGAAATCTACGACAGCCAAACGATACCGCGATTCAGGATGTGCGGCCGTCGGTACAGCGCCATCTAGCGACGCATAGAATAAACATTACAGTTCTGTACGGACGCAAACAAACTGTGTTTAGAATTAGAATGGCCGTACGGCCACATTCTGCCAACATGTTAAAAAAATATTTACTAAAATTATTGCAAAACTATTTGGTATAAATTTAAAATATAAAATTACGAAGTTTCATGAAGCGTAGACAAGTTTTGTGTAGTAAAATTAGGTTATAGCTAAGTTTTAAACATATAAATTAATAAAACGTTGGCTGACTTGAAACCTCCTTAGTCTGTTTGAAAATTGTAAAACTAAAGTTAGAACTCCCTTGGAAAGAAAAACTGTACGTAAATCCATAACTCCCTTAAGAACAAATTAGGCCTTTGACATTTAGTATACAGGCATGAAATGACACCGTTGACGAGCAAGTGTGATGAAAAATCTTCTTTGCGCGCATATTTGCCGGGCACGGCCTGTATCTGTCGGTGTCTGCGCGGTCGTGTTACGATAGATATGAATTCGTTAATAGAAACTGTATAGAAGAATATTATTTTCATCACACTTGCTCGTCAATGGTGTTATTCCATGCCTGTATACTAAATGACAATGGCCTAAATTGTTCTTAAGGGAGTTATGGATTTACGTACAGTTTTTCTACCCAAGGGAGTTCTAACTTTAGTTTTAAAATTTGCAAACAAGTCATTTCAGACTAAGGAGGTTTCAAGTCAGCCAACGTTTTATTTATTATCTTTAAAATTTAGCTATAACCCAAATTTTACAACACAAAACTTATCTACGCTTCATGAAAATTCGTTATTTTTATATTTTAAATTTATATCAAATAGTTTAGCAATAAATTTAGTAAAAATATTTTTTTAAACATGTTGGCGGAATCTGGCCGTATGACCTTTCGAATTCTAAACTAAACACAGTTTACATTATCTATGGTAGATGACTCGAGAAAAGTGACAATCTGTATTGGCGGGTAGCCATTATTTTATTGAATTTAAGTGTTTAGAGACAAAATAATTTTATTTTTGGATTTTTTTTCTCGCAATGTGATGAAAATCATTGTGTGTATCACGGGCAGTAAGGGGATTACAAACTCGAGTCATTAAAAGCCCTCCGCCTTCGGCGTCGGGCTTCTAATAGACTCGTTAGAAATCCCCTACTTACGGCCCTAGATGCACAATGTACTATTTGCGCTCCGTACCGAATCGTCTACTTATAAAGCAAAATGACCACAATTCAGATGGTCTAAAAAGCACATGTCCAATTACGTAAATTGTCCATTGTATGAAGATGCCTTAATCGTAAAATACCCAATTAGCATAACGTTTATGATGGGACACGGCCAGATAGCAACACGCCCTTAAAGCTGAACGCCAAAATTGCAGAACTACCAAAAAATATAATGTCGCGTATTTCACGATATATATAGTTTTATTTGAATAGGTAGATTCTAAATTGATAATATGACCGGCCACTTGAAAGCCGAACACACTTTTTGGTTATTCTGCTACTCCAGCTAACTGCTTTCAAAAAGATTTGACGATTTGCTTTTTTGGCTGATAGCGTTTTTGACAAATGTAGTTTGGACGTTGTACTATACGGACTAATTGCTATTTTGATGTTCTGCGTTATGGATGTTATGCTACTTGCTAATGAGACAAAAGGCTAATTAATAGGACGTCTGACATTTCGTTTCTTGGTCAATTTGCGTTACTGGACATTTTGCTACATAGGTAGAAGACGATTCGGTACTGAGCGTTATTTTGTCTACCACGGCAAGTGTCTGACACGCTTGGTGTCTGTAGATATGAATCAACCTGTAATAATCGTTCCCGCCTCGTCTGGCACGAGCAAAATCACGTTATATGCAACGGCCTTTATTAAATTCTGTCAAACAAGCAAAACCAGAACAAAAAACCAACATACTTTTAAATATTTTATTAGGTAACATTTTGTCGCCTACATATCTACTTAATTATTTACATAATAGATTATTATAATAATATAAGTATAAAAATACCTATACAACTAAGGCACGAGATACTGAACTAATTGTAAGTTAAATAACAAAACTCTTGGGCGGCCATGAGCTCCGCTCGTTTTTTGAAAAAAATAAATATTACCTTATCCCATTTTTAGGTAACCTAAACCTAAAAGATTTAGGACCTTTAGGGATATAATAGGCAATGAAGCAGAGCAGAGTACTAATCATAAAAACAATTTTAGTTAAAGCTTTGCGTTAATAAAACTTCGTCGCTCTGATTTTACACATGTGAATTTAGTTTGCTACTGACAACTTTCCTAAAGCATTTTTTGATAAATTCGGAGCGCCCAAGAAGCAAATACAGTCATTCTCACGAAGATAAAAGACAGTCCATACGAGGACCACACACACACGTAGTTTGGGCAACATTTTAAACAGTAAAATTGGGTAGAAGGAACTTTCTGTGATATCGGTAGGGGCCATGCTCCAAGTGCCCATGGAAGGGCAGTGAATGTAAACAAGATTTCTTTAAGCATTATTGTTGACGACCTGAACGAAACCCTGAACTGACTAAAAGAAACCCAGACGCGGAGATATTCAATCTTTTGACGGCCAGCGACGCCTTAAGTTGTCAAGAGCTGTCGGACCTACAACGCTGTCGATCCATATTCGTACCTTTTGAACGCCACAGATAGTTTTTGTTACTCACGAACTAAATTGATTTTTATTCGGACGCGATTAGGTTAATTTTTGTATTACCTTATTGTCGTCTATAGCCGACACTGGCGTTCAAAAGGTTAAAGGACAACGTGCAATAGCGACATACGTGAGTGTATACCAAGTTTAAATTCACTTTTAGAATTATAATGACTTTACAGTGGTTTTCAAAGGTTTATAAATACATTTCGCTAGAGTTGTGTAACGTTTATGCTCTCAGGCGTCTTGTCTACTGCTTCTAGATTGTTACTGTTGGTAACGGTAGTACTGCGGCGCTTGCTGCTGCGAGTGTTGAGGCTGCGCTTGCTGGTGCTGGATCTGTGGCTGCTGCGCCTGAGGCTTGGGAGTGGGGACCTTCACCACAATATCCGTAGGCTGTCGGGAGACCTGAGTGAGAGTGAGAAAGGTTGTTTAGTATAGACATCCATCACTCCAAAAAACAGAATACCCATCGTTTTCGACGAAGTACTTAATGATTCTATTAACTTTGACAATTTGACGCCTGAAAATAGGTACCTAAACTCGTTTTCATAAAGCGCTGCTGTCATAGTTTAGTATTTATTTGAAAGAACATGTGTCTATTGTGTCTTTGTGGCACCAGCAGGCTAAGGCTGCGTATCCACTTGGCGTATCTCTCGTGGAAACGTAGCCTTATTGTCTAACGCTTCTGACTATTTGCCTTCGCAATCAATCACTATTTCTTTCTGTCAAAATGGTATAAAATGATGACAGAAAGAGATGGTGAAAGCGAAGGCAAGCGTCAGAAGCGTAAAGCTGCGCACGGACTGCGCGCACATTACGCTTACGCGTGCGTAGGGTACGCGTAATGTGCGCGCAGTCCGTACGCAGCTTTAGACAATACGACCTCTGAAGAAGTCTCGAGTCTGACAGCTAGCAGGGAATGCGTTAACCAAGTAGAAGATGTCCAACATTTGTTGATGGAATGTATTATGTGCAAGGGAGGTGTTGGTAGCAGGTAGCCAACCTTGAGCAAGTATGACTGCAAGGCAAGTGTGAGCATGCGCTTTTTTGTCTAGTTAGGTTTTTGCTAATGTGACAAATTTTACGAAGCTCGTCTCAAATATAAATGAAATAAACCACAACCATACGCATAGTGGCGTAAAGATACAACAAACAAACACAGAGAAATGGACTGACGGAGAGCCAGAGTTATATTTGCATCTATATAATATCACAACCGCGCGCAAATCACGCTTTTATGCACCGGTTCTCTGCATTTTTGGGTCCTTTTATTTACAATAAAATCAATAGGCGTCTTAATATTTATGATTCAAATTATAGTAGCTGCAAAATTAAACTTATAGAGTGGCTAAAAAGCATGTCTTATGAGGAAACTGAAAACCTGCTTATGATAGTTGTGTAATTTAATATCTTCCTTCTATATGCAAAACACGAACTAATATTTTAATATTTTAATTAGTTAGATATGTTATTTATTCTTTAGCACTCAAAATATTTATTTGCCTAAGAAACAGGCTACTTTAGTATCCTAGTTTAGGCATTTAAGTTATTTATGAATATAGCACGGTATTGTTTGTATTATGTTTATTTTGTTATGTTTAGGTTGTTAGTGTTCCATTAAGGTCAATTTGTATCGAGTCAGTACTTTAGTATGTCGGTCTTTGTTTACTAACACATAGACATAATCTCAGCGCTTACTAACGACTTTTCGTGTAAATAATTATTTATATTAATAAACAATTTGAATTTGAATTTAAACACTAGACCTGTGATTTAAGTATGTAACTTACCTCAGCTTTGAAGCCCTCCTTAGGGTCAGCGGTGTACGTGACAGTTCTGATGAAGCCATCGCTGTCAACGACGGAGTACGAGCCCTTGATGGTGTCACCATCCCTCTGCTCCTTGCGGTTCTGGTAGTTGGTGTATTGGTCGTCGTTTACATCGAAACCGAACTGGTAGGAGGGGTTGGGCTGTGGAAATAACATTGTGTTATAATAGGTAGATACCCTCTGAAGGCTTTACCCCTGTTTTAAATAGGAACTTTTTCAAAGTAGGTAAATAAGAATATTTTCAAAATGCAGCTGCTCTCTATATTTAATTTTATCGTCTATGCTCGTCCACTGCTGGACATAGGTCTCTCCCATGGCACGCCACTGACTGAGCACGGTCCTATTTAGGCCACTCTCATCCAGCTCTTGCCAGCCGCCTTGCAAAGATCATCGCTCCACCGTGTCTGAGGACGGCCTACGCTACGTTTGAACTCGTCTAGTCTACCCCAACGGTGTCTATGTAACTTAGTAACTATAAATCAACAAAATATCTCGAAAAGATGGCGGCTATGCTTTTCAAACCCTCCTGAATCCCCACTTTTTTAACAGGTGTAGTAACTAGACCTAGACAAGAGTCACCAGATTTATTGTTTCGGAAATTATTACAACATTTGAAATTCGTTATTAATTAAAAAAATTGTGCTTAAGAAATCTACAAAGGTACAATTATTTGGACTTGTACCACGGTACAAAATATTCTGAATTAATTTTGTCAGTAAGTTGCTGTCAAAATAAGTAATTAAATGGATACACACGTATCTGACTGAATATCGAAAAAAATGAATATATATCAATAAAATTATGCATTATAATACCTACCGAATGGATTATAACATCAATAACCCTTCCTTCTTCGCAGTCGGGTAAAAGCTCTTTTTCTAATTAAAGCAAACTTTTTAAAATTGCTATAAAACCAACCTAACCTAATAGGTTCTATACGACGCCGTTTTAATAAATCCTGAAAAAGTTTACGGTTTCAGACAAAAAACTTTTCAATGTTATAACCCGTTCTATATGATTAACTTTTGATATTCAGAAACGTGCTCAAGTAAACAGTTTGATTAAATTCATTGAAATTGGTATCAAACGCAACTATTAAGTAAAACATTGATACGTTATAACATAATCCACAACGCTGATTCGTCACAGGCTACTTCCACGCCGCAGTTTCGCCCGGTCATTGCGCCTATCGAGTTACCAAGCCAGTTCCTAGTGAAAGTTGTCCGTTAATATGAACCATCCGCGTGGTTTATAAACTTGATAGGATTACGTGTGTAATTAGAATTAGAGCGGAACCAGGCCCTTAGGTAGATTGGATGGTGATTGTAGGGTCAGTTTCCTTGAATTGGAAAGTGGGGTATAAATTAGTTAGGTATGCCGTTGGATAAAGATGTTTGAAGTTTTACCAATGTACCTACTCGAAAACAGTGCATTCTTTCTGTAAACAATCAAGTTAGTTCTTTTTTCGAGTCTTTAAACACCACGCTGCTGCAGGCTTATTGTCTAACGCTTCTGACGCTTGCCTTCGCAATCACTATTTCTTTCTGTCAAAAGGTATAAGATGATGACAGAAAGAGATGGTGAAAGCGAAGGCTAACGCCAGAAGCGTTAGACAATATGGCCTCAGGTTGTGCTTGTCAAGTCGAGACAAGACTATTTTCATAAACAAAAGAGGTCTTAGGCTGTAAAGTTCTCATAAAGCCCAAAGCCCCGAGGAAACTTTCTAGACCTGACTTTAGCTTGAAACTGATTTTGGAAAAAAAAACTCGAGTTCTATAAAACTTAATAATAACGAATATTGGGTTGGAAATAAGACGTTGGTTTACTTGCGGTAGTTCCTTTGGCAGTTCCTTAGACGTTAGATATGAAATGAATCCTTTAAAATTAATATCTCATTAGTTCCATATGGAACTGAAAAATATGGAACTCGTGGCTTGGCAGGCTGTACTGCGGTTGCGGCCTGTATTGTGAATGAGGACCCGCCTAAGGTACTTCGACTGCGTCACTATTTGGTACTGCTGCCGAAAAAAGATTCGCTCTGTACTCACATCGTATTCCTCAGGTTCGCGGGTCTCTTGAGGCTTGGCGGGCTGGTACTGCGGCTGAGGCCTGTATTGTGGCTGAGGAGCGGCTTGAGGCCTGTACTGGGGCTGTGGAGCTGGCTGATACTGCTGTTGGTACTGCGGTTCGCTCTGTACTTGGTACGGCTGTTGAATGATGAAATAAATAAATAAATAAAAGTAAATATCACGGGACAATTCACACCAATTGACCTTAGTCCCAAACTAAAATGAATGGTATGGTATGATGAATAATAGTTTTTTCATAGTTAATTATGGGAAACTATACTGTACCCATAGATAAGATTATGAGGTGAAATATTATTATGAGAAAAAAAAGGACTCCATTTTTTTTGGATTGCCTTCTGTGTACGAAGAGTGTTCTTTAGTTATCAATACGATGAAGTAGGTTATATAGGCAAAAAATGGACAATTTGTAGGTTTATATAATTCAGATGGACAAAACATTTCCTTGGCTTTAGCGGCAGTGCAGCACTACCCAACATAGAACCACAATTAACCAATATAGACCTACTTAAGTACTTATTATGTTTATTGTAGGTACCTACAGACGCGCTTGGCGGGCAGATCCGTAGGTACTTCTATGGTGAGAACAGACACTGATATGTCCGCCGGATGCCGCCATACACGCACGGATCTGGCGTCTGTTGGGCAGATCCGGCGGGCACATCCGTGCGTGTAGGACTAGCTTTTCTTTTTAAATTCAACCTGAATTTTTTTTAATAATAAATATTTGGTCTCAAGTAAAGATGGCGTGGAATCAATCAATCAAAATAAACCGAAAGTTGACCAGGCGTACACGTCGATGTAGATTTGACAATATATGTAAATTGGCTATAGACCCATATATAAAAAATGTGTATGACCCTAATAGATATACTTACGAGTCTCGCAGGAGCAGCGGCGACGGCCTGAGGCCTGGAGATCACTTGGGTATGCGCCGGCGCTTGTTGCTGCGCGTAGTACTGCCTCAGGAGGTGCGGGGGGATGTCTGCCTGCTGGCAACACCACAAGGTTAATTTAGTTTAGTTTTTACACTTTTTTTTAAAGAAGTGGGGCGCCGTTTCCGTGTGATAGGTTTTGCTTGACCCTCCCTCTGTGTTGTTTGTGGTGCAAAAGTGGTCCATTGCGGTTCGACGGGGCAATTGCGGGGTATTAGGTACTTTTGCGCCTGGTATTATCGGGCGGTTTCTAGGTACAGTCGGCCAAAAATATGGTCTACCACCCTACGGTTGAAGTTCATTTGCACGTCATGATACAACGAGGTTGATTTTCCTTTGCAATAATATGATGACAGTGACTAATGACTTCACTCAGTTAAAAATGAAAGAAACTTTTCGTCGGCTTAGGGTGTAAACCTGCTAAATCCATTTCAATTTTTATTATTAGTCGATTTTCGTAACACACGGGAAATACGACGGGACGTGACAGAAAGTGTTACCGGACCGGTACGACTAGGGAACTTCAAAAAACGAGCCTACTCTTTTCTTAAAGGGCCGGCAACGCATCCGTAACTCAACTTATATAATGGGTGTCCACGAGCTGCGGTGCTTGCTTCCCATCAGGTGACTTGTCTGGTCATTTTTCCCTTAAAAAAAATACGGTGGTGCCCCACCCAATACAGTAGAAAACTGATGAAAAAAATTACAATTTTACACTTTATGTTGCCCTTTTTAAATTCTATTCATTTATTTCGTAGGTATTCTACATAGTTTTGTTGTTGTAAGAGCCACGCATCTCTTAGTTTGTTGAGCTATATGTAGAGTTATTGACCAACAAATATTCCTTATTCCAAAACAAAAGACTCTTATTAAGTCAAACAAAACACTAACGCAACGCAAGCGTATAATATAACCACCAAAACTATTTGACGGGCTTCCTATGCAGCTCGGAAACTAGGCCAACCGCAGTTAAATAAGAGCGTGAAACGAGCTCCGAAAACCCATCATTTGAGCCATAAACTAAGCCAAAACCAGCCGTGTGTCAGCCAAATTGTCATTACATAACGCACAAAGTAGCTCTTGCAAAATCAAAACTGTAACACTACCGTAGACATGTCTCGCCCGATTTAACACACTTTTTTGCCACACTTCAACACGTTGTGTAAATTACATACGGTTTTGTTTCATATTTTCCGGTCTGTTTTCTCATGAATCGGTTGCCGAGTGCTTAGGGAAATTAATTAGGGTAATTTGACAGTATGTTATGTTTTGACAAACGTGATTACCGTAAAACCACATAACTATAGTCCTAGCCTGCAACAATAGTCCAATTTTCATCCTTACATTATCCTTAAAATATGATAACATGGCTAGACTAAAGCAAATTATTTTAGGCCAAACAACATAATTATATAGGTACCCAGAAATAATAGCAGTAAGCTAAAATATTTTAAGGATAATATAAGGACAAAAAATTGGACTAAGTATTGTTGCAGGCTAGGACTATTAGTTATGTGGTTTTACGGTAGGTACTTGATTAGTGTTCGCGTATGTTCAACCGCGAACCGGCGCGAAGTACGACTATAAATTTATCGCTATCTGTTGATATTATAATCAAAAGTGGCTCCAAATTATCATCATCATTTCAACCGAAAAATGTCCACTACTGAACATAGGCCTCCCCTAAGGTTTGTCAAACAGACCGGTGCGCCACCTGCATCCAACGCGTTTCGCAATCTTAACCAGGTCATCGCGTCATCTTTTTGGAGGCCTACCTACACTGCGTCTTCCGGTCCGTGGACGCCACTCGAGAACCCTGGCCCCAACGGCCATCAGTTCTACGGACGATGTGCCCTGCCTACTTCCACGTCTGACGATTCTTCGAACTATGTCGGTGACTTTAGTTCTTGCTCGGCTCCAAATGGTTCGTGTAAGGGCTTCCATAGACGGACTGCTTAGAGCAGAAGAAGCTTCAAGCGATCGCTGTTGGGTGATCTGCAGTTTCAATACAAAATTTAGAGTATTTGGGTTAAAGTCTACTCCAGCCGCAGCACGACTGCTCCCTTGCTGTTGGTTTCGACTGCTCTATGCACTCCTTGTATGGACCATCTAATAACGGTTCTGCTTCGCCAGTTCCTTTTGCTTGAACTTGGCTCAACATGCTGCTGCGTGTCTGCCCCATTTACATAGTAAGAAATACCAAAAACAGGTACGTAAAGAAAAAAATACAAATACCTAACTAACTATAGGTGACCTTTATCTCTTCCAGACAAAATTTTAAAACAGAAAGACGTAATTGACTGCAGCATGTAGTGCATATTCCCTAAAATAAGACATTTTCTTGTGATTTATCGTAAAATAAAACGAATTGTTTATATTCCTGTATTGTAAAATTTAATAGCACTTAAGTTGGACTAAAAAGGTTCGTGAAATTTCGCTCTGGAATTAATTTTATTAGGAAAGATGACACCATAAGACAGTCATTCAAAGACGAGACTCTAATTTCATTTGAGCCCATAAAACCAGATTAATTTTCAATTAAAAGCAAAATTTGATTTTTAGTTGCATAAAAACAAATAGACTGTTAACAGAATGTCAATAACAAAGAACGACGAATGACGTCATAATTAGCGATTTCCATACAAAACCTATGGAAGAAAGGTGTTTTAACACCTGATAAAATAAAAAGGATGATATGAAAATGTCAAAATGATAGGAAAATGTCATGCATGATTTGAAAAGTTAATTAAGTACTTATTTTTTTAGCATAAATAACAAAAGGATAATTTGGACTTAGCGATTCGTGTCAACCTATTTTATTATAATTTTGTTTTATTTATATCGTGTAGTAGCTGAAAATAAACTGTACATACTGACAAAGCCTCAAACTTTCGCATAATTAAAAAAATCAAAGGTGTAGATAAATTTATGTTCTAACATTTACTTAATTAGTTAACCTGTTTTTAATTCTTGTGTATTTTAAATCATATTATTTACCGAAAACTATATACTTACACAAGTGATAAGTTTTACTTAGGTGAAAAAAGTAAGGTAAACTGCAAAATTTCAGTAAGCTAACAAAAGAACGTTCAAAACAGGAATTTGAACCAATTTTGTTTTCTTTTGTTTAGACGATTAAAAATTTAAGACGGTTGGAAATTACATTTCCTCGTTTCTTTAATCACTTTCTTAAACATTTTTTTTTCAATACCAATCCCATTTGCAACCCCTTCACATCCTTCAAAATTAAAAAAAATACTAACTTGTTGCTGAACTTGGTACTGCTGCGCCCTCACCGCCAAAACACACCCCAATGCCGCCAACGTAACACACTTACGTAACATTATCACTCACGTATATTTTTAAAAGTAAAAAAATAAAATGCACAACACACGCGCTACCAATTACGTTTCGTATGATGCGTGTGAAGCCACTCTTTCACTTTATATAGAGACACCCCTTCTAGTGCGGTGGTGAGGCGGGAGCGGTTTTACAAGATATTGAAACTGACTCGGATTTGAAATTGGAGCATCAGTTTTGAGAATGTGATAAGCTTGGCATCTTGTTTGGGGACCATGTCCCGTCGTTTTGCGTGTGGACGAAATCTCAAAAATTGGAACAAAAAATCTCAGAAGCTGAAACATAGAAAATGGAAAATGAAAATACGGAGTTGCAGAATGTTAAATGAAAACAACGCAGGTAAGACATACTTAATATTAATGAGACTGTTCTACACTTTTTTTAATTAATCATCTAAGCAGTAAAATTTATTTTTACATACTTATAAAACAATACTGTGACTGACTAAGTAACTGACTGACTGAACCAGTCTGAATGATCTGATCTGACCATCTGAAATAAGTTTTTGTTAAAAATTTCATTTTCGATGCAAGTTTTTTCGCTGACTGTACTTTTTCTTGACTATACTTGCATTGTCATCTAACTTACATAAGTATATATACCAAATTTCAAGTAAATCCGACCACTGGAAGTGCGTCAAATTCATCTTCCTAGATTTGACCCGTAGATGCATAGATAGATTGCAAGTTAATCAAAAGCTTTTAAAAATATGGAGTTAGATATTAATATTTTTATGTGGTTGCTATTACTACAAGTATGTGTGCACTTACAGGGTAAATGTTGAAGATGTACATATATATACTTTTTATGATCTTCATTACAACATTTATTTTAACGCACTAAAGAGTTTAAGTTTCAACGACAATATATATAAAATACAATAATATTGATAAAAATAAGGGCAGCGAAGAAGCTATTTTAATATAGTTTTTCTTGTACCTCTACATTGGACGAAGCATATTTTAATCATTGCTCAAATGATTTAGCCGTCACATTTTTACTCGTCGCAGGAGTCGTTTATGTACTTACAAAATTTCTTATGCAAAAACATTTTGAACAAAGGCATCAGCTATTGTACAACTCTCATGCACTCGTGAATGAGGTGCATTGAATGCAAAATGCAACTATCGACCTTGAGGTCGCGAAATGTTAAAGCAGTTGGGAATAGGTAAGAGAGTTGTTTCTCAATTTTAAACGTGTGTGGTTCCAGCGGTTCTAGGGGGATTATGGGGGACACGATCCCTCCCTCTTAAATCGTACTAATACATAAATAAAATGTCCCAAAACTTAACAATAAAATAATAATAGATCGAGTCATTCATGATGACTAGTGCCGTGGTTCTTATTGCAATATCATTAAGGCCGCATCTAGCTTTAGGCACATTTTATTGTATTCATTTAATCTCCTGCTGTATCATTACTAGCAAAGATTTAATTCTGAAATTCATGTCTTAAGATATTTGAGGATTCACTCTAATGACCAGTGATTTTCGTAACACGATTACCTACTTGTGGTTTGCTCTATAGAAAAAATAATTCAAATTCGTCTCGAAAAATTAAAATAAATCCTTAGTACGGCGTAAATACTGCACTTTTTGAATGTTAACCTTTTCAACGCTCTGTCAAATACAACAGCTCTCACTCATACGCCATGACATCGGAATGTCAAACGCGAAGTTGAACCCTACAGAAATGCACGTAGCTAAATATCGCTATATATCAGTCATTGGCGTAGAACCTGCGGTGCTCATATATGTGTCGTTGGCGTCAAAAAGGTTAAAAAAACAAGATGTTTTCTAGGGCATCGTAGTGATGCTACATTTTTAAATATGTATTCGTTTTAGTAATACGATGAAAATACCTTAATACACGCGCGGTCTAACTAACCTATCTTGGCCGTCGTGCTTCCCCCTTGTCCGTATAGTTAGTTGCGTGCGTAAGTTCTCCTTCGGCCGTCGGACGGGGAACTTGCGTCGCTTGCGCTTACCACGGCTTTGATTCTAGCCACTATCACGCACATATACAAGAGTGCATAGAATACCTAAAATCAATTAGCGCAAGAAGCTCGGTCCATCCTAGTGCTAGTTTTGACAAATTCACGCGTCTTCGTGAATGGCATTTGCTATTCCAGATGGGAGGATCAAAATACTTCTCGATCGCGTTTACGTAAAAATTTCAATTCTATGGAAACATGGACGCGCGCGCGCGGAGGCGCTGTCCATGTTTCCATAGTAATTGATTTTTTTACGTAAACGCGATCGAGAAAAATTTTGGTGAAGTAAAACTTATACTAAGCGTACAGTTCTGGGGAAAAAAAAGAGAAAAAAAATTATATCTAAAATGGTTTCATAAAATGAACTGAAACAATTACTTTGCTCACCCGCGACCTTACGATAGTTACGTTTATGTGAGAAATGCGTGTTCATGCAGTTCCTCCACCTCCACACTGTACGAACACACACAAATCACACAAACCCAACCAACCATCACCACCACCAAACTACACTGACGCGTTTCGAACTCAACCAGAGCTCGTCAAAATAAGACTTTTGGCATGGAACACATGCCTCTCATGCGGTTGTAACTAGACATAATTCATATAATTCATATGGAATATAGAGCGTAAGTAATTATCTTTAATAAGCTCCCAATATTTCAACGCGTCTAGAATAGCGTCGTATTATTATAGAAAAATGGCACTTTTTTAAAACTTTGCCAAATTTCGTCTCTATCGGGCACCAGGAAGTGCAGTGGTCGAAAAATGGTTTGCAAATATTGAAACCATAACTTAACATTGCAAATGAAATAAAAGCTTGTAAAAACCACCGATTCCAGACATTTGACAATCTAAAACCCACCCTGACGAATAAGATGTTTGTGTTTCTGAATTTTAATCGGAATCTCATCAAAGTATTATACAGGGTAATTTTTTAATCAGTGCACAAATTTTGATACGTGATTCAGTATAAAAAAATACAGTATAGTTATAATATAGTCGTAGGTAATCGTGTTAGTCGTATAGTTTCGCAGTGTAGGTAGGCCTCCAACAAGATGGAGCGACGACCTGGTGAAGGTAGCGGGAACGCATTGGATGCGGATGGCGCAGGGCCGATCTGTTTGGCGAGCCTTGGGGGAGGCCTATGTTCAGCAGTGGACGTCTTTCGGCTGAAATGATGATGAATGATGATTCAGTATCGTTGATAGATCACGATTATCTGTTCAAGATTTTTTTTTTAAATTTTGAAATTTGGTTTGTTCATTTCATAGTAATTCATCCAATAATTGGTGGAGTTACTATGAAAAGCAAAAAAAATAAGTGATTAATATTATAACGAAAAATACTGAAATTTGTTATTTTAACGACACTGAATCACATATTAAAATTTGTGCACTTAATAAAAAAATACCCTGTATTTAGTCACGATCTACTTCCCGTAGAATATGTCTAGGCTGCAACTCTATTTTCATGAGGCAATTTTTAATCAAGGACTGTATTACAGATGTCAAGATACCCGACTGACATTTGGCTTGAATGCAAGTTTATCTTAGGCCAGGATCGTAATAACCACCTCACAAATCTATTGATCACGGTTACGACTAGCTACCAAAAATCCCTCTAGTGCAGTATAATAATAATAATAAATAACTTTATTGATAAAAAGTATACATATTTATACATAGTCCTTATAACTAGAAACTCTAATCTCTAGATAGCACGATATACAGGGCGTCCCGTAAGTAGTACGACAAACGTCAAAGACTTACTGTTCTCGAGAAATTTAGATTTTTGTACATCCTGACCTTCACTGCTCTCTCTTGTACGGGACATGTACGTTACATTGCGTCATCCTTTTTCGTGCGTGCAGCCGGCGTTCATCGATTTATTAGACGTTGTCACGTCAAAAACTTATCAAAGGCATCGTTTGGCTCCTCCATTCTATGCGAATAAACATGCTAATAGGTATTAGTAAACAACAAGACTGCGAATAAAATGACTGTAGCAGGCAAACGTAATGGTTTAAAAGTTCACTTCAGACCCGTTTATACGTAGGTATGACCCTTAAAACCTTCAAGAGCCGTGCACCTTTTGAATCCGAATTCTAACTTGCTATAGGACTGCTTAAGTATACTTTACCTATGCTTAACTACTATATTTGGTTTTTATTTAGCATTATAACTAAGGTAAACAATCTTAATGAGTCTTTTTATTGAAAAACACTTTAAAAAAATACTAACTATTTCTTTCAAACCAATTTTAAACTCGTTTTAAGACGTTTTATTTTCACTATGGTAGTATTTAATTTATCTAAGTAAGTACGTTTGTCCATTGTCTAGTACCTAGTATTATATGCTTTGCTTGGTTGCTATGCTTTGTTTGGGACTAGGTTAATTGGAGTCAATCGTCCCATGGTTTTGAATAAAACCACTTCAGCCGAGTTGATTTGTCCCCAAAATCGCCTTAAGAAGCTGACAACACCTAATTTTGTTGAAATTGATGTCATTTAAACAGTTTTTTAAGAAAAACTGCTTGTTCTAGCACATCAAAAAAATTATATGTTAATATTCATCATATTTCAAAGACCGTGGACGGACTCGATACATAATTTGACGAAATTGGCTCGATAGAAAATAATTGTAAAGATAGGTCTTAAAATCATCATTAAACGGTTCTATGTCTTTATTTTTTTGGCGTATGCGTCTGCAATTAAAAACATGAAGTCAACATATTCATACCTAAACCGCTAACGAGTCATATTTCACAAATAATCCACAGTTTTTTTTTAATTAAATATTTGCCCGATAAATTTCAATATACCCGGCTGCCCAGTAATAGCGGCATCTCGTTTACTCCGATACAAATAGACAGTGTGCGCCGACGTTAGTGTTGACAGCGTCTTAAGAGTTCATTAACGCAAATACTAGCTCCATTTCTACCAACATTGACCTAGCGCCACGTAACACGCCCACCGTCGCCCCCATTAAAATAATCACAGTGAAAGGATATCCTTTCAAAATTGCACCAAAACCATTAGGTCACTTACCGCATGTGTCGCACGACAACCGGTTGCTATTGTGTCACTGCTGCTGCGCTGAGGGTGCGGTTAATGTACGCCCCGAAACATACGGCCCAGAATTCATGACCTAATAATGTGTGCCCTGATAATTCATGTACTGTAGGTACAGGGCCATTGGAGTGATCGGGATCAACCAATGTATGTCAGCATCAAAAGTAGCTGGTCACTTTTGTATACCTAGGCACACGGCGGACACGACGTACAAAATACGCGTTTTTGAATCTACATAAGCACGACGACGTCTGTACACGCGTACGCCTACATACATCGCGCGCGCACTCTTCTGGATTCCGGCGGTGTCCGGCAATCTGCGCCTTGAGGGGTGGGGTAACTCGAATCGGTGCGGGGCGGAGCGTGTCCATTCTGTACGTTAGTACTATTATATATTCTGTGACCTAGGTAACGCCATCAGAGTTGAGATCACGCACACAACAACACGTCCTGTAATGACAGCGGGATTTTGACATTTATTCGTACCGATAGCAAGTTCAACAGACTCAACATAGAATTACGAGATTGACTAAAATTTTCTTCAACCTATTTCTTTAATAATAATTTAGGAAAATACATCTAGTTCAGACAAAACAGAAAATAAAATATTTTGATTTATTTTATATAAATCAGATAAGCGCATATTTTTCGCTATTTATAAAATATCGATTTTTTTCTTGCGAATATTTCTTATCAGTTTCAAATTGTTTTATTTCAAAAATAGGTTATATGAAAAAAGAAAAATTATAATATGCATTATTATGCATTATTGCGTAAGTATTTCATTCTAAGATCATATAACTCACATTTTCATTCACTCTGTCATTTCATTCATTCACTATCTTTTTGCAATCAGTACTTTATGTAGCTGTGTGTGTAATCATTCGCCTGAACTCTCGTGGCGTTACCTATATTTTGTCGTAATAGCACAATTGTCAATCAAGTATGACGTTTTGCACCTAACTGTAGAGCGACAAGGTGCAAAAGTGACCATTGATGCTGACTTCATACTTTCTGTTCTATTTATCTATCTCAGTTGGCATTCAATTTATTCGTTAAAATTATGAGTTTGTTTAATAAAAAGTCATTTTTCAATTCATAATTTACTAGCTGTTGCCCGCGACTCCGTTCGTTTATCTTATTCTTATTAATCTTATTCGTTATCCCGCAAAAAAAAATATTTTTCGAGATAAAAACGATCCTATAAAAATAATAATTTATTTATTCAGACAAAAAAGATATATACTATTAGTGTTTTACTTATAAATATATTAGTACAATAATATATTGTATTGGACAAGTGACAGTGTTTTTCATAAAATTTTGCATTAAAGAGCACTCATCTTTCACACGAAACTCAAACTATCGCCATACAAAATTCATCTAAATCGGTTCAGCTGTTTAAGTATGAACAGGTAACAGACAGACACACTTTCAATATTAAACACATTTTTAAAATTAGTATGGATTACAGATTGGCCAGGATTTTCTTAGTCAATTTGATTTAAAATATTTACTTTGAGGTCGCTTCTTGTTCGGATCTTCTACTATAAACCTAACGATCTCGTTAGTAATTTATTGAATCAGGCGTTACTTTGCGGAGGTCCATTATCAATGATCAAAACAAGAAATATATGAAATAGGTCGCGGCTGACCAAGTTAATTGTTTCAGTTCATTTATTAACTTGTGGTCATAGTCCCTATCTACAAAAATTGTCATTACCGTGGCCTGAAGTTGTATTTACAACTTTTGTATCTTACTTTGTGTTTGACCCGTTAATATACATATACCTACTCACTGATTAGCACACTTAATGCAACATATCAAGCTCTGGTGTTGCAACTGTCGCAGCTGCAGTGGACTGGAACACCACACCCCTTTACTCACATGACGACAGCATAAGGGTGTCTTTCTACCAGATGTGTGCTATGCTACGTTACTATAGATGCATTTGGTACCCACCAATCAATCTCATATTCATTGGTCCACATAGCATAGCAATGGTGGAAATGAGTTTAACTATGAGAGAGTACCTAGGAGAGCTGATTGTTATTTTTGGATAGGTATTTGAAGTACCTTGAAAACTTGTCTAATGCTATACAGGGTTATTGGTAAGTCGACCTATTCTCGTCAAGAGGTTATGGGAGAGGCCATTTGTAATCATTTTTGACTCATAATACCCTACGCAAAATGAACTATTTCTGAGATAAGTAGGTAAGTACTTGAAATTTAAGATTTTAGCAAAAAAGTCAGATACTTACGCATCTTCAATATTTTTTTTAAAAAAAACTTGGCAATATAATAATTCAACTTTTTTTATTTGCTTATGAATGAACAAGATAAAAATACAGTTCTTAAGCAATATTAAAAGTAGAATTATCTGTACACGTTTAAGAATGCGAGACCAAAACAGTAAAAAAAAGATGACTTGATGCTTATACCTTTTATGCCACCACAATGATTTTTTATTTATTCCAAAAAAATGTATTGTATTAAGTTGTCATAATAAAAATAAGTGGATTTTACATGTGTTACAGAAAATAAAGAAAAAAAATATCTTGTTTTGATTTAATGTTGTTTTTCCTTAAAGCGAAACCGTGTCTTTCCTGGGCTAGAAAGTTAGCCTAATAAATGTAGTATGTTAATCTGATAAGAGAGATTTGAAAAAATGGATAGATATTATTTATCAGCCACATCGCGCCAAAATATATCAACGGTACGAAAAAAAGTAAAAATATCTAACTTAGCATTTATTCCATAACCAGAACAACAATTAAATTAAACATTACAACTAAATAAATAACGAAAGCAAATTCCCCGACCGTCTCGATCTTACGACGCGTATTTGTTCCCGACATGGTGCCGAACGCCCCATTTGTAGTTGGCATTTTTGTCGGTCTTCACAAAGGTGTGGACTGGGCCAGTCACGCCGTGGGTCCCGCGGTCGTGGTCATGATCATGGTCGCGGCCGTAGTCGTAGTCGTCGTGACCACGCTTCGGCCGCTGGTATTCAGAATCGTCTTCTTGTGCTGGAACTGAAAAGGGTCACGGTGAGAAAGTGTAGGGCAGAGATTGAGGGCGTTATAGAAATCGCTATTGTTGCTCTTTTTAGGGTTCCGTACCTTCATGTTTTTTTTTTCAACAATGGCAATAAGTCGCTAGAATTCTTCCCAGAGTAGGTATGTAAATACAGTCAAGGACTTTAATTTGCAATCCTCCTAAGTTTGAATATCGTACAGCAAATTGTCACCATAAGAGCTAGCTACGATGTTGCTTTGACGTGTTGCATTTGACATTTCGATTTTCAACCTTAATGCATTGCGTGCGAATGTTTAACGTCATTTTTACGAAATGGGTAGGGAATTAAATTCCTTGACTGCCCCTATTATATAACAAAATGTTAAAAAGTTAATTTTCTAAATTAAAAAAATAATTTGAAAACACCAAAGGGTGTTTGACGGGGTTTGTATACGGTAATTGATTATTGCATTGCATGCATGGTCACCGGAACATTTTAGGTACGATGTAAGTATGAAATTTCAAGAAAATGTAGTTAACTATTGTAAGTGATAAAATCAACTTGTAAGAGTTTTTACATTCTTAGTTCCATAAAAGGGGTTTCCATACAGAACACGACTTTTTTCGACGTTTTGTTTTTGCACGTTTAAGAGGGTACGATGGCTGAGTGACTTTTGAGAAATAGGTATTTTAATGAAATGACGCTGTCTCGCCCAAACCCCTCCGTGTCAGTACAGCGAGAGCGGGACAACTGCAGCTCAGAACGTTAATAGGCGCGTAAAATTGATCAAAACAGCATTTCGTAATCCCCTGTTTTCTTCTCGAAACAGTTTTCGATAAAATTATTTTTTTTTCAAATATAATTAGAGGATAGATTTAGCTATGCCCCTATGTTCTTTTCTGATGAGTGTCTGAAAATGACGTTGAAATTGGGCAATTTTTTCAGTTTTTGAAAGCTCATATTTCTTATGTTATTTGAAATATGGAAAAAAACGAAACCTAGGGGCATAGCTGTGGTACATACAGATTACGCAGTAAAAAAAATTTGGCTCTAAAGCCATTATCCAGGGAGGAAACAGGGGATTACGTTTGTATGGAGAAATGGTGCGCATCGTATCCTCTTAATGACAATGGCTGTCCATTAAATGAGTGGGGTGCTGAAGCGTTAATGTATTACGAAAATCTAAGGATAATGACTATGAACTAAAACCAATTGGAATTCTGCGTTCGTGACATGCGTTGCGTGCTGCGTTGGGATTTTTAGTTGACGGACATATTTTTCGTCGATTTTCGTAACACACACGATATATGGTGGCTGAAACGCTTCACAGCCCCACTGGAATACTACTACGATCACTATAACAACAAAATTAAACATTAAAACGGGATCCCCATGCAAATAAACTGTTCTTTTCGGTAAGATACAGAACCCATCGTGTGCGGAATTGCGAATCCGTCTCGGACTTAGCCAATTTTTTGATACAATAACCTCAATATTATTCAGTTGAATGTTACTCACTTTTTTGCTGTTCTGCGGGAAGCCTTGATCTTGACATCACCCGAACTGTTGAGAACAGAACTATTGTTAGAAATCTTCACGGTGAGCCAACATTGCTGCTCTCAGCATTGTTGTCTACTATATTGTTCATTTGATTCATATGTTAGAAATCTTAATGTATGTAACGCAATTGGAATTGGCTAATAAACATGAAACAATACGTGATTTTCCTAAATAAACAATAACTTTTTTCATAGACAAAAATAGGTCAGGGACCAAATTCACTCTCACAGACATCAATTCACATTCAGTCCGAACCATTTATGCTTGAAATCAATGTTGATATAGGTGAAAAACTTATGTAAATGACCTCTTGTAGGTATGTACAATACGTTTACTTTTAGTTTACCACTGACAGATGGCTTGCCTTCATTTAATTTCCAACTTTAACACCATACAAATAAAGTAGGTATTAAAGCCCGACCAGGAAAATAAAAACCCTCGCCATATTGCGGAAAACTAATGGAACTAATTTCTTCAACTGGCAACAATAACTTTGAAGACGTCATTAATGTCATCTGCCAATTGCTGTCTAAGTGAGGTGTCGAATGCTCGTGGTGCGTTTCTTGGATATTGTGGGCTATTTGTGCGTTAAAATGCCGAAAACTATTAAAAGCCGTTTACGAAAAGTTATATTCAATAATGACGAAGTATTTGTCGGAGATAAAGTCTGAAGGATTGGAGTATATTCCTCTAAATAACATCACCGACTTTGTTGTCAACATGACAGGTAGGTACATCATTATAGTATGTTTTATGGAAATTGGCTAATTTGTGAATAAATTACAAGTAAAAGTTTATTTTATTTTAGGTATATCCCGATCGTCTGCTGATACGTGGAATAATTGCTGTAAGCTTGTAAACAAAATAGAAGAGAAATATAGATGCAGAGGACCTATAATTGATACGGAAATTGAAGAATTTATTATAAATGTTGGCGGCAGTGATAGTGATAGTGAAACATCTAGTCTTACTACTGATAATGAGTCTGATGTATCTGATATTGAACCAGTACAACCTGATCATGAGAACCATGAAATGTCATATGAATCGGTGGAATATTTAGATTCGGAATTAGATGATTAATATATGATTTGTGGATTTATATTGTCTCTATTTTAACCCACATGTAGTTTAATTTCTATCCCTATTATTATAAACGTAAGTCTAAGTCTGTCTGTCTGTCTGTTCGCGATAAACCCGAGAACTACTGAAACTAATTTTATGCGGTTTTACCTAACGGGTACCTTAGAGTTCTTCCCGGTGATTTTAGCATATAATATATGTAAATATTTTTAGTGTATCATAATTCACGCGAAGCACGAGGCGGGTCTCAATTTAAAACATATAATATCTAAAGACCCACCTAGTGCTTCGCACGAATTATGATACATACACCAAAATTATTTACTTACATATATATTATATGCTTAAACCACCGGCAAGAACTAAGCTACCCGGTAGTGAAAACCGCATCGAAATCGGTTCAGTAGTTTTTGAGTTTATCGCGAACAGACAGACAGACGCCGGCGGCGACTTACGTTTATAATAATAGAGAAGATGTTGTAAATTAAACATTATTTTATTTCATCAATAATTTATATTACCTAACAATATTTTTACACTAGCCAATTACCATAAGTACCACTATACTAAGTGTTGCTATAATTATTGCTAATTTAACGCCCCCACAACAGGGTTTTTATTTTCCTGGTCGGGCTTTACAAAATCTGCAAACGTGGATAAAAGTAAGTATTCTAAAATTGGCTTTATTTGTAGGTCGTTAAAGTTGAATATGAAATGGAGGCAAACCATCTTTCAGTGGTAAACTTTATGTAATTTTACTGTAACAGTAACGTGACCGTATTTATAAACAAATATCTCTATATCAATCCTGTGCACAAGGTACTAACATACAACAGCAAGCTTATTGTCTAACGTTTCTGACGCTTGCCTTCGCTATCGACGACCAGATGGCCTAGTGGTTAGAGAACCTGACTACGAAGCTTGAGGTCCCGGGTTCGATTCCCGTGTCGGGGCAGATATTTGTATGAAAAATACGAATGTTTGTTCTCGGGTCTTGGGTGTTTAATATGTATTTAAGTATGTATCTATCTATATAAATAAGTTTATCCGTTGCCTAGTACCCATAACACAAGCTTTGCTGAGCTTACTTTGGGACTGGGTCAATTGGTGTGAATTGTCCCGTGATATTTATTATTTATTTATTATTTATTTATTATCACTATTTCTTTCTGTCAAACGGTATAAAATGATGACAGAAAGAGATGGTGAAAAAGCGAAGGCAAGCGTCAGAAGCGTTATATACGGCCTCAGGTCATTAAGTTTTTCACCTACACAAGGTGTTAATAATAGGTATACTAAGTCCATTGTTTCGCCCAAGTAGGCGGGCATTTTTAATGTAAAGGGTACTATTTACCTACTGACGGGAACTACTGGAACAGTGATTATCCCTCAGGGACGTCTACCTTTTAAATACATGGTCTAATAGCTCACACCGTCTCTGCATTAACACCTTTTTTTAAACAGTTTACTTTGTCATATACTGCGCTAAGAACATAAATATATATGGCTTTGTAGCCATGCTCGGGCTCGTTGTTAGCTCGTGTGACATTTCTATTCCGCTGTGGCAGTCATACACTGCTCTCTCGCGCATCTCTTCTC
Source organism: Archips xylosteana (assembly GCA_947563465.1). Lineage (NCBI taxonomy): Eukaryota > Metazoa > Arthropoda > Insecta > Lepidoptera > Tortricidae > Archips > Archips xylosteana. The sequence continues at coordinate 2,472,133 of OX387346.1, forward strand.
TCTCATGTTCGGTAAGAAAGACAGCTTAGACGCATTGTGCATGGCTAACCTAGCTACAATGTCTCTGCCCCCTTTCCTCGCCACTTCCCATGCCACTCGTCGAGTGCGGTACAGGCAGGTATTGGCTAACTTACCAGGTAATCTGTACGGCGGAGGTGGTGGTGCGTATCGGGTGAACCTCATCGGAGCTCTCTGGACTGGATAGAATGGACGTGACCACGCTTGGGCAGCCACCGCTGTACATACCACAATAATCTGAAATAATGTGAATTTTTAAAATATGATACTTACATCATCATCCCAGTCTATATATACGTCCCACTGTAAAGCATATGCCTCTTCTTAGAATGAGAGGGCTTGGGCCATAGTTCCCACGCGGCCCCAATTCGGATAGGGAACTTCACACACACCATTGAATTTCTTCGCAAGTGTGTGAAACGTTACAATGTTTTCCTTCACCATAAAGCTCATGGCAAATTACAAACGTAACTTCGCAAATAAATTTCGAAATACTCAGAGGTACTCGCGTCCAGGCTGGAACCTACGACCCTCTGCTTGAGAGGCCACAGGTTAAACCACTGGGCTAATACATCTTTCTAAACTTAATCTTTCTAGTATACATATAATATCGATTACGTCAAACCTAATACGAAATTCTAAGTATCGCGTTGTCCCTTTCACGCTAATGGTCTGAAACACAAGAGCGAAAGGGACGGCACGATAGGTCCGAACTTAAAATTTTCTAGTAGCCCCCTGAGCTTGCTGCAGATAAATACATCAGAAAGTATAATTTCAAAGTCACAGCTCGATTGCCTAACGTTTTGATTGAACCAATATAACCGAATGATCTAATTATACATTGTCAGTTATATAATAAGCAGTCGTAGACTCATCGAAGAACTAAATGAGCTGTAATTTATCATTAAAATACTTGTTTTAATTCGACTGTTTCGTCGTTCAAACGGAAGGCTAATTGCGCAGAAAATCCCGTTTGTAATTAACAATGTTGCTAATATGAAATTGTGACTTAATAGTACACTTTAATACACTGTATTATATAATATTAGCTGTTGCCCGCGACTCAGTCTGCGAAGAAAATATAGCCTACGAACTATTCTCAGACCTACCGAATATAGAGAAAAAAGTTTCATAAAAATCGGTCAAGCCATTTCGGAGGAGTTCGATAACAAACACCGTGACACTTTTTTATATATTAGAAGAAGAAGATTACTAATACTATAAATACGAAAGTTTATTAGTTATATGTATATGTGTGCTTGCGTGCGTGTATGTATGAATGTTTGATACTCCTTCACTCTAGACGTTTGGATGATTTGCATGGAATTTGCATGCAGATAGCTAGAGGTCTGGAATAACACACAGCCTAATTTTTTGAACAAAATTCCCACGGGATCTATGGAAAATCTCAAAATCTTTACCGCCAAGTTTAGATATATGAATTTTGTACGGGTAGGTATTTGTCAAAAAACATACTTAAATAAAGAGTGGACGATGTCATTTTTGGAAGCACCCATGGGAATTTAGAAATATCCCGAAATTTTAGTGTTTAGGAGTTTGTAGTGGTAGAGCCATGTTGTAGCTAGCCGCTGCATCACAAATGGGCGGGCTCGTCCGGGGCAGTACCATCCTCTCACAGACCACCGGCGTGAAGCAGCAGTAAAGGGATTATTACACTTGGCTAAATTTAGTCATCCTAACGAATACTAAAAAACAGAATAAAATAAATATTTAAGATCACGTTTGTTGGGGAGCCCCCATACAACAAACGTGATTTTTTGCTCGATATTGATAACTGCAACAGGTAGACGCGTGAAATATTCACAGAATATTTAGTTATTATATTTAATTTAAAAATAAATAATTAAATTAAAATAAAAAAAATATTTAAGGGGCTCCCATACAACAAACGTGACTTTTTGCCGTTTTTATAGTTAATGGTACGGAGCCCTTCGTGCGCAAGTCCGAAACGCACTTGGCCGATTTTTTTTTTCAATTGTATGTTCAAAATCTGTTGTACTGCTAACAAATGTTCCGTTAGTTTCTCTATTCAATGTACAATAATATAATATAATTAATTTAAGGAAATTGCAACAATAATAAAATTTTCAACAATAGTAGTAACTGGCACAGTGCGTATGTCTATAAAACTACTAATAAAAGGTCATCAGATTAATGGCCAGTACCTACGTAACAATGTAAGTTTACGGCAATCTAATTTAAAGTCTAATATATCGATATAATTTAGGTAGAGTCGATAAGTAAGAGGTCACTGTGACAGTACCCCTACCATGAGTTTACAGGTTTACAGTGACCGTACTCGCTAGCGACGGCGTAAATGATTTGTATGAAGAATTGTGCAGCGCCTCTAGCGGTCACTTACGGAAGTACATTTCTCCATACAAATACTTTAGGCCGTCGCTAGCGAGTACGGTCACTGTAAACTAGTGTAAACTCATGGTAGAGGTACAGGTCGAAAGTGCCACCAAAATTCCAGGCTAATAAACATATTAGCATCCTTTTACTGAGACGTCTAGCTATGATTGAACCCGAACGTCTTCAGAATCACTCTATGTAATGTCATCATCATCATCCCAGCCTATATATATACGTCCCACTGCAGGGCACAGGCCTCCTCTCAGTATGAGAGGGCTTGGGCCGTAGTTCCCACGCGGGCCCAGTGCAGATTGGGAACTTCACATACACCATTGAATTTCTTCTCAGGTGTATGCGAGTTTCCTCACGATGTTTTCCTTCATCGTAAGGGTGAGGCCACACGAGCGTAATTTTGTGAGTTGTGAGTGGCAGAATTTCGGTTGCGCCATACATTGTGTCACGTGAGTGTCACGTGATGGCGCGCATATTGTATGGCGCGGACCGAAATTCTGCCGCTCACGACTCACAAAATTACGCTCGTGTGGCCTCACCCTAAAGCTCATAGTAAATTACAAATGTAATTTCGCACATAAATTCCGAAAAACTCAGAGGTGCGAGCTCGGACTCGAACCCACGACCCTCTGCTTGAGAGACCATAGGTCAAAGCACTTGGTCACCATGGCTTCGGCTTCTAAGTACTGTATTCAAACGGAATCATTTGAATCTCGACGATACCGTTAAGCGTTAAAGAAAAAAAAAACTTACAAAAACTGTTCGCCTCATTTCTCGCGACTGCTGGTCAGCTGCGTCACAACCGCAGCTCCAATGACAGCCTATTTGTCGATCAATCTCTTATAAAGGAAGAAAACGATTTTGAACACTTTCTACAGACGATTTAACGCTCTGATGCGCCCACCGGTCAGTACTAATCGAACAATGGTCTTCCGATAGTATCCGTCGGTTTAAAGACATCATTATTTTACACGGTCGAGTAGACTTAAGACAAGGGGAAAAGTCGAGGTAGCCTAGTGGTTTGACCTTTGGCCTCTCAGGTATATCACGTAAAGCCTGACCAGAAATATTATGATAATCAGACATAGGAATCCGCGGGGCAAAATTGTTTGACAAGTAGGGAGTTCCTATATCGATAAACTCAACTATCGATGCTAGTTCTATATACTCAATAGAGCAATCACTCAAGGGTTTGCTTGTAAAAATGTTTTGATTAAGAGTAAAAAGAAATTAAATAATAACTCAATACTCTTCTTCGTTTTTAAAAACAATTTTATAATTTTTCTCGTCCCAATTTTTTTCTTTGTGAATGTCCCATTTACTATTGTTAAAGTAAACGACCAGAATTTGTTTCATATTTTCGGGAGTTAGTTAATTAATTATCTAAAGAGGTTAAGATAATATTAACTATTTTGTAGTGCAATAGGTATTACGCCCTACCTTTATATAACCTAGCGATTATTTAAAATATGCTATGTTGAACAATAGAACAAAAACACACAATGTTGGGGGCGATCAATAGTATATAGAACGAGCACCGATAATTTAATATGTCGATATAGGAATTCCCTACTTGTCAACAAAATTTGCTCCGCGGATTCCTATGTCTGATGATAATTGTCAAGAGGGCGCTACTATTTTCATTTGTGTGAACATTTCAGTATAGTCTGAACAATGTGCATATTGTGCATTGGCAACCACTTATTTAGACTTAGGTAGAGCTAAATAATTTAAAATGTCGCGCCCCACCACCTCATTTACGCACAGGATTTGAAACTCAATTTAAGCTACAATAGAGAAATATTTCTCTTGGCAGATGTGCGTAAATGCGGTGGTTGGGCGCGCGTCATTTTAAATTAGACAAGCTCTACCTACTTTTATTCCCCGTATTCAAAATCAGAATCCAACTTCCGGTGTCCGTAGGGCAAGTGGCTTCAAATTCAGACCCAGAAATTAGTTCCAATAAAATCCGCAACATGGCGCATGACCATATAGGTATTACAGGCCAGGCTTTACAAGTATAAATTAATAAATTACAATAAGTACTTAAATATCACAGGACGCTTCACACCAATTGTCCTAATCCCAAAGTAAGAAAAGCTTGTGTTGTTGACAGGAGGCAAAGAATCATCATCATCATCCCAGCCTATATACATACGTCCCACTACAGGGCACAGGCCTCCTCTCAGAATAAGACGCATAGCATAGCATAATATAACACAGCTTGGTAAGTAAAACAAAAGAGTCGTAACTGTATTTACTTGCAGAATTTTAACACGCTGACCGCAATTCAGTCAAACGATATTTCATTAAAATACGTGGAACTCATACTGCGATATGAAAACGTAACGAATTGAAAGTTATGATTGGAAAACTACAATGATAATTATTACTTAAGTATAATAGGCATTGCTTATAACGTTTTTGTACAGCATTCCCGTTCTTTATATACATAGATAGATTAGGTACAGCTGCACAGGTACATATTATTTTTATAATCGTCTGTGTAATTATGCTCATAAATAATTAAAATAATGACACGTTCAAGAAAAAGAATTAAAAAGGTAACGAAAAATGGTTCACCCTCATACAAATTTTACTCTATCGACATCGCCGGTCCTAATGTACCTATATCACGTCGTCTTACGTCGTTTGAATTTAAAAAATCATACATTACTTACAAAGTTAACACTTAGGTTAGGAAAAAGAATTATAAAACGAGGAAAGAGGATTTACAACCACAAGAAGGGACATTTGTTCTAAAATGAAGTGAAGCGACTGACTAAGGTTCTTTAAACTAAAGCTGTCAGTTATTTAAATAAACCATAACATTTTATAGTTACGATCGAGTTCTACGCATATTTAATCCCTAAATCACAATCTCTAAGTCTAAAGACATGAAAATTTGATATCCTTCATCTAACAGCAAGACCTTCGCTTTCACTATCTCTTTATGTCACCATCTTAAACCGTTAGAAAGAAAGAAATAGTGAATGCGAAAGCAAGCGTCAGCGCGTTAGACAATAAACCTACTGAAGCCATATTGTCTAACGTGCGGGCCTTCGCAATTACACTGACCATCGCTTATTCTACCCTCATCATTTACCCTGTGACAGAGAGAAGTGATGAAAACGATTGTGTTTCCAAGTACGTTAGACAATATGGTTAGACGCGGGCACTTTCGATCACACTCGCCATCTCTTTCTACACTTATCCTATATCGTGTGATGCCGAGCGCGTCATGCTGGCACTATACGATGGGCCATCGCGAAGGTCCACTATGATGGGTCAGCGTGTGGAGGGCGTAGTGGTGTCGGATGGCTCATGGCGCGTGCGATGGTTGTGGATTGTGTCGGTGTCGGTTTTTGGCCGCACATCAAAGAATCAAAGGATCAGTACTGAACGTCGCCATCGTGTAGACGCGTTGCAGCCATCACTAGGCCATCGCACCGACCATTTAATGGCCCTTCGTAGTGTTGAGTAGGACATACAAGAGGCGCTACATTTGTCCCATTCATGACGTCACAATGTAAGAGGGGCTCAACATTATAAAGTGTACTACTTCAAATTTTATGTCGCAGCGGCATTCGCGTTACTCACTCTCCGTACGACCGACAATAACATCAAATGTCATACGTGGGCTGGGTCAATCAACTTTTTCTTACCACTCGTTGCTATGGTTCACAAATTTTGTCTCCTGGACAACCTAAGCATTTTTCTATGAAACAGTATGAATGAATATGTCACTTGGACAACCGGGGACAGAGTAAATAAACACGAAAAAGTTGAGTTACCCACTTGCTCTTTTAACTTAAAACGAATCTCCGAGCCTACTACGTCCCAACTACGGCCCAAGCCCTCTCATTCGGAGAGGAGGTCTATGCCCTGTAGTGGGACGTATATAGGCTGGGATGATGATGATGATGATGTATCCCCGAGCTTCAATAGGTACGCCTTGCCTCATTTGAAGTAGTAACATTATACTAGTTAAGTGCAAAAAAGAGGCACTCTTATAAACTCTTTTTCAAGTCGTGTTCTACCCAACACTAGCCCATCGTGTAGATGTAGAGTCACTATTAGACAATAAATGCATTGTTCGTTCGAAAGCCGATGGAAAAGGCTAGTAAGCTAATAACTCTAGAACACCTTTAGCTCCCTAATTTGGAACTAGGTCAAGCGTATACTGTCCTAACACTTCTTTCAAAGTCCGCGCTCCAATTTTCATATTCAAGGCCATCTGTTTCGACCACATTAGTCAGTAATCGCAGTCATACGAATTTGGAGTCTTTATTTACTAACTTCTTTACAAACTGACATACTTTCTAGTTCACAATGCTGTGTTACACAATAGTTGGCCTATTGTCGTATATATACCTAACACTGTTTGTTATTGTTATATGTTTGATTGATGTGTCGATAATGAACTTAGGTAATGTTTTCTCATTAGAATGTGGTCTTATTAGAACATTTCCGATGTTATCAAGCACATTGGAAAATATTGCGGAAGTATAATTATGCTTCAACAATGAATTGCAGTAAAATGAAATAGCTCGGAAAGTCGCACGACTTATCTTAGTACACGTCAGTCTTCACATTTGAAGATTAAGGATATGGCATCACTGAGTAGGCTTTCTTTAATATTGTAACACCTGTTATGCATCTATCTCTTTTGTCTGGAACCTCTTGCACCTCAATGTCCGGTCCGTATACCATAATTAATTCAGATATTCTAATCTTCCATTTAACCCGCGTTTACGCTGTAATCATTTTTGCTGTATGTAACGTTCAAGCTCCTTTACGAATAAAGCTCCATGTCTGGTACGCTGCATATTTTATTTCTTCGCCCTGCCACGCACCGACTCTGCCTGGTTCATCTTCACTTCAACAGGGCATTATGTCTTGTAAGTATGAAAATGAAAATGAAAAATGAAAAATGTTTTATTAGTTAGATAATAAGATTATACAAAATAGTCGCCGGAGCCTCCTTGTAAGCTTAAAAAAGCCTGGGTCAGGAGGCACCGCTCCTCCTCCTTCTCGGCATTACATTTTGTGTATCTTAACTACCTACAAACTACTCTATATGTAGCAATTATATAAAACTCTTTATTGTAAATAAAAAACATGAAATTAAGGTTAACAAGAGAAACAGAGAAAGAAAAGAAGTAGAATTGTAGAATCGACGGCCGATGGAGCAGTAAGGTGAGTGATGGAACGGAACCTTGGGGCGACCTATGTGTCCAGCAGTGGACGTTTTTGGCTGATATGATGATTGATGATGATTAAAAGGACAGTTTCCGTGTATTCAGTTTTTATACTACGTTTTTAAGTACTTTAGCATTAGAAAAAGGGTAAATAATATTGACGAGTATTTTTATTGAAAAACACTTCTGAAAAATTAAGTCACAGCATTTAAGTAGTAACAATTAGCAAGGGCATGTGACATTTTCATTCTTTTGGTTTCATAAGTAGAAGCTTCTATTTTTTGGAGCGTTTTTTTTAAATAGGGTTCGTCAAATTCGTCTGCCCTTTTTTTTCTAGTGCTTAATAAAAACGAAGCTTATTGCTATTTAAGCCACTTATTGAACGAATGAAATAATGAACAATGTAGGTTTTGCAGTCAGGTTGGGTTATTCATCTTGTACTTAATTGTGAATTTACTGGATGGGATTTAATAAAATAAACGTTAGAAGAACACTAACATTTTCTGAAATTCAGGATCTGTCTCTCTCCCTTAATTATGTGAAAAAAATAGCCTGATAAATGTTATTTCGGAGATCCAGCTACCTAGTTACCGACTTTCATCCAAATTCGTTCAAGTCGTTTCAACGTGAATGAGGCTCACACAAGTTCATGATTGTATGTATATGTATAGCATTAATACTGTAAGTTTACATGCGTTTAATTGTACGAATAAGCGTTGAGTAAAAACAAGGTAAATATGTAGCTAGATGTTGCGTAAGGAAGACCTATGACTCACTATGACAAAGATCAATACATACCGTACGTGCTCGGCTCCATCTAAATCTACTGACGTAGCTTATTAACCGACTACGTCGCAAGAAGAGTATATTTTATTTAACCTCCCAAGGGTTCTTTTCCACCAGAGTTGTGCTATATTATATCTATGCTGCGAGGATGTGAAAGCCACGCTACAAAACTATGTTATTGCTCCCATTGGTCATTAGTGCTAAACAGTTCCATGGAAAAACATAGCTTAGTTGAACCGGTTTCCACCAGTGTCAAACGCATCTACAATAAAAATTTTTGTACAATAAAAAGTTTACATACATACACATCTCTGGTAGAAAGGCACCCTAATTGTATTAACTCATTTCAATTAGTTAATTTTGATTCTAATTTATTGTTACAATTATTTTCCTTAAAAATGCTGCGTCCTTCCGGGTTTCATATGAGTTGTGTTGTACATACTGACACACAACACACTGACACACAAAATTAAGAAATCAATGGACCGAAATGATGTCTGGAGACCCTATACATAATATATCGGTAAATAATTGTGGCAGTGGAGTAGTGTTCAGGTTTTGCTGTGCTATTTACACTTGTTAGTAAAATGCTGTCTTATGTTTAATTGTTTAGTGAGTATGAAATGTATTCTGTAATGTATAACGATGTACTTAATAGTAAACTGTTTTTAGAAGAAAAAATACTTAGTGCCAAGTTTCTTGCGGCGCATTCTTCTTGGCAATCATGGTCTTTCCGAAAGAGCTATAGACACAAAAAAAAAACATGTAAAAGAGCCCTTAACTACCTATTTACAGAAATAAACTTTTGATTTTGATTTTATTATTATTGTTATTATTATTGCCATTGTTTTCGGAACGCCAAGTACGCCCAATGCTTAAAATTATTCCTGAATGGCAATGAAAGGCGTTGAGACATTTCCGTTCCCGTCGAGCGCTTCATCATCCACACCTGCCGTCACCGACGATCAAGATGTAATAATTACGCGACACTACGTAAATTACGTAAATCCAGTGATTACACGGATTCTGCACCGATTAGTCTTTTGTTTTCTCCCCAGTTTCACGCCAGTAGCCGAGGCGCTCCATTTGCGATGATTGCGTTCGGTTTTTAATTATGAACGGTTATGAAATTCACGCAATAGATAATTAAAGGGTGTAGGTATTATCGACTGATAATGGAATAACCAGTATACAATTTTCAGATCATCCTAGCCTATTTACGTCCCATTGCACGGCACAGAATGAGAGGGTTTTTGCCGTAGTTCCCACGCAGGTCCAGTGCGAATTGGGAACTTCACACACACCGTTAAATTACTTCGCAGGTGTGTGCAGGTTTTCCTCGCGATGTTTTCCCACACCATAAAGCTCATTGTAAATCTAAAGTGTAATTTCGCACATCTTAGATTACTGGCACTGGGCTCGAACTCGGAACAACCCTCTGTTTGAGACGCCATATTTATGTCAAACCACTAGGATACCACGACAACATGACAACATTATATTATAGGTAAATTTTGTTGTAATCTTATACCGAATATAGATTAAAATAAACTGAAACAATTACTTTGTTCACCCGCGACATCTCATCTTCAGAGTAGGTACCACAACCGTACGCTCTGCCTGTGGCTCTGTCTGTGGTGCCTACTCTGAAGATGAGCTCTGGTTGAGTTCGAAACGCGTCAGTGTAGTTTGGTGGTGGTGATGGTTGGGTTTATGTGATCTGTGTGTGTTCGTACTGTGTGGAGGAATTGTTTGAACACGCATTTCTTGTATAAACGTAACTATCGTAAGGTCGCGGGTGAGCAAAGCAATTGTTTCAGTTCATTAATATGGACCTCCGCAAAGTAACGCCTGATTCAATAAATTATACGAATATTGATTGTAGACAAACTAAACTGTTATAGAGACGTTTACACAAATTATGCGCTGCATTAATTTCAATCATCTTTGATCGTAGAACTCGAGACAAATTCTAGGAATAGGAATCCTACGAACAATTTAAATAGAAATTGGATAATCGTCACCGGTCTTGAAATAGTCAAAAACAAACGAAATGCGAAGTCTGTGTTTTTGCACACAAATGACGCAATTTTTCCGCGAACCATAGAATCGTAATTAAGCTCTTACCTAATTGTCATCTGGTCAATGCGAAACCTAGATTTAGAAAGTGCCTGAATTGCCTAAAAGTCAAAGTCACTAACAGTAGGCCAGTTAAACAAACATACCTACAAAGGAACATTATAAGCTAAATAAAAGTAAACATATATCATCTAAGTATTGATGCTGTTTCGTATAAACCAGGCCGGGCACACTTACATATATTATCATCACTTTTCATGCGACTACAGCGATCTCTGGTGTTTGCTGAAGAACTAAATTAGCGGCCATCTTGGTTGACTTGTCATTTATCGGCCACGGCCATGGCGTACCAAATTGTACGGTCAAGGACTTTAATTGATAGGCCACTTGCCAATGTTCGTATTTTAGCCGTATAATGCAAATCGGGTTAAGCCGCTTATACTTCGTATATGCTGATTTGAATTAGACGGCTAAAATACGAATAGTGGCAATCAGCCTATCAATTAAAATCCTTGACTGTACATTGCTATACTTAGGTCCGCGTATCTATAGCTGTACATCACTACCAACATACATATAGATAGGTATAAATCTATAGATACGTCACATTAGTTCTTCAGCAGCCGTAGGGCGGCAGCACCTTCCATACATGCATATTTGACCATAGAGTTGCCACTCTTGTTAATATATTACAATACTCTTTGAAATAAAAACGCATAAAGCGCGTGCCCGTATCTATACTAACATTATAAAGCTGAAGAGTTTGTTTGTTCGGTTGTACGCGCTAATCTAAGGAACTACTGGTTCGAATTGAAAAATTCGTTTTGAGTTGAATAGTCAATTATCGAGGAAGGCTTATAGCACACGGCGGCCACTACGTACAAAATACGCGTTCTTGATTCTACATAAGCACGACGACGTCTGTACAGTACGCGTCAATGTGTGCGTAAGATACACAGGGGGGTTACTACGAAATTCGAAGTTCGAAGTTCGGATCGTGCGGTCCCTCTCACTCTCGTAATAAATACCATTAGCGTGAGCGGAACGGCATGAAACGAAGTTCGAATTTCGCGCTTCGTAGTATAGGGCCAGGGCTGACCATCGCAAAAACCTAGTACTATAAGTACTACCAATGACATATATACTAAGGTACTTATAATATATGTAGGTATGGCTTAGATATGTGCAAATAAATGTAATCGTTAATCTTATCTATTTATTTAAACCTACTTAAAATGAGTCTGTCTTGGCGGTTTGGTTTTCTGGCAATTTGCGCTTGAGGGGTGGGGTAACTCGAATCGGTGCGGGGCGGAGCGTGGCCATTCTGTACGTTAATACTATTATATATTCTGTGCTTATAGGCTATACTAGCTTTTGCCCGCGACTCCGTCCGCATGGAATTAGTAATTTGAGCAGCTTATTTTTTTATCCAATTTGCTTTTTCATGAATTATGGCTCTCCTTAGTTCATCGATATAAAAAAAAATATCCCCCCCCCCCTCACCGACCCCCCCCCGCACACCCGCGTTCACATTCACCACCGTACCTACTCCCAAGTCACTACTTCTAAAAACTGTTCTATAAATTCTTAAAATAGACGTATCTTTCTTATTTGTGAACCGATTCAAATGAAACAAACACTAAATGTTAGTCCAAGAAAATACCAACATATCAGTGAAAACCGCTTCCTTCTAGGTTAAGCCGTTTCTGAGATTAGCGCGCACAAACGCACAGACAAACAGACAATAATTCTAAAAAACAATGTTTTGGGTTCTATTGCGCTAGTAAATAGCCCTAGTGACAGTTTTTCTCAAATATCTTCAATGTACAGACACCGACTTGTTACAGATTTATTATATGTATAGATAACATTATAACAGTAAAAAACTAATTTCAAGAATTTTGGATATTCCCACGGGATAAGGACAAATCGGACTTATGTACTAGCTGTTACCCGCGACTCAGTCCGCGAAGAATAGGGGTAGGTATAAAAAATAGCCTACGACCTATTCTCGGACCTACCGAATGTAGAGAAAAAAATTGATAAAAATCGGTCAAGCCGCTTCGGAGGAGTCGAACTCCTCAACCAACACCGTGACACGAGATTTTTATAATATTAGATTAAATTCAACGGGACCCTATCTCCATAATTATAATTACTAGACTCATCAGATTCGCTATAAATGTTAATAGCTATAACAGAAAAAATCAGGATTTTTGGAAATTCCCAGGGGATAAAGAAAAAACGGGATTTACTTACTTATTAAATAATGGTATCGATGATGATGTCGATGGATTTTAGGAGTTTTGCTTTATTCAATGAGAGAGGTGAAGAAGGTTCACTACAAATCTGTATTCTGCGCGGATAAAGTCGCGAGCAAAAGCTCGTTTTCCATAAATAGGCCTGGAAGTCATCGACCGATGCCCAAGGTGCACGGGACCAAGCACCGCTCTTGGCCTGGACGGATCCAGAAGGAAACCGCAGCTGTTGGAACGAGGATGTTACCCCACACGAGTCCTTGTTTGCTAGCATTTGTCAACTTGTCTTAGTGTTATTGGCCGTTAGACACAAGCCTGACCAAATATGAATGTATGTAATAATGTATAGGTATACAAAATAAAAACAATAAAGTACAAAGGTCAACTTATCCCTAAAAGGGATCTTTTCATGCTAACTTGGTTTTAATAGGAGATATCAAAAAGATAAGGGAACAATCACTTATGCACACTGCACAGTGACAATAAAGGAGTTATATTAAACTTCGTAAATCTCAGTAAATCATGACAACTTCTCACGACTGCTTCTGGGTCAGTAAGAAGTTTAGAGGCGTTTTTTCGTCGTTATCCTTTCAGCAAATATAGTTAAAACAGATGACGCCCAGAGTCAACTTTATTATGAAAACGTAAGACATTATCTATATCGAGTCTAGTTTGATAACTTGTTCCTTCCGTTGCGTTAATCCAAGGAGGTTATCGACCCTTGACCCGGTCGGTCAAACTTCACTATTTACCCATCAACACAACAAATTCCCTTTCTATGGCCCGCAACTGTCAGGCGTTTCTTGTGATTTCTATAAAAGAGCTTACAGCGACCACTCACCAACACCCATTGTCAACACTGCAAGATGTCACAACGTCCAACCGCTACGGTACTGGCCACATTTTTAACTTAAATAGCCATTACATTTGCCATATAAAATTAAACAATTAAAAAAATTATGATGCACATATAGTGAGTGATGTGGAGTAAAGTGTTAATGACTGCAAGTCGTAATTAGTGATCGTTTCTGCAAGTGCTACCTACTTATTAAATTGAGATGTGTGACGAGTTGATTGTGTGATTTAAAATGAAATTCCTTCATGTTTGGATCGTACGGTTTTTACAAGAAAAATGTAGAAGCACATGTTTGTGTTGTGTAATAAAACAATCGAAAATGTTAGAATTTATGTGGAAATAGTGATTTATAACAAAACAATTCATGATTTCAGGCGTTACTTTGCGGAAGTCTATGTCAATGAACCGTAACGTTATCATCTTGGTCTTCCGTTATCAAAATTATCAAAGTAATAACAATGTAGATCTGTTTGAAAAAATATACCTTGTTGAGTTTCTTGCCGGTTTCTTCTCAACAGGGTTTTTCCGAACCGGTGGTAGGTTCTTCGATGTTCATAGGAGCATCAATTGATGCCTAAATTTAATAAAGAATTTTGACTCCGACTTTGAATTAAATGCTAAGAATGTGTGAAAAAATTGAGATTATTTTATAATAGCTTTACCCGCGACTTCGTTTGCCAAGAATTGGTTTATCTGTTCCCACGGGAACTATACAATTTTCCTGGATAAAGACTATGGGTCATAAACTATCTTGACACCCAATTTCATTTATATCGGTTCAGATGTTTAAGTAAAAAGAGGTAAAAGACAGACAAAGTATCTATATAAGTATGTTTATCCGTTGTCTAGTACCCATAGTAGGTACAAGCTTTGCTTAGTTTGGGACTAGGTCAGTTGGTGTGAATTGTCCCGAGATATTTATTTATTTATTTATTTAAAATTACTTTCGAATTTATAATATTAGTATGGAACTGTCACGTTCTGTAACAATGCATAAATAAACAATTTAGATTGGGCTACAGTAATTCAATCGCCACATAAAAAATATTTTGCATAACCTCAAATTCGGTGTCAAACGCAACGAAACTTAATGATCAATTTTGTGAAACCACTTGGCCAAGGACGGCGTCTGTAAACAGTTCATTTGCATAAATGAATTCATTAGTTTTAACATTGTCTTCTGAACTTTCAAATAAGTATAAGTTGCAGTGACTATGTAAAACAGTTAAAATAAAAAAGAAACGTTTGGCAATGATCCTAATTTTTTTTCTCTTTTTAAAGACTACTTTCTTTACAAGAAGTTCATAAAATGCGTTCACAAAAATAATCCGACGAACTGAGAATCTCCACCTTAGAGTTTCGTATTCCTACAAAGAACCCTTATAATTTCGCCATGTCGCATCTGTTTGTCTGTTCGTCCGCGGTAATAATCGATCAAAACGTGATATTGAATATTTGTTGCAATTTTAAAACGGAACCCTATATTGCACGCACTGGGCCAGTTTTTTAACGGTTAAAGGTTTTTAGACCGTTATTTGTTGAAAAATGCTCAATTTCAAACATAGTATAAAACAAAGTCGCTTCCCACTGTCTGTCCCTATATATGCTTAGATCTAAAACTACGCAACGGATTTTAATGCGGTTTTTTTCAATAGATAGAGTGATTAAAGAGGAAGGTTTATATGTATAATAGGTGCATAATTGCACCCCCGTGCGAAGCCCGGGCGGGTCGCTAGTTTCAAACTAAATAGAAAGTGTGTGAAGATTCCCATGGTATAATAACAACAAACATGTTTCCAGAAATGGCTTTGGTGCCTCCTGGCCTGGTTCGCGGGCCCCGTTTGGAGCCCTGTGGGTAGCGTCACTGTCCGTACTCCACCAAAGAACCCAACTACCATCGAAGCACAAGCTAAGTTCTTCCAGTAAGTATTTTACTCTACATATTTGACTGTTTATTTTGTTTGACTGAGCATTCCTGCAAATGTTATTTAAGATTTTTAGGTTCCGTACCCTATTACTGAGACTGCGCTGTCTGTTCGTCCGTCCGTCTGTCACAGGACTTATCTCTCTCTATCTCTTGTAATAAAAAAAAACACACAAAACTTGAAGCTAGACACTTATGTCATGAAGTTAAAAATTATAGGGGGTCGTCATACAACAACACGTGTTTTTTTTAGCGTATTTAACTCGATCTCAATACCTCTCCCCCTCCTCTATTCCCTTTCCTTTTTCCTCCCCATTTTAGGGCCGACAATGCACTGGCATCGCGTAAAGTGCTGCGGGTGTCTATGGACAGTGGTGATCATTTAACATCAGGTGGACCCACTAGTTCGTTTGTCTGGCCTCTCTAACATAAAGATCTTTATGTATTTCTACTGAACTATTTTTAAAATATTGTACGGACTACGGAGGTACGGAACCCTTCATGCACGAGTTCTACTCGCACATGACGGGGTTTTTAGGATCTTTTTAAATGGTTGACAATCGTTCCATGCCTTGATCGAAGTTGATATAATTTTAAGTGTACCGCGTCAAAAGCGTGATTAGATTACTGGTTACATTTTAAAACTATAATTTCTATGTGTAACCTTTACATGTGTGTTCAGCAAAATTAACCAAACTATCAGGATATATGCCCTGCTCTGAATATTTCGGGTTCATTTAAACACTTGACTATGGTATCCTTTGATCAAGTATAACTGTAGATCCACAGTCGCGCGCCCGAAAATGTCCGAGCCAAATGAGCGCCACTTTGATAAAAGTGGCCTTCTTTTTCTCAGTACGTTGCGTGAAATTGTCAAGTTTAGCTGTCAAGTGTCAACCGAAATTCGACTGTAATTAAGTAAAGGCTAGGTTCAAATTTCTGTGTAATTATTATGCAAACAAATAAAAAAGTTCGGACATTCTTTGAAGGGGATTTTGTTCGGCAATGTGTATCTTCAGTTATAATTGATCAAAGATGGTATCACTCAATTGGATATTAGACGGTGTTAGATGCAACGTTTGAATTTTACAAAGCTTTGTAATATGACTAAAACATTAAATGCAGTGGTAAATCAAGTCTTGTTTTCCCATCTGTATAGTATTCAAGGAATTACGCATCAGTTTCGATTTTCCTTGTTGTAGGTCGTTACTGCATTCCTATTTATTGTGAAGTTACCTAAATAGTTATGTCGATGCATAAGCTTGCCTAAGTCTTCGAAAATTAATGCTGTAGTTTTAGCTTTATCTGTTAAACAGAGAACAAACCAATTTGCAAAGATTTAGGCGAGTTTGACATGCGTGAAATGTTTTTTGGCAACATAATAAATAACGCACTTAATTAACACGTATTTTATAAACTATTCTTCAAAGACTAGTCTTTGAGCTTTTCTCATTTATTTCTGAATTAGAATTAAATAAACAATCAGAACGAAAAGAAGAACGCCTCATCAACTCTTGAGCCCAAACCCTGGAGCCCAGAAAGCTGAAATTTGGCACAGAGTTTCCTTTTTCTTTTCGATATTCTTCTAGGCTAAAAAGCACTGCAGGTGGGACAAATCTACAGATGAAACCTAGTTCCTAAATAATACATATAATTGACAGAGTAATTAAGACTTTCTCGTGCTCCCTCCCAGATATCCTATGTTTTTTTATACTTTTAAAAATAGAAACGAGACTGACTGACAGACAACGAAAAGGCTAAACTACTGTAGTTACAAGTTGAAAATTTTACAGACCCCAGCCCTTGAGCAAAACATCTGCCTAGTGAAATCTTTCTCACGGAATAGGGAAGTGGCCTAATTTTTTATTCTTCTCTGGAACGAAACTGCTGACTTGAGCTACATAGATATTAAGATCTTCAAAATTTCTGTAGCAGGCTTGAAGTACTTTGAACAAAATTTTGGTTTATAGGGACTTTTTCTCAGTACAGTTGAGTCCGTACAAGATAGAGTTCGGTCACGTTTGCGAGGACCCCAACACGTGGGAGCAGCGCTACGAGAAGAAAGACTTTAAGAACCACAGAGACATGGGCAAAGTAACCAGGACTTTCATTCTCATTACGATAAAAAAGGGGAACGAGTTAAAACATCGCGGTTATATTTTTCCATAAAGGAGAACGTAAAATTGACAATAATCGTAAGTGTAGATGAAGAATGCAAATATCTACACACGGCTTAACCTATGAAAAGGGTAAACCGCGGAGAACATTAAGAGTTTTTTATAGTTTATTGATCTATTTGTCCGCTTAGAGACACTACTCAAAAGCTTTGAGGGATCAAGCGTAAAATTCATGCATTTTGATTTCTAGACAAGTTTAGATGTGGGCAACAACAGGAACTTCTGGCAGCATTTCAGAAAATAAAATAGATGAATGATTTCAATCAATTACAATCGGATTAAATTAAAATATTAGGCTGTTGGTACTAGATTATTACTTGCAGAAAGTGATAGGAAATTTAGAAACACGCTTTGGCATCCTTTACAGCAGTAACTAATACAGGCTAGATTGATGGCTTAACTCGTTCCTCTATTTCACTTCTCTGTCTGTCTGTAACCTCTATCTCTTCGTTTGCTTTGCATCTTTTACTTCTGTCTCTAACCTTTCTTGTGTTCTCTCTCGCTTCGCTTGCTTGGCTGAAGGTATAGGCACCTGCCGACGCATGAAGACTATGAACAGGGGCACCGACAGGGCAGCGATCGTCACTTCACTGAGCGACATGAGCGGGCCCGACCTTCTGATGGACTGTTCTCTGCTAAAGTATGCTTTGCCAATAATAACTTTAACTATAATATTTAACTATATTGACAACAGACGTACAACTTTATTGATATGATAACACATATTAATCACCTACTGACAGCTTTTTTACTCCATCCCGCAGATCATAACCACATCTCTAAAAAATAATGTTATACACCTTTAAAATTGTGACAAGAATCCATTGAAATTGATTAATATTTTAAGAAGTCAAAAAGAAGAAGTTTTTGGTCCTGGTTGCCTCGTGACAGGCATTGCCTATACTTCGTTTTTTTAGAATTAGACATAAGGTAAACAATCTTGACGAGTCTTTTTATTGCAAACGTTTTTTAAAAAAATAATAACTATTACTTATGAAACCAAAATAATGTAACATATTTGCACTAATTTATTTTTCAAAAGCGTTTTTCAATAAAAAAACATCAAAATCACTTTCTAATGCTAAAAAAATACGAAGTATAGTGTGGGACCAACGGTAAACATTTTTGTAAAAGATACCTTCTTTTTAATAAACTATTTTTTTTAATAAAATAAGCTCCATGTTGTCGCCTAACAACATATTTTCTTGTCCTGTCTTAACCTTTCATTTTCTTAAACTAATTCTAATTCAATTAAAACTAAAATTTTATTTGCCAATAAATGTATACCGATTTGATCGTATATTTCTAAAAACAGGTACGATGGGGTGACAAGAAAGGTGGGTATGGAGAACATTACTGGGATTTGAATCATGCAGGCCATGCCGGAAATCACGGAAATGACGAATATGATGGCAGTTCTGATGACGGCTCTTACAACCATGACTTAGACCATGCTTATGACGGAAATGACGGTCACGATGATCATAATGATCATGACACTTACGACGAGCCCAGTGAACAAGCACCTACTTACGAAACAGAAGAATACGATCCAGAAAAGGCGTCTAAGTATGACGAAAATGGTAGAGCTAAAAGAGCTCACCCAAGAATTAAAACTGAAAGGAAGCTTATAAGAGAAGAAGAAATGTACGAAGAGGATCCTCAAGTAAAACCTCAGAAGGTCAACCGAAAAATCAAAGAAAGTTTACAAGCAGCTTCTACCCAACAAGTTGAAAACGTAGCAACTGACAATACTGACACAGAGCAACAGCCACCTAAGCGTAGACGTCAACAAAGGCGGCCACAACAGCCTCAAGAAGAAAATGAGCCTGAACAACCGAAAAATCAGAACAATCAACAGAAAGAAGAACCAAATAACCAAGCGCCCCAACCAAATCAACAACAGCAACAGCAACACCAGCAACCACAACAGCAACATCAACAGCAACATCAACAACCACAACAATATTATACGCAACGACAGACAGAAAACCAATTTGTTCCTTATGAACAGGGCGCAGGAGTGAGACAGCATCACCGACCGGAAATAAAAGCCGCCGCATCAGCCCCAAGACTGTTCTTGGAGCCCACAACTGGGCACGTGGTAGACAGAGCCACAGGACAGGCATATGTATTACAACCCATTAGCTATCAATAATTGTAATTAGATATTTATGTAAGATTAGGTTGGTTAGGTATTTATTTTCTTAATAAAATTAATTTTAAAAATAATTGTTTATTTTTTAATAATCTACTTTATTCCGAATACTGCTTTAACAGCGTAACACTAACCAATTACGTGGGGCTGTGTTCTCTGAGGCCGGGGCCGCACTGGTAAGGCGACGGCGACGCGACAGCGATGTGACTAAATCAAACATAGTTCGAATTATGTGAACGGCCGCATTGAGCAATGCGGCCGCTTACATACTTATATAGTATAAATCTTCCCAGGTGAACTTTTCGCTTCGAGCCCTTATCTTTCAAAACAAACTGTATCGTCATAGTATTAAGGTTCAAATTTAATGTAATGGCTCGAAGCGAAAAATTCACCTTCGAAGATTTATACTATAACTTGAACTATGTTTGATTTAGTCACACACATCGCTGTCACGTCACCGTCGCCTTACCAGTGCGGCCCCGGCCTAAGTACTACTTAACTCGTTAACTTGAATTGAGTACAGGGTTATTTGTAATTGCCTTTGGTTAGAAAAAAAAAATATTTTTTTTATATTTTTTTCTTACAGATTAGGCCAATTTGAGAAACTAATTTGAATATTTTAAAATTTGGTCGCGTATTTTTTTTTTAATTTAATTTGTTAAATACCGGATATGGTGGACCGGATATACGTCATCAGTGGCACGAAACTCTTGATTTCCTTTGCCCATCTGCTTAGAGAAAAAATACTGTCATCTGTCATTCGTACGTCGTCATGTCGTCAATAAGTTTCTAACCTTCTGGTTCTGAAAGTCTATTTTCCACGATAATTTTTGAAAAAATGCTTACCAACCAGTGGAAACTCCGGTGAAAAATTTGTCAAGGCTGATACGCTCAATCTACCCAAATTGCGAAATGTGTCTATTTTGGAGTTACATTGCTACCAGCGATACACAATGTAGCACAATATTGCCGAAATAAGGGGGGCTAAGATGCTCATTTGAGTATCTACCTGTTCAATCATCAACATTGAGTGCATACCTATATAAAATAGGCTTATCATGGAGTCATTTGAACAAATAAAACACTTTCTATAGTCCATTTTTTAGATTCAAAAATGAAAATAGCCTTTTTGTTTTGTTTCCTATCCTATTGACATCAGTTAAATTTAAATGACATTATGACAGACATTGACATTGTTTTTTTAAGTGAAGCGTGAGAGCAAAGGTAAAAGAAAAATGCCTTTGAACCTTTGATGACGTCATTTGAAAATCAAATGAAAGACATCAGTTTTTTTGGAATGTCTCCGCTATTAGCTGTTTATTTTTAAGTCCGACTACAGAAAATGGTTGTATAACATTATTCCTCAATGATAAAAATATAAAACAAATACAAAAAAATATTTAACCAAAGGGAATTCACTAGCATCCTTTTAACCCTAAACCCCTACCACTTAAACAAATGTTTCTTGTTATACGACTTTTTAAAATTGAGTACATTTTTTTTCCATACACGGCACAGAGTATCGTAAAAATACAGGTAATCTCAAATTTTCAAAACGTTATTACACCAAAAATATAAAGTTATGTTATGACAAAAGTCGTAAAACAAAAAAGATTTGTTTAAGTGGTAGGAGTTTAGGGTTAAAAGGATGCTAGTGAATTACAAATAACCCTGTAGACATTATTGGCAGTCTTCATGGTTTTAGCTTGCTGACATTTCTATTCTCATTAAATTATTATTAGTCCTGAGAGTAGGTACAAGTACTTATAGGCCATTTCGAATAAGACGCAGTACGGACACAGTGCTGCACAGTGCTAATGTACCTCCAAAGGTCCCCACTAAAGGCCACCACAAACCGGGAGCGCGGGGCGCCGACGAAGCGTGCCTAACGCGCTCTATAACACTGAATCACATATACGGTGACACACACCGGCAGCACGGCACACCGTATATGATTCAGTTTTATTGACCGCGCTGGGCACGCTCCGTCGGCGCCCCACGCTCCCGGTTTGTTGTGGCCTTAAATATTAATAGACTAGAATCTGGGTTTCACTCGTAGTAAAGGTGAAATAGGCTATGCACTTGGCATTTAACGAGCGGCTTCTCGAAAAGATTTCACTTAATTGGAACCTAGAACTAGAAGTGAGACAGAGGAATTGACGAATAGAGTGGTAATAGGTACGCCATTACTTACATCGTACTATATCACTGATTTTTCGTGTTGGTTGGTTTCCGTCCTTTCATGGATTATCAAGACTAAGTAGCCTAGTGATTAGAGTCGTAGGTTCGAGCACTTCTGAAATTTTCCAAATGTATGTGCTGAATTACATTCGAAATTTAGCGTTAGCTTTACGGTGAAGGAAAACATCGCGAGGAAACCTATACACAGTTGCGAAGATATTCAATAGTGTGTGGGAAGTTCCCGATTTGCACTGAGCCCACGTGGGAACCACGGCCTAAGTCGTCTCATTCTGAGAGGAGGCCTGTACCTAGCAGTCAGACTCGGACGCATAAAGCCGAGATGATGATGATGATGTTTTAGTTCGTGAGGAAACCTGTGCACCTACGTTGGAATTCAATGGTGTGGGTGCCATGTAGCAATTACCACAATCATCCCAGCCCCACAGCGGGGTACAGCCTTCCTCTCACAATGGAAGGTCTTGGGCCGTAGTTCCCAAGCGCGCCCAGTGCTATTTGGGAACTTACACATCGCCAAAGTACCTAACGTGTTTCATTCAGTGCATTTTTTTTTTTCAACAAATTTTATAGCTTTTTCACTCTATTAGTTCTTTCTCCATGGGTTGAGATTAGCAAGATTACTTGGTGCGCTAATGGAGAATTTATGTTTCTAAAGATAGCTGTTAATTTGAACTTCCTTGGTTCCGTCTAGCATATCAGCTGGTAACATGCCGTTAGGCAGTTCTTGTCAATAAATTTCTATGTTCTTAAACCGGATTTCCAACATCTCATAGCTGCATTAGCTTTAAATAGAAACTAGCTGTTGCCTACAACTCCGTCTGTAAAGAATGGGATCCTCTGGTATCGCGTAATTTAATAAGTCATAATGCATCATTCTCCATAATCAACGTTAGCCATACAGTGATTTATTTCTGAAACAGTATTTTTTCAGGACTTTTTTAAATGCCATCGCAAATAATGCAAAAGGTTAGGTTAGGTTATTTTATAAAATTCGGAAAAAAACTGTTTCAGAAATAAATCACTTTATGAATACCTAACGTTATGAAGAATGATACATTATGACTTGTTAAATTATGCGAAAACATAGAAACCCGGTTCGAATTCGTTTATCGCTACACCGAAATATGCAATTTTCAGAGATAACAAGAATCCTATAGGTACGTTAATAATTAATAAGTTATAAACTACAGTTTTAGCGTGAAAGTGTAACAAATTTCCACACATCCATCCATACCTTTCACGTTTACTTATAATATTAGTGGGATTTATCGCATGATAGAGCGCACCGAGCATCATGGCGCACTACGTGGCTAATGATGTCGAATAGATCCGAAACTCTCGGACACATAGGTACACAAATTATCCATTGCTTAGTGTTTTGCCTTAATTAAGCTGCAGATCAGATTTACAATAAAACTTTTTTGGGGTTCCGTAGTCTTACAAGGAACCCTTATTGTTTTGCCATGTCCCTAATGGGTGAATTGCAAAAAAATTGTACGTAACACAAAGGAGTATTCACACATTTGTTACACAAAAATGAAGGCTGTTACACAAAAAAAATAATAAGGAGATGTTCATATGAGTAAAAAGTCGACATATATTTCGAAGAATAAAAAAAAATACCAATTTATATTTTTTCACAATTTTGAATCTTTTGGCGTTTATTCATAATTAATTATGAATATTCGGTAGTATTTAAGAAGGTACGGTCAAGTGCAAATATATATATTAACAAGTTAACAAGGTGTCAAAAATATCTTTAAAACTCTGTCATTAATTGTAAGGTTGATGTTTACATACGATGACTGTATACATTATTGTTGTTTTCAACTGTACTATTACTATAACAGAAGAAAATTAAATCTGCATATTTTAATTCTATTATTTTGGGCACTGTCGTACGACTATTCAACGATGAAAAATTTTGTTGAAAAAAGTTGTGTACTTCTGAGGTTTTCCATTTTTTATCATACCCATAGCTTGCTCAAAATGGTAGGATAGCCACTCTTTTGAAAGTTTTTGCAGTATTACGTACTTAGTTTTATAGAAGACTGTGAAAACTGCCTGACATTGCGCCAGACCGGGAGTTGTGAAGTTCGAGAGTGGAGGCCTTTGCCCAGCAGTGGGACACTACGACAGGCTAAAGAATAATGTGAAAACTACATTAATTTTAAACAATACTTATTCAAAAAATCTGTTATTTATCAGTCAAAACAAAAACAATCAAATAAAAGTCTTCTAATAGTAATAAACAATGATGTAGTTAGGTGACAAAAACTATAGTTAATCAATATATGATGCACATTACCATGTAAACTTCCACCGAAAATTGGTTTGAATGAGATCTTGTTTGTCTGTCTGTCTATATCATTAACCAATCCACAATGATCCCACACTGCGCACATTTTGCTTAGGAGCAGGGGTCTGCTAAGACTGGATGTTAATAGATACATATAAATTTGTACCGAACTCTCGGTGCGCGAGTCCGACTCGCACTTGGCCGGTTTTTTAACATATTTGTTTGGAGCTCTACAAAAGGCATTGTATTAATTGAGAACTGAAGAACCCCCTCTTATTTTGAAGTCGGTTAATCTGCCAATGTGAACGAACCTTAGCCTTAAAATTTCTGTGTAACGTTACACAAAGTTACACAAAGGTATCAAAAAATGAAGTCGCAAAAACTTTCAGCACGTGTAAGAATGAAATTTAAAATAATTCTGGAATTCGCAGATATTAAGCCTTTAGCCGAGTAAATTTACTATCAGATTTTGTTAAAACGGCAGCAGAAAAAGAAATACTTAACGGTTTTAAACAGGTTCCAAAATTAAATTTATTTTTTCCCAAATACTGGAGCGAACTTTGTTTGCTTCGCTGCCACGAAACCAATATGGCTACCGACGCGTTCATTCGCGTCGGCATAGAATGAATGTTGCCAGACCTAATTATTATTACGGATGCGTTCAAAACTACGTTTAAAAGCATGATATGGCGTTACACAGGTGGTGTTACACAAAAACACGAAATCTGTCCCCGAACTTTAAAAATAAATTTACTTAATGAAGTTAGGTCGTATTCACCTAAAACCCATATTTACGAGGATTTCCATTACGTATTTTAAAGACCTTGAAAATTTTTATAAGCCGTTCCAATCAAAAAACAAAGTTATGATTTCTTGTTTATCGAGTGGTGTAGAGAGGACACATGCAATTTGTATGGGAGAAGAAATACGATTTTTTCGTTAAAGTGACTTTATAAGTACTGGAACAAAGTTACACGGTAAAACTGTACTGATCGTATTAGAATATAAAGTACACTATTAGAAAAAGTTACTTGAATTTAAATAAATTAAGAAAAATATTTTTTTATACACGTTTGAAGTTCGAGGACATATAATTTTTATGAAATGTACACTTTTTTTGCAATTCACCCTAATGTCCGTCTGTCTCTCCAGCCGTGGCTTAGCTTAGAAACTGTTAATGCTTAGAGTCTGTAATTTTACATGGGTTGTAATTTGCATATTAACCAAGCGGACAAAATAACGCTTGAATTTTTTTAGATAGTTACCTCCCCTACACTAAACGTAAAGTTGGGATGTTTTTTTTTTCTCGCCTAAACCCATAGTACGACAGGGTCAACGTCATAATTAATAAGTGATTGTTTTTTTTACCTTGTCACATCATGTTTGAAACAACATTATAGTACATTACTGCAGCGGCCGCGAAATAGGGGATTGCCGGCCGAGTAGTTATAGATGGCCGAGTGTTAACGAGGCCATCTAGAGATACGAGGCCGGCAATCCCTGTTCGTGGCCAAGGCTTGTATAGAGTTTTTCTCAAACATGCATCACCATCACCACCATCATCATCATCACCATCATGATCATCATCAACATCATCATCAACATCATCACCATCACCATTATAATCATAATCATCATCACTATCATCATCATCATCATCATCATCTCATCATCACCATCATCATCATCATCATCAACATCATCATCATCATCAACATCATCATCACCATCTCATCATCACCATCATCATCATCATCATCATCTCATCATCACCATCATCATCATCTTCGCCATCATCACCATCATCATCATCATCATCATCATCATCACCATCATCATCACACCATCATCATCATCATCATCATCTTACCTTACCTATTGCTTATAGTTTTTTTTTTAATAGCTAAATGCTATGATGCCATAGACCTATAAACGTCATGGTATGAAACAATAGACGATCACTTTGCTGGCCTTGGCCAGCAAAGTTGTATGAAATTCCATTATTGACCTCTCGTCTAGGCGGTCCCCCAGCACCGGCTGCACCTGCACCTGCAACGTGACCCTTCGTGGCGTATTATAAGGAACATAACGTCAATATTTCATAGCATGTTTGAGAAAAATTAATTATTGTGAAAAATTCGATTGTCTTCTCATGACAGAAGAAGAATGCATTTTTTTAAAGTGTTTTATGACATCGTTGATGGCCAGTATTATTTTAGGTTGGATCTATGTCAAAAGTATTTACTCAAATATTTGCCCCATGTTAGTACGGAATTCTGCACTACACGTACCTACTTGGCCGGTTTTTTCAGTAGGTACCCGTAGGTCAACTGTACCTATTCTTTCCCACGTTTCATATGCTGTCCTTACCCCTAACTGGTTTTAGAACAAAGGGTCAGAACAAAAAGGTACGGAATAAAATCTTCATCAGTAATTTATGGTATTAACAATGTCTCTCCCATGCGGGCAAGATATCTCCGGTCAAATCAGCAGCCGTTACTGTCCTTAAAAAGTATTAGATAACGATATATCTTTAATTACAAAGAGCTTATGTAAATCTAGATAAAGGACCGGACAATAGTGAGCCTTATGTATCTAGATAAATAATAAGTGAAAGGATGATTGCGTAAGTGTAAGCCGATTCCCACAAAATTATATGGATTGTTTACATTCGTAGCTATACTCCATTTAATTTAGAATTATAAACCACAACAACATTATATTGCGGCTCGTGAACTGTAATCTCTTTACAATTTGTACTAGAGTAACAATTGACGACACGCAAATAAAGTGACATTAAATCAATTTTATTTTGCGGCTCCCAGACTATTGTACTGTACTATTTGCTAGGTAAGAAATAGTTGACGAGCCGCAATATAATGAAGTTGTGGTTTTCAATTCTAAATTAAATGAAGTATAGCTTGTATTGGTGATGGCTTTCGTTTGTTTCCTTGTTATATTTGCTACTATAGCATCTTCTTGGGTGAATCAACTTTTTGGTGCCACCTGTTGCTAATCATCATCATCCCAGCCTTTATGTATACGTCCCACTGCAGTGCACAGGTATCACAGAATGAGTAAATAGTAAGCAGTCTTTACCCGCTATATTAAAAAAAAATCTGTGGTTATCATCTAATCCTAACTTTAGTAAGTATATTGTGATATATTTTCTGTATCTTACGCACAATTTTCGAAAGTAATATAATGTTTCAAATTTCGTGAGGAAATAATAAACATTAATGACTGACTGCAGGTCTAAAAGCAATAAAAACTGAGTATGAATGCTTCACTTTTCGCTGTACTTTCACCAATCGGATGCCATCACGTCGATTCACAAAGGAGCGTCAGCTTACAACAAAACAAATTGTAATATACTGTCGAGCAGTAATAATAGGTCACCTTTCATACAACTTTGTAAGGAAAGTGATCCGTTATTTTTGCTCGTTTGTGTATAAAACTGCCGCTTACAAAAACTGTTTTTTCTGTTCAAAATCAGCTTCAACTAGGTAAACAATTGAATCAGATCAGAACGAAAACAAGTTTATTTTTAAAGTACATTTTTAATGTAAGTAAGCTTTTTCTGCTGAATGTACTTTTTATAAACAGTAATTGCATTGTCTTCCAACAACAATAAAGCCATGGTAGCCTACTGGCTTAAACCTGGACTCGCAAACAGAGGGCCGTGGGTTCAAGCCCGTTCTAGCAACTCTTTGTCGGAATTTGAATACCTAGTCAAATAATTTAGATTAGCCAGTTAGTTACGAATTATTCACAAAATCAACTAACACTAAGATTAAATAAAAACTTACGTACATAAAATAAATATAAGTATGAACTCGATAAAGAAACAAAACAATGTTTGAAGACGGTGAGGAAAGTGATTACACAATTAACGATTCTGAATTTAAATGCAAATTTTAAACAAATACTTGAACAGGTATGATCTTAGATCTAGGGGAGATGACAATGGAACCCAATGGACCTCAGAATGAGGGGTTCTGGGGCCAAAGGGATGTAAATATGGCACGCGTCGAGAAAAAAAAGGTTACAAGATGCTGTATTGTGATTCATAGTTTCGTCGGCTTATTGAGATTAAGCGTGAATGCGTAAAGTTTGTATATTTAAACAATTTTGACCAAAGTGAATTGAGTAGGTATCAAATTTCTAAACCAAGGTATGGTAAAGTTGAAGATAAGATACTCATTTATTGCTTAAACTGTGTACAATTTTACTTGATCACTGTAACCTATGTTAAGACTAATATCTGCCCATCTATTATTAGATTAAGATGAAATTTTATTTGATATTTTAAGACACTGGGAGAGCATTAGAATGAATTTTTAACAAGGAAAATTGTATAATTCCCTCGGGATAGCTATTAGTGATTTTTTTCGCAGACGGAGTCGCAGGCAACAGTTATTTACTCAATGAGAGCTATCGTTAAAATTGTCATAAGGATCATTGAAAAATGAAAACCATATTTAACGAGTAAAGTATCACGCGTACCCGAATTGTTCGACGAAAATGTCGCGTTTTCAGAAAATTTGTCGGCAGATTAATCCCAATTTTTTTAATTTTCTAAATAATGTGAATAAATAAATCGTTTGTGTTTGCACCTAAATGTGTTCTTCCTTGTGTCGAAAATCACTTTCAGGTAAAATTAAAATAGCCACGTAATGCGTAACGGACGTAAGTATAAACACCAATTGCAATGTAAGTTGTAATAATATCTAAGGATTCATCAGTACAGTAGTCCGTTGGCAATTCCCACCAAACTAAATCCCATCCATGGCGCTGTCCTCACGTTTAAATTCGCAATAGCCGCAAGGGTCACCCTTTACCGGTAACCTGTTTGACCAGTTTTAGTGTGGGAACCATTGTCCACCGGTGGGCCCCAGACGTTGGTTCGACAAGTGCAGGGGGAGTCCATAATAATATTATAAATACAATGATAGTGTCCTGTTCCGGAGGTGCATACGGACATTGAGAATGAAAAGCTTGACGTTTCGATGGTTGAGAAACGTAAGTTTAAACTGGAGACTAAAAAGTATTGATGATGTCATAGATATAAAATGGCCGACCGGATAGCCTAGTTGTTAGAGAACCTGACTACGAAGTTTGAGGTCCTGGGTTCGAATCCCGATCGGGGCAGATATTTGTGTGAAAAATTAGAATGTTTGAGCTCGAGTCTTGGATATCTATATAAGTATGTTTATCTGTTGTCTAGTACCCATAGTACAAGCTTTGCTTAGTTAGGGAATAGGTCCCATAATTTATTATTACTATAGAATGATTAGGTAATTTCCAGAAAAGAAGCCGTATGAGGGGCAAGCCACACAGAAGGCACGTGGGACGGGGGCGCGTCGTAATCCGCGTCGTTTGTTCGCAGACCGCGTCTTCGCCCCGTCTCTTCTGTCTGCGTTGGATCGCCACGCTTCTATACATTTAGTATGAAAACTGATTCAAGGGGCACTGTAACTACTATCCACTACCACTATCGCTAGCAAAATAGTAGTATAGCAGTGGTGGTGTAGGGGTTTAGCACGCAGCACGGAATGCTGAGGATCTCGGTTCGATTCCCAGCTCTGGTCTTTTTCCTGGGTTTTTCTGTGCATCCATGTTTCAGTTTGTATCTCTATATATAAAAATGAATTCCTATTTCCCTTGGTCACGGCAACACGCGTGAACGGCTAGACTGATTTCGCCAATTATTTTTTTGTTGTGTTCGTTATTGTCAGGAGAAGGTTCTTATGAAAGAAAAAAGTAAAAAAGTTGCGCGCAAAAGAAAATATAAAATAAAATGAAAAAGATTATTCCACACACAAAACACATAAAATGGCAAAATATCTATAATATAAAAATCAATCGCTGAATGTGTTGCTAAGCGCATAACTTCCGCTCGACTGCACCAAATTGGATAATTCTTTTTTTTATTGCGTTTGTTATTGTCAGGAGAAGGTTCTTATGAAAGAATTTAAAAAAAAAACAACGGGGGCGAAGCCACGGGCATCAGCTAGTTTAGTATGAAATATAATTTCAATTTATTAAAATTTCGTGCTAATTGTAGCTCATTTCTTCTATTTATACAAAAGGAAACTGATGGCGGTTAAAACGCTAGTAGGATTACCCGAATACGTGGGTTACTAATAAAAAAAAAATAGTAGATCATGCAAACAAATCATCTACATATCTAGCAACTTTAATTGCAAGAGAAATGATCACCAAACTGTACACCACTGTGTCCCCTTGTAAAATATGCAAACTAAGGGGTCATTCCTCAGTGTCCTTTCTCACGAGGAAGTGGTCAAACCTGTTTGCGGACCCTTTCGCGACAGGACAATGGTGTCCTTAAGACTCTTCTTGGTCCTTTGTCCAAACAAGTCTGACCAGTTTTGAGGTCATGAGAAATTTTTGGGGTTTGTCATTAGACAATGTCAATTATGAAATTTTTTGTAGTTTGAAAGGGTACCGATTACTAAGTCTTCGCTGTCTATCCATTTGTCCGTCTATTATGTCCATTTTTAGTAGAACTGTAGCTTGTAAAAAAATCTCAAAATCAATAAACGAATTTAATTTATTGAATCAGGCGTTACTTTGCGGAGGTCCATATTAATGAACTAAAACAATTACTTTGCTCACCCGAGACCTTACAATAGTTACGTTTATGCAAGAAATGCGTATTCATGCAGTTCCTCCACCTCCACACTGTACGAACACACACAAATCACATAAACACAACCATCACCACCACCAAGCTACACTGACGCGTTTCGAACTCAACCAGAGCTCATCTTCAGAGTAACCACAACCGTATGCCGTATTGATGAAAAAGCAAATTGGATAAAAAAATAAGCTGCCCAAATTACTAATTCCACGCGGACGGAGTCGCGGGCAAAAGCTAGTACATAGTATACATATTAAATGTATAGAAGCGTCGCGATCCAAAGCAGACAGAAGGGACGGGGCGGAGACGCGGCCTGCGACCAAACGACGGACTGCGACGCGGCCCCGTCCCACGTCTCTTCTGTGTGGCTTGCGCCGAAGGGACGGGACGATTCGAACTTCGAACTTCTCCATAGCCTTCGTTCATCGTACGTTGCAATCGCATGACTGCATTGCACGAGCCATGGTCAATTAGGACTGCGTCTCCGCCTCTTGCAACAAACGTGTTTGCTCTAAACTACAAATAAAGTTG
Organism: Archips xylosteana; assembly: GCA_947563465.1. Lineage (NCBI taxonomy): Eukaryota > Metazoa > Arthropoda > Insecta > Lepidoptera > Tortricidae > Archips > Archips xylosteana. The sequence goes on from OX387346.1 coordinate 2,503,671, forward strand.
CTCCAAAAAAATAACAAAAAGGTAAACCAGATCTAGTGCGAGTTTCCTCGGGTAAATCCGCAAACAAACTTCGTAATAATTGATTAGAGATCCGCAACTGTGGAAATGCATAGTTACAAAAAAAAGATAATTTACTTAAAATAAAACAAAATGGGAACCTTTACCCACAAGTTAGAGCAGAAGCTTCAGTCAATGAAGATTTATTTGCCGCAGCAGTGAAGTGTACTTAACTCCTTTAGGGTGAGGCCACACGAGCGTAATTTTGTGAGTTGTGAGCGGCAGAATTTCGGTTGCGCCACGTTGACATTGTGTCACGTGAGTGTCACGTGATGGCCGTAGGTGAAATACTTAAGATAACCTGTTGTATGTACTATTCGATGATTTATATTTGTATCTTTTCCTGTCAACTGTATTTCCTGTGTATCGAATATGTGTAAATAAACATCTCTCTCTCTCTCTCTCTCTCTCTCTCTCTCTCTCTCTCTCTCTCTCTCTCTCTAAAGTAATGCATAAAATTGATATGGAGCTTAAGTCATTTTTAGGGTTCCGTAGTCAACTAGGAACCCTTATAGTTTCGCCATGTCTGTCCGTCTGTCTGTCTGTCTGTCTGTCTGTCCGCGGCTAAGCTCAGAGACTGTTAGTAGTAGAAAAATGTAATTTGGCATGAATATATATATTAGTCACGCCGACAAAGTGGTTAAATAAAAAAAGCTAAAAAATTTTTTTTTAGGGTACCTCCCATAGACGTAAAGTGGGGGTGATTTTTTTTTCTCGACTAACCCTATAGTGTGGGGTATCGTTGAATAGGTCTTTTAAAACTATTGGAGGGTTGCTTACATGATTTTTGTATTCAGTGATTTGTTTGCGAAATATTCAACTTTAAAGTGAAAATTTTCATTAAAATTGACCGTCCCCCCTCCTCTAAAATCTAAACTGTTGGGTGGAAAAATTAAAAAAATTCAAAATGGTAGTAAATATATTAAATTTACAAGGAAAATTATAGCGGCTAAGATTGCTTGGGAATTATTTGTAGTTTAAGAGTAAATAGTAGCCTAATGTATTAAACATACCGTCACTACTTTGCAAAAACTCGTATCTCAAATCAGCATGTAAAGAAAACTGAACCTTGATACGCGCGTAATAAAGTTCACTTTGCCAGATTAACGATTTTGAGATACGAGCTTTTTTCAAAGCATTGTCGATACCTAACTTGGAAGATTCCGTACACTTACGAAATCCTTAGAAAAATATTACTTGATTTTTTCTTAATGGCTACGGAACCCTATCTTGGGCGTGTCCGACACGCTCTTGGCCGGTTTTTTCTAATTAGGAACGTCAATTTTTTTATATAGACACGTTCCTACTACATACAACAGGTCATCTTCTTAAGTTTTCAACCGACGAAAAAAACGGGGGAAGTACTCAAGTCAACGCGTGTACATATATTTTTTTTCACCCTTTCACCCTTGTAATAGGACGCTGCCACAACGAATAATTGACGTACTTTTTATGAGCTGTCAAACCACGATTCTCCTGTAGGGCCGGATACAGAAGGACTGCATTCTAAAGGCCTGTATTCACTTTGATTAGTGCGAGTGCAAGTGATTAGTAATTGAGGATGATTAGTGCAGGTGTGTAGTGCAAGTAGTGTCCAATTCATGTTCGGGCTCTGTTAAGTTAATTCCAAACCAGAGGTGTTTAGTGGCAGGCACGCTGCGAGTGAGGGGGAAGGGAAGGCGCGCGGGACGTGGCTACTCGCAGTTCACTCGAAGAAAAATAGAACACGCTTCTAAAGGCCTGGATTTACTTTGATTAGTGATTAGTGCAGGTGATTAGTGATTAGGAGAAAACAAGTGTAGACAGCGACTGATTAGTGCAGGTGATTAGTTGGCTGCGTAGTAACGTGAGTACCTGGGCGACCGAGCTCTGCTCGGGCAGAAACTCGGTACCAAGCGTTTTCCCAGAGATAAGACCAAGCTAGATCAATCTTTCATCCCCGAAAACCCCCAAATACCAAATTTCATCGAAATCGTTGGAACCGTTTCCGAGATCCTGATAATATACACCGAAAGGGTGGTGGGGTGAGAGGGGGGAGGGGATGCGGGGGAGGGAGCGCGGGGGTATTAAAGGGGGGATGAAAATTTCATTGATTTTGCCGTAGGATGCACCGTTTTCAAGATATTTGACAAAAACACCGGAGGGGGTGGGGGGGGGGTGAGTCACGTTTAACTATCGTCCGTAAACCGACTTTACAGACAACCGGCTTTTCCTGTTCTGTGCTCCCAATAGGGAACGTGCACATAGACGGTGCTGCCAACTGGTGCCATGAGGGTGCCATCAATTTGAATGTTTTACCTTGATATGTTTGTTTTACTGTCCGCATAGTGTCTCTTCTGTCGCATTAGTGCTGCCGCCTATAGTTACTGCACGTTCCCTATAATACTTTTTCTAACAAAAAAGTAACTTTTTCTCACAAAAAAGTAACTTTTTCTCACAAAAGAAGAAACTTGACGTTTTCTCATAAAAAATAAACTTAAAAAAAAAACTAAAAATCTTGAAAAAAAACGTGGAATCGAACCGAGGTCGGCTGGATCCGCGACCACCCGATTTCTAATGTGCCATTATGATCTGCTCGAAGTCAGCGAAATTTAGCTTTATATTCTAATGCAAACAAAAATAGCCAGAAAACACGAGTAAAAGCGATTTTCTGAAAATGAAACATAGCTAGATCAGTTTTTCATCCCCGAAAACCCCCACATACCAAATTTCATCGAAATCGTTGGAGCCGTTTCCGAGATCCTGATTATATATATATACAGGGTTATTTTTAATTCACTGACATCCTCTTAACCCTGAATTCCTATCACTCAAACAAATGTTTTTTGTTTTACGACTTTTTAAAATGAAGCACTTTTTTTCCCATACAAATACACAGAGTATCGTAAAAATAAGAGGAAATCTCAAATTTTCAAAACGTTATTACACCAAAAATATTAAGTTATGACAAAAGCCGTAGAACAAAAAACATTTGTATAAGTGGTGGGAGTTTAAGGTTAAACGGATGCTAGTGAAGTGAATTACAAATAACCCTGTATATACATATATACAAGAATTGCTCATTTAAAGGTATTAGATAGATTAGAAGCGTGTTCTATTTTTCTGCGAGTGAACTGCGAGTAGCCACGTCCCGCGCGCCTTCCCGTCCCCTTCACTCGCAGCGTGCCTGCCACTAAACACCTCTGGTTTGGAATTTACTTAACAGAGCCCGAACAAGAATTGGACACTACTTGCACTTTACACCTGCACTAATCATCCTCAATTGCTAATCACTTGCACTCGCACTAATCAAAGTGAATACAGGCATTTAACTGCTACGTAACTGCAACTGCCGGCCGACTGCCCAATGCCCATACATTTCAGTTGCTGTTTAAACGAGTCCTCGCGCGCGCGGTACTGGGGCTGGGGGGAATGACGACAAAGAGGGCCGGGAGAAGTGCGCGGGCGGCAGGCACACGAGGCGCGCTCGCCGCCCGCACCTCTCTCGGCCCCCTTTGTCGTCTACCCCCGTGCCTCTGTATCGCGAAGACGAGGGACTCAGTTAGACCGTCTATCTATAGCAGTTAGTTACATACGTTGCAGTTGGAATGTAGTCTGTCCGTATCGGCCCGTAGATTTTTTACGGCAATTAGGTACCTACTAGTTATGAAGTCACTATTTATCCAACTCAATCGACTATTTATCGATTTGTTTAAAAGCAAATAAAAATCAAATTATATAGGTACAGATAATTGAAAATTAATCCGGTTTTCAGGAATAAAATAAAATGTGTTTTAGTACAGCGTCTTGAAATTATTATTTTATGGTGCCACCCGGGAATATACTTTTCCTACTACCTAACTATTGCTTACTGCATTGTTGTGACATATTGAGCAACTATTCTATTACTAAGCAATGCAGGTCACTCATATCATTTCCAAGACTTCAAATATTTTCCTGGTATAACTTTCCTTATACAGTTTCATGGTTCCGTAGACAAAATAGCAAAACTGTTTTGTCAGTCTGTCTGTTTATCCGTAGGTACCTATGCCACGAGAATTCAAACCAGTACTTATAGGGCTATGTAAATGAAATTATTCTTTCGGCGCCACATAAGTACGTATACTATGAAAGAAAGGCAAGGTTAGGTGGGTTGTAACTGTTGCCTTTTACACGCTTTTGTATAATTATACAGATGTACCTGAGTATAATATTTTCAAGCTCCGCAATATCTTGTCGTCCATTATACCGCAGTGTCTCAAGTCAAAAGTCATGTGATGACTTAGGGCCGGCGCTCACTGACGGCATGGCACGGTATGGCATTTTATTACTATCAAGTTATTTTGAATCTTGTTTCAATGAGTTTAGAATTCATGTTCCTTTATTTCGATACCACGATGCCGCGGCGTGCCGAGGGATGACGCACACGCAACGCATAACTAATAAATAACATGAATTCTAAACTCATTGAAATAAGATTCAAAACAACTTGATAGTAATAAAATGCCATGCCGTGCCATGCCGTCAGTGAGCGCCGGCCTTTATGCCACTGAGACGTGGCCGCTAACGATGGAAGAAAGCTCAAAGTCACTCTGAGGGCGATAGAGCGGGCTATGCTTGGAGTTTCTCTGCGGGATCGCATTCGAAATGATGAAACGATGAAAGAACTAAAGTCGCAGAAGCGAGAAACGAGTCGCGAAGACGCAGTGTGCCTACAACAACATGGACAACAACAAGATGGAGCGACGACGTGGTAAAGGTGGCGGGAACGCATTGGATGCGGATGGCTCGGGGCTGATCTGTTTGGCGAGCCTTGGGGGAGGCCTATGTTCAGCAGTGGACGTCTTTCGGCTGAAACGATGATGGAAATGATGAATATTTTCAAAGAAAATTTGTTTGAACTACAATACAACTTTCAAAGCTTAGGGGATATCACCAAAACCGGCCAAGTGCGAGTTGGACTCGCGCACCGAGGGTTCCGTACAAATTTATATGTATCTATGAACATCCAATCTTAGCAGACCCCTGCTCCTAAGCAAAATGTGCGCAAATCCTGAGTGTTTGATATAAATTTCAGCTTGATACCTCCACGCGTTCCTGAGAATAAGGGTCTTGACAGACGGACTGACGGACGGACGAACAACAAAGTGATCCTATAAGGGTTCCGCTTTTTCTTTTCGAGGTGCGGAACCTTAAAAACTGTCTCGACACAATAATTACGCTTGAACATGCCAATTTTTTTAAGCATTCTTTGTCGGCGCTTATCGATTGTTGGAGTAAACATTTAAATTTATTTGGACTACTGAACCCTTCGTTATGTACTGTCCGACACGCACTCGACCGGTTATATTGATTTAAGTTTTTCCCCTCGCTTGGACTTAAGAGGATACGATGCGCACCATTTCTCCATACAAACGTAATCCCCTGTTTCGTCCCTGCATAATGGCTATAGAGCCAATTTTTTTTTTACTGTGTAATCTGTATCTACCACAGCTATGCCCCTAGGTTACGCTTTTTTCCATATTTCAATTAACATAAGAAATATGAGCTTTCAAAAACTGAAAAAATTGCCCAATTTCAACGTCATTTTCAGACACTCATCAGAAAAGAATCCCTCGTATAAACAAAAAAAGGAAAACATAGGGGCATAGCTAAATCTGTCCTCTAATTATTTTTGAAAAAAATAATTTTATTAGTCCAGTTTTCGAGAAGAAAACAGGGGAATACAAAATGCTGTTTTGATCAATTTTACGCGCCTATTAACGGTCCGAGCTGCAGTTGTCCCGCTCTCGCTGTACTGACACGGAGGGGTTCGGGCGAGACAGCGACATTTCATTAAAATACCTATTTCTCAAAAGTCTCTCAGCCATCGTATCCTCTTAATTTCCACTACAACAAGGAATAAACGTTTTGATGATGCACCAGTGCGTCACCGCTTGTTGGAAAATTATAAATACGGAAACATCTGTACGGACGGCTACAGTCTGATTTTTAGTCTGCCTGTGATCAAAACAATCATGTTCGTGTCAACATTTGCAGTTCTATTTACTCTTGCTATCTATCAGGTGAGGAAACAGTTTGTTATCCGTTGTTTTATTGTTACGGCACATCGCTTGTAGAACCTAGGGCTAACGGGCCTTCACGGGTTTGGTAGCGGTCAATCGTTTGGGAGAGGATACGAATGGGTTGAGCTTGGGACGAGCCTTATTTTCCTGTTAATTCGCTTTGTAAATAAATACATAAATAAACAAATAGATAAGGCTCATCCCAAACTCAGCCCAAACCTCTCGCAAACCAGTGATTTTTGGCGTTCCTGAATAGCAGTTCAAACCAAACCCAACCCGAACGATTGAATTACCGCTACCAAACCCGTGAAGGCCCGTTCCTGAATTTAGCCCCTGATGGCCGAAGGGGCCCAAGGTTCTCGAATGGCGTTCACGAACCGGAACACGCCATTGTAGTTGTACCTTGACAAGCTCGTGGCGCGGCGCTTGGCGGAACCTTGTCGCAGGGAGTCTCTGCTGTCCTTAACGAGATTATTTTTGATAAGTGCGGCAAATGCAGTACGCTTAGTATAAGTTTTACTTCACCAAAATACTTCTCGATCGCGTTTACGTAAAAATTTCAATTCTATGGAAACATGGACGCGCGCGCGCGGAGACGCTGTCCATGTTTCCCTAGTAATTGATTTTTTTACGTAAACGCGACCGAGAAGTATTTTGGTGAGGTAAAACGTATACTAAGCGTACTGATTGCGACAGGGTTCCGCGGAGAGCCGCGAACGAGCTTGTCGGACCATAGGTTGCGGGAACGCGTTGGATGGTGCAGGATCGATCTGTTTGGCGAACCTTGGGGAACTCCCATAATTATTCAGCAGTGGATCTCTTTCGGCTTAAATGATGACGATGATGATTGTTGTGTTCCATAGCCCAACATGGAACCTTTGTAGGTTTGCTATTTCCGTCTGTCTGTCCGTCCGCGGATTAGCTTAGAGACTGTTAGTGCTAGAAAGCTATAATTTTGCTTGATTAAGTACATAACAATGCGGGACAGTGGTAAAATGGTGAGGATTTTCGTTTCTTGCCTAAACCCATAGAGTGGGATATCGTTGGATAAGTCTTTCCACGACATTATAGGTTTGATACGGGGAGGGGGTGCGGGGGCATTAAAGGGGGATGAAAATTTCATTGATTTTGCCGTAGGATGCACCGTTTTCAAGATATTTGACAAAACACCGGTTCTCGTCCGATCACCGAGGTCGGGCGCGGTCAGTACTTGGATGGGTGACCGCCTGGTTTCATTTTTGTTTTTTGAATGTTTTGTTATGACGTTGTCACGTTAAACTATCGTCCGTAAACCGACTTTACAGACAACCGGTTTTTTTTTAAATATTTTTGGTAGTAGGTACTTAATGTAATGACCGATGATGTTGACCTTGTGTGAGCAAAGTAATTGTTTCAGTTCATTAATATGGACCTCCGCAAAGTAACGCCTGATTCGATAAATTAGGTACCTACCTACTTTATTGTTTGTTATGTTAAAATGCTGTTTTACCCATGATAAATTAACAGATCGAATGTTATTGTTATCCATTGTGGCAACTGAACAATGACTAAACTGTGTTTTAATTCTTTTCGACTTTAAAGAACTAAAATATTTAGCATTATTTAGGTAGGTACCTACTTTGTTATGCTAATAATAAGAGTAGGTTCATAATGTGTACCCATCTTATTTATAAGTAGAAAATAGGTAATCATCATATATTATTAATTCAAATAAAAACCAATTCTTCAAATTAGGCTATATTTTTTTATGACTCTAAAAGTATTTCAGGCGCGTCCGACGGCATACTAACCCGCCTCTGATGGCTATAAGAAAATTTAAACTTCGTTGAGCAAACGTACTTAACCTACCTCTGCTGAGCAAAACAAATATTTTTTCGTATGAATTTTTTTTTTCCAAAGTTATTACTTAGTTTTTTAACATGACCAATTTTTCATACTTAATTAGTGAGTTCGGCAAAGTTTCGGACAGTTTTAGGTGGGTTGAGATGATGTTGGATTTTAATTTTTTTCTCAGCTTGTAAATAAGTTTAGTGCGTGATTTAACTATCAAAATAATAAGAATAAAATAATCTACAACTCTGATTTTTCTTATCTCTCTCCAAATAAAGGTGGGTGTGTGATGAGTGTTTAAACTTCAGAAACAAAAAAAATTGACAACAGTAAATTTTTGCGTGGTGGTGTAAGAACGGACGAGCCTGCAACTTCATTGCTATTGCCGCTAGCATAGAGTTTACTATAGAGAAATATCCGATTTTACCCACTGATAAACATATAGTACTTATTGGGCAGATAGCATTACGAATTCTGATTTCGGATACGATTTTTATTTTTTTTTAATTTTTTTCGTCCGATCTTACACCATTCGCCTACAATTGAAGAAATTGTGGATCTCAAACTTTTGGCTATAATCACGGGGCCAATGAACTCAGGTTCGGGGTCAGTGAATTCAGGTTAGATTTATATATCTTAGAATTAAGAAGAAAAAAATAAAACAATAGTTAGACTGTAAAAGGCATGCTAAATTGGGCCATGTGTGTGAGCCAGCCGCTTAGATGTGATAAGAATTTTTGTATAGGTACAGTTTATACTAAATAAAACAATTACGTTTAAGACACGTGCGTTTGACGATCGAAAGCTCTCTCTGTTTTAGTATATAAGTCCAAAGTTTGAGAATTTCTGATAATTTTAATCGGATAATTTTCATCCGATCTTTAGCTACTTCGGGGAAGACTGGATCTCAGTCTAGAGTAGCCATATCCTAATTCCAATTATACAGACTTGTCACAAATTTAATAAAAATTATATTCAATCTATTAAAGAATCTAAAAATCGCTTCTACATACCATTATTTTCAAAAAAAGATGCGTAGGGTAATTTCGGACTCATCACAAAACTGAAAGTCCGTCGATTTTTTACTTGGCGGCAAATAAAACACGACTCATTGGTTGGAGCAGCAAATGCGGCCTATAGAGGGGAGCAGGATGAAATGGCGCATCGCGTCGACTTACCAGAATTAAAAAAATCCCCCGAAATAAGCGTAAATTTAAATCATACGTTCTTACCCGGTGTCCGATCTTAGTCGAACTCACCTATAATTTAATCATTTATTTGTTAACAACAGGTAGCCGCAGCACCTGCAGGGGCTGTAGGTGCAGACGGAAGAGTCGAATACGATGGAACGTACAAACGTCTATACCTACCATACATCCAATCAGCCACTAAGGATGGCACCAAAACAATTTTGACTTCTCAAGATTTGCTCGATCTGGGAAAAAAATTGGAATCCGGTGATATACCAGCGACAACCACTCACCAACTCATTGGCATCAACGGATTCACGTACACACTATCGGACCATCAACTGCGTCGTATGGCGAACCATGAAATTGCAGCAATTGTTAACAACCAGAATCTGAACCAACCAGGATTCGGACACTTATTCCTTACCATCGACGACCACGGGATTGTCCAAACTTTCATCTACAATATATCTCTGGGAGACGCTTTGGACAAAGTAGACAAAGAAGGTTATCCAAACTCATCGTCCGATGATTCTTACCACCAGAATAAGCCTAAATCAAATTCAGCTTAGGTAAATTTAACCAACACTAAGTTTGTTAACGATAGTTATTGTAATCATAATCATATTTCTGAAAGCGATAATTATTTACTTATTGCATTCTTTAATTTCTCCAAATGTCTTTTTTTTTTGTTTAACTTCTAGCTGTCCGTATTATCGTAAAATATCAAATAAATACCTACAATGACAACGAAAAATAAAACCTTGAAGTACCTACTTACTTATTTAGTGCGTAGCTCTGCCAACTGAACTAGAGCTACGGGCGACACCAATTCCAACCCCCGACCCCCTGTTATTGTGTTTTATTTATTAAACTGGCCATGTTAAAAATTGGAATAATAAGTATTCTTTATTTCTTTAGTACCTACATTAAATAACTTTAAGGAATTTTAGAGTGTATATGCCATCCAAAACTAATATAATTAAAAAACACAGCTAGGTCTGTAATACCTATAACGGTAAACGGTAATAGTAATAAAACAAAATTTGTGTAAATAAACTAAATAAAGGCAAAACGGCCAAAACGTGATGGACGGCTGTCTTATCTGTGGGTCAACGCGTTCGACAATTGAATAGAATAGAAACGCCTTTTGATTGACAAATGAACGCCACAAATAGGGCGGGGAAAATCAAACCCTTTCGCTACCTGTGTACCCTTCGTTTGAGTACAATAGAATATGCAAAATACGACATGACTTATAGAGCATCTTTATTTCGATGTCAGTATAGCACAGGTCTTTCTAGTGAGTGCGTACCACAAGCATAAAATTCTAGTCGTAAGAAAGTGATAAGATTTAGTCAAAATAGTAAAACATTTTTTTCTGGTGATGTTTATTAATAAATAAAAACTGAACTAGGATACATTTAATTCAGGAAAAGGTAAGTGGTTATATTTTAATACAAACATTAATCAAGATTAAATAGAATTAGATTACCGTAAAAAGCTAGTAAACATTTTTAAATACCAACATTATTTTTAAAATTACGAATATAATTTTGAATACTTAGTTTGGGTAAAATGTCGTTGACGTTGCTATCGCTTAGGAAATCGAAATGGTTGAGTAACATACAAATTTTGAGAGAATAGGAGGAGTTGAGTATGTACCTAAATAATTGGTTTAATAGGTGGGATATAAGTTCACAATAGATATGATGTTTGATGTACTCTTGCTTGGTTGCGATGTTTTTTTATTTTTTATAGTTTTTTCCCATTTTTTTTTAAATTTTATTTTTTAATTTATTCCGGCTCATTCATCCGGAGGCGAGCAAAGTCCTCAAACACAATGTTATCCTCTTCCTCGTTGGTGTACAGAGAGTTTTCATAACGGTGTCGCTCAATACTTTGCATTTTCTTCATCGCATTGAAACGTTGGCGTTCGGCAGTGCCTGAGAAATAAAATATTGAAAAATAAAAAAAAAATCTGTAATACGTGATAAACTAAGTTGCTTATTTGTTGAAGATTTTGATTAGCCTGCTGCCGAGATAGGCAAAAACTGCATTAATCCAACTAGTAGTTCATGTATCTTGGAAGCTACAGTGCATGACTATTTTTAGGGTTCCATACCCAAAGAGTAAAAACAGGACCCTATTACTGAGGCTCCGCTGTCCGTCCGTCTGTCACCAGGCTGTATCGCACGAATTGTGATAGCTAGACAATTGAAATTTTCACAGATGATGTATTTTGGTTGCCGCTATAACAACAAATACTAAAAACTAGAATAAAATAAATATTTAAGGGGGCTCCCATACAACAAACGTGATTTTTTGCCGTTTTTATAGATAATGGTATGGAACCCTTCATGCGCGAGTCCGACACGCATTTGGCCGGTTTATTTGAGAACTAACTGTCGTCCACGACCCCGTCTTCAAAGAATTTGTTTATCGCAATCCCACGGAAGCTATGCAATTTTCTGGGATAAAAAATATACCTACTTTCTCTTTCGCAGGATCTCAAAATATATCCATATTAAATTTCATTCTGATCGGTTCAGCAGTGTAAGCGTGAAGAAGTAACGAACAGAATGACATACTTTCACATTTTAAGATTAGTAAGAATATTGGTTACCTTCAGCAGGATGCAGTAATTTGAAAGGCACATCAGTGACCAGCTCGCCACCAAGTGTTCCGCAGTTCAGCTTCACGCGCACGGAATAAGATACCACGATACCAATGGCATCGGTGGGACACTTGCCCTCAGCGACCAATGTCGAGCTAGCCAGGTTTACGTCATCTTCCTTCAAGTGGCCGTCCAGAGCCACACCTAAAAAAGCCCCGAGAACATTTTATATTGAACTAGCAGGCCCAACAGACTTCCTAGAACTTTATCGTAACGCCAGCTAATTGAATCTAAACCATTCAAGGACTAACATAAAAAAAAATATCTCGTCAGACTAGTACTACCTAGACTAATACCTAGACTAATTTAGAATTTCTGACTATCACACGTACCTACTAGCACAGAAGAATTTTAACTATGCGAAAATGGATTCCAAATTGGGGACCAGTTTTGAAATCACATCACTCGAAAGTATTGGAAATATGAGCAGGGTAGAAAAATTAAAGCAGTAATTAATTGCCACTTTTGTTGTCTAGTCAGAAAGAAAGTTGGATTGTACTTTTGTAGCAACACGCAGATTTTTAGCACTTTCAAAAATATAATTTAACTAAAAAATTGTAAAATTTTAAGGTCCTATAAGGACTGTCTGTCTGAATATTATACTTAGACGAAAGTTTTATACTAATTTCAATGATTTATAAAAGCGTATAACGTTTAATCTTACCACGAATGTCTTTGTTAGTACGCGCCAAAGGAACCAAGTAGAAGGTCTTAGACAGACTGGCTCCAGGGGTGATAGGGCATCCCTCACGGCTTTCCAGGGAAGCAACATGGCGACTAAACTGGGAGTTGATCATCGTAATTTCAACGTGCTGGACTACCATGCAGCGAATGTTGCGCACTGCTTTGCGTGAGTTGTTCGACACGATGACATTTGCAGCTAATTTCTCGCCATGATAATAGATCTCTCTGTCCAAAGTAACTTCGAGATTGATCTTTCCGTTGCTGAAAGTGAAGCCCTTGCTCACAAGTGAGCTAGGCAGACGGCGCCCACGGGTAGCTGGAGCATGTTGCAGCTGCACAAAAATAAAGCAATTAATAATTAACCTATCTTGAATTTTAAGAACAGGTTTAAGCTTTTTGATACTTTACCTTCTTGATAGCAAGAGTTACTGAGCTCCTCTTGTGGCACTTCTGGTCTTCACTCTCAGCAACATAGGTTCTCACGCAATATTCTACTCCCATTGGCTTGCCCTGGTCTTCTTCAGAAGGTTGCAGAGTTATCTGAACATAAATGTATTGTGATTGTTTACAATAGGCTAATTGATATACTAGCAGCTCAAAGAGACTGAAAGTTTTAGTTTACCGAGCTAGGCGCCATATCCGGAAAGTTGAAGGTGAAAGGATACGCATTGGGACCCAACTTCTTCAGGAGTTTTTCTTGCACAGCTGTTAGTTCCATCTTTGCGTTGATCATAGGAACAACTTGCTCCTGCCCGATGACCATTTCCTTAGAAAACTTCACTCCCATGACTTCATCTTCCTCCCTACCATAGCGGTAGGTGGTCACAAGCTGAAGAACAAATACAACTTTAATTACGTTAACTGTTTACACTGCACTACATAGCACACCTTGTCACTTCACTTTTGTACCTGACTGTAGATTTTTCTTCCTTTCAGGTATTCAGAGTCAACAACGACGACTCCATCGACGGGATCACAGTAATCCATATGATCGATGAAGTCCCGTTTGCCCAGGTAAACCGTAACTTTTCCATTTGGGGTAGTTTTCTTAAACACTTTAACTGCGACCACCATTTTTAAGGATGTAAATTTGGATGTAACGGACAAGGGACAAGTATGAGAAAGTGCACTGTATGGAGCAGAGTTGTTTACTCTGTGAAGAGTACACCAGAAATAATAGATAGCAGCCAATTTTACTTTTATATACAGGAACGTGTGAGGTTTCATGCAGAACATTCCAACATTATAATGGGATTAAGGCTGTAGGCGGGTAAATAGGATTAAAATCTTATGACGCATATTCTCACAAAAAATCGATTTGATGTCACACCACTATTTTGTTTCGTCAAATCGAGCGAATGTCGTATCATCCACAAACGTCACGTTGACGTTCGTTTTGTTTGACACATACCGAAACTAGGTTAGGTAGGCTGGAGCGATATTGGATTTGCTTTTGCATTGTCGTTCCTTCCAAGTTCATTGGACTTTGTTTATGCTGATAAACAATGAAATTGACTTATAAGAATCTTATTAGACTTACAGGCGTGTAGTCTTTTAGTTAATCTTGCCAAATAATGTAACAAAGTGAGTTTTTAGGGGTATTTGACTTAAATGTATTGTTGCAAAATGGTTGTTTTATGATTTTCTTTTTACTTTAGCTATACGATCAGTATGCCGACGTTTTTGACGCCGGGCCGGCATGGGTACAGCGTTCGGTTTTCTCGGACTCGGCCGGATGCCTTAGCAGTTGCAACTAGCCAGTATTACGGGCTCGCAGGCGGAGGGACCTTGTTCTTTTTGGAATTAGCTCCCGACGGTGCTACGATAGTGGAGCAACAGCAATTGGAATGGAGCGACGGACTTTTTGACTTGGTAATTAGTTAAATATATTTACTTTATTATTCTCTTTAATGTTAATGACTGAGAAAGTCATTACTTTTATGGCTAAAGTTTTAAAAGGCAGTCTGTTCTCTATAATGAAAATGTATGCAACTCAAATAATTCTAACTAGGGCACTGTCCAATTGGATTTCATTCTAATAAGTCAGTTACATCACCTATTTACATAAATTAGGCTTGAATCTCAACATTTTCAAGGACTATTCATCATCATCATATCAGCCTAGATACGCCCTATTGCAGGGCACAGGTCTTTTCTCAGAGTGAGAGAGCTTGCGCTATAGTTCCTATTCCTACACAGACCCGGTGGAGATTGTGAACTTCACACACACCACTGAATTTCTGTGGAGGTGTGTGCAGGTTTCCTCACAATGAAACAAATGAAATGAAATTTAGTTTCCTGGAACATACACAGGTGTTACATATAGTCATGTTAGTTGGATGCAGTTACATGAATGCATGCTCCGCCACAATATGGCACGCAAAAGTCTTATACTATCAGCCTAGTTTGGGGCCCACTGGATACTGATTATGTAAACGCTTTACTGTAAATAAATATTTTCTTATTTCTTACAATACAATAACTAATAATAATAATGTCTATTCATATAATTTATCAAAATATTCTTTCAGACTGTAAAATGGTTGTACAAGTAAAAAAGATTTTAATTTCTTGGAAAATTCGTATACATTATTACATTTCTTTATGTCATCATTCAAATAATTATAGATTTTTATTCCATTAAATTCAATACTCCTTTTAAATTGTAAATAGTTTTTAGAATTAGGTAGTTTGAAATCAAAATTACATTCCAGTCTACGTGGCCTATTATTATTACTCTGATGAATGATTTCCTTTACCATAAAGCTACTAAACATAAGGTATATTATAGTAATAATAAGCTTTTTATTTCTGAACATTTACATAAGTTTTGACTATTTAATAATTTCAGTGTTATAAAATATCTCTCAGTTCGGCAAGGTCTATCAGAATTTATTATTTGGAACAGATTCTGGACATACATAGTAATCTTTGGGCTACAACCCAGTAACCATAGAACATTTTTGTGTCCCAGGTAGAAGAAAAATGTCATCATACAAAAGTAGAGTAGTGCATGCTCATTCGTTAACCCTTAACCATTTGACAACCCTGTTAAGACATTCAATTTTGGACCGTTAATGTTGCTAATATAAATAAAATAAATAAATATCATGGGACACTTCACACCAATTGACCTAGTTCCAAACTAAGCAAAGCTGGTACTTTGGGTACTAGACAACGGATAAACATACTTATATAGATAAATACATATTAAACATCCAAGAATTGAGCACAAACATTCATATTTTTCACACAAATATCTGCCCCAGCCGGGAATCAAACCCGGGACCTCAAGCTTCGTAGTCAGGTTCTCTAACAACTAGGCTATCCGGCCGTCTAGTATATGAATCGACTTTAATTTCTGTTTGATGGCAAATATATTGCTGGTATTGATTTAAGCATTAAATAGATCATTCTCCAGGTGCGGATCCAGGCCTCAAAAGGGTTAGTTCGAGATTTTGTGGGTTGACACGTTATTAATAATAATTTATTTCGGAAAACATGTCCATAGTTGTTAGTAACAAGGTTGCTTAAGACTACAGTTAGTAAAATAGGACATTAGATTACATTATTAAAATTATTGCTTATCAGCATCCTACTAGTACAATTTTGCAAATGCGCTAGTTTGATTTTTTAGTTATTTTAGTACCTACACTAGTTTAGTAGGTTTTTTTGGTGGAATGTCTTATTTTGGACATCTGGTATAATGGGAATATAGTATTTTGAAAAATCTGCTCTTTTGGAAATGTGGTATTTTTTACTTTGTTTCTTTTAGCATTAGAAATAAGGCAAACAATCTCAATGATTATTGAAAAGCGCTTTTATAAACATAGTAACTATTACTTATGAAACCAAAAGAGTATAAATGACCATATTTAAGTTGTGGTTACCTGTAATTGGATAAGCATCTATCAGGAATGTTTACCTACTAAGTTACTTAAGTTTTTGCGTGATGTTATTATCTGTTGGTGATCCTTAATAATAATAATAAATAAAAAAAATTAAATTCCTATCAAATTGTTACATATTAGCTGTGACTTATTTTTCAACAGTGTATTTCAATAAAAAAAAACACACAGACGAATTGAGAACCTCCTCTTTTTTTGAAGTTGGTTGAAAATACATGTCAAAATTACCATTCAATTACCTTTGTTTTTAATGCTTAAAAAACGAAGTATAGGCACAAGTGAAACATACTATCATGCAAACCAGTGTATAGTAGAGACCAGAGAGGCATATAAAGAGTGGCTTAATGTCCTTGAAATACTCAACAAGCAACACAAGTGCTTGGCTGTATCAAGATATTCAAATATCACAGGTCGTGTGCTGAAGCCTTATAAATGTACGCGCGAACTTGCCCCTGGCTAATAGACTTATACGTAGCTAGTTGGATCTGTTTATTTATAGACAATTGACTTAAAACCTTGCTTGTTTACTTGGGCTGAGAATGGTTGTTTCTTATGTAAATGTGGTCAGTTCCTGTACATGTTATTATTAATATTAAAGCTTTATTTTCAGACGACCAGATGGCCTAGTGGTTAGAGACCCTGACTATGAAGCTTGAGGTCCCGGGTTCGATTCCCGTGTTGGGGCAGATATTTGTATGAATAATACGAATGTTTGTTCTCGGGTCTTGGGTGTTTAATATGTATTTAAGTATGTATCTATCTATATAAGTATGTTTATCCCTTGCCTAGTACCCATAACACAAGCTTTGCTAAGCTTACTTTGGGACTAGGTCAATTGGTGTGAATTGTCCCGTGATATTTATTTATTTATAAGGATTTGCCTCACTGGATGCGTTCTGCGATCTGCGGTCAGTTCAAATTGAACTGCATTGAACTGAACAACATTGTCGGTTTCTTTATCTTCTAATTCTAATATATAAAAATCTTGTGTCACGGTGTTTGTTATCAAACTCCTCCAAGACGGCTTGACCGGTTTTTATGAAACTTTTCTCTACATTCGGTAGGTCTGAGAATAGGTTGTAGGCTATTTTTTATACCCCTAATATGGCAAAGCAACGTTTGCCGGGTCACCTAGTAATATCATTAAGGGCCTACCGAGCTTTTCGCGCTAATCGATTTTGGGTGGGCGATTTCGGGCGTGGGGGAGGCACGATGTCTCAAGATAGGTTGGTTGGACTGCGCGTGTTTTTGGGTATTTTCATCTTATTACTAAAACAAATACATATTTTAAAAATGTAGCAACACTACGCCCTAGAAAACATCTTGTTTTATTAACATTCAAAAAGTCAGCAGTTCAGTCAGTCAGTGCAGGATCCCGCAAACCGAATGCTCGTGTGAATGTTACCACAGTAGCACGTATGCTACTAAACGGGATCCTGCAAAAAACCGAACCCGCAAAAAACGGGACGTTGCCCGAGTGAAAGTGCCGTTAGCGTCGTGCTACAAATTTATTTTATTTTTTAGAGACGACTTTGGATTTTTTTTCTTTCGAGCGAACTACAGGGTTATTTGTAATTCACTAGCAACCTTTTAACCCTAAACTCCTACCACTTAAACAAATGTTTTTTGTTTTACGGCTTTTGTCATAACTTAATATTTTTGGTGCAATAACGTTTTGAAAATTTGAGATTTCCTCTTATTTTTACGATACTCTGTGTATTTGTATGGGAAAAAAAGTGCTTCATTTTAAAAAGTCGTAAAACAAAAAACATTTGTTTGAGTGATAGGAATTCAGGGTTAAGAGGATGTCAGTGAATTAAAAATAACCCTGTATAAGTAATTGTGTTTCGATAAACACTTGTCATTAGAGTGAATTCTCAAATATCTAACTCATGAATTTCAAGACTATAGCTTTACTTGTAATGATACAGCACGAGATTAAATGAATGCAATAAATACGCCAAAAACGCGGTAGGCCCTTAAGATTCTCAGATTATTTAAAAGCGAAAAAAAGTGAAAAGCGAAAGGTAAGCAGCCGTACTGCTAATAAAATAAATAATATTTGAATAAATAGATGTGGTACATCATTTCTTACGCATTTCCAATGTAATTAGGAACGTAGGAGTCGTAGCTTCTAATAGTTGTGATGGATGTTACCACACGCCACTGTTGGCGTATGTAAGCGATTATGAATTTCGGGGAAGTCGGTTGGGAGCGACGTGGTTCAATTGGTTAAACAGCCAGGTTGGGGCGCATACCCAGGAGACGTGGGTTCGAAACCCACCGGCGCACCCGAAAAACTTTTTCGCTTTTAAATAATCTTAGATTCGGTGAGCAGCCGTACTGCTAATAAAATCTATTCTATCTATCTATAGATATAATAAATCTGTAACAAGTCGGTGTCTGTACATTGAAGATATTTGAGAAAAACTATCACTAGGGCTATTTACTAGCGCAATAGAACCCAAAACAATGTTTTTTAGAATTATTGTCTCTTTGTCTGTGCGTTTGTGCGCGCTAATCTCAGAAACGGCTTGAAGGATGCGGTTTTCACTGATACATATGTTGGTATTTTCTTGGATTAACATTTAGTGTTTGTTTCATTTGAATCGGTTCACAAATAAGAAAGATAAGTCTAAGTAGTGACTTGGGAGTAGGTACGGTGGTGAATGTGAATGCGGGTGTGCGGGGGGGGGGGGGGGGTTCGGTGGGGGGTCGGTGAGAAGGGGGTATTTTTTTTTTATATCGAGGAACTAAGGAGAGCCATAATTCATGAAAAAGCAAATTGGATAAAAAAAATAAGCTGCCCAAATTACTAATTCCACGCGGACGGAGTCGCGGGCAAAAGCTAGTAAATAATATTTCCTTAAGATTCTCATTCATCAGTGGGGCATGTTGGCTGAAGTCACAGAATATATAATAGTACTAACGTACAGAATGGACACGCTCCACCCCGCACCGATTCGAGTTACCCCACCCCTCAAGGCGCAGATTGCCGGACCCCGCCGGAATCCAGAAGAGTGCGCGCGCGATGTATGTAGGCGTACGCGTGTACAGACGTCGTCGTGCTTATGTAGATTCAAGAACGCGTATTTGTACGTCGTGTCCGCCGTGTGCTGAAGTCTGAAGCTGATCTTGTCCTTATGTTCCAGACGTGGTCGGGGGCGACGGACGGGGCGGCGGCGTGCGGCGCGGGGGACGGTGCGGTCGTAGTGTTCCGCGCGGGATGCGCGGCGCCGCTGCGGGTGCTCCGAGCGCACACCAGCGAAGTCTGCTCCGTGGACTGGCCGAGGGCGCACCTGCTTAGCGCCAGCTGGGACACCACAGTCAAGCTGGTGAGTTTAGCATGGAACTACCGTGAGACTCACTCGTAGCGAGGATGATATAGACTGGATTGGCAGTCGCCATAGTACGGATCGGCCGCGGTTTTTGTAGTTCGATTATTAAATCTAGATGGCGCTGAAATATAGCCAGAGGCTTTGAAGGCAAAACAATAAGACTAGGTACATCATCATCAGCCGAAAGACGTCCACTGCTGAACATAGGCCTCCCCCAACAGAACAGATCGGCCCTGCGCCATCCGCATTCAATGCGTTCCCGCTACCTTCACCAGGTCGTCGCTCCATCTTGTTGGAGGCCTACCTACACCGCGTCTTCCGGTCCGCGGACGCCACTCGAGAACCTTTCGGCCCCATCGGCCGTCAGTTCTACGAGCAATGTGCCCTGCCCACTGCCATTTAAGTCTAGCGATTCTTCGAGCTGTGTCCGTGTCTGTGTCCGAGACTAGGTACAGATGTTTCATATTACTACAAATGTATGATTTTTCAAAAATATTGCATAATTATACATTTGCAGTGATATGAAATATCTGTAGTCTTATTGTTTTGCCTTCAAAGCCTCTGGCTATATTTCAGCGTCATCTAGATTTGGTAATCAAACTACAAAAACCGCGGCCGATCCGTACTATGGCGACTGCCAATCCAGTCTATATCATCCTTGCTCATAGTGACACACTTCCATCCTCACCATTTGGATGGTTGGCAGTCTTCTACTGTGCGTTTTTCCAGAAATTTCCTGCCTCGCACAGTAAAGCTCTGGAATGAAGTACCTGCCGCGGTATTCCCGGACTGATATGACCTTCAAGCATTCAAAAAAAGAGCGTACTCCTACCTAAAAGGCCGGCAACGCACTTGTGACTCTTCTGGTGTCGCAGGTGTCCATGGGCGACGGTAATCGTTTAACATCAGGCGATCCGTCTGCTCGTTTGCCCCCCATACCATAAAAAAAAATAGTGAACAAATACAGATAACTCACGTCTATGATCAAATTTAGCTGGACATGTTATGGGCTAATACGTAGCCCTTCCTCTATGAGCACACGCCACGACTGCTCGACGAAACTGATCATCATCATCATCATCATTTCAGCCGAAAGAAGTCCACTGCTGAACATAGGCCTCCCCCAAGGCTCGCCAAACAGATCGGCCCTGTGCCATCCGCATCCAATGCGTTCCCGCTACCTTAACCAGGTCGTCGCTCCATCTTGTTGGAGGCCTACCTACACTGCGTCTTCCGGTCCGCGCACGCCACTCGAGAACCTTTCGCCCCATCGGCCGTCAGTTCTACGGGCGATGTGCCCTGCCCACTGCCACTTAAGTCTAGCGATTCTTCGAGCTATGTCCGTGACTTTAGTTCTTGCGCGGACGAAACTGATACCGGCACACAATACTACCCACACAACACAACAGGGTTCGAACCCGATAAATAACTGACATTGGCCCAAGCCTTAAGGCTGTCATTAAGGGAAATAATAATAATAACCCGATAAACCGAAGTAACTCGTCAACATCGATTCTGCCGTAGGACGTCCACTGCTGGCCGTAAGTCACTGACACCCAATCAAAATGGTCGAAGTAACTGACTGTTGAAAAAAAAACTGTAGGACCTTTGATCAATTATAACTGTAGATCCACAGTCGCGCGCTCGAAAATGTCCGAGCCAAATGAGCGCCACTTTGATAAAAGTGGCCTTCTTTTTTCTCAGAACGTTGCGTGAAATTGTCAAGTTTAGCTGTCAAGTGGAGTTTTGCCGCTACCGAAATTCGACTGTAATGAAGTAAAGACTAGGTTCAAATTTCTGTGTAGGTGATGATTTTATTTGGTACGCAACGAAATAAAAAAAGTTCGGACATTCTTTGAAGGGGATTATGTTCGGCAATGTGTATCTACAGTTATAATTGATCAAAGTGTAGGACATTTAAAATCGAAATTCATACAATACATTAGATACATGACCATTTTAGTGGAATCCCGACTCCAAAGGCTGCCTTATCATATTCGCGGGTCTCTCGCAACTGGTTAATCCAACTTAAAATTGGCCATTTTAGTGGGACCCTGAATCAGAGGCCTGCCTCAGCACGTTCACGGGTCATTCTCAGCTGGTCTACACGGCAGCCTTCTCTCCGCACTCGCCTGCCACGTTCGCCTCTGTATCTGGTGACGGTCACCTGAAGCTCTGGTCTTGTACGGAACCTTCGAGACCTGCTGCTGTCGTGAAGGCGCACGACGCTGAGGTAAGGTCTTCTATTGTTCACAATTAAACTTGGAAATGCTGCCCGATTTTCGCATTTATTTATACGTTTTTTTCATGGACTATAGCGTGTATTTGTCGTCCAGGTGTTGTCGTGCGACTGGAGCCGGCTGGAGACGCACGCGCTGGCGACGGCGGGCTCGGACGGGCTGGTGCGCGGCTGGGACCTGCGCCGGCTCAGCGCGCCCATGTTCACGCTCAAAGGTGGGTCCGGGGACTGTGGTGTCGCCAGGTGTTGCGTGCCACTGGAGCCGGCTGGAGACGCACGCGCTGGCGACGGCGGGCTCGGACGGGCTGGTGCGCGGCTGGGACCTGCGCCGGCTCAGCGCGCCCATGTTCACGCTCAAAGGTGGGTCCGGGGACTGTGGTGTCGCCAGGTGTTGCGTGCCACTGGAGCCGGCTGGAGACGCACGCGCTGGCGACGGCGGGCTCGGACGGGCTGGTGCGCGGCTGGGACCTGCGCCGGCTCAGCGCGCCCATGTTCACGCTCAAAGGTGGGTCCGGGGACTGTGGTGTCGCCAGGTGTTGCGTGCCACTGGAGCCGGCTGGAGACGCACGCGCTGGCGACGGCGGGCTCGGACGGGCTGGTGCGCGGCTGGGACCTGCGCCGGCTCAGCGCGCCCATGTTCACGCTCAAAGGTGGGTCCGGGGACTGTGGTGTCGCCAGGTGTTGCGTGCCACTGGAGCCGGCTGGAGACGCACGCGCTGGCGACGGCGGGCTCGGACGGGCTGGTGCGCGGCTGGGACCTGCGCCGGCTCAGCGCGCCCATGTTCACGCTCAAAGGTGGGTCCGGGGACTGTGGTGTCGCCAGGTGTTGCGTGCCACTGGAGCCGGCTGGAGACGCACGCGCTGGCGACGGCGGGCTCGGACGGGCTGGTGCGCGGCTGGGACCTGCGCCGGCTCAGCGCGCCCATGTTCACGCTCAAAGGTGGGTCCGGGGACTGTGGTGTCGCCAGGTGTTGCGTGCCACTGGAGCCGGCTGGAGACGCACGCGCTGGCGACGGCGGGCTCGGACGGGCTGGTGCGCGGCTGGGACCTGCGCCGGCTCAGCGCGCCCATGTTCACGCTCAAAGGTGGGTCCGGGGACTGTGGTGTCGCCTGGTGTTGCGTGCCACTGGAGCCGGCTGGAGACGCACGCGCTGGCGACGGCGGGCTCGGACGGGCTGGTGCGCGGCTGGGACCTGCGCCGGCTCAGCGCGCCCATGTTCACGCTCAAAGGTGGGTCCGGGGACTGTGGTGTCGCCAGGTGTTGCGTGCCACGCACGCCGGCTGGAGACGCACGCCGTTTAGGTTCACTTCGTCCACATTCCCATTTCGTTCACATTTCTACTTCGTCCACAATCCCACTTCGTCAACAATCCCATTTCATCCATATTCCCATTTTGTCTTTTTCCACTTCGTTCACATTCCCACTTAGTCAACATTCCCATTTCGTCCATAATCCTATTTTATCGACATTCCTACCCGATTTTTATGCGGCTTTCGCTACCACTTAGCTTAATTCTCAGGGAAGATTTTATTTTGTGATTTAGGTATTTATGTTAAGAAAAATACTCGCTAAGCACGGTGCAGGTCAATACTATTCAGATACACTACCGATTTCGTTACTATTTTGTTACGAAATGAGAATGTGGACGAAATGAGAATATGGACGAAATGGGAATGGTGACGAAGTGGGATTGTGGACGAAGTGAACCTAAACGACGCACGCGCTGGCATGGACATACTTTTACGAGCTGTCAAAATATCAAAGTCATCCCGGTTTTCAATACCAGCAACGAATACTACGTGGAGTTTTAACATGGAATAACAAAACTGCTGAGGGACTACAGGGCCGACATTAGGGCCGACAACGCACTGGTATTGCGTAAGGCGCTGCGAGTGTCTATGGACAGTGGTGTTCATTTAACATCAGGTGACCCACTAGCTCGTTTGTCTGGCCTCTCTAACAGAAAAAAAAAACAGGGCCCAATTGCATAACACAGTGCAACTTATATTACAAGCGGAACTCCCTTTCTAGTTAATATAACTGAAGCGAGAGTTCCGCTTGTAATATTAGTTGTACTTTGTTATGCAATTGGGCCCAAGACGTCATCATCATACAACCGCCACTAATAATTCGTTATTGGCGGTGTTAAACTATTGGACAACGATAAAACATTAATGTTTTAGTCTTAAGAAATAAAATGTTTACTTTTTGTTTAGGATGTGAATGTGCGGTCAGACGGGTGCAGTTTTCCCCGCACGCTCCCTCAGTAATTGCGGCTGTTTCCTACGATTTTACTACGAGGTATGCATAAAAACTATAATGAAAAACTAAAAAATATACAGTAAATAGCTGATGACCGCGGGATCGCCCCCGCTGAAGTAGATTAAAACGTGTTTTCCCGTGGGAATGAGATATTTTCCCGTGGTAAAAAGTAGCCTAAGTCACTCTCCATCCCTTCAACTATGTCCATACAAAATCACGGCAATCCGTCGCTCAGTTTCGACCTAAAAAAAGGACAAACAAATAAACACACTTTCACATTTATAAATATTGGTATGAAATTTTATATCGTTTTTTCCTAACACTATCGTTCTTTGACACCCGAAGGACGATAGATGAATACAGGATGGTCCAGAAACTAACGTTAATAATTAAAACCAGATGGTTCATCTTATCGAAACCACCCCCATGTACAATGAGGGCTTTTTCATAGTTGAAGAGTTACGATTTTATATTGGGATTTATACCGTGAGACTCACTCATAGTGAAATAAAACAGATTACTCACGTCTCAAAACGAGTTTAACTTGACATGTTTCGTGATAATCCACAGCCCATTCTCTCGTAGGAATACGCTTTCATATTTAATTTTAAAAAAATACTGTTACTAAAAAACATTGAAAAAACCAGAAAAATAAATCCTGGATCCGGTTATCGCGGGTTCTCGGGTCAGGACCTTAGCGTTTGATGTAGTTTTTGACCAAAAACCCTAATCATCTTATTTCATATTGGTACAGTTAACCCTTTTCCAGGCCCCGTCTATTTAGATGTGCTACTACAAAACTAATCATTGTGTTATGTTATGTTGTTTACATATGCAGGATTAATTTAAAAGCAAAGCATATTTTAAAGAAATTCAATTGATTTTCCAACATACTGTAAAGGGATTGGTCGAATCTTTGCGTAGATTTATGTGGTCGCTATATGCGCTATGCTTGGAAAAGGGTTAAAGCAGAAATAAACTGAAATTCAGAGTTTTATCTACACTTTCTAACTAAATAAATTATTATCAAATGGAATAAAGTTTGGGAACTCTTTAGTAAAAAAAAAACTTCTAAAGACAAGTTAAGGAAAAAAAACACTATTTTTTGAGAAATTAAATAAATAAATAAATAAATAAATAAATATTAGGGGACAATCTTACACAAATCGATCTAGTCCCAAACTAAGCAAAGCTTGTACTATGGGTACTAGACGACGATAAACATACTTATATAGATAAATAAATACTTAAATACATAGAAAACATCCATAACTCAGGAACAAATATTCGTGCTCATCACACAAATAAATGCCCTTACCGGGATTTGAACCCAGGACCTCTTGCTTCGTAGGCAGGGTCACTACCAACTAGGCTAAGCGGTCGTTAATTGCAGTTGACATAAATAAATCATGGGACTATTGTCACCAATTGATCTAGTCCCAAACTAAGCAAAACTTACATACAAATGCATACTTAAATACATCCAAAACTCTAGCACAAACATTCGTATTTTTCACACAAATATCTGCCCCCACCGGGAATCAAACCCGGGACCTCAAGCTTCGTAGTCAGGTTCTCTATCCACCAGGGCCCAATTGCATAACAAACCACAACTTATATTACAAGCGGAACTCCCTTTCTAGTTGATATAACTGAAGCGAGAGTTCCGCTTGTAATATTAGTTGTAATTTGTTTGTGTCAAACCCTGCTCACGTCTAGCAGTGGACCGACACAGGCTGATGACTATCCTCTTGTCCAGGATATGGGACCTGAAGCGCGGCTGCGAGCCGCTAGAGACCATCCGTCACCACTCTGAGTTCACGTACGGGCTGGATTGGAACGCGCTGCGGCCGCACCAGCTGGCTGACTGCGGCTGGGACTCGCTCGTGCACGTGTTCACGCCGCGCTCGCTCTCGTGAGGTACCCACCATCCCTACCACCGCCTTTCATAGTCACGAGAAGCGCGTGTGACTATTCGTGTCTAGCTTCGCGTCGCGCTCGGACGCGTGAAGTACATTCGCGAGTGACGAGACAAGACGCGAGGCAAGTCACGAGAAGCATGTGTGACTACCCGTGACTAGCCTCGCGTATAGTCTCGCCTGGCGCCGCGCCCGCTCTTGTGAGGTACCTATGCCACCAGCGGCCTTTTATAGCCCCACTTCTGACTAGCCTCGCGCCGCGCTCGCTCGTGTGAGGTACACTTGTGACTGACGAGAGAAGTCGCGAGGCAAGTCACGAGAAGCGTGTGTGACTACCCGTGACTAGCCTCGCACCGCGCCCGATCTTGTGAGGTACCTATGCCACCAGCGGCCTCTTACAGCCCCATCGCGAGTGACGAGACGAGTCGCGAGGTAGTAGCATCTATACCATCAACGGCCTTTCGTGGCCCATTTGTCCGGCACCACTCGGAGTTCACGTACGGGCTGGCCTGGAACGCGCTGCGGCCGCACCAGCTGGCTGACTGCGGCTGGGACTCGCTCGTGCACGTGTTCACGCCGCGCTCGCTCTCGTGAGGTACCCACCATACGTACCACCGCCTTACATAGTCCATTTAGACTTACGAGCGAAGTCACGAGAAGCGTGTGTGACTATTCGTGACTAGCCTCGCGTCGCGCTCGGATGCGTGTAGTACACTTGCGAGTAAGAGAGGAGTCGCGAGGCAAGTCACGAGAAGCGTGTGTGACTACTCGTGGCTAGCCTTGCGCCGCGTGCGCTCTCGTGAAGTATCCACCATGTGCACTGCCAGCGGCTTTTCATAGCCCGTTTAGACACGTGAGTGACAAGACTAGTCGCGCGGCAAGCGTGTAGGAGGACTTGCGACTAGTCTCGCACCGTGCTCGCTCGCGTAAGGTAACCACCATCTATCTACACCGCCATCAATCTTTTATAGCCCATTTAGACTCGCGAGTAACCAGACGAGTCGCGCGGCAAGTCAAGGGAAGCGTGTGTGGCTACTCGTGACTAGCCTCGCGTATTGTCTATCTTTGCGCTGCGCTACCTCGTGCGAGATAGTTGCATCTACACCGTCAGCGGCTTTTCATAGCCCATTTACACTCTCATGTGACAAGAGGAGTCGCAACGCAAGTCGGAGAAAGCGTGACTTGTGCCTAGCCTTTCAGCTTTGCGTTTCATCAGCTGGCGGACTGTGGTTGTGACTCGCTTGTGCACGTCTTCACGCCGCGCTCACTCGCGTGAGGTACCCACCATCTATAACAGGGGTCACCAAATGGCGGACAGCGGTCCGGATCCGAACCGCCGACCTATTTTGTGTACCTTAAGTAAACAGTAACTTGTATTGGGTACTGAGTACGTAATTTAATAAAATTTTAATGTATCCCGAGCTTTGTCTTTGTTGCCATCAATTCGACAACAAACGAGCGAAGTAAGTTTTGTGCATTACATTTTTTAATAAACTCAAGTAGATACGGACCGCGATGGTAGTTTTATGTTGAAAATCGGACCACTGAAGGAACTAATTGGTGATCTCTGATCTATAAGTACTCGCGAGTGACGAGACTAGTTGAGAGGCAAGTCACGAGAAGCGTGTGTGACTACTCGTGACTAGCCTCGCGTATCGTCTCGCCTCGCTCCGCGCTCGCTTGCGTGAGGTATCCCTATACCATGTACACTCCATCAACAGCGTAGCGTACAGAGTACTAAACAAAATAATAAACCAATAAATTTTCTTTTATCGACAGAATTTTATCGGAGGACTGATCAGTGCTGAGTGCTGCTATACACCGGTGATGTCGATAGGTACGATCTTGCCATGTAAAGGGGGCCTTCTGCTGAAGCGGAGCGGAGCGGAGGCATGCTAGATCGGACCAATCGCATTAGTTGCAAGGCTTCTAGGGAAGTGTACCCTTAGAGCTATAGTTCATGAGAAAGTTCGGGGCATGGCTATAACTAGAACGAGGGTAACGGGTAGATTATATTTCGTGCTCCCTTGCACTTATGGACTTGGCGGGCGGGCATTACGTATCCAATATTTGCCACTCGTTCCACTGTGTAGCGTTGCATGCCACGAACGTTTTCGTGGGCTATAGCAACAATTATAATAGGCTATTTGACACCGCGAATCAATTGGCATACTTTTTGCGAGCTATTCTTTCTTCCTCCATAGATTGTGTATGCCAATACTGAACTGTGACGTCATACTTATAAGCCAACTCTATTGACTAATATATTAATTGAAATTTAGAGTTTATTGGTTATAATGGTGTCAAATAAACTGGGAGCGGTTAGTGTACGACCTGTAATTGTCGACCCGAATTGAATGACTAATGTACGACCCGGCCTTATTCCACTAAATTCGATTTTTGAACTTTTCATCGTGCCGTTCCGTTCACGCTAATAGTATTAAACAGAAGAGTGAAAGGAACGGCACTATACGGGTTTCGAATTTGTGATGATTTCAACCTTCGTGTTATTGCCGTAAGGGTTTATCAGGTCGTGCATTCCGTGCCGACAAATATGGCATCGTACACTAAATGTAGCTATCATGTATAGTGCCAATTGTGGTTTGGATAGTTGGAGCAAACAGGGAAACGTTATGTTGGCAAGTGGTGGATAAAGTCGATACACTGCTTAGCCACGGTTATATTATAACATAGACGCCAAAACAATATAATAAAACATGTATTGAAGACGATTTAATCAAAAGGGCTGTCAATTTCGCATTCTTCCTTTAGAACGCCACATCGTTTTTGTTCCGAACAAAATTGATTCTTATGCGGATGCGGGTAGGTTCATTTTTGTATTACCGTATTGTCGTCTTGTGTTGAACGCTAAAGGTTAATCTGGTTTTCATGGCTAAAATAAAACCTTTTTGCCCACGGTACTACCAGTGGTCCTACCAGTAGTACCACGGGTAAAATTTTCTTTCCGTAGTACTATCAAGCAGTCTAGTAGTATTATAGTAAAATATTTGTAAGCTTTTCTCGTAGTTGCTCTCGTCATCTTAGAAAACGTGGTTAAATAACGAATTTTAACATTTGATTATAATTTTTTAGGGTTCCGTACCTCAAAAGGGAAAAAGGAACACTTATAAGATCACTTCGTTCTCCGTCTGTCTGTGTGTCTGTCAGTCTGTTCCTTCAATCTCAGTAGATCCATTGACCAGATCCATTATGGATCTAGTGAGCTGCTCCCGGGGTTCGGTAGTAAACGTTGGCGGGTGACCGGCTAAGGGATCGCTCTTGAGCCCTCGCCGTTCTTATTCCGCTTTGTCTTGGATGGGTTGCATATTTTGCTACCCACTCTATGATTAGCCGCTACTCCGGCCTCCGCGCAAAGTGCGCAGTGAGGGGCCACGGAGCATTCGCCGGCAATGGCGGCGGTCAGGTACGGAATCCTACGAAATTATAGTCGAATGTTAAATTTTTTTATTTAACCACGTTTTCTAAGATGACGAGAGTGACTGCGAGAAAAAGCCTAAAAATATTTTGCTACAATTTTAGTAGTACCATGGGTAGAATTTTCTTCCCATAGTAGTACTACTAGACTGCTTGGTAGTACTACGGGAAGAAAATTTTGCCCGTGGTACTACTGGTATAAGTACCACTGGCAAAAAAGGAAAATAAAGTTTTTTTTAACTAGAGTCACGACTCTTGGAATTATTGTTTTATGGTGGCATAATCTGTTTGGGAAAAACCATCAAAGTACGGTGTTATTTTATTTTTAAGAATCATTTTAATCTTTTGTAAATAATCTATATTTTCTATTCGATGATGTAAATAGCATATTATTTATTCGCTTTTGAAAGTATCTTGTAGTCTAAGCCAAATATTAGTAGATATAAGAGACCACGTGGGCAGAAGAGCGTTCAGCGTGTTTTATGTTGCTTAAGCGTTTTTATCCCTCGTCGGTCGTGGTCCACCTGCTTAGTGCACCTGGGTGGACCACGGGCACCTTTTCTTCCTTTTGGCTGTGTTCAGACCAAACCGACTGTCAGCCGCCGAAAGTGAACGCGCGTTACGCAGTTTATTGTATTTCCATACATATTCACTGTTTCGTTCACACCTAACCGACAATACGCTATTACGCTATGCGTAGTCGCCGACATAATTGTTCAATTGTTTTCTTGCCCGCTCAGTTTAATAATAAGGTATCCGCTAATTGTCCAATCACCCGTCTTTGTCGTACATTTAATGAGATATGTTCAGAATGTGACATATTTTCAATGTCAATAAAAACATTTAAGTCCACTGTGACGATAGCTTTAAATACTTAGTTAATTTATTTTAGTAAAAATAATGTAATAGGTAAACTTATTCCATCTTGCATGCTCCTTTAGCCACATTATGATTGTTGTGGACAGTTGTAGTTAAGTTGCAAACATGGATTTTTGTGTTATAAGTATGTCAATTAGAATTATCTGTTTGTAAGTTGTAACTGTTCCTTAAATAATAAATAAAATAAATAAATAAAATACCGTACAAATAACGTTCACACTGGGGCTCACAGTGAGCCTGCTCACATTCGGCGGCTGACAGTCGGTTTGGTCTGAACACAGCCTTAGATTTCAATTGTCAGGCATAAAATCTGCCTGTTCTGGACACTAAGATAGGGAAATATGTTGCTTGGTTCAGTAGATTTGGGGCGAACTGGTAGTGACAGACGGACATACACAGGAGTGCTCTTTCAAGCGTTCTGTTTTTACTTCTCATTTATGGAACTAAAAAAAAAGGAACGCTTTTCTGTCTGCGCAGATATTAATCGAACGATTTTACTATTTGTATGTAAATACGTTTTGACAGGAAGGCTGCTATCCTAAAGTTTAAATGTTGCATTGTATACTGCTTCTACTTATACTGTAGGTCAGACCATTTTAGATCAAATACGGCATAAAACCAAATGGCAGATTTTCGCTCAGCTCAATGCCAACACAGTATTGACACAGTTTTTAATTAGAGAAATAATTTATATTTAAACTACGATTTTTTGGCCAGACGCGTCGGCGCACCAGTTGTCACACCATTGCTAGCCTATTTGCCCTTCGGCCATCTATAGATGCCTAAGGAATCTAACTTACCTACTTTTGCGGAATAAAAATGATTTCTGACGGATTTCAGACGAAGAAAAGTCTTTATAGTGGTGTGACAACCTGGTGTGACCACGAGTCTGTCCCTGTTTTTTTTAACTCTTTAACCGCTTAGAATTTTTCGTCTTGCAAGCTCAAGTCGCCACCGATACGAAATAATAATAATAGTGTCCATCTAATCAAATTAAGCTAGAGGGATAAATATCCTTTAAAATACAAAGCAAAACTTGGTCTTATTTCTCAGACTGCGGCGAAATGAGCTGGAAAATTTGAGTCTTATATATCAGACTACGGCGGCTAAAAGGTTAAATTAATAATAAAATTCATAAATGAAATTAACCCTTTCAACGCCACGCCTCGACAAAACGTAAACCTGGGCCCAATTGCATAACAAAGTACAACTTATATTACAAGCGGAACTCCCTTTCTAGTTAATATAACTGAAGCGAGAGTTCCGCTTGTAATATTAGTTGTACTTTGTTATGCAATTGGGCCCTGCTTTGAAACTTATGTCAATGTGTCAAGATCACTTCGACACTGTACTTTGTGATACCTACCTATACGTATCGTTGGCTTTGAAAGGGTTAATACTGAACTGAAATTAATACTGTCGGAAAAAGTGTTAACGCATCCACTGCCGGGCCCGTCGGTCTCGTGTCTGCGCCGACGGACCCCCGGGGGGAGACATCAGGAATCTTTTAGTACTGATGGTACATCAGCACTAGGTTTTGAATTATATTTCAAGTACTCGTGCATCCCCGTCAGGTATGACTTACACCTTCAAAATACGAAAAAAGAAAATAATTTTGAAGTTTTTGATGTTTCGCAGTCACAGTCGTGCCGTTGGTTGTAATAGTTATAACTGTGAAAAACTGTTTTTATGATGGATGACTCATGAGGATCCAGGATGAGTGACGAAATTCCAGCACCCTTAGAAAACGAAAATGCGGTGCCACTTCGAAGAACACCGGAGTGGAATAATGATGCGATATAAATACTTATTCCTTATTGAGTGCTAGTATGATAGGGGATGCACGAGTACTTGATGTATTATTTAGAAGCAAGTCCTGATATCTCCCCTGAAAAGGGGAGACACAAGGACTGGCATATTCCTGATGTCTCCCCCAGGGGATCCGGCGGGGAAGACACGAGACCGACGGGCTGCCGGGAACGTTTTCTTGACTTTCGCCTAGTGCCGCTGTCGTAGTTTGGCAGTCATTTGAACGCATATGTGCGTTTGTGGCACCAGTAGAAGTCTCGAGTCTACCAGCCGGCAGTGAATGCGTTAAAGCATCAAGTTAAAATACGAATAAAAGGTGGCTACGAAATATTTTTCTGTATATATTTTCCTAAAATGGTCGGGCATTGGGTATACCTACAGTTCCACTAAGTGAATCTTGAAACTGTGAAACATTTCATAGGAAATACTTTGCACACACTAAATTTACCACGAACTCTACGGGTTTTCAACATTCACTTTGTGATTATACTAAATTGAATACTCTCAAAAACAATAGTTAATCTTCGAAGTCATTTGTAAACTTTTATAAACATACCCACATGAGTACTTATGTTATCAAATAAAATGCATTATCTGTTACTCATGTTCCTTTTATTAACAAATGCACATGATTTGTTACAATCCCGGCCATCTATTGACATGACTACAGACCATTCACCAGAAGCAAGTGGAGCGATGTGCGAGAAATAAATCCACCAATAGGATTACTACATTTCCCTGCGCTGCTTCCCTATTGGTGGAATTTTCCTCACACACTGCTCTTCCTAGAGCATAACTTTTTTACAGCAGAAATACTAAAATAAAATAAATTCATTTAAAGCGTAAGGTTTGTTTTTTTGAAAAAAAATTTTGAGTTGTAAAACTAAATACATATTCAACAAAAAAGTACTTCCAGAAAAACTGCACGTTTTTTTGCAAATTCTCAAACGGAAACAGATAAGGGACTTATATGACATTCTTGTACTAGCCAGACGAACAAAACCACACAGTTTTTGGTAGAAAACCAAAGTAAACCTCTAAATATCCCAACCTCTATGGAAAAAAGGTATTTATTAATAAGTTACTAAATATTAAATTACCAGCAAGATATTTACGCGTAGATACTTTATCATTTTTCATTTCGTATAGATCGCTAAAAATGTAATAAAACAAAGTGTATTAAAACGCCATCTATCCAAAATCACAAGTGCCGCTTCATCCTGCGAATCCTGCCCTCTATTGCCGACAAGAGGAAATAAACAGTTTTGAGATCATTCTCGTGGCCACGGCAGATGTCAGTGACACTAAACGCATGGGTCAACGTACAGCACGACATGGCTTTGATTTGCCTGATATTCGGGACTCTACGGACTTGTGTTTGACATGCGAACTCGTTTCTGCCGCTTGGTTTCATGGTGCAAGCTTCCATGAACATCTGCGGTTCCGCTTGCATCTCGCTGTCTATGACCGTCTCTTGGTTATCGAGCTTCTCGTCAGATGGCGTTAGGTGCTTCGCTACTGAAAGTCGAATAAGAGATTGTTAGTTGTACTGAGAAGTTGTGAGCGCAATCGTTAGATGTCGCTGGAGCCATCTCACATTCCCAGCCAATTACATAGTTTTTAATTGTTACTATCCAATTTTAATTGGGTATTAATATTTACATGAAAAATTAATTTAGTTTTTATTTTAGTTTTGAATATACTGAGTAAAAAACCACTAATAATTAGAGATGCGCCGAGTACAACTTTTACCGAGTAACCGAGTATCGAGTATACTCGGTTCAAAGTTTCTCAAACCGAGTACTCGGCCGAGTTACTCGGTTCAGTTTGCGCGAAAATAGGTTTAGACAGGTTCGCACGGCGCTACCTCTGCCACCGCGAGCAAACGTCGCGGGGATCCCCGCCTTCTCCCCCGCAAATTAGAATCTCATTTGGCCCGCACATTACTTAATTGCTTAAATATTTGAAAAACATTGTTGTTTGTGCATAGAAATAGATGATTGTATACAGTGACAGTTGACACAATGAGTATATAGGTATACCTACGCAAAAGATCGCGAATTTGGATGTTTTACGAGCCTGTTTTATTTTAATACACATGATTCCTCTTTAATAATAATTTTATTTAGACCGAGTATACTCGTCATTGGAACCGAGTTATTCGGCCGAGTACGATTATCAAAAAAACTGCCGAGTACACCGAGTACCGAGTAGTAAACGAGTACTCGGCCCATCTCTACTAATAATAATAATAACAAGTTTGGTATGAAGTATCTTTTTGTATTTATTTTTTCAACTTCATTTTTTTATTACTTTTACGGTCATCCCGTAACGTCCGTACGTATTTAGTATGAAATATAATAATAATAAGTAATTAGATCGCGACCGGAGATCAGTCAGGGGAAAGGATATTAGAGATAATTATGTAGATTGCAGAGCATATTCAGTGAGTGTCCGGAAATGTTATTTCGATCAGTGGTACGAAGAGGAAATTAAAATTCCTTCTCGTGCCACTGGGAGTCTGGGACACGTGTTGGTGGTACGACGAAGACAAAGGGGACGTTGCTGTCCTCTTGATGCATGGCATTAGATTTGTTTCGTATTGCAAGCTACTTACGGTTCTCCTTGACACGGGTGATTTGTTCGGTCAGCAGCTTGCTGTAGTACCGGCAAGATGACATCAGGTTGCAGTCGTGAAAGTGTACTGAAGAAGACAAGTAAAGTGCACACCGGTTGTCTTATAAAATAGTGTAGTAGTTCAGCTACTCGTCAAGAGATGGCGCCACCAATCACATTAAAATTAAAATTAACCCGTGGAACGGCCCATGGACAAAATGGTGTCCCAGGATAAATAATAGGTATCTAGTCATAAAAATTGCTGAAGCTAAGACCTTCACAGTTTGAATTCTAGTACCCAAAATACACTATAGTCGGCGCCATAATTCGAGAGACAACTTTGACAATTCATTTTGCTCAAATGTTGCCACAGACAGGGTAGTGCTGTTCGTGTCGATAATAAAAAAAACATTAGGTACGGCTTTGGCTACCTGTAGTATTTATTCATTACTTACGGTGATATGATTAAATTAATGTAATACTTTACATTTCAATGTAAGATATCATTAAAGGAAATAAAAAAAAACCGTCTTATTTCAAATCATATAGTCCAATCGACACTGATTATCGATATCGGCCACATCACTATTTAATTTCGCCTAACCCTGGTAACCCTTTAATTGTCATGCTTGTCTCTCGAATTATGGCGCCGACTATAATACCGTTAAGACTTTGAAGTCATCTAACCAATGTGCCCCAAACCGGTTTAATTTGAAATACAATAATGCAAAGATGGTTTTAGATACCTACTAAAAAACCGGCCAAGTGCGTGTCGGACTCGCGCACGGAGGGTTCCGTACAATTATCAATAAAAATCACGTTTGTTGTATGGGAGCCCCCTTAAATATATTTTTATTTTAATTTAATAATTTATTTTTAAAGTCAATATATAATTAAATATTCTGTGAATATTTCAAGCGTCTACCTGTTGCCGTTATCAATATCGAGCAAAAACGAGCAAAAAAAATCACGTTTGCTGTATGGGAGCCCCTTTAAATATTTATTTTATCCCATTTTTTAGTATTAGTTGTTATAACAGCAACCGAAATACATCATCTGTGAAAATTTCAACTCTCTAGCTATCACGGTTCCCGAGATACAGCCTGGTGACAGACGGACAGACGGACGGACGGACAGCGGAGCCTCAGTAATAGGGTCCCGTTTTTACCCTTTGGGTACGGAACCCTAAAAACAATGCATTAGGCACATTAGATCCATTCATTAGTCGATTGCGCGGACGAAGTTGTTGGCGAAACTAGTAAATTACAAATTGAGATACATCACCCCTCTGTTAGGATGCATGAGGTTGAATCAAATGTTTGTCTCCTGGGCAACCTATGCATTTTGCATATGCAAACAGTATGAAGATGCCACTTGAACTACGAAAAAGTTGATACACCCATGACATTTAAAATACCTGGCTGATTCCGGGAAAACCAGATGATCGGCGGACAGTTGCCGGGGAACGTTTGCGTGGCATCCTCGGCGAGCGAGTCGCACACGAGAAGGTCTACGCAATCTGTCGAGTTAACATACCACCAAGTTAGCAGAAAATATAATCATAACAAAAACATAAGGTCGTCGCCTTAATGTAAATAAGTTTTTGTTGAAAATTTAATTTTCAATGCAAGCTTTTTCGCTGACTGTACGTGCATTGTCATCCAACTTGCATAAGTATACCAAATTTCAAGGAAATCTGACCACTGGAAGTGGGTCAAATTCAACTTCAAGATTTGACCGGTACATACATACCTACTTACATACATTGCAAGTTAATAATGACTACGGAACCCTAATAAGCTTTTAAATTAGTTCACACACCACAATAAGGCCACAGATTGCTAGCAACTACATTAATCCCACTAAAAACATTAGGTAGGTATGTATACATTAACGGTATAATAGTAGATTGTTCAACAAGGGACTAAAACAAGCCATAATGACACAAGATATTTAGCCACCCGAGCAGAGCGAGGGTGGCTATAATTCGCGTGTCATTATGGCAGTTTAGTCTCGCGTTAAACACTCTACTTTTCACTTTGAATGCGAGGAAAAAAACGATGTTTTAGGTATACTAATCTACAATATTACTTTTATAAAACGTACGCTCAATACGAGCAATGGACGTCTGTTCAGAATTCAAAAAGCAATTTAAATTTGTTCCGCGGTTTTTTTTTGTTGAGTGACACTTTAAATGTTTGCATATTTGGCCAACAGATTCAAACTTGAAAATTATTTCATAGCTAATTGGACTAAGTATGCATTATAAAATGATTTCATCTTTAATATAATTAAATAGATTAATATTCGTAATTATTCATGGTGTTTCACGAAATTATTATTTTTTAAAATATTTTTATACAGTTGTCATTTTGAGGTTAGGTATTTCCACGCACTAAAGGCTTCCACAGACCGAAGCGTAGGGCGCTACGGAGCGCTACGGAGCGCTTTGGAGCGTCCGCAGCGTGCTGCGATCTGTGGAAAGCTTTAAAATTGTTTATGCCCAGTCACTGAAAATGGCAATAATCCTCCATCCACAAACACCGTGATTGGCAGTTTAGGGGGTTCCAAAGTAAATTTAAATAAAATTACTTTAATCCCTAGAGATCAAA
Organism: Archips xylosteana; assembly: GCA_947563465.1. NCBI lineage: Eukaryota > Metazoa > Arthropoda > Insecta > Lepidoptera > Tortricidae > Archips > Archips xylosteana. The sequence goes on from OX387346.1 coordinate 2,541,171, forward strand.
AAAGAGCTTTAGTCCCGATATGCAGAGACTAAAGTAACATTTTAAGAGCATGACAAGTGAAAAATATATTAAGTATTTTAGATGGGCGTTTTTAGGGTTCCGTAGTCATTTTAAGTTCTTGGGGGTTTGGGTTCCATGCACAATGGCCAGGTCAATTGTTGGCTAACAGCCGGCATCAGACAAAGCATTAGCATATACACACCATTTTATTGATATGTTCCTTGAATAGGGAATCGTGTAAGCTCCCATGAGGCTGACATGATCACCTGGAGTGGTCAAAGCTTCGACAAAAATTAGAAATAAAAACCGGTTGTCTGTAAAGTCGGTTTACGGACGATAGTTTAACGTGACAACGTCATAACATAACAAAACATTCAAAAAACAAAAATGAAACCAGGCGGTTACCCATCCAAGTACTGACCGCGCCCGACGTTGCTTAACCTCGGTGATCGGACGAGAACCGGTGTTTTGTCAAATATCTTGAAAATGGTCATCATACGGCAAAATCAATGAAATTTTCATCCCCCCATTAATGTCCCCGCACCCCCAAACAAACCCCTCCTCCCCTCACCCCCACCATTAAAAATTACCCGAGCGCTAGTACTAAGATTTTACATCCTGGCGCGCGCTATAACGCGCGATGACGCAATGTAACGTACATGTACGTTACATTGCGTCATCCTTTTTCGTGCTTGCCGTCGGCGTTCATCGATTTATTAGACGTTGTCATGTCAAAATAGACTGGTGCTTACTTAAAAGAAAATAAACTTTAGGTAAACTAAATCCATAAATTTACTACAATACACAAATTATTATGGTACAAAAGCTTGTCGCGAGATTTACTTGTGCAGATATTCGTACATTTTTCTTCGTGAATCTCGCGCCAAGCTTTTCCTGTCGCATGGGAGGTTCGATCCCCATAGTCAGGTAGATTTACCTACTTGGTGGTATATTATAGTCGTACACTTCTCCCATGAGTTTGGTGTTCGCCGAGCGGGTGACCCTGTGAAGTGCCGACCCGACGCCATTGGACATGGCGATGGCTTGGTTGGCAGACTTCTTCGCGCTCGCCACTGTGGGCACTAGGACAATGAAACATAGTCAGGCGCAAGCCACACAGAAGAGACGTGGGACGGGGGCGGGTCGCAGTCCGCGTCGTTTGTTCGCAGGCCGCGTCTCCGCCCCGTCACTTCTGTCTGCTTTGGATCGCGACGTTTAGTATGAAAACTGATTAGAGGGGCGCCGCGACTGCGACGCGCCCCCATTCCACGTCTCTTCCGTGTGACTTGCGCCTTTGTTACCAGTGGCGTGGTCCCGTAACATGATCCCCGTCGGGTTGTCTTGTCTGTTACTTTTGCTACTCTACATCGCCCTACGTGACATTACTATGTCATTCAGCACAAAATAAAACGAAGTTTAGTTATTTTTAGAGAAAGGCATATCGGTGAAAAAACAGCTAAAAGATTGTGAGAATTGTTTAATTTAACTAGCCATAGCTGACTTACTCAACGGTAAAACCACAGTAAAATTGTTTTAGATCCCGTTTGCTGAAAAAGTAAGTATTTCTTAAAATATTGGGGTTGCTGTGTAGTGGAGATGCTTTACAGCATATAAATTTAGTTTATTGTACTCTCGATGTATTGAAGTACATTTTTTTAAGTGCGCGGCATGTCACGCACACGCACCAGTTGAATGAAACATAAATGAAACAGGTGAGAAAGATGGCGCACTAGATGCGTGCACAGTTTCTTTCATTACAAATGGTGCGTAACACGCACATGCATCTGGTCTTAATAAATAACAAAATAGACAGTGGGGTTTCCAGGGATCATGACATTCGAGTTTTTTTTTTTTTTTTTATGTTAGTGAAGCCAGACAAACGAACTAGTGGGTCACCTGATGTTAAATGAACACCACTGTCAATAGACACTCGCAGCGCTTTACGCGATACCAATGCGTTGTCGGCCCTGCAGAAAATTGTACAGTCGCCTCTTAAAGGCACGCAGGTCGTAACTCGATGGGAAGACCCCAGCGGGAAGCTCGTTTCAGATTTTGCAAGTTCGTGGCAAAAAAGACCGCTTAAAACGCACCGTCGAAGACTGCCATTCATCAACATGATGTCGATGAAATGAACGCTTACGACGGGAGGATCTGTAATGGAACCCCGCAGCTGGAATGAGGTCAAAGAGTTCCTCAGAGCATTCCCCGTTGAGTTGTGGTTGTCATGGTGCCACGTTACGCCACTGGCGTCTAGCCTCTCGTATGCGAACGCGGATCCGCGTCAGATTTAAGGCTATCTTTTTGTATTTCTTTTGAAATCTGTAAAATTGGTACTATTTAAAACAAGTGAGACTAGAATCCAGTTTTTTTTTTTTACTTCCGGCGTACAAGAGGCTAGAGTCTTGTGTAGATGATTTTATGCAATAACTGAATGCTCTACTAATGAACAATCCTTTTTACTTTTGAACACCCTTATTCATAATTCAGTTACCTTGGGACAGGAATTCTTCAGCGAGCTCCGTGTTTTGCCCCTGTGTTTGCAATGATGGTTCAGGATCATTAGCAGACAAGGCAGCGGCGTGGGGTATAGACTTTTTTGTGTTTGTAGCAGCCAAAACTAACAAGTATAAAAAATTAGTACATTATAATCTTTGATCAATTATAACTGAAGATACACATTGCCGAACAAAATCCCCTTCAAAGAATGTCCGAACTTTTTTATTTGTTTGCGTAACAATTAAAATCATCACCTACACAGAAATTTGAACCTAGTCTTTACTTCATTACAGTCGAATTTCGGTTGACACTTGACAGCTAAACTTGACAATTTCACGCAACGTACTGAGAAAAATGAAGGCCACTTTTATCAAAGTGGCGCTCATTTGGCTCGGACATTTTCAGGCGCGCGACTGTGGATCTACAGTTATAATTGATCAAAGATTATAGTACAAAATAGTAAATAATTTAATTTAACATTAAGTATAATTCGGTTATTATTATTATCGGTATAATTAAAAAAGTTACATGAAGTATGAAAATTACAATGAAATGAAACAAAATTCATAATGGTTATTTATTTGACTTATTTGATATAATAACACAATTTCAAAAATTTACAACTTTACAGGATTTTTATAATAAGTATAAACTATGCCTAACCCTTGAGATGGACTTGCACGGACCAGAGTTAAGAGGTACCGTAAACTGGGATTACTTTGAAATGCGGGGCTACTTTAGAAAACAGTTTTTTACGCCGTGTCCTTATTTTTTTAGACCATCTGTGGCAGTGAAATAACTACCTTGATAATCACCTAACCTTTGCTCAGTCGAGCTATGAATATTTGCGAATTTATAACCATTTTAAATCTATCAAAGTAGCCCCAAAATTTCCTAAAGTAATAGGCCCAGTTTACCGGTACCTATTGAACTTCAAGTTAAGCGCTAACCCAGGTTTAACCTAGAGTCGCCTCTTGGAATTAACCCTTTCAACGCCACTCCTCGACAAAACGTAAACCTGCTTTGAATCTTATGTCATTGTGTCAAGATCACTTTGACACTGTACTATATGACACCTATATGTGTCGTTGGCGTTGAAAAGGTTAATATTTTATGCTTTGATCAATTATAACTGTAGATCCACAGTCGCGCGCCCGAAAATGTCCGAGCCAAATGAGCGCCACTTTGATAAAAGTGGCCTTCTTTTTTCTCAGTACGTTGCGTGAAATTGTCAAGTTTAGCTGTCAAGTGTCAACCGAAATTCGACTGTAATGAAGTAAAGACTAGGTTCAAATTTCTGTGTAGGTGATGATTTTAATTGTTACGCAAACAAATAAAAAAGTTCGGACATTCTTTGAAGGGGATTTTGTTCGGCAATGTGTATCTTCAGTTATAATTGATCAAAGTTTTTATGGTAACACCATCCCAATTCCATGTACAGCTTACCTTTTGATAGAAATTCTTCCGTGTAGTCTGTGTTTTGCTCTCGAGTCTGACACGCTGGCTGTGGAGAGGCGGTGGAAAACGTGACGTTGTGAGGAGCCGGCTTCTTTGCTGCCAGATCTACGCAAAAAACCTAGTTCAAATAATTCAAAAATACTTCTTTCCCAAGGAGCACCCGTTCGGTGGAATTTTAGGGACCGTAATAATAGCAGATTGTTCAACAAGGGGACTAAAATAAGCTATAATGACACAAGGTATTTAGCCACCCTCGCTATAATTTGCGTGCCATTATGGTAGTACTTTAATCCCTAGAGATCAAAAAAGAGCTTTAGTCCCGATATGCAGAGACTAAAGTAACTTTTTAAGAGCATGAGGAGTGAAAAATATTTTATAATCATACTTGCTCGTCAATGGTAAAATCCATGCTTGTATACACTATGAACACTGGCCTAAATTGTTCTTACGGGAGTTATGGATTTACGTATAGGTTTTCATCCCAAGGGAGTTATAACTTTAGTTTTAAAATTTGCCAACAAGTTAGTAACTAGGCACCTACTTCATTTCAGACTAAGGAGGTTTCAAGTCAGCCAACGTTTTATTTATATCTGTAAAACTTAGCTATAACCCAATTTTACAACACAAAACTTATCTACGCTTCACGAAACTTCGTTATTTTTATATTTTAAATTTATGTTAACTGTTTTGCAATAATTTTAGTAATTATTTTTTTAACATGTTGATAGGGTCTGGCCGTATGACCATTCGAATTCTAAACTAAATACAGTTCTCGGCATTATCTATGGTAGACGACTTGAAAAAAATGACAATCTGTATAGGCGGGTAGCCATTATTTTATTCAATTTAAACTGTGTTTAGAGACAATATAATGTTACTAGCTTTTGCCCGCGGCTTCGCTCGCGTGTACCATGAGTATTCCAAAGAACCGAGATATCAACCAAGCAAGCATACAGGCAAGCAAGCAAGCATGCAAGCATGCAAGCAAGCATGCATGCAAGCAAGCATGCATGCACGCAAGCAAGCAAGCGTGCAAGAAAGCGTGCAAGTAAGCGAGCAAGCAAGCCCGACTAAACTTCAGGTAGATACGGTCTTTTACAGTATTTCTTTATATACAATGTTTTTCACTAAGTATTGGAAAGCGGGCACTAAAATAACCAGGTTTGTTAATAATATAAAACCTATTATTAATTTCCCCTGTCTTGCATTTAGGTATAATTCAATGTTTTCTTACCTTCTACGGGAACTTGAGTAACTGGAAGCGCTGTGTACCTACTTAGCATTGATATTATACATATTGTAGTATTTTGTTATGGTGTTGTGTGACCTAACCGTTAAGGAGTTATACCTTCCATCATCAGCTCATCTGAATAACCAGAAAGAATACAACTAAAGGTCTATACGTGCATATGATATTTAAAGAAACTTCCTATAACTCCTAACCGTTAAGGAGTTTAACCTTCCATCATCAGCTCACCCGGATAAACTGAAAGAATACAACTATCGGTCTATACGTACCTATAATATTTGAAAAAATATCCTCAACTCCGAACCGTTAAGGAGTTTTACCTTCCATCATCAGCTCATCTACATGAGATGATGTCTACCAGACGCAAACACTTAAATAGCTTGAGAAAATATATGAAAAACGTAATGCGTGCCTACAAAATTTGAGGGTTGCCCTCGATTTCCCTAAGATCCCGACATCAGATCCTGATTTGGTGACAATGGAACCATCTCAGGAGTATATTATATTCTTTCGAATAAAAAAATAATTTTTATAATCGGTCCACAATTGACCAAGAAATCGGCAAACATACCTACATAAAAAAATACATGAAGTGGAATGCATGTAATCTCCTCCTTTTTTTGAGCTCGGTTAAAGAGCCCTTTGCGGCCTATTTACAGTGTGAACTTATGAATTTTGAAATTTTAGCTTTCTAAAAACCAGTAAAACGCAAAATCCCGTTTTTTCCCGTTCCCGTAAGAATTTCGGGAAATGCTTTCTTAGTGCCTTAGTGCTCCCCTACACTCCCCAAGGAACCAACTTGCCAAATTTCGTCTTTCTACGACCCGTAAAACGTAAAATCCCGTTTTTTTCCCGTTCCTGTGGGAATTTTTGAAAGTCCTCTCACAATGCTCCTCTACACTCCCCAAGCAACCTACATGCCGAATTCAGCTTTCTACAACCAGTAAAACGAAAAATCCCGTTTTTTCCCGTTCCCGTGGGAATTTTGGAAAATTCTCTCTCAATGCTCCTCTACACTCCCCAAACAACCTACATGCCGAATTTCAGCTTTCTACGATCACCAAAACGAAAAATCCCGTTTTTTCCCGTTCCCGTGGGAATTTTGTAAAGTTCTCTCTCAATCCTCCTCTACACTCCCTAAGCATCCTACATGCCGAATTTCAGCTTTCTACGACCAGTAAAACGAAAAATCCCGTGTTTTCCTTATCCCGTGAGAATTTCCAAAAATCCTTCAAACAGTTTTTTACTATTATAATTACCTACTTCTATGTCAAACTTGAAGAGTCTAGTAATTATAGTTCATAGGATCCCGTTGAACTGAATATATAAATCCCGTTTTTTCCTTATCCCGTGGGAATTTTGAAAAATCCTGAAATTAATGTTTTAACTAATATAATACCTACTTGTGTATCAAATTTGAAGAGTCTAGTTATTATAGTTACTGAGATAGGGTCACTCGGAATCGAATTTATAAATCCCATTTTTTCCCGTTCCCGTGGGAATTCCCAAAAATCCTTCCTTAGTGGATGCCTACATTGTATAAGGTATCTATGTGCAAAATTTCAAGTCTCAAGATCCAGTTGTTTGGGCTATGCGTTGATATATCAACAGTCATTTAGTTTATTTAGACATTTCAACCCCATCGCACCTCATCCAGGGAGATGGTATTTTACGTCCGCCACGTCGGATTTTAAAACCGTTGTTGTTTTCATAACCAGCGACCCGATAAACCATAGAAACAACACCCATGTTGATTTTCAGACTTTGTTACCCCTTTCCCCCCTTTTAGGGGTTGAATTCTCAAAAAACCTGAAACACGTGTTTACTCATTTACCATTAGGAGTACTTCTGTGAAGTTTCGAATAAAATATTCGAACTAATCTTGTTTCCCCATACAAACTTTGGACCCCCTTTTCACCCCCTTAGGGAGTGAATTTTGAAAAATCCTTTCTTAGTGCACCTCTAGACCTTATAAGGAACCTACATGCCAAATTTGGAATTTCTAGGCCCAGTGGTTTGGGCTGTGCGTTGATATGTCAGTCAGTCAGTCAGTCAGTCAGTTTCTTCTTTTATATATATAGATTTTTTACATTGTTTTCCTCGCAATGTGATGAAAATCATGTGTATCACGGGCAGTAAGGGGCTTCTAATAGGCTCTCGTTGGTAATTCACTTCTTACAGCCCTTAATGAACATTGTACTATTTCGTTTCTTCTTTGTTTTAATTTACTTACCATGGGATAGGAATTCTTCAGTGAAATCCGTGTTTTGCTCTCGAGTGAGCCGGACTGGCGCAGGAGCAGGATCCGCAGTGGACGCGTCGACGGTGCAGGGAATCAACTTCTTTCTCGCAGTTTCTAAAACTATGAATTAACACGTTTTCAGGCATAGTCCACATAAAGTTTTACCAAACTTAGACCTGGCTCTCTTTGCAATTTGATTCAAATTAATCTTTTTAATTAGAAATTTAAAAGAAATTTGGCACAAAGTATTTTTTCCAAAATAAAAACAGAGATGACATGATGCTGCAATTACACTACCTCCGGTCACCTAATTAATGCGTTCGCCGAACATGTTTCAAACCACTTGGGCTAACAAACGTCGTCTTCACATTTAGTCTGTCCACCTACTGGGGTGGCCATAATTAGGCGGTGCCAGCTGTTGCTCGCCGAATGCGGCCAACTACCGTGTTCTTTACCTACATCTTGCGGTCACCGCATGTAGCATGCGGTGGTCGACTTAACGTAATTGCCACATTAATTATCCTTAGATTTTCGTAATGCCCCATCTAGACAGGAGGCTACACGAGTCGAGGGAACGCGAGTGCGAGAGTGAGGACGGTGCGCTCGTATCGCCTCGTCTTTTCTCGCCTCGCTGACGCTCCGATTTGTGTCGGTTTTCGGACGCGAGTCAAAGGACGTGATGATGGGGCGATAGCGGGCAACTTAATCCTTTATAAGGCCCCATTTATTGGAGCATACTACCAGAGAATCAAAAGCGGGAACGTATCAAAATATATAAAGTTTAAAACGAATAATGGACGAAATACATTTAACGACCGCTTTAGCCTAGTTGGTAGGGACCCTGCCTACGAAGCAATATGTCCTGGGTTCAAATCCCGGTAAGGGCATTTATTTGTGTGATGAGCACGAATATTTGTTCCTGAGTTATGGATGTTTTCTATGTATTTAAGTATTTATTTATCTATATAAGTATGTTTATCGTCGTCTAGTACCCATATTACAAGCTTTGCTTAGTTTGGGACTAGGTCGATTTGTGTTAGATTGTATGTATGTATGTATGTAAACTCTTTATTGTACAAAAATAAGGAAAAAAAGATTGTCCCCTAATATTTATTTATTTATTTATTTATTTAATGGTCATAATACATACTAAAATTTTCTATGAAACTATTGATAAAACGAACTTTTTTAATCATGCAATCTACAGATTGGTTTAGGTTAGGTTAGGTTTATGTTATGAAAATCCTGTAAAGTTGAGAATTTCCAAGAAAATTGCATTATATCAAATGACCATTATGTATTTCGTCCATTATTAATTTTAAACTTTAGATATTTTGATACGTACCCATCAAAAGCAGGTCGTATTTTCAATAATTACAATGGAAATTGTGACGTATAGTAATCAATAAGGTTGAAATTCCAACTCAATGTATGTGGTCGCTAAATAGCCTCTGCCTTATAAAGGGTTAAATTGAGAGTGTGGATAGATAGCACCCCTGTAGCCTCCACTCGCCAAGACTCGTGCCGAGTGGCTCTAGAAGGCGCATCGCGAAAGTGTAGAGCCGGCATAACACATGGGATGCGGCGGTTAAAGCGCTTCAGAGCCCCACCCAGACTCGCGAGGTCCACAGCCCGTAAAACCACTAGTCTTGTAGTTAGCCAGTTACTTTTCAGAATTCTAGTTACCCACCTCGTGATAGAAATCCTTCTGCCCGTTCTGTGTTTTGCTCTCGAGAGAGTAGAGTTGGCTCAGGATTCGTAGACACGGCGACAGCGTGGTGGGACATCTTTGCTGTCGCGGCATCCAAAACTGCGACAATAATGGATTTAGTGCAAGAACGCACGATGCGGTTAGCCTCGCGCCGTCCCTCTTCAGAGTATCACTTGTGAAAGAGACGTGCGGTAAACCGTCGCGGCTAGCCGTATATGTAAGAGCATTTCTTAAAAAAATACCACATTTTTTATAGAGGTATATTCCCAACAATTTTATGTTATTCCTGCTCAGAATCACGAGCTCTTTCCATCCTTGTAGGAGAGAAAAAAAGTCCCGAAAATGTCATACATTTTTTGTGTTCTTTCTTTCCGTTACGCCATACAAAGTGTATGGAATACTAGCAAAATAGGAAAATAAAACTTATGGACATTTTTTATCACATTAAGATTGAAAAATTTACGACCGCTTTTGCCTAGTTGGTAGTGACCCTGCCTACGAAGCAAGAGGTTCTGGGTTCAAATCCCGGTAAGGGCATTTATTTGTGTGATGAGCACGAATATTTGTTCCTGAGTTATGGATGTTTTCTATGTATTTAAGTATGTATTTATCTATATAAGTATGTTTATCGTCGTCTAGTACCCATAGTACAAGCTTTGCTTAGTTTGGTACTAGGTCGATTTGTGTAAGATTGTCCCCTAATATTTATTTATTTATTTATTTATTAAATAAATCATAATACCCAGAAGGGTATAGCAATAGCAATTCAACGTGGGAATGCTGCCTGCGTGATGGGCACCCTAACTAAGGGTCCAAATTTAGATTGTAATTTTTAGTTTTAATTTTTGTTTAGTATTTTAAGTTAGTTTTATTTATGTTAATTTTAATATTAGTCTCTGTTTTTGTACCTACTTTTATTGTTTAATAAAGTATTACCCATGCCCAGAAGGGTAGGTTTTATTGTTGTAAAACTGTTTTATTTTTCTCTTTTTTATAATGTAACTTTAATGTGCTCATGTACGACCAGATGGCCTAGTGGTTAGAGACCCTGACTATGAAGCTTGAGGTCCCGGGTTCGATTCCCGTGTCGGGGCAGATATTTGTATGAAAAATACGAATGTTTGTTATCGGGTCTTGGGTGTTTAATATGTATTTAAGTATGTATCTATCTATATAAGTATGTTTATCCGTTGCCTAGGTCCCATAACACAAGCTTTGCTAAACTTACTTTGGGACTAGGTCAATTGGTGTGAATTGTCCCGTGATATTTATTTATTTATTTATTTATGTAACATGTTAATAGCATTGTAAGCGTTTTGGTCTTTACGTGGTCTTTACTGTTAGCCTATAAATTGTCAACTGTATGAAATAAAATAAATAAATAAAATTATTAGAATATAAAAAATGTGTTTTCTTTGAGAAATGCTCAAAAGCGCTTAACCTCTTAAGTACGCTCCAGTTTCTTTAACACACAGTGCTAAAAACCGAGCCGAGAATACCCAGTTTTGTGATTGTGGATATTATTGCTACAAATTTACCGCTACCAGTGTGTTTGGCCGTCTTCGTAGTTTTTTATACCTGCATGGATTTATTATATCCGTCGATATTGGTAGCGCAGAAGATTAGCGGATGTTTCATACAAATCCAATCATGCAGATTAGGAAAAAAATACAAAAAAAATGCCTTAAATTGAGCACGGAACACGGATCCGTGTCTTAAGCATACGAGCGGCTAATCCACCCGTCAGTTGAATGAACGAACCGAAATTAATATTAATTGGAAATTATCGGAAAAATATGCCTTAGGAAACACAGCAAACCAAACAAACAAGGAAACGAAAAGGTGTAAGCGTAGGAAAAGCGGACGAACGGAGAAAAAAGCTGTGATTTTTAGAAGTAAAGACATTTAAAACCTTAGGCAATCAGACTCAGGTATTCTAGCTTCGTAAGTCCTCGCGTACTTGTAGGTAGTGATGAGCCGGATCGTTAAAAATGTATATCCGCGGATACGGATACAGATACGGATGTTTATTTTTTATTCCATTGGTGTCGGCGGCCGCGACCTTGAAGCGATAGTTGACGTCACGCTCGCCGCAACGTCAGGCAGGACATGTTTCGACTTGCATTGCGCGGGTAGTACTTTTGTTTTGGTTATGGTTTAGTGTGATTGTAATAAATAAAAATACTCTGAATGGAATTTTATAGTTATTTTAATTCTACCTAATCACAATCAGCTGTTAAAGATTCGTAAAAGATCCGCGTGAAAAGTAACGGACACGGATACGGATTTTTCTTTTCCCTCGGATATCCGCGGATACGGTTACGGATACAGATATCCGAAACATCAATACTTGTAGGTACAGCTAAAAATATCAAAGGCTATTTTCACTTAAAAGTCAATGTGAGTATCAGTTTTTCTTCTGATGTCGGAAAACTTTACTATACTTTAGTAGGTCACCAACCTTGCGATTGAAACTCTTTTGTGAATTCTGTGTTCTGCTCCCGAGTGAGTCGAGTTGGCACAGAAGCCGCAGAAAATGTGACGTCGTGGGGAGGTGACTTCTTTGCGGTGGTAGCTGACAGCGCTAGAACAATGAATCAATTCATCATCCCAGCCTATAGATACACGTCCCACTGCAGAGCACTGGCCTCCTCTCAGAATGAGACGGCTTGGGCCGTAATTGATCCATATCATGAGCTTTACGGTGCAGGGAAATATCGTGAGGAAACCTATATACACCCGAGAAAGAATTCAATGGTGTGTGTGAAGTTCTCAGTCCGCACTGGGCCGGCATGGAATGCGGACGGCGCAGGACCGATCTTTTTGGCGTGCCTTGGGGGAAGCTTATGTTCAGCAGTGGTCGTCTTTCGGCTGAAACGATGATGATGATGATGATACGGTCACTCGCGTATTTAGTAGTCGGGCATTTACAATTGAAAGTTTACGATTTACTTTTTTTTGGATGATGAAATTTTGGGTTTTTCTTATTCAAAATCACGAGGACTGTTCATTTTCATAAAGTAAAAAACCGGCCAAGTGCGAGTCGGACTTGCGCACCGAGGGTTCCATACAAATTTATATGTATCTATGAACATCCAGTCCTAGCAGACCCCTGCTCCTAAGCAAAATGTGCGCAGTGTGGGATCATTGTAGATTGGTTACTGATATAGACAGACAGACAAAAAATTTATGCTTTTCGCAATTTTTCCTTTATCTGTGCTATAAGGCCTTGCTTTGTAACAAATTTCAAGATTCTGAGTTCACGGGAAGTACCCTGTAGGTTTTGATTCCCTTGCGAGTTTCGAAAATATGCGGAAATTTGCGTCATAAACGGCTGTACCGTAGAAACGTACAACTTTGCCCGCTTTTTGCGATCTTTTACTTTTTTTAGAGTCAATTGGTCCATATTGTGCAACTTTATCTGTGGCACTCACATATTGACATACTTTTCTTTGTGTCGATGAGAACACTACATTTAAAATGAGTTTCCGTACTCTAGAAAACGGGCCTCAAACAGGCGGGCCAAAATATTGAAAAAATTTCGAGATTGCCCACATTTGTTTACACTTTTATAACTTCGGGATTATCAATTTTATGGTCATGATTCTTAAAGTCCAATAATCTAGAATAGGCATAGCAACGTTGTGTCGTATTATTAGTCCTTTAAGTAATATATTTTACCTCCAAAATCGTGTGGGCAAAGTCGAAAAAAAAAATTGAAATCCTTCATACAAATCCCTGGATATGCTAGGGTTGTCAATTTTTACTTATTGCTTTTACCCGACTACGACTAAATAAGGTCCAGTATGATATTAATATTTTAATTTGGTCTTAACAGCCCTGGCACCTAATTTTTTCCTTTTTTTTTGTTGAACGTTGCATACCGAAAAAAAATATTTAGAATTTATTAGGCTTGTTTATATTCAGTAAAAGAAAATTTAATATGTATTATTGCATATAATTTCGAAATATCCCGCGTGGGAACTACGGCCCAACTCCTCTCATTCTGAGAGGAGGCCTGTGCCCTGCAGTGAGACGTATATAGGCTGGGATGATGATGATGATGATTTTATATAACATACTAGTGACAACCCTAAGGGTAAAATTTTGCTGGGCAAAGTTGAAGAAAGTAATACGAAAAAACGTTCATGACATTGCCCAATACCATAATTACAAGGTGTTGAGATTTTGTCTACATCGTTTTTAAACTGAATATTAGTTATAGTAAAAATTAAATACTTGTGGGACTTTCCTGGCTTAAAATACACTTGAAGTTTTTTCGTCCTAATTGGCCCGCCAAAAAACACGTCCGCACTCCAAGCCAGCTCACGCGTGACAGAAGATAGATAGGCGTCAACCGATAGGCCAGTGTTGCCAGCAATATGTTTAGCTATAAGCCACAGATTATAATGTAAGTGTATTTGTAACTATTTTTGGTACATTTCGCTTTTACTGAAACGTGACGCTGTGGGCAAAGCTATAATGAAAAGGCAAAGTTGTAAGTTTTTACGGTATCTTTTGATTGCGTTGGCTTAGATGTTTGAATTTTTCACAGCTCCAAGGGACAGTAGATTTGAGTATTTGATATAAATTTCAGCTTGATACCTCCACGCGATCCTGAGAAAAAGGGTCTTGACAGACAGACGGACGGACGAACACACGGACGGACGGACGGACGGACAACAAAGTGATCCTATAAGGGTTCCGTTTTTTCCTTTTGAGGTACGGAACCCTAAAAAGCACAGGCACATACACACATACTGACAAACTTTCGCATTTATAATAGTAGGATTCAATATAATATCGCACCTTCGGCACAACAGTGTATCATCTCGAAATAATACACCATTTTAATTTAGACTTTACTTAATTTCCGGAAAGTCTAAATTAAAATGGTGTATTATTTCGAGATGATACACTGTTGTACCGAAGGTGCGATATGTTACCTTGGGACAGAACTTCTGTAACCTCTGTGTTTTGCCCTCTGCTTTGTCGGACAGGTACAAAATGGGCAACGGAGACGGTGGCGGAGTGGAAAAACTTCTTTGCACTTTTATCCATGATTTCTAGAACTAGAGCAATGAAATTATGATCAACTGGCCTCAAACCGCGGCTCAGCTTGCGTAAACCATCGAATTGAAATTCCCGTGGGAAATCCCAAAAATTACACCGTGCTAAGGGCGTTTTATATTTTTATTTCAATTACTTAAGAGGATACGAAGCGCACCATATCTCCATACAAACGTAGTCCCCTGTTTCCTCCGTAGGGGACTACGAAATGCTGTTTTGACCAATTTTACGCGCCTATTAACGGTCTGAGCTGCAGTTGTCCCGCTCTCGCTGTACTGACACGGAGGGGTTCGGGCGAGACAGCGACATTTCATTAAAATACCTATTTCTCAAAAGTCTCTCAGCCATCGTATCCTCTTAATAGTGTAAGTTTACAGCGTACCTACCATCAAACTCACTTACGTAGTGGACATTCAGATTCTTATTATAGCTAGATCGTTTAAATTAGTCCTCGCCCGCGCATTACAGGGGCTGGGGGGCTGGGAGAGGTGCGGGCGGCAGGCACACGAGGCGCGCTCGCCGCCCCTTTGTCGTTATACCCCCAGCCCCTGTACTGCGCGGGCGAGAACTCATTTAAATGGTTTAGCTATACTCGATAACGGCAGAGCAAAAGGAGTGTTAGTAAATTCTTACGGAAATATTTGGAATTGAATTGAACGTTAGCCAAGCTGCGTATTTCATTCTCCCTTTCATTTATTTTGCCCATAATGTGGGGTATTAGTCATACCTATTACCGTAAGATTTTCTGAATTTAAACTTAATATTGAGACGACCAGATGGCCTAGTGGTTAGAGACCCTGACTATGAAGCTTGAGGTCCCGGGTTCGATTCCCGTGTCGGGGCAGATATTTGTATGAACAATACGAATGTTTGTTCTCGGGTCTTGGGTGTTTAATATGTATTTAAGTATGTATCTATCTATATAAGTATGTTTATCCATTGCCTAGTACCCATAACACAAGCTTTGCCCAGCTTACTTTGGGACTAGGTCAATTGGTGTGAATTGTCCCGTGATATTTTTATTTTTTATTTAATATTCAGTCAAGAAAAGTTGACATTTGCTTCAACGTATTTACGAGGCTATAGTTAGTTCAATTTACGTTGTGGCAGCACTGTGGGTTTCGTGGTCTGCGGAGTCTGCCCCAGTGCAGATTCGGTGGCCACGGCGACGGAGTGGCGCGTCGTTTGCGCACTCATCGGTCCCAACTCTAAAACCATTGAAAAAGTTAAAAAAAAACATTACTTTATTGACACAACACAAAGAAAGTAGGTACTTAAGAATAAGACATACACTACTACGTTAATTATCCTTAATTTGAGAGAAAAAAAATACCTAAAAACTCAAAGGTGCGTGCCGGGATTTGAACCCACGACCCTTTGGTTGAGAGGCCATAGGTCAAACCAAACTTGATACCTACTTCGGAGATATCATCTTTTAGGATCATTGCGGTATAGTCAGAAGACCCCCGCCACATGAGATGGTATGGGCATGTTATGAGACGCGACGAAGCATGCCGAGAAGAGAGCCTTCGCATTATCGGACATCAAGAGAGGAAGAGGTCACCCGCTTGCTACGTGGTGGTCCACAGTATCAAAGGACGAAAAACAGGCCCAGTTTTTTTTTTTTGAATGAGTCGCCAGAGGGGCCAAAGACGCGAAGTCTTTGCTATTTTTAAAAGCCCTTCTACATGGTCGATTCCAACCGCCGACTCGCGTCGGCCGACAGCGTTCCATACGGTTGGGGCCGACCACGGACAATGCGCTCGCGACCAAGGCCGTTGACATCAACCAAATATCGGTCGGGTCAACCGATTTCTACACTGTCCATTTTTAAATCAACTCGACCAAGGACACGATGGTCGGCGGTTGGTCCCGACCGTGTAGAAGGGGTTTTACTTTAGGGTAGGAAGGGTGACTTGTGCTCGGGAAAAATCCCTTCGGACGAACTGGGAACGGAGGGCCCAGACAGTGTCCGACTTGCACGGACTAAAAACCCGGTCGCAAGTCCCCTTCTCTATTGATTAACATTCCCAGTTGAACACAGAGACAACCCAGGATCTATCGACCTGGCGCTTGATAACGAGGAGAGCCGACCCCAAGTAATGGGAAGAATCACGGAAAGAACAAGAAGAAGAAGAGGTGTAGTCAGAAGGGATTTTTGGAATTTAATCAGAGAACGGGACCTGTCTATAAATTACACCTACGTGGATGAAGTCGCAGGCAAGAACTAGTTTTGAATAAAAGTACCTATATCCTGTTGTGACGGCCGCATTTGGACTGTAGCATCCGTCCAAGAGCGGTGAACCAGGCAACGCGGTCGTCCGTACATGAACTTGCAATCTGGTAACAAGATAAACAATATAATCTTAAAATTGCAAATAAACAACCATCGTCACAAACTTCACTCAGGATGAGAGGGCTTGGGCCGTAGTTCCCACGCGGGCCCAGTGCGGATTGGGAACTACGCACACACCATTGAATTCCTTTGCAAGTTTTCTCACAATGTTTTAATTTACCGTAAACAGTCCGCCACATATTTATATAACACCACAGTAACATACCGGTATTTGTTTTCTTCGTTTTTAACCCCCGACACAAAAAGAGGGGTGTTATAAGTTTGACCGCTATGTGTGTGTGTGTCTGTCTGTCTGTGTGTCTGTCTGTGGCATCATAGCTCTTAAACGGGTGCACCGATTTGGATGCGGTTTTTTTTAATAGAAAGCAAGTCTCTTGGCGATGGTTCTTAGATATGTTTTATCAAAATAGGTTCAGGCGTTTCAAAGTTATCAGCTCTTTTGTTAGCTGCGGAAGAGATCTTAGACGCATAACGGGCATTGACTTAATGTTCAAACAAAATTGCGTTGGGGGTTTTTAAAATTTTTAATTTATAGTTATTATTCCAGAGAGTCGATAAAGGAAAAATACCGGTATTAGCATCGAAAAATACCGGTTCTCTGTAATAAAAGTTTCTTATACGTATACGCGACGTTGCAGTTTAGTGCGATGCAATGCGAGTGTGTGGTTCCTCTTTCTGTGGAATATCGCCTGTGGGCAACTCGCATAGTGAGTCAGATAACTTATTGTGTTCTCTTTCACTACCACTATTAGAGCTTGTCTAATTTAAAATGACGCGGCCCACCATCGCATTTACAAACAGGATTTTGAACCTATTGAAGCTGTATTTAGGGCTGTATTTAGGGCCATTCTACTTTCAAATCCTGTGCGTAAATTGATGGTGGGGCGCGTCATTTTAAATTAGGCTCTACCTATTATACCACTTTTACCTTTTGACCTAAAATTGCTCAAGTGGTTTTGTGTACTCTGCCGACCCCCTTTGGGAATATAGGCGTGATTATACGTGCATATGTACTGTCAAGCAATTTGATTCTTAGGCCACCACAGGACTTTGTCATTGCGACATCATTCTATGAGGTTGTTATAGAGAAATAAAATTATTATACTGTGTTAAAACCGTACATCAGGATTGGTCTAATGACAGTTTTGTAGACGCGAATCTTGGTTCTCCTGCATAGTAGCCTGGACACCAGAATTTTGTGAAGAGCAGCTGTACATCTGAGGGCACTCTGAACACGGATATCTATCTCCTCCTCTCTGTGGTTAGTATCTGTCACAGTGCACCCAAGATACTTAAATTTATTGACTCCTCTATAGATGGTGTCACCCACCTTTAGGTCTTTTCGTTTTTCTCTTGGATTACTGTACCTCCTCATGTGGAAATATTCTGTCTTCTCGCGGCTGATTCTGAGTCCAACTTTTCCTCCCTCTTCTTCCAATACTCGTGCCATGGCTTGCACATCACTCTCGCGCTGTCCCAGCAGTGCCAAGTCGTCGGCGTACCCAATAATCCGGTGCGTGCCATTCAACTCAACTCCCCCGTTAACGTTCAGCACCTTCCTAATGACGCTTTCAAGCACAAAGTTGAATAGCATTGGTGACAACGCATCCCCCTGCTTAAGGCCTGTTGCTACTTCAAACTCTTCGGTTAAGCTTGAACCCACCCGGACCCTCATCCTGCTAGTCTTAGTAGCAACCTCAATCATTCTTGTCAACTTCAGAGGTATTCCAAAAGATCTTAAAATCCTAAAAAAGAACCCCCCGGTCTACACTATCATAAGCCCTGGCAAAATCTACGAAGAGAGAGTGAACATTCTGTGCGTACTCCCATTTCTTCTCCATTAGTTGTTTCAGTAGGAAAACTGGATCTGTTGTGCTGCGGTTACGTCGAAAGCCACACTGATAATCACCCACCAACTTATCGACAAAGGGTTCCAGCCGCCCCAAAAGAACATAGGAAAGAACTTTGTATGCCGTTGGTAGCAGTGCAATACCCCGATAGTTGGAACATTTTCTACGACACCCTTTTTTATGTATCGGGCATATTATACCCACATTCCATTCGGAAGGCTGCTTTTCCTCCTTCCATATCTTGATAACAATCTCGTAAAGCCTTGATTGCACTGCTCCTCCACCATATTTCCACAGCTCTCCCGGTATGCTATCAATCCCTGGGCACTTGTTATTTTTCAACCGCATAATCGCTTTCTCTACCTCTTCGAAAGTTGGTAAGTCCACTCCCTCCTCGCAGTCCCCACCAGGGTCTGTCTCATCATTTTGTACCGGAGGACAATTTAAAAGTTCTTTGAAATATCGATGCCACTCCGTTTGAAGCTCTTCAGGATCCGAGATTAAGTTGCCTTGATCGTCCTCAAGTAATTGAGCGACTGGTTGGTAGCCTTTCCGTGCTGTTCTTAGCTCTTGGTAGAACTTACGGGTCTCACTTGCTTTTATGAATGCTTCCATTGCAGTAAGTCTCATCTCCATCGCCTTTCTCTTGGAATCTCTCACTATTTTCCGAAAATCCCTCTGTGCTTCCTTGTATCTTCTGTCCCATCCATTGTCCTGGAGTGCCAAGATTTTATACTTCCGCCTATCCAACGCCGCTTGTTCACATTCTTTTGTCCACCACTTTCGCTTCTTATCACGCCTCTTTTTGCCTAAAATCTCCAATCCTACCTCTTTCACAATGTTTTTCGTTTCCTCCGACGGGTGCGAAGCTTGGACACTAACACTCAAAGAAGAGAATAAGTTGTTAGTGGCAGAAAGGAGGATTTTGCGGAAGATTCTGGGGCCGACTCAGAGGGAGGACGGTAGCTGGAGGGTAAGAAAGAATAGGGAAATTGAGGATCTGGTATCTGAGCCCAATGTTATAGGAGAGACCAAGGCGTCCAGACTCCGGTGGCTCGGACACGTAGGAAGGGTTGGGAGAGGATCGAGCCGTGAAGAGAGCGTACTTGGGACGACCGAGTGGACGTAGGCCGGTTGGTCGTCCCAGGTACCGTTGGAGGGACGAGGTCCTGAAAGACCTTTTGGATCTCGGGGTCGAAGACTGGCAAGAGCTGGCTCAAGATCGCAAAGCATGGCGCAATCTGGTGTTGGAGGCCAAGACCCACTTTGGGTCACTGCGCCCTGGCAGTAAGTAAGTAAGTGTTAAAACCCTCGCTGTTTTAACACAACCACCCACACTTCACCCACCCACACTTTAGTTAACTCGTGACCACGGCTGCTGCAATGTGGCCGAAACGTTGCCGTTGAGGTAAATATTATTAGCGTGATAAGTCCCGTTTTGTAAAGTACCTACCTAATCATGAAATAAAATTATTTACTACGATAGGGGTCTATGGTGGCCTAGAAATCAAATTGGTTGACTGTATGTGTATGGTCTCTTTGTCTCTCATTCACTCCACGCGAACTTTCGAGTGTCGGTATTTTAACTTCTTCAAACCGGTAAGGTTCATCAACCAACCTAAGAGAGAGAGAGAGAGAGAGAGTTATCAAGATATCGGTATTATGTAGGACCTTTGCTTGGTACAGATACCAAAATTAATATCGGTCACGATACCGGTTCCGGAAGATACCGATATTTTAAGCCCTGATTCTGACGGCTTCAATAGGATTGTTGACGCCATTAAAAACACAACTATTCGAAAACACGACTCCAGAAAAAAAACGCTGTATTTTAGCCCTGAAAACCAGACTAATTTTCGATTCACTGCAAAATTAAGATTGTTTGTTGCTTTAAAATAAATAAATAGTTAGTTGATTGAGTTGGCGAAAAAGTGAAGTCATAAGTTGCTATTGCCATTCAAACTCTATGGGAGAATTGAGTTTTGACAGCGCATAAAAAGTACGTCAGTTGATTGGTAGTGTCAACATCCCTATTGGTATAGCAATAATCTGACCTGGGGAGTGTGGAAGAGACCAGCCGCACTGGCACGGTGTCGGCGACGCGAGCTGATAGCGGGATGTGAACACATTTTTCGATTTTTTCTCTCCACAGAGCTGAATCTCTAAAACAGACGAAACGGTCAAAGGAACGCTTTTATCTACAAAGCATTAAAGTACGAAAAATGTCTACCTATTTGATTTTTCTCGAGCGCGACTCAATGTTTATCGTAATGGCGCATTTGCTGTTTAAACTTCGGTCCAACCTCAGTATAATACTGAACTTGGACCCGCTGCTGACAAGTTTCTCAGAACCGGGTGGCCCTGAGGAACAAATTCACATAGTTTCAAACTTACGCGATTTTTATTCATAATTTCTATTGTAGTCGGGACTTCAGTAGATACCGTAAAGTCGGGTTACTTTGGCACTGACGGGTAACTTTCACCCTAAAGGGTAACTTCTGCCCTGAAGGGTAACATTCACTCTGAAGGGTAACTTTTCTTCCTTTAGGACCAAAGTTACCCTTCAGGGGGCCCAATTGCATAACAAAGTACAACTTATATTACAAGCAGAACTCACTTTATAGTTAACTAGCTTTTGCCCGCGGCTTCGCTCGCGTGTACCATGAGTATTCCAAAGAACTAAGATATCAAGCAAGCAAGCATGCACGCAAGCAAGCAAGCGTGCAAGAAAGCGTGCAAGTAAGCGTGCAAGCAAGCGTGCAAGCAAGCCCGACTAAACTTCAGTCAGGTAGATACGGTCCTTTACAGTAATTCTTTATATACAATGTTTTTCACTAATTCGGAAGCGGGCACTCAAATAACCAGGCTTGTTAATAACATAAAACCTATTATTACTTTCCCCTGTCCTGTATTAGGTATAATTCAATGTTTTCTTACCTTCTACTGAAACTTGAGTAACTGGAAGCGCTGTGTACCTACTTAGCATTGATATTATACATATTATAGTATTTTGTAAAGGTGTTGTGTGACCTAACCGCTAAGGAGTTATACCTTCCATCATCAGCTCATCTGAATAACCAGAAAGAATACAACCAATGATCTATACGTGCATATGATATTTAAAGAAACTTCCTATAACTCCTAACCGTTAAGGAGTTTAACCTTCCATCATCAGCTCACCTGGATAACCTGAAAGAATACAACAATCGGTCCATACGTACCTATAATATTTGAAAAATTATTCTCAACTCCTAACCGTTAAGGAGATTTACCTTCCATCATCAGCTCATCAACATGAGATGATGTCTACCAGACGCAAACACTTAAATAGCTTGAGAAAATATATGAAAAACGTAATGCGTGCCTACAAAATTTGATGGTTGCCCTCGATTTCCTTGAGATCCCGTCATCAGATCCTGATTTGGTGAAAATGGGACCATTTCAGGAGTATATTGTATTCTTTCGAATAAAAAAATATTTTTTATAATCGGTCCACAATTGACCGAGAAATCGGTGAACATACCTACATAAAAAAATACATAAAGTGGAATGCATAACCTCCTTTTTTTAAGTCGGTTAAAGAGCCCTTTGCGGCCTACTTACAGTATAAACTTATGAATTTTGAAATTTAACTTTCTACAACCAGTAAAACGCAAAATCCCGTTTTTTCCCGTTCCCGTAAGAATTTCGGGAAATGCTTTCTTAATGCTCCCCTACAATCCCCAAGAAACCCACTTGCCAAATTTCAGCTTTCTATGACCAGTAAAACGAAAAATCCCGTTTTTCCCGTTCCCGTGGGAATTTTGGAAAGTTCTCTCTCAATGCTTCTCTACACTCCCCAAGCAACCAACATGCCGAATTTCCGCTTTCTACGACCAGTAAAACGAAAAATCCTGTTTTTTCCCGTTCCCATAGGAATTTTGGAAAGTCCTCTTTTAATCCTCCTCTACACTCTCCATGCAACCTAGATGCCGAATTTCAGCTTTCTACGACCAGTAAAATGAAAAATCCCGTTTTTTCCCGTTCCCGTGGGAATTTTGGAAAGTCCTCTCACAATCCTCTACACTTTCCAAGCAACCTAGATGCCGAATTTCAGCTTTCTACGACCAGTAAAATGAAAAATCCCGTTTTTTCCCGTTCCCGTGGGAATTTTGGAAAGTCCTCTCACAATCCTCTACACTTTCCAAGCAACCTAGATGCCGAATTACAGCTTTCTACAACCAGTAAAACGAAAAAATCCCGTTTTTTCCTTATCCCGTGGGAATTTCCAAAAATCCTTAAAACTGTTTTTTACTATTATAATTACCTACTTCTATGCCAAATTTCAAGAGTCTAGTAATTATAGTTCATAGGATCCCGTTGAACTGAATATATAAATCCCGTTTTTTCCTTATCCCGTGGGAAACTTGAAAAATCCTGAAAATTATGTTTTAACTAATGTAATACCTACTTGTGTATCAAGTTTGAAGAGTCTAGTTATTATAGTTACCTACTGAGATAGAGTCACTCGGAATCGAATATATAAATCCCGTTTTTTCCCGTCCCCGTGGGAATTCCCAAAAATCCTGCCTTAGTGGATGCCTACATTGTATAAGGTATCTATGTGCAAAATTTCAAGTCTCTAGGTCTAGTGGTTTGAGCTGTGCGTTGATATATCAACAGTCATTTAGTTTAATTAGACATTTCAACCCCATCGCACCCCATCCAGGGAGATGGTATTTTACGTCCGCCACGTCAAATTTTAAAATTATTTCATAACCAGCGACCCGATAAACCATAGAAACAACACCCATGTTGATTTTCAGACTTTGTTACCCCTTTTCCCCCTTTTAGGGGTTGAATTCTCAAAAAACCTGAAACACGTGTTTACTTATTTATCATTAGGAGTACTTCTGTGAAGTTTCGAATAAAATAGTCGAACGAATCTTGTTTCCCCATACAAACTTTGGACCCCCGTTTCACCCCCTTAGGGAGTGAATTTTGAAAAATCCTTTCTTAGTGCACCCCTAGACCTTATAAGGAACCTACATGCCAAATTTGGAATCTCTAGGCCCAGTGGTTTGGGCTGTGCGTTGATATGTCAGTCAGTCAGTCAGTTTCTTCTTTTATATATATAGATACTAGCTTTTGCCCGCGGCTTCGCTCGCGTGTACCATGAGTATTCCAAAGAACCAAGATATCAAGCAAGCAAGCATACAGGCAAGCAAGCAAGCAGGTCCACAATTGACCAAGAAATCGGTGAACATACCTACATAAAAAATACATAAGGTGGAATGCATAACCTCCTCCTTTTTTAGAAGTCGGTTAAAGAGCCCTTTGCGGCCTATTTACAGTATAAACTTACAATACTTATACTTACTACTTATTTTAGCTTTTTACAACCAGTAAAACGCAAAATCCCGTTTTTTCCCGTTCCCGTAAGAATTTCGGGAAATGTTTTCTTAATGCTCCCCTACACTCCCCAAGGAACTCACCTGCCAAATTTCAGCTTTCTATGACCAGTAAAACGAAAGATCCCGTTTTTCCCGTTCCCGTGGGAATTTTGGAAAGTCCTCTCTCAGTGCTACTCTACACTCCCCAAACAACCTACATGCTGAATTTCAGCTTTCTACGGCCAGTAAAACATAAAGTCCCGTTTTTTCCCGTTCCAGTGGGAATTTTGGAAATCCCTCTCTTAATCCTACTCAACACTCCCCAAGGAACCCACTTGCCAAATTTCAGCTTTCTATGACCAGTAAAACGAAAAATCCCGTTTTTCCCTTTCCCGTGGGAACTTTGAAAAGTCCTCTCTCAATGCTCCTCTACACTCCCCAAAAAACCTACATGCCGAGTTTCAGCTTTCTACGACCAGTAAAACAAAAAGTCCCGTTTTTTCCCGTTCCCGTGGGAATTTTGGAAAGCCCTCTCTCAATCCTCCTCTACACTCCCTAAGCAACCTACATGCCGAATTTTAGCTTTCTACAACCAGTATAACGAAAAATCCCGTTTTTTCCCGTACCCGTGGGAATTTTGGAAAGTCCTCTCTCAATGCTCCTCTACACTCCCGCAACCTACATGCCGAATTTCAACTTTCTACGACCAGTTGAACGAAAAATCCCGTTTTTTCCCGTTCCCGTGGGAATTTTGGAAAGCCCTCTCTCAATCCTCCTCTACACTCCCTAAGCAACCTACATGCCGAATTTTAGCTTTCTACAACCAGTAAAACGAAAAATCCCGTTTTTTCCCGTACCCGTGGGAATTTTGGAAAACCCTCTCTTAATTCTCCTCTACACTCTCCATGCAACCTACATGCCAAATTTCAGCTTTCTATGACCAGTAAAACGAAAAGTCCCGTTTTTTCCCGTTCCCGTGGGAATTTTGGAAAGTTCTCTCTCAATGCTCCTCTACACTCCCGCAACCTACATGCCGAATTTCAACTTTCTACGACCAGTTAAACGAAAAATCCCGTTTTTTCCGTTCCCGTGGGAATTTTGGAAAGTCCTCTCTGAATGCTCCTCTAAACTCCCCGAGCAACCTACATGCCGAATTTCAACTTTCTACGACCAGTAAGACGAAAAATCCCGTTTTTTCCCGTTCCCGTGGGAATTTTGAAAAGTCCTCTCTCAATGCTCCTCTACACTCCCCAAGCAACCTACATGCCGAATTTCAACTTTCTACGACCAGTAGAACGAAAAATCCCGTTTTTTCCCGTTCCCGTGGGAATTATGGAGAGTCTTCTCTCAAGGCTCCTCTACACTTCCCAAGCAACCTACATGCCGAATTTCAGCTTTCTACGACCAGAAAACGAAAAATCTCGTTTTTTTCTTATCCCGTGGGAATTTCCGAAAATCCTTGAAACAGTTTTTTACTATTACAATTACCTACTTCTATGCCAAATTTGAAGAGTCTAGTAATTATAGTTCATAGGATTCCGTTGAACTGAATATATAAATCCCGTTTATTCCTTATCCCGTGAGAATTTTGAAAAATCCTGAAATCGATGTTTTCATTATTGTAATACCTACTTGTGTATCAAATTTGAAGAGTCTAGTTATTATAGTTACTGAGATACGGTCACTCGGAATCGAATATATAAATCCCGTTTTTTCCCGTTCCCGTGGGAATTTTGGAAATTCCTCTCTCAATGCTCCTCTACACTCCCCAAGCAACCTTCATGCCGAATTTCAGCTTTCTACGACCAGTAAAACGAAATATCCCGTTTTTTCTTTATCCCGTGGGAATTTCCAAAAATCCTTAAAACTGTTTTTTACTATTACAATTACCTACTTCTATGCCAAATTTGAAGAGTCTAGTAATTATAGTTCATAGGATTCCGTTGAACTGAATATATAAATCCCGTTTATTCCTTATCCCGTGAGAATTTTGAAAAATCCTGAAATCGATGTTTTCATTATTGTAATACCTACTTGTGTATCAAATTTGAAGAGTCTAGTTATTATAGTTACTGAGATACGGTCACTCGGAATCGAATATATAAATCCCGTTTTTTCCCGTTCCCGTGGGAATTTTGGAAATTCCTCTCTCAATGCTCCTCTACACTCCCCAAGCAACCTTCATGCCGAATTTCAGCTTTCTACGACCAGTAAAACGAAATATCCCGTTTTTTCTTTATCCCGTGGGAATTTCCAAAAATCCTTAAAACTGTTTTTTACTATTACAATTACCTACTTCTATGCCAAATTTGAAGAGTCTAGTAATTATAGTTCATAGGATTCCGTTGAACTGAATATATAAATCCCGTTTATTCCTTATCCCGTGAGAATTTTGAAAAATCCTGAAATCGATGTTTTCATTATTGTAATACCTACTTGTGTATCAAATTTGAAGAGTCTAGTTATTATAGTTACTGAGATACGGTCACTCGGAATCGAATCTATAAATCCCGTTTTTTCCCGTCCCCGTGGGAATTCCCGAAAATCCTTCCTTAGTGGATGCCTACATTGTATAAGGAATCTATGTGCAAAATTTCAAGTCTCTAGGTCCAGTGGTTTGGGCTGTGCGTTGATATATCAACAGTCAGTCAGTCAGTCAGTCAGTCAGTTTAGAATTTTATATATATAGATTAACTGAAGCGAGAGTTCCGCTTGTAATATTAGTTGTACTTTGTTATGCAATTGGGCCCTGGGCTCAAGTTACCTTTCAGGATGAAAGTAACTCTTGAGGGTGAAAATTACCCTTTAGGGTTAAAGTTACCCTTCAGAATCGAAGTTACCCTTCAGAGTGAAAGTTATTTAAGGTGAAAGTTACCCTTCAAAGCGAAAGTTACCCTTCAGGGTGTAAGTTACCCTTCAGGGACCAAAGTAACCCGACCTTATGGTATCATACTTTTTTTAGATCTAATATCAGTAATATGACAGCCCGTTTTATACCAACCTGCATTTTGCACGCCGCTCAATGCGGTCTGCGCGGGAGTCCCTTTTAATTCTTTCTTTCGTACTATATCTGAAATAACGTATCTTTGTAGAATTTATTATTATTTTACTTTTAATATCACTATAACCAGGGAGCGAAATTTCGGTGCCGATGACAAACGTATGACATCAAGCTACATACAATTCTAAGGCCAAGTGTTATCTTGAAGTTCGAAATTACAGTAGGTATGTAACTGAACGAAGATCAAAGCTAATACTTACTATGGAGTATGAGAATGTCATACTTTTTACGAAATTTTTAGTAGTTTTTTCCGTTAGGTCCACTTATAGTTATTAGATATTGAATCTAATTTTAGATTGACCAAACGAAAAAAAAGCTACCTACTAAAAGTTAATGAAAAGTATGCTTTTTCATCATACTCCATTTTGCTGTCTGTCAACCAGGTATCAGCTTTGCTGTTCGTTTAATTTAAAAACTGTATTAATATTTTATTTTTGAAAAAAAAAGTTAAGTTCAATTTCCTGATTAGATCTCGGGTTCATAAAAAAATAACGTTTTTTGTACTTCTGATGGGCTCAGAAATCTGCTGCTGCTGCTGAAGCTAGTTCAAACCGGTTTGTCTCCGAGCGGGCGCCGGTGCACGCCCCCCGTCCTGTCTGTGACAGGACACGCACACATATTGTGCGTGTAGTAGTGTAATGCGCGCGCGGCGTTGTTTGTATCTTTTATTCTGTTCCGTTTATTTATTCCTGTGCTGTTGAGTGTACGCCGCGATCTCGCTCCGCCGTCTAATTACCGAAGAAAATCGGTTGTGTGGTAGAGCCCTTTATCAATGCATAAATAATAACCTGAAGCGTTAAAAACACCAGAAAAAGGTGTCGGTTTCAGAAGCAAGCTCCTCGTCCGTTCCTGTGTAATCAGCTTGCTCATGAGCTCCTCTGAGACATCAGTTGATAGCAATGGCGTTGATGTTTCTGAAATTGTTGCATTTACGTCAGAGAATAAGACTAATGAGTAAAAAGATACTTCATACCAAACTTGTTAAAGTATGGCTTAGTAGCGACATTTCTTAGTCCGGGTGAGCGGTTAGTTCCGAAGGAGTGTTGACGTTTCTCGATGAGAACTGAACATCTTAGATGGCGCTGCATCACTGCATAGGAAAAATTCGTGTCTAGACTCCTGACCAGTGGTGGTGTAGAGGTTTAGCACGTGGCACGGAATGCCAAGGCCCCGGGTTCGATTCCCAGCGCTGGTCTTTTTTCTAGGTTTTTTTCTGTGCATCTATGTTTCAGTTTGTATTTAGTATGAAATATACTAATGAGTAAATTAAATACTTCTCATGAAAAATAATAATAAAAGAAAACATTGATTGTCTTTTGTTTTGCATAAACAAAGTGAGTTTTGGGTGAGCAAAGTAATTGTTTCAGTTCATTAATAATATGGACCTCCGCAAAGTAACGCCTGATTCAATAAATTTTTTCATTGCCATTGTCGTCGGTTCACCTAGTAGGTAGCTTGTTTTCCCATTCGTGGTCGCCACTCGAGAACTTTTCACCCCAACGATTGTCTGTTCTTCCAAGGACATCATCATCATTATTCCAGTCTATACACGCCTCTCTGAATGGCACAGGCCTCCTCTCAGAATGAAAGGGCTTGGACCGTACTTCCCACGTGACCCCAGTGCGGATTGGGAACTTTACACACATCATTGAATTTCTTCTCAGATGTGTGTGGGTTGCCTCACGATATTTTCCTTCACTCATGGTAAATTTTTGCTTGAGAGGCCATTAGGTCAAATTGCTAGGTCACCACGGCCACATGGCTTGCCCTATGGCAAATTTGCTTAATTGTACTAATAAAACGAAATACTAACGTGGTTTTAAACATGTTATGCAAGTCATCGCAGCTACAGGAATATCAGAATTCTTGCCGTTCCCAGAAAATGGAGTAACTTCTGAGGAAGAAACTTTTTCTGAACTGTTCAATGTGAACTGTGAAGCTTTTTTGGTGCCTTTCTTCTCCGTCCTCGCCTTGCTGCTTTTCGACCGCTGCCTTAGTATGGTTGTAATTTGGTCTGGAAAATGTAGTTTGAACTAATTATCATCAGATTTAACCGCTTTAAAATTATTAGCAAGGCAGCCGTCATTTCTTAACTTTAATTTAACCCTTCGTATGCCTTGTACCGGATCCGTACCCAATTTAAGGCATTCTTTTTGTATTTATAACCCTCATGCTCGTTTGTCTCCCTCTCATAATAAAAAAAATGTGTATATACGTCTGGAGCTCTCGGCTTTGCGTTTCAGCTTTACACGTACAGTCGATTACAAAAAAATCGATATGGTTACTTAACATTAAGGTTGTCGTTTTGTAGTTGTTTTGTAGTTGACTGTACCATCAAGGACTTAAATTGTTGGGCATGCATGGAACGTTGTCATAGTGCTTTTATTGTTTGTTTACAAACTCGTTGCTAGCGGGGTAGTGTTAATATGACAGCGTTCCACACTCCACAGTGGCCAACCAATTTTATGTCCATAACCGTTTCTCAACCAGCTGTTTCAAAAATACCTGAAGTACTCAGCATCTTCAGGGATACCAGGAACTTGAAGAACCTAGAGATAAGATACAGATTTCACGAACCTTTCTCCATACTCGCAATGCACTTCTTGATCCATTTATTAGCATTCAGTTTGCTAGAGGCTCCGCTTTTAGGCGTACCGGGATCATAATCGCCTATGCTCGGCGTCATTTCTTCACTGGTGTCAATCTCCTGATCTTGAGCTAAGCACAAAGATTGTCAGTGTGGTTTGGTGGTGGTGATAGTTAGGATTGTGTGATTAGTGTGTGTTCGTAGAGTGTTGAGGCGGAGGAACTGCATGAGCAATTGAGCACTTTCTTGCATGAACGTAACTATCATAAGGTCGCGGGTGAGCAAAGTAATTATTTCACTTCATTGATATGGACCTCCGCAAAGTAACACCTGATTCAATAGATTATTATACACAACCATCTTTAGATCCAACAGAAACATACATAGATCCATCCAACAAAGACGCAGAGCGAGTTCGATTTTGGTTAATTTATTCACAGCATCGTTTCCAAACCTATTTCGCACCTGACTTTAACCTTATAAAATAACCAAACCAAGCACAGCAAGAGGAAGATAAATGAAAAATCACTTCCGAACCCCAAAGAGCGAGTATAATCTCCATCATTCCGAACCATTACGCGCAAATTGTAAAAAAGATCCGGTATTAAGTGAAAATTCGCTACCCGCGGCCCCGACATTTGCGTACGTAACTTTTATATGACGACTTTGACGAGATATTTTTTGTGCAAGAAGAATGAGGATTGAATATTGGAAATTTTGGTTGCAGAAAAACACAAAATGAATGCAGAGTATGTCGTCTAGTGGTTGAGTGCGTCTAAACGATATAAATAGGCAAATTAGAAAGATGTTGTATCAATCAAATGAATGTGGCAGTCGGCCTTACCCATATTCAATTCAGCAGTGGATGTCCCGGCTTCTGTTTTGCAAATAGAAGGCATTTTGCTGCACACGATGGCAGCAGAACGATATGATTTGATTGGTTCTGATGACAAACCACACTTTATTAGAACGTGCGTACCTACTAAACGCATGGTCAGTATACTATTTCGATTCTTGGGCCACCTTATAACCATACCATATTAAAATAATGTTTATTTGTCTATGAATGCTTATCGAATGACCTACAGTCAGCCTCAGAAGTCGGTGAACGCTTTAGTACTTTGTCGCAATAACCAGTTATACTATGAAATTTGAAATAATTATGTCACGTCAGTGAAAGTGACGCAATAAAATAACGTGTTAAGCGACTTCTGTACATGATACCATGATGATGAGTTCTCTAGTGACTCAGAAATCAAATTAGTTTAATATACTTACACATTTAGAGATCAGAATATTCCAAGACGTCAAAAAAATATCTAAGTACCCAAGTATAGGTACACTTTTATATCACTGACCACTAGGTCAATATTCGTCTGACTCTTCGTTTAGTCTCCCCCAGATACTTAGATCACATCTGGTTGTGTTTGTCAAAAATACATTTGTAGTGAGAATAATAAACAAAATATACTCCGAATTAACGCGTCCGCGAAGTCGTCAAACAGTTCTAACTTGACCTGTTTGATCGCAAGCATTCCACGGAGTCAGGTTACATCTTGGTTGGTGGTCGCGAGTTGACATTGGTTTAATGTCAAAACACCTGACACTGTACTATCGCCCCAGACGTCAGCTTGCCATTTGTAAAACAAATTTGCTTGCAGCCGTTGATGTTTATTGCTATGGATTGGTATGGACAGATGTCTAGCCACTGCACGCAAACTGGGCCTTTAAGGTGCCAAGCTGGCGTCTGGGCCGATAGTACATTGCGCGCGACGGGTGCCCCTTTTCTCCCATAAAATTTTAAGTCATAATGTATCATTAGTCATAATCAACGTTAGTCATACCTACAGTGATTTATTTCTGAAACTGTATTTTTTTCAGGACTTTTTTAAATGCCATCTTATAGAATGCAGTAGGTTAGGTTAGGTTTGTTTTACAACAATTCCGAAAAATAAATTGTTTCAGAAATAAATCACTGTATGACTAACGTTGATTTGACTAATGATACATTATGACTTAAAATTTTATGGGAGTCATTATAGACCCTGCACGCGACCACACAGGGTTTATCATGATTCATGTTCATGACTATCTTCCTAGCTTTGGACGAAGTTCTTTAACGAATGATGCGTTTTTGTGACTTTTTCCTAGTGCCGCTGTTATAGTTTGGTAGTCATTTGAACGCACATGTGCGTTTGTGGCTCCTTAAGAAGTCTCGAGTCTGACATCCGGCAGCGAATGTGTTAATCTCTTTACCCCAGTCATCTAGTCGTGACAGCCAATGGAATGCCTCACACACCAACGTCATCTAAGTATAGGTATATGAACCAATATTTTAACTCTAAATAAACCATTCTACGATGGATGTTAAGTAGAAAATCGGTTTGTCATGTAACGTGGCGTGGCGTACAAAGCACGTCACTTCGTTTCTTTGGTGGAGGTGAAGAGGTTTATACTGGATCATCATCATTATCATGATCATCATTTCAGCCGAAATACGTCCACTGATAAACATAGGCCTCCCCCAAGGCTCGCCAAATAGATCGGTCTCGTGCCACCCGCATCCAACGCGATCCCGCAACCTTGACCAGGTTGTCGCTCCTTCATGTTGGAGGCGTACCTACACTGCGTCATCCGGTCCGTGGACGCCACTCGAGAACCTTTTTGCCCCTTCGGCTTTGGTTCTACGAGTGATGTGCCCTGCTCACTGCCACTTTAGTCTGGCGATTCTTCGAGCTTTGTCGGTGACTTTAGTTCTTGCGCGGATTTCATCATTTCTAATGCGATCCTGCAGAGAAACACCGAGCATAGCCCTTTCCATCGCCCTCTGAGTGACTTTGAGCTTTCTTATGAGGCCCATCGTTAGCGGTCACGTCTCATAACTCAATACTGGACAGTGAAATGTAATTGTTTACTTACTTTCCTTTGGGTTAGTGTGTTGCACGCACACGTCAATCAGGGTGACAGGGCGCGAAGACTTTTTGGACACTGCCAGGCTTGATAACTTCGAGGAAGTATCGTTCGAAACTCCCAAGCTGGTAGATTGATGATTAATAGAGCTGGTGTCAGTGTTGATGCTAGCAGGAACATAATGTTTCGCTGTTGAAATAAAAATAGCTTTTTAATCAAAATAATGAAGCGCTTTAAACACTCGCAGTATTGTGTCGTGTTGTGCAGAGTTGTATTATATGTAGTGCACATAAATGATTATGAAGCTTAAGTCATTTTTCTATCTGGAACGTCAATTTGTTTAAGAGTAGGTAAACGAACATGTTACTATAACATAAATACAACTGTTACAGACAAGGTATGATAAAAATAATCCGTAACTATTTTAGTCAG
The DNA here is from genome assembly GCA_947563465.1 of Archips xylosteana. Lineage (NCBI taxonomy): Eukaryota > Metazoa > Arthropoda > Insecta > Lepidoptera > Tortricidae > Archips > Archips xylosteana. The sequence continues at coordinate 2,573,965 of OX387346.1, forward strand.
TGCAGCGATTGATTAGGTTCAACAGGCTAGATTTCTAAGAAAATAGTAAGAATTCTGTCAGGATATCAATTTGATAAAAGAAAGATACGTGTCCAATATTTCTCGATAGTCTAATTGACAGGCTTATTATATTCATTCTACTCTAAAAGTTTTAGTAAAATTGATAATGTGACAAACGTTTAAAAACAGCTCTTAGTTACCTAAAAATCATGAACTAAAACCGACTTCAATTATGCGACCACACACCACACCACGAGCAGGTAGTGGTGGTACATAATTATTAGTCGATTTTCGTAACACATCTAAGTTGCAGTAAAACTATTAAGTAATATCTAGTTCACTAACCGTTAAAGTTTGGAATTTCAAGTGATCCTGACCCTTCAATAATCAAAGATTTTTTCGATCTTATTTCAATTGCGTTTGTACCTGAAACCAGCGACTCAGGCTCGTTCAGGCCGTTTCCTAAAATGTCTGCTTCTTAAAATGGCCTTCTTCCCACATGGTCAGTTTCCTATGATGTCTACTTCTGAAAGTGTCTGTTTCCTAAAATGTCTGCTTCTTAAAATGGCCTTCTTCTCTCATTGTCAGTTTCCTATGATGTCTACTTCTGAAAGTATCTGTTTCTCAATTCGGATCTTTTTTATTTATGTATTATGTTCAATGTGAACCTATTTTATTCGAAAGGTACAGGTGACGGGAACAAAAAAATAAAATACTGTGAGAAGCAAACATTGTAGGAAACGGGTTTGTAGAACAAAAATATTGGGCATTATAGGAAACAAACATCAACAGTAGGAAAGTCGTAGGAAATAGACATCATAATAAGCTGACATTATTGGATGCAGGACAATTTTCGAAATGGACATAATAGGAAACGATCATTCTAGGACAGTGACATCATAGGAAACCATTTGTTGATATTACAGGAAAGAGTAATTTCTTAGAAGCACACCTGTTTGAGAAGCAGACATGTAAGGAAACGGACTGAATGAGCCTGAGCCAAACCAGCGATAAATTGTACACTTTTAATTAAAAAATAACCCAAGTAATTTACACTTTAGTTTAACTTGGTGTGCCCACCATGTTATGCTTTACAGTAATAGACAATTTTCTACGAGAGAAGCACAATAAAATTATCCTTAACACATTGAGTGCCAGCAACGCATGTGTGCGTTTTCGTGACTCTCGCCTATGGCCGCCATCATAATTTTGAAGGCATTTGAACGCACATGTGCATTTATGGCACCTGAAGAAATGTCAAGTCTGACAGCCGGCACCGAATACACATATTACGACGAATCTACGATTTGTTCCTGATACGTTATGTTCCTTAATTCGACACTTTCCTAACTGGTCATATTTCTAGCTCATCATCAGGTGTCGGACAAAAAGTGCAGATGACGTCAAACCACTTATAGGATGATTTCAAATAGTATTTTTGATTTTCATAAACAATTATCACTTATCATTTATCATTATACCTAGAGATTTTTCTAGCACGAACGAATACTTTTCCTTGTAATACTTAGTTTATGCATGTCTTATAAGTGGCATTATATCAATGAGACACGTTTGAAAATATAGAACAAGAATACTGAATCAAATCGATGTTATTATTATGTCAAACACCAACCACAAGTTGTTCGAGCTAGAAAAATCTCTAGGTATATTTATCAACCTCTTTATTAAACGATATCGCCACTTGAAATGAGTAAGTACGTTTTTGAATGACATTGTCAATCAGATGAACAATAAATTGACTTCGTTATTGTTTAGCTATTGTATCTTCACGATTATATTTAGCTAAAATTTATATTTACTAATGTATAAAAAACGCTGTAGAATGTCATCTTTACTCGAATATTGTGGCAATTTACCGTTTATGGAGGTAAAATAAAAAAAAAAAAAAAAAAAATATCACGGGACAATTCACACCAATTGACCTAGTCCCAAAGTAAGCTTAGCAAAGCTTGTGTTATGGGTACTAGGCAACGGATAAACATACTTATATAGATAGATACATACTTAAATACATATTAAACACCCAAGACCCGAGAACAAACATTCGTATTTTTCATACAAATATCTGCCCCGACACGGGAATCGAACCCGGGACCTCAAGCTTCATAGTCAGGGTCTCTAACCACTAAGCCATCTGGTCGTCTGGAGGTACGCGACAAACACGTATACCTACTGCTCTTGCTGTAATCAAGATATACCAACAAAGGTAAGCAATATTAATAGACATTTGGAGACAAAAAAACATGTCGGAAACGTAGAAAAAAGGGCAAAGTGAATTTAATTTGAACCTTACAAATTTTATGATAGCAGCAAACATACCCCGGGGTGCAACTACAAAATGAAAACTTCCGCAATTTCAAAAAAAAAATGCAATGATGGTGAATATTCACTGAATTCCATTGATTTATTTACGATTATTTTGTTACTTCATTAATACTACTTCGTTACTACATGTCACACGGAAGTTTAAATACAAACATCATCCTGTGTGCAAGATTAGGTACGTAATTTTTACGTCATCCGCACTTTTTGTCCGACCCCTGCTCATCATATTCCTGATCGTTATATTCCTAAGTCGTCATTGTACAATCAAATGAAATCGTGAACACGTCCGTGTGTGTGCGCGTGTCGTGGATACTTTGTACTACGGTTATTAGACAGTAATTTACTTAAGGCGGGGTCCAAAAGAATTGGCAAACAATACTAAGTTTGTGTAGGCAAATGTACATGATATGACGAGTAAGGAATATGATGAGTTAGATACATGACCAGTTAGGAAAGTGTCGAATTAGGAATATGACGAATCAGGAACAAATCGAATCTACTAGTGTCATATACGATCAATTGATCCCTTAACCTTTTCAACGCCAACGACACATATATAGGTCACAAAGTATAGTCGGGTAAGAAAAGGTTCGTCACTTTTCGACTTTAACTCGTTGACATAGAGTCGAAAAGTGACGAATCTTTTCTTACCCCGACTATACAGTGCCAAAGTGACCTTGACACAATGACATAAGATTCAAAGTAGGTTTACGTTTTGTCGAGGCGCGGCGGTGAAAGGGTTAATTCATCAGGCCCACATTTCATTTACCATGTTAAGCTATAAAATCGTATTATTATTAAATGCAAAGCTTACCGGTGTCAGAATACAAAACGATTTTCTCAACTGAAGTTGCTTTAGAATGTCCTTCAACGTCATAGATCGTGTCAGTACCTGATCAAAGAAAATTATAAATAGATTAAAACCGGATCCTTCTGTTTCTAACAATTACATTTTGACATAATCATAATTTTACTCGCCCTACAAACGTTTGCAATAAAACGTACTGAACCGTGCTGTTTTCAGGAGTTATAAAACGTCGTCTTAAAGAATACAGTAATTTTAGGTTCGTTAGTTTAATAAAAATTCTGAATAAAATACTGTGTCGGAAATAAAATACTTTATGACTAATGAAAATTATGGGAAACTATGCATTATGACATATGAAGTTCGGGCAAACGATAAATAACCATTAATAGAATCAATAGGATGAGTATTCTTACCGCAAGAAACGAGCTGTGATGTATGGCACTGCAGCGAAGGTGAAGTTAGTATTTGAATATCTTTAAGCATAATCGTTTTTGCAGAATTTCCTGTTATAATGATTACCAAACTCATATCAAGTTAAGAGCCTGTACTAAAGGTACGATGGGCTGCAAAAGTGCATGGACATCTCGGGGCGTTAATCGCTTGAGCAGTGTTTGATCGTTTGATGTTATTAACATACCCGCGCGCGCGCGCTCACGCGATTATAGCCCCGAGGTGTCCATGCACTTTTGCAGCCCACCGTACAAATCGTGCGTGTATCACAAAATGATTTAAAACAGCAGGTTGATTGAGAATGACACTAGGTAGTTTTAATAAACTACAGTGCCATTCTAATGAATGACGCAAAGTTTTTGTCAAGTCAAAGTGAAGGCATGTTGTCTATGAAATTGAAAATTTATTATGCTTAAGTAGGTTAGGTAATGTAGTCTAAACTTTTTGATAAATATTAATCTGGACCATGGACTTAATACCTAACCAGGACTGAGTACTGCGACAAAAAAGTGAGGCTGAAAAAAAAACAAACCAGAGTGTTGCATCTCGTTCTGATTAGGGTGATCAAGTACTGGTGCGAGTGGGACGCAATTCTCTAGTTTCTCTAGTTTGTATGTTATCTCTCGGACCGCTGTCTCTAGTTGCCATTATTAAACTGTACGGCTTGGTAATATGAGTCACTTTTGATTGACTAATAAAGTTAGTACTCAGTCCGGTTAGGTATTATAAGTCCATGACCGTGAGACACAATGTGACAAGTGCGTAAATAATCAAAAGGAGAAAAGCGGTCGTTGAAAATTGGCTAAGTAAAGTTTTTTTGGGCCAATCAACTTTTAAACCGACGTTTTTGGCGTCTCCTGCGTTACCAAAATTGTCTCTGGCGTTACCAAAAAATCGTACTTCCAACAAGATATTTCACGGTTTAATAGGTTAAACTTACGTAGGATGGCATGTATTCATGCTATTCATCTATTAAATTACAGAAAAAACATGTTTACTTACAAAAATCTGCAATTGTTTGAAAAATGTCGCGGACAGATTATAGTCGGTTTAAAAGTTGATTGGCCCTTTTAAGAGGTGTTAATTATATTTTTTTTCGAAAGTTGGCGTTCTGAAGATCGAGAAACTGCAACTGTTTTATTTTTATCTCCTATTGTTTACTGGAAATATTTTTTTAAGTGTTCGAGATGACATTTGTGAGATTTAATGGCTGTCAAGTCGTTCGTGCTCAGACCTTAGTAGAAACAGAAAAAAAACGAAGTCATCTGTCACTTTTGTCCATGTCAAACCGTTTGCGTTTCGTTTGCTTTGCATTTTGGTGTGATCAGTGTGATTTTTGGACTATTTTTAACGATCTCCGCACAAAATCCGGATTTTCAATTTTACCGCATTTCTCCACGACCTATCTAATTGAATCACGATTGAATATTTTCGATCACTATTTTGGAACTGCTTCTTGGACAATGCAAAGTAAACGAAACGCAAACGGTTAGATTTCATTAGACATTGACAATTGACTTCGTTTTTTTTTCTATTTTTATTAAGTACTGAGCACGAACCGCTTGTCAGCCATTAAATCTCACAAATGTCATCTCGAACACTAAAAAAAATATTTCCAATAAATAGTAGTAGGTAAAAAAAACAGCTGCAGTTTCTCGGTCTTGAAGACGACTGCTGTCGAAAAAAATTATAATTAGTACCTCTTCAAAAAACTTTACTTAGCCAATTGTATCACGGCGGAACGTTGAGAATAGCCGCCTTTATACAGTCGCTCTATCACGCATTCTCAAGAGCGTACAGGATTGCGTGCCGGAAAGCCTATGCGCGAATATATTTTGTTAGTTTTTTTTAAACTTAACGTTCAATCGCGCACGATTACAAGTATACGTTTTTGAGAATGGAAAGAGCGAACATGTAAAGGCTAATCGTGCGCGATAGACCGCGTGGAACTGGCGTGGCGCGTGTTGGCGCGTGTGCAATTTACACAGTTTTACGCGTGGTCTATCCCTTCCCTTCCGATACCTTTACACGCGCATTCTTTCGCACACTATTGCTGTTTCACGCGCGTTAGAGTGACTGTATAAAGGTGGCTAATATGGACACACAACGTTTTTCGAAATGTGATCTATTGGCTGTAGCTGGTCAACTGTTAAAACATGATCTGGGGGCACGGCAGTGCCCCCGCCAAGTCAAGCAAAACAAGGGCATACTTATTATTCTCTTTAGAGTAATAACATAATTATTGGCTAAAACGCCAGATACGGCAAGGTCGGGTTACTTTAGCACCGAAAGGGAACTTTGGCCATTGAGATTAAATAATTTATAAATAATTTATTGAATCAGGCGTTACTTTGCGGAGGTCCATATTAATGAACTAAAACAATTACTTTGCTCACCCGCGACCTTTTTAAGGTCGCGGGTGAGCAAAGTAATTGTTTTAGTTCATTGAGATTAACTCCGTACATTTATTTTCATATTGCAGTGAAATTATTACACAGTGTCTTATGGGTGGTTTAGCCACATTATTGGGGTTAGTGTAAATTGGCTTATCAACCATACGTCAATATCGTGTAATCTGCATTACATGTAGTTTCACAGAGGATGGTATTAACTTCATATTTGCTAATTTTAACAAATTTAGAATAAAAATTGGAATTGGTTAAGTCAGACACGTTTAATTACTTATCCAATAGCAGTTAAGCGGATTTGCACTACCCCCGACCATACTTGTTTTTCATACGGGCCAAAGATACCTTTTATTGGTTCAGAGTACCCCAACTTAACAACATTTCTGATTGATTATTCTATAATCTAAGACTTAGCTCGATCAATCAAGTTAATGAGAAAATACAGGACAAATATTGGCAGAGCCCTCGTAGGGCATGCCGGGGGTGGTACCAGCGAATGAGGTCCCGTTGAAACTTTAATTTCAATACTAGATGAAAAAAACCCGCCTGTATAAATAATTCCCGTTTCCATAACAATGCTGGGAAAATGTATACTCTACTCTATGCCACTTTCGGAACTGAGACGAATCTAATGACACCTCACACTTCAAAATCCATTGATCCGTTTAGGCTGCGTGGCGTGCCAAAGAAGGATACATACATAAATACATAAATACATACGCTCGAAAAACAACTCTCCTTCGACGTCGGGTGATAAGTTAACGTCATTGAACAAAAACTCATCGTGTTTCAGGGCCACCGTGAGGTCGTGGGCCCCAGGTATGGCTCCATGTGGCTTTATGTAATCGTCATCATCATTTCAGTCGAAAGACGTCCACCACTGTATGGTCGATCAAGAAATTCCTTTACCACTCTAATGTTCAATGTCAGTTGTGTGGCTTAAAACATCAAAGACTATTTTCACTTACAATTCAATGTGACAATGCCTTATTGTTTTTTTATTCTAACTGTCACTAAAAATGGTAAAGCACTTACTTGGTCGACTATACATAAAGCTCCCCAAGGTTCGCCAAACAGACCGGTCCCGCGCCATCCGCATCCAACGCGTTCCTGGAACCTTCATTAGGTCGTGCTGCATCTTGTTGGAGATCTACCTACACTGCGTCTTCCGGTCCGTGGACGCAATTCGAGAACCTTTTATCCCCATCAGCCACCAGTTCTACGAGCGATGTGCCCTGCTCACTGCCACATGAGCCTGGCAATCCTTCGAGCTATGTCGGTGACTTTGCTTCTTGCGCGGATTTCATCATTTTTGATGCGGTCCCGCTGAGAAGCTCCGAGCATAGCCCTGTCTTCTTTTTGTGTAATGATGGCACTGGATGTTGGACTGACTCACCTGCACTTCGCGTCTCCCGCCTAAAAGTATCCACTGAGGGTGATGTCATAAACCCAGACGAAATTGATATTAGCTTTGGACCTACAAACAAAACGAAGTTAGAGCGATTTTTGTGGCTTCAAACGGACGGCTCAGCAAGGTGACTAGCATTACAAAAGATCACTTTGGGTATAACTCGGAACTTCATGAGTTAATAAACAGTTAATATGGTTCAACCGAGAACTTAGAGCTGCGTATTACACTTTAGTCTGTATAACAGCATAATAAAAGTAGAAACGTATACTATTGTTACGGGAACAGAGTTAGTGCAGATGTCAAAAATGCCTTCTTACCGTCTCTTTTGCATTGGTAGCTTAAAGTGTTACTGTGAACTACCGTACAGCCAACAGTTTTAGAGTAGTGTTCACTTAGAGTGATTTAACACAAGAAGTTCTTCAAACAGTAAAAGAGCAACATACACGGTAACATACTAAAAACAATGCATAATTTACCTTGATATCCTAGATGTGTCAGAGGCGAAACAGCACCAGTGGAGGCCTCTTTCTTTTCTAAATGGTTTAACTTAAAACCTAAACAAAACAAACCTATAAACATTCGCGATTTTGTAGTAAGGAAGACCTGAAGCTGTATTGTTTAACGCGCGGATGCTTGCTATCGCATTCACCATCTCTTTCTGTCACCATCTTATACCGTTTGAAAGAAAGAAATATTAAACGCACGTTAGACAATAAGCCTGCCGCGATTTGTTCCTGTTTCGTCATATTCCTAATTGGCCGTATTCCTTAATTCGTCACTTTCCTTATATATGACCAGTTAGGAAAGTGTCGAATTAGGAAGACGACCAATTAGGAATATGACAATCAGGCAAATCCCTGCCCGGCGTGCTAATAAGTCTTGATTAGTTATAGGCCCTGTCTCGCTATTCTCCGTTAACTCTCGTCTCATCTTAGCCTGTACATACTATGTCCCATGATACAGGCCTTCTCTCAGAATGAGATGACTTGGGCCGTAGTCCCACGCAAGCCCAGTGTGAATTGAGTACTTCACACAAAATTTTTCATATAATACGTAAATTTTAGAACAAAGAGAAATATCCGTAATAAAATTGTTTGACGGCCATTTTCTCAAAATGATATTCATCCAGGTTAACAGTTATTATTTATCGCCATCATCAGAGAGTGGTGAAACAGGCCTTGTGCTACTAAATTAGATTTTCGAACTTCGTATCGTGCCGTCCCGTTCACGCTGATAGTATTAAATAGAAGTCTGTAAGGGACGACACAATAATGCGGCAATTACATTAAGTCGACGACCGCATGCCACATGCGGTGGCCGCAACCGCAGTAGTCGGCCGCATTCGGCGAGCGACAGCTGCCACCGCCTAGATATGGCCACCGCATTAGGCGGACAGACTAATGTGAACACGACGTTCGTTCGCCGAAGTAGTTCGAAACAAGATCGGCGACCGCATTAGGCGAACGAAGTAGTGTAATTGTCGCATAAGAACTTCAAATTACATAGTAGCCTACCAGGCCTCAAATTTTGAATTACGAATGACTTCAAACTACAAGAAACTGACATAGAACCAAATGTTTATTTACTACAGTTAAATTACTTACTTGATAGTCCGATTGACACTTTTTGAGGGTTGTTCGCGATAGTTACCATCCCCTTGGACGTTTTATTAACAGCTGGTCTATTAAGTGATTGAGTTTCTGCATAGAAATAAGTGCACTGTAAATTTTAGTAGCTACATTTTGATGAAACGAAAGATTTGAACAAAGACGGCAACATATTTTTTAACTTCTAGATGAAGCCAAATGACCCTTGGTTAGCAATAAACAATAATATTAGCCTCGGTATGATCTCAGCAGATTATGACTGTGTTCTTTGATGGAAATATGACTCAAATAAAAGATTATACACATGTGGTCATAATGTCAAGCTGCAGCGTTGAATAGAAAGATGTCACCGCAAGTATTGTGTTTAGTACAGTCGAGTTCTCCAATATCTGTACAGCCTACTGTTCATAAATATAATATAAACATGAACCTTATGTTACGGTATTACGGTCTTTGAATAGATAGATTGGTAAACTCGACTGCACCTCTTTCACACCATCAAAGCCGTGGGTAAATAGTGAATAATTCAATTACCTACGCTGGTCGAGCGATCACACAAATGGTGTATCCTGCAGCTGGTTCCAGTCTGGCAACATTTACTTGGAGCACAAAATGAGACGTCCACTTCTAGAAATGCATCAAATCATACATTATATATTTTGAAATCTTGCCGATTATTGGTCGTAGATTCTATTCAAAAAAGTAATAACTACTGAACCGGTAGCGTAATTAGAACTTTACGGCAAAGTTAAGGTTTAGGTCTCCTTGAGATTCTATTGTACTGTCAGCATCAAAAGTAGCTGGTCACTTTTGTCCTTTGTCGTAATAACACCTTTTTCAATCAAGTATGACGTTTTGTTACTTTTCATGCTGACTGTGCAGGTATGGGAAAATAATTTGGTGTTGCAACGTAGCGTGAGACAGCGAAAAGATAATTGAAAGAGCACAGACCTCGCCCAAAAAAGGGGGCTTACGCTTTACTTCCAACGCGGACCTAGTGCAAATTGGGAATTTCACACACACACACCATTGAATTACTTCATTGGCGTGTGGAAGTTTGCTCACAATGTTTTTCATTCACAGTAATGGTAACGCCACCAGAGTTGAGGCCACATCTCATCTCATGTAATGACAGCGGGATTTTGTCGTTGTGTTGTCGTTAAACGTCAACACAACGTCAAAATCCCGCTGTCATTACATGAGATGTGGTTGTGTGCGTGGCCTCAACTCTGGTGGCGTTACCTTTAAAGCAAATTTCAAATAGTGAAAATAAACGGATCACTCACGTCTCAAAACGAGTTTAATTCGACATGTTTGAGTGCACGTTTGAGTGCACGTTTGAGTGCACGTTTGGCAGCCGCCGTGACGTGCGACTCCGAGAGGAAGGGCTACGGATTAGCCCGAAACATGTCGAGTTAAACTCGTTTTGAGACGTGAGAGATCCGTTTATTTTTACTATGAGTGAGTCTCACGGTAGTTTCATGTTTAAAGCTAATTTCAAATATTATAAAATTTAGCACTTAGCCTATAAGCGAGTATTTTTTTATTATTGTGTTATTTTATTTGTAATTTAAGAGGGTTTATACCTGCTGAGCTGGCAACGTTGCATTTTTGTTAGTTTTTCTCGATTATTCCATAAAAATTGAATGAAAATTAAAAATGTTTTGTATACAAATTGTTCTAATATATAAGTTAATGTGTCTACTGCAATAATAATTCGTGATAGACTTTTATTTTCTTTAAAAACGAACAAATTATTACCTAACGGTTTTTATATAAAATAAAAGTCTTATCACGAATTATTTTTGCTGTAGACACATTAACTTATATATTAGAACAATTTGTATACAAAACATTTTTAATTTTCATTCAATTATTATGGAATAATCGAGAAAAACTAACAAAAATGCAACGTTGCCAGCTCAGCAGGTATGAACCCTCTTAAATGTATCATTGGACACATACAATTTTATTTTGTAAAGAAATAACTTGATTACCAGCTGGATTACAGGCTATCATATTATTCGTATACGGTTGTTCCAAATAAATCAAGTCGGAGTATTGCAATGATTTAATGAGCTCCTCATTTTTTCCATGCAGAAAATCCGTAGTTCCTAAAATAAAACAAATAATTAAAGCATTAATATAACACAATCGCATTCCCCATCTCTTTCTACCATCATTTGCACCTATAGAATGAGACTGACACAATCCAAATTATTCTCATTTCAAAACTAAACGTGTCTTTCTTTCTACAACAATTTTATTTTTAAAATGAGAATAAAGTCTCTGCCCACTACACCGTACCATACCATGACCGTACTATGAACGTGTCAGGCACGGAAAGTACCACGATACGGTCTACTATGCCCACTAGAACGTGTTAACAGCGTTTCGTAACCGTGCATAACGGGTTTAGTGACCGTAGCATCCGCATGTCATATCAGTTTAGTGACTGTAGTATCCGCGTATTATCCCTTTAGCATACGCGATTCATTCGCGTGTCATATTCGTCGTTCTCGTTCCATCGGTTGCAGTAAGTTCACTTGCGTTTTAGCGTGAGGCTGACGCTTACGCTTACTACCTTTTTTGTTTTGTGTTAAGATAGGCTATGATAATTAGGCTGTTTTAGTTGCTCCCCAATTTCCTTCCACACAATGTCTTTCTTGACACTATCCATATATTTCGGATGTTTTAAATTATATGTAAATTCGTATTTGCGAACTATTTCTATTAATTTTTCGTCTTCCATTTTATATATAATGCGAACGTGCGTCTTCCTGATATTTTTGAACCGAGGGTCAGTTGGTAACAGACTAGCAATAGCAAGATAAAAGTGGCAACGCGTTAACAACGGGCTTAGAACGGTCATCAACGGGTCTTGGGTGTTTAATATGTATTTAAGTATGTATCTATCTATATAAGTATGTTTATCCGTTGCCTGGTACCCATAAGACAAGCTTGCCTAGCTTACTTTGGGACTAGGTCAATTAGTGTGAATTGTCCCGTGACATTTATTTATTTATTTTATCATACGCAAGTCAGATATGAAGTATCTTTTTTATTTATTTTTCAACTTCATTTTTTATTACTTTTACGGTCATCCCATGAAACCATATATTTCAAACTAAATACAAACTGAAATATAGATGCACAGAAAAAACCCCAGAAAAAAGACCAATGCTGGGAATCGAACCCAGGTTTCTGGGGTTTTTTCTGTGCATCTATATTTCAGTTTGTATTTAGTTTGAAATATATGGTTTCATGGGATGACCGTAAAAGTAATAAAAAATGAAGTTGAAAAATAAATAAAAAAGATACTTCATATCTGACTTGTTTAAAGTTGCACAGTAGCGCCATCTCTTGGTCCAGGTGAGCGGTTAGCTCCGAATGAGTGTTAAAGTCTCTCGGTAGAGGGCATAACATAGATAAGCGCTTTATCACTGCATAAAGTGATTATAACAGACTGAAATGTACGATGTATGGGAAAGATTCGTCGCTAACCTCTAGACCAGTGATGGTGTAGGGGTAAGCACGCAGCACGGAACGCTGAGGACCTGGGTTCGATTCCCAGCATTGGTCTTTTTTCTGGGGTTTTTTCTGTGCATCTATATTTCAGTTTGTATTTAGTTTGAAATATTTATCATACGCGGTTATAACTCGTATGCTCATCGTGTCGCCGCCTGCACGCACCGGTTTGGCAACGTCGTGTGCCGTGCGCGGACCGTACCTATCGGCACGGGCAAAATATTCTCGATGACTATTGTTGACGGTCCGTGCATGGCACGCGACGGTGTTGGTCGGTAACGGAACGGTCTAGTGGGCATGGTCTCATACTTTTCAATACAAAGAATAATTTTTTGCCTGACACATTCGGCGTTCCTATTACGGTCATGGTTTGATACGGTGTAGTGGGCAGAGTCCTTAATAATAGCCTCTATATTATTATTTGTTTTCCTTAGCAGATCTGCTCAACGAAATCAATGATTCGAACGCGCATCACCATGGTTTTATGGCATTTTTATTTTTTCTTGTACCTTTTGACTTTTTTTAAAATTCGGAAAGTTTTATGTGATTTCTGCTCAGAATAACGAGCTCTTTCGATCCTACTACGAGAAAAAAAGTGTCCCAAAAATTTCAAATAATTTTCGATTCCTCCATTCCGTTACGGTCATATAAAGTCTATGAAAAATGGTAACGGAACCGGAAAAAAAATTTTGTACTTTGGGACTATTGGAGACTTTGGCCTCATCTGCACTTTTCATCAGGTCAATCACGGGTCAGTCTTATACTGTAAAAAATGCGTTACCTGCTCCAGTTAAAATTATATTTTTATAGGAAGGTTCTCGATTTTCAATTGGTGTATTTTCTACAGTTTCGTAACCGCCTTCTTCGAATGATATTTTCTGATCCGTATCAGTCTTGATGACTACTGAATTGTTAATAGAGCTGAAAATTGATTTCTTGTATTCATTATCATCTGGTTCAGTGGTTTGGTCCTTTCTCATATGCTTAACGTTAATTGGGCGGGATATCATGATGGTGGTTTTAGATTCCACTTGACGTAATGGACCGCTTAGCTCTGCCTGAATTTCCTTTGATACTGACGGAGTGCTATGTTTAATTACTGTGGCTAGACTTGATTCATCTTTAAGCAGCTTGTTAACGCTTTGTACACTTTTCGATCTTGTATTTATACATTCGTTTGGTTTGTGGTTAGTTATGCTTCTGCTTTGCCTCCTTTTTTTAGATACATTGGATAGAATTTCGCTATTTTGCGGAGTTGTGAATTTTCTTTCTGTAAAATAATTACTTAACTAAACAAAATACACACTAGTTAATCCGTGGTTACGCCAGAGCGTTAGGAATATATTCACGATAAATATTTACAATTTTAGAGTTCGGTCTGAAATAACTATAAATTAAAAATTGTAAAACCCACAATGCAATTTAGTCACAGTCATGTTTGAAAATAAAGTGAATGCCCATTATGCGTCTAAGATTACAAAAGAGCTAGTAAAATTGCAACGGCGGCTGAACAAATTGTGACGAAACATGTCTAAGAACCATCGCGAAGAAACTAGCAAGAGCTATGATGTCAAAGACAGAAACACACACACACACACACACACACATATCAGTCAAATTTATAACACCCCTCTTTTTGTGTTGGGGGTTAAGGCTGCGTTTCCACCAGAGATGTGCGAGGATGCGTGCGAGGGATGTGATTGTCATGAACCAATAGAAACACTTCATTTAAATGGTCCTAAGTGAATTTGAAGGATTGAAATCAGCCCAAAGCTCGGTAGGACCTTAAGTATCCTACTTATGCCTCAATTTACGTTTTTATCGATCTGAATGCAAACTTTAATTCAAACGCGTTGAAAATTCTTTGCGAGTGCAATCACTCGCAAAGAATGTTCAACGCGCGTTAGCCAATTGCTAACAAATATCCAAGCATCTTCACAACCTGTCCTTTATTATAGAATCAATTGTGTTTCCACACATATTTACAAGATAATAGAAAATGTGTTTGAGTGTGCCAGTTTTACAGGAAGCTGTCACTTTAAGTCGTTCTAAGACATGTTTTATGGGTCTTTTCACAAAAAAATGTTAAAAAAAACATGTTAAAGCCATGGATAGTTAATTTCACTTACTAGAACAACTGCTAAATTTCCAGGGGAACATGGAAGGGCCGAAATCGCCATATCGCGGAAGGGGTTTCTTAGTGACTGGTATTGTTCCTGAGGTGGCTAAAATCACAAAAAAACATGTCATTGTTCCTTCAAACTCTTATGATATGATACATTTAAGTACAAAGTTCTAATCTAGGACCCTAAAACCAAGAGCCATGTGTCCATGTCCAAACAACTAAACCTTTTCGCCGGCTGTACTTATTTTTTGACTGTACATGCAGTGTCACCTAAATTCTAAAGTATGTAGGTAGGTACAGTCGAAGGCATAAATATCTATACTGTCATTGCGTCAAAAATATTTAAACACCAACCTTATGTTTAGTGGCATAGAGTTGTATAATATTTTTGACGCCTTGGTAACGTATGTACACATATATTTATGAGCTTGATTGTACTTGCAGTGTCATCTAAACTACATATGTATGAATTGTCCGTCATGCCAGCATAGATAGATAGATACGACCTGTCAGAATAAGAAGGCTTGAGCCGTAGTTCCCAAGCGGGCCCAGTGCGGATTGGGACTTCACACACATAAATAATAAATAATAAATAAATAAATATTAGGGGACAATCTTACACAAATCGACCTAGTCCCAAACTAAGCAAAGCTTGTACTATGGGTACTAGACGACGATAAACATACTTATATATAGATAAATAAATACTTAAATACATAGAAAACATCCATAACTCAGGAACAAATATTCGTGCTCGTCACACAAATAAATGCCCTT
This sequence comes from Archips xylosteana, assembly GCA_947563465.1. Classification (NCBI taxonomy): domain Eukaryota; kingdom Metazoa; phylum Arthropoda; class Insecta; order Lepidoptera; family Tortricidae; genus Archips; species Archips xylosteana. Next base: position 2,589,425 of record OX387346.1, read on the forward strand.
ACTGGGACTTGAACCCAGAACCTCTTGCTTCGTAGGCAGGGTCACTACCAACTAGGCTAAAGCGGTCGTTACATCATTGAATGTCCAGGTTTCCTCACGATGTTATTCCTTCACCGTAAATTTCAAATCTAATTTTGCACATAAATTCAGAGGCGCACGCCCGGGCTCAAACCTACGACCCTCTGCTCGGGTGGCCATAGGTCAAACTACTAGGCCACCACGTCCAAATTTTAAGTCAATCCAACCACTAAAAGTCAGTCAAATTACTCGTGATTTGATTAACCACAGTCCCACCGACACAGGTGAAGCTAGCTTGTAAAATAAACTAAATTCAAACTTAACAAACCTGCATCCATAAAATGATTATGAGGGGAAACCCACTTTAGTGACGTGGCTACCCCAGCAGACCTGTTCTCGCAGTTGATCGTACTCATCCCTGCAAAATAAAAATGCGTCACACAACAAAAGGAAATTGTTCCGACGGATTTATGATTCTAGAAGCTCATGGAGTTAGAGTAATCCGCGAACACATAGCCATGTGTCGCTTTAATGGAATTTCCTTATTACACCGCACTAAAAGGGTCTGAAAAGTTAGTGTGTTTGTAGGACGTCGCTGTTATATACGCTAGTCCTTCGAGTGTTAAGCTTTGCTTGGCTTGGGAACGTAAACCACACTTTCCCGGAATGGGCACTGTCTTAGACCAGATCTTTCTTGAAAAGAGCAGTTTAAAAAAAGAAGTCTGGTTTTGTGTTCCACTGCTGGGAATAGGTCTCTCCTCTCTTGCTCCACTGTCGCCAATCAAACGCGATCTGTCGCCATCCCACGTGATAATCTCCCCTATCTCCGCTTTGGCATGCCTATATTACGACCCGATATCCATCACTAGGGACCCATCCGTGACAACTTTGGCGCGACGTTCTCAACCCTTACACAATTTGACAACCCTGTCAAAACATTCAATTTTGGACCGTAAATGTTGCTAATTTGAATCAGCTTTGAGTTCTGTTTGACGGCAAATATATGGCCGGTATCGATAAAGGGGTTTACGCGACGACTTTCAAAAAATTGCAAAATAATAATTGAGGCGACTCCTAAAAACCCACGAAAATAATTTTCTACTAATCTGTTTGAAGTCGAGCCTTCAGCATGAGCCAGCAGGAGCGGATTTAGTCATCTACCTTAGCTACATTTTGGGCTTCTATTACTCCTGCTGGTCGTGCTGAGGCACGAACTGTCTATAGCTCAGTCCCACTTCAACTTGGCTGTCTTTACGCCCACGTCAGTAATACGAGTTAATGAGCGCATCTCAGTATTTTCGATGATCCGTTCTTCGGATACCAAGAATGCTACGCTCCATTGCTCGTTGACTGACTTTGAGTTTTGACTTTTGAGCTTCTAAGCTTTTGAGCTTTATTATTATCGTCTAAATAAATTAGGCCAATTCAGTTTTTATAAGTTCCTCTTTACGGGTATCCAATAACTTAATGATCATTGGAGTCTTTTGAAATTTTAAAACGTAAAAAAAATCGTTATCGTATACTTTCAAACAAAGCTAAGTCTAACTGTAATATAAGAATTCATTTCAGCGAAACAAAACATTTGCATAGCAATAAGAACTAAGTAAAAAGGCAAATAACAGCTGCATCTGGCAACAAAGATTGTAATGAAAACCGCTGAAAAAAAATGAGTGCATAAAACCCCTTTTTTATATCGTGCCTTTTGTTTGTGAACGTTAAAAGATACATTAGTAGGGGTAATATTTCTAAATCTTTAAGGGTTTTGTAATTTACAAGGAAAAAAAGAGATCTCTATACTTAGGATCACTTCGTTCTCCGTCTGTCTGTTTGTCTAAGACCCTTTTTCTCAAGAACTCATGGACGTATCAAGATATCAAATACTCCGGTCTGTAATCCTTTGGAGATGCGAAAACAAAAAGGTAGTTCATGCGAAATTAAAATTAAATGACGAAATTGACGTACTAAACTATGCTCACTTGAATTTATTTATGACTAGCTGTTGCCCGCAACTCCTTTTGCGATTTTTCTGGGATAAAAACTATCCTATGGCCATTCCAGGGTCTCAAGCTATCTCCAACTAAATATCTCCATACTAAATTTCATTTAAATCAGTTCATCGGTTTAAGCATGAAGAGTTAACAGACAGACAGACACATTTTTGCACTTTAATATTAGTATGGATCGGTGTGTCTTATTGAAATGCCATTTCCGTTTGTTTTTGTATTCCTTGGGCTCAGAGCACAAGGCCAACAATTATTGATCCGCAAAAATATCTTTATCTTCACTGAAATACTACAAACTTGTTTTCTATATTTTTTAGTATGAATTGGCACAGTTCAATGTTGCCCCCGTTGTATGCCGGCCGGAGCACTGATCAGTGCCAAAATCACAAAGATACATTTTATTGAATTTTGATTTATTAAATTCACTCATTTAATTTGATATAGGGTAAATCGCCAACAACTTGCCACCCTTCAATAACTGGCCCCCTCATACTGAAAATTAACTCTGTTCCCCTAGAGACTGAATTCAATTTAGTATAACTTGGCCAGCTATTGAAGGGTGTCCAGTAATTAACATCTTATACTAAAAATGAATTCTATTATGGGCGATTTACCCTACTTATTTAGTGATTTTGTCACTGATCGTGATCAGAGCTTTGGTGTGCGAAGGGATATGCAACACATGGATAATATATACTAAATTTTGTCAGGTGTGTAACATTATGTCCCTTTTGGGTGGATAACATCTCATTCCTTCATCCAAAATTGTATAATTATGTACTAACTATTATTTGTTTTTAGCCAGCAGACTTTTTTTCGCCTCACATTTTTCCGTTTGTTTTTTTATACGTATAATTGTATTAATAACTGGTGGCAGCTTCATTGGTCTATGTGAATTGTAACTAACTAGGTTTAGGTTTAAAAATAATGTATGTACCGTTTGTGCCTAAATAAACATTAAAACATAATATGTGAAACCAACCTGCGTCTGTGCACATAGCGTCCGTAGTTTGTACGTTAACATCTTCAAGGAATAACTCAGGATGGGCATACATCATTCGTACTGAAAAAGAATCAATCATAAATCATGTCGGCCTACATATGTCCCACTGCTGGGCATAGGCCCAGAATGAGAGGGCTCGGGTCATTTCACATTATGATTTCGTACATTCCGAAAAGCTTACAGGTGCGAGCATGAGGTTGGGCTGAAGAATAAAGGCCGGCGCAGACCAGACGCGTGTGCATGTCACGCACCAGTTGTAATGTATGAAACTGTAAGAAAGATTGCACGCCACGTGCACGCGTCTAGTGCGCCACATTTCTTACAGTTTCAATTATTACAACGGTGCGTGTGCGTGGCGTAACACGCAATCTGGTCTGCGCCGGTCTTGATACTTTGAACCTGAAACTTCCGTGAGACTCACTCATATTAAATTATTTAAATATAATATTTTAACTCGTAATAAGAGGGCTGGCGGGCAGTGTTGCGCGTTTGGCAGCAGCCGCCATGGCGGGTGCTCCAAGAGAAGAGCGACGGATTAGCCCGAAACATGTCGGGAAGAACACGTTCAAAGACGAGAGTTATCCGTATTATTTCACTATTAAAAAACTTAACTAAATGAATAATCCTTATTTGACATAACACTTCCCTTTACATTCGGTTGAATATAAATGGTCCTTTGCTCTACTTACTTTCGTCGAATTGATCGAATGAGGCCTAATCTGGTACTAATGTGTAACTTAGTTTTTTCAGTTCGTCCGGAAAGGATAACTTAATTCATTATCCTATTTTAGAACTAACCGTACACATGAATTGGCTCACGTAGGGGTCGTCTAAGTACGGACATGCCGAAGGAAATAATATTAAAGGTCAACTAGATTTTCTGTTGTAAATTTTTAGGCCAAATACAAGCTTGTGATGGTAAAAATGGTTCCAAACGAAGATCGATTGTGCGCGCCCGAAATGCCTATATAGAGAATTTCATTGAAATCGAACCCCTCGGTCACCTTCGAAACCAAGGTTCGAAACCAGTTCTTAATTAAAAATGTTATTTCTTCTTTCGAAATTGGTTTCGGTAAAAGAATAATATTTCTTATCTCGAAAGTAGTTTCGAATTCTTGTTTATTTATTTATTTATGTCGAGGTTTTCGGAACCGCCTCTTGCGATTTCCCTTGTCATGTCATGCCATTGGGTCAGTGTCGAGCACAGAGACGTTTACCTTACTTCTTATACATTTTAGATTGCCTTAGATTCTGATTTGAGAGTTTCGAAAGAAGAAACCGTTTAATGGTTTAATGTGTGGTTAGAGTACGACCCGAAATTAATGACAATAATGCAATCCCAGATAACTCAAATCCTTATTGGCATTCCATTTGCGTACCCTTTCAACGCCACGCCTCGACAAAACGTAAACCTGCTTTGAATCTTATGTCATTGTGTCAAGATCACTTTGACACTGTACTTTGTGACACCTTTAAGTGTCGTTGGCGTTGAAAGGGTTAAATATCGGGTCTGCATTATTATCATTCATTTCGAGTCGACAAACAGAGGGCATATTTTAACCGCATACTTCGCACGGTATAACACCTGAGGCGTGGAACAGGAGCGTGGTCGTATTGTTCCATAAAAAAGGAGACAAGTTGCTCTTACAGAACTACAGACCGATTTCGCTCTTGAGCCACGTCTACAAGTTGTTTTCGAGGGTTATCACGAATCGTCTCGCCAAAAGATTTGACGACTTCCAGCCACCAGAACAAGCCGGGTTCCGAAAAGGCTACAGCACCGTGGATCACATACACACAGTGCGGCAGATTGTACAGAAGACTCACGAGTACAATCAGCCCCTGTGTCTGGCATTTGTGGACTACGAAAAAGCCTTCGACTCCATCGAGACCTGGGCGGTTCTGGAATCCTTGCAGCGATGCCAAGTCGATTGGCGTTACATTGAGGTGCTGAGATGTCTGTATGATGCCGCCACGATGTCCGTCCAAGTACAGGATCAGGAGACAGAACCCATCCAGTTGCGTCGAGGAGTGAGGCAGGGGGATGTTATATCCCCTAAGCTATTCACTAACGCACTAGAGGATGTCTTTAAGACCCTGGACTGGAAAAGACGTGGCATAAACGTAAACGGCGAGTACATCTCTCACCTCAGGTTTGCCGATGACATAGTTGTTATGGCGGAATCATTGCAGGATTTGGCGGAAATGCTGAACAGCCTTAATGATGCTTCGCGACGAGTGGGGCTCGGGATGAATTTGGACAAGACAAAGGTCATGTTCAACGATCACGTCATCCCTGAGCCCCTGTTCGTCGGAGATTCGGCCCTCGAAGTTGTTCAGGAGTATGTCTACCTAGGACAAGTCATTAAGCTTGGTAGAAACAACTTCGAGAAAGAAGCCGATAGAAGGATTCGATTGGGCTGGGCAGCATTTGGGAAGCTTCGTCATATCTTGACGTCATCCCTGCCACAATGCCTGAAGACTAAGGTTTTTAACCAGTGCGTCCTACCCGTTATGACTTACGCTGCAGAAACGTGGACACTCACAGGAGGACTAGTCCATAAGTTCAAAGTCGCTCAGCGTGCCATGGAGAGGGCTATGCTCGGAATCTCGTTGAGAGATAGGGTCCGCAACGAGCATATAAGACAAAAGACGAAAGTCGTTGACATAGCCCGAAGGATTAGCACGCTGAAGTGGCAATGGGCTGGTCACGTTTGCCGTACAACTGACGATCGTTGGAGCAGACGTGTCCTGGAGTGGAGACCACGTTTAGGAAAGCGTAGTGTGGGACGCCCTGCAACACGTTGGACTGATGACCTTAGGAGGACAGCTGGCAGTGGGTGGATGAGGGAAGCCCAGGATCGCGAATTTTGGCGCAATATGAGGGAGGCCTACGTCCAGCAGTGGACGGACAATGGCTGTAGATAGATAGATAGATAGATACTTCCACTTCCATCCAAGCACTTTATACACTGTATTTTGTCTTGACGACCTTCGCTGCCGGCTGTCAAGCTCGTAACTTTGTCAGATGCCCCAAACACACATGTGCGTTCAGTTGCCTGAAAACTTATGCCAGCGGCACTAGGCGAAAGTCAAGAAAACGCATATATGCGTTGCTGGCAGTGAATGTGTTTAAAAATTTGGTAAGTACTAACTTAAATAATTTATTGAATCCGGTTTTACTTTGCGGAGATCCATATTAATGAACTGAAACAATTACATTGCTCACCCGAAACCTGTGCGTATTTAAGTTAGCACTTAGCTACATTTTTAACCCCTTTCTAGCGGGTGAGCAAAGTAATTATTTCAGTTTATTAAGTACTAACTTTTCATAATTCTCATAGAAGACTTAGGACGATTAACAAATCGTTCCACGGTCTTCTGGCAGACGGCATTCCACCTGCGCTGGCACATGCGACGGAAAGAGAGGCGCTTGCGCGGAATGTCCGAAGGTCTTCTCTCTGTCCAAAGAGTTTTATAGTTTAAACCAAGGATGATATAGACTGGATTGGCAGTCGCCATAGTACGGATCGGCCGCGGTTTTTGTAGTTCGATTATTAAGTCTAGATGGCGCTGAAATATAGCCAGAGGCTTTGAAGGCAAAACGATAAGACTACATATATTTCATATCACTGCAAATATATATATTATGCAATATTTTTGAAAAATAATACATTTGTAGTAATATGAAACATCTGTAGTCTTATTGTTTTGCCTTCAAAGCCTCTGGCTATATTTCAGCGCCATCTAGATTTAATAATCGAACTACAAAAACCGCGACCGATCCGTACTATGGCGACTGCCAATCCAGTCTATATCATCCTTGTTTAAAAATAATTACGTCAACGATTTGAGAGCTAAGATATATGCGCTTAATAAATAAATCCGATAAATCAACCAACGAGATTGTACGGACGGTTTGGTAAAAGCCGCAGGTTCAAGGTGGATGCAAGCTGCCTCCAACCGTAATGATTGGGTATCAATGAGGGAGGCCTATGTCCAGCTGTGGACGTCCTACGGCTGAAATGATGTTCATGAGATAAATCCGAGGAAAAGAGAGCCCTTTGCCCAGCAGTGGTACTATTAACACATTTGCTGCCGGCCGTCAGACTCGAGACTTCTTCAGGTGCCACAAACGCACATGTGCGTTCAAATATCTGTTAAACTATGACAGCGGCACTAGGCGAAAGTCGCGTAAACGCATATATGCGTTCCCGGCAGTGAGTGCGATAATGTGGATGCGTTACCTTTGAATTTGTTGCTTGAAGAAGACACCAATTTTTCTATATAATGAGAGTGTTTTCGGAAAACGCTTCTTCCATGGAGTCTTTTACATCTATCGCGACGCACCATGCAGCAGTTACTATAATGGCGAAACGTTCCTAAAAAGGAAAGGATGTTTTACAAAAAGGAAAGGAAGTTTTTAATAGGTACATAGAAATGTTTTAGTCCATTTATTTGCATGCCTCCGTTTGTCCGTCCAGTGACGCGTTCATCCGTACATCATTCCGTTTGTCCGTCATCCCAACGTTCATCCGTCCACTTAGGGTGAAGCCAGACGAGCGTAATTTTATGAGCCGTGAGCGGCAGAATTTCGGTCGCGCCATACAATATGCAGGTCATCACGTGACACTCACGTGACACAATGTATGGCGCAACCGAAATTCTGCCGCTCACAACTCACAAAATTACGCTCGTGTGGCCTCACCCTACGACTCAAAAAATTACGCTCGTCTGGCTTCACCCTTAAACACGCAAACGCACCAACGCACCACAATGTATTCTGTATGTATTTTTTTCCTGTGTCCACTCCTCTATCAATGATCAGCTGCGTTAGCTGTCTAAGTAAGTTTATTATTTCAATACATTTTTTCTTTGCTAAACAGGATCTCCATCGCATTCTACCTTATTTTTTACCGTTTGACTAAAGCAAGCACAATAGAAAATAACTGCAGCGACTGTAATCACCTGTAGATATCAGTCCCGAGTTACATTTAGTGCTGAGTTCATCAGTCTGATGCATTAGAGTAATTTGATCTTCCCCAAGATCGCAACAAAAGCTGTTTAAGGACTTGGTGCCCGTGCTGCTCCATTGGTGAGCGTCTTCCCAAACCATACTGTTGCCATCAATGTTTTCCAGGGTGCCCCGACTGGAGTACTCGCGGTATTCCAGGTCAGTGGCGGCAATGCTTGATGAAGATGCGTAACCTGGACGGACAGTTCAAGACTCAGCATCTCATCATTATTATCGTCAGCCAAAAGGCGCCACCATTTCAAGGCTAAAAAAAAGTAAATTGAACAACGAATTCTTGAAAGACCTGCTTTTTTCTTTGACAGAATGAGCGTCTGCAACCAAATAGGTCTCGAAGTACCAAGGTGTTTGTATAACCACCTTGCTACTTCGAGACCAATTTAGGCTGCTTAGTTGCCTTAAGTTCATATTTAGATGTGCCCTTATTTCTAGCTCTGAGCACGACACAAAGCTGTAATTTTACATGTTTGCGGGTCAAATACACGCCTGTCCCTTTATCTATTACTTCACACTGCATTTCTTTCCCATTTTAGTTTAGACTAACAGTTTAATGGTAGCATAAGCACACGGCGGCCACGACGTACAAAATACGCGTTCTTGAATCTACATAAGCACGACGACGTCTGTACACGCGTCAAATGAGTAGGTAATCTAATTATCGTATGTAGGGTCAAGTGCAAAAATAAGTATCTATTCGAACCACTCAAAAATATGTTACTACGGCCTTATTGCGTCGGGATAAGAGTTTGTGGTACTTATTTTTGAAACTTTCATTAAGTACATATTTTTACACTTGACTGTACTTATAATTAAACTTATCATTTGTCTAAATTAAGTGTTTAAAAATAAGTGAATGAGTGTTTAGAGAATGTAATTATAGATATTGATAAGAAATAATTATCAAATCAATTTTAAAAATACCTACTAATATAAGACGTCTATTTATACATTCTGTGGCATAAGGTAGGGAAGAAAAAAACTGTACCAGCAATTTCAAAATCAGTAGTTTTCTGGATCATTTCTGACGGGCAATCGACGTACGACTTAGCAAATTTCCCGTCAGATGGAAATTGCATCCCTTTGGTGAATGCTGAAATAAAATATAAATAAATAAATATCACGGGACAACTCACACCAATTGACCTTTATAGATTTGTAGACTTCAGCTATTTCAATAATAATTAATTCATGTGTTCCTTGCTCCTCCAATTCCACCCGTGAGCGATAGCTACGGCTGTACGGCACATAACATATTGTTTTCAAATTATGATCCAACCTCCTCCGATTCCACATAAATCTACACATAACAGACCCAACTATCACAAACACATTCCTTTTCAACTCTCCACGAGTTCATTTTCAAAACAAAATCGTGCACACAATTTATTGATGTTAAACAAAACGAATGACATCATCTAACTTCAGAATTTATTACTTTCTATTTTATTTAATTTACGGTGTTACCGTTACGAATTGATTAATTAAAAAAAAATACAAGTAAATGCAGGAAATACAAGTAAATATAAAAGTAAATGCAGGAGTCGGAAACCAAACCCAGGTCTTCGTCAATCCGCGATGCTTTTAAATTCATGGTGAAATTCTCCATGTGTTTTTAAGGCAGTAAATATTTCTTAATTTGCGTATCTTTCAGCGTCAGTTACCTGATCGAGAATTTTGCGAAGCCTTGCTGGTCTTGTGTCTGGGTAGTACCTTAGCAGCTAATAACGCCGCATCAGAACCTTGGGGCTTCGCAGCCAGTAGTACTGTCTGTTGCTCCGAAAGAAGCATACCTAGATTTTTTTTAAATAGTTTATAGAATCAGCCAATCAGGCGTTACTTTGCGGAGGTCCATATTAATGAACTGAAACAATTACTTTGCTCACCCGCAACCTTATGATATAATATTGTTTTGTTGTAGTTTATTGTTTGATATTATTGTTAGTTTATGTAACTGCTTCAGTTCATTAAAAATAGTGTTATAACTTTGAAAATAATGATTAATGAAACTGAACCTGATACTAAAAGCGGCGTACATGGGCGAATCAGTCCGATTTGATCCATAAGTTTATTTTTAGCAGAAATGTTAAATATTATAGACATTTAAAGAGCGACAAGTTTTATTCTCCAGCTAGTCGCAACATTGAACTCGCATCACACATACGCTCGGGACAATGAGATTCGCAATGTGGGTTCAATCAAATGTTAGCGCGATTATGACAAATATATGTATTGTATCATTATACCAGAGCTGAGCTTTTCTTATCAGAGATAGCTAAATAAATAATGTTATTTTTTTTTCAGATTACTTTTAAAGAGCGACAAGGTGCCTATATTTTCCAGCATGTCATAAAAGTTGAACTCGCGTGCCATACACGCTTGGGACAGTGAACTTCAAAATGTGGATTCAAATGCTAGAGCGCGACCAAAGATGTTTAAAAAGGATTATGACAAACATCGGTATTGGTTATTTTATTATATTACCAGCGCTGTTGCCGTCGTTCGACGAAATTGATTGAGATGAGCTTTTCCTTTCAGGTATAGCTAAGTAATGTTTTTTTTCCGATTGCTTCACAATGGGTATAACGTTCGAATGTTTTGAATTCATATATTTGGGGATCTGCGGACCGAGGCTCATGGAGCAATATCCTAAAACAACAAAACACTGAATTATTTTCATTAATTAACTTATAAGTTTTATTAACCCGTCGCACGATTTAGGCGCACACGTGTGCGTCTAAACTAACTTTTTATGATTTGCTAATTTTTGTTTCTAGTTTCTATCACCTTTTAACATGGGGTACTTAGAAAAATTACCCAAAAAAGTCGCTGATCGTGCGCTAGTCTATATTCGCGGATTCGCTCGCGTAAACCGTTAGATTTGAATTGAAATTCCGGGATTTCACCAAAAATCCTATATAAGGGTGAGGCCACACGAGCGTAATTTTGTGACTTGTGGGCGGCAGAATTTCGGTTGCACCATACTTTGTATCACGTGAGTGTCACGTGATGGCGCGCATATTGTATGGCGCGGTCCGAAATTCTGCCGCTCACGACTCAAAAAATTACGCTCGTGTGGCCTCACTCTAAGTCCAATAGGTGTTCACAGTCAGAATGAGAGGCCAATAGTTCCCACACGGGCCCAGTGCGGATTGGGAACTTGACACACATCATGAAATGTCTTTGCAGGTGAGTGCAGGTTTCCTCGTGATTTTTTTCTTTCACTGTAAAGCTCATGCTAGATTTCAAATGCACCTCAACCAACAAGATGAAACAACGATCTGGTAAAGGTGGCTGGAACTACTTGGATCCGGGCAGCGCAGGACCCATCGTTGTAGAGCTCTTTGGGGAGGCATTTTTCTAGCAGTGGACGCCTTATGGCTGATGTGATGATGATGATAGCGACACAGAGTTTCACAAATTATCAATCGATTTTATCGCAGATAGATGTTTCACTAGCATTTATGGTTACAGTGTCGTAGCGTGATGTTATGTAACCAATATAGCTTTCCTCGATACAAGACTATTCAACACAAAAAAATCAATTCGAACCAGCAGTTCAGTCACAAATAAACATACTTTGACTATGAATTTGATAATCTTAATTAGCGCGTTCAACCAACCAAACAAACTAACTCTTCTGCTTTAAAATTATAATCTATATAAATCTATCTAAATAAAAATGAATCACCGAAATATTTGTACGCGCATAACTTCCGATTGACTGCACCAAATTGGATAATTCTTTTTTTGTTGCATTTGTTATTGTCAAGAGAAGGTTTTTATGAAAGAAATTTTAGAAAAAATGGAATGGGGGAAGCCGCGGGCATCAGCTAGTCTAATATATAAAAATCCTCTCAAGAAATCTCTCTTCTGAGAGGAGGCCTGTGCCCCGCAGTGGGATGTTTACATGCTGGATGTTGATGTGATAATGTATAAAAATTTCGTGTCTCAGTGAACTCCTCCGAAACGGCTTGGACGATTTTCACCCGATTGTCGAAGAAGGTTTATTATGGATTTTTTTTGCTCTATATTTGGTAGGTCTGAGAATAGGTCTTAGGCCATTTTTAGGGTTCCGTACCCAAAGGGTAAAAACGGAAACCCTATTACTGAGGCTCTGCTGCCCGTCCGTCCGTCCGTCCGTCTGTCACCAGGCTGTATCTCGGGAACCGTGATAGCTAGAGAGTTGAAATTTTCACAGATAATGTATTTCAGTTGCCGCTATACAACAAATACTAAAACTTGAAATAAAATTAATATTTAAGCGGGCTCCCATACAAAAAACATGAATTTTTGCTCGTTTGTGCTCGATATTGATAACGGCAACAGGTAGACACTTGAAATATTCACAGAATATTTAATTATATATTGACTTTAAAAATAAATCATTAAATTAAAATAAAAAAATATTTAAGGGGGCTCCCATACAACAAACGTGATTTTTATAAATAATTGTACGGAACCCTTCGTGCGCGAGTCCGACTCGCACTTGGCCGGTTTTTTATACCCCTAGGTGATAAGAAACAATTTATAAAGGCAAAACAACGTTTGCCGGGTCAGCTACACTCTGTATATTTAAGAGAGTCTGCAAGGCGTTCTCTCTGTTGCAGTTTTGTATGCAAATGAAAGGAACAAGAAACTGTCAGTGGGCGTCAACAATCGCACGTCGATGGCGGGCTCGGCTTACAGGCCGTTTCTTGGAATATTCGTAATTTTTTGATTTTTCTCGTGGCACCTCAAATAATTTCATGTCGTGTTTATTCATCTATTATACTATTGGATAATAATATTTAAATATGTGCCCTGCATTGGGACGTATGTGCCGGTGCATCGTCCTTATCGCTGACCAATTACGTGCATTCTCTGTTTTCTAGTGCTAACTCTCTTAACACGTTGGCTGCGAAACCATGTCTTTTCCGCACGGTACGTGTCTTACCGCCTGTGCGGGCGGGGCTGTGTATCGCGTAAGTAACGCACGGTCTGAATGTACGTAAAAATCAGCGCCGCAGCCAACGTTTTAAATAGACAGAGTATAGTATTAGTATAAATATAATGTAATAAACTGTGTCTCAGCTTTTCTCTTTATTCGTATTTATAAACAGAAAGGTTCAAAACAAAAAAAGTCAAAAATAAAAACTACCTGACTCATTGTCTCGCGTCGGATATTCGTGTATTGACATCCAGTTGTTCGCGATGCTTTGAGGTGGTTCATGGTGTTCAGAAACGGGTTTCTCAGAAGAATTCTTCGTGATGATAATATCTGAGAAGAGAGTATAAAATGGAGCGCGTAAAACTTCATTCTTTAGACATTCTTTTCTGAAGACCCCGCGAGGTTTTTGAACGTTTTTTCACTTATCTGCTCTTAAAATGTTACTTTAGTTAGAGTGAGGCCACACGATCGTAATTTTGTGAGTCGTGAGCGGCAGAATTACGGTCCGCGCCATACAATATGCGCGCCATCACGTGACACTCACGTGACACAATGTATGGCGCAACCGAAATTCTGCCGCTCACAACTCACAAAATTACGCTCGTGTGGCCTCACCCTTAGTCTCTGCATATCGAACTAAAAAGTTCCTTATTAGTCTCTAGCGACCACATTTTTGGAAATAACCTCAAAATGACACATGTGCAAGAATTAAAAAAAAAAATATTTAATTTGACGATGACGACATTGACGACGTATCAAAACGTCCACCGTATCAAAATATAGTCATTTTGGCAGGGTGGCTGAAATTATGAAACGGAAATTATGGTAAGTTGGACATTTTAACCTTTCCAACGCCAACGACACATAATATAGGTGGCACATAGTACAGTGTCAAAGTGATCTTGACACAATGACATAAGATTCAAAGCAGATTTACGTTTTGTCGAGGCGCGGCGGTGAAAGGGTTAAAGCGAACGTTCTGAGACAGTGGACATTCTGTCTGACATAATGGACTATTTGACGCAGTGTACGGTTTGATACGGAGATGTTTTGATACAGTGGACACTGTGGGCCCAAAGGAAAAAAATGTATATGGCCTATTGTTTGCCTGAATTTTTAGGGTTCCGTACTCAAAGGGTAAAACGGGACTCTATTACTAAGACTCCGCTGTCCGTCCGTCTGTCTATCCGTTTGTCCGGCTGTCACCAGGCTGTATCTCATGCATGAACCGTGATAGTTAGACATTTTAAATTTTCACATATGATGTATTTCTATTGCCGCTATAACAACAAGTACTAAAAAACAGAATAAAATAAATATTTAAGGGGGCTTTCATACAACAAACATGATTTTTTTGCCGTTTTTATAGATAACACATAACGCACTTGGCCGGTTTTTATTTTTTTAATGTCACAGTACTGCTTTTGGTGTTCAAGAATAGAATATTTGTATTGTATTATGTATTTTATGACCCGATTAGATGCTATTAAATAGGTGACAGGGTGGTAGGTAGGTCTATGACGAAGCTTGTTGCGGATAACAAAATATTTTCTTTTTTTTTTCTCATTGACGAAGCCTACGCTGCGGATCTGATTTTATTGTAATTTTTTTTTTTATTGCAATAATTGAATAGGTGAAACATCTAACATTTAGACTATCACACTTACCAGTATTTCCATCGATATGCGTGGCATCACCAGCCGTGCTTGCTTCGGAAATGTGGTCCTGTTCAGCGACTAGCGAACTTATTGGAGCATGAAGGTAACTGTTATCTCTTTCTAATAGCCAATCTGTAACGTCATCAAAATTAGCTACCGGAATGTCACAGTCACGCAGATTCAGAAGCATATTTGGGCCGCCCGAATGAGCGATCTTGAATGAGCTCGTATGTTAATGAATGAAATATCACATGCAACGGCATAGACTTCAGTGTGTCAGTAAGTTTTTAATGCATTGTCATTTACTCGCTCATTGTGATTGAAAATTGAAGCCAAGAATCAGTCAGTATTTAGTAGAAGGTTAGTGTAGACTGTAACTACCGCTGTGTGTACAGCAGGCTTATTGTCTAACGTCTCTGACGCTTGCCTTCGCAATCACTATTTCTTTCTGTCAAACGGTATAAAAGAATGACGGAAAGAGACGGTGAAAGCGAAGGCAAGCGACAGAAGATCAATTTTTATTTTGCAAAAGAGGGCTATCAGAGCGATATATAACTTAAGGACACGCGATTCTTTAAGATCTCTTTTTAAAGAAATAGGTATCCTAACCCTGCCGTCGTTGTATAATTTGAAATAATCATGTATGTAAGAAAAAACATGTGATTTTCCCACTAACGTCGATAAGCCAAAGGTTACAAGAAACACAGGGAAGTTTAAAGTTCCATCTTACAGACTGGCTAAAACTAAAAAGTCGTTTCTGGGAAGATGCATACGTTTTTATAATAAAATTCCGAAAACTATAACCGAACAAACTGATACAAAATTCAAATCCATTGTGAAGAAGACATTAATATCTAAGGCGTACTATAAAATTAATGACTATATCATGGACAGGGATGTTTGGAAATAATTCCGATCCGCATTGGCGATCCCTAGTCTCAAATAGCGTATCTACTGTGTTAAAAAATTTAATTGTATTAAATACTTTAGATGTATGTCATTTAATAACAATGTAGATCTGATTGAAATGAAAAAAATATACCTTGTTGAGTTACTTGCCGGTTTCTTCTCAACAGGGTTTTTTCCGAACCGGTGGTAGATTTTTCGACGTTCATAGGAGCATCAATTGATGCCTAAATTGAATAAAGAATTTTGACTTTGACTTTGACTTTGACTTTGAAGCGTTAGACAATACGGTCTCTGTACATATTATATAACCCAGGCCCTTAGATTATTTATACACTAGATACAGTGTCAGTAGCAAACATTGCGATACAAAACGTCCAAAAATCCATTTGACAGCTTAATATTACGGATCGCGTTACGTCATTCAGACTGAAGGGGGGCAAATGACATATAAGCCAACTGTTGGCTTATATTTTTCGGGACGTTTTCATGCCGCCTAAACTATCTAGTGTATAAATAATCTAAGCCCAGGCCTGTGTATTCCAGTGCATTAATCATAATTGTATCAAGACGATCGGGTTTCCTAGTTCGCACTTTACATGGTGACCCTGCCATGTACTATCGCCCCAAGCGCCAGATAACCACCTTAAAGGCCCAGTTTGCGTGCGGTGGCTAGACATCTGTCCATAACAATCCATAGCAATAAACATCAACGGCTGCAAGCAAATTTGTTTTGAAAATGGGTATCTGATGTCTGGGGCGATGGTACAGTCGAGGAAACTGAATCACGTACCAGGGTGGCACCTTTTCGTAACCAATTTCGCTATGATTTGTTTGGCAGATGTATGGGATGTCAACATGACATTAGTAGCACAAAGGTTCCACCCTGGTACGTGATTCAGTTTCCTTGACTGTACGGGGCCACGCGAGCCATCAGACATCGTCGCAGCCTATATACTTCCCACTGCAGAGCACAGGCCTCATCACAGAATGAGAGAACTTGGGCTGTAGTTCCCTAGCGAGTTCAGTTGGGTGTAGTTCACACACATCATTGAATTTCTTAGCCATGGTGGCCAAGTGGTTTGCCCTATGGCCTCTCAAGCAGAGGGTCGTGGGTTCAATTTCCGGCTCGCACCTCTGAGTTTTTTGGAATTTATGTGCGAAATTACATTTTTGAAATTTACCACGAGCTTAACGGTGAAGGTAAACATCGTGAGGAAACCTGCATACACATGCGAATAAATTCAAAGGTGTGTGTGAAGTTCCCAATCCGCAGTGAGAGAACTACGGCCCAACCCCTCTCATTCTGAGAGTAGGCCTGTGCCCAGCAGTGGGACGTATATAGGCTGGGATGATGATGATGATTGTAAGTTTAGAACTATCAAGGGTATTCGAACTTTTCAACCGCTTCACTTTGAGGAGATATTATTTACTAATCGGGATTATTGTTTTGATGGCATTTTTGGTTATTTATTAGAGGTTCGGTATTTTCCCTCTAGTTGCGGTAGTTCGGTTGATTTGTCCGGGACCGAACTGCTGCAACACTTTTTGTCTCAGTAGTTCGGTAAAGACGTCAAACCGAACTGCTGGGAAACCTTTAGTTGCAGTAGTTCGGTTGATTGTCCGGGACCAAACTACTGCCACACTTTTAGTCTCATTAGCTCGGTTGTGACGTCAAACCGAACTACTGAAAATTGAAACGACTCAAAAGCGCGATTAAAAATATAGCTAAATACACAATCCATGAAAAATAAGAGCTAGTTAATTTTATTTGCAATGTTGCTACTTATTTCATTTCCTTGCAATCGAAGTGAAAAGAAGAGTTTACCTAAAACTCTAGCATTAAATCCAACGTCAATGTCAACCAAACGTCTCGGGTAAAATGGCTCGTTTTATGCTCTTGTTGTACAATCAAATCCTTAAACGTCCTTTTGAGTCGTTTCAATTCTCAGTAGTTCGGTTTGACGTCATAACTGAGCTAATAAGACTAAAATTGTGGCAGTAGTTCGATCCCGGACAGTCAACAGAACTACTGCAACTAAAGTCTTCCCAACAGTTCGGTTTGACGTGTTAACCGAACTACTGAGACAAAAAGTGTTGCAGCAGTTCGGTCCCGGACAAATCAACCGAACTACTGCAACTAGAGGGTATTTTCCTGGTTTGACTTTCTATCAGGTAATTAGAAACTGATGATGATTGAAGATTGAATTTCTTCTCTTTGCCGCCATAAAATTGTATACTTAAATAGTCTGTAAATAGGTGTAATAAACAATAATGACGATGATTATGTACATACCAGTGACTCTGTTGGTATCTTCAGTCCTACGATAAATTTGGCCTAAAGTGGGTATCGGTCTAGAAGTTGCTATTGAAGTCGTGATAGGACGTTTTTCGGTGTAGAAGTCTGAAAACAATACTAATCATATTAACGCATTCGCGACAACATATCGCTACGCGCTACTCTTGTAACCCGTAGCAGCGTTTTTTCGGTTTGCAGCGAAAGCTGCCTACGAACACAGAATACGCCAATCGGGTTCTTAGTACTGAATGTGTCGATTGTTTTGAGTGACTAATCTCTTGTTTAACATCCTGAGGTCTTATTATACAACCCACTCGGAATCACAATCGTTTTCACTTCTTTCTCGCATAAGGTGTAAAATGAGGGTGGAAATATGCGATCGCGAGCTTGCGCGCGTTAGACGATAAATAGTATTACGGCCTCTAGTTCCATTGTGTTTGCTTTTGTAACATTTTATGGAACCTCGAACGATGGTTGCATTTCGTTAGAGGCCGCGCAGACAAAAAGTGGTCTGCAAGTTCCGCGTTCAGAGTTCTGCGTTCATTTGAATCTACTGTGTCCCTTACTATAACGCACACAGCAGGCAATCAGACCGCGGCGGTCAAAGCGGAACGCCACGTTCTAGAGTTCTTTTGCCGCCGAGACAATACACCGAGACAAGTTGCAAATACAGAAAAACTGATTGAATTGGTTACAGAAAAGAGATTAGGTATTATATGACTTAAATTATGTACACTACAAAAATCGTGACAAAAAGCAGAAGCTTGGCCGTGGCTGATTCTTCTCTCGTTGTGTTCATTGGGTGCACCCAATATTTTCTTCTTTTTTTAGAAGTTTCTAGGCTCCACAAAAGCAATGCTTCCTCTTCGGATGATGAATTTTCTAGTGACATGTTGCACGTACAAAGACAAGGATGAAACTGGAATGCGTTAAAACACTCGAGCGGTCAAAACGCAGAAAGAAATCTGAACACAAAACTCGGAACTCCAGACCGCTCTCTGTCTAATTTTGCTTACGCCGAGAATAGGGTACTTACTTACCTGAATAAAAAATACTTCTCGTTATGCGCAATACACACCAAAGTCATGTCAGCAACTGTGCCCGCGGGTGATGTCCGAAATGTTGGCGACACGTCCGCGAGCTGCTTACCGAACGCTCAGTTGTCCGGCGACACTCAAGCAGTCAATGACTGAAGACGCCGACTAACCCACCAACAAAATGTTGCCGACATAAGTCAGCGGTTTTGATGTGTACCTAATGCGCTTTACAAGCAGTATTAAGAATGATGGGTAAAGAAGCAAACGTATTTCATACCTTGAAGAGTATTTAGAACTTGTATTCTTTGCACATTTCTAGCTTGCGTCTTAAACGGAGGTTTTGCCATAAACTTCTTCGGCATAATACACGGTCTTATGGGAGTTTCTTTGATATTTGATCGACGACGAGGTATTTGGCTTGGTTTAAATTTTTCCCCGTCGCAACCTAAAGTAACTGTTCAAATTTGAATGCTATCGTGTTTTAGAATAAGCCATAGACGCCATAGTAAAGCAGGGTGTCCATGATTATCAAAGGCGAAAAAATAATAATATCAATTCAAATACGCATTCAGTCAATTTTTTTGTTTTGTATGGAAGACTGGATCAGAAAGAATTTTACAAAATTTCGTCGCATAACATCCTTCAAATGGGAGCATTGGAGGAGCACTATGTTCAGCAGTGGACTCTTTTGGCTGAAATGATGACGATGAAAGTGCAAGCATCAGCATCATTGGACATAAAATCAAATGGATAAAATGGTCATTGTATGAAATTATTTCTGCCAAACCGCTCTAAGAATTTGATTTTCGAAAGGCCACCCTACTTTACGGGTTTTAGGAAATTACAGTACTGCGTCCTTCTGTAACAGGAGACGGTTGTAATCTGCTAGGACCAGGTCTGACATCACCTGAAACCAACACGAAAATAGCTAAATTTCATGACTAGTAATCATTCTTAAGCTCTCAATTTCTTACCCGAGTCATTGATCCTATTTTCAGTTGGTTTAAAGTATTGGTTCCCATAACTTATTGGATTTGTTTTGGCAATTCTGGGAAGCTTACTCCAACTGGTTTTCAACTCTTGTTCAATTCTTTCTCGTCCTAATAAGTTAAGTGGTCAAAATAAATGCAATATTAACGGAGATTAGTACGTCAATGTAAAGAACGAAACTTGAGAGAGATGATTATTTACAGGAGGCTAAAATTTTCAAGGGCTATTGATGAACAATTTAATCAAGTACTCACCATTAGATGATCTTTCATAACATTGATTGCTGTTTAATTTATCGGGAAAACAACAATCAATATTATCAGAAGTGTGTGAAGCTTCTTGCTTTTGCGTAGCTTCAAAGGAAACTTCCATTGGTAAACAAATCAGTCATTCGGATATCGGCAAAATTGATTTATCAAAGTCGTAAAATGAAGTAAAACTTTCGATTGATTTGTATAAAACTGAATTAGATTTGTTAAAATAATTTGTAGAGATTCATGTGGAACTTTGTAATTTTTTGTAAATACTAAAATTGAAACATTAGATTTTGATAGTAACTAAAATTTTAATGCTTCGCATTGTGACGGTTTATTTGACAACCATAAAGGATCAAATAATGTCACTTAAATTTCTTCTTTTTTCGATGTTCCTGCTTTCTCAATATCCACATGCTCAACCTGCATAGGTTGATCTACTTTCATTGCGTAGTATTGCTGTTTTGCTTGAATCTCCTCTAACTTCTTCATAAGGTCTTCTTGGACACTGTCCACGATATCTTTTAGGTTTTTAGCTTAAACAAACATTGAGTCTTTTATAATTACATTTTATATTTATAAATAAAAAACTTGTCCCTAACTTATATTATCAAAACAAAACTAGATTGAATTAAACTTCAAAGGCAGGTTAACTTTCACATGAATTATTGACTACTTATCTTGTTTTTGTTTCTTTAGTCACCTCGTAAACCTTACCTGTTTTCCTATTAAATTCTTCAGCAATCAGCGAAATTTTCTTTAGCGTTCCAACGTGTCGTGCTATCTCACTAGCCACGTCGCTGTCACTACCGGTATTGACTGCTGCATCTTCAGTGGTTACCATCCTACGTTGTACAGCTTGTTTGAGCACTTCACTAGTGACCACTGGCATTTTAGGCATTCTGAATGGTCTTTTATTACTTGCATGTACTTCAGTCATAGGCACATCTTTAATGAAATCTTGTTCTAGCCCTGGTGGTGGCACGAATACCGTATCAAAAGGAAGCAGTTCTGGTGCAAATTCTTGTAAAGTCTCAATTTTTATAGGCGACTCCTTTTTAGAAGGTTTTTTGGAAAATACAACAGGAAGTGCATTGGTTAAGCTCTCGATTATCGCTTCTGGAAAAAAATGCCATTGTTATTTAACACAATTTTAAGATGTTTCATTCTGTTAATATATAGTTACTTACGCACGATGTTTGTTGGCGTTTCTTCTTCTTGCTTTTTCTTTATAGCCAGCTTCTTAGTCAAGTCATGAAGAAACATTGAGCACGTAGGGCCTATATTTGAAATATCAATTAATGACTAAATTATATAATGACCTGTAATTAACGATGAACACTTTTGCTATAGGTATATTTCAAAAATCCAACTCTTCCATTCATTCATTCAATATAATAAATAAATTCACTAACTCAATCATTCATTCAATCTCAATGTAATTCTCGCTTCACTTGAATAGCGCTCAACTAACACGCATTTTCACTTGTCCAACCCTACTTGTACCTATAAACACAATTCAAATTATCTGTTAAAGAAAAGGATTTTATTGTCAAGCAGATGTAGGCGATTGGCGAAGCGTAAATAAGGATAACACCCAATAACCTACCGTCACTTTTTTTTCTTTTTGGAGACTTGGGTGCCTGCTTCTTGTTCTTTACTTTATGCCGTGATGATTTATCCATGGCTAGAAATAATTAAGTTTTTTATTTTATGTTATTCCTACTCGTAAATACAATTTCCGAGAAAGTTATACTAATAATTGTAGCTTGACTTCTGTTGGCGAAATTCTTAAGAACCGATTCTTGTCGGCAGGATTAGTATCAACAGTATCCAAGCTATCTTTACATGGAGGTACATGTATAATATAATAAACACTCAAATAAGTAGAGATATATTAAATTAAAAATTCGGCGGCATGCCCTGCCCACTAGGATCACTAGGATTCATTGTTGCTATGAAGTCGAGTAGCTATCCTATCCGTAGATCGACATGCCTGAATTCGGGGCGTAGGAAGATTCATTATAGTGTAACAACTTCTTGGTTTGGTCGGCGCACACGCCCCACCCCATACTTGACAAAACGCCACCCCCGACCTATTTTCTATAGTTTTCAGACATTTTTTAAGGACTCGCCGCACACGGTTGTTGCAGTTCAGAGGTCCCCACTCGCTATGTATTTATTTATATAAGTATATTTATCAGTTGTCTAGTACCCATAGTACAAGCTTTGTTAGTTTGGGACTAGGTTGATTTTGGTGTCAATCGTCCCACAATTTATTTATTTATTATTTAATAAATTACCACTAAACGCCGCAAAAACTCAGCGCAAAAACACAGACACGCGCCACAAAAATAGAAATATGCCACGTCATCATCGCCGTGTCGAAAACAATTACGTACATTACCTACACATCTCTACTTTTCGAGTTTTTTTATCAGCAGCAGCGCAGTCACACCTTATTCGGGGTCCATATACTGCACAGCACAGGTTAAACAAATTAGTGGCCAAAGACCACAAGTGTCGACCAACGGCCACAAGTGGTCGAAGCGGGCTCAAGTGGCGGCGTTTTGTGGCTGCCGCGTGTGGTCCGAGTGCTCCGACGCTTAGTTCTCTGAATACAGTGCGAGTGACAACATACCTCAATAATTGAATTACAAGCCTGGCCAATCGACGTTCTGTGTTCATTGTCATGAAACACAAAGCGATGTTATGAGATATATATATCAAAGTTGATAGCGTTATTAACAAAGTTAAATTATGGTACGATTAATCAAAAAAATATAACATTTTTAAAACACATTACTCACAATATCACGCAAAATTTACGAATGATTGACACTTATTGACGTTGACGCAGATGGTGTCAACGCAAGTGAAATATACCTACCTACATTATATCGGAGTCTTTTCATACCATGGAGGTATAATTTCACGTGTATGTTTTTTCTTAAAGCACAAATTTAGTAGACCAAAATCTCAACATTAGTTTACGCATCCTGATTATAACATGAAATAAAAAGGAAAAATATGTTTTACTATTTTTTTATTTACTTTAATTTTTCTCTACATATGATTTTAACAGTGTTTTATTATTTCGGAGGTGGTGTTACAGGTTTCTGAAACAAAAAAAAATATCAGTATAGGTCGAATCCATGGACTTAATACCTAACCTGGACTGAGTACTAACTTTTATTAGTCAATCAAAAGTGACCCATATTACCAAGCCATACAGTTTAATAATGGCAACTAGAGACAGCGGTCCGAGAGATTACATACATACTAGAGAAACTAGAGAATTGTGTCCCACTCGCACCAGTACTTGATCACCCTAATTAGAACGAGATGCAATTCTCTGGTTTGTTTTTTTTCGGCCTCACTTTTTTGTCGTAGTACTCAGTCCTGGTTAGGTATTAAGTCCATGGTCGATTCAGAAAAGCTAGCTCCAAGCTCGAATGAATTGAACGAAGGTAATGTCACTTGTCAATGTGAGACCCGTTCTTATACAGGGGCATCCTTATGTATAGTAAACAAGTACATAATACGTCTTTTTTATTCAGGAAAAAAAAACAAAATTACATATTATAATTTGCACATTATTAGGACTAGGACAGCTAAAACATATGACAAAAAGTATATTTGACGTTTTTTTAAGCAGCCTACCACTGCTGACGGTATTTTGACTGCGTATTGCAAATTAGGATTTAATGACTGACTGCTGATTTAATGCTACAGAGCATATTGTACGGTCAGCATCAAAAGTTGCTGGTCACTTTTAACTTTGTTGTAATTACACAATTATCAATCACGTATGACGTTTTAAATCTAACTGTAGAGCGACAAGGTACAAAAGTGACCAGCTACTTTTGATGCTGACTGTACAACGTATTTAATTTATTTTCCTTTTATTTTTTTTTCGTATTTGTCCGATTGTGAGACTTAACAACTAAAAGCAAGACTTATTGAATCGACCTGTATTTCATTTTTTTTATGATGTAAAAATGTAAATTATCATTCACTCCTTCAATGCATTCGTGGCAGTTCTTGTGAATCGACCTATACCCGAATGGCATTTTTACAAACTTTGTAAGAGATATACCTAACTAAATGTTTCAGAACAAAAACAAAAATGTTCAAGTCGTAACACATCAAAAGCAGGACGTCATTTTTAATGATTCAAGTAGAATTCTTTGCCAGGGCGTTATTTGGTCAACTAAGTACTGGGTGAAATCATGGATTGATTTCGTGATACATTGGGTTTTTGTGCCTCGCTCGTTGCTAATACCAAGGATGATATAGACTGGATTGGCAGTCGCCATAATACGGATCGGCCGCGGTTTTTGTAGTTCGATTATTAAATCTAGATGGCGCTGAAATATAGCCAGAGGCTTTGAAGGCAAAATAATTAGACTACAGATGTTTCATATTGGACCCGGGTATGTCCTAAAACTGCGGCCAGTAATACCGGAGGATGGGCAGCAGCGTCCCTTATATGTACGGTTTTTTTCCACTGCGGTCGCCAACCCGCCTGCCAAGCGTGGCGACTACGGCAAATACCCCCCTATGGCTGAGTCCAAAAGAAAACGGCCCCTAGTCTCCGGTAGCCCCGCTGTTCCAGGCTACGGTAGCGGCCTGGGTAGCGGCGGGGCAAGGGGTGCTAAGAATCCCCGGAAGCGATCCGGCTACCATCAGCAACGATCCCTGGCCCTGGCAACGTATAACTGCCGTACACTGCGGACGGATGATAGGTTAATAGAACTGGAGGAAGAATTGAGCAGGTTACGATGGGGGATAGTAGGGTTATCAGAAGTGCGAAGAGAGGGGGAGGACACGATAATCCTGAACTCTGGTAACATGTTCTATTTCCGGGAGGGCGACCAACAGTCCCAGGGCGGTGTCGGGTTTATCGTCCACAAGTCCCTTGTAAACAACGTCGTGGAGATCGTGAGTGTGTCGACCAGGGTAGCGTACCTTGTACTAAGATTGACCAAACGGTATTCGTTGAAGGTCGTACAGGTTTACGCTCCGACTTCGGCACACTCCGACGAAGAGGTGGAAACTATGTATGAGGATATCTCCAGAGCCATGCATAGCTCCGGAACTCACTTCACGGTTGTTATGGGGGACTTCAACGCAAAACTGGGTAAATGGGATGGTGAAGAGCTGCGAATGGGGCAATTTGGAGTAGGGCGTAGGAATCACCGGGGCCACCTACTGGCCGGCTTTATGGAGAAGGAGGGACTCTATATGATGAACTCCTTCTTCAAGAAGCGAGAGCACAGGAAATGGACTTGGATGAGCCCTGACGGTGTAACGAGGAATGAGATAGACTTTATTATGTCGACGAGGAAGCAAATATTCAATGATGTCTCCGTGATCAGTGCGGTTAAAACCGGGAGTGATCACCGTATGGTACGAGGCACATTGAATATTCGGTTCAAGCTTGAAAGATCGCGACTGATAAAGTCTACGCTCCGCCCGGCACCAGCCCAGCTACAAAACCTCGAAACGTTCCAGCTCGAACTTCAAAACCGTTTCGAATGCCTAGGAAGCGACATGGATGACTACAATGACGGATTTGTGGAAGCTGTCCATACGGTTGGGTCAAAGTTCTTTAAGACTCACCGTACAAATAGAACCAAAAAAATCACACCTTCTACTCTAAAGCTCATGGAAGATCGACGTAAAATGATCCTACAGACATCTGGTGACGCTTGCCAATACCGGCGGCTTAACAGACAGATCTCAAAGTCTCTGAGGCGCGATATACGCCAGTTTAATACTAATAGTATTGAAGTGGCGATAGAGCGCAACAGAGGCTCTAAAGTTTTTGCCAAGAATCTGTCTGTTGGGCAAAGCCAATTGGCAAAGTTAAAGATCGATGAAGGTAGGATCGTGACCTCTAAACCGGAGCTATTGTTAGAAGTTGAGAAGTTCTATGGACAGCTGTACACATCAACGAAGAAACCCGTCATGGATCTAGCTGAAGACCCGAGAGCTAGATTAACCCGGCACTATACCGAAGACATCCCGGACGTCAGCCTGTACGAGATTAGTACGGCTCTCAAACAACTAAAGAATGGCAAGGCCCCTGGTGATGACGGAATAACAGCCGAGCTTCTGAAGGCGGGTGGAAAACCGATCCTCAAAGCCCTTCAGAAACTATTCGATACCGCCATCCGTGAAGGGAAAACACCAAAAGCATGGAACAGAAGTGTAGTGGTGCTGTTCTTCAAAAAAGGCGATAATACCTTATTGAAGAATTATAGACCCATTTCACTTCTGAGCCATGTTTACAAGCTGTTTTCGAGAGTCATCACGAATCGTCTCGCGCGCAGGTTAGACGACTTCCAGCCTCCCGAACAAGCCGGGTTTCGAAAAGGCTTTAGCACCGTGGACCACATACATGCGTTGCGGCAGGTTATACAGAAAACCGAGGAGTATAACCGCCCCCTTTGCCTGGCATTTGTGGACTACGAGAAGGCCTTCGATTCGATCGAGACTTGGGCTGTACTGCAGTCTCTCCAACGGTGCCAAGTAGACTACCGGTACATCGAAGTGCTGAAGTGTCTGTATAATAACGCCACAATGTCCGTCCAACTTCAGGATCAGATGTCGAAGCCCATTCTATTGCAGCGGGGAGTCAGACAAGGAGATGTTATCTCTCCGAAACTGTTCACCGCTGCACTAGAGGATGCGTTCAAGACTCTGGACTGGGAAGGGCGTGGCATCAATGTAAATGGCGAATACTTCACTCACCTTCGATTTGCCGACGACGTGGTGCTTATGGCTGAGACCTTGGAGGACCTCAGTGCGATGCTCGCTGACCTCGGAAGAGTCTCCGAGAGAGTTGGTCTTAAATTGAACATGGACAAGACGAAGGTCATGTCGAACGCCCATGTTGTACCAACTCCCGTCGTAATCGGAGATACTTTGCTCGAAGTTGTTGACGACTATATCTATCTGGGACATACAATCCAATTGGGTAGGTGCAACTTCGAGAAAGAGGTCAATCGACGAATTAGACTCGGCTGGGCAGCGTTCGGGAAGCTCCGCAATATCTTGTCATCCGATATACCGCAGTGTCTCAAGTCAAAAGTCTTTGACCAGTGTGTGTTGCCAGTGATGACTTATGGCACTGAGACGTGGCCGCTAACGATGGGTCTTATAAGGAAGCTCAAGGTCACTCAGAGGGCGATGGAGAGGGCTATGCTTGGAGTTTCTCTACGGGATCGCATTAGAAATGATGAAATCCGCGCGAGAACTAAAGTCACGGACATAGCTCGAAGAATCGCTAGACTTAAGTGGCAGTGGGCAGGGCACATCGCCCGTAGAACTGACGGCCGATGGGGCCGAAAGGTTCTCGAGTGGCGTCCGCGGACCGGAAGACGCAGTGTAGGTAGGCCTCCAACAAGATGGAGCGACGACCTGGTGAAGGTAGCGGGAACGCATTGGATGCGGATGGCGCAGGGCCGATCTGTTTGGCGAGCCTTGGGGGAGGCCTATGTTCAGCAGTGGACGTCTTTCGGCTGAAATGATGATGATGAGATGTTTCATATTAATACAAATGTATAATTTTTCAAAAATATTGCATAACTAGCCTTCCGTACGCAGCTTCGCCCGCGATAAATCAACTTTACCGTGGGAAGAGGTATTTTCCCGCGGTAAAAAGTAGCCTATGTCACTCAGTGATAATGTAGCTTTCTAACGGCAAAAGAATTTTTGAAATCGGTCTAGTAGTTTCGGAGCCTATTCAATGCAAACAAACAAACAAACAATCAAATCTTTCCTCTTTATAATATTAGTATAGATAATACATTTGCAGTGATATGAAATATCTGTAGTCTTATTGTTTTGCCTTCAAAGCCTCTGGCTATATTTCAGCGCCATCTAGATTTAATAATCGAACTACAAAAACCGCGGCCGATCCGTACCATGGCGACTGCCAATCCAGTCTATATCATCCTTGCTAATACACATTAATATTTTCCATTAGAGGACACGAATGACCTAATCAATCATGAAACGACGAGTTCTCGACAAATAGAGCCAAATGGACGTCAACTTCGTAAATTATCGAGACCACCGTAAATGCTATCAGATAATATTATTTTTACCACGAAATCCATTCATCATTTATATATTATCTAAATGCATGTAGTTTGAATAGAAGTAATTTGTATTAACTATATTTATCGACATCCATTTGAATAAATAAATAAATAAATTGACCTAGTCCCAAAGTAAGCAAAGCTTGTGTTATCGGTAAAGCGGGGTTTACACGGGTGACTAAAGCCGCACGATTTTTGCCGCGTGGCTAAAATCGACCTAAAATCGACCGTCTAAATGGCAATTCGGACGGAAAATTTGGCATTCAGATGGTCGATTTTAGCCGCGCGGCAAAAGTCGGGCGGCTTTAGTCACCCGTGTAAACCCCGCATAATAGGCGACGGATAAACATACGTACTATACATATAAATAAATAAATACTTAAATACATATATTAAATACCCAAGAAACGAGAACAAACATTCGTATTTTTCATACAAATATCCGCCCCGATGCGGGAATCAAACCCGGGACATCAAGCTTCCCAGTCAGGTACTTTAACCACTGGGCCATTTGGTGGTCATTAATATATTAAGACAAATTAACGGAGTAAATATAGTATGCCCGTGTGATGTATGTATAATATCATTATAGGATCTTAAATACAATCATCAGATCATCACATATTATTAGATAGACGATCATCAAATGGGACTGGACTGGTCATGTCTGCCGCACGCACCCAGAAAGGTGGCCGCGGGTTACCACTGCATGGATACCCCAAGATGGTTATCGGTGCCGAGACAGAGTCCCGAGTTTGACAGTTGGCAGCAAATGCGTTAATAGTTCTGTAGTTGTGGTCTTACCGTGACAGTGGTAGACGGCTCCCTCACCGTGTCGGGCGCCGGCGGCGGCTGCGCCAGAGTGGTCAGTTTGCCCTTAGGTGGTTCTGGAGCCGGCGGCGCTTGCGCGGGCGGTGTCGGTTTAGGCGCGTGTTCAGAGATAACCTTCATTACCGGCGTGCTAGCAACCGCCGTTGCTACTTGGTTTTCTGTAAGAGTCGATCGTGCAACTGACATTATCTTCTCTATCAACGGGGAATTGGCTTAAGCTGATTAAAGCCTTATTAGCACGCAAAAACCTCGTTAGATCCACAACAAATTTTGATTTTTGGGTAATTTTCTAATTTTGCACAGAACACTTTGTTTTGTTAGATAGGTACTATTTGTATGGAGCTGCCGCTCTGTTCATCATCATCATCATTTCAACCGAAAAACGTCCACTGCTGAACATAGGCCTCCCCCAAGCCTCGCCAAACAGATTGGTCCCGTGCCATCAACTTCCAACGCGATCCCACAAACTTAACCGGGCCATGTTACCATGTGTTATTATATTACAAAATAAACATCACATAAATACGCATATTTTTTTGATTCCGATAGTTAATAATTATTTGTGATATATCTACGGACGGAACGGAACTACGGATCAAGTTCTCTCATCCTGAGAGGAGGCCTGTGCCCTGCAGTGCGACAGTGTGCCAGAGTCTCGGGGTGGATCACTAGTTGAGGATCCTTGACTCTAGTCTAGTAGTCTACCCTCATGTGCTAAGTTGGTATATAAAAAATAGAGACGCTTAGCAGTCTCACCGGGCTCAGTTTCCCAAAACATCAATTTGTTTCAAAATGTCCACTTTCTAAAATATAATAAGAAGAAAAATACATGCTAGGATTTGGAATTCTTTGCCAGCGTAACTGGCCTCCAAGAATGTCCGTTTTTTAACCATAATCTGTGGTACGGGGCTGACAGACTCGCAGATGAATAAACCCATGAACTCTCATTACCTGGCAATGCATGATAGCTTTCGTGAGCATCATAAAATTCCTCCTTAGCATCTGAACCAATAAGCGCCACTGAGCTCTCGGAAACACTGCTCGACGGCAAACTAGACTCGCTATGCTCCGACGTAGATAGCTGCCCCCGTTTCTTCTTCTTCAAAAGCTTCCTAGTCTTCACTTCTGGCAGAGGATTGTCAGGCAGCTCGTCTCGTCTCAGTTCGTGGAGCTCAAGTACGAAGGCTTTGTTGCGTCCAAAGACTTCCTGGTCTGATGATGATGACGATGTGTCTTCAGAGTCTGTCAGGTTCAGGAGATCTTCTGTTGAGGAAGATTTTTTGTTTCACTCTTAGAGCTATAACTCACTGGCGATTTGGGAATTTAGTTGAAGCGGAGCGAGCGCACAACGGATTCGCAGCAAATACGTTGCGCGTTCGCCACGAATCCATTTCGCGCGCGGCTAATTATATAGGTTGGCAAAGTTCAGCTGACCTTTCGAAAATTTGCATGTTTTGTTGTACAGTCAAGGGCAAAAATATGTATACACTTTAGTACCTTGTCTATTTTCGTCATATTTGAACTGCCATATATGAACTGTCACAGTGGTTAAAGTGACAAGGTACTAAAGTGTATACATATTTTTGCCCTTGACTGTACATTATGATTATGATGACTTATGAACTTTGAATGAGTTGTTTAACAACATTATTTTTTGACCTTCCTGTAAGTGACTACAGCTGCTATACAGTAGCTAGCATGGTTCAAGATTTAAGACAAATTCAGACAGGTTCCATTAAAAAAAATCGTGGCAGCCTAGTGGTTTGACCTCTCAGCCCGAGAACCCGGGCTGCACCACTGGGTTTTAAAATATTATGTGCGAAATTACGCCTGAAATTTACCATAAGCTTTAAGATAAAGGCAGACATGGTTTGAAAAACAACACACATTTGTGAAAATAAGATTTTCGTTAAAAACATATTTTTAATAGAATTTTTTTATTGACTCTTTTTGCCCATGGTAACCAAAGTACTCGTCAAAACGAATCAAACGAGTCTAAACTCGATGCGGTCGTGTTGTTTTATTATAGAGTTCCTATATCCACCCTCCACTTCAGCTTCATCATCAGATCAGCTCCATGTCATAATAATATTGCATTGTCATCGGATTTATACATGCATGCAAAATTTCAGCTCAATCGGTTGAATTATTTATTCATTTATTTATTTATTTGGAGAACAAACAGAAATAAGTGTACAGAAGAAAATACAGATAAATAACTACTAATTAACATGCGCTTACTCCCTTAGCAGGTATCACTAAGACACATAAATGATAAATTTTAACCACATACATTAAGTGACACTAAAAAATAATCTAAACCGGTCATAGATCACCGTTCCAAATCTACTTATATAAGTAACTACATAAGTCATATCAACTCGCCCAGTGTTACAAAACTAGTTGACAAAGCACTTTAACGTTTTACATTTAAATTGGGACCTTGACTCATTAAAAATAACGAATGTGGACGAAATGGGAATGTTGACTAAGTGGGAATGTGGACGAAGTGGGAAAAGGACGAAATGGGAATGTGGACGAAATGGGAATTTGGACGAAATGGGAAATAACCTAAACGAAGGCGTCGATAGTTGAGTTTATCGATAAAGGACTCCCTACCTCTCATTTGTCTGACTGGCGATTATAAAACACCTACACAGTACACAGGCACAGTGTACAGGCAGGCAGTTGCTGAAGAGATGTGTGAAACTACTCATGTGAAAGACCTTTTTATACACCACATTTTATGCAAAATAAAGTTACTTACTTACTTACTTACTAAATTGCGTAACAATTTCTCTCATAGTGAAAAAATACGGATAACTCACGTCTATAATCGAATTTAGCTCCACATGTTTCGGGCTAATCCGCAGCCCTGACGATAGTCTCACGGTAGCTTTATGTTCAAATAATTTCTCTTATTGAGTTGTATTCGAGTCGAATAAACCTATTCAGGAAGAGGATTGAGTTGTTGACTACTAACTTACCCAAGTTTTTAACATCCTGGACTACATTTCGATTTTTATGACTCATCGTGTAATTAACTATTAATAACAATATTAAAATAACTAGCAAGTTGTAGGCAACTCGCCTAACGAATTGTGCAAGAGTCACACTAATCTTTTCTGTGTAAATTGGCGCTGTGAAAAAATTAACTGTTTTATTTTTGTTATAAAAACTTGTGGATCCGAGACGATGAGTCATTTAGTTTGACGTGACGAAGTCACTTTGATTAAGAAAAGGAGACGAAAATCAAAACAGATTTTGAGCGGCGTCCAATCAAGCAAAAAGGTTTATTTTGATAGGTTTCAACAAATTAATAATCGGATTGGGAAGGATTTGACGGAATTTCAAACGGTAATGAGCAAGCCAATAAATAGCTTAAATTTATTTACAACTGGCTGTTGCCCGCGACTTTGTCTGTGCAGAAATAAAATTTATGGACAATTTTATTCCCGTTCTCTATCCTGCGGGAAATTTCAAAAATCACTCTCACTGGTCCTATCTCACTGGTCTCACTGGTACTGCTCGACCGTTTAAATGAGTCCTCGCCTGTGCGGTACAGGGGCTGGGGGGTATGACGACAAACGACGAGTGCGCCTCGTGTGCCTGCCGCCCGCACCTCTTCCGACCCCCTTTGTCGTCGTACCACCCCGCCCCTGCCCTGTACCGCGCATGCGAGGACTCAGTTAAACGGCCTATTATTATTATTTATTTAAAAATATGGCTTCTGTCCTATTTTAGGACAATTTCGCCAGTGTCAAAGTAAGCTCTCTTTGGGAGCGACGTTGTACGGTGATTGTAGTTTTTGCAAATTGATAGTAAAATTCCAGAAACCACGTGGAGACAACTTGCACATTAAAAAATGTCAGACACGAGAGCAATATAGAATTTTGTGATCACTGCTAATTAAGTTTAATCGCCGCATAAAACACTATCAAAATTATACTTCAACTAGCCAAAGAAACAGAAATACCAAAATTATATACTGTCTACATCCGCCATGTTCGAATGTTACAAATGGAATCTAAACGGTCTAGCTATAAAAGATGACATCTGTCAAGTATCTAGTTTCTATAACAGCTACAGTTATAGATATAAGATTACTACGAATCAAATATTCATCCCGATTATTCCTTATCCCGTGGGTTTTTCCTTTAGAACCTTTTACAAAGAATAAGAAAAAAGAAAGATGAATGAAATCGGTAAAGTCGTTCTCGAGTTTTCCGCTTAGCAACACATTTTAAAAGAATTCTAAGAACCCTATTACAAAGACTCCCCTGTCTGTCCGTTCGTACATCTGACCGTCCGTTCGTCCGTCTGGTTGCAGGGCTCTATCTCTAGAAACGTAATACTTAAATGTTTCACTGATTAAGTAGTACTGTTGAACATAAGCCAAAAGATTTAAACATAGTGGAAGTCTTTCGGCTGAAATGATGATGATGACGATGATGATGTACTACTGTGGCCGCTATAACAAAAATTTAAAACCCAACCCCATTAAAAAACCAAAATGAAACCCCCTTTAATACCGCCGCACCGCACGTATCGTACATGTACGTACATGCACGTTACATTTCGTCATCCTTTTTCGTGGATGCAGCCGGCGTTCATCGATTTATTAGACGTTGTCACGTCAATAAATTTAAAAACCAAAGGGATCGTCATACAAAAAACCTCGCTCCTAGGACTGGACCGGGGGCCAAAAGGTTTTCGAATGGCATCTGTAGACCGAAAGACGCAGTGTAGGTAGCCTCCAACGAGATGGAGCAACGACGTGGTTAACGTGGCGGTAGCGTTGGATGCGAATGTTGCAATTAAATACCAGTCTATTTGGCAAACCTTGGGTAAGGCATATGTTAAACAGTGGACGTCTTCCAGCTAAAATGATGATGCTGATGATAAAATTAGTAAAACATGTAAAAATTAGGCCTTATCTAAAAACACATTGTTTAAACGAACGCGTGTAAAATCAGGCCCGTCCGCTGCCCTCAGCACTTTATAGCCTGACACTGACCTTTGCTATCCCATCAGCAATATGGATCCGCGCCCCGAAACTACCTAAGGGTACATAAAAATGCTGTAAAACAGTATCTTTTTGTTAGACAACATTGAAGACTGATTTTATTTTAACTTTTACCGGAGGTTATATTTATTTATTTATTTAATTTATTAACTTGGGTACAATAACATAATGCAAGCTAAAGAATTTACAATTAGTGACTTAATCTAAGACATTACAGCGCATTACATCACAATAATAATTGTACACAGCATTTAACACAACCCTCATAAAAAGAAACAAAAACAAAAAAAAAGAATAATAAAATAAAAATACATGAAAAAGTGGTACTTAATTCATCGCAATAAGCACATTATGAACAGCTAAAAACGAAGGCCAATGATCATACAATAGGAATCCAGGAAAGATTCATAATGCCAGAGTGAAATGTTCATTTACAACAGATTTGAATTTTGCTAGCGTCATGTTGAATATGTCTAACTCGAGATCAATGTTATTAAAAAGTCTACACATTCTTGTAATTGGAGCATTATTCGAGACATTATTGTTACATACTACCGGCAGGGCAAACAAATTACGATTTCTGGTCGTTTTACTAGTGGCTCTAAAATAAACATGATCTACAAGGCCACCGTCGAGATCGCCATGCAATATTTTATAAAGGGTCACAAGATCGGCAATCTGACGCCTACCAGACAATGACATCAGACCAAAAGCAAGGAGTCGGTCGCGGTATTCTGGCAAGGTACGGCGGGTGCCATTCCGAAAGCAAAGATGTCTAAGAAACTTTTTCTGGATTGCCTCCAACCTATCCGAATGTGTCTTGTAAATGGGGCAGCACACCGAGGAACCCGAGGATGATCCCGTAGATTGAAGTTTGGTATGTATTAAGAATACGAAGTCTGAAGATGTGAAATCTAATAATTGAATTATTTGAAAAATAATTGATTAATTAATTTAAATGTCTTTTTTTAAGGAGATAGTTTGAGACCCTGGTAAGGACATAAAAGTGTCCTACAAAATAGCTTCTTGACAGCAACAAAGTGAATGGTGAGACCGACTACCTATAAGTCACCATTCTGATCTAGAGATCTCATTTCTGGCATGCATAAAGAGAGACATTTATATGATATTCTACCTTTAACATCTAGGGTTAGCTTCTACTGATCTGTAACATTAAAACAAGATTAAAACAAAGTAAACCATTCCTTGGTTTACTTTGTTTTAATTTTGAGCAGAGTTAATTGAATTAATTCAACGCGACACTAATTGAAGGAGCGGACAAACCACTAGAGGTGTTCATGAAGGAATAAACTAATAGAGTGCAAATGGTACTAATTATTGTAAATGCGTTGTAAAAGTTTGTTTAATTGGATGTACTCCATCACGCAAGAACGGCTCGACGAATTCGGATGAAAATTACATACCTAGTTCTTGCGGGACACTAATAACAAAACTATTCGCAGACAAAGTCGCGGGCATCAAAAAATGCCGAACAATCATTGCAATTTGATTAGGGTTACCAGATGGAAAGACTAAAATATCGGGGCAAAATTTCATGAAGTCGGGATTTTAGGATTATTGTCGGTACAAATAAATATTACAAATTAAAATGTTACTTATTACTGGCTGCGTCGGTAGATTTCAGTCTGATGTACAGATAGTTGGATCTCTGGAATAACACAAGTTACTTTTTTTCGGTTCATGTACGAACGCAAAAACCCTAAATCTCAACCACTGTACTACAGAAAACATAAATGAAGTCTACGATGCTATTTTTGGGTTGCCACAGAAATTTAGTTTTGTCCTGGAATTTCAATTTAAATGCCGGATCAAATTGTTCACGCGGGCGAAGTCCCAGCTTTAAGCTATTAAGTGATAAATTACTAATGTCAGTTTTTATTGATCAACGGTCAATAACACTTTTTTGATTGCCGGTTTACCTGTGATCATGACCCATGGAACTGAATCAAAAAGGTATCACCGTCTAAAATCTCGTAACAAATAAACAGAAAGCTAGACAATATAAAGTATTAGGTAACTTAATTATTTTAATTACTCTTAAGGATTTAATTTGAAACGTCCATACATTGAGTTTGTGATTTAAGTTCAACAAATTATGAATGCCCTAAATTTCATCTAGGTTGACAAAATTGAGTTAATTCACTATACAGCTAGGAACACGAATTTTGTATCACTTTAAAAATTTCACCTTCTGTCTCTACAGGGTTATTTGTAATTCACTGACATCCTCTTAACCCTGAATTCCTATCACTCAAACAAATGTTTTTTGTTCTACGACTTTTTAAAATGAAGCACTTTTATTCCCATACAAATACACAGAGTATCGTAAAAATAAGAGGAAATCTCAAATTTTCAAAACGTTATTACACCAAAAATATTAAGTTATGACAAAAGCTGTAAAACAAAAAACGTTTGTTTAAGTGGTAGGAGTTAGGGTTAAAAGGATGCTAGTGAATTACAAATAACCCTGTATATCTAAACTCTACTGGTTAATAATTACTATACTAAACGGGACTTATCACGCAATAAATATAAATAAATCTTTATTGCGTGATAAGTCCCTTTTAGTATAGTAATTATGAGAGAAATTCACGAAAGATTAAAACAGTCTACTGGTTAACTCCTCTATGAGGCTTCTTCACCGTAAATTACTTCAAATTAACTGCAAGTACCTACTTTCAGCGCTGTTGTTATTACACTAACGCTCTTAACTTTACTGTAAAGTTTATAACGTATGAAACGAGGATAATAAAATAAGCAGTTGACCTTCCTGCGGCAAACTTGAATGGAACCGTGGAGTTATGGCTGTTACTCGTATTTACGACCGGTAGCTGAGGACGAACAACCTGAATACTGTGCTTTCGTATTCCTACTACATTGCCGAATCATTATAATAATATTAACAAATAGACTGCTAAAATCATTAGTCATTACACTTCCTTTTGGTTTTGCCGTAGTCGTGTGAAAAGACGTCTACAGCAGTCAAAGGTCTCCCTTAGAGCTCGTTCCCACTATGTCGTGTGTCGGATTCCGATTTTAATCAGACGTTCCAGTGGCAGAACATTTTTTTTTTAATGAGTCGCCAGAGGGGCCAAAGACGCGAAGTCTTTGCTGTTTTTTAACTTTAGGGTAGGAAGAGTGACTTGTGCTCGGGAAAAATCCCTTCGGACGAACTGGGAATGGAGGGCCCAGACAGTGTCCGACTTGCACGGACTAAAAAACCCGGTCACAAGTCCCCTTCTCTATTGATTATTAATACAAAAAACGTGTGCTTTATATTTTGAGGAGGGGAGGGGTAGGGAGGGGACTTAATCTACCCACAGTGTCCTGCCTCAGCCATTTGCTGGATTACAGAACAGGGCAGAACATTTTATATGAAGCTGTTCACACCTTGTCGGACACGATTTAATCGTAAATCGTCCCCGCCCGACGAAGGGACGGGAACGCCCGATTAAAATCGGAATCCGACAACGACATAGTGGGAACGGGCTCTTAAAGAGTTCCACAACGATCGGTGCTGCGTTTCTTGCGACCTTTACCAGTATGCTTAGTATAAGTTTTACTTAACCAAAATACTTCTCGATCGAGTTTACGTAAAAATTTCAATTCTATGGAAACATGGACGCGCGGCCGCGGAGGCGCTGTCCATATTTCCCCAGTAATTGATTTTTTTACGTAAACGCGATCGAGAAGTATTTTGGTGAAGTAAAACTTATACTAAGCGTACAGTATGCTTAGTATTAGTTTTCCTTCACTTCAATACTTCTCGATCGCGTTTACGTAAAAATTTCAATTCTATGGAAACATAGACGCGCGCGCGCGGAGACGCTGTCCATGTTTCTCTAGTAATTGAATTTTTTACGTAAACGCGATCGAGAAGTATTGAAGTGAAGGAAAACTTATACTAAGCGTACAGGGGCTAATTTCAGGAACGGCCCAACACTTTGCGAGAGGATAGGGATGAACTGCTATTCAGGAACGCCAAAAATCACTGGTTTGCGAAAGGTTTGAGCTGAGTTTGGGATGAGCCTATTGTCCTAGAAAGGTCACATAACGAGATTGTCATGGAAACAACTGCCTTCATACCTAGTAACGCGCAATGAATAGGATACAATGATATAATTTCTTATCCAACTATCTTGTAAAATAACCCCGTGTCACCGATTTAGCCGTTAAAGTTTCAGCGTGTGGCTCTTCATAACGTTTAACGTCGGTAGACTACTTACGATGCCACTTAAAAGGTTATTTTACTGCTTTATTGGTTAGCAAAATTAACATTATTGGACATTTATGCTGATGAAGGAAATTTTGGAAGCGTTTAGGTGGTTTTGAAATGTACTCTGGCAGATTATCTAATATATGGGTAAGGCCGCGGATTTTGACCAATTGTGACATAGAAGTAACATAAAAAAAATACGTTACGTCACTATAAAACGTAACGTAAGTCCCTATAAAGGTTAGATCATACTGAGACATTTTTTTCGATAACGAAACTAAAAATAAAAATCACCATCATCATCATCATCAGCCTATGTTCGTCCACTGCTGGACATAGGCCTCTCCTATGGCACGCCACTGAGCACGATCCTCGGCCACTCTCATCCAGCTCTTGCCAGCCGCCCTGCGAAGATCATCGTTCCACCGAGTCTGAGGATATCCCACGCTACCTTCGAACTCAACCAGAGCTCAAACCGCGAAACGCGTCAGTGTAGTATGGTGGTGGTAATGGTTGGGTTTGTTGATTTGTTTGTGTTCGTACAGTTTGGAGGTGGAGGAACTGCATGAACACACATTTCTTGCATAAACGTAACTATCGTAAGGTTGCGGGTGAGCAAAGTAATTGTTTCAGTCCATTAATATGGACCCCCGCAAAGTAACGCCTGATTCAATAAATTAAAAATAAAAAGACAGGTAATAAAGAAAAATAAAGTTTAATTATCATCATAATTGAGCACTGTGATTAGTATTATTAATTAACACCAATATTGCCTATAGGTAAAAAAAAATAGCTAAAGCACCTCTTTCTCTTAAAATTAAACCTGTATTCATTTACCTATTTAAATAGATCACAATAGAATATAGAAGGTGCTTTAGCTAAGTTTTTTACCTATGTTACACGCCTTAGATTTCCAGTATAAGTCAACAATATCAACATTTATTAATTACACTCTGTATTTATTTATTATAATTAACATAATTGAGCTGAGCATTTATTTTTAAAATATTACTTTGCATGTGATTAGTATTATTTAACAACAGGTAACTAATAGGTAAAAAAAACTTAGCTAAAGCACCTCTTCCTCCACCAATTTATAGCTGTATTGAATTATCTATTTATATAGGTCACAATAGAATATAGAAGGTGCTTTAGCTAAGTTGTATTACACGCCTTAGATTTCTAGTATAAGTTTAAAGCAACATTAATTTTAATTTCTTAAATTGTACTGAGATCAACCTTTTTTGCACTCTGTATTATGCGGGTTTTCAGAAAAAAATGTACCCGTTTTGACTTAATTATCCTTAATTTTCCATACAAAATTTTTATTAGTAACCTAACAAATTTTGGGCTATTTCTACTCAGAATCACAAGCAATATCGATTTAAGCAATAAAAAAAGTGTCCCTCTTTTAATTGTCAGTTTTGTGACGCAGTTAACCATACATCCCGTCCCGTCACAAAACTGACTAATAAATTTTGTATGGAAAATTAAGGATAATTAAGGCAAAGCGGGTACATTTTTTTCTGAAAACCCCCTTATAATTATCGTAATTGAGTTGAGCAATTACTTTCAAAAATTATTTTACAAATGATTTGTATTATTAATCAACAACTACTTGAAGGTAAAAAACTTAGCTAAAGCACCTTTTCCTCTTTCTCCTCGAATATAAAGCTATATTCAATTATCTTTTCAAATGGGTATGTGTCAAAATATATATAGTTTAAAAATAATAATGGAGGAAATACATAATGCAATTTTCTTGGAAATTCTCATATTCACAGGATTTTTATAAAATAAACGTAACCTAAACCAATCTGTAGATTACACGATTAAAAAAGTTCGTTTAATCAACAGTTTCATAGAAAATTTTAGTATGTATTATTTATTACCATTATATATTTCGTCCATTATTTGTTTAAAATTTTATATATATTTTGATACGTAGGTACCCATTTAAATAAGTCACAATAGAATATAGAAGGTGCTTCAGCTAAGTTTTTTACCTATGCCTCACGCCTTAGATTTCTAGTAACATAAGTTTAAAGCAATATTAATTATAATTACTTAAATATCACATGATATTATGAGATCAACATTTTTTTACACTCTGTATTATAATTATCATTAAAAATAAATAACATCATCACTAGTTGACAAAAACAAATCTTTGGAATCATTATTACCTTGAATTAATGTAACTTTCTTAACAATAGACAGTTCCGGGACTTCGTCTCTATCAAGTTTTTTAGATAATACAAACCTTAATGGTTTTTTCATAGTTTTAAAGAATCTGATCGAATACAGACTACTTTCATCGTCGTCGTCAATTTTAATATCCTCGATAAAGCCTATATAGTAGACCCATTTCTTTCTATTACAATACCGCACTATAACACGATCATTTATATCGTAACTAGGAACAGATTTTGTCATATCCGTTGGGCTTTCAATTAACTCATTAGGAACGCTAGTTCCAATATTTTTACTGGAGCAGCCTTCCTCGCCCTTTGTCAAAAGAGAAGAATTTTCTAAATTAGTTTGAGCAGTGTTTTCGGGTCTGTTTCGTACTGCGCTCAATATGGTTACATCATTATTTTTGTGTAAACTGTTTCCCGCCTGTTTATCTATATCATGGCGAGATATATCCATTGACATGATATTAGGCGGGATGTTCTCTTTTAAAGAGTGCGAGGGAAGGTCGTTTGCTTGTGGTATATCCGCTGGTCGTAAAATAACTGTAGATAAAACAGTTATCTTTTTGTCAGGTTCTACTTGTGCTGGTTCCAATGGTTCCACAGGTTCTAAATTAGAGTTAAGTTCAAAAATTTCAGAGTTGAATGAAAAAGGTGATAAATTACTCTCCGCATATTCTATTAAGCCAATTTCATCTTCGTCAGAGGATGTACTTTCAACACGACGCCTTTTATTTTGTCTTGACGGTTTTTGTTTGTCTGTATTTTTCCTTTTTTTTACTTTACTTTTATTCGAATTATAGTCATGATATTTTGGAGAATAACAACCACACTTTCCATGTGCTCCACTACAGAAACAACTGAGATTCCTGTACATCACTGCAAGTTTCTGGGTTGTAATTAACTGGTGGATTTTCATCGTTTGAGGTATAGGAACCAGCTGTTGAACTATAGATGGATCTAAAGGAGCAATATTTTCAGCGGGTATATAAAATATCTTAATCACTGTTTCAGACGACGTGAGAGCATCAAACGCTGCACGTGCGTCCGGTATGTCTGTTCCTCGAGCTACAGTCAAGTCAAGGCTCCGTTTGATCGATCCTCCTACACCATCAGCTGCTCCTTTACCATGGGACGCTTCAAAAAACGACCAAGTACCGTGATCGAACCCGTAATCAAATACATTTTTACTGAATAGGTAGAAATTTTTTTTTTGTCTGTATTGACTGGTCGGCCCATCTGAGAAGAAGTGAATTGTGTTTACGTTCGGATAACTGCTTCGTGTATGTTTTAAAATAGGATCAAGGTGTGCCCATATGGCTTCCGGGTTATGTCTGTTATCTTGTGAAATGGTACAAAAAGAGGTAGTTTTATTTTTATCGTTATCTTTGACATACAGCACTCCTGTGTGTAATGTAATTTGCACCCTGGAAGCACCAAAATGCATTGCTTGAACTTCAGTGTGGTGTTTACATACAAAGTTTTCAGAAAAATCGACATGAATCAGTGCTTCGTTATCTTTTAGGTTAGTTAAACAACTTTTGTATTGATTATATTGATGATAAAAATTAAATACGTGTTTTTTAAATGTTTTCATTTCGGCGTTAAATATCTCTAATAATGCACTAATTGTTCCTTGTTCTTTAATCTTGATCATTTTTTTTGTCTTCTTTAGATTACCTTCTTCGCCGTACTCGTGATCTTTTAAAACCCATCGGAACCAACAGACTTTCTTATTTAAGTCTATATCAACTCCACACATTTTTTTTCCCGAGCACGTGGTACAATC
Organism: Archips xylosteana; assembly: GCA_947563465.1. NCBI lineage: Eukaryota > Metazoa > Arthropoda > Insecta > Lepidoptera > Tortricidae > Archips > Archips xylosteana. The sequence goes on from OX387346.1 coordinate 2,631,741, forward strand.
ATCGTACATGCAATCCTTGGAATTAAAGTCGCAAACAAAACGAGCCGTAACATCATTAATAAAGTTATTTGAAACCAAACCGATTGTTTTCAAAACGTCTATCATAAATTGCATGTTGGAGTGCTTAACACATGCACAACTTTCGCAATCTTTAATTTTCGGGGGCAAAATATAGAATGGCCGGTTTTTTTTGAATGTGCTGAAGCTAATTTTCCCTACTTCAGAAACGAATTTTTTGTGAAGTACTTTCAGTTTATCAAGTAAATATCGTTTCTGAACTTTCATTTTTCTAAATGTCCGATACTCCTTCTTGCCTGCGGTAGCACGGCTCACATCATCCCTGTTGTAAAATTCACTTATTTTGCTTCTTAGGGTAGTCGAATTTGTGGTTTCCTTATTTTGATATTGCTTTACACTAAAGCTTAAACCCAAGCTGTTCGATATTTTTTGTTTATGTTTATACTTAGAAACAATGTCACTAGCTACAATTCTCTTTAAAACTGTTTTTTCCGCATTCGACGATGTCTTGAATTCTGATTTAAGTGAATCAGTTAAAATATGATGTTCCAGTAATTTAGTCTTTATTAGCTGTTTTTGTGGTGTTGCAACGTTAGGGATATTATCGTTTATTATAGCTTCAGTTTTTTTCATAGGAGTGAGGCTGTTATCATTCTCATTGAATGGTTCCACCGGTGTGTCTAACTTCTTTATTAAATCATCATATTGAGCCTCCAAATTTTTCATTTTCTTCTCCTGAATTTTAACTTTTTTTTCTAGGACTTTAAACCCTTTCTTTAGCTTTTCTACCTGTGTTCGTAAGGCTTCATTTCTTTTTCTCAAGATGTGATTAGTCAATGACACGCGTTTAGTAGAATCCAGTGAAATTGGTGATTGTGTAGTGGGTGTCGATGGGTTTTCGAAATCAGTTTGTGTTGTATTAGGAATTACAACCATCCTTTTCCCCATCATTCTTTGTCTATACATTATTTTATCATCTTCTGACATATTATCCCTTTTCTTTTTGTAATATAACAAAGCTTTTTGTGCAGCTTTAGCCTTATACAGTTCATATTTTTCCGGATTTTCTTGTTTTAATTTGTCTCTATACTTTTTTTGTCTCTCTGCCGCAGACATTGGCATCTGAAAGTTCATAAAAACAAATTCTAAGTAGGGATGTTTCTACATGACGCATTTCATTACATAATTTAGATTAAGTGGGTGGAAATCTGGAAATTTAGTAGTACCTATACAGGGTGTCTCATTTAAATCGGTCAGTATGGGAAAGTCTGAAACTATAAGACATACGAAGATCGCCTCGTGCACGAAGGGTTCCGTTCATTATCTATAAAAACGGCAAAAAAATCACTTTTGTTGTATGGTAGCCCCCTTAAATATTTATTTTATTCCAGTTTTTAGTATTTGTTGTTCTATAATAACCGAAATACATCATCTGTGAAAATTTCAACTGTCTAGCTACCTATCACGGTTCATGAGATACAGCCTGGTGACAGACGGACGGACAGGCGGACGGACAGCGGAGCCTCAGTAATAGGGTCCCGTTTTTACCCTTTGGGTACGGAACCCTAATAAAATAGGGTGAGCGGATTATTTTGCCGATGAGTGTATACATACTCGTAACAACTACGTATATGCACATGAACAGATCGCAATATGTATTGCACAGCACAGGTAATATAGTGTAGCGACCGTACAATTACATAACCTCCCGCACGAACAAGTCGGGTAAAGGCAAACTTGTGTCAAGAGCCACCCGCTCGCTGTACATCGCGCGAGGCCCGGCGCAGGAGATCGCTCGCGGCCGGCCGGCCGCCAGTGCGAAGACGGACGCGACGGCGAATGCCTGCCGATATTTTCCCTCGCCAGAGCATCGCGCGACACCAGTATGCTTAGTATAAGTTTTACTTCACCAAAATACTTTTCGATCGCGTTTACGTAAAAATTTCAATTCTATGGAAACATGGGCGCGCGCGCGCGGTGTCGCTGTCCATATTTCCATAGTAATTGATTTTTTTACGTAAACGCGATCGAGAAGTATTTTGGTGAGGTAAAACGTATACTAAGCGTTCTGATTATAAAACGTGCAAATCACTAACTCCTGCTCCTTATACATCTAGGCCGTGACCATTTCTAGTGTTTACGTGATTGCTAGAACTTATTAGTTAAGTGTGAACTATTGTGGGCACCCTAAATTAAAAGAGTGGTTGTTAACATTGACTTTCTTTTATCACCACGCGTTAGGGTACCTATAATAGCAACCTGGGGCTAAATTCAGAAACGGGCCTACACGGGTTTGGTAGCGGTAATTCAATCGTTTGGGTTGGGTTTGGTTTGAACTGCTATTCAGGAACGCCAAAAATCACTGGTTTGCGAGAAGTTTGGGCTGAGTTTGGGATGAGCCTTATTTAAATATGAAAAAATAAATATGAAAATAAGGTTCATCCCAAGCTCAACCCATTCCTATCCTCTTCCAAACGATTGAATTACCGCTCGCAACCGTGTTGGGCCGTCCCTGAATTTAGCCCCCGATTAACGGTGACGGAATTAATTAGTATCTGAACTCTGTGATCTTTCTATCTGATCTTTAAGTTTGACGGAAAACAGAGGAAACTGGAAGAAGAAAACATGTGCCGACCGTATTTTGTGTAGGATAAGGGCAGCGCAAGAGATCATTAACTTCGAAACAACGGTACTTAAATTAATAGTAGTTGCAGAAAGTATAACTAATTTCAAATTAACGTACTTTGTTTTTTATGCTGCCTTAATTGTTTTGGGCCGATTCCTGTACCTATACTGTACGCACTGTATTGTAAATTTATTCATCTTATTGAAAATATCCACCTAATTGTGTTTTTCATACAAAAATCAAAAAAAAAAAAATTCCGTTAATATTTCTCTGTATGCACTTCCCTTTACTACATGTTTTCGTTACGTTTTATAAAAAATACGTTACATTTTGTAAAAACGTAACGAAAGTGTAACGAAAGTGTAACGTATTTTTTAAAAAACATTAATTTTCATGGTGAAATGAAGACATTTTAAATACAGTAACACATGTCACCTACTTAAAAAACACTACCCTATCATATAAAAAAACAGCCGGTTAAAAATAAGCACTACATACCTTTAAAATCACACAGGCACTTTTTAATTTTTTCGTCAAAACTTTTGGAGCGTCTACCTTGAATGCGATTTATCGTCAGACTAGCGAGATATCTGTTACTCACTGGTGTTGCCCTACTAAAACATGAGTTGCCGGTATACGAAAACCAATTTCTACCCAAATTGGTTTTAAAACTAGCGTTATAAAGCGTCACATAAGTATTCGTAACGTAAACGTGGAATTCATACCTGATAAAAGAAACAAAGAAAACAATAAATTATTTCATTAGAATAATTCCGTAACCGCTTGAACTATGGTTGTAATGTCATATAATTTTGTTTTAAAACATACATAAAATCATAACAAGTTAAATATTATGAAAAAAAATGGTTTTAATAACTTGGTGTCGAAAAAATGAGACGACTTTCGTTACGTTTTCGACACAAATATATTTTTATAAATTTTTTGAAGAAGATTAAATCAATTATTGAAATTGCGACCTTGACAGTTTTTGTCGCTTTATATAATAAAATTTTTTTCAAACCTCTAGGTACCACCAGTAATTTTTAATAAGCTTGCCAAATTTGAAACGACCGAATTGGTCAAAATCCGCGGCCTTACCCATATAATCTTCTAATATATAAAAATCTCGTGTCACGGTGTTTGTTACCGAACTCCTCCGAAACGGCTTGACCGATTTTTATGAAACTTTTTCTCTATATTCGGTAGGTCTGAGAATAGGTCGTAGGCTATTTTTTATCTTCGCAGACGGAGTCGCGGGCAACAGCTAGTCTAATATATAAAAATCTCGTGTCACGGTGTTTGTTATCGAACTCCTCCGGGACGGCTTGACCGATTCTTATGAAACTTTCTTATCTGTATTCGGTAGGTCTGTGAATAGGTGGTAGGCTATTTTTATACCCTACCCTTCGCGGACGGAGTCGCGGGCAACAGCTAGTACTTTTATAGTACTAAGATTGGATTTGCTGGGTTCACTCCCTGCCAATGTGTAGGTAATGTCGTTAGGTTACAACCTAATTAATCAAACCTAAGTAACTTTGCGTAACTTTTGACATTTTTTTACGTAAATTGTGCTTGATTGAACGCCGTGTCAAAGATGATTGATGAAAGGGTTACATTGCTTTCTAATTTTATTGAAGGCGTCTATACATTGAGTTCGTGTCGTGATTTAATTTCAAAAAGTACGTATATAACACTCAATTTTATCAAAGTAATTTTAACAATTGAGTATATGCATTATATTTTTCAGCATTAAACACTAATTCAGGTTTCAAATTTTATATTGCATGTCGAACAGACCTAACTATCACAAATACCACACAAAATGCTAACGAGTTTCAGACTCCCAACGAGTACATTATCATGCTTAAAGCTCAAAAAACCCGCTTGCCAAACAAAACGAATGTAGTAGATCCAATCCTGTTTTAAAATGAATGTAAAGGCACAGTCAACCTCAGGAGTCGTTGAACACTTTAGTATCTACTTTGGTTTGGTCGCAATAACCAGTTATATTATGAAGTATGAAACATGTCACGTTAGTGAAAGTGACAAAGTACTAAAGTGTTCAGCGGCTTTTGAGGCCAATCGTTACCTTGATTTTGGTCAAAATGTTATTGCTACATGTTAAAGACAATCTTAAATAAAAAATACGTGGAACTAATATGTAGTTAGGTTTTTTTTTTTAGTGGTAATTTGACGTGACAACGTCTAATAAATCGATGAACGCCGGCTGCACGCACGAAAAAGGATGACGCAATGTAACGTGCATGTACGTATACGTCCCGTACAGAGCAGTGAAGGCCAGGATGTACAAGAAAGCAGCGCGCGCCAGGATGTACAATCTTAGTACTAGCGCTCGGGTAATTTTTAATGTGGGGGTGAGAGGGTGGGGGGTATTAAAGGGGGATGAAAATAGATTCATTGATTTGATTTTGCCGTTGGATGCACCGTTTTCAAGATATTTGACAAAACACCGGTTCTCGTCCGATCACCTTGGATGGTTGGGTGACCGCCTGGTTTCATTTTTGTTTTTTGAATGTTTTGTTATGACGTTGTCACGTTAAACTATCGTCTGTAAACCGACTTTACAGACAACCGTATCTCTACCATGAGTTACACTAGTTTACAGTGACCGTACTCGCTAGCGACGGCGTAAATGATTTGTATGGAGAATTGTGCACAGCGCCTCTAGCGGTCACTTACGGAAGTACAATTCTCCATACAAATCATTTACGCCGTCGCTAGCGAGTACGGTCACTGTAAACTAATGTAACTCATGGTAGAGGTACCGGTTTTTTTTATGTTCGATGTCGTAAGTCTGGATCGGTTATCTGTAGGTAGAAGTTAAGAAAGCAGATTTATGTGAGGTGCTTATTGCTCGCTGTAAACTGTCTAGAACTCGATTCTATGGGCATCTGGGGACGCTGGAGTGGCAACACGATGCGGCAAAACGCAGATTTCCCGTATTTTTTTTTCTATGTATTATCATTACAGGGTTATTTGTAATTCACTAGCATCCTTTTAACCCTAAACTCCAACCACTTAAACAAACGTTTTTTGTTTTACGGCTTTTGTCATAACTTAATATTTTTGGTGTAATAACGTTTTGAAAATTTGAGATTTCCTCTTATTTTTACGATACTCTGTGTATTTGTATGGGAAAAAAAGTACTTCATTTTAAAAAGTCGTAAAGCAAAAAACATTTGTTGGAGTGATAGGAATTCAGGGTTAAGAGGATGTCAGTGAATTACAAATAACCCTGTATAAGCCAGCCTACATTTACATCCCACTGCAGAATGAGAGCCATGCCGGCCTATTGCGGAATGGGAACTTCACACACACCGTTGAATTTCTTCTAGGTGTGTGCTCCTCACGATGCTCACCTTCACCTTGACTTTTTCATCAAACACATATTTATTGAATCAGGCGTTACTTTGCCGAGATCCCTGGTCCTGATCCTTGTGGTTTGTGGTCTTTCTCAATCTTTAAAAAATCGGCTTATCGTGAAACACGGCCATATTTACTAAAAGAAAATATAATGAACTGAAACAATCTATACTAATATTATAAAGAGGAAAGATTTGATTGTTTGTTCGTATGTTTGTTTGTTTGTTTGTTTGCATTGAATAGGCTCCGAAACTACCGGACCGATTTCAAAAATTCTTTCGCCGTTAGAAATCTACATTACCACAGAGTGACACAGGTTACTTTTTACCGCGGGAAAATACCTTTTCCTACGGGAAAATTAAATGTATCGCGGGCGAAGCTGCGGATGGAAGGCTAGTGTAAAATATTAATGAACTGAAACAATTGCTTGGCTCACCCGCGACCTTCCTTCCTTTTTTGAAGCTCCTGGGTGAGCAAAGTAATTGTTTCAGTTAATTACATGATACCTATATGACAAATGTTACTTAAATTTATTTTTTCTTTTCAGTTCACATTTTTTCCCGTAAAAGATTGTTTTTAAGAATGTTTTTTATTTTAAGGTTTTTCAATAGGATCTAATTTTTGGTCACCCTCCAATAGTAGGTGCTGTCAGAATTTGAATAGAAACTGCACCCAATAACGAGTCTGCTCGTTTAGTTTTCTAGCGGCTAGGGATCGCTTGCTGTCAAAACATTTACTTCTATTGAAAATAATACTTTGAAAAGTGCGAAATTGAGTTCGAAAGCCGGGCATGAATAGTTGGGATTTGCTACTATGTTTTTATTTTTATGTTTTGTATTTTTAATCAAAGTATAATACCTACGTTAAGACTCGTAGAACCGACGGTAGACGGGGAGCTTTTCTTCTGAGTAATTAAAATGTAATCTAACCTAACGTGATGATAATTTTATTTTCGATAACAATTATTATTGTAGTTAAGAGGATACGATGGCTGAGAGACTTTTAAGAAATAGGTATTTTAATGAAATGTCGCTGTCTCGCCCGAACCCCTCCGTGTCAGTACAGCGAGAGCGGGACAACTGCAGCTCAGACCGTTAATAGGCGCGTAAAATTGGTCAAAACAGCATTTCGTAGTCCCCTGTTTTCTTCTCGAAAACTGTACCAATAAAATTATTTTTTTCAAAAATAATTAGAGAACAGATTTAGCTATGCCCCTTTGTTTTCCTTTTTTTGTTTATATCAGGGATTCTTTTCTGATGAGTGTCTGAAAATGACGTTGAAATTGGGCAATTTTTTCAGTTTTTAAAGCTCATATTTCATGTGTTAATTGAAATATGGAAAAAAACGAAACATAGGGGCAAAGCTGTGGTAGACACAGATAACACAGTAAAAAAAAATTGGCTCTAAAGCCATTATCCAGTGAGGAAACAGGGGACTACGTTTGTATGGAGATATGGTGCGCATCGTATCCTCTTAACCATGGCTTTTTAAAAATTTCTGTCGTTAGTGGACGATGCTTTGCTAAAAATACGATATCAATTATATTACAAAATCACAATTAGGAATTGTTATTGTTCTACAAAACACTTAAGATATTATTTATTCAACACTAGAACAGTATGTATTAAAATTTTCGCCTACCAGGGGCAGCGTGCCTAGCATGTTTGCAGCATTCCCTCTCTACACGGTTATGCTCAGAAAAAAAAGAAATATTGGTAACAATTATATTTCATTTCTTATTAACTAACTCTTAAACTTTATACAGATCGTGAAAATTCAGCTAGTAAATTGGCGTCAGAAATGCCTATTTTGCTTTAGAATCGTGTTTATTAAGAGGCAATTATGGATGGGTTCTGAGGGCGTTTTGTGATACCAGACTACGCGTAGTATTACTGATTAATCTAGTCTAGCCTGCACTTGTTTTCGTTAAAAACCTCGCAGCAAACAATTTCTCCGAGAAGGCACTTAAACTTGACACCCTCAAATTATTTTGATGGTATTTAGAGATTTAATTATTTACAAGCGAAAAAATATCAAGAATAATTTGATCTTACTTAATATTATAAATGCGAAACTTTGGTTGTTTGGATGTTTAGACGTTGATTTATATTGCATTCATTCATACTTGTCTTATTTAGTAACCAAGTATGAAAAAAAAATCACTTTTTTTAGCTAAAATTGCTACTTCGTTTTATAAATAAAGCAATTCCAAACGGGAAGTTAACATGGTATCCAAAATGTTGACTCTGGTAGCTTAATTTACGAGAAAAATGCATTTTGAGAATTAGAAAGTTGTTTACTAAATACTTATACTTCTTGTCTCTAAAATTAGCAATTTCCGCGGGTTGGCCAATGATATTTTAAGTGTAGATACGTAATAATATGCTCACATGATGCCCAAAAAAAATGCTCCACACGCGGCGGCAGGCACACACACATACACGTTTCATTTTACTTACATTTTATTATTGACAGACGGTATAAGAGAGATGGCTTCATTAAGACGATATGAAGAAAAAAGACAAAGATAGTTTATCACTTGCGCGCAAGTGTAAGCAAACGTCACAGGAGTTCCGACTGATTCCAATGGTCACAATGAGGACCATATCGCGGCACACGTTTTGGTGCGTTGGTGGCGTATCTACCTCTTTTTTGCTATATAATATCATTGGGGTTAGCGGTAAACGAATCGCAGACGGAGGAGTCGTGGGCACCCGCTAGTAACGAAATTTGAAAGACTGAACAAAACATAGGGTTTTTAATTCAACGGCGAAAGTATGTAGCAAATGGGTTAAGAAATAAATGTACAATCGCGGAATGAAAAGGACATCCTTATCCTCATCCTGGCCTATTATACGGCCTGCAGATATTATTATTAGGCTGTAGTTCCCACGCGGGTTCAGGGTGGATTGGGAACTTCACGCACACTATGGAATTTCTTCTCTAGCGTGTGCAGGTTTTCTCACGATATTTGCCATTACCGTAAAGCTCATGATAATTTTGAAATATAATTTCGCACATAAATTTCTTCTTTTCAACAGGGTTTTTCCGAACCGGTGGTAGCTTCTTCAATGTTCATAGGACCTTCAATTGAAGCCTAAAATGAATAAAAAAATTGACTTTGACTTTGAGAGGCCACAGGTCAATCCACAATTTGTATGTACCAGACATAATATGGATGAAATTGCTAGTTTAATCTGTGTTCAAAGTATAATACACACTTTCCTAGCTACTTTACTCTAAATGGTACTAAATAGCAGTACCTGGGCGACCGAGCTCTGCTCGGGCAGAAACTCCTCGGTACCAAGCGTTTTCCCAGAGATAAGACCAAGCTAGATCAGGGGGATGAAAATTTCATTGATTTTGCCGTAGGATGCACCGTTTTCAAGATATTTGACAAAAACACCGGAGGGGGTGGGGGGGGGGATGAGTCACGTTAAACTATCGTCCGTAAACCGACTTTACAGACAACCGGCTTTTCCTGTTCTGTGCTCCCAATAGGAAACGTGCACATAGACGGTGCTGCCAACTGGTGCCATAAGGGTGCCATCAATTTGAAAGTTTTACCTTGATAAGTTTGTTTTACTGTCCGCATAGTGTCTCTTCTGTCGCATTAGTGCTGCCGCCTATAGTTACTGCACGTTCCCTATAATACTTAACTTTAAGTAACTTTTTCTCACAAAAGAAGAAACTTGACGTTTTCTCATGAAAAATAAACTTAAAAAAAAACTAAAAATCTTGAAAAAAAACGTGGATTCGAACCGAGGTCGGCTGGATCCGCGACCACCCGATTTCTAATGTGCCATTATGATCTGCTCGAAGTTGGCGAAATTTAGCTTTATATTCTAATCCAAACAAAAATAGCCGGATAACACGAGTAAAAGCGATTTTCTGAAAATGAAACATAGCTAGATCAGTTTTTCATCCCCGAAAACTCCCACATACCAAATTTCATCGAAATCGTTGGAGCCGTTTCCGAGATCCTGATTATATATATATATATATATATATATATATATATATACATACAAGAATTGCTCGTTTAAAGGTATTAATAAATAGTATTACATTATACTTCGTTTTTTTTTAGCATTAGCATAAGGTAAACAATATTGTTGAGTATTTTTATTGAAAAACGCTTTTAAAAAAATACTAACTAATCCTTATGAAACCAAAGAAGTGCAAATGACCATTTTCCTTTCAAAATATAACATAGTAGCTGTAACTTATTATTCAAAAGGGTTTTTCAATAAAAATACACGTCAAGATCGCAGCTTCTATCTAGTGCTAAAAACGAACATAGCTATCGCTTAGTAACACATGAGTATTTATCGGAATACTTGAATAAAGCTGTACGCAACGTCGGCAACTTCTGAGGCTCTATGATTTATGGGGCTTATAACCTATTTCTAAGTTATTTCCCTTTATTTCTATCTCCTCCGATGTTTGATTAATACCCTATCAATTTGTTGATACCCACGCAACGTTGCTCGTTGCTCAGCTGTATTTTATGTTGTTAAATGTTTGCCTGTTGTTAAGAGGCTGACAACACCTAATTTTGTTGAAATTGATGTCATTTAAACAGTTTTTTAAGAAAAACTGTTTGTTCTAGCACATCAAAAAAATTATATGTTAATATTCATCATATTTCAAAGACCGTGGACGAACTCGATACATAATTGGACGAAATCGGCTCGATAGAAAATAATTGCAAAGATAGGTCTTAAAATCATCATTAAACGGTTCTATGTCTTTATTTTTTTGGCGTATGCGTCTGCAATTAAAAACATGAAGTCAACATATTCATACCTAAACCGCTAACGAGTCATATTTTACAAATAATCCACAGTTTTTTTTTAATTCAATATTTGCCCGATAAATTTCAATATACCCGGCTGCCCAGTAATAGCGGCATCTCGTTTACTCCGATACAAATAGACAGTGTGCGCCGACGTTGGTGTTGACAGCGTCTTAAGTGCGTAGTTTTACATAAAACTGGCTCGTGACAGTGCTTATCTCACCTGATAGGACGTTCAGAGTCCAATTGCATAAGAAAGTACTACTAATATTACAAGCGGAACTCTCGCTTCAGTTATATTAACTAGAAAGGGAGTTCCGCTTGTAATATAAGTTGTACTTTGTTATGCAATTGGGCCCAGGTATCCTTTATATGTATTTTTTTTTAGTCTACCAGTGTTTTTAAGAATAAGCGCCGTAAGAAACTTGGCACAATGGCCAAAAAAAACAGGTTACAATTTAACTTAAAATATACCTACAACCAAAACTGCATTACACAAAGAAAACTCACTAAATAAATAGTTACAAAACAGCAATTTTTGATACGGTTTTAAAGATAGAGCCGTCGACAGATAGACATACAGCGGAGTCTCAGTTATAAGATCCTATGTACCACCCTTTGGTTACGGAACCCTAAAAAGGTCCATACGTACAGTCAAGTTCAGACATATGTAACGATTTAATCATATCATAATTGTTCCTTAATTTGACGCCATTAAGAGCTATGGGACATAATATTATTCATGAGCAAGTTGTATGCACCTATATTTTTACAATTGACTCTACCTAGGTACTGTAGACACTGGCCACCGTGACCGTGTCGCTGTTTCGTGAATTTGAATTGTGTCTTCTAGAATTTTATTCAAGAAACGAACATCAAAAAGCAGGCGGTCTGGGGAGCCATTCATTTCATTTATTTCCTAAGACCAAATGGGTGCTTTTCGCAAGCTATAGCCATAAGAGTATGGACAAGCATGCTGCCCAGAATCTTGAATTTATTTGTTTTTTGTTGTTGTGGGTCAAAGGCCCTGTTTACCTACATTCCACCCAGTATAAATAATTAGTTTCAGAAAGAAAGATGTTCATCTGTTTACCTAATAACATTAGTCTACAGGCTTGAAGTAAATACAAATAATATCATTCGATACTATTTGATTCGGCGTCGCGACAAATCTTAGAATAACATCACATCGCAAATAAGTAATACTGTACTAATTGAATCGTATTTATTCGGATGTTTCGTTTTACAATTGCTTGCACTTGTAGATATTCAAACCTTATTGATTATTGTTTAAAGGATTTGTCACGCTAGATGCGTTCTGCGGTCTGCGGTCAGGTCAAATTGAATGCAGCCCGCATTATGTATGAACAACATTGTCGGTCTCTATATATTTTGTATCCAGAGCAATCTGACCGTGGTGAGTTCAAGTTGACTTGACCGCAGTCCGCAGAACCCATCCAGTGTGGCAAATCCTTTAAGTACTTACGAAACCAAAAGAATGTAAATTACCATTTGTCCTTGCTAATTGTATTGTAATTCTATTGTATTGTATTTGACGTGATTTATTTTTTAAAAGTGTTTTTCATTAAAAAGATACGTCAAGACCGCTTACCTTTTTGTATTGCTAAAAAAAACGGAGTGTAGGCGGGATGATGGATGACGATGAGGCCATTTCCACTGCCTACACTGGCATTTAAGATGGAATGATCTTAGCTCCAGCCTTCCAGACGACATTCTTCGCATTCCTTCAGTGATTACAGAATAAGACGGAACCAGGTCAGTTGCCCATGAAACTTCTCGAAAGTTCCTCAAATACAAGAGCGCCTCGTCGGTATTCTGATTGGCTGTCCGCGCGACAATGGGAAAGTTTTGTTCAATTCTCCAATCCTGAAGTTCAGTCCGGTGTGGAACTCAAGGGGACTGGAAGCGCTGGGAAATCTTTTGGAAGCGAATTTGCATAGTTATATTAGCTGATGGTTATTCTAAGGCTTTTGTTACTCGGCCATGGGAAACCGGACAAAAGTTTTAATGTTGTCAGGGGTCCAAACTTTCGTAACTGTATTCTTATTCTGTGCCTCGGAAGGAAAAAGGTTTTTACCCTTATAGGATCTTTTCTTTGGCCACCTGTCTGTCAAGCAAGACCCTTTATCTTAGGAACGCGTGGTTGAGTCAAGTTGGAAAAAAAATTCTAAATATACAATCTTTTGAAAGTGTACTTTCGTATAAAAACCGTGGGAACTAAAACAGATACGTTACTTCCACTTTTCATAAAATTACAAACATTGGCAAAGCTTTTAAACATAAAACTACCGTGAGACCCACTCTTAGTGAAAAATACGGATTACTCACGTTTTAAAACGAGTTTAACTCGACATGTTTCGGGTTAATCCGTAGCCCTTCGAACACGCTACGGCTGCTGCCAAACGTGCACTACGCGCCATGTACCATTTAAAGCTACTTTTCTGACAGCAGATCGTTTCTTCAGGGGGTCGCAGTTCTAACATAACCTAACTTAATATTCTGGTAAGAAATCGTGTCTGCGCGGGGGTCGCCTAACCTAACCTATTTTGCTGGTGACAAGTCCTGTATGCAGTTAATTATACATTTTGCTTTGTAATTTTACCGGTAAAATTAAATTCTGCTTAATATTATTTTAGTAGTGGTAGAGCCATGTTGTAGCTAGCCGCTGCTTCACGAATGGGCCGGCTCGTCCGGGGCAGTACCACCCTCTCACAGAACACCGGCGTGAAGCAGCAGTAATCCTGCTTGCGTTTCGTACGGTCAGTGAGAGTGCCGGGGGCCCAATACCTCACCCCTTCCCTCTCCCCCTTTCCCTATTCCCTCTCCCTTAGGGCCGACAACGCACTGGCATCGTGTAAAGCGCTGCGGGTGTCTATGGACAGTGGTGTTCATTTAACATCAGGTGACCCACTAGTTCGTTTGTCTGGCCTATCTAACAAAAAAAAAAAAAAACAAATAAAAAATACAAAAAATAACTTCTACAATAAGTTGGCTGGGAAGTGAATTTAGGCGCAAAAAGAAAATACACCGCGAAAATAATTTATACTATTAGTAGAATTTCAAATTACACTTACCTACTCTTTTTTTTTCAGTATCCAATAACTATAAATAAAAAAATTAAAAACCCCCAACTCAATTTAGGTCACACATACATTATGTTTCAAAATAAAGTAATGCCCATTATGCGTCTGAGATCCCTTCCGCGGCTAACAAAAGAGCTGACAACTTTGAAACGGCTGAACCAATTTTGATAAAAGAACCATCGCCAAGTAACCTGCTTTCAAATAAAAAAAAACTGCATCCAAATCGGTTCTCTCGTTTAGGAGCTATGATGCCACAGATACACACACACACACACACACACACACACACACACACACACACACACACACACACACACACACACACACACACACACACACACACACACACACACACACACACACACACACACACGCACACACACACACATATATATAGCGGTCAACCTTATAACCTTTTTGTGTCGGATGTTAAATGTCTGTGTACTTTTATAAAATAAATAATTATGCTTCAACGGCCCTCCACGCTCGAAGTTAGGTCCTTGATGGGCTATTTTCTGCTTTGGAATTCGTTTAATGCGCGTGACACCCGAAATTGATTGCTCGCCGACTTTGATTGAAACTTCGGCACTTTCCTGTTTTTTTGTACCGTTTTAAAAAGGCTCTCTAATTACTTCCATCTGCGCAGTTTGATTTATAGTTTTTAACTAGATAATCTACCAATACTTATGTACAACTGATATAGAAAAGAAAAATAGAAACTAAACAAAGGAAAGAAAAAGAAATTACAAATAAAAAATAGCTTTTATCTTTTCTTTATCTGTTGTACATATAGATAGATAGGTTATCTAGTTTTTAGTGTTTTTTACGTTTCAAATAAAGTCTTTATTTTACTGATTAAATTCACAGTCACGGGCTTACAGTAAGAACCAAAGCACAGATTACTTAATAGTTACTTCGTAACAGATACTGCATCCCGTACAAAATCTTGGTACTTACCGCGATTGTAGCCACAGATTATACTACTCCGTCTCCTTAAGAATGTGTGCGTGCCGACAGTGACAAGGGCTGGCAGTTTGGATTACAAAAATTTTTCTACATGTTGTTTTACCATTTTGTCGGGATAATTGCTATATATTATATCCATGCAAACTTTCTAGCACTAATATTCTTTAAGCTAAGCCACAGACGGACAAAGAGACAGACGGTCATGGCGAAACTATAAGGGTTCCGTTTTTGCCATTTTAGCTCTGGAATCCTAACAAAAAAGGATATTTATTGTAATGCGCAGAACACATTGCCATGCTCACAGTACCCTAGCGTTATACTAAATACGAAGGTCAACTTTCGAACTTCGCATCGTGCCATCCCGCTCACGCTTATAGCTTTTTATAGAAGTGTAAGAGGGACAGCACGATACGAACTTCCAAATTGTTATATTAGCTATTAATTCTAGCATAGTCATATTAAAATTTGCCCCCTGTTTCACCATTCACTTATAAAAGTCCAGGCGGCATGTTTTTTCCGTGGAACACGAATGAACGTGCGTCGGCGCGCGCTTGTGACAACCTACTGGAATTTCGATCTTAGCAGATCGTCCCCGCGGTAGGTAAATATCGCGCGTAAGTACATGGCATGCATGAGGCCTGACCAAAGCGCCCATAATCAAGGTCATACAAAGCGGATGCGGATTTTTATCATACGAAGTCACAACCTAGGGCTCTTCAAGGGTAGAGTGAAAGGCTATTCTATTATGGCCTCATCTGCACTTTTAATCAGGTCAGATAATGGTCAATCACGGGTAAGGGGCTAAATTCAAGAAAGGCCCAATACGGTTTGCGAGCGGTAATTCAAACATTTGGGAGAGGATAGGAATAGCTTGGGATGAACCTTATTTTCCTGTTAATTCGCTTTGTAAATAAATTAAATAAACAAATAAATAAGGCTCATCCCAAACTCAGCCCAAACCTCTCGCAAACCAGTGATTTTTGGCGTTCCTGAATAGCAGTTATAATTTTAGTTTTAGATCTGTTTCCCAGATCAGAGGAAAGAACTGGTTTTATTTAGTTTAATCGGGTTTTGATTGGGTTGTTGTTGTTTTTGTTTCTTTAGTGTTCCGTGTTCCGCTAGGAAGAGGCAAAGGTCTCAGGAACATAGTAAATTCTTTTAGGGCCACCACAAACCGAAGCGTTTTCGTTGCCGACGCGCGCGCGCCCCGCGCTTCGGTCTGTGGTAGCCTTGAATGTTTGAATGTTTAGTTTTTAGGGTTCCGTAGTCAGGTAGTTTTTTGTTAGAATGATAAGTTTCTCTTTTTTTTTTTATAATAATTATATAATTTGTGTGTTTTGTGTGGCCTTCCGTGATGTTGCTATACTGTGGTCCGGCGGAAGACCAGTGCTGGTTTTTAACTAGCGACATGCTGAGCCGGGTCCCTTTTTGTAGCAGCACTAATATGTACCTACATTCCTATGTCTATTTCTATGTTTGTACTCTTATTTTTGCCTGTGTATGTGTTATTGTTGTTATAAAATAAATGTTTTTCTTTCTTTCTTTCTACCTACCAAACCTGTGAATTCCCGTTCCTGAATTTAGCTCCAGTTTTATGTAAAAAAAGTACGAGCCCAGAGGCCGTATTGTCTAAAGTGCGGGCGCTTGCAGCTTGCTATTGTATTTACTATTTCTTTCAATCAAACGGTATTAAAATGGTGACAGAAAGAGACGGCAAGCGCCCGTGCGTTAAACAATACGGCCTCAGATTTGAATTGAACCTACGATCCTGTGCTTAAGAGTCAAAAGGTAAATCACTAGGTCACGTGACTAATGTACTAATTAGTTTCTCTAGTACGTATCCGCTCCGTTTAACATCAGTAAAAGCGATTTATCACCAAATTCGATCATTAAATAACATTATTTATTTACACAAGATTAGGTAAGAGGGTCCAACTTTGTAACTAGTTTGTCTTTCCACCTTTTTTGCTCCAAGTTTCGGGTCCATTACGCTCAGTTGACTACCTACCACACCTGTGCTGAACGTCATCAACTTTAGTTAAGAAAGCCTTCCGTCCGCAGCTTCGCCCGCGATAAATTAATTTTCCCGCAGTAAAAGGTATTTTCCCGCGGTAAAAAGTAGCTTATGTCACTCAGTGATAATGTAGCTTTCTAACGGCAAAAGAATTTTTGAAATCGGTCCAGTAGTTTTTAAGTTTATTCATTACATACAAAAATACAAATCTTTCCTCTTTATAATATTAGTATAGATATAGATAGTCTATTATCGACTTTTTAGATCATCATCATCGTATCAAAAGACGTCCACTACAGTACTGGATAGAGGTCTCCCTCGTCGAGTTCCACAACGATCAGCCCTGCGCTACTGGCATCCAAAAGTGGTTCCTGGGACCTTCAGATTTTTATCCGCCACCACGTCACCTCACCAAGTCTTCTTTTTCGCGGTCACCACTCTAGAGAACTTTACTGGCCCTTCGGCCGTCGGTTCTACGAGCAATGTGCCCTGCCCACTGCCACTTAAATTTGGCAACTCTCCGAGCTAATAGTAAGGGAGCCCCCAAGAGGGGATTTGTGAAGCTACTCGAGCGCGGCAGATTAATATACGGGGACATACCTTATACCCTCTAGAGTACCCCCATTGAATATGAGCACTTCATGTGGGGGGGGGGGGTTTGCCTAGGGCACCCCGTCAAAATATTTAGTCAGTCAGATTAAGATAAGGTGGGTTAATTATTAGCAGAACCATGCACATTTCATTTCCAAATCGTCAGTCTTTGGAATTAACATCCCCTATGAAAACCTGACGCGCGCCCTTCCGTATGGCCACCCCCACCATGCAAAGTGGCAGATTATTATACATTTATTATCAGTGACACGCTGGAGTATCAAATTATCAAAATCTGACGCGCTCGAATATTACAAAGAATCTATTTTTTTTTACTAAGTTTTTTGACGGGGTACCCCAGGCAAATCCAACATGAAGTGCTCATATTCAATGGGGGTACTCTAGAGGGTATAAGGTATCCTCCCGTATGTTAATCTGCCGCGCTCGAGTAACTTCAAAATCCCCTCTTGGGCTCCCCTACTATAACTATGTCAGTAACTTTGATTCTCCCGCGGATCTCCTCATTTTTGATTCGATCACCCAGAGAAACTCCGAGCATAACTTGCTTTATTATCACGTACCAGAGTGGAACTTTATCACAACCAATTTCACGATAATTTTTTTGGCAAATGAATGGAATGTCAACATGACATTTGCTATGAAAAGGGCTCACCCTGGTACGTGATTCCGTTTCCTTGTCGGAAGATATAATAATTAATAATCGTTGACAACTTCGAGTGTTATCTCCAACTTTCAGGGGTGCCCTTGTAGATATTATTAAATTAATTCAAATAAATGTTTATTTCTGCCGTTTTGCATCAATATAGTTCAACAGACATAGGAATTTAGAGGGCAAAATTTAATGACGGGTAAGGAATTCCTTTATCTATACCTAAACTCAACTATCGACGCTCTTCCCATTTACTAAAGATCGCTCCAAGATTTTTATGTAAAAAAAATAATTTTATAGAAAGTAGGTATAAAAAATAAACAAAATAACAAATCAATTCTCTTCTTCTTTATCCTCGTAAAGCCGACTATAATAATTTGAAAATTATTGTCATCAAGAAAAGTTGATATTTGCTTCAACATATTATGTATTAAATTAAATTTAGCATGTTGGGCTTTACGAGGCTATTGTAAATATTTTTAGTGCAATGGTACTCATTACCCAGCTATCACTTAAAATTTGCTTTGTGTAAACTTTATCATATTTGTCTCCGAAATAATACAAACTTACAAACAAAGCTGGGGGCGACCACTACCATATATGGGAAAAGTGTCGATAGTTGAGTTATCGATAAAGGAACTACCTGTCAAAAAAATAAAATATATAAATAATAATAAAATCCTATGTCTGATTATCAGTACATTCAGTTAGCAACTGATTTGTTACATAATTTTCCTTGGCGTTTTTACTATACAATATACACCCCCATATATTGAGAAAGATAACGGCATCGACTATATTTCATCATACTGTAACACATCAGACCCAACATTTTTATATTCTTTTTGCCTCCGTAGGTACCTGTTGACTTTATATTGGATCATTTACATTTTATTGAGCATGTGTTACAAAGATTATGATGTATCGTGAATGTAAATCTTACCATTTGCCACGGTTTCTTCAAGGAAACTGGCTAAAATTTCGTTGTTTTTGTATACGGGGGCGCCGCACACGTGTCGTCTATGGAAAAAATGCAGTAAAAGGTTCGTCTATATTGTACTAGCTTTAGCCCGTGACTTCGTAGCGTAGTAGTAGTAGAAATACTAGGATAAAAGTATCCTACATTTTAATCCAGGTTATAAACCGTGTGCCTTTCATCAGATTCCGTCAAACCGTGAAAAGCGTGAAAGAACAACTAACCACCCATCCACACATCCACCCACACATTGTAATGTAGTTATTTTTTCGGTAATAATAAATTTATCATAACTATAAATTAATAGTAGATTGTTCAACAAGGGACTAAAACAAGCCATAATGACACGAGATATTTAGCCACCCGAGCGATAGCGAGGGAGGCTATAATTCGAGTTGTCATTATGGTAGTTCAGTCCCGCGTTAAACACTCTACTTTTCACTTTGAATGCGAGGAAAAAAACGACGTACAAAATTACTTTTTTACAACGTATGCTCAATACAATGCAATGGACATCTGTTCAAAATTCAAATAGCAAAAAAAATACCGCTGTCTTTTCTTTTCTTTTATGTTTTTTTTTTGTAAAGTGACGCTTTAAATGCTTGCATAATTAGCCAACAGATTCTAACTTAAAGACTATGTTACTATGCATGTAAGAATTATAATTATTGTTAATTCATTAGAATCGGCAAATAAATTAACCTAATTGATCTAAGTTCACACACAAAATATATTGTTAACTGAAACACATACCCGTGAATAAAGAAACTACTTTTTAAGATTATTTTCTATATGTAATTATACTTTCTATTTACTATTAAATGCAACTGACATCGCATTATTTTGAAGTCACGCCATATTAACATTCAAACGTAACTGCTCTATCTACCGTACACTCCAGCACTGCTTTGCCGACAGTGCGGATTGCTATTTTATCGACAGAGCAGGGAACTGCTTTGCCGACAGCGTATTTAAAAAAAAACAAATTAAAAACACCCAAGCTAAAGGAAATCTTTTTTTACGTGCAAAATAAAATGAATTCATCTTTAATATTTTATAATTAGATAGATGAATATTCGTAATTATTCAATGTGTTTCACGAAATTATTATTTTTTAAATATTTTTTATACAGTTGTCATTTTGAGGTTATTTCCACGCCCTAAAGGCTTCCACAGACCGAAGCGCAGGGCGCTACAGTGCGTCCGCAGCGCGCTTCGGTCTGTGGTAAGCTTTAAAATTGTCTATACCCAGTTACTGAAAATGGCGATAATCCTCCATTCACAAACACCGTGATTGGCAGTTTAGGGGTTTCCATAGTCAATTAAAAAAATTTTACTTTAATCTCTTGAGATCAAAAAAGAGCTTTAGTCCCGATATGCAGAGACTAAAGTAACATTTTAAGAGCATGAGAAGTGAAAAAATTTTAAAAACCCCCAACGCAATTATGTCACTCGTAATTCGTATGTTTGAACATTACTCGTAAGTCTATGCCCATTATGCATCTAAGATCCCTTCCGCAGCTAACAAAAGAGCTGATAACTTTGAAACGGCTTAACCGATTTTGATGAAACATATCTAAGAACCATCGTCAAGAAACCTGCTTTCTATTAAAAAAACCGCATCCAAATCGGTTTACCCGTTTAAGAGCTATGATGCCACAGACAGACACACAGACAGATAGACAGACACACACACATAGGAGTTAAACTTATGACACCCCTCTTTTTGTGTCGGGGGTTAAAAATATAGTTCATTTAGTACGTAGTAGCGCCATCTAGCGAGGATGTTCGTCAACGGACTAAGATTCATACGTTTTCGGATAGGGCGACATCTGACGATGGATGGTGGCAACAGCTGCAGTTAGATTACCTAGGCTTTTGTTATTAAATCAATTCAAAAATTAAATAAATGTTAGGGATTGTTGTTGTTGTTTTGTGACTGAGCTTCTGAAATCTGGTGGTAAACTTATAATGAAGGAGCTCTATAACATTTTTAATATTGTTCTTTTTGATGGGAGAACTCCAGACGCGAGGAGTAAGAGTGTTGTCGTGTTGTTTTTCAAAAAGGGTGACAAAACTCTTTTGTAGAACCACCGACCCATTTCACTCTTAAGCCATGTCTATAAGCTGTTTTCGAGAGTTATCACGAACCGTCTTGCGCAAAGGCTCGACGAGTTCCAGCCCCCCGAACAGGCCGGGTTTCGATCGGGATACGGCACCATAGACCACATCCATACAGCGCGGCAGATTATACAGAAGACCGAAGAGTATAATCGGCCCCTGTGCTTAGTGTTTGTGGACTATGAAAAGGCCTTTGACTCGATCGAGATCTGGTCTGTTCTGGAATCTTTGCAGCGATGCCAAGTCGATTGGCGATACATCCAAGTGTTGAGAGGTCTTTACAACGCCGCTACTAAGGCCGCCCAAGTCCAGAATCGGCAGTATGAACCTATCCCTTTGCATCGTGGTGTGAGACAAGGGGACGTTATATCCCCCAAATGTTCACAAATGCATTGGAGGATGTGTTTAAGACGCTGGATTGGAAGGGGCGCGGCATTAAAATAAATGGCGAGTACCTCCCCCACTTGCGATTTGCAGATGATATCGTCATCGTGGCGGAAACGCTGCAAGATTTGCAACATAATGTTGAATGGCCTAGCTGATTCTTCTCAACGCGTTGGTCTTCGGATGAACCTGGATAAAACCAAGGTTATGTTCAATGAACATGTAAGTCCGGTACCAATTGCAGTTCAAGGCAATATTCTCGAGGTTGTTAAGGAGTATGTTTACCTCGGGCAAACTATACAATTAGGTAAAAACAACTTCGAGAAAGAGGCCCTTATAAACTAAGTCTAGGCTGCTATATGTTCCTTTACTCATTAAGAAGACTATTTTGTGGTATGATTTTCTCATAAATTTAGTTGTTCTGGTAGGAAACGAGTTTAAACCAAACCTTAGAACCCAAGAACGACCTCTACCGTTTATGGTTTTATGTTGCTTTACACCTAAGTTCGTAACTTCTGAAATCCTATAAGTAGTAAAATAATTTCAACCAGAACTTGGGTATTATTTTGGTATTTCATAAATTTTGTCACCGACCCTACTGAGCGAACCGGAAACTCTTGGCTCCTGCGGAGCGAAGGTGACAACATCCATCCATCAAAACTTTCAAGTTTACAAAATTAGTGGGGATATGGACACATACGCAAACACACTTACAAATAATACTAGCTGTTGCCCACTACTCCGTTAGCAAATAATTCGTGTATCACTTTTCCGCGGGAACTATGCAATTTTCCGTGATACAAACTATCCTATGTCCGCAGGGTTTCAAACCATCTCTAAAGTATGGAGATTTAGTAAAAATTCATCTAAATTGAATCAGTGACATAAACATAAAGAGGCAACAGACGGACAGACTGACATAACTACTTCCGCATTTGCGTGGATTCCTGCGTGGCTGCCTAGCGTGAAAGCCTAGTGGTTTGACCTATGGCCTGTTAAGCAGAGGGTCGTGGGTTCGAGTCCGGGCTTGCACCTCTGAGTTTTTCGGAATTTATGTGCGAAATTACATTTGTAATTTACCATGAGCTTTACGGTGAAGGAAAACATCGTGAAGAAACCTGTATACATCTGAGAAGAAATTCAATGGTGTATGTGAAGTTCCCAATCCGCACTGGGCTGGGATGGATGATCTGTTAAGCAGAGGGTGGGTTCAAGTCTGGGCTCGTACAAATTTTTTTGGAATTTACCTACTTGCGTAATTAAATTACCGAGCCCTTTAATTCTGGGTGAAGGTCTGTACCTTGCAGCGGGACGTATATAGGCTGGGTAGATGAAGATGATGATGATGAATATGAAAGCAGATCCAGCCACAATAATTTCAATTATCCAGAGTACCAACGATTGCCGGCAACCGTCCCCAAATAAATCATATCCAAATACGTAAAACGAGAAAAGCTCAACAAAAGTCCGTCAATTAAAACCAACAGATCGATGCAAAAGGGCACCGCTATAATTTGCCAATGCCTTTGACCCAAATTCCTACGTCGCATCTGAAAATACAATGACTCGCGGAAACGTTACGCCCCCCACATAAACAACCCGTTGACTCCCAGTTCCAACTACCACGCTCCACGCTCCATTAAGCGCGTGGTTTTTGAGATTCAATGAGATTATTGAGCTTGATTTTTAACCAGATACAAGGAAGGGTTTTTAACTACCTTGTCTTTTTGTATTACGGGGGTATTTATTAGAAGGTAAATGTAGTTTTCTCAAAAATGGAATGAAATGTTGTCATCAAAAACGTCGTAGAAAGTAACGCATCCTGGAGACTATACTAAACGCCGTATATA
This sequence comes from Archips xylosteana, assembly GCA_947563465.1. Taxonomy (NCBI): domain Eukaryota; kingdom Metazoa; phylum Arthropoda; class Insecta; order Lepidoptera; family Tortricidae; genus Archips; species Archips xylosteana. The sequence continues at coordinate 2,655,243 of OX387346.1, forward strand.
GATTCCAAAAAAGTTACCAAAGATGGCCGAACGTAACTGACACAAGTGTCATTGTCATTGTGACCTTCCAGATGTAACCAACCCATGCACATTAATAAAAAATAGTCATAATAATATTTTGTTGTTATTTAAGTGTAAAGATTATCCCAAGTTTTTGATGTTTCCTATAAGTATAACTACGCATACCGTATTGTGTACAATGTGTGTTGCACATGAATACCTTGGTTTTGAACTATCCATGTGCCAAAATTTATCACAATCAATTGACTTGAATTGACACTCATATGACTTCTAGGACGCTTCCTTGGTGGAGAAAGAAGAAGATTCTCGTCACTGTGAGAGGGACCTGAGGCCGTATTGACTAACGCTTCTGACGCTTGCCTTCGCTTTCACCATCTCTTTCTGTCATCAACTTATACCGTTTGACAGAAAGAAATAGTGATTGCGAAGGCAAGCGTCAGAAGCGTTAGACAATAAGCCTGCAGTACCGGTTCCATGTTACTTTCGTAAATGCAAAACCCACGAACAAAACATAATAACAAAACTTAACAGGAAACAAAAACTCAACAACGAAAATTATCACGAGTGCAGAAAGCATTCGATCAATCCAAACGTCAGATGCCGAATGAAGTGACAATTGGCTAAGTAAAGTTTTTTGAAGAGGTGCTAATTATATTTTTTTTCGACAGTGGTCGACTTCATCACTAAGAAACTGCAGGTGTTTTATTTTTATCTCCTTTTATTTATTGAAAATATTTTTTTAAGTGTTGGAGATGACATTTGTGAGATTTTACGGCTGACAAGCGGTTCGTGCTCAGTACTAAGAAGAAATAGAAAAAAAAACGAAGTCAACTGTCGCTTCTGTCAATGTCAAATGAAATATGACCGTTTGCGTTACGTTTGCTTTGCGTTGTCCAAGAAGCAGTTCCAAAATAGTGATCGAAAGTATTCAATCGTGATCCAATTAACGTGCATAGGTCGTGGAGAAATGCGGTAAAATTGAAAGTCCGGATTTTATGCGGAGGTCGATAAAAATAGTCCAAAAATCACACTGAGCACACCAAAACGCAAAGCAAACGAAACGCAAACGATTTGACATTGACAGAACTGACAGTTGACTTCGTTTTTTTTTCTATTTCTTCTTAGTACTGAGCACGAACCGCTTGTCAGCCGTAAAATCTCACAAATGTCATCTCGAACACTTAAAAAAATATTTCCAGTTAACAACAGGAGATAAAAATAAAACAGCTGCAGTTTCTCGATCTCCAGAACGCCGACTGTCGAAAAAAAATATAATTAGCACCACTTCAAAAAACTTTACTTAGCCAATTGGAGATGTCATGGTGGCCCTGTGGTCGCCATGTTTACCATAAAGTTTGACATACGTGATTTGTTGTCAACATTTCTAAGTGCATATCAAAAATATTTTTGTAAATAGTATATAGGTACGCAAATTATAACATTAATAGTATCCAAATGTTGTTTAAACCTGAAGTATTACCACTGTAATATGAACTTTTCTTCTACAAAACAGTTTCAACCAAATATCTGTAGGTGAAATTAATATTGATATTAAATTATTTATTTATGCGGTTGCATTTAATTTTAACTTTACAATTACATATAAATAAATTACTTATGTATTATATTTAGAAAAGTTAAAACTTATCGATGCAAAACTTTTTCATTTTATTGGCAACACACTGGTAGTTTTTTTTCACCTCTCCTGTTTGGAAAGTTAAATTTTCATGAGTAGATAGCCGGGTGGAAAATTGCGTTTTCATCTCTAGGGTAGAAAGTAATTTTTTTTTTAATTTTTACGATCAGCCTTGGAGTCGAAGATAATTTAGTTACGTCAGTGACACTTTTTTCACGTTTCGGCATGGCTACCTAGATGCACGTCGTGACCATGGAGCTCTTATATACAACACTGGAGGTTGTACGAACTTTTTAAATTTGCTTACTAACATTAAACTGACAAAGTAAAAATTACATACAGCCAACTCTAAGCATTCTTACGACATAAAAAAATCTATCTTTTGATGGATGGACGGATAGATGGATGAACGGATGGACGGATGGACGGATGGATAGATGGACGGATGGATGGATGGATGGATGGATGATTGATTGATTGATTGATTGTAGTATTTTGCTTTCCTCACAGTCAAAATGAAAAGTAGAGTGTCTAACTCGGCTGAAATTACCCATTTCCCCTCGAACTATTGGCGCTCTCACTTCGTTCGAGCGCCAGAAATATCTCGGGTTAAATGGGTCACTTTCCACCCTTGGTTATCAATCTACTATTGGAATCTATATACGGCGTTGAGTATAGCTGCTAGCGACCAGGAAGTAATCTCGAGCTGTCAGGAAGTAAGTATGAAATTCCATTACATATCGGGTAAACGAGGAGACGAGTCACCTGATGGAAAGCAATCACCGCTGCCCATGGACACCCACAACACTAGTTGGGTTGCTGCTGATGTAGTGAGTATCGGTAAGGGTGTCGCCACAGGTTTATCTTCTGATTTTTAATTTCTACGAGTTAGCGTCTGTTTAATTGTTTCTTTTTTATGCTGTTTGTCTATTCGTGTTTTGTCTCTGACTCTCTCTGTAGGTATTTGTCCAGTCTGTCTCACTATTTATGTTTGTTTATGTTGTCTGGTATGTTTGTATACATTTTTATTTTATTTATAATTCCTTATGTGTTACATTATTATTTAGCTGTTAACAATGAGCGGTTAATACTTTTTCCAAAAATGAAATGAGCTTTTGTTAAAAATGATATCTTTAACTATTATTATTATTATTATTATTATTTATTTCAAGGAGAGCAAACAAGGCAAATGTATACAACACGTATGTATAATGCTACATTCTGAGCTCGCCAGTATCGCAGTGACATTGAAGTTTTGAAGCAACATTGCCCATGTTTTGCTGCAGAATAATGCTTATCGAGCTTTCATTCTTACATTTTGTCCAGAAATAAACAATTGAAACAATTTTACTGAACACTAACTCACATGCCATACAGTGAGTCGAAAACGACCCCAGGTAACGCAATCGCCCTAGGGGCCGTTTTCGACCCGTTAAAAAAAACACCTTTCCCCCCCTCCCATCTCAAACCTTTAAGTGAGGTTTTTATAAGAACCCCTCAGGTACAAACATATCCAAAAATGGAAGAAATCGGAGACCGAAAACAGTTCTGGGCATATACATATGGGTTAAGTAGACTTTTACACTATACACTGGTGTTACATTAAAATTTCATAAATTTTGCTTAATGTTAGTATTTTAATTGACTCTACTGTCATTGGCATTGCTTTGTGCATCTATGTCATATCTAATATATAAAAATCTCGTGTCACGGTGATTATATCGAACTCCTCCGAAACGGCTTGACTGATTGTTATGAAACCTTTTTGTCTATACTCGGTAGGTCTGAGAATAGGTTTTTATACCCCTATTCTTCGCAGACAGAGTCGCGGGCAACAGCTAGTATACCTATAAAATTTTCTTAACACTGAAAGTTTGTTAATATTTAAAAGTAATAATGTTTATTTCGGATATTCTCAAAATTAAATTCAGTTTCCAAAATTTGAACCAAATTAACGAACAAATAAGGCAAGTTAATATAAAAGATGGTAATTAATCATAATCAAATACAATATCTTATGAACAAAGTAAAAATGATACACGATATAAGTCATGTACACGTTGGTAAACAAAACATTGGAAAACCCTAAAGCCCCTAAAGGAAACATGAGAAGCATAACATTCTATAAGTAACAGTTTATTTTGATAAGCAATACTTTGTTTGGGAAAGTAGGTTAACGCCAGAAAAGCACTGTATTTATCCATGTTTAATAATAATGTTTGTACATATTTAATAATATACTGAAACTTTTGGATGACTAAAATACAATAGATAGTAGCTACATAAATATAATTGTGGAATAAATCATTTTATGATTTTAAGTTTAGAACTATCAAGGGTATTCGAACTTTTCAACCGCTTCACTTTGAGGTGACATTATTTACTAATCGGGATTATTATTTTGATGACATTTTTGGTTTTTATTAGACCTACCTACTTCTACCAGATAATTAGAAACTGTACCACAATTTTCTGCCATTTCTATAAAAATGTGTCCACGAAAGTGATTGAGAGCAAAAATGCTCGAATAATGATCCTCATTTGCTTGCTTTGCTTGTAAGTTGCAAGAGTCGTAAGTTTGTACCTAGTGGTTTTTAAATTTGCAAACCATTTTTCGACCACTGTTTGGTATTGAATTGAGGTTAAATTTGCCATATCTATGTAAGTTTGATGATGGTGACAATACAATAATTGTACATCGGTATCAGCGTATCATGGCACTCGGTAAGGGTAGCAAAATAAATAAATACATTCAAATATTTGAATAATATTTTTTTGTTTTTACACTCAATTATACTGCGTCTAAATTCTAAATACGTCAAAAAACTTAATGCTCATTTTGCATTCGAAAAATAATACATGCTAAATTTCCCAACGAATGCCAATTTAACTGTCATAAAAATAATCTGTAAAGTCAAATAATAGTTTACTGTAACCTCAGTCAGTGTGGAAATATTCTTGCAGACGTCAAAGATTGACAGCAAAATCCATGGAACAAATTTTAGTAATCTATTCTACTAACACTTAAAACATTTTTAGAGGCCTTCTTTATTTATACAAAATAAAGGTTAAAAATACTAAGTGTATTTGTTTGTATTATTTTGTTTTTCTGCCGACCATATTTTGCTTTGAAATTTGAACTTTGATAGGTACCGATGTTTAAAATAATCTAGTAGGTAGTGAAATAATGCTGGTCTAGTCTCCGCAGAAGGGAACTTTTCAACGGTTTATCGTATCTACTTGGAACTTGGTAGTTGGGATAAAAATGCAAATACAATTTTTTTATTTATTTACACAAAAAATAAACGAATTAACAAAACGGATTAAAAAAATTTATGGACTTAACTGTGGAATTTAACGTGTTTGCATGTTCTGGACCCTTAATTAAATAAACAACGAAACGTTTTTAAATAAAAAAAAAAAAACATTTTACCGTCCCATAAAAGGCAAACGTATGGCAAATATCTGCCAAATACTGCGAATGAATGATGAGAGGCCGTATCGCTTAGCGAGGAAATTAATGAGTTACGAATACGTAGTAATAAGGATTTATGGGGCACAATAAAAGCGATCCGGCTCCCGGATGTTTGCGATCCGGTATTTTCCTGTTTTTATTATTAACGTCCTTAATTGTTTTGGAATAGAGATTTCAACATGCTTGCGACGACTAAAGTTAAGTTTTGTGGTAGCGTGTTAAGGTAGCATTTCGATGTTGGCGAACGGAGCGACCGGCGACAGGTGAAATGGGTCTGGCCGCCTGTCGACTGACGGCCAGGGCCCTATTTCTCAGTCTTCAGTTTCAGTTTAAGTATGTTTCTACGTTGCCTAGTACCCATAAAACAAGTTTTGCTCACTTTGGGGTGAGGTTAAGTAGTGTGAATTGTCCCATGATATTCGATTGTACAAAATAAATGATACATAAGTAGATGACAAAAAGGTTTATAGAATACATTGATACCTGTGTTCGTAGCTCGATTTCATAATTTGACTAAACGATAAAGTCTGTATAATATGTCTTTGTAAGACCCTGTGGTTAGACCCGATAGAGATTTACAGGCAGGTAATGTGGTTTAGATAATTTTTAATGTTTACTTTGCCTTAAAATGCAAATAATATTTAGCGACAGTAAATGAACACTTACCTTAGCCTTTGGAAGCGTATCATAAAGACAAGTATCATTTGAGATAAAACAAATAACTTATTTTTATATTCTTCAAACAATGACTCAAGTTAAAAAAAAATGTAGTTTTATTAGCTGTTGCTACTAAAACTATTTTTAATGAAGCTAAAGATATTTTACGCCACCTAGAAATAAAAATAATTTGCTTTAAAGCTAATGGATTTTCAAATGTCCCCGGCAACTTGTTTTTTTTCCTCGGAGTAACGATAATAATATAGTTGATACCCACCTTCTCTTAAGTAAATACAACTGTGCTTGCTTTGATTTTAACTTTCAGAGACGAATGGAACAAATACATTGAAACTGTTATTTTTACTTCTAGACTGTCTAGTTTGTCACTGAAGTAGGCAATCAAACAAAATATTTATTTATACACCTAAAATTTTTCTTTTACTTTTAATTGAAAGGAAGAAAATATTTATTGGTTATATCAAACAACTTAAATAAGACAAGAATAAAAATAAAAAATTCGCAAATCACGTAAAATGGTCCCAAAATTAGCAAAGTTCCGGTCTTACGAACGGCGCTGATCTTCCATATCAAATACTTTTGGGTCTATCACGTCATCATATTAACAATATATAAACAATGGAACTTATAAATCCCGTTGATTCCCTATCCCTTATGAATTCTAACAAATCCGTCCTTGTTTCTTGCCTGCATCATAAAGGCAACTTCTATGAAAAATATAAACCTTCTAGGGCGTTAATAAGTCAGTCAGTTTGTGAGTCAGTGAGTGAGTGAGTCCGTCAGTCAATCAGTCAGGATTTTTATTTTTAAATGGTTAGATACAGGATGATACAGTAAATAAAGCCAGTAAAAAACTGTCAGCAAAAATGTTGGAACATAAGAGATTTACTTAACAAATCTTACTGTCTCGTATAATTTTACTCTTTGAGACTAATAAAAATAACAAAAACATTATTTATGTCAGTCACAGCTGCAACTATTACCCGCGTTAACCTCCTTATACGCCATTGCCTTTATTATAAGAAAGCAATATCAATACCGCTCCAACATAGAAAGTCTTATACAAAGTGGACCGTCGAAAACAATCAGCGGTGCTCGTTGAGCGCGAGTACGATACCGGCAGTTATGTATTTCCGATACCCAACCGGAACGACCCGGCGATGTGTCAAATCGTTGTTGTCGATGTTTATTGCGTGTGCGCTTGTTTTTGCACCTACTTTGCTTGTTTTTTGGCAAGAGGTTCAGTGAGCCCCATGTTGGGCGCCAAAATAGTGTGTGACAAGATTGGTCACGATTTGTGTATAAAAAAATTAACTTTTAAATTAATTAATGCTTTAAAGAATGGGATGTGTACTTACGGTAAACTAAAGCAAATCAAGGCTCTTAGGTCTTAGGACCTAGAGCTAAAAAAGATTTTTTATGAATTATTTTGAAGAATAATATTATTCTTGATATTTTCTGTACATTTAAAATAGTATGTAGACTGACTAACAGACAAGAAATTAGTACAGCCTAAATCACTGGAGCCAGAGATTTTAAATCTAGCAGACTTGAGAATCCATTTGAATTTATGTGCGAAATTACATTTGTAATTTACCATGAGCTTTACGGTGAAGGAAAACATCGTGAGGAAACCTGCATACACCTGTGAAGAAATTCAATGGTGTGTGTGAAGTTCCCAATCCACATTGGGCCCGCGTGGGAACTATGGTCCAAGTTACCTCATTCTGAGAGACCTGTGCTCTACAGTGGGACATTTATAGGCTGTAATAATGATGATGTAAGTTAGTAAAAAAAAACAAACACATTATTTACTAAACAACTGAGGTGACGAGCTTAAAATAGCACCCAAATTAATACAAACCGCGTTACCCAGCTGAGTTACCTAATAGAGTCTGTCAAGACGTTTATACAAGGGCAGTCGTGCATGAAGGGAAACCGCATCTCATGCTTGTTGGGCCCCAATACGGCGAGACGCTAACATCGGGGCCTTGGTTCAAATTGAAAAATGATTTGTTGATTTTCTACCAGTATGTTTTCTGGGACGTCGTTAAAAATGGATGAAGTGTTTTGGATTGGCTGAGCGTTTAGGGCGCAAGCTATACAAAAGAGATGTGGGACGGGAGCGCGTTGCAGTCCACGTCGTTTGTGCGCAGGCCGAAATGCCGCCCCGTCTCTTCTGTTTGCTTTGGATCGCGACGCGATACATTTAAAACTTTCGCGCGAGCACCTCACCTCATCAGAAGTACTTGCTAGGACACACTGTTTTTCCATATAAAGGAGAAAGACGTTCATATACGTACTATTGATACACAGAGCTACGGTTCTTTTTAAGTATGAAACAAACGACTGATCACGACAACGTTTACAAACGTTCCTCCATATACGTTAAATGTTATGTTCGTTATTGAGCAAGCAACGTTTAATCACGTGGGGGTGGTTAGAACAGGCAGCGTCTAGTGACGTTGTGCGTGTACGTGGACTCACCTGTATATGTGTGAGTGAGACCTATAGAGAACTCAAAAACATCGACTCTGTGTGGCGCTACAGATTCTGAATTGTGATATGTTGTGACAAAATGATGTAGTTATAAGATTTTAGTAAGACCAGAGGACGTTCTAAAACGTTGTAGGCGTAGAGGAAATTTTTTGGATGGCGTGATTAGACGTTGTGTCACAACACTTAAATAATGATTTATTCTAGCGACGGTGCTTGCGCGAAAGTGTTAATATAAAAACTGATTCAAGGGCACCGCGACTGCGTCGCGCCCCCGTCCCACGTCTTTTCTGTTTCTGTGCGCCGTTCAAGGGTGTATAATAAATAACAGACAAATAAACCAATAGGGATAATAATTATGTTCGGGGCGATAGCGGGTCTAAAACTTCGGAGAGCCAGAAACTGTCCACGGCTACGGCAATAGCTTTGTCTGCAAATGTAAGATGCTAACCAGTTCGCCGATAGTTGCGGGATACTTGTGTCAAAAAATATTTTATTAGTCGTTGATGTTTTGCTCATTACTTTAAATAGTAGCTAAACTTTAGGCCATTCTTTATCAGGAATAAAAACTCTCTTACTTCTTTTTTTTATTTTCTTGAGATAAATAAAAAAAACAAACACATTATTTACTAACGACCGGATAGCCTAGTTGTTAGAGAACCTGACTACGAAGCTTGAGGTCCCAGGTTCGATTCCCGGTCGGGGCAGACATTTGTGTGAATAATACGAATGTTTGTGCTCGAGTCTTGGGTGTTTAATATGTATTTAAGTATGTATCTATCTATATAAGTATGTTTATCCGTTGTCTAGTACCCATAGTACAAGCTTTGCTTAGTTTTGGACTAGGTCAATTGGTGTGAATTGTCCCGTGATATTTATTTATTTTATTTAATTATGGGTCGATTGAAACCAATTAACCTACATAGTACCAAACTGAGCAAAGCTCAAAGCGGATAGCCATATAGATAAATAATAATAATAATAACTAAAACATATTAAGAAAAGGAGTCCCTTTAGGCAAGGTTCCGAAGATACTGGCAGCATTCCCCCTTTGAATAGCTAAACTAATTATTTTTCCGAGGTAGCTGTAAGCTTTTCGGTCTCCTCGGACGTCGACGAAATTATGTTATTACGTAGTTACATCCAAAGTAAAGTACAATACAATGACTCTGTATTGTAGGTACACCACAAAGAAAAATACAGTAAGTAGGTGAGTATTTGACACAAATAATTTTATTAATACTGGGTAATTCATCTCAGGAATCCTGGAACGGGGTCGTCTCCATTTTCAGTATCTGCAAAAACAATGCGAGAATCCGTGTGTCCCTTCGCAACTACTTCAGTAGCTTCTGCGTAGACGGGAAGCCATTTATTTTGCCTCGAGGAGAAATGATTAGGTACCGATTTACGGAGTATCGTTTCTCTAACTGCGTAAAACGATACTTTAGTTAGGTGAATCTAGTTGTGCTGATTTATTGGATATGTTTCGATATTTAGCGCGTCATCATCATCATCATCACTGCTGAACATAGGCCTCCCCCAAGGGTCACCTAACAGATCGGCCCTATGCCATCCGCATCCAATGCGTTCCCGCGCTACCTTCACCAGGTCGTCGCTCCATTTTGTTGGAGGCCTACCTACACTGCGTCTTCCGGTCCGCGGACGCCACTCGAGAACCTTTCGGCCCCATCGGCCGTCAGTTCTACGGGCGATGTGCCCTGTCCACTGCCACTTAAGTCTAGCGATTCTTCGAGCTATGTCCGTGACATTTAATCCGTAAGCTTCAAGATGACGCATTAATTTCGTGTGCAGTTATTACCTCTAAGTGGCGTTGTCAGCGCGAACGTTGTGATATAAAAAAATAAAATAAAATAAAAATTGTTTATTTTCAGGCAACATAGCCCATAGTACAGTAAGCAACAAAAATATGAATACACCCAAAGTACCAAAAATATGCATCCACGACTCTATTACCAGGGCATAAAGGCGTGTATACATATTTTTGGTGCTTTAAGTGTATTCATATTTTTGTTGCTGACTGTACATAATTTTTTAGTAGGTACATTTGCTTAGCCTATGATATTAGTAAGTATATAGTACATAATAAAAACATGTCATATTATTTATTAATTAATTAATGCACTCACATAAATAAATATCACAGACGTCGACCAACAATCAATTATATATATTCAAATTTGAAAATTAACAATTATTATAGTTATTAATTATTAAAAATAGCTTTTGGGTGAATCATCTTTTTGTGTTGTTTACTCTGTCCCCGGGTGTCCAAGTGACACTTCATACTGTATCTTAGAAAAATGCTTAGGTTGTCCAAAGGATAATATTTGTGTAACCATAGCAACGGGTGGCACTAAAAAGCTGATCCACCCTTTTATAATAAATTATAATAAAATAATAAATTTTAAAATACCTTTAGCTAAATTTAAAAACGTTACCGTACACTAAAGTTTAAGATGATACCTAATTATCGTCTTTGCCGTACACTTTTTTCAGGCCAAGCTCTAATTGTAATTTTTTCTTTAAATGAGGGTCAAGTCACGGGCTAAAACTAGTAGATAAATGTATATAGGTACTTAAATATATTATGGCATGGCATGGTAAAAACATTTTTATTCATCACAAAATGTTTCCTCCTTACTGGGAATCGAACCGGAGGCCTTTAGTTTCATAATCAGCAAAAACCAAAAAAAGTGCAGAAAAAATAATAATAACAATAAAAAATTAGGCAGACAATAGGCGGTCTTATCGCTCAAAAGCGATCTCTTCCAGACAACCAATACTGGATACATGTACAAATATGAACAGGTTTATGTATGTAGGTGGCGGAAACAACAGACAGGAGAAATGAAGAGATATTAATCAACGACCGCTTTAGCCTAGTTGGTAGTGACCCTGCCTACGAAGCAAGAGGTCCTGGGTTCAAATCCCGGTAAGGGCATTTATTTGTGTGATGAGCACGAATATTTGTTCCTGAGTTATGTGGATGTCTTCTATGTATTTAAGTATTTATTTATCTATATAAGTATGTCTATCGTCGTCTAGTACCCATAGTACAAGCTTTGCTTAGTTTGGGACTCGGTCGATTTGTGTGAGATTGTCCCCTAATATTATTTATTTAATAAAATATTAAAAACAATACAAATATACAATAATTATATACATAAATAAACATAAACATTAAATATAATACTTATACACTACATACACTACATATACAGAATATCAATGAGAAAATGTTAAAAGGCCGCACGTGAGAAAAGGAACTCAGATTTAAAAACACAATGTAAACAAATGAACAGGGAAGGTCCGACGATGATGATTAAGTACGTTTATGTTAGCATTAGAAAGAAGGTAAGTGGTGACATGCCTTATTATCGAAAAACGTTTGTGAATAAAAAAGTCTTGAAGTCATTATTGAAAAGTTTTTTAAGGCACAGAAAAGCAGGAAAGTAACAATTACCAAGGACGTAATAGTATGGTTATTTACATTATGTATTTTGGTTTCATAAGTAATCTAATCCTTTATCGTAACTACTATTTTTTTAAAAACGTTCTTCAATAAAAAGACTTGTGAAGATTGTTTATCCTTTTCCTATATTGCATAAATAAACGAAGTATAGGCTATCCGCTCGTCTTATGAAGAGAGATTAAAATTTAAAATGTTTAATTTAACAATGTGTTGACCTTTGTCTGTGTGATATCTACCTTCTGGCGTTATTCTTCTCTTTGAAGTTAACGTTGCTATTTCAAAATCCCGAGAGCATGAAATCTGCGAAGAGTTAAAGAAGAAGAAACCTAAATAATGCAGACTTTAAAAAAATACAATTTACATTAATTACATTAATGTGCAGTCACTTCAAACAAATGTCAGATCATTCTGCAACCTTTCTAACTGATTTCATAATAAATATTTTTAAAATATATTTAAAAAAAATATTTATATTTTTGTTAGAATTTTCATTTTAAACACATGTCGAGTTAAACTCGTTTTAAGACGTGAGTGATTCGTATATTTTCACTATGAGAATTTTCATTCTTAACACAAGCCTTTTTTATGTCAAATCAATCAAAATCAAAACGTTTATTCTGCAAGTAGGCCGCAAACTTTTACCACTTCACTTTTTAAAACTACCAGCGCTTTTGCAAGGACCATCATTGTCAAGAAGAATGCGCCGCAAGACACTTTAGACTTTTTTAGAAACTTTTTAAATAGACATATAAACTAAAATATAAAATAAAAAAAAATACATAATAAAGAAACAAATACAGGGATGTATGGGGTTCCTTAGTTAAGAAACTAAAACTAAACATCTTAACTATATCTACCTACGTTAAGTGGAAGTGTAGAATGCTTCCAATGTCACAAAAAAAATATTAGAGATAGTCTTCCAATGTCAAATTTATTAAAATGATTCTGAAAATATACTTACATCATATTCCTGTCTGTACTTGCCTTTTCATATAAACTACATATCCGTACGAAGCTTCAAATCAATGTTAACCGTTGAAGGTTCCCGTCTTGCGGAGACGATCATCACGTTAGAACACATTCATAAATAATGTCACGGGACAACTCACGACAACTGACCTAGCCTAAAGTAAGCAAAGCTCGTGTTATGGGTAAGTACAAGGCAACGGATAAACATACTTAAATAGAATATTAAATATCCAAGACTCGAGCACAAACATACGTATTTTTCACACAAATATCTGCCCCGATGTTTCGTAGTCAGGTTCTCAAAAGTTCGTGAGGATTTATATGGAACCTCAAACGTATTAGTATTTAATTGTTAAGTAAAAGTCATCCTTAGGGCAATGTGGTACCGATGTTTTGAAGTTTATATTTAGATAAGAATTTTATTTCAAACAAGAACATTCTCTCGTAACCTTCATACTTTTCAGACCGCGAATTCTTTCGTAGTTGGCTTTGAGTTATTAAACAATTTTTTTACAGAAATGTACCTGACAAACACTCAAAGTAAATTTTGAGTGCAAAATATGTACTCTTAGCGTAATAATTAATGATGACGCTGTTATAATAACTATACCCTGTCTATTTAACAGAGTTAACAAAGCGTTCTCTCTGTTGCACTTTTGTATGCAAATGAAAGGGACAAGAAACTGTCAGTGGGCGTCAACCAATCGCACGTCGATGGCGGGCTCGCCTTACATGCCGTTTGTTGGAATATTCGTAATATTTCTCGTGATTTTTGTTTGTAGTTAGATGCACCTCAAATAATTACGTCTTGTTTATTCATCTATTAATCATAATGATGTAATTTAAAGTAGTAGATAATAATATTTAAGTATATGCCCTGCAGTGGGACGTATGTGCCGGTGCATCGTCCTTATCGCTGACCAATTACGTGCATTCTCTGTTTTCTAGTACTAACTCTGTTAAATAGACAGAATATAGTCGTTTTACAACCCTGCCATTTGAAGATGAACCTAGTCCTTCAGTAGTAATTTAGAGTTGTGGACTTTCGTCCTGGTTCTTTCTTGGTATTTTTATTATGGGTCATGTTAATACTACCACGTCTTTCTAGGATGTGGATATTTATCAGAAGTTTAGTTGACATTTGCTAACAAGTACTTTTGCCCTTCTGTCTTGTTGAAAACCTAGTGTTTATGATACCTAGCTGCAAAAAGTATTCAACGGATTTTGTTGCAATTTTGACACAAATAGTTCATTACCTCCATTAACATGCATGATACTTTTAATACCAGAAAATGGCTTAGTTCTTAGTTAGTCCAATGATGTATGCGAATTTTTTATAGAGGACTAGTCACTTCATCATCATCATTTCAGCCGAAAGATATCCACTGCGGTTCATAGGCCCCTAAAGCTCGCCAAACAGATCGGTCCTGTGCCATCCGCATCCAACGCGATCCCGCAACCTTAACCAGGTCGTCGCTGGCTGGTTATGGCTGAGGGTCACCGAGCGAGTTGGTCTTAAATTGAACATGGACAAGATGAAGGAGGAGGAGGAGTTTGTTTATTTATGTATGTAAATATTGTATATTTGCACTGTTTTTAATATTTATTGATTCATATTTCTTCATTTCTCCTCTCTGTTGTTTCCGCCACCTACACAAACCTGTTCATATTTCTACATGTATCCAACATTGCATGTCTGGAAGAGATCGCTTTTGAGCGATAAGACTCGCCTATTGTCTGCATGAATGTTTTAATGTTTTAATTAAACATTAAAACATAAATTTTTTTTTCTGTACTTTTTTGGTGATCAATAAAGAATATTTGTATTGTATTGTTGTACCAACTAGTCGCTTACATAAATAAAAAGAAACGGGAAGCAACAAACTCAAAAACCTTTCCAACTTGAGTGCTTGTTTACATATTATTAAAGTTCTGCCACTTGACACCATTGTGGGAGGGTACGAAACAGTCATCCACATAACGCATAATACGTAGAAATATTCTGATTTACGGCCACAGTTGTAGTTCGATATGACAAATGCGCGGGCGGTGAGTTATGGCCCTTGATATGTTCCACGGGCCCGGGGGATGGGGCCTTTTTCTTAGGGTATACTTAAGTACAAGCTCTTGTTACAGACAGGGCCAGTTTGGATTACGATACAGTATCTACTTACATCATCATCATCATCGTTTCAGCCGTAGGACGTCCAATGCTGGACATAGGCCTCAATGACGCCTAATCATTACGGTTGGAAGCGACTTGCATCCACCCTGCACCAATACCTACCTACCTACAATAAATAAATAAATAAATAAATATCACGGGACAATTCACACCAATTGACCTAGTCCCAAAGTAAGCTTAGCAAAGCTTGTGTTATGGGTACTAGGCAACGGATAAACATACTTATATAGATAGATACATACTTAAATACATATTAAACACCCAAGACCCGAGAACAAACATTCGTATTTTTCATACAAATATCTGCCCCGACACGGGAATCGAACCCGGGACCTCAAGCTTCATAGTCAGGGTCTCTAACCACTAGGCCATCTGGTCGTCTAAAGTGAACAATGACTCTTTATTAAACTTCACATAATTAGCAAATAATAGACAAAAGAGGTAGGTACATTTTATTATGGTATAGGGGGCAAACGAGCCCGTGGACACCTGCGACACCAGAAGAGTCACAAGTGCGTTGCCGGCCTTTTAGGTAGGAGTACGCTCTTTTTTTGAAATCTTGAGGGTCATACCGGTCCAGGAATACCGCAGCAGATACTTTCATTCCAGAGCTTTGCTGTGCGAGGCAGGAAATTTCTGGAAAAACGCACAGTAGAAGACTGCCAACCATCCAGATGGTGAGATCCGATGGAAGTATAAGTAACATAGAGAAAAAAAAACTATGAGATAAGCCATAGAAGGCTGGATTTGGATTTACAAGGGAAAGAAGTAAAGAATAGATTACAGCAGGTACTTAAAAATAACAATCATTATCTCGACTGTTATACGTTCCACTGCAGGGCACAGGCCTTCTATTAATTAAAGTGCTTGGACCGTAATGCCCACGCAAGCCTCTATCTAGAGCGGATAACTTCACATACACCATTAAATAGCCTCATTGTGTGTAGGTTTCCCCACGAGGTTTGCCTTCACCGTAAAGCTCATGGTAAATTTCATACCTAATTTTGCACATAAATTTCTTAAAAAATCAGAAGTGCAAGCCTGGTCTTGACCCCACGATTATCTGCTTGAGAGACCAGAGGTACATAAAAAGATAAATGAGCCATCTGTAAACTTTCCTTATTAATAACCCAGTTCAGTGAACTACCTAATTCTGTATTTAAAACTTCGTTTTTCCACCAGATTACATGCCCCGTAATTTATAAGGCGAAGGAAGAAAATAAAATTAATTACGAAAATTTGTAACAATATTACGTTACGATAAAACTCCGCAAATTTAATATTTCTGCAGACATTCCGTGACAATTAATTACGGTAAAAACTAATTTATCTACCATAAATCACTTTAGAATGACGCAAGTTGGTTGTGGATTAAAAATGTATTATAATTTTTAGAAATTGAAAGATGGAGGAATGCCGAGATGTCTGAAAGAAAACATCGGTATTTTTAAAGATTAGAAGATTTGCGTAAGAATTCTCGTTCGTTAACTTTTATCTCCGAGTTGTTCGTTTTATTTCGGTAACATTATCATGTAACGCTTTGGAGGATGAAAGAAATGAACTTCAAAAGTCTAACTTGGCGAGTATCTGCCAATAAAATTATTATGATGAACATGATGCTGCGTGACTCGATTGTTAAACATAAAAAAAAAACTAGGGTGACAGCACCAGTAATCGACCAGAACCAATTATAGACATTTTTTCCTGTAAACCCAAATTTTATGAAATGGCCACACTACATTTTTAAACTATCAACACTACCTATGCTCAGATAACTGATGGTCATAACTGGTAAAGTCCGTGAGTGGTGTGCTACATATAAGGCATTGAATCTTTGCTGTCCTTTACTGGGTACTATTGTGCTTAACATGTCCATGATTGGTGCCGTCACCTACGTGCATTTTAAAATTAGTTTTAACGCATTAATTTCGTTACTTACCTATACAGGGTGTAACATTTAGATCGGTCAGTATGGGAAAGTCTGAAGCTACAAGAGTGTTGTATTGAAAAAAAAAATGGTAGTCATTTCGAATACCTACTAAAAAAAGAAAGGATAATGAAAAAAATGCATTTTATTAATTTTAGACATCATGTTTCATAGTAACATTTATTTTGCTGCTTAAGAATAGTTTTTTTCTTCAAAACGTCCGGATCGATTCCCAAGCTGCGTACAAGTTTTTTTAAAACGTATAAATGCACTTTTTCTTGTTACTAAAATCGGTGACATGGTTCCTGAGAACAGATCTTCGTAAGTCTTATAGTTTCAGACTTTCCCAAACTGACCGATCTAAATGTTACACCCTGTATACCTACTAGCTGATGCCCACGGCTTCGCCTCCGCTGAAGTTTTCTGTTTCATAAAAACCTTGTCCTGGCAATAACGAACACGAAAACAAAATAATTGTCCAATTTGGTGCAATGGTTCTCGAGTTCTGCGCTTAGCAACACATTTTTTTCTATAGAAAAAGTTTATCAACTTTGTTTTTTTATCTTATTTATGAAACAATTTTTGGTTTCATATCCACACCTGAAATCACGCCTTATATTTAATTCTTCTGTTATATGTTTTCTCCTGTATTTTTGAGTCCCTAAAATCAATTTTGAAAGTGCCCTTTGTGCTTCAACTTCCAACTATGCCTCTGCCCATAAAACTGTGAAAAACTCATCCCTTGGACCCTTTCTATTGCCCACACGGAAGTAAAGTTTCTGGACTTAAACGGAATCCCACTAATTTATATCTGGTCACTCGACAGACCATTAATTACGGTCCCAACTGTTATCTCAAAGTCCAGTCAACTTTGTTAAGAAACTCTCTTTTGTTTGGAGGGAACAATGCTGCTATATTGATGTAAAGGTGAGACTCAATGATTTGTTATATCAATTCGATGGCCCAGACGAATAAACGTGCAAAGGCCTTTACACAAAAAAAATTTTTTTTCTTTCTTATGCTTACTTTGTTAGCAAGATTCGTGTAAACTAGCATTACACCTTTGATCGCCTTCCATCTTGTCAGCCAAATTTTAGTCATACTAGCTTTCACATACTAACTCATTAACGTTTGAGTCAAGAATAAAAATCATTTTAATAAATTAACACGAACAAAATTGCAAACGCCGATTGCAAAATCAAATCAAATACAAAAATAGACGTTAATGTACATTGCGCTTGCAATTACACTTTTTAACACGAATAACGGTGCAATGAGCCATAACACAAAATGACCTGAAGATTTATGATTCGAATAAAAAAATAAAGAGGTTTTTCACTATTTACGGGAAAATGGTTAAAAATATGGGTCAAATATTTACGCAGTTTTGTAGGTAATTTTGATATCTATCGAATGATATATTATAAGCATATATATTATTATAACGGCTGCCAGAACTGTCAGTTATCTTTGTTAAAGTTGATTTTATTTTTCCTGTAAAGTTGTCGTTTTACGATTACACGTTTATTCGTCTGGGCCATCGAATTTGCCAGAATCGTTATTTCCTAGCAGCAAAATCTTCATTAGCATTTTTTCCTAGATGCGTTTTTTATTACACTGGTTTTTTACTGAAGCTTATTTTCACAGTAACGTTTTTTCCCAATTTGGATTGAGACAGAAACAGTGTCATGCGGAGCTCCTTCTTCTGTGTGCTTTTGGCCCTTTGGGCCGATGCACGCTTAACATAACCTAAACCTACCTATGTTACTGTGTCAAAGAGAATTGGGTAAAAACGCAATTGTGAAAATAGGCTTCAGTAAAAAACCATTGTGGCAAAAAATGCGAATGGAAATTTTGCTAGTACTTAGGAAATAACGATTCTGGCAAATTGTTCTAACAAATCGACTCAATTTGCAGTTTTGTCTTGGCAATTGAGTCATTTTTACACAAATTTCGGAAAGACCGTGAGTTAAGCTGTCATACGCAGTCACACTCAGTACCTAGACGACATTTAAAGTACACTTCATGGCATTGTCATTCACCAATCTTTTCTCTCTGACGATGTAAGGTAAGTAGGTATGTGTAGAAAAAGAGGTAAATACATTTTCATCAGGCTGTCAAAATTGATTAGTTGTAAGATTTGATCTAAACATACCATTTAAATAAATGCTTCTCGGAATGCTGTCCGTGCTACGAAAAATACTAAGGTAACCGTTGAACATGTGTTCAATACATACCAGTTTATAGAAGGCTGTCATTACCAGGCATGATTTAGACGTGTTTAAATTTGAAGTAAGTTCTTAAGTCCGATCTAAGAAGTATAGAACATTTTTTTCCTTGGGAAAATGCTATATGGATGCCACCGCGGCCAGGAGAGGCCACGGATATGTGGAATTCCCGCTCCAAAGGGTGCACTGTATCCATTAGAAACTACAGGGTATTACACTTTGCCGCCGTCTTGCCGCTGGGCGGTAGAAACTCTACGCCTTGGTAGAACGCCGTTTGGTCTTATAGCTGACCCGGTTTCAGACTCCATTGCACTTGTGTCTCCTGTTTCCACCACTGTGTAGGCGCACCGGAACAGAACAAAGCAGTTTTGACCTGCAAAAACTTTTTCTCAAAGATGCAATGAAAAGTTAACCTTACGTTCCAAATAATAGGCCGGGACGTATCACGTTGCGGGCGCGGTTAGACGAGTGCTATGTAATGGATTTTCATACAGAATTGCAAGCCTAGGCCGGGAAAGCGATCGTCTATTGTTTGATGTGACACAGCATCATGACGTCTATGGCATCATGGCATTCAGCCCTAAAAAAACATAAGCAATAGTTGCTTTCTTTGCAATTTTAGTTTCTTGAAGTTTTTATTTATTTCATTGCATGTTTGAGAAAAGCACTATACAAGCCGCTGCCGGACCAGCGGTTGCCGGCCTTGTTTACCACTTGGCCGTCAAACCGCCTCTGTAGTAATGTAATAGTGCAGATTACATTGCGAGGCCGTAAAGCGTACGAGTTTGAAGTGGTCAATCGAACGCCGCAATGTACCGCCGCCGATTTTTTGCAGGTCTAAACTAGGCTTCAAAGACTCATCTCAGCAACAAAAAAAGTTCCGTGACTTTAACAAAATCAAAATGGTAGCAAAACACGATTTCGTTCCCGTTAGTTTGTTATTGAGAAGATGAATTGTTTCCTAATTTCGCTGCCAGCCGGAGGTTAACAAAGTTACCAGTGAAATTGAAATTTAAGCAGATTTGATCAATCGGTCTGAAAATTAGGCTGACGACGTTACTGTAATTGACTTTCTTGAATATTCGTCAATAGTAAATTTGTTAGGATTGATTTATTTCGTGTATAACTTAATTTTTACAAATGCCTAAACGTTTTATTTATTTTCTGTGTTTAAAGGATTTTGACTGAAAAAAATATATTATTTTTATGAAATTAACATTTTTGAAATGTACAAGGTGAAATCTAAATGGTGATACAAAATTAGTGTTTATTACTCAGTTAATGCTGGACAATATAATCCACTAACTCATTTGTTTTAATTAGTCTTATTTAATTTGAGGTATCCATACATTGAGTTTGTGATTTCATTTCAACAGTGTGTGAACATCCTAAATTTTATGAATCGAGTTAATGCATTATGATGTCCAGCATTAACTGAGTAAGAGAGACTAATTTTATATCGTCATTTAGATTTCACCCTGTATTTTAGTTTTTATAAGCATTTGTATTTGTATTTTTAGCGCCATCTAGTAATCAATAAAAGATACCGCAACATTCTACATGGCACTATCTGGGTTTCTCAACCTGAGTGCATATTAATGAACTAAAACAATTACTTTGCTCACCCGCGACGTTAAGAGTGAGTGCATATATAAAACTTCCAAGTAGCTTCCTTCGGATTTCAATCCTCAGGCATAACATCCACTTGATGAAATCTCTCTATTGCGGCCTTCCCTCCTTACACTTTATCGAATTCAAATGTCTGCGTGAAGTTATGTAAGCGTAAGGTCAATTAAAAAAACTCTGGGCCCGCGTGCCCTGCAGCGGGACGTGTATAGGCTGGGATGATGATGAAGCTCAATTCAAACCAAGACGCTCCGCAGAAAATGTATCGCATTGAGCTATTATCTCAATAAAATACCGGCTCTCAGTGTTAAGTATATTATTACGTATACTGATTCCTGATTAAAAAATAAATAAAAAAAACATGCCATATCACTTTTTTTATTCCACAAATTCATCTTGATATTGCAATTTACACGTTCAACTACATTTAGGTACACTAGAACATAGTTATGGTAGCACATCCATGAAACAAACGGATAGGGTTTAACCCTGGTCGCATTTGGCACCAACACATCTTCATGTCTTAATATTAATCGTGTATGACTAGATTACCATTATCGATTTGTAACCGGTTTCTCAAAAATTGTTTCTGTAACTATAAATCGATTAAACTTAAGTGTAAGTTGCAAGTTAATAGTCGCGGAATGAAAAAGTTCGTCAGTTTTCAAATATGTACCTACATAATTTAAATAATTTAAACTTTGGTACAGTTTCTCAACTTATAATTCCGATCGGTAGTTTTCGTTCGCGCAGAATAGTGTAGACTATTTCCGATAGTAGTCAAACATGTAAATAATTATATTGAACTTTATTTGTTAGCACAAACGGTCGTAAATTGTGTTATGGTTCTTAGTTCTATCCCACTTACACGAGGTGAAAATATGGCGGATGGCTTTGCTGCGATTTGGTCGAGTAGGTAATCGATCAACCAATGACAGCGCAAGATTTTAGCGCGCGTAGGATTCTGCTTTTGCCGTTGGTAGATCGAAGTTTCCCGCGCTAAAAAAATCAGCCTTCTGCGCAGGTACATCGAGAGGAACTATAAGTTGGGTCGAACTATAGTACACATTATCTTTTTGAACTATACAACACTCCAGACTGTTGCATATAAAATTATTCTTTGATGAGAAGAGGATTAAAAATTAGTCGAACTATGTTCCTTGACAATGTATATTTGAGCTAAAACTTTTTATTAGTTCGGCCCCATGGGTTAATAAGTAATAATAATCATTACGTATGACGGAAAGATCCAAATAATTAAAATATGTTATGAATAATACTCTGATTTAAAAAAAAATGGAATTTGTCGTTCCGCAGCTTTTTTCATTTATTTTTTATATTATTGAGACTCAAAATTCAAATACTAGAAATCTTCAAGAAACCGGCATTTTGTAAATCTAACAATATCATGTAACTAACAGGTAAGTTAAGAGATCTATTCGTCGTACAAAATGTAGACAAACTTGAAAAAGTAGCCATTTTCTAAATAGTCCCTGTATTTCGTATTATTATTAAATTTACTACACAAAATTCGAACCATGGGAATAAATTACATTACATAAGTTATCTAAAACTAATATTCTTATCTTATCTAAAAAAAACTGTTACAATCATACACGTTTTGAGCTTAAGGTTTCAAATTAGAAAAAAACGCAATTATATATATTATCACAAAATGAAAATTATTATTTTAACTATATAGTCATTTCTTATTATTATCATACTTGTATGATGTCCATACACCTTTAAAATAATAAATGTCTTTAACACTTATTTTTATTCACTCGACCTTGTGTATTTTAATGCAAATCCCGGAAAAAACAACATTATGTTATATTGTACTCATATCTTGTTGACATTTCAAGTGCTTTTAAGCCATATCAGCTTTTAAGATTACCAATTCATCACATTGGTCGCACTAAGTAGAGTGCGTTTTATTCGAAAATAGGTAAAAACATACACAGTATCGCAATATGAAAACGTCTACATAATCAAACTAGCTGTATCCCACATTAATACAAAAGTTTGCAAGAACTTCGCGAAATGCGAAGAAATAACTGCAAATAGGTAAATTGTGATACAGAAATGCCTCAATTTTATGTACTTTTTAACAAAAATATGTCAACAAGTTACCGTTTATTCTTAGTAAGACAGAATTATACATATTATATCCTAATAATAAACCTTCCTTCGTGATGCTACAGTCGGCGAATAATAACTGCCATTTATTAAATGTTCGCGTAAATTGCGATGCAAGTGCGTCGCTACCGAAAAATGCGATGCCAATTTGTTGTCACTTTTCCCTATATATGGTACATTGAAAAATTTCGCAAAGAAAATTGTTAATCTATAATGCCACTCATTTGTATTTAAACTTTAATTTTTCTGAGAAATGGGCCTGTTTGTTTGATGCCGGCGGCAAGGTAACTTTAATTTAAGATAGAGTCACCTTTATAAGCATGTAGGATACCTATTTTGTAGTTAAATTACCTAATAACAATATTTTGTGCCAAGATCAAACACATCTCTCGTTTCTATCATGTTCAGGTTTCATCCGTGTGGATAAGAAAATGCTTTACAAGGGATCTAGTGTCTCCAAATTGAAATACTTAGGTATAACGCACAATAATATTAGTTGACCTTATTGTATCAAAACCGTCTGTTCTAGACAACTTTAACTATAGAAAGAAGAAAGGACCGACCAACCAAATCATTTTAAATCAACTAATATTTTAGTGTGAAATTTTCAAGCGGTAAATTGGAGAAAAAATTTTTACGAAAGTAAATGAAACGCAGAATTCTTGTTTTAAAAACTGAAAATTGGGAAATTTTTTAAAAATAAAAAATACTGTACCGTGCGGTTTTCAGGTTTACCTGAAATGTCTTATAGAATGCAATGGGTTAAGTAAGGTTACTTTAATAGCAAAACAATCGTGAAAAAAAAACTTCTTAGAAACAAAACAAAAACTATGATAAATAAAAATTATTGAAAACGATACATTATTGCACATAAAATTCGGGAAAAGGATAGAGAATCGCTATAGAAAGACTTTACGGGACGGAAACTTTAGTTCGCAAACAGATAGGACACTCCTATTGCAGTAAGCCAAAGTAGATTGACCAAGTAATTATTTGCACTAGATCAAGAGTGTATCAACTAGAAATAGTACTCGATTTTAGTTAATACTTTATTTAATTTATGGAAAGTTTAAAAGGGAGGTTAAAAGGTGGTTTATTTTTAGTTGATGCACTCTTGGTCTAGGACATAGGTGGAAACAAAAAAGTTGGGCTACGTTAAATGGCTGTTAACCATACAAAACGACTGATTAGAAAAAAATTCTGTCACACAACAAAAACTTTCATATTCATTTATATTTCCAGCGAGCAGCGTTAAGGTATCCAACTTTTAGAACTCCACTAACATATTTCATACTAAATACAAACTGAAACATGGATGCACAGAAAAACCCAGAGAAAAGACCAGCGTCTCTCGATGAGAGCTTAACATAGATGTTGCTAGTATCGCTGCAAAAGTGATTAAGCAAACTGAGTTGTGCGATGCATAGGAAAAATTTGTGTCGAAACTCCTGACCAGTGGCGGTGTAGGGGTTTAGCACGCAGCACGGAATGCTGAGGACCTGGGTTCGATTCCCAGCGCTGGTCTTTTTTCTGGGTTTTTCTGTGCATCCATGTTTCAGTTTGTATTTAGTATAGTAAAGTAAAATTTGGAGTTGATAAATAAAAAATACAAAAAGACTCCAAAAAAACTATTGATTTAGAATCATTATGGCGCATATACGTAGACGACACTCTGGATTATACTGTAGTTTTATAGTTGAATTTGTTCCAAACGGCATAAAAATATTTACAAGTGTGCACGTAGGTAATATTTACAAGAAAGTGTCCTCTCGTATCCGTTGGTGGTTTGGATGGCAGTTGTTGTTCATCTGATGATCTGGGAGGTGAAGGCGGACCTTCCGGGAGTTCGTGCTGCACTGGTTCAGTCGGTGCTTTGGGAATTTCAGGCTGTCTTCCTTCACCTGGTACAAAAGTAATTAAATAATAATGTCTATATTTCATAATTTAAATAAAATAAAGTTCTGTCCCTGCGGAAGAGTGCCCATACGGCTGGCAGCATTTCCGCGCTGGATTGTGATACCAATACGTTTCGCGAGAAATGTACCGGTCCTATTAGTATGGTCACGGGTAGTTAAGAACAATGTTGTTACAGCAAAAGCTGTACGAAATACGTAGTTTCTTGAGTGCTCGTTAATGTTAACTGTAATAATTTTGTTTAACTGAACTAACATACCTACTTAACTTTTTTAGAAACTTAAATACTAACGAATTGATCATTGTTATCTGACATATTCACATTCTATGATCCACCCTGTCATCGTTCATCCATTACCTCCCATACTTCAATTTCTAGATTTTTTTTCGAATAACGGCAAAATATACTAGACACTAATGGGAGCCATAATTAAATAAATCTTAATTTCAGACCGGAACCGGGATACGCAGCGTTGGCAAACCTCCCAGTAGGTGGACCAAAGACATCGCGAGAGGCAACCAGTATGGGCGTGACCTTTATTCAACAACACAAATTTTTTGGCTGATAATTAACAATGAAATTACAAAAATTGATAAGACAAATTGATACTGTAGGTAGACAGGAGGAGGTAGTTATAATTAAAGTAAAATCCTACTTACTATTATAATTATTATAAATTTATCTTAAAAAACTATTTTAACCATTTGACTGCAACTATTACAGCATGTTTAAAGATAAGATAAGATAAAACTTTATTTTTCAAAACAAAGGCACACACAACATAAAATACGGCGAATTTTGTGTTTGAAGAATTGGTCCGAAAACAAAACCGAAAGAAATCCAATAAATAGTTTCATAAAGCGAAACCTCTCCCATTCAATACGAGCACAATACGCGTAGTCGCGAACAAAGAAAACTACTCGAATGACACCCCGTATCAGACATCACAAAGAAAACTGTACCAATTTCAGTTGTTCCGGTGTTGACCCAAGTAACAGAGGAATTGCGTTTATTAATGTTAATCGTATTGCGGCTGATAGGAACTTGTAAAAGTAAAGCAATTGGTCTGTCAGGATCACTACTACCACCAACATACTCGTAAACCCTGGGAATGTCTAAAAAAAATTACCAGTGGTTTTTATATTTTTTTTGTATAGAAAAGTCAATTATAAGGAACTAATTTCAATATTTTGTCATTTAGTTCTCTACTTTTTTCAAAATTAATTATTGAAACTATTTTAGTTGATGACGTCAGATTATAATTGAGGGCTCCCACAATGCCAAATTTCTAAATCTATCTAAGTGCGTACGATAAGGCAACCCCTTTAATTATTTTTTGCGTAGTGGTACACTATACACTGTGTCACTTTACTGGCACTGTCAAAGTGCTAGATGTCAGACAGCGGGTCCAAATCAAACTCCGTAGTATAATCCACGCGTAAATTGTGAAGAATTCTAACCACATAGAATAAAGTACGACTAGAACCGGTCACGCAATTTACACCAATGTCAAATGAAGGTCATTGCTTATTTGTTATATAATAAATTCATTACATAAAATTAAAATTAAATAACTACAGAAAACGAGTTAAAAAGCATTTATCTCGAAATGGTTTTCGATTTACTATACATTGCAAAAAAATAGACATCCCCAATTGTGTTTCAGCGAGGAGTGGTTTAAGGGTTTTTTTTCTCATAAAACTGACCCGTGATAGGCCCTATCTCACCTGATGGAAAATGCTTATCACACTTCACCAGGCACCACTCCGATCGATGCTGTGGTTTTTAACTTTGACTGTACCTTGATTTGTTATTGTGTTTTTGTTATTGTGTCTTGGGTATCTTGATTTGTTGGTTGATAATAAATCGACTCCACATCTCCGTGCGAGGGTGCGGTGCGCGGGATTGCACAATTAGGCGGCGAATTTTGTCGTTCTGCACCCCTGTACAGTTAAGGAATTTAATTTCCAACCCACCTAAGTTTGAATATCGTACGGCAAACTGTCACCATAAGAGCTAGCAACGATGTTGTTTTTACGAGTTGCAATTGACATTTCGACCTTGCGAATATTACACGACATTTTTACGAAATGGGTAGGCAATTAAATTCCTTGTCTGTACATACATGGTGGAAGATATCGTCATCAGATAATTTAATCACTTACTCGGACTGTCAGTTCGTGCCTCGTCCTCCGATGCGAAGAAGTGAGCAATTCCGTATGCGCACGCGACTCGTGTCCGACCGGGCTGTCGCTTGCCTTCATCCAGCACCACAACCATTTGTAGGGAGGGATGTTTCTGTTGAACAAAACAGGCAGATCAGCAAGTTGATATTAAACCATCGTGAGATTGTAAAGAGAAATGACAGTCATTTTCTTACATACCTACACAACTGATATTTGTTTTTACCCACGACGGTACAGAGAAGATTATGCGTTTGGGGTGAGAGGATATCTGTGCAAACCAATGTTGTCATTTATTATCAACAGTACGTTAGTCAACAAAATTTGTTATTTTTTTAAACGAAAAATGTTTCTCGTGTTGACTGGACAGGATTCGAACCTACATCTCGTGGCTATAAGTCCCAACACTGCCGTGGCGGGTGCTCCAGGAGGAAGGGCTACGAAACTTGTTGAGCTAAACTACACTGACGAGCAAAAATAAAGGGTCGGTTACAAAAATTACGATAACTACAAAACCCGCTGTGATAGCTTTTTCGAGTAAAATGAGTTCAGTAAAGAGTTTAATTCGTAACAAGAAAAATTTTAATTGAGAATAAAACTGATTACTAAACTCGTTTTACTTGAAGAAGCTATCACAGCGCTGCGGGTTTTGTAGTTATCGTCATTTTTGTAACCGACCCTATATTTTTGCTCGTCAGTGTAGTTTATAGACGTGAGTTATCCGTATATTTTTCAGATAAAGGAAATCAAAGATAACATACTGAACAATGTCCAAACGAATGATCATATTATGTTATGCATGTAACTAAGTAGTATCTTCGGAACCTTGCCTAAGTGGACCACTTAGATTATTACTATTGGGAATTATTTGTTTTCTTTTTCTTATTGTACCTGATTTTAGTCTAGGACAGTTGCATGTATTATATAAATTGTGTAATTCAAATTTACATTAAATAAAATAAAATAAATAAATATTAGGGGACAATCTTACACAAATCGACCTAGTCCCAAACTAAGCAAAGCTTGTACTATGGGTACTAGACGACGATAAACATACTTATATAGATAAATAAATACTTAAATACATAGAAAACATCCATAACTCAGGAACAAATATTCGTGCTCATCACACAAATAAATGCCCTTACCGGGATTTGAACCCAGGACCTCTTGCTTCGTAGGCAGGGTCACTACCAACTAGGCTAAAGCGGTCGTTACTAGGCTAAAGCGGTCGTTAAACATTAAATAAAGTTTGTAAATCGTTGTTTAGCTTCTACCTATTCAATTTTAGTTTTCTAATTGTATTTTACAATGTTGATGACTAATAGATATACAGCACAAATACGAATCTCTTAAGCGACACGAGACGTATGAGCGCAGCCATAAATAGTCCGCAAGAACTCCCGCCCTAAAGTCTTAAAACCACAAGGACCGCAGTTTCTTCTTTGAGAAGCTTAGAAGCGTGAATTCTTCTTTTCAGAACGTGTGTGGAAATGGAAATTGAAATTTAGCCATGCGTTTTTCCATGAAAGGAAAACATTAATGGGTAGTCATTAATTATTCAGTGATGCGTGCAGTCCCTCGATCCCTGTGGGCTGAGGCGTTAGAACTAGAGTTGGGACAGACGTAATTTTTGCGGAGGCAGATGCGCGGAAAGGGACGGCAAAAAAAAGTTAAAGAAATTACATTACTTGAGGCATCAAATTGAAATGATACGATTAAAATACAAACAGGTTTTAGCGCTTTTTCATCTTTAGAACGGTTAAGAACGTGCGATTCGAAAAAATCATCATCATCATCATTTCAACTGAAAGACGTCCATAGCGTAAACAATGTAAATTATTTAATTCGTTTCAGCTAAATAAATCCTTTTTAGAATATAAGACAATGTTTTGCATGCCAATGTATCTGGCTAGACATGTCATTGCACATTAGCACTATTTTATAAGACCATTTTACCATTTTAGCGACCGCTTTAGCCTAGTTGGTAGTGACCCTGCCTACGAAGCAAGAGCTGGGTTCAAATCCCGGTAAGGGCATTTATTTGTGTGATG
Organism: Archips xylosteana; assembly: GCA_947563465.1. NCBI lineage: Eukaryota > Metazoa > Arthropoda > Insecta > Lepidoptera > Tortricidae > Archips > Archips xylosteana. The sequence continues at coordinate 2,684,265 of OX387346.1, forward strand.
AGCACGAATATTTGTTCCTGAGTTATGGATGTTTTCTATGTATTTAAGTATTTATTAATATAAGTATGTTTATCGTCGTCTAGTACCCATAGTACAAGCTTTGCTTAGTTTGGGACTAGGTCGATTTGTGTAAGATTGTCCCCTAATATTTATTTATATTTATTTAAATTTATTGTCGTTTAAAAATGCAAGCAAATGCGAAGGCGGACGCACGATGTCTTGCAGAAATTCCGCATTTGCGGAAGCGGAGGTCTAGTTCCGTTACATCTCTAGTTAAAACCACCAATAGTTTCTCTAATTAAGAAAGGTCTCTGCGTTCTCACAGTAGAGTTAAGTGGTGAGTGTGTAATGTTAAACCTTTGTCTTCTTTATCGAGAAATTATCAAAACCCTATTAATATTATAAATGCTAAATGATGAATGAATTTGGTATCTAGCATCATCATCATCATCTTCATCTACGCCTGTAATACGTGCCACTACGGGGCATTCACAAGAAGATTATTTACCTAAAAAAGGATTAATTTTAACTGGGGGGAGTGAGTATCATAATAAGAATAACGTGTGTGCCAATAAGAAGAGATAAGCGATAAAGTGGCATCAGGCCTCGAAGGAAATAAAAAAATGACATTCCTATAGCCACTAAGTTGTTTTTTGCACTTCAAGTCATTTATTGTCAAGTGATTTCAAACAATGTTATTATTGTTTTAAGGAATAAATTTGATTGAAATAAATAAATGAATTGGCAACCATAATAGCACAAAGCATACCTATACTCGTGGATAGTACAGTCGAGTCGTGGATAGTGTAATATAACCTTACAAATAGTGACATAGAGGTGTATAGATATTTTTGACGTCTTGGTAACGTACATATTATATTTATGCCCTCGACTACCTCTTTAAGTTTATGGTCTCTACAGATTTTTATTTGCACCGCAACTTTTAAGCAACTCCGCACCATTACTCAACCAGTACTAAAACATTGCTTTTTTGTAAAGCAACACGACTTTAAGAGCCACGACAGCACTTTATGAGCCACGAAGAGTCGTTCGGAGTTAAAGTGCAGTCGTTTAGTGGTTCAGAGACAGCTCGGACGTTATATCGAATTAGTGCTCCAACGACGCGCTTTTGCGTTACATTATTCTATTGTCATCTTTTACATCTAGATATACAAAAATAAAAGTCCTAACTGATTTTGACTACCTGATTCACTCAGTCACTAACTCATTGAGTGATTCATCAACGCCCAGCCCTCGCTCTTGGTCCTAGAAGATGAAATTTTAGAGAGAGGTTGAGTTAATACCTGCTTGATAAATAAATGTGAAAGTAACTCGTCTGCCTTGAGTTACTTTGATACTCTTCCAGCGATAAACGAATTATTTGCAAATGAAATTGCGAGAAAACATCTAGCTACCAATAAAGCGAAACATGCCTATACATAAGAAGCGAAAATCTGTTAAAGGTTGTGATGTAATTATAATTATACTGATTTGATGGATAACAGTCCGACGGCGCACCAAAAGACCCAAAGAAATAGCGAATCTCAGCATCGCACTTAAAATCAGTTTAAAGATTAACTGTATTAAGAAATTAACTCCAAGATTCAAAGGATTGTCTAAGCGGATATCTGGAAAGGTAAACTTTTATCAGCCTTTCAAATAAATATTTTGCGAGCCGATTCCTTTGTTTTTAGGAGTTAATGGCGTTAATTAATGAAGTTTCAAAACAAAATGTCTCCAGTCCTGGATAAAGGAGTGAAAGAGTCGGAAAAGGATCTTCAGAACTCGAGTTGGATAATTAATAACTTTCCAATTTATTATTTATTGAGAAGATATGGCGTAGAGACGAATTTAATTATAGTAATTTTGTGATCATAAAGTAGGTAGTCCAGAATCATAAATATTGAGATTTAAAAGTTTTTGACGGACTTTAATGAAATTGCGAACAATTTATGCATAGAGTTTTTCACGACTTCATGTTTTACGTGAAGTGTAAATGTTTTGTTTATTATTAGTTATTATTCTTCTTCGAAATGTTTAAATTATATTTAGAGGGAAACTACCTGCAGCCAATGCTCAGATTCTGCGTTAGATACAGTAAGCAGTTAGGCTCGCTCGGAAGTGCCCTGGCAATTTAATAAAAGTCTATTTGATGTAGTTTTTACCCAAATACTACTCCAGGTGGCATGACTACCTTTTTTCAGTAGGGTTTTCTCAACTGGATTATCAGCATTCTCTGCTGCCTCCGCACCCGTCAAGCACAACACCATGATGGACACATTAGATGGGTTAGTAATGTTTAATATAACACCGATGAGGGTGACTAGTATTAAAGACGGATGACAGAAAAGCGGGGAGATAGAGTGCAATAAAGTGCCCGATAGATAACTTCGATATTCTTACTTCTTGCTCAGTCAATATCATAAACATTGTAGCCGTCTAGGCGCTCATAAATGTCTTAAAAAACGATCGTATACGTATAGTCAATCGCGTGTGCTTGTAAGCAATCCAAAATCAGAGGTTAATATACGACGACCAGATGGCCTAGTGGTTATAGACCCTGACTATGAAGCTTGAGGTCCCGGGTTCGATTCCCGTGTCGGGGCAGATATTTGTATGAAAAATACGAATGTTTGTTCTCGGGTCTTGGGTGTTTAATATGTATTTAAGTATGTATCTATCTATATAAGTATGTTTATCCGTTGCCTAGTACCCATAACACAAGCTTTGCTAAGCTTACTTTGGGACTAGGTCAAGTGGTGTGAATTGTCCCGTGATATTTATTTATTTATTTATTTATTTATTTAATATAATGATATTCAAACTGATACAATCACACTTGAAAAGACTCAACTGGTGAAAGCAAAGAACAAAAAATATTAAATTTTTAATGATTCACGGTTAATTCCATTAAATGTAGACCGTGATCACCTTTGATGAGTTCTCGATATTTTGACGCAGTTGCATGTATCATGATCACGGATAGACTAATACGTTTACTTTGCAGGGGTTCCAAAATGCAATGATGACCTTAAAAGGTTAAAGGGAGAGGTTAAGTTATAGAACAAAAATGTCTCTTAGTTTAGCAATAATAACTTTGTCTCTCGTCCGGTACCAGGTTAAACTAGAGTTTTGGTGCATTTTGTACAGAATCGAAAGAATAACCATTAAACATATTGTATCTGAGACTGATGCTGGCAGCACACCTCGTACTTATAACGCCACTCATTACTTACAAATGATAGTGACGAAGAATTAAGTGTAGATGGAGCAGACTTACCTCAGACTGAGGAATATCCTGTTGGAGAAGATGAAGTAGATGACAGGGTTAGCAGCGGAGTTGAGCGGCGCCAGGCTTTGGATGAGTGATGCGATGGCCACATTAGCTTGCGTGTCTGGGACGTAGTCGTATACTTGCAGTAGATCGAAGATCATGTAAGGTGACCAGCACAGGACGAACACTAGGACAAAGAGATGTATGTAAATTAGGTCACAATTCACGCGTTTTAGTTGACGTTGATGGACTTCTATGATCTACACGTGCTGGCAGTAGACATGCCAGTTTAGTGCGAACAGCTGGTGTCGTTGAAGTATTCATAAAAATTACATTAAATGGCTCTCTCTGTGCTGTATTATTATTAACTTCTGTAACACCATTAGTGTTGTCAGCTTTACATCAGGGTGCGTTGAAATGTTCTTTCACAGTGAGTAGACTGTTTTTCATTTTCACTTCAAAGAAATATAATATGATTTAATACAAAATTAAATCAAAGCACTATTTGATAGAAAATCCTTTACGCATCCCTTCCCAATATGTAAAGCTGCCCTACGTAAGTAAACATATTGAATATTGAATGTGTCTATGAAGTAGGTCAAGTTTTCTAAGCAGTTTTCCAAGACGTTAGCCATATGAATCAGTGGAAATCATAAAAGTACTTCTGAATTTATATGGTTAATTGATTTATAGCAGATTTATATGCGCCAAGTCTCGAAGCCATAAGAATTACAATAAATGGGCCGCTTGACGTAATAATAAGGCTCGTAAACTTTACTATCCTATCGCATACCATAAATTTTGCGGGTGACAACTCTTTGCGTTTCCTCATTAGTGTTAAATTGTTTTTGCACACGGTTCTTTTTTTCGATAAAAACATAGCTTTGTTAAATTCTAAATTTTTTCAGAAATAGGTATGGTGACGAGACGATGGTTAACGAATGATTTTTGTGTTTGAAAGTTGAATCTTTGGGAGCAATCAAATATTAGCAAATTCCCTTAATAAATTTCATCATCATCATCATCCCAGCCTATATACGTCCGAGTGTAAGACACTGGCATCCTCTAAGAATGAAAAGGCTTGGGCCGTAGTTTGAGAGAGATAGGGAACTTCACAAATGCCATTGAATTTCTTCGCAGGTGTGTGCAGGTTTCCTCACGATGTTTGCCTTCACCGTAAAGCTCATGGTGCATGTCAAATTACTGCCAAATATTATTATTATTATTATATAGTTCGTGCCATTGACATCTGACGCGTCGACGAAAAACTAAATTTTGAACGTCTAAGCTCAAACTTTGACAACTTATGCAAAACTCGTCGAATTCCAGAAAACTCTCGACTTAACGCGTCTAACCTTTTATCTAAACAATGTTTATGGCCCATTCTACAAAGTTTCATGGCAGTTCCATTTACAAGCGGCCAACGACCCTGTTACAAATCGTCTACATACATTCCCAGAGCTCGTCACTCTAATTATATTAAACGTTTAAAAATAAATCAACGTCTATTAGAATATGTATTTTTAAACGGCTTGGCGACTCAGCTGCCAAACTTACATTTTCAGTTATTGTAGGCGCTTTTACTAGTTACCTTATTACGATGTGGGTTGGGTTTGTATTTTTCAACTGAAATAATACTCGCAAGCTTGCGGTAAACGCATGACTGTTTTGATGTGACACGTCCATTCCAGACGTGTCATGTTCTAACATACATAGACATGTTTATCACGACATTAGTGGTCTTGTTTACAACGTGAGAGCATGTCGGGAGTATTTCCCCGAAATAACTTGTTTCCTCCACTTGCATTATCATTTTAGACCTAATCAGTGTAGTATTAAGTGTAAAAGAGCTTTTTAAAAAAGGAGTTACGTCTTTTTGCATGGTGCAAGTCGTTTAATTACAAGGAAATAGAGTTGTGACATTTTTTTAAAGCTGTCTTGGTAATCTTGAGCAAACGTTGACAGATGCTAAGTTCTAAGAATATTATTAATGCAACAGTTTGTATGTATGTAATATCTACTATTACTTTACTACTATCAAGACCTGGATGCACTGACGCCTGATGCAGCCGCATGGCTTAGCAATTTAAGTGTTTTACTCTAATGCCTGTATATATTAATTATGCCATACGATTAAATAAATAAACTTTACTACTATTGGCCTTTTGACAATTTTCCATTGATATTTTGTGTTAAGTAGTATATATACAGTAAACAATAAAATTTATTTGTTGGTCTATAATTATGTAATGTATAAGTATTATATTTAATGTATTTGTTTATTTTTTATATAATTTATATTTGTATTGTTTTTAATGTTCATTTTAAACATGAATTTAATATTTATCATCTATTAATTCTGCGTTTCTCCTGTCTGTTGTTTCTGCCATCTACATTAGTCTGTTCATATTTATTAATTTCTGAGAAATTGGTTGTTTGGAAGAGATCTCTTTTTAGACATAAAACCGCCTATTGTTTGTCTGAATTTTTATTTTTGTAATGTCACTGTACTGCTTTTGGCGTTCAATAAAGAATATTTGTATTGTATCTAAATGGTTTGACGGATTTGGATGAAATTCAGGATGTAGGTAGCTTAATCTTGAAAATAAATCATAAGCTACTTTTTATTCCAACATTGTTAACGGTATTGAGACGTACCTACACTTGTAAAATCGCGAAATCTTAATCGCTTAAGCTAGAGATATAAATTTTGTTAAAGAGTTCTTCAAGTCAATTAAGACTACGATGAAATTTTTGGAAATGTCTAGGGAAATTTAATATTAAGTACTTTATTTATTAAAGCGAAAACAAAATCCTAAACAGTTGTGAATTTACCTATATTGCACTGAAAATCTCATTAAAGATTTAAATAATTGTTAGTAGGGTGAATCAACTTTTTCTTGCCACCCGTTGGTATGGTTACACGAATTTCGTCTCGTGGAAAACTTAAGCATTTTTTATGAAACAGTATGAAGATGCCACTTGAACAACTGGGGACTGAGCAAACAACACGAAAAAGTTGGTTCATTCGGTGCCTAAGTTATCACGTAATTATTTAAACATTTAAGTTCAACTGTCCGTAATCACCATTTATTTATAAAGAGCAAACGAATTTATTTACATAACATACGTAGGTGCATTGGTAATCTGAAGATAAACGGATATACTTAGATACTAATTGATTAATCGTCATATTATGGTTTTACCATTCTCAAAGCTGCTTAAATTCTGTTTTAAAGAGGATTACTAGATACCTGTAGATCTAAATGATGTAAAAGCCAATTTACCATAATAGGTACCTAAGTAAGTAATGTGATTGATACCTACTGCCACGCAATAATTTATAACGTCTAGTGTGATAATGTATACAATAAGATTTATTTTAATAGGTCAAGGTATAGAGCAAGTAATTATTAGTTTTAGTTTTGGTTTTAATACAAATATTTTTTGTATTTTTTTGGTGTCTGTATTTTTTGTTGATGGACTTGCATTGTAATAAAAACTAAATATCCGTACCTTTAAAGTCAATCTAATGAGTGGTAGTATGTGAATTTCGACTTGCATGGTTTAAAGACAACTAATACTGGTAGTACTTAAGCACATAAATGCGAACATGGCAAGTTAAATAAAAGAATGTAAAAATTAAGATGTATGATGTTGACATTATGAATGTAATTCCTAGTTCTTCAAATTATTACATTAAACATTAATATATCATGTGCCTACTAATAATGTACGTCGAACGTCCACGAATCTTTAAAACGTACGAAATTCTATTTTTACTCAGCAATGCTCTCATTTTTTGTCAGAGCAGATATTAAATCAAGGAACATTTCACTCCCTGCTAAAAGCTTGTCAGTGAAACTTGGCAGGAGACGCGGTTTTGGAGGAATTTTAGGAAAGTTCACTACTTTGTCGACCGGGCTGTCGATTGCCGAGACGTGTGTGAGTTACGGCGAGACGGGATGTTTACGTGGGTGCTATTACCTATACTTATCATACCCATTTATCTTTTTCTTAGTCGATACGCTCTCGATAGAGTGATCGTGGTCGTAAGTAAAGGATTCGTAGCTGACCTTTATGACTTTTTCTGGAGAAAACAGCGTGGTGATAGTCTACTTTAGATTGATGATTTTTGTAAATGGAATTAATTCTACAGTGATCCTCGTCTCCCTCGTTAAAAATATTTAGATGATTTTTTATGCGGTTTGAATTAGAAATTTGTCATTATTCGAGCGTTTCAACCGTCTCAGTTTTGTGGTCACATTTTATACGAATCGGCTGCAGACGTCCATAGTGTTTTCGGATATTTATTAGAGGCTCTGTACTTCTACCAGATAATTGAAAACTGTATCAGAATCTTCTGCAATTTCTTTAAAAATTGGTTCAAGAAATTGATTCGTAGCAAACGCTTGATTAATGACTGAAATGGGATTAGCGGGCACCTAAGTACAGGCGGCCTAATAGTAGATTTTTTTTCAAGTAACCCGTTGCTGTAAGGCTGACGCTTTAACCGCAATGTTTTGAGTTATGAGACTTATGAGTGCGTAATTTACGCTATGTTAGTTTTCACATGTAATACCTGCTTGTTCTGTACGATGACGCAAAATAATTTGACGTAAAACACACTTGACGAATAAAACCAAATTCATCATCTTTATCAACACCTAAGAGTTAGTTCTTGTAGGTGGAGGAATTGTCACTTATCCTTTCTATTGCCGAGCTTTTGACTTTTTGATATGACTCAACGTTAATGTTCTCCATATTTTGATTTAAAAAATAAAATCTTGGTCTCCTTCTGCCTCTCCTCCCTTCAGTATTTTTCTCTAATCATCATATATATTATCTTTCCTTTCCTTATTGCAATAGTTTTTAACAAACATCTCTTCTTTAAACCGAACTACGCTTCACATTTTACGCGACTTACTACTCAAGAAAAATTACGCTCGGTTTGCTTCAGCCTAACAAAGAACAATGTAACAATATAAAATGTGTCAAATTAGTAAAAGTGACAAAGCACTAAAGTGTCAAATTACTTCAGAAGCTGATATATAAATTTACAACACATTTTAAACGTTAACGTCGCCAAAAAATAGTTTTGTTTGAATATTTTCGCAGTTGCTGCGTAAAACGTGTGTTGACTCACCAAAAACAATGACGAAAGTCATTTTGACGGTCTTGATTTTTGCCTTTGGAATAATGCCTCTACTGCTCGCCCGGCGTGTGTCTAAATCATCGCTGTCTGTAACAAAAAATACAAGATACACATTGTATTTCACAACATCATCATCATCAACAGGGTCAACAATTTTTACTTTGGCACTTGGAGTCTTCCATACTTGTGCCTGCCAAGCATTAGCAAATATTCCTGGTACTCCAATTTCTGTCCTTCTGGTGGGGTGTTCCGTGGTCGTTGTGCAAAAATAAAAATGCTTAATATTTTTATGCACCTTTTGCTTTGAAGTTTATTGCAATGTTGTAAGTGCTGGACATAGGCTTCCCTTAAAGAACACCACAACGATCAGGCCTCCACTTCCTGAGTCTATTGGACTCTTACCTATGTTGTATTTTCCGGTACGTGGTCGCTGGAATGCGTCCAGCCAGTCACCATTTACTTTTGGCAATTTTTTAGGATATACTAATACTTTGGTTTCTCGACGGATCTCCTCATTATACCTACTACATTATTCAACAAAACGAAATGCGACCTTTCATATTTGTTACGCTCTATCATACATACATACTGTTCCATTTCTTTTTCATACCCAACATCCAAGAACCAATAACGAGAATCATTACTTCGGGCGACATTCCATGATCGATTACTACCAATAAAGTTTTCTCGGTTGTCAGATAGATATATAGCTGTAACGCAATATAAGACAAATGAACAGGAATGGGAAATTTTTATAGTCAAACGTACATAATCCCTATTTTCATAGGAATGATGATTCGAGTAATCCGGTTTAGTCCATGATAATCTAAACCCCCCATCTAATCTAAGCTGAATGTTTGTAAATAAGAGCCGAGAGTTTTGTAAAAAAATTTGAGTTAAAAATCTTTAAAAACTGTTCTAAACAATTGAAAGCAGAATCAACTTCTCGCGTCGTTAAGGAGAACTTGATACCGCATTTTGGACACGTATATGGACCTTTTTACCGGACTAACTTTTATAAAGCAACCCACATAAAATCGCAGCCTAATCTCGTCATATTTCATACCCACCCGTCGTCGATTCGAGGCACGTTTCATTTAATTTTCTCTGATTCCCGTTTTAGTTTTTCTGCCCATCAATTGTGGTAAATTGCGGGGATGTTGACGCTGCATCGTTGATGGAGGGGCGTGGGTGACGGAGATGGGTTTCGTTTGCATTATTTTCGTTTAATGGTCACTACATTTTTGCTTGCACAGTGTTTAGATTAGCCTCGATTGAGGTCGATTTTTTTTAATATAATATGGAGCATGCTTTCTTGCATCATCATTCACCCTAGACTTATATACAAAAATAAAAATAGAAAAAAAAAACTAACTCAATAAATAAAAATCATTTCCAATCATTGTAGTGCATTTTGTCGGGTACTGCCGATTCGGCGAAAATTATTTCGCAAAATGATTCATTTGGCAAATGTTCCATTTGGCAACTGTTTATTTTTTCTGTAACTGTAAACTATTCAGGATATATTTGAGGACTATCGTGTAGGGTAGGTTAGGTTTGTTTTATAACAAATCCTGAAAAGTTTACAGTTTCAGAAAAAATAAACAGTTGCTGAATGAAACATTTGCCTAATGAATCATTTTGCGAAAAGTTTTTCGCCGAAACATTAGCAAACCGCATTTTGTAGTGATAGAGCCATGATGTAGCTAGCCGCTGCATCACGAATGGGCCGGCTCGTCCGGGGCAGTACCACCTTCTCACAGAACACCGGCATGAAGCAGCAGTACTCCCTGCTGCGTTCCGTACGGTCAGTGAGAGCGCCGGGGGCCCAATACCTCTCCCCTCCCCTATTCCCTCTCCTTTTTTTTCCTTAGGGCTGACAACGCACTAGCATCGCGTAAAGCGCTGCGGGTGTCTATGAACAGTGGTGATTATTTAATATCAGGTGACCCACTAGTTCGTTTGTCTGGCCTCTCTAACATAAAAAAAAATCATACATACATATTTTGAAAGAGCAGAAAAAAACGCGTGTAAACATCTCCAGTTGTAAATGTTCTATGCTGCTCACCAATTCGCCTGGGACAGGCTTTATGCAAACTTACTTGTGTTTAGTTAGTACCTAAAATCTGCTTGTTGATTATGTTGATATTATAATAAAACGTTTTACTTCGCTTTGATGTTGCTGTTATCGTTAACTCATTGTACGGCGGAATATTCCGTAACTCAACGAGGCATAAAATGTATGTTTATAGAATTATTAATACAAGAATCGTGGAAATTCGCGCTTTGTTTTATAAAATTAAAACGATCTCACTGACCTTCGGCTATTTTTGACTAACCGTGAATCCATTTTAAATGTAGTGGTATTTATTTTTGTACATTTTGTGTAGACTTGTTTCCCCTTAAATCATTATTTGTATAAAAGAAAATAGCCTTCGTGACATCTTACTTTAATAGTCTGCTTTTTAGGGTTCCGTAGTCAACTAGGAACCCTTATAGTTTCGCCATGTCTGTCCGTCTGTCTGTCCGCGGCTAAGCTCAGAGACTGTTAGTACTAGAAAACTGTTATTTGGCATGAATATATATATTAGTCACGCCGACAAAGTGGTTAAATAAAAAAAGCTAAAAAAAATTTTTTTAGCGTACCTCCCATAGACTTAAAGTGGGGGTGATTTTTTTTTCTCGACTAACCCTATAGTATGGGGTATCATTGAATAGGTATTTGAAAACAAATAGGGGTTTGCTAAAATCATTTTTCGAAAAAGTGAATATTTTCGGAGATCTTCACTCCGAAAGTTCAAAATATTGTGTCCCCCCCTCTAACTTTTGAACAGCAAGTCTAAAAAATATGAAAAAATCTCGTAAGTTAAACTTAATAAAAACTTTCTAGGAAAATTATTTTCAACTTAATCAGTTGAGCAGTTTTTAAGTTTTTGTAAAAAAAATATTTCTAAACTAAGATTGTAATTTAACCGCCATTGCAAGCATTTTTTTTCTTTAAGTACCTATAAGATCACGCTAACAGTATCTTCTTTCAAATAAAAAAAATAAAATTGAAATCGGTTAAGAATTACATCTGAAAAACCATCAACATACATACTAGTTCTAGTAGAGTGCAATTAGATTAGTTACCCAATTCGCCGATAGATGGCGCTGTACCGCCGACGTTGGTATTCTGTGCGCGGTGGGAGTTGGAACCAAAAGAACCACATTAATATATAATAAAGTATGCAAAGATTTTTTCGTACCTGCTACGGAACCCTATCTTTGGCGTGTCCGACACGCTCTTGGCCGGTTTTTTATTGTTATAATTAATTGAAAAATTCAATAATTTAACTAATACATAGAGCCAGGTATACACAAAATACAATTTAAAATAACTGTCAAATAAACCGCCCCGGATCTTACAGTCAAGTGCAGGTATCAAAAATATCTATACAACTCTATGTCATTAATCACAAGGTCGATGTTTACATATTTGACGCGATGACTGTATACAAATTAATGCTTTTGATACTACGGCTATACACACATCGCGATAGAATTATCGCGATAAAACTTCGTCTTCGGGCTACGGCGAATGTGCATGGCCACACTGCTATAGAGAGTAATGCCGCAGAGTTTAGTTCAGCAGCCTTTGATGTGTGCAAATTTACCGACAGCGGGGCGAAGGGTCTGCGGCTTCGGGCGAAGTGCCAAAGTATTCGCGAATATTCGGCTACATACATCGCGATATTGCGAATATTCCCGTTATCGTGATGTGTGTAGCCGTAGCATGACTGTACCAGCGCAAAGGCGCCCAACATAGTAGCCGCATTGGTTGAACCACGATGGACAACCTTTGCACCAGCAAGGACCCAAAGCGATGGCCAAGACCTCCCCTAGTTTTGAATTTTACCTGATCATCAATTATTTTAATTTTACTATGGATTTTGACTATCATAAGGTCGCTACTTACTTTGCCTGCTAGCCGTAGCCCGCCGTCCTAGCACCCGACGGCTCTTCTGCCGGATAGTGACCACGATGACACCGTAACATGCCGAGATGGTAAGCGCAGGCGCAACGAAGAGTGATATGAACACCGTCGTCATCCATATCCGCCATTGCAATTTGCTGATGCCCGACCAGCATTGGAGTTTACCTAGGGTGATGAAATTAGGTGCTCAATTAAATCACTAATGATTAATATAAGTAAGACAAAAGTTGAAAGTCACAGGATCTCTATAGGTGACATGGGTAGAGCTTTATAAGCGTTTTAACCGCTGTATACTAGCTGTGTGTTACAAAAATCTTAGGATAATGATAAGTTTTGAGTGAGTTCGATATCGATATCACATTAAAAGTAAGCCCTACCTATATAAAATACTAATTCTAATGTGACATCGAACTCACTCATAAGTAACATAAAGTTTAAAGTTCATTGAAACAATATTTTCGTGGGCCTCAGGAGATTAAAGTGATTTTTGCGACTGTTGCATAATGAGAGGCATTAATATACTACCTAGTGTGGTAAAAATAAGAAGACAGAAGTGTTTAATGGCTAATTATGTACAGTCACATTCATAACTTTATCAACATGCACATCATAAGTCTCGTTTTTAGGGTTCCGTACCCAAAGGGTAAAAACGGAAACCCTATTACTGAGGCTCCGCTGTCCGTCCGTCCGTCCGTCCGTCTGTCACCAGGCTGTATCTCGGGAACCGTGATAGCTAGAGAGTTGAAATTTTCACAGATGATGTATCTTGGTTGCCGCTATAACAACAATTACTAAAAAATGGAATAAAATAAATATTTAAGGGGGCTCCCATACAACAAACGTGATTTTTATAGATAATTGTACGGAACCCTTCGTGCGCGAGTCCGACTCGCACTTGGCCGCTTTTTACTAATTAAATTATTACTAATTAAATTCATAAATAATCTAGATTTGAGTCGATTCCGATTCTCAAATTGACTGTAATGTTCGACTTTCAAAATATGAAACAAGAATTTCAAATCAAAATACATATAATTCTTTTGCTGTAAAATCTAAAATGTTCGAAATTCGAATGTAAATAAAAGTATCGATTTCGATACTTTATCCTAGACGAAGCAGCCACAAATACAGGTTTCTTAATATAGGCCATTTGCTTATCGCTTCTGAACATATTATAGAGAAGTTATGGATGTAGATAAAACAAATTGCAAATCTGCGACTCCACACCACGACACGCGTGTTAGTCCTCATTAATACATAATTTTATTTTTTTAATTTGATTTCTAATTTGGTGTCTTCACGTGCCCGCTGTGTGCACGTACCTTCTTAAAGAAAGATGGCTGCGCGAGCCATTTGAGGGCACACGAGCGGAGATGAAGCAGTCGCCATAGCCGAAATTGGCCAGGAGTATTTATTGTTAGTCGACCAAGAAATTCCTTTACCACCCTAAGGTTCAAGAAATTTGATATCTTACCTGTGCATGCCAAGTTCATATACCTATTAGCAGTTGATCAGTTTGGCAGCCAGGATTTTAAAGTGTGTAAGACATATAACCATAATTTAAGAATAACGTCGCGTGTGAGCTATAGGGAACCAAGATCTTGTAATTACTACGGACAAAGAACGAGAGCGTATCTAATCCCGCGAATTTTCAATAAACTTTTACCTGAAACAGAATGTATTAGTAAAGGAGCATTTAAAACCAAAGTCAAAGCGTATTTGATAGATGCTTTCCTTGAATAAAATAATTAAGTATCATAACTAAGTTATATAATAAACTTCGTGATATAACTGAATTAATAGTAGGTACCTATTGCTAAATATCATAGGGTATAGGTAGTGGTGGTATGAGTATAGGTATAGAAACATAATATTAAAAATAAGGAGTGTAGTATTCGCCAACAAACTGTTTTGCAGTTTGGCGAAGTTTTTGTCATAAATTTAATGTATTTTTTTTTGGTTGAGATAAATAAAAAAAAAAAAAAAATTTAGCTGTACAGCATAAAACATCACAGACTATTTACTCTTCCAAGTCAAAGTGACGATCAGCCTTATTGTTTTTATTCTGATGCAGGAACGGTCATAAAAATGTTAAAGCATTTACTTGGTCAACTGAATTTTGGGTAAGGAAATCGTCAAGAGTCAGATTGATTCGGGTTGTGGAGACGGTCGAAAGCGGTCGCGTCGCAAAGTAGGCTCTTCCCGTATTCACGATCCCTTTTACAAAGAAAAGTTAAACAAAGAGGCTCGTCCGTCGCAGCTAGCCAGCTTTGCCCAACAACGAGCGTGGGTGATTAGGCGAGTCTCCTAAAGTTGCGTGCAGTGATAATAATAGTGTTTGGTGATAGACAGTGGGCCTAAGTGCAGCTAGTGCAAATACAAGCGGCGACCGGAAGGTGCCAGGGACTTCGCTATCGTCAGGCGGACGCACAGCCTACTGTCTAGTCTAGACTAAGCAGAGAAAGGAGCTACGAAATCCCGCGGTGAGCTCGTTCCAAACTGTACTAGTGTTTAATTAACTGTAAAAGCATAGGTATACGTTAAATTACAGGGGTCACGGCTAACTTACGAAAACATAATAGGGCATAGGTATAACATAAGTGCCCCCGGTTGGCGTAACTCGAGTTTTAAAGAATTGCATCAATTTAATAAGCAGTAAATAATTGTATTACTTTACTACTAATTTACATAAGATAAGGCACATTTTAATAACCTGTAAATACTCTGGTAAGGTACGACGGAGAGCACGCCGGAATACCATATCAGCCAAGCTACTTCATACACGGTACATACTTACGATTCCCGCCTTTTTGGCCTGCTCCCGACAAAATATTATATAAAAAAAAATCTTCGCAGTCAAACGTAGACCAAGATCGAAAACTCCAAACAGGAAACAAATATAAAAACTAACGAACCAAACTTTCTAAAAACGCATAAACACGTGTAACGCCTTTGTCCTAGCAAGAGCGCCTCGGTACGGCCACATCTGTCATAGGCTAGCAAAAGTTACATCGCGAACAAAAAAAAAGACCCTGTCTTAAACGGCAAGTAGGTACCTCTTCAAAGCGTTACTTGCCATTCCGTCCAATTTATAAAAACTACTAAATCTATCGTTTTTATGCGATATCACAATAAACTACATATCTTTGCCTCTTCAAAACCCTTCCTGACATAGACATTAGGTAGGTACCGGTGGTCAATCTTGCATTGCCCACCCCCTAGTTTTATAAGCTTTTTCCACAGCAATAAAGCTATCCACCATGCAGAGAACCTTTACCACGAGAAACGGGGAAGCGAACGTGATTACAATACTAAAAGACGGTAATTGCTTATACAGGGCCATCGCAAATCGTTATAGTGAAATATTTGGCAACACATTCGACCATAGAGCGGTCAGGCGCGACCTTGCTAAGTACGTAGATGACAACCAGGACCAGATAAATATGTGTGCAGCCATCCTTAGCAACCTTGAACCGAACCGCCAAAGCCCCAGCGATATAAAACAATACATCGAAGCGCAGTATATTGATGGCACATGGGGCGGTGCAGATGTAATTCTAGCGGCAGCCGAATATTATGGCATGAGCATAACAGTTCACCACGTTAACGCGACCAACAACCATATAACGGCACATACGTTCTCACCAAATAGATTAGAACATGCCGTAGCTGAAATCAATCTACTTTTCAAAAATCAACACTACGACGCACTCGATATATCACGCCTGTGTGTGGATGATAACAACAGACTACCCCAAGAATTGCTGATACCGAGCTATGGACAAATAAATGATACGCCAGATTCGCATCTGACAAGCACACCTACAGCCACCATTCAAACACAGTCGACTCAAACAATCCATAGCTCAATCAACAGCTGGCATGAAGTCGATGCTACTGGCCGACGCTTAATACGACCAAGTCCCACCGTGGTCCCTGAAAACGCCAAACCATGCAGCGTGATCGCGATTGCTACATGGAATGTAAGAGGCTGCGCATCCGTGAGAGATAGAAACCGCATCGACCAGGAGCTAGCAGCACGAAATATAACATTGGCCGGCATCCAAGAAACACATCTTACAAATGGAGACTACACATCCAATGAATATCATTGGTTACTACACGGAGGGCAAAAAGCCCGAGAAAGAAGGGGAGTAGCCCTACTTATTAACAAACACTTGAAATATGAAATCGTCAATAAATACACGAAATACCCAAATATTATCGCGGCTCACCTCAAAGTACATTTAGCAAACAGAAAATCGCCGATTGAGCTATTTGTGATTAACACACACGTGCCGGCGGGGGCTACCACGTGCCTAGCCAGTATCGGCACACTACTACGACAAGCACCACGAAATGCATTTCCTATCATACTTGGTGATTTTAATGCACACCTTGGAATAAAAGACGTAAACAACATGAGTTCGCACGTGTCTAAGAAAAATCTTTACCATCAAGAGTCAAACGTAAACGGCAATCTTTTAGCCAGTTTTGTTCAACAACACGATCTTAAAGTTAACAACACGTGGGGCCGCCCCTCGTGCAAAATAACGTGGGTATCGGGGAACAAAAGATCACAAATCGACCATATTTTGACCAGTCGCCGTCGACCGTTACTTTTTCAAGCCATAAAGGGTGAGTGGACCGACTTAGTAAACTCAGATCATAAATTAATATGGGGATCTATTTGGCTCTCTAGCTTTGAGAAGGCTAATATCAGCCAGCACTCACGCGTAAAAAGTAAGCCGACACCCATTCCATTTCATTACAAAACACTTGATTTGAAAGCATTGCGTATCACGGAAGTGCGAAACGCTTTCCAACAAGAAGTGAAAGACTGCCTTCATATACAATTGGATAATATCAGACAAGATACACAACGAACCAACAAGAACCCCACCTGGAAGGAGCTAAATGAAATTCTTATAAGGGCCGCGAAAAAAAGGATCCCGGCAATTTCGAACATAAATACTACGGAAAGTAGACGAGCTCTAGCATGTTTAAAAACAGCCCTCTTTCAAAAAAACAAGTCGCCCAGTGACCCACACGCTAGCAATAGGGTAAAAGAGGCTAGAAAAAAGCTGCAAGAAGTCCGAGCCAATGACTTCAATCAACTCTGCACGACCTTCTTCAAAGGCCTTAGCAAAGCACACAGATCTCAAAGAATGAAACTGACGTACAAATTTTTACGCGGATACAAAAAACAGCCCGCCAACAGACAACGCGGAGGTAGCTTTATACCCATGTCGAGCTGGATCGCGGAGCTGAAGAAAAGCGAAGGCCCCCTTATTTGCACCATCAATAACGAGGAAATTGGAAGGAGTGTTGGAGAAGGCCCACAAGTAGAGGATATTAGTAAGATCATTGCTAAAATGAGGAACGGTACGGTACCGGGCACAGACCAAATCTCACCAGAACTATACAAAGCAGCGCCGCTTGAACTTATAACCCAGATCACGAACGTCATGCGCGAAGCGTGGAGTAACAATATAGTGCCAGACGATTGGCTTATAACAAAACAAGTACCCATCCCTAAAAAGGCATGCCCAAGGTCAATTGCCGATTATAGAAGATTCTCCATTTGCAATGTGGGCTACAGGATTTATGCCAATTATCTCCTTGAAAGATTAGATGCAGAAATAGAAGCCCTAGGTAACTACCAAGCAGCATTCCTAAAAAACAGGTCTACAGATGATCACATCTTTACTTTACGAAGAGTGCTAGACAGTAATTGGAGAGCGGGAAGAAAACTATATGTCGCGGCTTTAGATATCGAAAAGGCATTCGATAATGTAGATCTCAACGCCCTCAAAGACATTCTAACCACGCGATCGAACGTTCACTTGACCAACAGAATAATCGCAGCTTGCATGAAGGAACGAACTTTTATAACATGGTTCGGCCAGAATTCGGAAATTATCAACAAGTGCAAAGGGGTAAAGCAAGGCTGTCCACTGTCACCAAGACTCTTTACCGTCCTAATGGATGACGTACTCCGAACATTAGAAGATGAAGATGAAGCAGTGAATCTGGACCAGGATGAGGAAATTAATCTTCCGATGATCCTATCATTTGCAGATGACCTCATAATCATAAGTGAATGCTTTGAAACACTAGACCGTATTGTAACACAACTGAAGGTCCTCTTTCGCACAGTGGGCCTCGAGGTCAACGGCAAGAAGACGAAACTTCTAATAAGGGACCCAGTCAATCCTGTAGCGATAACGCAACTTCCTATGTGCCTCGGAGGCATTCAAATCGAACCCGTGCCTGAGCTCAAATATCTTGGTACAGTCATAACCGCAACACACAACAGAAAAGCCTCCATCAAAACCCGCTGCGGGAAGGCAATCCGCAACTCTAAGCTTATAACACGATTCATCAATGAGCACAAGATAGAGTGGAAAATAGCCAGGTTAATGTACAAGATGGTCATATCTCCAACAATGACATACGGTCTCAATGTGACATCACTTACAAAAGCTAATAGATCACGACTCCGAAAGTACGAACGCTACATCTTAAAGGACATGCTTCAGGTAGCCAAAGATCCCCCTAATCAGAAAATCCATAGAATACTAGAAGGGAAAACGATCACAAAAATAATAAAAGTCCGCAGAATCTCGTACTACGGGCACATCATTAGACGACAAGTACCACACCTCCTTCAAGCGGCAATAGCCTATACGGAACCAAGGAAAAAAATAGGCCGGCCGATTTACACATGGGAAGATTCGCTGACACACGACGTATATAACTACTCGGGAAAAAACTTAGAGTCCTGGAAATCAATAGCCGTGGATCGCAAACAAATTAAAAAAGAAGCGGAATATATGTACAAAAATCCGGAAACAGACACCGAATCAGAACCCGAGGCCGAGGAGGCGAATGAAAATCCAAACCCACGGTCCACGATTGAAGACGCATCCACAAATTAGCAGTCATATCTCCTGCCTGTATCTATAACACGCCAAGTATAGTATCTATCTTCCTCATGTTGGATTTACGATGCCAGAATTCGGTTCGACTCTATCCTCCCACTCCTCATCCTGACGGCACACGCCCTACAGTCCCGTCCTATCACTTTGGCTCTCTGGTGCCTCGGGCAGGAGTGTCGGCTGAATCTTTAGCGAATCAGATAGCGCCCTTAAGTTTTAGGTTCACCCGGGTATATACGACGTCGCAATACGGGCAGCTACAGGCCAGTGGTTGTTAAGGCCCCACTATACGCCACAAACCAGCGGCCGGTACTGTGACGGCGTATCCACCCGAGCCTACCTTATGGCTTTCGGCGCCCCTGGGCCTCTGATGTTCAACGCCTCCGCGTCCTTGCAGCTGAACAGCTGGTCAGATGAGTCACGATAACGATAACGAGGAAATCGTCAAGAGTCAGATTTCGAATTTCACCTGATTTATTCACACCAACAGAAGCTACGGTGCCGCCGGCATTTTTGATTGTTCACATAATCACGGATGGGTCTCCGAGATCGTGGCTCAGCGTATTCATTTAACAATATGCTTCGACTAGTTTAATTCTGAGAGGAATCTCATTGATGGTTCACAACGCATCATTAATTCCAAGGGTGCTTGAAAGCACCATCGAAGGCGGCCATTCATCTCCCATGCAAAATTCGGAGCCGTTCAAATAACAGCGCTATTATTTAAATTCACGATCAGGTACTCTTGATTAATTATTTTCACGACCCTTTCGTGTTCCATTGTATTTAAATATTATGCAAATATATTCATGTTCTAGCAAATTGGTATATGAAAATCATTGAGAACTGGTTGCAAAGATCATTAAATATTATTTAAGAACATGAATTATGTATGGACGTTTATAAATTCATTAAGCTTAGGTCTAAGATTAGGTTTTAATAGGCCCTACTGCTTCGAAGAGTATACCTCCTACATAAACCATAGACCTAGCGCTACAATATTGGAACATAGTTATTAAAAGTTGTCTCAAAATATAAGTGTAACAAAATATTTATTAAAACACAACTAAAACTTTATATGACACGCTCCGAGAAAATCACACAGAAGGCAGTAACAACTAAGTATTCCTCTAATTTATTGAATCAGGCGTTACTTTGCGGAGGTCCATATTAATGAACTAAAACAATTACTTTGCTCACCCGCGACCTTACAATAGTTACGTTTATGCAAGAAATGTGTGTTCATGCAGCTCCACACTGTACGAACATACACAAATCACATAAACACAACCATCACCACCACCAAGCTACACTGACGCGTTTCGAACTCAACTAGAGCTCATCTTCAGAGTTACCACAACCGTATGCTATGCTACCAAATGTTAAACAATACTTTGCTCACCCGTAAACCCGCAAAATGCATTATGGGTGAGCAAGGTAACTGTTTCAGTTCATTAAAAAGTAAAAAATAAAAATTTAACCGAGTCCATAAGCCACGAAAATAATATTATTCTGATTTGTTTGAATTGGGTATCTTAGCACAGTCTTATGACTAGATTCACTAACCTAAATACTATTATCGGGCTTTATCTATCACTCCTGCTGGTTTTTGCTGAGGCACCGACATTAAACAGAAGAAAAGAAAAAAATTCTCATGGTCTTTTGGAGTCGGTTCAGTTTTTATTTTATATTTTGTTTAAAATTGTAGGCATCTACTTGCTAACCCTAAGTGGACATAATCACGATGTCGAGAGTGACAAGCTAAAATATGAATGATTTTTTTTTAAAAGCCTTCCAGAAAAAAGCCGTGCTGGCCTAGCTCGTACCTCTGAGTTTTTCGGAATTAATGTGCGAAATTACATTTAAAATTTACCATGAAATATCGTGAGGAAACCTGCATACACCTACGAATAAATTTAATGGTGTTTGTGAAATTCCCAATCCGCACTGGGCCCGCGTAGGAACTACGGCCCAAGCCCATTCTGAGAGGAGGCCTGTGCCCTGCAGTGGGACGTATATAGGCTGGGATGATGATGATAGGCTGTTCGATTACATCAGATATTGGATCCGATACATTTTACTTATAGGTACTTCATCAGTGCCATCCGCACGTTCGTGCGTCTATTAGTTTATTCAGGCTTTTTCCTTAAAATCCGTAAATCGATGTAACCGCATGACCTATTTACAGAAACGCAAACTAGTACCAAAATAGGGATCATAAAACAACAATTTTAAGACGCAACTGTAGTGCAAAAATAATTTATTTTAGCCCCAAAAACAGATTCATTTTAAAATAACCGCAACACTAGATTTTTAGCTGTTTTAAAAAAACAACATACAGACGAATTGAGAACTTCCACTTTTTTGAAGTCTGTTGATAAATTAATAGTTATTCGATTGACTTGGCATAGAAATGACGTCATAGTTACCAATTGGTATACACACACAATTGTACTGGTATACACACACAATTGTAATTGGTACAAAAGTACTTTAAAGTACTTTTCATGAACTGTCAGAACAGGGCTGTCCCATAGATTTGTATACCAATTGGTCCATCTATGGGACAGCCCTGTTCTGACAGCTCATGAAAAGTACATTAAAGTACTTTTCATGAGCTGTCAGAACAGGGCTGTCCAATAGATTTGTATACCAATTGGTTATTTATTGAATCAGGCGTTACTTTGCGGAGATCCATATCAATGAACTGAAACAATTACTTTGCTCACCCACGACCAAAGTGGGTGAGCAAAGTAATTGTTTCAGTTCTTAAAAAGTACATCAATTTAAAGTGTAGCATCATTATCCCTATTACAATTAGGTACCAAAAGTATCAAAATGGTTAGTCGACGTCACAGGACATTGAAGAGCTGGCAGTTTCCTCGGACAAAGAATTAGCTTTGCTATTCAAAGGGGGAACGCTGCCAGACCAGTATCTTCGGAGCCTTGCTTTAGGGGACCACTTTTTCATTTATTTATTTATTTATTTACATACATACATTCAATCACGCCTCTTTCCCAGCAAAGGGATAGGCAGAAACTCTTTTCTTTCCACCTGCTACGATCCTGACATACATCTTTCGCTTCAGTAACACTCATTAGTCTTTTCATACATGCTCGCCGGTTTCGGGTACTCTTGACCTGACCCTTCTTCAAGACATCCCCAATCTGATCATGGAATGTCCTTCTTGGTCTCCCTCTTCCAACATAATATGTTTATCACAATATATTTAGTTACAATTATTTTTATTATACCTCTTGTTTACTTTTTCTTATTGAACCTACTTCTAGTCTAGGATAGTTGTAAATAACGTTATATATTTTTTTGTTTTACCTATATGTCTAATTAAATGTAAATTACCTTGTATTTTATCCTCGTCAAATAAGATGAGCATTGGAATGCAAAACATGAAGCTGAGGAACCAAGCACCAACTATGAGAGCCCTCGCCCGACGCCCTGTAAAAAAAATAAAGTTGATACTTGGCATTTCATGATTACATACGGACAAACCAGAGGCCTTAGTGTCTCTTGGAATCACAATCGTTTTCACGGCTTTTTTCTGACACATGGTTTAAAATGATGGCGGAAAGAGACGGAGAATGCAATCTTAAATGACCAAGCGCTAAACAATCGGCTTTAGTTCTTTACGCGTTCAAATCGATCCCTTCTTCATGGTCTGCTATCATCGTGTCATCCATCAAACCGCTCTGTAAGCCTACCTTTGAGTGTGTATACATCATATGTGTCCAGTTTAGTCTGATTTTAGCTTAGCAATCTTTTTCCCAGCGTCAGGTAGGCGTGTATTCGAGCGCAGCGTGATATCTCAGATTCTATCTATCCTTTTTGCACCGAATATTGAGTGCTCTATTGTTTTAAGCCAAATATTAAGCATGGACTTTTGATTTTTGGTCAGAGACCATGTTACCGCACCGTAAGGTTGAGCGATTATGAGTCCACAATAAATAAGTTATTTAAAATAACACACTACTCTACAGCCAAGGTAATAAAGTTTGTATGTTGTTCAGTTAGAGCACGAATACCGCTCATCCATTTCTTCGGCTGATTTTACCAGATGAAGGTAAGAACGATTAGTTCCCTAATCGTCAAATTCTTATTTCGTCAAAATTTTACAGCTATAAAAAATACAGAATAGTATAAACTGTTTTTTTTTTTAATTAGATGAAACTAGAATTCTATGAAACAATCCGATGAAACGAGAATCCGGCGAAACAAAAATCTGACGGATCGGGAACTTTTCTATTACGGTAAATGAACTTACAACTTCCAGTGAAATTCATGGGGTGTGTGATGGCGTCACAACGGTCTATACTCAGTGCTACGAGCACGTAAGTTGAAGAATACGTTACTACACCCTGGAAATAAATCACTTATTAAACTTCTTTTATGAGAAATGGCTAGCGGGTAAGTGGGTCAGCTGATGATCAAACTAGGGTATGGAGTCTCGCACCACTAGAAAATTGCGGATGTGTTGCCAGTCTAGAGGGCTGGAAGGGTGCGGTTAGTGTACGACCGTACTTGTCGACACGACATGGACAAAAATAATGCACGACCTGATTATTTGAACCCTTAAGGCAATAACATGAAAGATGAATCGTTCGGGTGGTTACTGGCAGGCAAGTTTCATTAACATACTTCGCGTAACCGTCAATTATTTTAGCCTCTCCATCTTGATGGTTGGCAGTCTAGCACCGTCCGCTATAAAGCTCCAAATCCACAGACAGCATGGCGGTGCGGTGGCGTGGCGGTGACGCTTGTAATATTCTAACTTGTATGAACGGTTGTGCGGTACCATACCGCGAATTCATTCATACAAGCAAGGACGATGTATTATCTTCCTTGATACAAGTTAGAATAATTACAACCGTCACCGCCTCCGCTGTCTGTGTTTTGGGGCTTTAGCGGTACATTTTCCCTCGCACGACGAAGTTATGGAACCAGCTTCCTAGGACAGCATTCCCGGAGCGATACAACTTGGAAATCTTAAAAAAACAAGCTTATCTCTCTCTCAAAGGGCCGGCAACGCACCTGTGACAACATTACGGCTCTTTCACACGGCAACGTCCCGTTTTTTGCGGGTTCGGTATTTTGCAGGATACCGCAAACCGAATGTTCGTGTGAATGTTACCACAGTAGCACGTATACTACTAAACGGGACGCCGTGTGAAAGAGCCGTTAGTGTTACGGGTGTCCATGGGTGGCGGTGTACGCTTTCCATCAGGCTCATTAAATAAAAATGAGAGTTTGAACTATAAGGTCGTGCATTATTATCGTTTATTTAGGATCGACTATTACTGGTCGTATGTTGATCACACCCGGCTGGAATACAATTCCTCAACTGCCAAAAATTTCACCCGCTATTTACTCTTCATCTCGGAACAAAGTAGCGCAAGCACTGCTTGGCGACAGAAATAGCAAGATGATGATGGGATTAGTCTGATAAGTAGGTAGTAGCAGCGTGCTGGAACCAAGTATACCTAGTAGCGGAATGAAAAGGTCACTTTTCGACCTTAACTCGTTGACATAGAGTCGAAAAGTGACGAACCTTTTTATTCCACGACTGTACAAGGCTCTACCACTCTCAAAAATATTAATTAGTAGATATCCAAAAATACATTAAGCAATTAAAAATCACTCACACATTCAACTGATTTCCCTACCTTGGACTGGTTTAATGCAAAGTTTTTTTTTTTCATTAATTTATCCTAAATTTTAATAACTTCTACTCGTGTTATGGATTGTGTTGTCAGCATTTTAAAAATACCAATGTCTCGCAGCTTGTCGCAAAAGATTCCAAATAAAAACAAAAAATATTTGCCGCGCAAATATTCCGCACAGAATATTAATTTTACAACAATTTGAAACACTCACCTGTAAATATTTCACTAATTTACAGCCCAGAGAGCCTGCTAGCCACGAGATGGTCATCCGTTGGACTAAGTCGGGCAGTACGTTTATTAAGCCCACCCATAAATCTGAAAGGGTATAAATTCATATAAGCCCGCAATAAAACTGTTTTAATCGCTTGCGTCATTTGTTATAAAAAAAAAATTTAAAAACGCTTCCATTTTTTTGAATGCGGCTTCGTTCATTTTTAACGCATTTGCCGGCTGTCAGACTTTTTCAGCAGGCTTATTGTCTAACGTTTCTGACGCCTACCTTCGCAATCACTATTTCTTTCTGTCAAACGGTATAAAATGATGACAGAAAGAGATGGTGAAGCGAAGGCAAGCACCAGAAGCGTTAGACAATACGGCGTCAGAGGCCTCACTAACGTATTGCGTTCAAATTACTGCCAAACCATCATAGCGGCACTAGCTGTCGTCATAGGAAAAACGCATATATGAGTTTCCGACAGTGAATGCCTTAAAGCGCGATTGCGACTAAGCAATTCTTTTTTCAGAGTTTGATCTGAAAAAAAAATGCAACTGAATACAGAATTTTAATAAAGGTAAAAAAAGAAAAAAGGAAAGTAAGAAAAAGGTTCAAGTAACTCGGAAGATCGCTTTCAAGTTCGAACTTATGACTGAAATTCAGTAAATAGTGAGCCTTTAAGAAAAACTTAAAAAAAAAATTATAGGTAGAAATATTTTTTTGATAACATACCTGCGATAGCTAAATGCATGATAAAGAAGTTCATCCTGCTCTTCCTGGACTTGGTGAGCAGGAGGGCGAGCACCACTGTCGCGTTGCCGGCCACAATCGCTACTAGAAGAATCCAGAGCACCGCCACTTGTGCCGCCTGAAACAATAGACAAATCAATTAACTGGAAACTAAAAAAAAAACTTTCTTGACTAGGACAGAAAGAGGAATCACATAACGGAACGAAATAAGGTTATCTGAGTTTTTTTTATTTTGTTTCTACACTAGCTTTTGCCCGCGACTCCGTCCGCGTGGAATTAGTAATTTGGGCAGCTTATTATCCATTTGCTTTTTCATCAATTATGGCTCTCCTTAGTTCCTCGATATAAAAAAAATTACCCGCCGTCGCACCCCCCCCCCCCCCCCCGACCCCCCCCAGACAGAACCCCCACACATTCACCACCGTACTCCCACGTCAAGCGTGTCTATAGAAGTTTTACTTCAAAAACCCCCTATTTTGAAACATTCTTCCGGCTCCGCTCCTATTGGTGTTAGCGTGATGATAATATATATAGCCTGTCCTTTCTCAGGCTCTAGACTATCTGTGTACCAAATTTCATTTAAATCGGTTCCGTAGTTTTAGCGTGAAAGCGAGACAGACAGACAGACAGAGTTACTTTCGCATTTATAATATTAGTTAGGATTCAATCTGGTTCTGTTTTATCATCATCATCATCATAACATTCTATATAGTCCCACTGCATGGCACAGGCCTCCTCTCAGATTAAGACGGCCCAGTGCGTCTTGTTTTTTGATTTTTTGCATAAACGTAGCTATCAACAGGTCGCGAGTGAGCAAAGTAATAGGGATGTTGACACCACCAATCAACTGACGTTCTTTTTATGAGATGTCAAAACACAATCTCCTATAGAGTTTGAATGACAAATAGCGAATCAACTAACTATTTATTTCTTTTATAACAACAAAAAATCTAATTTTGCATTTAATCGAAAATTAATCTGGCTTTCAGGGCTGAAATAAAGCGTGTTTTTACTGGAGTCGTGTCTTCAAATTCTTTTTTAATGGTGTCAACGTCCCTATTGTTTCAGTTCATTGTAATATCAATGTCTTCGGAGGTACTACTTTGAATACTCCTACGAATGCCGTCTCTAGTAGACTCCGTGCTCTGTGTACGAAACAAATGCCTTGACAAATGGCTTTCTATTGCAGATCCGACTATAAATCTAGTCAGACAACCGGGTGACGTGAAAAGGGAGTAATTATACAGGTAAACGAATAAATAACAGTCATTATAAATGGCACGGGCTATAGGGATACCACGACACTAATGAACTTTATTTGCATATTAATTAATAGTTTGGAATGTATTAATTTGACAAATGTAAACGCTAAACGTGTGGTCTCTACATATTTCAGTAATGATAATGATATTCGTAATGTGACAGGTGCAAATAATGATGATGTGTCTTGTGATGCTGTAAATACATAAATGTATTTTCTTTCTGTATGTATTAACGACCGTTTAGCCTAGTTGGTAGTGACCCTGCCTACGAAGCAAGAGGTCCTGGGTTCGAATCCCGGTAAGGGCATTTATTTGTGTGATGAGCACGAATATTTGTTCCTGAGTTATGGATGTTTTCTATGTATTTAAGTATTTATTTATCTATATATTAAGTATGTTTATCGTCGTCTAGTACCCATAGTATGTACAAGCTTTGCTTAGTTTGGGACTAGGTCGATTTGTGTAAGATTGTCCCCTAATATTTATTTATTTATTTATTTATTCTTTCTTTCTTTCTTTCTTTGTTTCTTTCAAATGGCATAAGGGGTCCATATCGGGATGCATAATTGTTGAAGGTCATAATGTAATGTTTGTCATAATGTATACATAATTCATAACTCTTTCTACTCTGAATCCATTAATTGTAGGTACATAATTGATATACATAATTGTTATACACATAAAATTATATTAAATAAGAGAAAAATAAATAACATAGAATAACCTAATTAAACTAACACCATACTTAGATTTTAAGAATTGTAAATTTACTGGAAATAAAAAGGCTTTTTATTTATTTATTTATTTAATTGTTATACAACAAACCTAACCCAACCCATAGAATTCTTCAGGTGGACCAATTTTTTTTTTATGTTAAGAGAGGTCCGACAAACGAACTAGTGGGTGGGTTGTCGGCCCTAAAATTATTTTTTCTTTTGAAAAATTTTCTGTTCCGACGGGTATGTATTACAATACCGAAGTACGAAAGACCGAATGTATTAAAACATCGAATGGGTCAAAAGACCAACACGATTTTTTTCTGAAACCGTAAACTTCTCAGAATTGATTAAAACAACGTCATACAGGACCCATTAGGTTAGGTTAGGTTTGTTTTATAACAATCTTAAAAAGCTAACAGTTTCAGAATAAAATCGTGTCGGTCTTTTGACCTATTCGATGTTTTAATACATTCGGTCTTTCGTACTTCGGTATTGTAATACATACCCGTTCCGACGGTTTTTTTTATGAGAAACAAAAATTGTCAAACATCACATTATGACTAAAAATTTTATGCCACCAGACACGCTCCCTGACAATAGATACGTACAGGACATAGACCATATTATTCCCAGCTGAAACTGTATTGGTACTTATCACCAAGATGCTAACGCGTTTTTAGAGTTAGCTCTGTACGAGGTTATTCTCAAACCTACGGTGAGCACATAACCTAGTTTTTTAGGGTTCCGTACCCAAAGGGTAAAAACAGGACCCTATTACTGAGGCTCCACTGTCCGTCCGCCTTCCGTCCGTCCGTCTGTCACCAGGCTGTATCTCACGAACAGTTAAAGTTTTCACAGATGATGTATTTTGGTTGCCGCTATAACAAAAAATACTAAAAACCAGAATAAAATAAATATTTAAGGGGGTTCCCATACAACAAACGTGATTTTTTTGCTCGTTTTTGCTCGATATTGGTAGACGCTTGAAATATTCAAAAAATATATAGTTATATATTCACTTTAAAGATAAATAATTAAATTAAAATAAACTAATATTTAAGGGGTGCTCCCATACAAAAAACGTGATTTTTTTGCCGTTTTTATAGACAATGGTACGCAACCCTTCGTGCGCGAGTCCGGCTCGCACTTGGCCGGTTTGTTTTCCGTGCACATAACCGATCCTAAGCAAAACCTATGACGTACTGACAATATTTAAAAAGGTAAGAAGAAAAATGAAAAATGCGTAAACACAAATTTATTGGGTCACACTCGTTCGTGCTTGGAAACCAAATCGCGGAGTATCTCGAAAATCTAGTACGAAAAAACTCTAACATAATCTTTCGGAATCAGAAGTTCCTCTCAGTAGGTTTGTCACGTATACGCATGTCTAAAAATATTACCGGCCAGCCAAAGGTGTGAGAAAATAAGATGTTTAACCTTTGTGTTTAACCTTTCCTTGGGTAGAGTGTTTGTGACATTGGAAAGTTTTGGCGCTACCACGGACCTATATTGAAGTGACCTATTCAGAATCAGAATTGTTTGTGCTAGGATACAGTTTTACAGTAATTTTGTCCACTGTAATCAGCTTGTTCGCAGGCGCGCAAATTGTTGAGATATTATAATAACGTTCAAAGAACTAAGCTCGCTGAAATGTATGAAAACTAAGCATGTTGGTTTTTGCGTGAATTTTGTCTACCTGTTCTTTAATTACGCAGAATCTCACATTTTATGAATTTTTGATAATAATCTTTTTAGTTTTTGTCTAAATCAAAACAAATATTATAAAGAGAAAATACTTTTTTAGCAAATATCGCGGGACGATTCCCACCAATCGACTTAGTTTAGGCAACGGATATAAATAAAAAATAATATTTAATATAATATACTTAAACAGATATTGAGCACCCATTCATTCCTAATATCTGCCCGACTGCAGGCTTATTGTCTAACGCTTCTCACGCTTGCCTTCGGAATTACTATTTCATTCTGTCAAACGGTAAAAGATGATGACAGAAAGAGATAGTGAAAGTGAAGGCAAGCTTTACGGCCTCGGGGGTCGAACCGGGCATCTCAAATTTTGAAATCGGGTTCTCTAACCACTAGGCTATCCGTTCATCCGATTTGATTGGGTATTTGTTTGTATTAGATAAACTCAAAAACTACTTAACCGATATACGTAATAAATGACGTTACTAAGACCCAAACACAATATAATTACTAAGTTAAAAATCGTAATATTCACTATTGATTGCCCTTCAGACACGGACACGGCAGACTGGTTGGTCTTCGTTCAACATTTTTAACTAAAAATTGGTACCATTGGTAATCTGGCATCATCTTATCATATACATTAACATAGGTCCATGGTTGCTTGCTACCTTTGGAGGTAATGTAATGAACATCACGGGCGTCATTATCCCTAATGAGTTTGATCCTGTATCTATGTAAGAACAGTTATATTGCTAGAAGCTATAGATAAAATAGAAGGTGATTGCGCCATTAAAAGTTAAATACGTCCACTGCGGGGCACAGGTCTCCTCTCTAAATCGGCTTGGACCGTAGTTCCCACGCTTGCCAATCATCATCAACATCATCATCATCATCATCATCATCATCATCATTTCAGCCGAAAGACGTCCACTGCTGAACATATGCCTCCCCCAAGGCTCGCCAAACAGATTGGTCCCGTGCCATCTCGTTGGAGGCCTACCTACACTGTAACTACACTGTATTGGGAACTTACACATCGCTACAGTGGTTCAGTGCCAATTAAATAAACTGTATTACCCAACGATTTTTTCTCAGACATGAGTATTTTGTAATCCCGTCACGTATTTACACTCCACATTTGTACTCCTTTATTATGTAATTTGTGCGACTTAATAATCCTTTCAGACTGCTAGCGTTATACATACTTAATCCCTTTTAAATGAGATACGTTAATGATATTCTTGTTACATACAAAGAATACAAATAAGCAAATAGCACTGGTCTGATGAGTTTTGTTGTATGTTCCAATGTAAAGTATGCGTGTAGTCCTACTAATATTATGAACTAGATCTCCGCCCCGGCTTCATTTATAATATTCAGCATCTTGGCCTGTATAAATTCCACATGCCTCCTCTCAGAAGGAGAGGGCTTGGACTGAAACTATTTGTGTGCTTTGTGCAAGTGCGGTACCCAATTTAATTATTTCAATCAAAATTATTCCTTAAAACAATAAAGACATTGTTTGAAATCACTTCTCAAAAAATGACCGTCAAAAAACCGGTCAAGTGCGAGTAGGACTCGTACATGGAAGGTTCCGTACCTCAGTACAAGTAGGTACAGTAGGTTTATTAAGGACTTGGGCGGCGTATGAGGGACAGAGGCGGTGGCGCGTTCCGGTGCTTATTTAGTCCAGCACATTTCTTTAGCTATACAACGGGGTAATGCGGCAAGTGTTTTTGGGACGCTTGCCCAGGTTCGAATCAGCCTGGAGCTGAATTCAGGAAAGGCCCAACACAGTTTGCGAATGGTAATTCAATCGTTTGGGAGAGGTTAGGAATGGGTTGAGCTTGGGATGAGCCTTATTTTCCTGTTAATTCGCTTTAAATAAAAAAAATAAATAAATATTAGGGGACAATCTTACACAAATCGACCTAGTCCCAAACTAAGCAAAGCTTGTACTATGGGTACTAGACGACGATAAACATACTTATATAGATAAATAAATACTTAAATACATAGAAAACATCCATAACTCAGGAACAAATATTCGTGCTCATCACACAAATAAATGCCCTTACCGGGATTTGAACCTAGGACCTCTTGCTTCGTAGGCAGGGTCACTACCAACTAGGCTAAAGCGGTCGTTAAATAAATAATAGTAGATTGTTCAACAAGGGACTAAAAGAAGCAATAATGACACAAGATATTTAGCCACCCGGGCAGAGCGAGGGTGGCTATAATTCGCGTGTCAATATGGCTTTAGTCTCGCGTTAAACACTCTACTTTTCACTTTGAATGCGAGGAAAAAAACGATGTTTTAGGTATACTAATCTACAATATTACTTTTATACAACGTACGCTCAATACGAGCAATGGACGTCTGTTCAGAATTCAAATAGCAATTTAAGATTGTTCCGCGGTTTTTTTTTGTTGAGTGAAGCTTTAAATGTTTGCATATTTAGCCAACAGATTCAAACTTGAAAATTATTTCATAGCTAATTGGACTAAGTATGCATAATAAAATGAATTCATCTTTAATATAATTAAATAGATTAATATTCGTAATTATTCATGGTGTTTCAACAAATTATTATTTTTTAAAATATTTTTTATACAGTTGTCATTTTGAGGTTATTTCCACGCCCTAAAGGCTTCCACAGACCGAAGCGCAGGGCGCTACGGAGCGCTACGGAGCGCTTCGGAGGGTCCGCAGCGCGCTGCGGTCTGTGGAAAGCTTTAAAATTGTCTATCCTCCATCCACAAACACCGTGTTTGGCAGTTTAGGGGTTTCCAAAGTAAATTAAAAAAAATTACTTTAATCCCTAGAGATCAAAAAAGAGCTTTTGTCCCGATATGCAGAGACTAAAGTAACATTTTAAGAGCATGAGAAGTGAAAACAAATAAATAAGGCTCATCCCAAACTCAGCCCAAACCTCTCGCAAACCAGTGATTTTTGGCGTTCCTGAATAGCAGTTCAAACCAAACCCAACCCGAACGATTGAATTACCGCTACCAAACCCGTGAAGGCCCGTTCCTGAATTTAGCCCCTGGAGGATACCTATTCTGGTTAGTTAAGTTATCATTTAGTCTTGTTATTTTTAATTTTAACTATAGTATTAAAACTATTTAGTAAAGTATTAAAAGTGTTAATTTAAACACAGTTCACGCTAAAGATGAACTCCCTTCACGCTTTAGTTTAATTTAGTAAGTACAAATTGGCACATAACCCGTTACTGTACAAGATTAGAATACTCTCCGTCTAGACCCGTCTGTCACTCGTGCGCTCATACAATTAACTTGAGACACATTCTAAGTAAAGCTTCATTTAGAGGAGGTGAGAAATATGGCAAATTTCGTAAGCAGGTGCGATTAAAACACGATCTGTTATATAGTACAGCCACACACATTGCGATAACCGTCTTCAACAACACACAGAAAAAAAAAAACTGATCCGATTACAAAAAACATAAAGAAAGCGTTCTGCGGTCGCGCTCAAATTGAACGCGAACAAATTATTACCTATGGGTTTTTAAAGAAAATAAAAGTCTTATCACGAATTATTATTGCAGTAGACACATTAACTTATGTATTAGAACAATTTGTATTTAAAACATTTTTAATTTTCATTAAATTTTTATGGAATAATCGAGAAAAACTAATAAAAATGCAACGTTGCCAGCTCAGCAGGTATAAACCCTCTTAAACCTAATTTTAAATGAAATAAATATCACGGGACAATTCACACCAATTGACCTAGTCCCAAACTAAGCAAAGCTTGTACTATGGGTACTATACAACGGATAAACATACTTAAATACATAATTAAACACCCAAGACTCGAGAACAAACGTTCGTATTATTCACACAAATGTCTGCCCCGACTGGGAATCGAACCCGAGACCTCAAGCTTCGTAGTCAGGTTCTCTAACAACTAGGCTATCCGGTCGTCTAAAATTATTTAAACCTACCTACTTAAAATGTGTCTGTCTGTGTATTTAAGCATTATTATTTTCAATTACAATAGTTATACGCCTACAAACTTTTTTAAACGAATTATTCGGTAGGTAGTTAATTCATGTATTAATCGCGATAATTTCAGAAAACATTATTTATAAAAGGCAGTAGGTAGGGTAGGTAAACTCCTTTCCTTATCTTTGACTGTTGATAAACACCCATACAATGCACAGTATATTACCATTTCGCAAAATTAATGCTCCCGAACTTAGTATGTTTGTTTATCCGTTGCCTAGTACCCATAACACAAGCTTTGCTAAGCTTACTTTGGGACTAGGTCAATTGGTGTGAATTGTCCCGTGTTATTTTTTTTTTTTTTTTTTTTTTTAGTGCCGTGCGGCCGACATGCATCGCGCGCGTTGCGCACCCGATTGGTTTCCTGCGGTTTTCCTGCAATCGGCGCTTGAGGGGTGGGGTAACTCGAATCGGTGCGGGGAGGAGCGTGGCCATTCTGCACGTTAGTACTATTATATATTCTGAACGTGAGGGCTACTCTACCGACTACGGGCTTTCGTTACCTGGTAGAAGTAGAACTTGTTGATGAAAGTATCATTTGTGGTGGCGTTGAAGAAGAGGAGCGAGTCATTGTCAGCGGCGACGCATTCCATACACTCCGTCTCCTCCATGACGAAGCATTCACATCTTGTCAAGCTACCTGAAACAATAAATAAGATATTAAAAAAACACATTTTAGGCTATGTCAAAATATACGCCGTAAACAGCCGTAACTATAATAACCTAGTGTTAGCAGAGCCCTGCTTCTAAGTAAAATGTACGCCGTGTAGGATAATTTTATGTTGGTTACTCGGGACCCCCCTTAATGTTTAATTTAATTATATAATGTAACTAAAAATTTATGCTTTTCGCAATTTGTCCTTTATCTGTGCTATTATATGTCGCTTCGTACCAAATTTCAAGATTCTGAGTTCACGGGAAGTACCCTGTGTAGGTTTTGATTCCCTTACGAGCGTCGAAAATTTGCGGCATAAACGGCTGTATCTTTTGATTGCGTTGGCTTAGAAGTTTGATTTTTTCACAGCTCTAAAGGACAGTATACTTGA
The DNA here is from genome assembly GCA_947563465.1 of Archips xylosteana. Lineage (NCBI taxonomy): Eukaryota > Metazoa > Arthropoda > Insecta > Lepidoptera > Tortricidae > Archips > Archips xylosteana. The sequence continues at coordinate 2,719,020 of OX387346.1, forward strand.
GTATTTGATATAAATTTCAGTTTGATACTTCCACGCCTTCCAGAGAAAAAGGGTCTTGACAGAGAGACAGACGGACAACAAAGTGATCCTATAAGGGTTCCGTTTTTTCCTGTTGAGGTACGGAACCCTAAAAAAATAAAAGTAATGTCATAGTTTGTCATAACATTAAGTCGCCCAACAAAACATCCCTCATAAAAAAACGACGCAGCTCCATTTTGCGGAGCTCCTTTTCTACTTAATTCGCTACGCTACGCGTCTTAATGCAAATATTGCATCCGTAGGTTATAAACCTAGAACCTAATTTTAACTATATTACTGAGATTTGAACTTTTGACTTTAAATAATAATGTATTGTAGATATTAGAGGCGGGGCGTGAAAAATTTTGCAGGTAAAGCCGGAGTAAAAAACCTAAAAACATTCCCGATTTAACCTTTTCTTAAAAAGCATCGCAGTAACGGATGGATGGTTCGGATGTTTAGTCAACCTGGGGGGAATCGGGTTGTTAGTACCATTCCCCACTGACTAGATATACAGAAACATAAAGAATACCATAATCATCTTTAAACAATCAAACTTTATGATTAATTAATAATAACGAGAGGTTAAAAATATGCGCCTTAAAATTTTCCGGTATATTTATCGATGTGCTTTCAGCTGTCACTGATATCATTATCATTATTGTGACTTACGAATATTATAATTACTACTATTTTATCTTTTACTTAAAAGTGCGATAGTATCTAATCATTTAATTTTATTATTGTTTCACTACCTAATTTATCAGTAAACATGCATTGAAGAATTTCAGATCGTCATTTCCTGTTACGTCACATATTGATACTTTAAGTCAGGGATTTCCAAACTATGGGTCATGATGGTGGTGGTGCCACTGGTGGTCGCGAGCGAATATTGAGTGAGCCCTGCCTGTAGATGTAGAACGACACATCAATCGACCGCGCCGACGGCCGGGCGGCGGGTAAAAGTAACTCGAGTTGAAGTCGATGTCAAAACTGTAAAGCAGCAAACGCACTGAAAGCGATAGCGGGGCAGCGCGGCGCCGGTGACGGTTGTAATATTCTAACTTGTATGAACGGTTGTGCGATATCGTACCGCGAACTCGTTCATACAAGTTAGATACAACCGTCACCACCACTGCACCATCACGCCTCTGCTGTCTGTGCGTTTGGAGCTTAACCTCCTAAGCTCCGATGTCCTATTATTAGGACTTGTTCTAATGTGACATTGAACTCAACTCATTAGTGAAAAAGTTTAAATTTCATTGAACAAAATTTGACGTGGGTGGCAGGAGGTTGGCGAAATATAGGAAACAATTATATCCTTCCCACTGAATAATAACTTTTATTGATGTAGTTACTTAATTGAGTAATAAAAAATTGTATTTAAACTTTGTTTGTTATTTGAAAAATCCTCTATTCATATTTTTAACGATTAAATTTCCTAGAGGTGGGTCCCGAATTCGTAAACTCGTAGATGGGTCGTAGCCCAAACAACTTTGGGAACCACTGCTTTAACTTATTTGAAATATCTAACTCGCATGATGACATTTTTAAACGTAATGTTGCAATGTAATTTATTTGTCGTTGTAAATTTTCGCAATGATGAGTTTTTATTTAATATTGACAGAGCATCTGGTTTTAAGGCTCCGTTTCCTAAAAGTACAGTCGAAGGCGTAATAATCTGTGCAGCCATAGCGTCAAATACAGTAAACATCAACCTTAGCCAGGTTAGCTTGAAAAGATCCCTTTTAGGGATAAGTTCGCCTTTGTACCTTTTTGTTTTGTTGTTTTTTATTATTTTTGTGTTTTATGTACAATAAAGTGTTTAAATACATACATACCTTATGGTTAGTGGCATAGAGTTGTAGATATTAATGACGATGACTATGCCATCTCTGCCATTGTATCTATAAAAGGCACAACTGCAAACTTGATCAAAAAAGAAACGGCATAAGTTTACAAAGAACAAGTGTGCACTTAGGCTTTTACTGTTTGAAACAGGTTACCAATTGTGCCTTTTCATCATACGACGGCAGATCTAAGGTTCTGCTGTCTTCTTTGTTTTCTTCCTTTCGTTGTTTTTTAGCATTAGAAAGAAAGTAAGCGACATTGGCGTGTTTTTTATTAAAAAACATTTCTGAAAAATAAGTCACAGCTAATAATTATGAAGTATTATTATGGTCATTTACACTCTTTTGGTTTCATAAGTAATAGTTAAAAAAATTTTAAAGCTTTTTTCAATAAAAGACTCGTCAAGATTGTTTACCTTATTTCTAATGCTAAAAAAGCGAAGTACAGAGCTGGATGTTTTGAACCATCTCGATTTTTCTGGCTAAAAATAAATTTATTTCAGATATTTTTTTATAATCATCTATATTTTGGTTAATGGGTACATTTAGTGCTTAACTCCCAAACCAAGATCGTCAATGATTTTTGTGAAGGTATTTCTGATTCAGACAAAACAGCGGGTTCAAGCCAGTTGGTATATAAACTTTTATTGGTGATTTTACGAGATCTTAGTACAGTCGGGGTAAGAAAAGATTCGTCACATTAAAGTTGAAATTTGCTTGCACTAAGGCAATTGTCAGTCCGTTAACATTTTATTTCAAATGAAACAGAATATCGCGTTGAGGCTCCCATTTTTCAAAATATACTAGAGTCCATGACTTGATAAAGGAATAAATATTTAAATAAATATAAATCTCCATTCAAAGATCCCTAAAAATACAATAATAAAATACACACACAAACACACACACACACACACACGCACGCAGGCACGCACGCACGCGCATTATTTTTAGATACAAATATATACGCGATATCTAAACTGGTGTCTGAAGGTACAGAATAGCTAAGTTAGATTTAGGTATTATGTTGCAATGCCCTTGTAGGGTGCATGTTCGACACATTATCTATGTATAACACCTAGTAATTTTACAACATATTTTAAGCAATAAATCATTAGAATTTAAATTTAAAAACGGACGAAGGTTTTCACACTCTGACTGTACTTATCATTACGCGGCATTTGCTCGGTTTTTGTCATGCGTACCTAATACACAAATAAGTGACGTTAAACTTTATTAATGAAGACTTTATGACGCGTAATTTACATAGAAGGTTCACAATTCTAAAATGACTCATCATGTTCTGCGTTCATCCGAGTGTGAAGTCTTTTGTAGAAAATTACTTTAGTACTATCATGAAGTGAAGATTTACAATCTTGTCTGACTTATCCTAAGTCTCAGTGGCGAATAAAATTGCCCCTTGAATTTTCTATTGAAGTAATGGCTTATCTAAAAGAATTATCTTAAAATTAGTCACACAGTAGGTATCGTTCCAATCGTTTCAGTTGACTCGTGGATAAATGAATTCACGAGATCACTCCCATCATCATCATATAATATATGTCCCACTGCAGGGCACAGGCCTCCTCTCAGAATGAGAGGGGTTGGGCCGTAGTTCCCACGCGGGCCCAGTGCGGATTGGGAGTTCCATTCACCACTGAATTTCTTCTCAGGTGTATGCAGGTTTTGTAATCAAATTTATTGACGTGAAACTTCTAATGCGACTTCCAACAATGTCGCGTTAAACGTTGAACGCTACCATGGAGGGGGTATGAAAGCATTACTAACGGATGTTAAAAACTTCGACAGTGCGATGCAGAACTCATACTGTCTGTGCAAATTTGTATGAGACTTGATAAAAGCGCCATCTAGTGAGTAATTTAAACACATAGATGCATAAGTAAATTTAGTTCTTTAAGTTATTGCAAAAGGTTCATATTGATGTATAAGTGCCTTTTTCATTTCCACATTACGAAGTTTCACTTCTTCCGCGCGGAGGAGCTGCACGCACGATTTTTTATTTGAGAAGCGATTACAATGGTTGCTATTCTATATAAAGGTATCATAGTAAGTGTTCAGCGCTCTCGCCGGCAACACCAGCATGTAAATATTTTTGCACTAAGTATTAAAAAAATAAAAAAAATCATGCATTAATATTAAAAAATCTCACGATGTTTTCCTTCGCCGTAAAGCTCATGGTAAATTACAAATGTAATTTCCCACATAAATTCCGAAAAACTCAGAGATGTGAGCCTGGATTCGAACCCACGACCCTCTGTTTGAGAGGCAATAAGTCAAACCACTAACCACGGTATTTTTCCTAATGAAATTGCCCCTTGAATTTTTTATTAAAGTAATGGCTTATCTAAAAGAATTATCTCAAAATTAGTCACGCAGTAGCATTACAGTTGACACGTGGATAAATGTATTCACGAGTTTATCACTCTAACGCATCGAGCACATAACCACAGACATAACCAAGTAGCTGTAGCTCGTGACGGGTTAGGATCAATAGGTCCTCATAGCAAAACGTCCTCGATGAATAAAAATAACGTACCTAATACGTCATGAGAGCTAAACGTCAGCAATTTAAAAAATTTTAAATAAAAAATAAAACCTCCTTCAAAAAACATCCAAAAAACTATGAAATAATAATTGAACCGAACCGACCACAATAAGCATGAAAATATCTTTCTTCTAATCTGTTTGAAGTTGGTGCCTCAGCTCGAGCCAGCAGGAGTGGACCTAGTAATCTAACTTACCTACATAGCTACCTACTATCTATAGGGCTTCTACACCCCTGCTGGCTCGTGCTGAGGCACCAACTTCAAACAGATTAGAAGAAAGATATTTTCATGCTTATTGTGGTCGGTTCGGTTCAATTATTATTTCATAGTTTTTTGGATGTTTTTTGAAGGAGGTTTTATTTTTTATTTAAAATTTTTTTTTTTTGTTTTTTAGTTATTTCTGTATAAAATAGATGCGTAGGATAAAATCATCAGTTTGACTTCGAAATAAGTTTATGTTAAAAATTCTATTTTTAATGATCGACGGGGTTGTGTCGTTTTATTACATAGTTCTATGATACTTTTTGAATGCAAATGTTCGACTTGTCACCGAAAATACTAAAATCGCTATACATTTCTGTTGAATTTTTGAGGAGTTTCGTCAATTCCTCATGGATCCCATCATCAGAACTAGATTCTGGTAACAACGGGACCAACCTTGAAGCATGTGCTTTCAAACAACAAAAAAAAATTTCCAAATCGGTTCATAAATGACGGAGTTCTGAGGTAACACACGTAAAAAAAAAAAAAAAAAAAGAACATACAACCGAATTGAGAACCTCCTCCTTTTTTTGAAGTCGGTTAAAAAGGCCCTGTGTCAACAAATCAAAATGTCACATTGATCATACGACCGCAATTTAAATGACCACGGGAGCAAAACGTCCGCAGTTAAAATTGTACTCCACACTACTAGAATTTAGATGTCTTGTAGATAAGGATACTAAATAAAAAAGGCTTTTACTATAGCTGAAATTGATTTAATTTATTAAACAGAGTGTCTACCTGGCGGGAGCAGAAATAACCACCGTCGGTCCCTCGAGTGATATCAGACGGAGAAATCGACGATCTCAAGGTAGTAAATAAAAATAGAATTCTGCTTTCTGGAATTTCTATTTTACTTACAGATACATAAAATTCACCATAAAACCATAAATGAAACACACTATCGTAAAATCAGGAAGCTTTGACCCAGTTTAGTCCATTTAAAACTTTTTGATCGCTAACGCACATTGGTAATGTTATGAAGTTATGGTTTTTAAAGCCGGAAGGAACAGACCTACTTTCACACATGGTTACATGAGACCCCCCTCTCTGTTGTTGAAAAATTTAGATATCTTGGTCATATTATAACACCTTACTTGAACGATGACCTCGATATTGAACGTGAGCAGGGCGCAGGGCAGCGTTGGCTGTAAGGTCTAAATAGCCCGCAGGTTTGCAAGATATTCCGCCGATGTCAAAATCACGCTGTTTAAAGCGTATTGTCAATCATTTTACTCGAGCAGCCTGTGGGTGAAGTACACTAAGAAAGCTTACGGCGCCCTGCGTGTTCAATTCATTGCGTTCAGGATGCTGTTGGGACTGCCTAGGTATAGTAGTACCTCACTCATGTTTGCGGAGGCCCGCACAGACGGTTTTCAAGCGATTATGCGCAAGAAGATCGTCTCGTTACTCATACCTCCTGTTCTGTACTCGAGTCCTGTGTGTCATTGCTGACAAAATATGATTGCCCCATTCTGACACACTGGGTTAGCCAAATAAAGGGGGTGGCACAATTTACATGTAAGTGATTGTAATTGTAACTGTACCTGTACTAACATAGATTAAGATTTAATTACTAAGACAATATGGATGTAAAAACGTCTGAAATAAAGATTTATCATTATTATTTTTATTAGTATGCGCAGTTTACATAATTTTATCAACAATTTGATTTAATCTACTGGACCAATATTCAGCCACAGCTGGGTAAATTCCAATTTATTTGTAAGCTACTTTGCCCGGCTTCATGCAACACTCATCTACATCTAATCTCGTCGTCGATGTACTGATATTGAATACTTGTAATAACTTTTAATCGAAATGTGATTAAGTAAATCGTTGTTTATTTGTAGAATCGGGCGCTTTATTTTGAGGTTTTATTAGGTTTGTTTTATTAACTTATCGGTTTACTTAACGTTAAAAACGTTATTACAACGCTGTCTTATAATTGTTTAGTGAGTTACCTTTGTATAGTGCATTAAATGTATTCTCTAATCTACAAGTAGGTACTTGCTCAAGATGGCTGCTGAAACCAACGCCCTCGCAGCCCAATCTCGCTCACATTAGTCACATTACACTAACATGTTTTGGACATTTTACGAGTATTTACCTCATCATCATTTCAGCCAAAATACGTCCACTGCTGAACACAAGCCTCGCAAAACCAGCGAACGACGCAAAACAGATCGGTCCTGTGCCATCGGCATTCAACGCGTTCCCGCAACCTTAACCTAGTCATCGTTCCACCTTGTTGGAGGCCTCTGGCACTCGAGAGCCTTCTGGCCCCATTGGCCGTCAGTTCTAAAAGCGACGTGCCCTGCCCACTGCCACTTGAGTCTGACGCTTCTTCGAGCTAAGTCCGTGACTTTAGTTCTTGCGCATAGTAATGTTTAATCATGGTAGCCCAGTGGTTAAACCTAAGGCCTCTCAAGAGGGTCGAAAGTTCGAGCCTTATGAGTTTTTTCAGAATTTATATGCGAAATTACATTTGAAATTTACCGTGAGCTATAAGGTGAAGTAAAACATAAGGAGATCGATAAAGTTAAAAAATTATGTAAACTGTATAAATTTATGTATCTTTGAAATAGCACGTGTTTTTGTTATCTACTTACTCTATTACCTACATATACTTATAGGACAGTACTGGGGTGGAAGGGATTTCGTAAAGTGCCTTCAAATAAACTATGGTTAAGGCAGCTTTCTCCAAAATCAGACGAAACGTGGTCCGGATGTTCCATTATTCAAGATATTTTATTACATTAGTAAAACAAATTGTGTCAGTGAAAGCAAAGTTTACGGTTTCTAAAAAAAAGCTTTTCGGTCTTTTGACCTATTCGGTATTTTATCAGTTACATTTGATCTTTCGTACTTCGGTATTTTAGTTATAATACACACCCCTCGACTTTACGGTATATACAAACAATTCCAAGTTTTCGAAACATTTAATTCTAATTCAATTAAAAAGCTGTATTCAACACCAAAATCGCCAAAATGAAAAAGTAAGATTTTGCATGCTGACACAGGGAGATTTATTGGCGCACTCAAAATATATTTGTAACATTACATCTAACCCATTATCTAGCAAATAAACCATTTCATTTCATTTCCCGTCAGGCGAAAGAAGCCTTAACGGACACAACTAAGAAAGGTTCAAAAACTCATCAAAACATTTTTTGACTCATAGTTTATAAATATAAAAAGGTAACGCGGCTGTTTAACTGACTGATAAACAGCCCACAACCTAATTCACTGGATTTCTTTCGAAAGTTCTACTACATAGAGTCCTAGCCAATTTATTATTCTTTTGTTTTTACTAAAGCTTGTCTTTAATAAATTACATACATGTATGTAATTGATATTTACAGATGGAGTTTGAAATCAAATGTCTAAGTTTGAGAGATTGACATTTTTAAACAAATTTCGTTGATTTTAATTAAAGTATTCTTTTCTGAAACAACCAATATCTTTCAATTTTACCCATAGACAAATTTATTGGTAGTTTTGGTACAATTAAATCGTTATGAACAACTAAGAACTTTAATTTTAGTTAGACACTTAATTGTTCTAGTTACTACAGTAAATTCCTAATTAACTAAGTCGGACGCTTCTGAAAACAAATAACTAACAAAGATAAGATAGAAACAAAGTAATTAAAGATGTAAACAGTCCAACACAACAAAGAATTTCGTAAATATCAAAAGAGAATGATAAATAGTTTGTGAAAAATAAGTCTCTGGTTTATAAGAATAATATAATATACTCTTAAACTGTTAATTTCTGAGACAGTATTTTTTAAACAATCGTTGTTAAAGTAAAATAACCAATGAATATTAACTACGAGATGACATATCAAGAAATGCTGACGACCGCACTGTTTTATGTTTTATGGGGAAACGGAGATATATGAAAACTAAAGGAGTTCAACATACAAAATACGTGATTCTCTCCGTATTTGCTTGGCTTTAATAAAAGGAAGTAAAAGGAGTTACGGAACCTTTCGTACGCGTCTCTAGGGACCGATTTTTGAAATGACATCGTACGAAAATACCATTCGGAAACTGAGAAAAATTATATTGAATTTGAAATTATACAATTAGAGTATAGGTGGCCGTCTTCTTGAGAGGTCTTGACCCTCGCTCTGGGTCGTTTCTGGTACAAAGGTTGTCGATCGCGGATCAACGTGGCAATGCAGCTAGTGTAGTAGACACCTTTGCGCCGGGTACGATACGGGGTGGTTTTTTTGACTGAAACTATTTTTTGAATTGTGTTTTGTTATTGTACTATTTTTTAAATAAATTTGAGTAATATTTTTTACAAGCGAAAAAGTATATGGATGAGAACGAAATACGGAAAATCGAAGAACTAAAGTCACCAGCATAGCTCGAAGAATATGCAAGTTGAAGTGACAATGGACGGGCCACGATGCTCGGATAACAGATAACCGTTGTGGTGTTGGCAAGCCTCCCATGAGTGACAGTTGTTGACGACAGCCTCCAACTGACGACATCGCCAAAGTGGACGCAGGTGGCGAGTTGTAGTTCATTGTGGCGTTACAAGTTTTTTTTTTTTATGTTAGAGAGGCCAGACAAACGAACAAGTGGGTCACCTGATGTTAAATGAACACCACTGTCCATAGACACTCGCAGCGCTTTAGGCGATACCAGTGCGTTGTCGGCCCTAAAAACTTTAACAGTGACGTGATAATGATGATGACTATGACCTAAAACTATTTTCTTAAGAACTCTGCGAAATTAAACTCTCCTCTCTTCAATATCCAAACGAGGGTGGGGAAGTGTTCAATAAATTCCACATTATTGGCTCTTTGTAACTTAAAACGACCTTTCGCAGCCAACTGCGAACTAATGTTCGTAAAATGCAAATTATATTGAAACCGGCAGCTGCAGTCGACGTTAACCGTCGATTTTTCAAGGAGTGCACACAGTTTGTGAACCGGACATGTTCGATCTTAAATTTGGACATCTGGGACCCATTTCACCAACGTGACAAATGTCGCACCTATTTTACACATACAAATACATACAGTACACATACACGTAGTACACATTATTACATACAAATTATATTAAAATATACGCGTATGTTGACCACGAAATACAATTGTAACGCAAGACTGACACAGCTTTAATCTCATGTCAAGATTTACCGACATATCTACAAATATATGTCGAGTACAAAAAATATTTTCGTTTCACAACATAATAATCATTAACACATTTAGTGCCAAGAACCCGCTAGTGGTACAATAGTTTCTCGACATATGTCACGATAGTACACTAGTAGTTGTGTGAGCTGGTAGACCCCGAGTTTAGACAGTTTGGACTATCTTGAATATAGGCATAATTACTACTGACTTATAAACATTAAATTTGTCTAGGCAGTTTAAATGTGTGTATTTGTATGAAAAATAAGAATGTTTGTGCTTGAGTCTTGGATGTTTAATAGTTATTTATCTATACACCGTGTTTTTTTGATTTCCGTTAACTTTAAAGAAAGATTATTCACGTCAAATAGAGTTAATTTCTCGAAGAAATTAGTGTCTTAACTCTTACTATATTTGAGATATACAATAATTAAATTTAATGGCTGAACCAGTGTAAAAGGTCCTTCATTGCGTCCTTTTATTATTTATCTTTTACTAGGGCCAATCAACTTTTAAACCGACACTAATCTGTCCGCGACATTTTTCAAACAATTGCAGATTTTTGTAGGTAAACATGTTTTTTCTGTAATTTAATAGATGGTGTACATGAATACATACCATCCTACGTAAGTTTAACCTATTAAACCGTGAAATATCTTGTTGGAAGTACGATTTTTTGGTAACGCAGGAGACACCAAAAACGTCGGTTTAAAAGTTGATTGTCCCACTAATCACTTCAATGTCATAAATAAAATAAATAAATAAATAAATATTAGGGGACAATCTTACACAAATCGACCTAGTCCCAAACTAAGCAAAGCTTGTACTATGGGTACTAGACGACGATAAACATACTTATATAGATAAATAAATACTTAAATACATAGAAAACATCCATAACTCAGGAACAAATATTCGTGCTCATCACACAAATAAATGCCCTTACCGGGATTTGAACCCAGGACCTCTTGCTTCGTAGGCAGGGTCACTACCAACTAGGCTAAAGCGGTCGTTGCGTTAAATAATCGTAAACATTGGTATTGTATCAATAATCGTGTTTATCTCAACGGAAAATGCATCGAATTTTTTTTTCGAATTAACAAAAATCAATATACCAAGTAGTTTCTATTAATGTACCGAGCAACGTGTCGAATTTAACGGAAATAAAAAAAAAACACGGTGTATAAGTATATTTATTTTAGGTATCTGTTGTCTAGTACCTACCAACCAGTAGTACAGTCAGCGTCATAAATAAGTGATCACTTCTATACCTTGTCGTTTTGAGTCGTTACATATTCGGATTAGCCGTATATTTCCATAAATAATTAAATAGCTTTTCAAACATGACATTAAAGTGAAAAGATACAGAAGTGATCACTGATTTATGACGTTGACCCTACCCACAAGCTTTGGTTAGTTTGGGACTAGGTTAATTGGTGTCAATAGTCCCATGATGAGATGATTATTATTAAACATGCATACATTTGCTAAAAAATTCGACCCGCACTGGGCCCGCTTGGGAACTACGGCCCAACCCCTCTTATACTGAGAGGAGGCCTGTGCCCTGCAGTTGGACGTATAAAGGCTGGAATGACGATGACACTAAGAATCCCAAAATCAAAATTTCCCTAACAAAAATACAGTTTAGTTTAAAGTACTTAAAAGAAACATCTAGAAGTAAAAAGAACCCAAACTGTGATTAAGAATGACTAAGAATGCACTTGCAAATACCGATAAACTACAGGTGGGGCTGATCCAAACCGAGCGATAGTTAATCAATTAAATCAGAGACGTGATAAATCGTACCATCGATAAATCATTGTAATCTCTTTATCTTAAATCGTTTGATAAATTTAAAATAAATAGACGAAAATATTGTTAGACGCTATACAGTAACCATGAAACTGCTTGCAGTGTTGGGGGCTCTCGTGGCATGTTAGTATTTATTATTTATTTACATTTTTACAAACTAAGATCTTAAAATTTCTGTCCGCAAAAATAACCTATATTAAGTTAATTTATTGAAATGATCATCTAACTGCCGTTATCCAAAATGTTCACAATTTAGTGCCACTTTAAGCAAAATCAGAAATGACGTTATGTAAACTACTATTTTAGACGACCAGATGGCCTAGTGGTTAGAGAACCTGACTACGAAGCTTGAGGTCCCGGGTTCGATTCCCGTGTCGGGGCAGATATTTGTATGAAAAATACGAATGTTTGGTCTCGGGTCTTGGGTGTTTAATATGAATTTAAGTATGTATCTAGGTATACAAGTTTGTTTATCCGTTGCTTAGTACCCATAACACAAGCTTTGCTGAGCTTACTTTGGGACTTGGTCATTTGGTGTGAATTGTCCCATGATATTTATTTATTTACTTAATATGGAACTAGGACAAGAAAGTTTAAACGACATCATCGAATCCAATAAAAGCATAATTATTAATTTCACAAAAATAGCATGCACGCCTTCAACTACGCTTTCATCTTTCAACTTAGCCGTTTCCCTCTGGTTGACAGACAGTGATCTTTTTTCATGTCATCTAACCAAAACCTTTACTTTACTGTAAATTATCGCTGTTTTAATAATTAATAACCTCGTAAAGCCCAGTGCCTTTTATTACAAGATTTATTGCAACGCGACGTCGAACTTCAGTCAAATTAGAGTTTAAATTCATAAAGCAAAGATTGACGTGGAGCTTAGGATTTAATCTTGTTGTTGTTGTTGTGAATGAAAAATAACCCAACCTCGTCCTGCCCAATGTGCTTGATTAAGGACATCGCCATTTGAAAGGAATTTATATCATTCTAAATTTTAACAGAGTTGCATTTGTTTTGTTTCGTTCGATTTAAAAAGAAAACAAATTCGAATCTTTTCCTATTTACAGTTGATTCATATTTCACTGGCATATTGCTTGTGTGGAGGGCAGGATAAGGATAAAATAGTTTTATTAATTGTTCTTTGTATGTATTTTTGAATTTTACAGTGCATTGGTTTCTCACTGTAATGCTGTAATTTTTTAATGATAATAAACAAATTGTTTTTTTAGTGGCCGCTGGAAATGCAATTCCTCTGGTACCAGGGGATAACAGCGACTATGTGGAGGGCGAGAGCCGCTACATCTGGATGCCTGATGGCAACGGCGAACCGCATTTAGTAGACTTGCACGCGCCCGTAGACCCGAGTATCTATAACACTAGGAATGGCGCCAACAACCAATACTGGCTTTTCACCAGGTGAGTGTAGTATTTTTTTATTATATCTAAGTGAGGGTTAAGTCTTTCATTATATTTTGAGTAATATCCTCATAAGCCCTGACGTACTTTATTTAAAACAAACCAATTGAAAGAATAACTGCCAAATGTACTAATGGATAAATTATTTAATGAATAAAGAAATTGATTGAATTGAATTGGTTAGATATTTCTCTTAAGTCACTTGTCTGTAACAGAGTACTCGTAAAACTGGCTGCAATTTTACTTTTTGTGACGCTAATAATGTTGGCCAAAAAACTTACTAGCCCTATGGGATGATTTAAAGTTATTCGGATCATATATTTAATCTGAAATATTTATGAGCATTAGAGTTTCACGGACTCAATGTTTCAACAGAAAAAGTCGTGAAGTGTAATACTAAAAACCACCGTCACTGCTGCTTGCCGCAGCATAATGCTGAGTGTGTCTTCTATTTTTATCTTATTTTCTTCTTTATTTCTTTCAAATACGTTGTCGTTGAGCTGTAGGGTATTTTATTGTTTTATTTTCGTGTTATTTTTCCAATTATTTTGTTTTCAGACAAAACCCTAGAAACCCGCAGGTGATCGTCAATGGCAACGCCAATACCATTTGGAACTCCAACTACAATCGTAATCGCCAATTGAAAGTTATTGTACACGGATGGAACAGCAACGGAAACAGGTAAGCGATACTAACAAAACAGGAAACATCGTGGTTAGAGAATCTGACTACGAAGCTTGAGGTCCCGGGTTCGATTCCTGGTCGGGGAAGATATTTTTGTGTGAAAAAATACGAATATTTGTGCTTGAGTCTTAGATGTTTAATATGTATTTAAGTATGTATTTATCTATATAAGTAAGTATGTTTATCCGTTGCTTAGTACGCATAACACAGGATTTGCTGACATTGGAACTAGGTCAATTGGTGTGAATTGTCCCGTGATATTTATTTATTTTCTATTGTATAGGCGACAGGCTAGCAACCTGTCACTATTATACCAATTTTACCTTTAAACCTAAAATTGCTAAAAGCGACCTCGATATATAAATGTAACGTTTCGTGTGCTCTGCCTACCGCCTTTAGGAATACAGGCGTGATTTTATGTATGTAATGTATGTATCAGTTTAAATAGTTATGTTGAAGTTCCCAAAAATTGTAAATGAAACTTCACGTTTACCAAGTTCTCGTATATTAGAAAATATTGCATTACAAACACCAAAGAATAAAACTAAGCAAAAGCTCCCTTGATTTCGAATACAAGAATCTAAATAAACTTTACTTGAATGCAAATTAGCTTAGTAAAGTTACGATAAATTCAGTAACAAACTACGCAACCACATTTGTAATGCAAGATACTTCGTCTATGCATACGTCTGTCGGGTAAAAGGTAGTGAACAGAAATGCATTTTAGCAAAGTGACGCCTGCTTTTTTCATTATTAACCTTAAGTGGTTTTTTTTTTCTAATTTTTGTCGGGGCTTGAACATGAACACTCCATATTATCATGTCAGCCTAATAGGTGGCCTTAATTGGAATAAAAAAAATAGGAAACAAGCAAATAAAAACCACACCTGGCTTATTCGACGCCGTCACTAGGTACGTGGTTTAATATTAGGCATCTAAGTATATGATTTACACTCGAAAACAAAGGAATCATATTTTTTTGCCCACTTTAAAACATGTCACCCAGTAAGTTCAATCGTTCCTCAGTATAGATAATTGGTATTTATATTTTACTGTTGCCCGCGACTCCGTCCGCGAAGAATAGGGGTAGGTATAAAAAAAAACATTCTGCTACCTATTATCAGACCTACCGAATATGGAGAAAAAAGTTTCATAAAAATCAATCAAGACGTTTCGGAGGAGTTCGATAACAAACACCGTGACACGAGATTTTTGTATATTAGAGATTTATTAATTTTAATTTTCAATTAATTATAAATTATAGGTATTATGGTATTCATTGGTAACAAGTAATACATTCTGTAAGATTTGTTTCACATGTAAAGAGGAATATATTCAATTGAATAAAAAAATTGATTTTCAGCGACCTGAACCCCGCCATCACCGCCGCTTTCTTAGCTGTTGTGGATGCTAACGTGATCGTTGTGGACTGGCGCTCCCTCGCCAACAGCTTGTACACTGTTGCCGCCAACGGCGTGCCCAGCGTTGGGCAGCATCTTGGCAACTTCCTGATCTGGCTCATCAACACCGCTGGAGGCAACTGGAACAACGTCCACCTCGTCGGATTCAGTTTGGGGGCCCACGTCGTCGGTGTCGCTGGCCGCCAGGCGGGCGGCAGACCCGTAAGAGTCACTGGTAAGTTTCATGACTCTTCCCTAGTAATTATTATTGTCTATTTTTCATCATCATCATCATGTCAGCCGAAAGACTTCCACTGCTGAACATAGGCCTCTCCCAAGGCTCGCAAAACAGATTGGTCCTGCGCCATCCGTATCTAACGCGTTCTCGCCACCTATTCGGTTAAGTCGAAAATTGGGAGTTAAGGAATTAGAATAAGGAATTGGTAAGTTCCGTGGCAATTAAATATTTTGGTAGTTTCTGACATTCTGCCAAGGATTAGAGAATCCAGGATTAAATTATTCAACGGTTAATGGCATCGACTTGAATTTTGGTACGAAAAATATGTTATTTGGATGCTAGTGCAAGTACAGTTATAAAAAATCTTGAATTAAAAATTCAAAAACGGCCAAGTGCGAGTCGGACTTGTGCAATGAGGGTTCCATACAAATTTTTAGGTATGCAAAAATATATGGTAAGCAGCCGTAACTATAATAATCCAGTGTTAGCCGAGCCCTGCTTTATTTTATTTGGTAAACCGGGACCTCGCTTGGTAAGGAACCCTAAAAAATTACAATTACTTACTACACTTGTTTTATCTCAATGCTTAATATATCTTTTTACGTCAGGCATTTAATTTTATCAGTGCAGCAGTTTCAATTTTATTAGCAGTAGTTATTTAGCGTTTCAATATCTATCATTGAATAAAATTTGGCAACAGCAACATCCTAACATCCAACATCATCATCATTGGTATCAGTTGATCGTTAAGTTTTGAAATTTCGTAATTTTGAGAGACCTTCTACAAAGTATTAGAAAACTTTAAATAGGTGAATGAAATCGGTAAAGTCGTTCCCTACTTATGGTGTGACCAAAGGAAATAGGGATTCATTGTTATGTATACAGAAGATTACAAATATAACATTCATTATAGGTCTGGATCCCGCCGGTCCCCAGTGGGGTGGCAACAACAACGCTTTGAACGGCAACTCCGGAGTATACGTCGAGTGCATCCACACTGACGGTGGTCTCTTGGGTATCAACGACCCCATTTGCAACGCTAACTTCTACCCGAACCGCGGCAACAACCCTCAGCCTGGTTGTTGGGTCAGCACTTGCTCCCACGGCCGCGCCCACGAGCTCTTCGCCTCAACAGTCCGTACCAACCATTTGGTTGGACGTTTGTGTAGCAACTGGAATCAAGCTACCAGCAACACATGCACTGGAAGTACCTTGAACATGGGTAACGCCATTCTGAGCAAGCGAGGGTAAGTGATCTTTTATTGATGACAGTTTTGTTTTCACTCATCAACATCATCCCGGCCATATAAGTCTCACTGCAGGTTACAGGCTTCCTCTAAAAATGAAAAAACTTGAGCCCTAGTTCGCACGCAGGGGCAGTGCGGATTGGAATCTACACACACACACACCATTGAATAACGTTCGGAGGTAAATGGGGTCTCAATCTGTATAGAGGCATTAATTGTGCTACTATTCCAAGTTTTGTACCATATTCGTATGACTTAAGGATGTCAAATTCATTTTAGGACTCATATCTACATCTATGTACGAGTACACTAATATATAAATAATAATAATAATATTATAAGGAGGAAAGATTTGATTGTTTGTTTGGTTGTTTATTTGTTTGCACCGAATAGGATCCGAAACTACTAGACCGATTTTAAAAATTCTTTCACCATTAGAATCCTACATTATCCTTGATGAACATAGGCTACCTGATATTTTGAAAAAAATAGGGATCCTTATGAAAACTTCGAAAATGTAACCCAAGGTGTAAAAAATACCAAAAAAAATCCTTATATCGCGTACGCTGCGAAAACTATCGACAATAGAGCAAAGTGTTGTACTACAGTGTTATAGAGGACATCAATATCTATAAAAAAGTCTCCCAATGTTATATGTCTAACTATTACAGTTATGTCACAAGGTACGTATAATGTGACCTAGTTTGTACCGGTGTTACTCTTGCATATTTTGACATGAAAACGTATTATTATTTATATATTTATATATTAGTGTACTTGTACATAGATGTAGATATGAGTCCTAAAATGAATTTGACATCCTTAAGTCATACGAATATGGTACCAAACTTGGAAAAGTATCACAATTAATGCCTCTATACAGATTGAGACCCTATTTTCCTCCAGAGCAGAAGCTGCCAAAAGCTCAAGAAACTAACATCAAAAATCACGGTGGCTCCACTTCTTAAATCCATCCTTAGGCCTTAAGGACCAATCCTAACAAAGGAATGTTAGGCCCTTAGATACTTGGCAGCGTTCCCTCTTTCAATAGCTAAGATAATTCTTTGTTTGAGGAAGCTGCCAGCTCTTATCAATAATTTTTTTGAATGAGATTACCTTTTTTGTATAACCACAGATAAGTTCTTTCTCCCAATATACAAAATTTAACTGTCTCAATAAGTTAAAAAAAAAATTGTCAAATCTCAATTTCTTATTTAAATTTTATTTTTCAGAAACGGTCTCTACGGTTTATCTACCGGCGCTAACTGGCCTTTTTAATCAATTTGGACTTGAGATACTGAAACTAGAAATATACTTTTTTTTCAAGTACATACTACTTATGTTTTATTGTATCAGCATTTTTAGAAGCAACAATGAAGCTTCAGTGAAATAAAAACCTAGATTCGTATTTTTTTAAAATAATAATAGTAATGATCAACACTCGAAGCTTCTCAGTTGCTACACTCCTAAAATTATCGTGGTCAGCTGAAAACCGATCGAAAAATGTAAAACTTATTGACAACACTTTGGAAAAAACTTGCGGCGGTTCCTTTACCTTCCACACCTTAGGGCTGAAGTTCAAGGTTCATAGTTAGCAACAGGAAGCATTGCTGCCCATTCTCGCATCAAATCCCTTTTTACGGCACCTACGGAAGAAAAATCGCTTAAGTAACCCGTAGCAATGTAATGCAATTTGCACTGTCATGCTGCCGGTCTGTGGTCTTCATTCTAGAACTTTTCAGCCACAACGGCCGTCTGTTCTGCGTGCTATATGGCTTGCCCATTGGCATTTCAACGAGCTAATCAGTTTGGCTATGTCGGTAACCCTAGTTCTTCTACGGATCTCTTCATTCCTGATTCGATACCGTATATAAACCCCGAGCATAGCCTTCTCCATAGCTTGCTGAGCAACTCTGAGAATGGCTTAGTGGTTTGAATAGCCATGGTGGCCTAATGGTTTGAGTAGCCATGGTGGCTTAGTGGTTTGAATAGCCTTGGTGGCCTTGTGGTGTGAACAGCCATGGTGGCCTAGTGGTTTGGCATATGGCCTCTTAAGCCGAGGCTCGAACCCTTGAGTTTTTAGGAATTTATGTGCGAAATTAATTCCAATATCATAGACAAAACCGGTAATTGTTACCTCTAGTCAACTTGTAGGTTGACATCGGTCCAACTTGTCAATTATTAAATAATATTTATTTCAGAAAAAGTCCATATAAAACTGAAATTATAATTTACTAATTCTAATTTAAATTACATATGTACAACTATTCTAGATTAAAAATAAGTACAATAAAAAAAAAAGAAAACAAAAATGTAAAATAATTATAATCATAACTAAAACACATTATGAAAGGTCCCCTTCGGCAAGATGCCGAAGATACTGGCAGCGTTTCCTCTTTGAATAGATAAGCTAATTCTTTGTCCTATATTATAATAATTAACCTAATTTATCTAAGTTCACACACAAAATATATTGTTAACTGAAACACTTACCCGTGAATAAAGAAACGACTTTTTAAGTTTATTTTCTATATGCCAATTCTTTGTTAAATTATATCTAATTATACTTTCTATTTACTATTAAATGCAACTGACATCGCATTATTTTGAAGTCACGCCATATTAACATTCAAACGTAACTGCTCTATCTACCGTACACTCCAGAACTGCTTTGCCGACAGTGCGGATTGCTATTTTATCGACAGAACAGGGAACTGCTTTGCCGACAGCGTTTTTAAAAAAAAACAAATTAAAAACACCTAACCTAAAGGAAATCTTTCTTTACGTGCAAAATAAAATCAATTCATCTTTAATATTTTATAATTAAATAGATTAATATTCGTAATTATTCAATGTGTTTCACGAAATTATTATTTTTTAAATATTTTTTATACAGTTGTCATTTTGAGGTTATTTCCACGCCCTAAAGGCTTCCACAGACCGAAGCGCAAGGCGCTACAGTGCGTCCGCAGCGCGCTTCGGTCTGTGGAAAGCTTTAAAATTGTCTATACCCAGTTACTGAAAATGGCGATAATCCTCCATTCACAAACACCGTGATTGGCAGTTTAGGGGTTTCCATAGTCAATTAAAAAAATTTTACTTTAATCCCTTGAGATCAAAAAAGAGCTTTAGTCCCGATATGCAGAGACTAAAGTAACATTTTAAGAGCATGAGAAGTGAAAAGGTTTTTTTTAATTAAGTCGTCAAATTATATTAAAAGATTTGTGCGGTTCCAAAAGGGGCAGCAGCGGAGCACATTCGTAAATGTTGGAACGAAAAGACAGAATTTCAAAATGCAAAGTGCATAATGCGAACTAATTTAATTTCAAGAAGACGGTCAGTGGAATTTTTAAATTTAGTAATAGTATTATTAATGTATTCAGGAATCGATGCTTCAAATATTGGGGAACTTAAGAGGCAAAGGGAATTACTGTTACCAATTTTAATATTTGGAATTTGTTTTACATCATTTTATATTTAAGTTGGAGTTATTTATGAAGAGTTTGCATTTGCCAAAATTAAGTTCAAACCAATGGATTGGAACTTATTCTTGATTGAAAAACACTCAGTATCCACATTAAGTTGTGCGAAATTACCATTTGAAATTAACCATGAGCTTTACGTTGAAGGAAAACATCGTGAGGAAACATGCATACACTGCGAATAAATTCAATGGTGTGTGAAGTTCTGGAATCGTACTAGGCCCGCGTGGGAACTACAGCCCTTGCAGTGGGCCGTATATAGGCTGGAATTATGATGACACGTAAGAATCCCAAAATCTTAACCACTAAGAATTGAGACATTTAAAGTAAAAGAAACATCTAGGAGTAACAAGAACCCAAACCTTGATTAAAAATGGCTAAGAATGCGCATTTGCGAATACCGATAAACAACAGGTGGGGCTGATCCGAACCGAGTGATAATTAATCAATTAAATCAGAGACGTAATAAATCACACCATCGATAAATCATTGTAATCGCTTTATCTTACAATCGTTTGATAAATTTGAAATAAATAGACGAGAATATTGTTAGACGCTATACAATAACCATGAAACTGCTTGTGGTGTTGGGGGCTCTCGTAGCATGTTAGTATTTATTATTTGTTTAAATTTTTCATTACAAACTAAGGCCTTAAAATAACTGTCTTCAAATAAACTACATTAAGTTGATTTATTGACATGATCAATTGATCATCTAACTGCCGTTATCCAAAACGTTCACAATGTAATGCCACTTTACGCGAAATCAGAAATGACGTAATATAAATTAGTATGCAACTAGGACAAGAAAGTTTAAACGATATCATCGAGTCCAATAAAAGCATAATTTTAAATTTCACAAAAAAGCATGCACGCCCTCATCTTACGCTTTCATATTTCAACTTAGCCGTTTCATTCTGGTTGACAGACAGCGATCTTGTTTCATGTCATCTAATCAAAACCTTTACTTTACTGTAAATTATCGCTGTTTTATTTAATAATTAATAAGCTCGTAAAGCCCAGTGCCTTCAGTCAAATTAGAGTTTAAATTCAAAAAGCAAAGATTGACATGGGGCTTAGGATTTAATCTTGTTGTTGTTGTTGTGAATTAGAAATAACCTAAATAGTTGTATTAATTGTTTTTTGTATGTATTGTTGAATTTTACAGTGTAGTGTAGTGTGTATTTTGTTTGGTTTTTAACTGTAATGCTGTAATTTTTTATTGATAATAAACAAATTGTTTCTTTTAAGTGGCCGCTGGAAATGCAATTCCTCTGGTACCAGGGGATAACAGCGACTATGTGGAGGGCGAGAGCCGCTACATCTGGATGCCCGATGGCAACGGCGAGCCGCATTTAGTAGACTTGCACGCGCCCGTAGACCCGAGTATCTATAACACTAGGAATGGCGCCAACAACCAATATTGGCTTTACACCAGGTGAGTGTAGTGTTTTTTTTATTATTTTATAACCAGTGAGTGGCCGATAAATGCAATATGGTGTCGAAAGTGATGGATAAGTCCTTCATTAAGTTTTGAGTCCATCTATATTTCTCTTAATTCACTTCTCTGTAACAGAGTGCTCGTAAGACTGGCTGTATTTTAATTTTTATGTGATGCTACTTAATATGTTGGCCAAGAAACGCACCAGCCCTATGGAATTATTTAAAGTTATTCGGATTTAAAGTTTTTTAATCTATACATATAATAAATCTGTAACAAGTCGGTGTCTGTACATTGCAGATATTTGAGAAAAACTGTCACTAGGGCTATTTACTAGCGCAATAGAACCCAAAACAACGTTTTTTAGAATTATAGTCTGTTTGTCTGTTTATCTGTTTGTCTGTTTGTCTGTTTGTCTATGCGTTTGTGCGCGTTAATCTCAGAAACGGCTTAACCTAGAAGGATGCGGTTTTCACTGATATGTTGGTATTTTCTTGGATTAACATTAAGTGTTTGTTTCATTTGAATCGGTTTACAAATAAGAAAGATACGTCTATTTTAAGAATTTATAGAACAGTTTTTAGAAGTAGTGACTTGGGAGTAGGTACGGTGGTGAATGTGAACGCGGGTGTGCGGGGGGGGGGGGGTCGGTGAGGGGGGGTAATTTTTTTTATATCGATGAACTAAGGAGAGCCATAATTCATGAAAAAGCAAATTGGATAAAAAAATAAGCTGCCCAAATTACTAATTCCATGCGGACGGAGTCGCGGGCAAAAGCTAGTCTGAAATATGTGCATTAGAGCTTCACGGACTAAATGTTTCAACAGAAAAAGTCGTGCTGCAGCATTATGCTGAGTCTTTAATTTTTATGTTTTTTCTTTCTTTCAGATAAGTTGTCGTTTTGCTGTAGGGTATTTATTGTTTTAATTTCATAATAAATTTCAAATATTTAATTTCTTTTTTCAGGCAAAACCCTACCAACCCACAGGTGATCGTCAATGGCAACGCCAATACCATATGGAACTCCAACTACAATGGTAATCGCCAATTGAAAGTTATTGTACACGGATGGAACAGCAACGGAAACAGGTCAGCAATACTAAAAAAAACAGAAAATATCAGTTTAAATACCCGTGTCGGGTCCTGAATTACACCTCTCTATTTCTTCCGTAGATGTCGTAAGAAGCGACTAAGAAAATAGGTTTAGGTATAATTGACGATCAAATGGCCCTACGAAGCTTGAGGTCCCGGGTTCGATTCCTGGTCGGGGCAGATATTTTTGTGTGAAAAAATACGAATATTTGTGCTTGAGTCTTGGATGTTTTATATGTAGGTATTTAAGTATGTATTTATCTATATAAGTAAGTATTTTTATCCGTTGCTTAGTACCCATAACACAGGATTTTCTGACTTTGGAACTAGGTCAATTGGTGTGAATTGTCCTGTGGTATTTATTTATTTATATTGTATAGGCGACAGGCTAGCAACCTGTCACTATTACCACTTTTACCTTAAAACCGAAAATTGCTAAAAGCGACCTCGAAATATAAATGTTATGTTTCGTGTGCTCTGCCTACCGCCTTTAGGAATACAGGCGTGATTTTATGTATATAATGTATGTATCAGTTTAAAATAGTTATGTTGATGTTCCCAAAAATTGTAAATGAAACTTCACGTTTACCAAGTAGGTACACGTATATTAGAAAATATTGCAAAACAAACACCAAATAATAAAACTAAGCAAAAGCTCTCTTGATTTCGATTACAAGAATCTAAAGAAACTAGACTTTACTTGAATGCAAATGAACTTAGAAAAGTCACGATAAATTTAATAACAAAATACGCAACCACATTTGTAATGCAAGATACTACGTCTATGCATACGTCTGTCAGGTAAAAGGTAGTTAACAGAAATGCAAAGTGACGCCTGCTTTATTCATTATTACCCTCTTCCTCATAACCTTAAGTGGTTTTTTTTCTAATTTTTGGCGGGGCTTTGTACACTCCATAATAATCATGTCAGCCTAATAGGTGACCTTAATTGGTATAAAAAAAATAGGAAACAAGCGAATAAAAACAACACCTGGCTTATTCGACGCCGTCACTACGTCGTTTAATATTAGGCATCTAAGTATATTATTTACACTCGGAAACAAAGGAAACATAATTTTTTACCCACTTTAAAACATGACATCCGAGTCCGAGTAAGTTCCACCGTTCCTCAGTATAGATAATTGGTATTTATATGTTACTGTTGCCCGCGACTCCGTCCGCGAAGAATAGGGGTAGGTATAAAAAAAACATCCTGCTACCTATTATCAGACCTACCGAATATAGAGAAAAAAGTTTCATTAAACCAATCAAGACGTTTCGGAGGAGTTCGATAACAAATACCGTGACACGAGATTTTTGTATATTAGAGATTTATTAATTTAAATTTCAAATTAATTATAAATTATAGGTATTATGGTATTCAAGGGTAACAAGTTATACACATTCTGTAAGATTTGTTTCACATGTAAAGAGGAATATATTCAATTGAATAAATAAATTGATTTTCAGCGACCTGAACCCCGCCATCACCGCCGCTTTCTTAGCTGTTGTGGATGCTAACGTGATCGTTGTGGACTGGCGCTCCCTCGCCAACAGCTTGTACACTGTCGCCGCCAACGGCGTGCCCAGCGTTGGGCAGCATCTTGGCAACTTCCTGATCTGGCTCATCAACACCGCTGGAGGCAACTGGAACAACGTCCACCTCGTCGGATTCAGTTTGGGGGCCCACGTCGTCGGTGTCGCTGGTCGCCAGGCGGGCGGCAGGCCCGTAAGAGTCACTGGTAAGTTTCATGATACTTTCCTAATAATAATTATTATTATCTTTTTTTCATCATCATCATCATCTCAGCCGAAAGACTACTGCTGAACATAGGCCTCTCCTAAGGCTCGCAAAACAGATCGGTCTAACGCGTTCCCGCCACCTATTCGGTTAAGTCGAAAATTGGGAGTTAAGGAATTAGAATAAGGAATTGGTAAGTTCAGTGGCAATTAAATATTCTGGTAGTTTCTGACATACTGCCAAGGATTAGAGAATCCAGGATTAAATTATTCAACCGTTAATGGCATCGACTTGAATTTTTGTACGAAAAATATGTTATTTGGATGCTAATGCAAGTAGGTACAGTATAAAAAAAAACTTGAATTAAAAATTCAAAAATGGCCAAATGCGAGTCGGACTCGTGCATTGAGGGTTTCATACAATTTTTTAGGTATGCAAAAATAAATAAATAAATAAATATCATGGGACAATTCACACCAATTGACCTAGTCCCAAAGTAAGCTAAGGAAAGCTTGTGTTATGGGTACTAGGCAACGGATAAACATACTTATATAGATAGATACATACTTAAATAAATATTAAACACCCAAGACCCGAGAACAAACTTTCGTATTTTACATACAAATATCTGCCCCGACGCGGGAATCGAACCCGGGACCTCAAGCTTCGTAGTCAGGTTCTCTAACCATTAGGCCATCTGGTCGTCTAAATGGTAAACAGCCGTAACTATAATAATCCAGTGTTAGCCGAGCCCTGCTTCTAAAGTTCCTGTTTAAAGGTATTATCACCTAATTAAGTTAGTTATCTTATGATATTTTAAATCAAAATAAAGCTTAAAATCAAATGTAATTAATTACGACGATTTAGCCTACGAAAATGACTCTTCGTTGCATGCAACCATCCATCAGTTAAGCGTTCTCACTGTCGCCGCCATTTTAGACACATAAAATGTCAGAGCTAGGATACAATCCCAGCCATTCATTTTGAAATTGACCAATCACGTTTATTTGTTTTGGGTAATAGAAAATCGGCTGATATTTTAGCTATTTCTTATTGGTACTACAAGACGCATGCGTAGTTGGAATAATTGCCCAGTTTAAACTGGAATTTTGCAGGAAGCTCGCGTTCTATGCTTTTTTCGTTCGCTGATCTCAATGCTTAATTTATCTTCTTACGTCAGGCATTTAGTTTTATCAGTGCAGCAGTTTCAATTTTATTAGCAGTAGCCGCAGTAGCTATTTAGTAGCGTTTCAATATCTATCATTGAATAAAATTTGGCAACAGCAACATCCTAACATCCATCATCATCATCATCGGTATCAGTTGAACGTTAAGTTTTGAAATTTCGTAATTTTCTACGTGATTTTCTCACTTTTTTTCGTGAGGCCTCCTACAAAGTATAAGGGTGAGGCCACACGAGCGTAATTTTGTGAGTCGTGAGCGGCAGAATTTTGGTCCGCGCCATACAATATGCGCGCCATCACGTGACACTCACGTGACACAATGTATGGCGCAACCGAAATTCTGCCGCTCACAACTCACAAAATTACGCTCGTGTGGCCTCACCCTTAGAAAACTTAAAATAGGTGAATGAAATCGGTTAAGTCGTTCCCTACTTATGGTATGACCAAGGTAAATAGGGATTATTTTTTATGTATACAGAAGATTTCAAATATAACATTCATTATAGGTCTGGATCCCGCCGGTCCCCAGTGGGGTGGCAACAACAACGCCTTGAACGGCAACTCCGGAGTATACGTTGAGTGCATCCACACTGACGGTGGTCTCTTGGGTATCAACGACCCCATTTGCAACGCCAACTTCTACCCGAACCGCGGCAACAACCCTCAGCCTGGTTGTTGGGTCAGCACTTGCTCTCACAGCCGCGCTCACCAGCTCTTCGCCTCCACAGTACGTACCAACCATTTGGTTGGACGTCTGTGTAGCAACTGGAATCAAGCTACCAGCAACACATGCACTGGTAGTACCTTGAACATGGGTAACGCCATTCTGAGCAAGCGAGGGTAAGTGATCTTTTATTGATGACAGTTTTGCCTTCAATCATCATCATCATCCCAGCCATATACGTTCCATTGCAGGGCACAGGCCTCCTCTCAAAAAGAAAGAGTGAGGCCCTAGTTTCCACGCAGTGCGGAATGGGAACTCCACACACACACACACAACACACCATTGAACAAAGTTCGTTCGTTCACACTACAGATGTTTTTTCATACTTTTTTCCCTGTATTGAAAACATAACAAAACGGCTTATCGAGACGACAATGAAAATGCAAAGTGAAAAACCATTTTTTATCGTACTATTACTGAAGGTTATGGATGATAATGAATAAAATTTTGTTATTTATTATCAGTAGATAATGATGGTTCTTAATGATAATGTGATGCAAAACGTTTAAATGAGCAATAAACATTTTAATCAATATCTGCTATTATTATCTGAAAAAAAAATATTTTTATTTCCAACTATCATGAACTAAAAATACACTGAGAGAAAACTCAAACATTTTGTGAAAGGAATCTTCTTAAGCAAAGTTCCGAAGATACTGGCAGCGTACCCTCTTTGAATAGCTAAGCTAGTTCTTTGTTCGAGGAAGCTGCCAACTCTTTTTTAGGGTTCCGTACCCAAAGGGTAAAAACGGAAACCCTATTACTGAGGCTCCGCTGTCCGTCCGTCCGTCTGTCACCAGGCTGTATCTCGGGAACCATGATAGCTAGAGAGTTGAAATTTTCACAGATGATGTATTTCGGTTGCCGCTTCTACAACAAATACTAAAAAATGGAATAAAATAAATATTTAAGGGGGGGGGGGGGGGGTATGGGAATACAACAAACGTGATTTTTTTGCTCGTTTTTGCTCGATATTGATAACGGCGACAGGTAGAAGCTTGAAATATTCACAGAATATTTAATTGACTTTAAAAATAAATCATTAAATTTGAATAAAAAAAATATTTAAGGGTGGCTCCCATACAACAAACGTGATTTTTATAGATAATTGTACGGAACCCTTGGCTTCGTGCGCGAGTCCGACTCGCACTTGGCCGGTTTTTTTTTCAATGAGATGACCTTGTTTGTTAAACCTCTGATAGGTACATAACATTTTGCTAAACCAAATATCCCAAATTTAATTGTCTTCATCAGTTATTATATTTTTTATGTCGCTATTCGCTTATTTTTTTTATGTTTTATTTTTCAGAAACGGTCTCTACGGTTTAACTACCGGCGCTAACTGGCCTTATTAATCAATTTGGATTTGAGATACTGAAACTAGAAATAAACTTTTTTTTTCAAGTACTACTGATGTTTTATTGTATCAGCATTTTTAGAAGCAACAATGAAGCTTCAGTGAAATAAAAATATAGATACGTGTTGATACACTCTTAAAATTATCGAGGTTGGTTGAAGACCGATCGAAAAATGTAAAACTTATCAATCAATAATCAATGTAGAGCTGGAGTTCAAGGTTCATAGTTAGCAACAGGGAGCACTTCAGCCCATTCTCGCATCAAGTCCCTTTTAGATGCCTTTTACGGAACCTACAGAAGAAACGTTTGAAGTGGCCTATCGACCGTCGCAATGTAATGCAATTTGCAGTTTTTCTTGCACATCTAAACTGGGGTACAGATCCGTCCTACTTTAAAACCGAGCTAAATCTACAGATCATTTCAGCCGTAGGACGGCCACTGCTGGATATAGGCCTTTCTCATTGATACCCAATCACTACGGTTGGAAGCGGCTTGCCACCACCTTGAACCTGCGGCCTTTACCAAATCGTCCGTCCATCTTATCGGTGGACGACCCATGCTACGCTTGCCAGTCCGTGGCCTCCATTCGAGAACTTTTCGGCCCTAATGGCCAGATGGCTAGAACAGCAGATGTTCTGCGTACTATATTATGGCCTGCACATTAGCGTTTCAACGAGCTAATAATCTTCATTCCTGATTCGATCCCGTAGAAAGCCCTCTCCATAGCTCGCTGAGCAACTCTGAGCCTATTCATTATACCTACAGTGAAGCACCACGTCTCGGATCTATATCACTGGCACACACTGGTTAAAGATGTTCATCTTAAAGGCACTGGAAATTCGTCGGTTACGGACGGTTATTATTTTTGAAGACTCTGAACTCGGAGATATAACACATTTCAGACGTCACCTCGAATTGTCTTCTGGGTTTAGATACTTTCTGAGCCTCATTGAATTTTATAAAACCACTTCTATTAATTCACGCCGACAAGTCATCTTTTCTATTTCAACAAACTTTTACTCGAATTAAATTTTTCGACAAAAGCCGGATGAGTCGTGACTCGAGTGCCAAAACTTGTCTCTTTTATAATTACGAAATAAATTATAAGAAGTACATTTTGTGGGTCTGTGATTCTTTCTGAATTCAGATCGAGTACTGCATGAGTTGATTTTTTTTTACTCTATATTTCTGTTCCTCGTTTTTTTTTGTTACTTTTTTACTAACGTTACTTGAATATCGTTTGTCTATAGGAACCAAAGTAAAGAGTTCACGTAAATAAATATATACTTACACCTTTTTTGGGTTCAGTATCCAAGGAAAGAAGGCAAAAAGAGCTGAATTATGAGTACAATGTTTAAAAAGTCATTTTTAAATTCTCAATTTTTTAGAAAACCACTCGAGATTTTTTTATATTATTAAATTTAATATAAAATTATTTTCATCCATTAAACAGATGGGCGAAGATCGTGTCAAGAGTGGATCCTCTACTAATAAGAAACGAGTTTTTTGGCTGGTTATTTTACCTCTATTTCGTATGTTAGTGGTAGAATTTGTCAACTCAATCTTATCAATTCCGGAAAGGACGTCAAATCAAAATGATCACAGGCTATGCTGACGCGGACACTTAAAATTGCATTCACCATCTCCTTCTAACATTATCCTATACCGTGGGACAGAGTAAAGTGGTGAAAACGATTGTGATTATGTTTACGTTAGACAAAGCCCCAGCCGTTATTTCATTTCGTTTGAAGTCTCAGTATACACACAGCTCAAGGGATCACAATGTGCCTTAAAAATAAATCATGAGAGATTCCAAAACGTAACAATTCCCTTTTGAGATCCTTATTAAATTTCTCTTCCACATAAACTTGGCCACTGCGCAAGTCTCATTTCTTTCGCCGCTTCAAGATTTGTCCCGTAACACTTAATTCAATTTGTGTAAGACTTTTTATGGGATCAGGGTCACGTCCTGGGGCCTTTCGTTCATCTAATTGAGAATAATTAGAGGAAAGTACTTGATACAGGCCAATGAACGGGCGTAAAAATGTACTTGTTTACTTCTAGGTTAGAGCAATACCTTAATTAAGTTCGCTACAAATGTTTTTAAGGGTCGGACCGACCGTGGAGTTTTGTTCACAGCTAGGTTTTTTTATTTATTTATTTTATACAATATGGACTTGCGTTTGATCACAATCACGCCTGATGGAAAGCTAAGATGATGAGACGATGGAGCATGCTTGCCTAATAAATGCTCATTCACCCTAGACTTGAAAGCGGCCAGATTGTAGTGTTCAGGGAACATAAACGCTGGTAGGGAATTCCACTTTTTAGCTGTATGAAGGAAGAGCAACCGAAGGGAGTTTTGAAGCCATTCTCCACTTTTGTGCACCAAATTCTGATTTTTGACACTTCCTTCACAATAGGTTCGCGTGAATTTAAATCGCGCAGAATTATCCAAAGCACAGATTTGGTTGAGGAAATATTTTCGACTGATTTTTTGATATTTTGCGAGCAGCTTCATTATAAATTCCTCATTAACAAAGTACCTGAGCTACTATACTGAGCATTGATCGAAGTTCTTTTTTTGCTGAAACTCGAAAACGCACATTTCCAAGCTAGATGGTTGCTTGTCCCCAAAAAACCTCTCATAGCAAATTTTATTGATATCGGTTCGTTTCCAAGACCACCCAGCATAAATATGTAGCGACTTCTAGCGTCATCTAATCATCATCATCATAATTTCAGCCGAAAGACGTCCACTGCTGAACATAGGCCTCCCCCAAGGCTCGCCAAACAGATTGGCCATGCGTCATTCGCATCCAATGCGGTCCCACTACCTTAACCAGGTCGTCGCTCCGTCTTGTTGGAAGCCTACCTACACTGCGTCTTCCGGTCTGCGGAAGCCACTCGAGAACCTTTCAGCCCCATCGGCCGCCAATTCTACGAGCGATGTGCCCTGCCCACTGCCACTTTAGTCTGGCGATTCTTCGAGTTACGTCCGTGACTTTTGTTCTCGTGCGGATTTCATCATTTCTAATGCGATCCCGCAGAGAAACTCTATCATCATAGTCATTATATAGAAACTGTTAGATACATCCTGCATCGTGCAATCGACTCGGATGCATAAGTTGGAAGTTGAACTTCAATCAGAAGAAAAGATTCCTTTGGACAACGGTCTCCAGGCATAACCAGGGGGGTTTCATTCCGTAGCTTAGGTATGTTTGGCCGGTGCGCCTCCCGGGCAGGCGTAAGGCAGTAGGTTGTCGCTCGGCTATCGGTTCGCACGCTAGCCGCGTCGCGCGTAGTTAAGTAATTTAAGCATCTTTTTTTCTGTGATTTTTGCAACTAATAATAGATTTTTATTTTTATTAATATATTTTTATTTTTATTTTTACTTCTAAACAATCTTATAATTAACTTACTTACTTACTAAAGGTAGTTTACTGAATTAATACACACTGATATCTTTCTTGTTTTATATCTACCTAAATATCGGCGAGTGGGAGCCCTATGGTCTTGGTTTCGGATCAGTGGTGCCCAACGGAATATGAACGCTCGTATCACAACATAAGTTTTATTTTCGCGTGCAAGCAGTTAACGGCCATAAGAGTAGGCAAATGTTGATGCCTAAAATTTACTTCTGTTCTAGAGTGATCCTTCTGTACGCTAGTACTATTAGTAATTCTGTGACGTAAGTAGATAAATATACAAGATTTTGTTCGTTAAATAGTTTTAGGATCTGCGGGAATAGAATGCACGCTGAAATTTTGCAGCGCAGTCTCACCCTAAGCGCCACGGAATTGCTTGCATCGCATTTTTCTCTTGCTATTTGCCTCAGTGTGTATGAGGCTTAAGCTTGAGCTCTGAATTCATTAAGGTCTGTTATTAAGCCTGTTTAGCTGCTCGTTTCTTCGGAACGGCTGACGTGTGATAAACGTTACTGGTGTCAGTATTTTCACCGTAGTTCGCTGGCGGCTTAAGTTTATTTACAACTTTATTAATTTTATTATATACTAGCTGTGTCCGCGACTTCGTTCACGTGTTAGGTCTATCTCAGCCTGTCACAAATCACAATTATTTAAGTATCTATTCGTTAATAGTAATATTTTTTGAGTTTCGTTCCTGGAAAGATTCTTTTGTCGTCCAATTTACATAATTATTCAAACGACCGCAATTTAAATGACCGCGGGAGCAAGACGCCCGCAGTTAAAATTGTACTCCACACTACTAATTACTTCAATGTAAAGTTGTATGCAATTCTTCTTCTTTAAAAATAGTGTATTATGCATTTAGGAAGTTTTGTGTTTTTGTCATTTTTCGTTGATGTGACGACGGTTTGCTTCAAGGACATTTTTAATTGCAGACGAGTAGCTCTCTGGGCTTTCTTCCCTGCGGTCTTTCTCATTAAACGGACATTATGTCTAGCTGACTAAATGCAACACAAGACGTTTTGCTCTCAGTACGTACTTGTAAGATTGTGTTCCTGAGGTATGGGAGCGGTACGGGAAGGGTGCCAAGTGACGCCCGCGGGGTTCTGTTTACGGAAAGTCAAACGACACGTAACTTCAGTCGGGCGTCACATGTCACCCATCCCGTACCGCTCCCATGCCTCAGGAACAAACTCAGTTAAGCGTTAGACCTGTACCTTAAAGGTCAAGCCATGTCAAAGACTCCCTAAGGCCGTATTCTACTCCCAATTAAAGGAGGGTAAGCGGACTCCTGGAGGCCAGTTCTTCTTTACAAGGATGTCCCAAAGCGCCACCTCACCGCATGTAATATCCCATGCGAGAGTCGGGAAGATCTCGCGGAACAGAGACCAGAATGGCGCAGCTCTGTGAATAGGCTGTTACAGGTTTTAAAACGCATCGCTTAGAGCACCTGGATGCCAAACGCCTTATTATAAAGACCCGTCCGAAACTCACCTACACTTACACATACAATGATAGTGGTCAATTACATTGCGCACTTTACATTAGAACCTTCAAAACATAGTTTGGCTTTGCCAGCTATATTCGGGCACACAAGTAACAAATGAAGTTATAGGTTCGCCTTTGTCAGACACGACATGGAGGACATCATCATCATCATGTCATACAATATGATGAACCTTATAATAAGAGATAAATGTATATAAATATAGCACCTACGAAATCCTAATTGTATTCATGAGTTCTACTATAACATAGCGTAAAAAGGTGAATAGTAAGTGCACTCCTGTCTTGGCGATAGCTGCCTACATAGAATCGACTGTGTCCCGGCGCACACGCGCTCAATCGGACGGACCGGGGCCTGCAAATTAATGATGAGAGGGGGTTACATTATTGGGAATTTCATACACCTCGTTAAATCGCGTCACACCCGTATGCTGGTTTCATCATGAGATTTTCCTGAAAAGCTTATGGTTGAAGAGGGTGGCCAAATTGACTTATTAGACCAATAAGGACAAGCGATACGTCACTGGATAACTTATTCTAAGTTCTAAAACTTTTACTATGGCAGGTAGTCCCAAATTTTTGTGTGAAAAAGTTTCGCTGAATAAAAGTAGTTCGAGTTGAAAGTGTCAATTATAATGTAGGTTTTTTCGATAAGTACTATGTTCCTGTATCGCTTTACAGATTATGAAGGCTTTGTAACTGTCGATGATTTTGTGTCATAATTTTTGTTTTTTGTGTTTTCATATGTTTTCTATCTTGCCATACCTTTTCCGCATTCAGGTTGTCTAGCCATCTATGCTTCAGTCTGCCTTGCGGTCAGTGCCCACCGTGTCGCCTGGCCTTATACTATGAAATTCGATTTTCGAACTAGGCATCGTGCCGTTACGTTCACGCTAATAGTACTAAGCATCAGAGTGAAAGGGATGGCACAATACGAACTCAAAAATCGAATTTTGTAGTTAGTCCCCCTGAGCGCGCCCATCTTTGTGGCATTCGGTAGATATATCCGACCCAGTCCCATTCAAGCTTGGCGGTCGCTTTCCCAACATCAGCAATTTCAGTTTTAGAGCGCAAGTAACATAACTAGTAATTACTACACCGTGGTAATGCGGTATCAGCTAATGGCGATTTTAAACCTAGTTAAAGTTTTGGATTTGCATAATAACAGGCTTAAACTTTCTGCTTACGTAACCTGAGGCAGATATGCCGTTAATATATGCAAAGAAAAGGTTGGATATAGCACATTTTTAATCCATTGCTGCATGTACTTTTGGTGTTAATAATATACCTACTCATATTATAAATGAGAAAGTTTTTGCAGATGTTTGGATGTTTAGATATTCATACGACCATCACAGACGACCGGATAGCCAAGTTTTTAGAGAACCTGACTACGAAGCTTGAGGTCCCGGGTTCGATTCCCGGTCCGGGCAGATATTTATGTGAAAAATACGAATGTTTATGCTCGAGTCTTAGAATAGGGCAATACTTTATTGTGTGACTAAGCATTGGCTACGCCTAATTTTAAACTTCGCATAAAACAATTTACACCCACGCCATTTACCAACTTCATCATAAAGGACAACAAAAGAATTTAAGCATATCTATTTACGACGTTCACAAACTGAAGGAAAATGTTAATTCTTTCGCCCAATTTGCCACTTAAGAACTTTGATACACAACCGAGTGTTACAAGACGGCAATTAATTACGGTACGTTCGTAAATTAACAATGGTTCACCATTCTAATTAACTAAGTAATAGGTACAAGTGCGAAACAATCAACACGCTACGCTTCCCGTGAGAGGTTTTAGCGGGAACCAGCCTCCAAGACCACTTAGGGCCCTATTCAACAAAAAATTCGACTCGAAACGACGGAAAGTAATTTTCACAGTCAGTTCCAAGGATGTTTTAAGCAGAATGTTTTTAATGTTACGCTGTAAGGCGTTAACAAGTCCTTCGTTGCTCGTGTTTGGATGATATTCCATGAAAAAAGCAGCTACAACCACAAATATTTTATTTCACGAGTGCGTGTAATTCATGATTGTGTGTGTCGATGTACATACGAATTGTCTCTGTGTGCGTAAGCTAAGGTGGCCTTACATTAGTCGATGTTCAAAGTGTACCGAATCAAGGGCGCGAATACATTTTGAAACAAAAATTCCAATGAAAAATCTTTAAAGGAGTGTTAATTAAAATTAACTCAACCACGTAATTCGGATAAATTTCAAGAAACCTTGTAATTATAACAATATTAAATTAATTATTATTGTAAATAAAAACAACGTCTCCTTTTTCATGCATGACAGAAGAAAAATAACTTGATTTCTTTAAAAAGTATAATATGGTATTATTGATGGCCAGTAACAATTTTGGTTCGGCTAACAAAAAAAAGTTTAAATGTCAAAGTCAAAGTGAAAATTCTTTATTAAATTTAGGCTTTGATCAATTATAACTGAAGATACACATTGCCGAACAAAATCCCCTTCAAAAAATGTCCGAACTTTTTTATTTGTTTGCATAACAATTAAAATCATCACCTACACAGAAATTTGAACCAAATCTTTACTTCATTACAGTCGAATTTCGGTTGACACTTGACAGCTAAACTTGACAATTTTACGCAACGTACTGAGAAAAAAGAAGGCCACTGGCGCTCATTTGGTTCGGACATTTTCGGGCGCGCGACTGTGGAGTTACAGTTATAATTGATCAAAGAATTTAGGCATCAATTTTATTGATGCTCCTATGAACGTCGAAGAATCTACCACTGGTTCGGAAAAACTCTGTTGAGAAGAATCCGGCAAGAAACTCAACAAGGTATATATTTTTGCAAACCGATCTACATTGTTATTAAATTACATAGGTACATCTAAAGTATTTCACTATCCCAACCTATATACCTGCCCACTGCAGGGCACAGGCCTCCTCTCAGAATGAGAGGGCTTGGGCCGTAAAGGGGTGATCCATTTGCGGACTTAAACACCGTCGGATTTGCTCGCTGGCTCTTTATGCATACTTGAAATTCTGCAGGTTTTTAAGTGCTCCATTGGCGGTTTAGACCTTTGGCTCGCGAGTTCGTTGGCGTTCGACCAATGGATCACCCCCTGTAGTTCCCACGCGGGCCCAGTGCGGATTGGGAATCCGCAGTTACTTGGGAATCTAAAGTATTTAATATTTACGACTAAATTTTTTAACATAGTAGATACGCTATTTGAGACTAGGGATCCCCAATGCGGATTGGAATTATTTCGAAGCATCCCTGTCCATGATATAGTCATTAATTTTATAATACGCCTTCGATATTAATGTTTTCTTCACAACAGGTTTGAATTTTGTATCCGTTTGGTCGGATTATTATGTCACAAACACCTTCTCCCGTCAGTTACTGTTAACTTAGTTAATCTTGTATTGTTCTGTGATAACGTCCCACGTATGCTCAACAATCGAAGTCTTTGGAAGTACTACTATGGTGATTCAACTTGTGACATTAGCGACCGTTGACCGTTGGCTTTGACAAAGGCGTGCCGTTTCTTAAACAGTAATAGAATTAGCATAATAAATTATATAAAAAGTCTTTTATAGCGCTTGCGAATACTGCTATAGTAATTAATCCACCCACACGATAAAAACTAATCACTGCCTAAAACGTTTATTGTTGAAGCATAAAAGATGAAATAGAGTGAATAGTCTATTATGTAGTATCTTTTGAACCCATTGTCATGCCTTACGGTGTAATATGCTGCCTTTAGTACCTACTACATATTATTATATATCCTCGTAAGCCCTAGTCCAAGTGTACTTTATAAATAACAAGTCAATTGTAAGAGTGACTGCCGATTGTACTATACAGAGTGTCCCGTAAGTAGTACAGTCGAGTTCATAAATATATAAGCATTACCAAGGCTTCAAATATAAATGTACATGGATGGAAGGGTACTTATATATCTGAGCAGATTCATCAATCAAAATGTACACATATCAACTGTCATATTGATCTGAGCAAGCCTTTCAGTAATATCTACACAACTGAAAACTCATATAAAATAATAAAATAAATAAATAAATATTAGGGGACAATCTTACACAAATCGACCTAGTCCCAAACTAAGCAAAGCTTGTACTATGGGTACTAGACGACGATAAACATACTTATATAGATAAATAAATACTCAAATACATAGAAAACATCCATAACTCAGGAACAAATATGTACTATGGGTACTAGACGACGATAAACATACTTATATAGATAAATAAATACTCAAATACATAGAAAACATCCATAACTCAGGAACAAATATTCGTGCTCATCACACAAATAAATGCCCTTACCGGGATTTGAACCCAGGACCTCTTGCTTCGTAGGCAGGGTCACTACCAACTAGGCTAAAGCGGTCGTTTATATCGGATCGGATATATTATATCTGTACAAATATTTTTCAAAATTATTTAACCTACTGAAAGTACATAAAAACCTACGCAAGCGTTTTTTCAAATACCTATTTATAAACACTTTAGTGTTACAACAATATCTGCACTATACTTACGTATTCCAATTTTATGTGAACCTGTGCAGAAGCTCATAAATATGTGAATAAAACTGAATAAATAAATAAATCATCTGGTTCCCTAGTGGCTAGCCTACTTAGGCTCCGTTTCCACCTGAGATGTGCGAGGATGGGTTTCGAGGAATGTGTTTTTCATGAACTAATTGAAACTCTTGAGCGGAAACAGCTGAGCGGAGCGAGGCGAGATAAATGAAGTGTTTCTATCGGTTCATGAAAAACACATTCCTCGCACATTTAAAAAAGTAACGTAAATCAAACCAAACTTGTATTTTTAGATTTAATATAAAATAAAAACTAATGTCTTCTTAATATTTACATCTTCTAAGTAAACTCAAAAATATCTTTCAGTTTGTCGTAGTACTTACGAGACACCTTGTATAAGTTATTAATTGTTCAATGAATAAAGAACTTCAATATACACCTCGTAATAATTTCTAAAATTACAAAACTTATGACTCGTACGTTCTACAAGATCAATTAGAAAAACTCAGGTCTCATCGAATATCAGGAGAATATATAGAGCTGCTACCTCTCCGGGTTTGACCCGGAGTCTACGGGTCTGAATAGTGCATATCTGCGCTACGGGTTTAACATCGATATGTCCGGGAGGCGAGAAAAAATCAAACTTTCATCAGACAACGTATCCTCAGTTCGTAAAAAGCAACGACTTTTCATCGACGTCAGTTAATTTAAACAATGGGTTGAAGTTACAACTTTTACGGGATTGCCTAAAATAATAGGTGAAAATACTTTATCAATTCCTATGAGTAATACATTCGTTGAAAATGTTTTGTCATTGATGGAAAATTTATGGACCTACGAGCAAAACTGCTTATCAGACAATGTAAAGGCGAAAAATTTGAGAAATTGCGCGAACTGCTGGTCTGATTTTTTTAAAAGGTGACAGCGCTAAGAATAAAGGACAACGCCATCTAACGGTTGCAGACGAAGTTAACGCGTCATTTTGACAACGGAGCCCAGTTTCCTACCCTCAACGTTCTTGGACAGCGCCCCCTATTCTTGTAAAGTTAAAGTATTATATCAAGGTAACGCATTACCCGGATAACAAAGCTGTATTTTCTGTCGCAATTTTTTTTATACAATATAGGCTTGCGTTTGGCCACAATCACGCCTGATGGAAAACGAAGATGAGGCGAACGATGGAACTCGCTTGCCTAGTAAATACTCATTCACTCTAGATTTGAATTTAAGGGAATAAGCAGGAAGAAGGCAGTTGAGCTCGGTGTTGCGCACGCCTTGCGCCTCAAAGCAGTGCAATTTAGATTTTTGGCAACATGTACGCCAAATATTGTCCAAATCCGTTCAGCCGCTATTGTGCGCTTAACTAACAAACATTAGCAACAATAAAAAATCGGCCAAGTGCGAGTGGGACTCGCGCACGAAGGGTTCCGTACCATTATCAACGTTTGTTGTATGGGAGCCTTTATTTTAATTTTAATTTATTTTTAAAGTGAAATATAATTTAATATTCTGTGAATATTTCAAGCATCTACATTTTGCCGTTATCAATATCGAGCAAAAACGAGCAAAAAAATCACGGTTCCTGAGATACAGCCTGGTGACAGACGGACGGTACGGAACCCTAAAAATAATATGTAGGAATAATAAATATATATATATATATATATGTATATTAGGGGACAATCTTACACAAATCGACCCAGTCCCAAACTAAGCAAAGCTTGTACTACGGGTACTAGACGACGATACACATACTTATATGTATAGATAAATAAATACTTAAATACATAGAAAACATCATAATTTTTTAGTTGACTAATCAACTAAAAAATTAATCAATAACTTTATAATATTCAACGGTTTCTTAAATTATATAAACTATAGATGCACATCATGTTAAAAATGAACTTAAATCAAATACTACGTTTAATTGAGCTTTGTAATTGAATCAATAATAGAGAGGTACGTTGCTAGCAGGTCACAAGTTTAAATTAGACGAAGCAGGAAGCCAAATTTCACGAATTATTACTAAGCAAACACATAACACACACTAATTCACAAACTTAGTTAACCAAGAAAATTACGGGAATGCGGTATCCGAGCTGTGCGGTTGCTACGAGTACTGCGTATTTAGTTTCCCTCGTATTTTAGCCAAGGTAATCCCGAAGGATACAACTTACGCGCAGTGGAAGGTGTTAAAACAGGGACTCTAACTTTTGCCGGTGACTTTGTCCGGGTTATCGCCTCATGAATGGACCGAATGCGCCATATGCATTGTGTTAGTAGTTTAAAACGCTCGTTCCCTAAATATCAGAATTGCAAATTACTAAATTGCCGACTTACCCTATTTCTAAAATACTAAGTTCCCAGAATACCAGACTTTGCTGTCATCGTGTTTTTCTCTATATCGGATTGTCAAAAAAGCTTGTTTTCAATACACCATGTTCCATTCAAAACCGAATTCCCATAATACCAGATAGAGAAATCACCAGGCTCGTCAGGCAGGTCGTGGTCGTCAAGGGAGGCCAGGGGGTCGTGTTTTATGAGTCTGGTGATTTCATTATCTGGTATTATGGGCATTCGGTATTGAATGGAACATGGTGTATTGAAAACAAGCTTTTTTGGTAAAACGATATAGAGAAAAACTCGGTGACAGGAAAGTCTGGTAAGAATTCTGGGAATTTGGTATTTTAGAAATAGAGTAAGTCGGCAATCTAGTATTTTGAAATTCTAATATTTAGGGAACGAGCGATCATCATCAACATCATCATCATCATCATCATCATCATCATCATCATCATCATCATCATCATCATCATCATCATCATCATCATCATCATCATCATCATCATCATCATCATCATCATCATCATCATCATCATCATCATCATCATCATCATCATCATCATCATCATCATCATCATCATCATCATCATCATCTTAGCCTATATACACGTCTTACTGCAAGGCACAGGCCTCCTCTCAGGGAATTGGAAACTTCTTTTTTTTTTTTTTTTTTTTTTTTATTATTTATTTGCCAGAATACTTAGACATAGGTATACAAGTTGTTACAGTATATGATAGTACAAGTATCCAGTCGATAATAAAACGACATGCAAATCTTTGTTTTCAGATGAGATAACAATACAATAATTAAGGTACATTATATAACTATTAACTATGATAGTAACAATAGTTTGTCAGCATGTCAATAATCACATTCAGACTTATAATAACAGCCATGATTCAAAAGTCGAGCCCAATTTACAATATTATATATAATCATTTACACATTATAACACTCTATGTATTACTATTAAAATCTAAATATTCCTTCACATTATAGAAACAGTGTTCCAAGAGCCATTTAGTAATATTTCTTTTAAATTCACCACCCTGCAAGGTTTTAAATACCTCAGGGAGGTGATTAAACACGACTATACACATATTGTACGCGTTTTTACTGTAAATGGCACTACAACAGCGAGGTTTATGCAACAGATTTCTGTACTGGGCTCTCTGACATCCCACGAAAACATCAATCCTCCTTTGAAAGTGTTCTGGATGGTCTTTAACAAATAAGCAAGCCTTTCTAATATAAATGCAAGCAAGCGGTAAAACTTTCAACTTCTTAAAAATGGGCTTACAACTGTCTGTGAATTGAGCATTAGTTATAGCACGCATACATTTCTTTTGCAAAACAAATGCTCTTTGAACTTCGACAGAATTGCCCCAAAGAAGCAACCCATAGCTAAGCACCGACGACACATACCCGTGATAGGCGGTGATAGCTGCCTCGAGAGAAACAGTGTTCCTCAGTTTTCTTAAGGCAAATACAAACCTATCCAACCTAGTACATACAAAATTAACATGGCCTTTCCAATTTAGATGTTTGTCGATATAAAGGCCTAAGAATTGAACACTATCAGTCTCCATTACTGAACTATTTTTATAATTAATGTTTAATTGCACGGGGTTACTATTATATGAATGAAATTGCACAAATGAAGTTTTATCTAAATTAATATTTAAATTATTATTATTAGTCCAATTTTTTATGTCAGTCAAAGCATTATTTATATCCGCTTCATACGTATTAGCATTGTCTCTTTTGATTATCAGTGTTGTATCATCCGCAAATAATATGGTCTTATGTGACGTAGCCTGGGAAAGATCATTTATATAAACAAGGAACAAGAGTGGTCCTAAATTACTCCCTTGCGGCACACCCACCTTATTGATGCGAATCTCCGACTTAAATGTTTGTTTCACGAAACTGTTACCTTTTGGGACAATTTTTGAGATTTCAGTGCACTGCTTTCTGTCTTCTAAGTAACTTTTGAACCAGTCTAATGCTATACCTCTAACGCCATTGCTTTCAAGCTTACTTAGAAGTATATTGTGATTAACGCTATCAAATGCTTTACTTAGATCAAGAAAGATTGACGCTATTGGTAGTTTATTATTTATAGATAACGTCACGCACTTCACTAACTCAAAACATGCCAATTCAGTT
This sequence comes from Archips xylosteana, assembly GCA_947563465.1. Taxonomy (NCBI): domain Eukaryota; kingdom Metazoa; phylum Arthropoda; class Insecta; order Lepidoptera; family Tortricidae; genus Archips; species Archips xylosteana. The sequence continues at coordinate 2,760,706 of OX387346.1, forward strand.
GAGTGACCTTTTCTGAAACCGTATTGATCTGGTTGCAAAATATTATGTTTCCCTAAGTAATCATTTAATCGTTTACACATGGCTTTTTCAAAGATCTTGGAGATCACTGAAACTATTGTGATAGGCCTGTAATTAGTGGGATCACAACGGTCCCCCTTCTTAAATACAGGTTTAACTACTGATAGCTTTAATTGTTCTGGAAAGCTACCTTGACTGAATGAAAGGTTTATTAAATGAGTTAGAGGTGCGCTCAAGTAGGTAGCATTCAACTTAATTATTTTTGTTGAAATACTATCATAACCCCAGGTATTACTGTTGTTCAAAGACATTATTATTTTATAAACCTCACTAATATCAACCGGTTATAAAAACATTGAAGATGGGTGTTTAAATCGTATACTATTAGCTGATGAAGTCAAGTTATAATTATTCGTGTTATTATTAACAATGTCAGTAAAGTAATTATTGAAAATATTGCTAATGTCATTTGGATGTCGAATGTTGAGTTATTATACTTTATACAGTCAATGTCTTTATTTTTAATATTGCTGGAAGTAGTAGAAGATATTAAATTCCATGTCGCCTTACATTTATTTTTATTAGTCAAGATGTAATTATTATTGACTATCCTTTTAGATTTATTGATACATTTTCTAAGCACATTATTATATATTTTAAGTAACTTCTTATTGGCTAATGAATTAGCATTCTTCATTCTAGCTTTCATATGGAGTTTACGTTTGGCATAGCATGATTTCCTTATTCCTTTTGTTAGCCATTTAAGTTTTCCCTGGTGGCTGCTTACTTTTACTTTTACTAACGGAAAACACAAGTCAAAGAATAAGCACAGCAATTCATGAAATATATTAAACGCCTCTATCAAGTCTTGTGAGCTCAAGACTTCTGCAAATGAAAGGGCAGCTAAACTCTGGGAGAACTTTCTAACATTATCAATACTGTAGTCCCTTTTGAAGTCGAAATACATTAAACACGGTTTATTCTTTTTATTTTTAAGCTTTACTGTTACTGTCTGAGCTCTGTCATGGTCAGATAAGTAAAGACTGTGAGTCATTGCCTCTACATTTGCTATGTTACTCGCTATTTGATCGATACATGCGTTAATTCTAGTGGGGGTATTTATATGCATTGTAAAGTTGTAATTTGACAATGTACTTTGCAGTTCCTTGGTATATGTGGTATCTTTTAATACGTCAACGTTCCAATCACCACAGATTACTATGTTCTTTTTCTTATATTTAGAGGTTAAGTGACAAAGAGTTTTGTTTAGCTTGTGCATGAAAATACCGACATGAGACTTAGTTTGTTCAGGTATTCTATATATAACAAATACTATGAGACCCAGCTCTACAAGTTCGACTCCGCAACACTCGAAATAGAAATTTGCTGCCAAATTCGAATCTAACGTAATAGGTTTTACTGACAGAGGTGTTCGTACGAGAATAGCCGTGCCACCTCTACTATTATCCCTACAATAAGATGCGACCAATTTATAGTTTTTGATATTTACATTGCCAACTGATGCACGCCGTAAAAAAGTCTCACTAAGGCAAATGACAACTACCTCCTGTTTATTCTTTTGAAATTCGGACATATCATTGAATTTCTTCTTCACCGTAAAGCTCATGGTAAATTTGAAATATAATTTAGCACAGAAATTCCAAGAAACCTTAGAGATTCGAACCCAGAATTGAACCTACGACCCACTGCTTGAAAGGCCATAGGTAAATTCACTAGGCCATCAGGACTTCTTAATCCGTGGTATATCTAAATCATTTATGTTTGGACTTAAACAAAAGATATTCAAGGTCTGCAAGGTAAAAATATAACGCTAAACATAATACAAACAAAAATCAAACGAATCGAAAGTCTTCCCCTTCTTTTGAAGTTTGTTTCTTTTGACGAATAGGAAGGAAATAAGTATACATACAAACATAGGTCCCTTTGTCAGTCATAATCAGTGATCGTAAAATGCAAAATGCAAAATTTAGGGTTCCGTAGCCAAATGGCAAAAAACGGAACCCTTATGGATTCGTCATGTCTGTCTGTCTGTCCGTCCGTACGTCACATCCACTTTTTTCCGAAACAACAAGAACTATGCTGTTGAAACTTGGTAAGTAGATGTATTCTGTGAACCGCATTAAGATTTTCACACAAAAATAGAAAAAAAAAAACAATAAATTTTGGGGGTTCCCCATACTTAACTGAAACTCAAAATTTTTTTTTCATCAAACCTGACGTGTGGGATATCTATGGATAGATCTTTAAAAATGATATTGAGGTTTTTATTATCATTTTTTTCTAAACTGAATAGTTTGCGTGAGAGACACTTCCAAAGTGGTAAAATGTAACTTCTAAAATAAGAAAACGATAAAACTAAAAAAATATATGATGTACATTACCATGTAAACTTCCACCGAAAATTGGTTTAAATGAGATCTAGTAAGTAGTTTTTTTAATACGTCATAAATCGTAAACCACAATTTTTTATAGATAATGGTACGGAACCCTTCGTGCGCGAGTCCGACTCGCACTTGGCCGGTCTTTATGTCTTTTTTATGTTAGATAGGCCAGACAAACGAATTAGTGGGTCACCTGATGTTAAATGAACACCACTGTCCATAGACACCTGCAGCGCTTTACACGATGCCAGTGCGTTGTCGGCCCTAAAGGAGAGGGAATAGGGGAAGGGGGAGAGGGAGGGGGAGAGGGAAGGGGTGAGGTATTGGGCCCCCGGCACTCTCACTGACCGTACGAAACGCAAGCAGGATTACTGCTGCTTCACGCCGGTGTTCTGTGAGAGGGTGGTACTGCCCCGGACGAGCCGGCCCATTCGTGATGCAGCGGCTAGCTACAACATGGCTCTACCACTACAAAACGGTCTTTTTAAAGATTGATGATTAATGATTGATTATCTCAACTACTCAAATTGCAATCATTCTGTAAGCGGCGTGACGACATCGGCATCAAATGTACGGGCCCTGTACCTCTGTAATGTACCTCTGTAAACCGTGAAAGATTATAACTATACTTAAATTAAAAAAAAATAAAAACCCTCAACGCAATTTTGGTCACACCAATGTTTGAAATAAAGTAAATGCCCATTATGCGTCTAAGATCGCTTCCGCACCTAACAAAAGAGCTGATAATTTTGCAATGGCTTAACTACCAAATTTTGGTATTTATGAAAAATGTCTAAGAGCCATTGTGAAAAAAAACTGCATCTAAGATAAGATAATTTATTCAATAATTGCAGAAATCAGTTCACCCGCTTAAGAGCTATGATGCCACAAACAGAGACAGACACACATAGCGGTCAAACTTATAACACCCGTCTTTTTGTTTGGGGGGTAAATAAACTCTAAGCACTTGTCGCTACAGTATTTTACATGAAGTTGCACTTAGTAACTTTAATTACTTGGAAAAATTGTGGTAGAGTTCTAATTAAACTTAAGGGCTTAAGAGCACTACGAGTATACTTGTTAAGTTGTAAGTATTTGAATAAACAGCTTTTTAACTAACTTTAATAGGCCTGAAGGGTTATATTTATGACAATTGGTTAAGCTAGTTATTAGAGAATCTGACTACGAAGATTGAAGTCCCGTGTTTGATTCCCGTTATGGTAGGACAAAAGGCAAAGTCAAAGTCAAAATTCTTTATTCAATTTAGGCATCAAATTGATGCTCCTATGAACGTCGAAAAATCTACCACCGGTTCGGAAAAAACCCTGTTGAGAAGAAACCGGCAAGAAACTCAACAAGGTATATTTTTTTCAATCAGACATTACGTAAGTCCGCGGACCGGAAGACGCAGTGTAGGTAGGCCTCCAACAAGATGAAGCGACGACCTGGTGAAGGTAGCGGGAACGCATTGGATGCGGATGGCGCAGGGCCGATCTGTTTGGCGAGCCTTGGGAGAGGCCTATGTTCAGCAGTAGACGTCTTTCGGCTGAAATGATGACTACGTACGTATCAAGAATACACTGTTTGCTCTCGAGTCTTGGATGTTTATTTAATACTATCTGTTGCCTGCGACTCCGTTTACGAAGAGTTCGTTTATCGCCATCCCGCGGGAGCTACCTATACAATATTCGGGGGGTTAAAACTATCCTACGACCTTCCCAAGGTTTCGAATTCGATACCAAATTTCATCTATAAATCGGTTTAAACATGAAACTATCGTGAGTTTATCTAGTCATGTTTCGGGCTAATCCGGAGCCTTCTTCTTGGAGTTACACGCCACGGCGGCTGCCAAACGCGCAATGCCTTGTCGTACCATGGCGTGTTACACCTAGAAGAAGGGCTCGATTATAGACGTTAGTTATCCATATTTTTTCAACATAAATAAAGATGTAACAGACCGATAGAAATTTAGACATACATTAGACATTTTCACATTATCGGTACCTTAGTTCCCACTTATACAAAAGTACCGTCAACCGGGGTGTATAGGAATCGCGAGGTGAATAGGGACAAAACCAGCAATGAAATTTGTCTATGATTTTCTAAGAAACTACTAATCGTAAATGTTATTTCATAGTGGCAATGAATAGAAGAATTGTTGTTTTCCGCAATGGCAACACTCATTTGACATGAAACTCACGCTAGATTGTCCGTTAAGCAGTCTGAAGTTGACCCTTACAAACGAGGTAAAAATTGCGCCTCAAAACTTTATGAAAAAGTGTGTGTTTTGGTGCGAATTTCGGTGAAAATTGCGTTGCTGTGTGATCGAAATTTATCCACGGACACATGTAAGAAAAATTAAGTACGTTTTATACCCGATTTATTTTTTTATTTAAATAAATGTAAAGGCAAAGAAATTTTTCATAAATCCGAGGTTTATAGGGACGCAATTTGGGTGAATCGGAACTACTGCAGGGGTCAATAGAAATGCAGTGCGAGGTTTATAGGGACGAAGTATGTCCTAATAGGAGCGGGGAAAGGGAGTATAGAGACAGGGTTATCAATAGATGATTTTCAATGAATAAATTATTTTGTTAGGTATGCAGATCATAAATGATAACTACCTATCTTTATATTTTCTATACTAATTGACCTCTAAGCATAAGTTGAACCACTGGTACCTACTAGACAACAAGTAAACATAAACATACTTGCATAGATAATTACATACTTATAAAAGTCAATTGGAAGAGATCCCTTGTTCGCATTCTTACATGATTGTTTATGTTGTTTCTTACGTGTTCTTTTTGTCATTCGCTCTACTTGGCTTTGTCGACTGTCTTGTTATTAATGCTAAACCATACCTATTTAATCTTGATTGATAAACTAACATAATATTTAACTATATCTTAACATACTTGCAGGTAGATACGTGTCTACTTGTGAAATAATAATCAAATGTTTTGGTTACTCTGACCTATGCAAACGCGTGAAACACAGAACCTCCTTTTAAAAAAAAATGTTATAAACCTTATTAATATTTGTGACAACCCTAACGGTATTTCCCTTTTACCCCTTTATTCGTTTCTATTCTCCTAAAAAATCAGTTTGAATAGGGATGGCATGTTTTTTAATAAATTAGGTCATAAAACATGAATTATTTTAGACTATAAAATTAATTACGAACCTTAGACTCAAGTTTTAAAATTTGGGATGTTTTTTAATAAATTAGGTCATAAAACATGCATTATTTTAGACTATAAAATTAATTACGAACCTTAGACTCAAGTTTTAAAATTTTAATAATGTTAGCTTTTCATAGAAATAATCGGTTAAAATCTCAGTCAATGTTCAGATCTGTGCCCATTAACCCCGGCTGACAGTGTTAATTTGTATGTGCAGTTCATTGTAATTAATATGAGTGTGAACCAAGGTATCGATATGGAACATTTTCACGCGAGTTTCACTCGCACTTATCCATTTCTTATCCCTAATCCAAATAAGCCCAGAAAAAGGGTTAACATAATCAATTAGATTATCCAAAAGAAGTATTCCTGATTGCGATCAATAGGCATAAAATTAGAGTCGTCCGTGCGTGGAGTCCCCTATGGGATCTCATGATTGTTATTCCACGGGAAATAAGTTTCCGAATGCATCCAAGCGTTTCCGAACACTTAAGAATGCTTCTGACGTCGTGGTGCCGTAAATGGGTCATTAGGGTTGTGTATTGTTTTGGGTGAAAGTTTGGTGGGTGGTTGCAGTCGACGGAATTGGCCTACTTTAGCTACTACTAGCTTTTCGCTTCAAATCTCGTGTGTTGATGTTCTATCATACTCCAATTACTTCAGTATTACTTCATCGTAAAAATGATTGTGAATAGGTTGGTACTCAATTTATAGTCCCCATGACTACTAGGCTTGTTTAGTACCTAAACGTAATCATCATCATTTCAGCCGAAAGACGTCCACTGCTGAACGTTGGCCTCCCCCAGGGGTCGCCAAACAGATTGGTCCCGTGCCATCCGCATCCAACGCGATCCCGCAAACTTAACCAGGTCGTCGCTCTATCTTGTGGGCCTACGTACACTGCGTCTTCCAGTCCGTGGACGCCACTCGAGAACCTTTTTGCCCCATCGGCCATCAGTTCTACGAGCGATGTGCCCTGCCCACTGCCACTTGAAACTGGCGACTCTTCGAGCTATGTCGGTGACTTTAGTTCTTGCACTGATTTCATCATTTCTAATGCGATCCCGCAGAGAAACTCTGAGCATAACCCTCTCCATCGCCCTCTGAGTGACTATGAGCTTTCTTATCTTATCGTTTTTCTAAACGTACCTACTAAGTTAATAAAAAAAAAGTTTCATCTCCTTTCTGCTCTTTGTGCATGCAGGCGGTAATATGTCTAGAGCAAGCAATCGAATTGAACTGCTCCGAAGTAGGTACTTAGGTGCTCCAAATGACCTGATAGTCAAGCGCCAATAATAGTGTAATAATAACATTCACTTCGCTAACAGATTGGTCCCGTACCAACCGCATCCAACGCGATCCCGCAACTTTAACCAGGTCGTCGCTCCATCTTGAAGGAGGCCTACCTATACTGCGTCTTCCGGTCCGTGGACGCCACTCGAGGACCTTTTTGCCGGGTCTATAATGACTCCCATAAAATTTTTGTTCCGAATTTTCAAGATCATAACGTTTTCTGTCATAAGTTTTCTTTGTCATATTATCGGAAGTCATAATATTAAACAACATAAATTGGAGCTACGATTTTCTTAAGTCATAATTATTGTAAGGACTAATAAGTAAACTCATATCATTCAGTGTCAAGAAGCATCACACTTCATAATATTAAAGGTACTAAAGTCACTCATAATAATTATTGAAAGGTCTTTTTTCGCAGGTCATAATTATTTTAAGGCACAATATTACTTTGTAATAACATTCAATGTCATGGTTGTATGACATTTCATAATATTAAAGGTAACAATCCTTTTCTGTGCTGTCATAAAAAAAATACCTAACATCGAAGGCTAAGGCGGGAGCTACGCTTACGCTTCGCTCCCGCCTTAGCCTTCTGAACCTAACCTGTCCGAGTCGCTTCTGCCCTGAAAGTCTTGCTCGCTCGCTTCGCTCGCTCGCTGCCAGCGATATGTCTTACAATGTTTCTGAATAATTATCAATGTTCCTTTGGATGTTATAGAATTCAATGTAGATGGTTAGTGCATTTTAGGTAATGAAAAATTATGACTAAAAACAATTATTACTTTAAGATATATGCCCTATAACGTTTCTGAATAATCAGCGATATTCCCTTAAATATTATTGATATCAATATTATGACTTTTTAAAGTTATGATCAATGGGATTATGGCTTATTGCAGTTAGAACTATTAAGCGATATGCTTTAAAAAAATTATGACCATCGATATTTATGAGCAAGAATATTATGGACATCAATTTATGACTTTCAAAATTCGGATAAAAAAGATTATGGGAGAAAAGGGGCACCCCCTTTTTGCCCCCTCAACCATCGGCCGATCTGTTTGGCGAGCCCTGGGGGAGGCCTATGTTCAGCAGTGGATGTCTTTCGGCTGAAATCTTGATGATGATGATGAACATTCACTCATCTTGAACATTCACTTATAATGTGCCTTGGCTTTGGTAATAATAAGATTAAATAAATAAATATTTTTTCGGAATTTGCACGGGAATTTTTGGGATATATCGGAATTTCTATTCGACCACCAGACCTGAGGCCGTATTGTGTAGCGCGCGGGCTTGACTTCGCTTTAACCATCTCTTTCTGTCACTAACTTATACCGTTGGACGGAAAGAAATAATGAATGCGAAAGCAAGCGTCAGCGCTTACTTAGACCAGTGTTCCGCAAAATTATTGGGTTCTAGGAAAACGAAAATTTTTGGAGTTACACCATAACTGAAAAATCAGTTTTAAGTAATATTATACGTCTCGCTCGTGCTCTCGCGTGACATACATCTGTGTAAGTATTTTCGTCCGTCGATTTAGCTTTATGTCATTTACCTACATCGTTATCGCGGGAGCAAGAACAAATCAGTTAAAGAACATATATAACGGAATGTCTGATTACTATACGGATATATTCTGCCTACAAGTTCTAAGCATCTAGGAAGTTTTAGTAGCATGAAGTTTTCGCTAGAAAAGGTCAATGAAATTTGATTTATACTCACTGTTTATACGTTTACCTACCTGGAATAGTTGTGTCTACTTGAGTAATAACTCAGCAATGTCTTTATTTTTTATTTACTTGGATTTTATTTAGATTTCGTAATAGATCATAAATAATTACGTTGTGAACACAATTATTATTACGAATAATTAAATGACTAATGTAAAGCAAGAAAAGTGGATAACGAGTTTGACGTTGCGGTTGCGTAGTTAATATTTATAAATATGTCTTAGTAATCAAGTCAAGTATGAAGGTCTGATATTAGAAATAAAGTTGATAAATTTCGAACTCGTAGGCATAAATATTGCTTGATATCAGGTCACTTCTGTTATTGCTTATTTGTCATAATCTTTCAGTACTGTCAAATCGTTTTTGCTCCCGCGATAACGATGTAGGTATGTTTATGACATAACCTTATTATTCCGAGGCACACCAACTAATGACCACGGTACACCAGTGTGCCGCGGCACACGCTTTGCGGAACACTTCGTTAGACAATAAGCGTACTGATTTACACGTCCCAAGCCGCAGGTTCAGCCTAGTTTTGCAATGTTTTCTTTTTACTATGATCCCTTTATCTTTCCTTGTTCAGTATACTTACCCCTTTTTTTACGAACTGTGTCAGTCCTTCATATTTATTTTGCATTCACGCTTCAATGGGGGCCTGAAGGAATCACCAGAGTATTTTATGACACGGAGGCGAGCATGATATTCTTTATTTTCCCCTCAATAAATGCAAGGATCCCATAGGATGAAGTCACAAAGACACACAAAAAGACAATAAATTATGAATAAAAAAACCACAAAGACACACAAAAAGACAATAAATTATGAATAAAAAAGCCTCTACCCGCTGCTTTAGAACTGGAATTGGCATTGAAGTTCCGAGACTTCGCAGAAATTTGCACGGGAATTCCCAAAAATTACATCGTGGTTTTAACTAACGTCAATAAGCATCTGTTCCAATTTCAAGACTCTAAACTTAGCGGTCAAAATTTCGGGGTTTTTTAAATTAAAAACATAAAAAGAAAAAAAATATAACTAAAACATTAATATAACAACATAACAGTTTCTTTTTTTTTCTATTCTATTCTATTCTATTCTATTCTATTCTATTCTACTCTACTCTACTCTACTCTACTCTACTCTACTCTACTCTACTCTACTCTACTCTACTCTACTCTACTCTACTCTACTCTACTCTACTCTACTCTACTCTACTCTACTCTACTCTACTCTACTCTACTCTACTCTACTCTACTGTACTGTACTGTACTGTACTGTACTGTACTGTACTGTACTGTACTGTACTGTACTGTACTGTACTGTACTGTACTGTACTCTACTGTACTCTACTGTACTCTACTCTACTCTACTCTACTCTACTCTACTCTACTCTACTCTACTCTACTCTACTCTACTCTACTCTACTCTACTCTACTCTACTCTACTCTACTCTACTCTACTCTACTCTACTCTACTCTACTCTACTCTACTCTACTCTACTCTACTCTACTCTACTCTACTCTACTCTACTCTACTCTACTCTACTCTACTCTACTCTACTCTACTCTACTCTACTCTACTCTACTCTACTCTACTCTACTCTACTCTACTCTACTCTACTCTACTCTACTCTACTCTACTCTACTCTACTCTACTCTACTCTACTCTACTCTACTCTACTCTACTCTACTCTACTCTACTCTACTCTACTCTACTCTACTCTACTCTACTCTACTCTACTCTACTCTACTCTACTCTACTCTACTCTACTCTACTCTACTCTACTCTACTCTACTCTACTCTACTCTACTCTACTCTACTCTACTCTACTCTACTCTACTCTACTCTACTCTACTCTACTCTACTCTACTCTACTCTACTCTACTCTACTCTACTCTACTCTACTCTACTCTACTCTACTCTACTCTACCCTACTCTTTTCTATTCAACTCTTTTCTATTCTACTCTATTCTACTCTATTCTATTCTACTCTATTCTATTCTATTCTACTCTATTCTATTCTACTCTATTCTATTCTACTCTATTCTTTTCTACTCTATTCTATTCTACTCTATTCTATTCTACTCTATTCTATTCTATTCTATTCTATTCTATTCTATTCTATTCTATTCTATTCTATTCTATTCTATTCTATTCTATTCTATTCTATTCTATTCTATTCTATTCTATTCTATTCTATTCTATTCTATTCTATTCTATTCTATTCTATTCTATTATTCTATTCTAATATGGAATTTCTGAAAAGGAGTCCCTTTAGGCAAGTCCCAAAGATACTGTCAGCGTTCCCCCTTTGAATAGCTAGGCTGATTCTTTGTCCGAGGTAGCTGCCAGCACTTCGGTCTCCTGTGAAAACTCTACTTGTTATGAAAAAAAGGCTTATAATAATCCTTCTGAACCGATAAAACCACCCTCTACTTACTACGACAATTTTCTCTAATTCTTTGTATTGTTTGCTATACGGTGCTTAACAAAGAATCATTGTTAATCATACTATATGGACCAAAACACGCCTTCAACGTCCTTTTTAACACGGTCCGCACGTAGAAAACGTTATTAAGTAACTCCTACAACTTACATTAACCTTTTCACCTATCTTACTAACAGGGCTTTCCTTTGCCAGAGCTTTTGTCTAATAAATGTCCTAGTATACATCACAAGCGCTTAAAGCTTATCGTCTTCCTACCTCAAAATACCGTTGGAATGTTCTAGACATTTTTGTTAGATAATATGACGCTACGTTCTATGATAATTATGAAAGTGTGATTTTGATTCCAATAAGGATATCTAAAGTACAGCTAAAATTGTGTTTCTATGGTTTGTGTGACTACCACATCGACAAATTTTAATCAGTCGTCACATTTTTGTTTTAGTGCTCCTTTTTACCCAATTGTGTAGAGGGATCATTACAACCTTTTATTGTTGCACTTGCTTTGTTCGTCAGATTAATGTGTAACTCAAATCCCACTCATTTCTAATGGGCGATAGGCGTTTAAAAGATTAGATGACAATATAAGTACAAATAGAGAACTTGTAGGTACTTAAAACTTTGATCAGTCGCGCGCCCGAAAATGTCCGAGCCAAATGAGCGCCACTTTGATAAAAGTGGCCTTCTTTTTCTCAGTACGTTGCGTGAAATTGTCAAGTTTAGCTGTCAAGTGTCAACCGAAATTCGACTGTAATGAAGTAAAGGCTAGGTTCAAATTTCAGTGTAGGTGATGTTTTTAATTATTATGCAAACAAATAAAAAAGTTCGGACATTATTTGAAGGGGATTTTGTTCGGCAATGTGTATCTTCAGTTATAATTGATCAAAGACTTAAAATGTATATTTTGTGTTCACTTTAAACTTGGAATGTTTGTAATGAAAAGAAAAAGTTTATATCCTACATAGGTAAAAATTAAATGTCAAAAAAGTTATGCTTGTTTTATAAAATCAGATTTTTCGTCTTTTCTGAATTAGGGAGCTTTTCACCAAATAAAAAATATATAATTTTAAAACCACCACCGCAGCGCTGGGTGGACGACATTCGACGACACGGAGGCCAGGACTGGATGAGACGGGCACAGGATCGCCAAGAGTGGGGGAAAGGGAAGAGGCCTACATCCAAGATTAGAAATAATTTATTAAATCAGGCGTTACTTGCGGAGGTCCAAATTAATGAACTGAAACAAACAAGTAATTGTACTTTGCTCACCCGCGACCTTACGATAGTTACGTTTATGTACGAAATGCGTGTTTATGCAGTTCCTCGACCTCCACACTATATGAACACACACAAATCACACAAACCCAACCATCACCACCACCAAACTACACTGACGCGTTTTGAACTCAATCAGAGCTCATCCTCCGAGTTAGCACCACAACCGTATGCTATGCTACCAAATGTTAAACTTCATGTAGTGCACGCATTTCTTACATAAACTTAACTATTGTAAGGTCGCAGGTGAGCAAAGTCATTTTTCATGCAGTTCCAAGATTGGACCAATAAAATGATGATGATGATGATGAATTTTAAAACATGAAATCACACGCTTAATAATAAAATGCATAAATTTTAATCATTCTTATTACAAAACTAAACCTTTTTTTTTCTACGTAAAGTTTAGTTTTGAAATAAGAATGATTAAAATTTATGCATTTTATTATTAAGCGTGCGAAATATTGGCCAACGAATTTTAATTATTACGAAGCAGCTAGCGACGCGGTTATTAAAATCCACAGTTGTTGTTTATCGAACAGTAAATAAATACACAGTTGGAACATTATTCGCTGACATCGACATTGCTAGAAGCAACTGTAACAGAATTTTCATCAACAATCTCATTCAGTCTAAAGTATGCAACGCGTCTTGGGAAAATGTGGAGTGGAAAAGTGGAAAATTTGTCGAGATTTTTCACTAAAATGATATGGGTAGCTCAGATCGCTTTCATGTGGTTACTGGTTTTGTTAAGCTTTATCTGTGTGAATAAAGCGAGTAAAATAATGAAAATTATGATGGTCCTTACTGTCAGTTTTCTTTAAAACGAATTATGAGCGGGGGGCTCTTAAGGATTTGCCACATTGGATGCGTTCTCCGCACTGTCAGGTCGCACGCACGCGCATTATAATTATAGAGACTGACAATTTTGCTCATACATAATGCGGGCTGCGTGCGTCCAATTTGATCTGACCGCGACCGCAAAACGCATCCAGTGTGGCAAATCCTTTACTCTGCCGTGCTCAAGCTAAAAGGCGGCTAAGTGACATTTGGTCAATTTCGACTTTTCAATACCATTCTGCTTAGAAAAAAAATCTCTATCGATCTGTCTAGGAACGGTTTTTCTATCTTATACCGTTTCGAAAATAATTTTTCAAAAAAAGCGGTTAAATACATAAAAAATGGACTTTCCTATGCTTAAAGGCGACTAAACCACATTACTTAACTAAAAAGCTACTAAAGTACTTTAACGTTTGGATAGTTTTTCCTTTTTTATTATAAATGCCAAGCTTAAAAGCGGTTAATATGTTTGGGTACACTAAAAGGCGGCTAAACGTCTTTAACCGCTATTTAACTAGGTTTCATTGAATAAAATACTTCGCTGATACCTGACTACAAGGCGATTATACAACAATGCATCACTAAAAAGCAGTTAAAATCACATTGCCGCCTTTTAGTCCTGTATTCATGCCACAATTCCAGTAAAAAACCTACGGTTGAAAGCGGCATTGGTCCGTGTGCAAAGTAAACGACATATTTTATTTAATTGTTTGCATAACTAAAAGGGGGCTATTCTACAATACATGACTAAAACGCAGCTAACTACGCCTGCCTCTTTCTTCTGTACCCTCGCTAAACCAGAAAACTTACCATAATAAAGTAGCAGATGTGTCAATGTGCAGCATGCTCTTAGTGTAGGAAGACGTTTCATGGGCGGTCGGCGACGCATTCCCACCAAATAACATTATGGCCGATAAACATATTATGAGGCCTGTAAGTTACATATTTTCTTTTTGTGTAATCGCAGAATTAGAATAAGTTTTACAAGATTTGTAATGTACTCGGTTGACAGTAGAGTGTACATATATTGCAAGTAGCCAGTCACGTGCCTTTTTTCCAATTAATAATTTATTGACATGTGATTTCAAACACTGACTTAAGGAATAAATAAATATGATTGAAAAAAATAAATAAATTGGCAACCGTGGTTGCACAAAGCATGTGATTGGCTATGTAGGTATGTATCTTGTACGTTAAATTTGAACCACTTCCTGGTTACCGATTGAGCTGACATTTTGCAACTTCGATCAACAATACGCATACTTAATATTCCGTCTTCCGTCTTCTAATTCCGTCTTCACCCGGATCTTTGTTGTTTTTAAGCTGCCCCAGGGCAATTCTAATCTCACTCATTTCGACGTCCGGGATAATTATCTTCAGTGTAGTGGCGTGTTAGTGAGGCTCTGATGTGATTTGGATCGGGAAGAGGCTGTGCAGCATGGGAAGCATACAGCTGTCCATAAAAGCTCTCAATCTCGGCGAGGATTTCCGGCTTAGAGGAGACGGTTTGGATGGTTTGCAGTTTTTAGTTTCATTAGGTTGCTCTTTCCAAGTTGCTGCATAAAGACTTTCGATCCCCGGTTGCGCTCTATTGCCTCCATAATAGAGCGAGTATTGGAGCTACGGAGAACTCGCCTTATCAGCTTTCTAACATGCTTGGAGAGCTCTTTCTTACGTAACGAAACAGTCTGCGCTGCCATTTCTCGTCGCCGCCTCATGAGTTCCAGAGTCTCGCGAGAGAGTTTAGACTGCTGTACACTTCGCTGCTTTGGGAAACACGTTGTTCCCACATCCCAAATCGTCCTCACCAACTGGTCTGCCTCCTTATCAACCTCGTCGGTGGTTTCCAACAAATCAACAAGAGTTGTGTTGGACGCAAAACAGATCTCACCATGCGGACTCTCTCCAGCTTATGACGTATATTCAGAGTGCCTCGAACAAGTCGGTGATCACTGCCTGTGTAAAACCTGTTGATAACTGAGACATCCCTGAATATATGCTTTGTATCCGTCATGATAAAATCGATCTCATTTCGCGTCTTACCGTCGGGGCTTCTCCAAGTCCACTTCCTGTGAGGCCACTTCTTAAAGAAAGAATTCATTAGAAAAAGCTTTTGACTTTCCAGGAAGCTGACCAACATGTGCTCCTGTGGTTTCTAACTCCAAATCCGTGCGGTCCGATAATCGAATCGTCGCATGCCTGTACTCCCACCTTTGCGTTGAGGTCTCCCATAACAACGGTGTAATGTGTTCTAGTGGTGCTATGCACTTTACTTATGTCCTCATACATAGCTTCCACTTCGTCGTCGGAGTATGCCGAAGTCGGCGCGTACACTTGTATAACTTTCAAGGAGTACCTATCAGTCAACTTAAGTACAAGGTATGCTACCCTTGCCGACACGCTACCGATCTCCACAACGTTGTTACAGAGAGCTTTATTGATAAGGAAGCCGACTCCACCTTGGGACTGCTGTTCGCACTCCCCAAAGTAGAATAGGTTACCGGAGCTTAAGGTTATCGTATCCTCTCCGTCTCTACGGACCTCCGACAAACCCAAGATATGCCAGTTGATGTGACCTAATTCCACTTCGAGTTCTGCGATCCTATCGTCATTCCTCACAGTACGTCCGTTATAGGTAGTCAGGTAAAGTCGTTTGTTTTGGTAGCCGTCCGTAGCTCGGTGATTCTTAGCACCCCCCGCCCTACCGTTACCATGGCCGCTACCGTAACCAGGAATAGTAGGGCTGCCGAGAACTGGGGGCCGGGGTAATGGTTGTGCTACCAAAAAAATTTTGCTCATAATCACCACGCTGGGCAGGCGGGTTGGAGATCGCAGAACTAGGCCACTTGCACCAGCAACGCTGCTGCCCGTTCCTGGCCTACTTAATTTTGCCTACTTGCTTTTGGATGGTTATTCCGTCATCTGTCGGTCGCCAGAGCCTCGTCAGTTGCTAGCAGGGTGCACCACGAGCAGGTGAGGTTGAAATTTGGAGATTGAGATTCTGGGTTCTCCCTACACCCCTATGACCTTTTTTTCAATACCATATTATTATTCAAATGGACATAATTCTAAATTACTGTGACTAAGTTGTTTTTTTTTGAGATTGTAACTATCGTTTTGATTTTTGCGCAGAGTGCCATTTTTGTTCTATTTTAATATCACAATGAAGTATTTATTAACTATGGTAGCAATGACGAGCTATTTGAATGTCGATTTTACATAGAAATAAACGAATAATTCACAGTATAATGTTTATTTGAATTTGTAGTTACGGCCAATTTTGCAGGATTCTTAAAAAAATATTGGGACTCGTACAAGACTAAAAAGCAGTGACGCCAAAAGGTTTGTAAGATAACCGCTTTTAAGCTATGTTCCAGTATATCGGAAAGTAAACAAGAAACAGTGAATTAGTTTATAAGGCGGCAATGTGCCCTTTGCCGCTTTATAGTTATGGACTGGGTTAACAATAATACTCACTAACCTAGATTAAAATGCCACTAAAACAGATAACTGCTTTCTAGTTACGTAATTGTAGTTAAGTATCTATTTCAAAACAATTCCTATATCATTAACAAAAAATACATGTCTATAAAGCAGTTAAGATCCGATAACCGCCTTTTTGTACTGCAATGTAAAAAGGATTTTATTTTATTTTCATAACTATAAAGGAAAAAATGACTTTTAGTGGCACAAAAACTATAATATAACAAGAATGACTAAAATCAAATCATAAATTAAAAAAAGATTTACCGTTTGGTATATGACAACATAACTAAAGATTTAAAGAAATTGACCAGCATCGATTTGAAATTTTTGTGACGTTTTTCGCCGTTTACTCAAAAGTTGGTTTTGTCACTTAGCCGCCTTTTAGCTTGAGCACGGCAGTACTGTCAGTTTTCGTTAAAAATAATTATGAGAGCAATTTTTCTTTGATATAAGGAGGGCCTTTTGAGTAAGTCATCTGCAATTTCATCAAATGAGTTAGAGGTCAATAACGGGTCAGTTATAGTATGTTAAAAAAAAAGATTTCGAGGGCCTTTATTGTCAGTTTTCATTGAAACAAATTATGAGTGGGGGGATGATGATGTTACTTGTTAAAAAAAAACTTGAACGCGTTTGCATAAATGTTGCCATTGCCAGGGCAAGAGCGCTGCAAATTTGCTCATAGATTACTATGAATTTTGGCTCTTTCTACTAAACTTCGTTTGTTTTCTTATCCTAGTAGAATAGAAAAGCAACGTTTTGATCCATGAAAAACACAGCAACCGTGAACGTTAAATAAAAATACGACGAAAAAAAACACAGATTGACAACCTAAATTATCCCAAATTTTTTCACTCACGTCCCTAGAAGACCTTTTATTTCTGAATCAAGGTACTCTCATTTTAGGGACAGCGTTTTCACCTTTACCAATTCAATATACCGCATAGTACCTTCATTTGTGCCTAAAACGTGATGAGGCTCGGAGGACCATCACGTGAACCCTGAGCCTAAAAAAGCGACAAATGATGGCACAGGCCGTGTCGCGTACTAGACACAGACGAGAACAGCTTAGTCACTTTTTAATTAACACCGGTTACGCATAACCACAGAATTAAAAGCTTTTAGGTGACCAAAATAAAAGAGCGGAAGCGAGATTGACGGCTGTCGTCAAACGCGGGAACATTATGAAAAAGAAAAACATTACATACAAGAAAAATACAACAAAAAAACTGGTCACGTGCGAGTTGGACTGCATTATGAAGGGTTTCGTTCGTATCTCCGTACAATTTTGTACAAATGGTTCAGTGAAAACATATGAAAATCGAGTTTTAAAACGCTGCAAAAAAAAAACACGTGTCCGGTATGATCAACCAAGCATTCTAAGAAGAATTACGGCGTCAGTTTAATAAGGAGTAGATTTCTTAACAATTCTGTACTTCATATTTTGAAACTGGTTTTGTGTGACCAACATTTATGATTGTTAAAATGCTGACTATATTTTCTGGTAAAAATGGCAAGCGGTTGCTACGCCAGAAGCACTCGCTGTAATCAGAAAGCGGTGTAGCTTCAAATACCAGCCTTATGTGCCATGCGTGCTTAGAGTTCTGATTCCACGTATTTCTAGAATATTTTGTGTGCGTATAAAATACTGTGCGCAAAAGTCAAAGTCAAAGTCAAAATTCTTTATTCAATTTAGGCATCAAATTGATGCTCCTATGAACGTCGAAAAATCTACCACCGGTTCGGAAAAAACCCTGTTGAGAAGAAACCGGCAAGAAACTCAACAAGGTATATTTTTTTCAATCAGTTCTACATTGTTATTAAATGACATACATCTAAAGTATTTAATACAATTAAATTTTTTAACACAGTAGATACGCTATTTGAGACTAGAGATCGCCAATGCGGATCGGAATTATTTCCAAACATCCCTGTCCATGATATAGTCATTAATTTTATAGTACGCCTTAGATATTAATGTCTTCTTCACAATGGATTTGAATTTTGTATCAGTTTGTTCGGTTATTGTTTTCGGAATTTTATTATAAAAACGTATGCATCTTCCCAGAAACGACTTTTTAGTTTTAGCCAGTCTGTAAGATGGAACTTTAAGCTTCCCTGTGTTTCTAGTAACCTTTGGCTTATCGACGTTAGTGGGAAAATCACATATGTTTTTTAACAAGTAAACAATGTCAGCAAAAATTCTTCTTCCATTTCTACTCGTGATGACAATCGAGGTAATTTTGAATAGCATGACCCAATGCAATATTGTAAAGTGA
Source organism: Archips xylosteana (assembly GCA_947563465.1). Classification (NCBI taxonomy): domain Eukaryota; kingdom Metazoa; phylum Arthropoda; class Insecta; order Lepidoptera; family Tortricidae; genus Archips; species Archips xylosteana. The sequence goes on from OX387346.1 coordinate 2,779,660, forward strand.
ATTAAAGCTGAGCGTGTTAATTTTTGAATACGTCATTTGTATTTTAGTGAAAAGTAGTTACAGCTACAGTGCCTTTATTTGAATTATAGTACATTACTGCAGAGGCCGGGACTTAAGGGGTTGCCGGCCGAGTATCTAAGTTGACGGCCGAGTGGTACACGAGGCCGGCATGATACGAGGCCGGCAACCCCTGTTCCGGCCGAGGCTTGTATAGTGCTTTTCTCAAACATGCACCATCACCATCATCATAATCATCATCATCATCATCATCATCATCGTCGTCGTCGTCATCATGATGGTGATGATGATGTTGATGATGGCGGTGATGATGATGATGGTGGTGACGATGATGATGGTGATGATGATGATGATTATGATGGTGGTGATGATGATGGTGATGATGGTGATGAATGATGATGATGATGATGGTGATGATGATGATAATGGTGATGATGATGATGATGATGATGATGGTGATGAATGATGATGATGGTGATGATGATGGTGATGAATGATGATGATGATGATGATGATGGTGATGAATGATGATGATGATGATGATGATGGTGATGATGGTGATGGTGATGAATTATGATGATGATGATGATGATGGTGAAGATGATGATGATGATGATGGTGATGATGATGATGGTGATGAATGATGATGATGATAATGATGATGATGGTGAAGATGGTGATTGATGTTGATGGTGATCAATGATGATGATGATGATGATGATGAAGGTAGTGGTGATGAATGATGATGATGATGATGATGATGGTGATGAACGATGATGATGATGATGATGATGGTAATGAATGATGATGATGATGGTGATGAATGATGATGATGATGGTGATGATGATGATGATGACGATGATGATGATGATAATGGTGATGATAGAGATGATGATATTGATGGTGAAATATTTCCCTAGGCAGATCACCATTACCATCACCATCACCATCTTACCTTACCTTAAATAAGCGTACTGGCAGAATGTCATAATGAGCCAAAACGCAAATATTGCCTATAGTTTTTTTTAAATGGCTGAATGCTATGATGCCATAGACCTATAAACATCATGGTGCTGTGTGACATGAAACAATAGACGATCGCATTGCCGGCCTAGGCCTGCAACGGTGTATTTTGAAGCCTGTTTTAACGAACACAACGTAAACATTACATAGCATGTTTGAGAAAAATAAATTTACACTATCCAATAGTTTCACTTCTGCCAAATGGCAACGTGCGAAACTCAATAGGTAAATCTCAATTTCCCTAAGAAATCTAAGTTAGGACGTGTTTATGGCACACAAGTTAGGTTGTCCAGCTTCATCGAGTTAAATACATACAGGTAAATGTTAAGTAGCTTTTCATTATATCCAAATATTTTTATTTTTCATAACAAGCTATTTTGGTGACTGCACCTTTCCTTAAATTTGCCACTATTGTGTACTTTTCTTTATTTTACTTATTACAGAATTTTAAAAAGACAGTTTACGCCGTGGTAGTATGTAAAAACATACCAAGCTTGTTCTAGTTACTTTGTCCTCCGAACTAAATATTGGTAAGTACTACCTTATTTTTAGTCCGAACACTAGATGTGGATGTAATTAGGGGTGCCCCTTTTCTCCCATAATCTTTTTTATCCGAATTTTGAAAGTCATAAATTGATGTCCATAATATTCTTGCTCATAAATATCGATGATCATAATTTTTGTAAAGCATATCGCTTAATAGTTCTAACTGCAATGAGCCATAATCCCATAGATCATAACTTTAAAAAGTCATAATATTGATATCAATAATATTTAAGGGAATATCGTTGATTATTCAGAAACGTTATAGGGCATATATCTTAAAGTAATAATTGTTTTTAGTCATAATTTTTCATTACCTAAAATGCACTAACCATCTACATTGAATTCTATAACATCCAAAGGAACATTGATAATTATTCAGAAACATTGTAAGACATATCGCTGGCAGCGAGCGAGCGAAGCGAGCGAGCAAGACTTTCAGGGCAGAAGCGACTCGGACAGGTTAGGTTCAGAAGGCTAAGGCGGGAGCGAAGCGTTAGCGTAGCTCCCGCCTTAGCCTTCGATGTTTGGTATTTTTTTTATAACAGCACAGAAAAGGATTATTACCTTTAATATTATGAAATGTCATACAACCATGACATTGAATGTTATTACAAAGTAATATTGTGCCTTAAAATAATTATGACCTACGAAAAAAGACCTTGCAATAATTATTACGAGTGACTTTAGTACCTTTAATATTATGAAGTGTGATGCTTCTAGACACTGAATGGTATGAGTTTACTTATTAGTCCTTACAATAATTATGACTTAAGAAAATCGTAGCACCAATTTATGTTGTTTAATATTATGACTTCCGATAATATGACAAAGAAAAATTATGACAGAAAACGTTATGGTCTTGAAAATTCGGAACAAAAATTTTATGGGAGTCATTATAGACCCTGTAATTAGACTTATGAGATTTAAAGACAATTTAAATACTTATGTAACATACGTCGCACATTTCAAGTTTTATAAAAGCTGTTAAATAAATAAACTCGTAGTCCAGGTTTTTCATTTCGTGTAATAATCGAATGTAAGGCTAGGTAAGCTGTGTTTTAACGAAAACTATTAGGTACCATTTTAGGTAAGTCTTTTCACAAAAAATATGGCTGCCGCAGGAAACTGAAATCCTGCCAAATCTGGCGGACCATTAGTTATCCGGAAAGGGATTATTTTTAGCATCACACAGTTATTCTGTTTGTTACCCCAAATTCGTATAATACTGTTCAGTTCATTGGTTTATAAGTGAACTAATTTTAGAAATGCTGAAAATTCTTTTCACTAATCGTGATTTTGTGTTAGGCGGGTAAATTGTGCATAAACTGAACGGAGCTGTGTGCGGGAACTGTCCGATTGCTAGAGCAGTTAGCGCTGTTAAATGCTCTCGTGTCTGAGGTCCAAGATACTGACGTGTTTGCAGACAAATGGCAGACGCTACTTTGTCATATTACGTCATACTATATTTAACGGGCTAGTTGTTTTAGAAATTGTAGATATTTTTTATGTTTATATGTTTATATTTTTTGTTAATATTAGTTATTATAGTTTTGTAATTTTATTGCATTTTAACATTACGGGCGCTTTGGTTCTTACTGTAAGCCCGTAACTGTGAGTTAAATAAATAAATAAAAATTATAAAATCTTTCTGATCTCCTCCTTCTGCCTCTTACAAAGCTATATTGCTACTGACGACCAAATGGCCAAGTGGTTAGAGTACCTGACTACGAATATTGAGGTCCCGGGTCCGATTCCCGCGTCGGGATAGATATTTTTAATGTTTGTTGTCGAGTCTTGAGTGTTTAACATGTATTCAAGTATGTATCTATCTATATAAGTATGTTAATCGTTGCCTAGTCACATAACACAAGCTTTGCTCAGGTACTTTGGGACTAGTTCAAGTGGTGTGAATTGTCTATTTATTTATATTTTATGAACCATAACTGTTAGACATAGTTAAGTTTACCTTTCAACATGTACCTACTTCTATTAAATTTGTCAACTATATTGGTTCTATCTCATTTTATCTACAACTAGCTACTTAATTGTCATGTACTTCAATATTTTTACCTTCCGCCTCCGTTATCTTCTTTTTTTTGCTTCTTTGCTTAAAATGGTGTCAGTTTCTTGAAATTTATCCCTATATATACAAAGATACATAAAGATACACATAGATATATAAAGATAGAGACTCAGAGTCGCACAAAGAGCTATGGAGAGGGCTATGCTCGGAGTTTTTCTACGGGATTGAATCAGATACGAGGAGATCCATAGAAGAACCAGGGTCACCGATATAGCCAAACGGATTAGCTCGTTGAAATGGCAATGGGCGGGCCATATAACACGCAGAACAGATGCCCGTTGGGGCCGAAAAGTTCTTGAATGGAGACCACTCCACTGCACTGCACTGCACTGGAGACTGGCAAGCGCAGCGTGGGACGTCCACCAACGAGATGGACGAACGATTTCGTGAATTTGGCTCAGAGTGGATGCAAGTCGCTTCCAACCGTAATGATTGGGCGTCAATAAGGGAGGCTTAATATGTCCAACAGTGGACGTCCTACGGCTGAAATGATAATGATGATGATGATACAAAGATATAAACATACAACGTTCTACGATGAGTTTCAATTCTACTGTTTTAACTAAATAACGAATTCCTTGTTTCTTTCAATTCTTCACTCCATTTCACTAACCTATAGATTGATGTAGACTGGACTCGTTCTCAGAGTTAGAGGCGAAGGATCGGGCGATTGCGTTTCTTATTTAATCGTTTCCATTAAAGGCAAGAACAAAATAAGTCCGAAGGCACTTTCATTTACAATAAAGTACTGGTCCTTTTGGTGGCAAGTTGTGGTGGAAGAAACTCAAAAGCAGAAGCATTATAGAGATTAAGTTGTCAAATTTAATTTAAAAATTACACCAGTTCTGGAAAAATAAATGAAACCGTGTGTAAGCGAATAAAGTGAATAAAATGTCACTTTTATAGGTACGGGATATTTTCCAAAAATGTCTATTAGGTATCGTTTAACTAAGTGATTTTATTCATATTTTTCTATAACTGTATAGATAGGAGTAATTTGATAATAGTATCAATTCAAAGGTAATTTTGCTTTGTAAGGTGACAATAATGAGTCATCGACTAAAAGCATAGATTATAGACAAGAACAGATAGGAAACTGAAAAAAAATATCTTATTCATACAAAGTAACAGATTTGCTATAGCAATATTAATGTTTTTAGGTAAGCAAATGGTAGAGTAACGAACGTTAAGTTACCGTAAGCTTAACAACTTTTTATGAATAAAGAAGTATTGTGTTTAATTTTATTTTTGGGCATTTTCACTTTAAGTTTGTGACCTTACTTTTTTCGAAATATCTTTTAATTTATTTATTAAGTTTATTTCTTTTAATTTATTTTTGTAAATGAAAGGTTTTTTTATTTTTTCTCTGTCTTGTGACATTTTTCATACAGTTTTTACTGTGGCTCGACTCAAAACTGACCTAAAATGGTATGGAAAATTAAGGTAGGTTACTCGTAGGTACAGTCAAGGAAACTGAATCACGTACCAGGGTCATCGTGAAATTGGTAGTGAAAAGGTTCTACCCTGGTAAGCGATTCACTTTGCTTGACTGTACGTACGTAGGTTTGGGTTAGGTACTCATGATTCTAAATAAAGTGTAAAATGCTGTATTAAAATAAGATCCTGCATGAGAGTTACACAGTGAAAACGCATCGCCTACTCCTAACTGTCTAAGTAGTACTAAATGATTCTGAAAAGAGTGTGCATGGAAATCCGTTTGATGTCTTTTTCAGTATATTGATGACGCAAACAGCTCAGAGAGTATAGGGACATATGCCAGAAATAGCCGCCTATCTATGTTTTTGTCTCTAATCTGTGATCATTGGGCATAAAGACTGACATTTGGGGCTGGCATTCGGCGGTGAAATGTCAAGCGTGAAATTAATTAACCCTGTCTAACGATGTTGCGGTGACTTGTTGGATTGTACTAAGAAATATATGATGTCAGCAAGCAGTTGAGTAATTAATAGCACATCTGTCACGATCATCATCATCATCCCAGCCTATATACGTCCCACAGCAGGGCACAGGCCTCCTCTCAGGATGAGAGGGCTTGGGCCGCAGTTCCCATGCGGGCCCAGTGTGGATTAGGAACTTAGCTGATGAAATATTCCGGATTAATTTTAAAATAATCTTGTATTAATAACATCGGGCATTAAAGTTATTTCGATGACATCATATTATCTAACGCGCGAGTGCTCGCGATCGTATTAACCATCTCCGTCTTATCTCATCCTACAAGCGAAAGAAAGAAAAAGAAGACGAAGAAGAAAAGGAGTAGAAGTGGTAAAAACGATTGTGGCTTCTAGTACGTTAGGTGGAGGCCTCTGGTTTCAGTTAGAACAAAGGACACCGAACTATTTTCAATATTTGTAGTCTCTGGTCGCGCAAGAACTAAAGTTACGGACATAGCTCGAAGAAACGCCAGATTTAAATGGCAGTGGGCAGGGCACATCGCTTGTAGAATTGACGGCCGATGGGGCCGAAAGGCCTCTGACAAGATGGAGAGACGACCTGGTTAATGTTGCGGGAACGCGTTGGATGTGGATGGCGCTGGACCGATCTTTTTGGCGAACCTTCAGGGAGACCTGTGTTCAGTAGTGGATGTCTTTTGGCTGAAACGATGATGATGATTATGATACGTCTCTGGTAACGGATATTAGTGTTATCTGATCGCAAGTAGAATGGGAATAAAATTAATAACTATGAACACTAACTTATCGAAGATGATTTATTTATTTGTTAGTGGAAGGAATGGGTTTGATGAAAATACTGCGATACTCCGTCATCGCATTTGTTTTAAATTTAATACTGTATTTTTTTATTGATAAATAAATAAATATACGTATGTGAGGCATGTATCTGTCTCGCACGTGTGATTGCGAAGTAGTATATTAACAGGTAGTTAGTTCATACCAAACAAAACTGCTACAAAGTAACAAAGTCAATACGCACAGTTTTTTTCAAGGTATAACAAATACAGTAATAAAATATCACAGACACTAAACTCGTTCATAAATCGCGTGCCCAAGTGAATGTTATATCTCTATGAACTCAAAACGTGCGATCAGTGCATCGAATGTCACGCAAAGCGGTCGTTAGAAACCCTGAAAATTATTTATTTTTCTCGACATTTTGATCGTTTCCCCGTAAAGATCCAAGGGACAGAGGCTTGTGGGAAACTTTGGTAAAAGGTACAAAACAGAAGGAAAAACTACTTGCAATCCATTTTAATTACGAGATAGAAGTAAAACAAGGAAAAGTAAATAGAACACATGAAAGTTTTGTGTGGAGTTCCCAATCTGCGCTAGGCCCGCGTAATAACTACAGCCTAAGCCTTCTCAATTTAGGAAGCAGTGGAAGAATGAGTACAGAGATGACGTTAATTAGCTAAGTAAAGTTTTTTGAAGAGGTGCTAATTATATTTTTTTTCGACAGTGGTCGACTTCAACACCAAGAAACTGGAGCTGTTTTATTTTTATCTCCTTTTATTTATTGGAAATATTTTTTTAAGTGTTCGAGATGACATTTGTGAGATTTTACGGCTGACAAGCGGTTCGTGCTCAGTACTAAGAAGAAATAGAAAAAAAAACGAAGTCAACTGTCGCTTCTGTCAATGTCAAATGAAATCTAACCGTTTGCGTTTCGTTTGCTTTGCGTTGTCCAAGAAGCAGTTCCAAAATAGTGATCGAAAGTATTCAATCGTGATCCAATTATCGTGCATAGGTCGTGGAGAAATGCGGTAAAATTGAAAGTCCGGATTTTATGCGGAGGTCGATAAAAATAGTCCAAAAATCACACTGAGCACACCAAAATGCAAAGCAAACGAAACGCAAACGATTTGACATTGACAGAAGTGACAGCTCACTTCGGTTTTTTTTCTGTTTCTACTAAGTTCTGAGCACGTACGGCTAGTCAGCCATAAAATCTCACAAATGTCATCTCGAACACTTAAAAAAATATTTCCAGTAAACAATAGGAGATAAAAATAAAACAGCTGCAGTTTCTCGATCTCCAGAACGCCGACTGTCGAAAAAAAATATAATTAGCACCTCTTCAAAAAACTTTACTTAGCCAATTATAAACTACTACTACTAAAGCTACTGGCACATTTTAACTGCCACCATGAAAAGCAGTACTAAATTTTATCTATTTTACGGCTTATTTGAGCATAAACGGCTATCGCAATTCAGGGTCATTACCTTTTGATTATTTGTGATCGCGACGTCCAAAATAAGTGAGGATAAATATCTTCTTGTTGTTGCCAAGCCAGCTACTATCAGATTGGAATACTTTGAAATATTCGTCTGGAGCATATAATAAGCGGTATTTCATTTTAAAGACTAGCCGGGTTTGCTGAAGGCTATATGTACAGAAAAAGGTTAAATGAATTCAGGGAAAAGTAGTCACATAAACGTTGTTTTGAGTGTCTAAGTTTAGTTTTCTAGATCAAAGATAATGTTGCTTGAGTTTTTTTTTGTCAAAAAGTAAACGGGATCTTTGTTGGATCGTTTTACTGTCCGTCCATCTGACTGTATATCATATTTTTTATCTGGCAAGCTCAGAATCTTGTCATTTTTGTAGAATACAAAGTTCTTTTGTAAAAAATTTAAGTAAAGGATCTGTTCTAAATATGTAGTAAATAGTGCAAAGAATTGATATGGAGCTAAAGTCGTTTTTAGGGTTCCGTACCTCAAAAGGAAAAAACGGAACCCTTATATAGGATCACATTGTTGTCCGTCCGTCCGTCTGTCAAGACCCTTTTTCTCAGGAACGCGTGGAGGTATCAAGCTGAAATTTATGACAAATACTCAAGTCTACTGTTCCTTGGAGCTGTGAAAAAATTAAACTTCTAATCCAACGCAATTAAAAGACACAGCCGCAAATTTCCGCATATTTTCGAAACTCGCAAGGGAATCAAAACCTACAGGGTACTTCCCGTGAACTCAGAATCTTGAAATTTAGTACGAAGCAAGGTCTTACAGCACAGATAAAGGAAAAATTGCGAATAGTATAAATTTTTTTGTCTGTCTGTCTATATCACTATATCAGTAACCAATCTATTTATGCCGCAAATTTTCGACACTCGCAAGGGAATCAAAACCTACAGGGTACTTCCCGTGAACCTAGAATCTTGAAATTTGGTACGAAGCAAGGTCTCATAGCACAGATATAGGAAAAATTGCGAAAAGCATAATTTTTTGTCTGTCTGTCTATATCAGTAACCAATCTATTTATGCCGCAAATTTTCGACACTCGCAAGGGAATCAAAACCTACAGGGTACTTCCCGTGAACTCAGAATCTTGAAATTTGGTAAGAAGCAAGGTCTTATAGCACAGATATAGGAAAAATTGCGAAAAGCATAATTTTTTTTATCTTTCTGTCTATATCAGTAACCAATCTACAATGTTTCCACACTGCGCACATTTTGCTTAGGAGCAGGGGTCTGCTAAGACCGGATGTTCATAGATGCATATAAATTTGTACGGAACCCTCGGTGCGCGAGTCCGACTCGCACTTGGCCGGTTTTTTTCTAATTTGGTACGTCAATTTGTTTATACGGACACTTTACTACCACATAACAGTCGTTTACTTTAGTTTTACACCTATACAGCGTAGGTCGAAAAACTATCCTTTGGTGTTCGGGAATCGACCAGTCGTAAATATATTGATGTATGGAGGATTGAAGTATAACAAATTCTTATTTAAATTTCGTCACAACTTTTAAAAAAGCTTTTATCCTTTGCGCACGGAGCCCTAAAAAAAGTAACCTCATTATTAAAATTATTAAGGTAAGTACCATAAAATTATTAAGGTAAGTACCATAACATTATTAAGGTAAGTACCATAAAATTATTAAGGTAAGTACCATAAAATTTTGCATTAAATAAACAAGCCAAGTCGGTCCCGTGCCATCCGCATCCAACGCGATCCCGCACCTTAACCAGGTCGTCGCTCCATCTTGTTAAATATTATTATGATTCTATCAAAAAACATAACAGTTATTTGGCATAGGTACTGTAAATGTCTCAAAAATTGTCAATATTAAAAGATTAGATGATTTAGATTTTTTTTTATTTTAGTTATGGAACCAGCTTCTTAGAACAGCATTCCCAGAGCAATACAGCTTGGAGATCTTTAAAAAAACAAGCCTATCTATCTCTCAAAGGGCCGGCAACGCACCTGTGACACCCTTAGTGTTGCGGGTGTCCATGGGCGGCGGTGATTGCTTCCCATCAGGTGAGCCGCATGCTCGTTTCCCCCATTCATGTATAAAAAATACTGTTATAAAATAAACCTAACCTAAATCTATCTGTTTTTTTCCAAAATCAAAAAGTTCACCTTATTAATACATTCACATTCATTTTAGACGACCAGATGGCCTAGTGGTTAGAGAACCCGACTACGAAGCTTGAGGTCCCGGGTTCGATTCCCGTGTCGGAGCAGATATTTGTATCAAAAATACGAATGTTTGTTCTCGGGTCTTGGGTGTTTAATATGTATTTAAGTATATATCTATCTATATAAGTATGTTTATCCGTTGTCTAGTGCCTATAACACAAGCTTTGCTTAGCTTACTTTGGGACTAGGACAAATTGGTGTGAATTGTCCCGTGATATTTATTCACCGAAAACTAACATTATGTCAAATGATCATTATGTATTATGCTCATTATTAATTTTCAACTTTATGTATTTAAAATGTGCTACCAGGTCAAAAGCTTCCATTGGGTCAAAGTAAATGTAATTTCAAATCGAATTATTCGTTATCAACGCTTGTGATAATGATACTTAATAAATTAATAAAAATTAAAATTCCTGACACAATTCGGTCACACATATTTTGAAAATAAAGTAAATGCTTATTATGCGTCTAAGATCCCTTCCGCAGCTAGCAAAAGAGCTGATAACTAGGCTTGGGACTTTTGGATGCTCGACGTGGTTCTAGAATCCACGGAGTCGTCATTATGTTAAAAAATATTTTTTTCAAAGTCAAAGTCAAAGTCTAAAAATAAAACGATATATATGATACTATGATAATGTTGTTAAATCGTAAAATAAACACATTATAATATAGAGCAATCAAATTATCATAAATCTTTATAATTAATTTAGGCTTGGGACTTTTGGATGCTCACCGTGGTTCTAGAATCCATGGTGTCGCCATGTGTTAAAATAAGATTAAGTAGATAAGCACATATTAACTTGTATGTATATAATTAAGTAAAACACTCTACTATTAGTAAACAAAATAAACTGAAACAAATACTTTAAGTAACAATAACAAAAATGTCTTCTTTAATCTAATATTAGTCTGCACTTCTAAATCTCCGATAAGGTACTGGCATTTGGAATCAGTGCATCATAATCATCATCTATTACTATTTCTTGTTCATGATTAAAATGGTAGTAAGAATAGGTCATTATTATTTTTTCTATATTTTGCGGGGTTAAACGAGTTCTGGACTTATCAAAAACTCTTTTGTGTGTTGAGAACGACCTTTCCACGTCCACTGAAGTTAAAGTTGTATTCTCGAGAAATTTTGCCGATTAGTCATCTTTGTGGTGCGTTGTGGTAAAATTACGTATAGTATCGTAGTCGGGATTCCGATCTAACACTTTTTCTAGTTTATCTAGAACAGTATCTGTAGCACACCATTGTAAAACAATAAATGATTCGTCAACAACTTGTAAAGAGTCAGCGAGAGAAATACTAGTACACTCTAATAGAGTTATACTTTTCGGTATAATTTCGTAGGCATTTTTTATAAAAATCAAGTTCACTTCTTAAATTGTTGTTTGAAAAACCTTTTTAGCTTTTTTAATAAGATATAGCATCTCTCGAATTTAAGTTTGCAACAATATTTTTTATGTCCTCAAAATACGTACTGTAATAGAACGCTGCAGTTAGCCAAGTGTCCCATCTAGTTATTACAGGTTCGCGTAGCAAGGGTACGTTCGGAGCCAGTTGTTTGAAAAGTCTCACTCGTTGTGGTGATTTTAAAAATATTTTCTTTACATTTGTAAGTTTACAAGTTTATTCTCCGACCTAATTACTCCAGCCAGGATCGTCTCCGCAGGACGGAGCTCTTCAACAGTTAATAGCATCGACTTGAAATTTGGTATGCGAATGTAGTTTGTGTGACAATACAAGTACAGTCAGCAAAATAAGCTTGTATTAAAAATGAAATTTTTATGGTTAGGTTAGGTTAGGTTAGACTTACACTTTGACTTTTGACTTCGAAAAAAATATTTTAACATAATGACGAGTCCGTGGATTCTAGAACCACGTCGAGCATCCAAAAGTCCCAAGCCTACTGATAACTTTGAAACGGCTGAACCAATTTTGATGAAACATGTCTATGAACCATCGCCAAGATACCAGCTTTCAAATAAAAAAACCGCATCCGAATCGGTTCACCCGTTTCAGAGCTATGATGCCACAAACAGACAGACACACACACGCACATAGCGGTCAAACTCATAACACCCCTACCTTTGTGTCGAGGGTTAAAAAACTTAATGTTCGACACCATATTTCACTGCCAACCTTAACAATCAAAGTTTTAAGCCATCATGGTGCGATTGATGGTGACAAAATGGTTTCCCGCTTTCCCCTTGATACTTGAAAGTGACACATTTTTCTTGATTTCCGTTTTTATAGGGAAGAAAATTTTAAAAACTTATCCCTCTGAAGTTTGCTTTTTATGGTTCCGTACCCAAAGGGTAAAAACGGGACCCTATTACTGAGGCTGCGCTGTCCGTCCGTCCGTCTGTCACCAGGCTGTATCTCATGAACCGTGATAGCTAGGCAGTTGAAATTTTCACAGGTGATGTATTTCGGTTGCCGCTATAACAAAAAATTCTAAAAACCAGAATAAAATAAATATTTAAGCGGGCTCCCATACAACAAACGTGATTTTTTTGTTCGTTTTGCTATTGATAACGGCAACAGGTAGACGCTTGAAATATTCACAGAATATTTAGTTGTATATTCACTTTAAAAATAAATAATTAAATTAAAATAAAACAAATATTTAAGGGGGCTCCCAAGCTCCCATACAAAAAACGTGATTTTTTGGGCATTTTTATAGATAATGGTACGGAACCCTTCGTGCGCGAGTCCGACTCGCACTTGGCTGGTTTTAAAAGTCTGGTGTATTCAAAATGAATATTCAGTCACAGGACATCCTATGTAGCTTGTTTGAAACTGTTATTTTAGTGATTTTGTTTCATTTGAATTAAAAATAAAAAAAAAAATAGAAAGTTTTTATAAACGTTAATTTTATTGTTATCATAATAAAACATGTATGGATAAAATGAAATCTCTTTTAGTGTCAACCTTAAAACAGGTTTAACGAGTAAATTAAGATTTGATTATTTTCAGTAAGTATCCATTTATGTACATATTTACGTAGAATACAATATTGTTCCTAAAAGTTTCGATCATGTGTTCATTAGTGAAAATTCTCATTTTTTTATTATAACTTTATGTGTACCTAAAAACGGCAATTAAAACTATAAAACAAACCTCTCTTAAACTAAGCAAAACCAAGGGTTTTAAGTAGTATAAAAATAATAACTTCAGCAGTTACTCACTTGAGGCAGAACTTTTTTAATCTTCCCTCTGTTCGCACAAGAAAGTTTCACTTAGTTACAACATTATCACACTGATCCGTATACTTAGAAAGTCACTTACAAACTCATTAATAAAGCAGCCATCTTTTTTCCTGATCCGTTATTATTTGAAATTCGGACGTTCGAAACCGAATGAAAACACGATCGGGAGCGTGGCGCTTGGAGCGGCTCGCTTGAAAGCTGGTCGTGGAAATACTGGCTGAAAAGTCTCGCCGCCCTTCGCAAGTCTGTACGCGCCGTACGCAACTAATAAATAACGTTACGTTGAAAGTGTAAGATCAAGTGTGTATCAGAGAAACTGACGATGACGTGCCTCTTTGAGTGTTGGTTTTCTGTGAAATATTGCTTTTGAAAAGTGGTTATATTGGTTGCTTGGAATTTTAGAAATTCTTAGTTACAATGGACAATTAATAAAATCAATAATGTGAAATATTTCAATATCGGAAATTAATATTTTGAATGTAAATCTTTTTTTTTTAAGATTGTTATAAAACCATCCAATCCTATCCCAATGTCCTGTGAAAGAATCCTGTGAAGTTTACGACATCACAAATTAAAAGAGAGAGGACACAATTCTTACTACTTTAGGAGCTCTTAGTTCCATTAACTTTTTCTATAAATTGCTGAAGAATTATCTAATGATTTACTAAAACCTAGATACGCATGTCATACACACGCAATCTAGATATGCGTAATATCTACCTCTAATCTTGTCCATCGAGGTGTGTAAAAAATATAATTATATTCCGTTGTTAGCTACATTTTTTCATTTTGTCATTTCACTAAACAGGTTGAGGTTTTTGATCAAATGACTGATTTTTTCTAGAGGAATGATAAAATGAATTCCCCATTTTTTTTATGTAAAAGAGGGGGCAAACGAGCAGACGGGTCACCTGATGGAGAGCGATCACCGTCACCCATGGACACCCGCAACACGAGAGGAATCACAGGTGCGTTGCCGACCCTTTTAGGAATTGGTAGGCTCTTTTTTTAAAGATCCCTAAGTTGTAACGCTACGGGAATGTTGCCGCAGTAAGCTGATTCCAGAACTTCGTCGTGTGACGAAAGAAGTTTCGCTTAAAACGCACGGTACTAAACTGCCAATCATCAAGATGGTGAGGATGAAAAGACAGACGGTTCCTCGAAGTGCGGTAGTGGAATTTAGCCGCAGGCAGCAATTTGAATAGTTCGTCAGAACACTCCTCCATGATAAATACGGTATAATATGCAGAGTGACGCCACATCCCTCCGCAAAGCCAATAGATCGAGTAGGCCAGAGAGTGCCTGATTATCGACAAATCGAGCAGCTCTACGATGGATGCGGACAAATGGAAGAATTTAGTACTTGGGTGCCCCAGCCCAGAGATGAGAACCAGTACTCCATGTGCAGCCTAACCTTTGAGATTAGAGATAGAGATTAGATTAGAGATTTGTTCGAATTTCTGTTTTGGCCATTTCCCTGCGACATATATATCTTGTACCGCTACCGCTACCGCTTTAGCCTAGTTGGTTAGTGACCCTGCCTACGAAGCTAGAGGTCCTGGGTTCGAATCCCGGTAAGGTCATTCATTTGTGTGATGAGCACGAATATTTGTTCCTAAATCATGGATGTTTTCTATGTATTTACTTAAGTATTTATTTATCTATGTATTTATGTTTATCGTCGTCTAGTACCCATAGTACAAGCTTTGCTTAGTTTGGGACTAGGTCGATTTGTGTAAGATTGTCCCCTAATATTTATTTATTTGCCCAATTAGCACAAATAATAATTATAATAATAATTTATTATTGTTTTAACCACACTGAAGTGCCAAAGAGCTATGGAGCGCAGCATGCTTGGAGTGGGAAGTATAGACCGAATCCGGAACACGGTGCTGCGTTCTAAAACACGCATTGTCGATGTCGGTGCAAAGACTGCCAGGTTGAAGTGGGACTGGGCCGGCATCCACTGCGGTGGGCTAAAATTGCCACTGAGTGGGCGCCACAGGATGGATGGCGACGGCAGGGTAGGCCCAGACGGCGGTAGCGGGACGACCTGGACATATATCTCGACGACTGGCCTCAGGCTGCTTTGGATCGGGAGAAATGGAGGACATGCCGCAGGCCTTTGCCCAGCAGTGGGACATCAATCCAGGCTAGATAATAAATAATTTATTTGTCTATGGACAGACACAGTCCACGACTTCACTCCGCATCATCCCATCGGATATGTATTACAATACCGAAGTACGAAAGACCGAATGTATTAAAACATCGAATGGGTCAAAAGACCGACACGATTTTTTTCTGAAACCGTTAACTTTTTAAGATTGTTATAAAACAAACCTAACCTAACCTAATGGGTTCTATATGATGCCGTTTTAATAAATTCTGAAAAGTTTACGGTTTCAGAAAAAAATCGTGTCGGTCTTTTGATCCATTCGATGTTTTAATACATTCGGTCTTTCGTACTTCGGTATTGTAATACATACCCATCCCATCGCTCCGCTCCGCCGCCTCGCTCCGGTCCGGTGGACTCGCAGTTAAAGTTTGAAAAGTTGACCGCGCTTAGCTAGCTCACTAAAATGAAAGTCGCTTTTCACATAAAACTCCTGTAAACTTTTATTGAAAATGAAAATCGAGTTTGAAAAGCGGATAAATACTAAACTATTTTAATTAGAAGTTATTTCATATCGACATTTTTAAATTAAAATTGTTGTGTGCTACTTTTTCCTCTGCAAATACTTGTCTAGAGAAGAAAGATTAAAACATAAAAATGCTGATTGTAGTGCAATTTTAATTCTCGTGAGACATAGGTTATTATAACAAATGTTTATCAACTTCTGAGATTCTACCACCGGCTTAGAAAGTTTGAAAGATAACCAAAGAATTATATGGCTTGCTTTTGCAAAAATGCAACTCGTTTTTATTACGTAAAAAGTAAATTGCATTGCCCGAAGCAGAAGGATTTTCCACAACTAACGAACTAAAAATAGCACGGTACAGACAAAGCAACAGCTTAAGGAAACAATTCCCGCACAATCCCTTTGGCACAGTATAAATACCGTAACTAATCTATAAACAACGCGCAATTTTTACTCGCACTAGAATAAACCCTCCAAAAGCTTTAAACGTGAAAAAAGGAAGCTATTCAGTATTCAATTCTCTCCCGTTATAACTTGTACGAGTGAATGAGAACGCGGGATCCCGACTCATGGCGCCATCAAAATTTAAGTACAACATCAATAAAAGCTTGTCGAAAGTAAATATTAGCATCTGTATATCCATGCAACACCTGTATGCTTCAATGCAAATACACCTGTCCCTTTCAGATAAGTCAACATGTATCATATTATAAACCCAACTACTTATCACCAGCACTACACATAGCTCTAACGTGGATTGAAATATAGAGTAAGAGGGTTCGGTTTCACTGTACCACACTGTTTTCATTGATATTGACTGTACTTATACTGTAACGAAATTCAATAGACATAACTATTGATAGTTTCACAATCGATGTTTTCATATCATCATAATCATTGTAATCTATTATCGATATAATGTTATAGAAAAAGAGCCACTATCAAATTGTCCAAGACAATCCATAGTATCGATGGTATTGGCTATCAGAACTTCAAAACTTAGTTCTTAATCTGTTAAAGCGGCACCAGAGATTTCGGGGAAGGTCGAATCCTTTTGGTTTAGCTGTTAGATCAATGGCCTAAGCACTTCCTCTTGCCGTATTAATATTAATCTGCACTAACGCCTGATGCAGCCGCATGGCTTAGCAATTTAAGTGTTTTTTTCTAATGCCTGTAAATATCCTTGTGCCATACGAGTAAATAAACTTCAAAACTGTCGACAGCATTGCATTTTGGCAAATCATTGTTTCCGAGCCATTTATAGTATGATTACTATCGACATAACTATACAGCATCGAATCTGCAAAATTTGTATTTTGTAGTTTCGATACTGTTCGCTGTCACACTCGCAGCAACATTAGATATAAATGATATAATACTGGCTTATACTACGCCCGGGCCAAAGCTTTGTCTTTATCACCCGTAATTTAGCCAAGATCCAATCAGGTGGCTGTCGCCAGCCGCCTTCAATTAGCGTCAAATCTGAATATCTGCGAGCGGCAGATGTTTTGCTAATCATGACTATTAATCGTATTAGAGGTATGTTTTTGTGACTAATTTCCTCTTTACTGTAATAATAAATAATGATTATATTTGATTTCGACCATCATCGGACCTTAATATGTTAGTACAAAATAAAATAAGAAGACATTAATAACTTAACCTTAATTGCATTCACTATCTCTTTTGTCAATCGTTATATAATAATATGGTGACAGAAAGAGATGACTATATTATGGCCATCAGAGTTTTAAATAAGCTACCCAGAGACCTTAGTGATCTCTACCTTTAACCTTTTCAACGCCAACGACACATATAGGTGTCACAAAGTACATTGTCAAAGTGATCTTGACACAATGCCATAAGATTCAAAGCAGATTTACGTTTTGTCGAGACGTGGCGTTGAAAAGTTTAAATAAATTCAAAACCGATCTGGTGTACTTCCGTTTGGCAAATTATTTTTCCCAGACTGATTCATTTGGCAAATGTTTCATTTCCCAAATGTTTATTTTTTCTGAATCTGTAAACTATTCAGGATATATTTCAGGACTATTCTGTAGGTTAGGTTAGGTTTATTTTATAACAATCCTGAAAAGTTTACAGTTTCAGAAAAAATAAACAGTTGGGAAATGAAACATTTGCCAAATGAATCAGTTTGGGAAAAATAATTTGCTAAACATTAGTAAACCGCCCGCGACTCCGTCCGCAAAGAATAGGGGTATAAAAAACAGCCTACGACCTATTGTCAGACCTACCGAATACAGAGAAAAGTTTCGTAAAAATCGGTCAAGCCGTTTCGGAGGAGTTCGATAACAAACACCGTGACACGAGATTTTTAATATTAGAAGATTTTTCTTCTATTGAAGAGTTTTTACAAAATATTCGCACATCAGGAATGGTGTAATATGCAGATTTTATTACAATTTTGGAATATAATTTTTACCATATTACTATGAATAAACTATTTTGATTTGATTTGGTGGTGAGTGCAACAGCAATGTGCCCGCTAGGGTGTTTCACTTTTGTAGGTGAAAAAAATTTTTGTGATATTTTTTCTGACTTTGCTCAGCTTCCGGTTCTAGCTTATGTTAATAGAATATTTTCCAAATTTCAAGTGGATTGGACCATGTTTAGAGGTTGCACAGAATGAACAGCTCTAAATAAAAATCGAAAAAAAGAAGTAATTACTTTTATTTAAAGATAGCACAATATGGTAGCCACACATCGTTTTTAAGTGAAAGAAAATTAAATTAAGCATAAAATAGAACATTAACTACTCAATAAATAATTTACTCCTTAGATTACACAAGTTACAACCTCATATTTGGTTCGCTTGACCACGCATTTTCTGTTACATGCTTGTTTCTGCTATTCGTCTCTGATCGAATCATTAAATAAATAATAGTTACTCTGTCTTCTAGAATCTTACAGGATGCGATTGATGGCAACAATTTACAGTTTCAATGTTAGAGTAAAGGTTAATGATGCTTAAATTTTTTGAGCCATTTTGCTTCTTTTGGTCACCCGAGTTCGATGAATAGTAGACGGTGATATAGAAACATCTGAGACATCGTGACCAAGGCTTTTAACAACTGTAATAACCGAAGTACTAGCTTGCCGAGTGGAGAGTAAAGTTGTTCGCGGTCCTATGCAGCTATGAGTGTCCAATCGAGAGATTTTAGTTTACTTATAAATAGAACGTGACATTTTTGCTGGTGGTACAGAGAATAGAATTATTTTCATCGTCTTCATGACTTGATGACTACTTAATGAAGAGCATTCTTGGTCCAAGGTCACTGTCGTGTTGATTTATTAATTAATCGATTTAATCGATAATCCCTTTAATCGATTTTAATGCTACATTTTATAAGCATCCACTTTGTCTTGTCTCTTACGCTATCGGATAATTTCTAAGGAAAACGTTAACAAATTATGGTAAGTGTTCCTTAAAAAGTTATTAAACGTTAGCTCAAACGGTTACTGTCTTGACATATGTATTAGCCTTCTTCCACACTTCTTGCAGTTTAATACTTGTCTACTTAGTGGCGTCCGAAAGAGTTTTTTTTCCTTTGTGATGGTGTAAAATAAATCAACAGCACTTGTTCCTTGGAAGGAAGTCCAGCTCCTAACAAAACATCACAAGGAAACTTATTATTTACGTTAAAATATGCTTCAATCTTTTAAACGACACACTTAAATCACTTATAACCCTCCAATTCAAATAAAAAACTTGAAAATTTTGCTATCCTCTAATACACCGATATCAATTACTTGACATAAAAGTCATCAAACTGTGCAACCTTTAGATGATAATCGATTTTACTGATTTTTGGCGTATGAACTTTACATATGAGTGGAAACAAGAATTCGAGCAAAGTCAAAGAGAAATCAAAAATTTTGAAAAATGAAACACCCTAGTGCCCGCGCGTTGGCAATATGGCCTCAGAATTGGGGATGTCTATTTGTTTGCAATGTATAGTAAATCAAAAACCATTTCGAGATAAATGATTTTTAACTCGTTTTCTGTAGTTATTTAATTTTAATATTATGTAATGAATTTATTACATAACAAATAAGCAATGACCTTCATTTGACATTGGTGTAAATTGCGTGACCGGTCCAAGTCGTACTTTATTCTGTGTGGTTAGAATTCCTCACAATTTACGCGTGGATTATACTACGGAGCTTGATTTGGACCTGCTGTCTGACATCTAGCACTTTGACAGCGCCAGTAAAGTGACACTAGTTACAGTGTACCACTACGCAAAAAATAATTAAAGGGGTTGCCTTATCGTACGCATTTAGATAGATTTAGAAATTTGACAGTGTGGGAGCCCTCAATTATAATCTGACGTCATCAACCAAAATAATTTCAATAGTTAATTTTTATAATTGACTTTTCTATACAAAAAAAAATATAAAAACCACTGGTAATTTTTTTAGACATTCCCAATTGTCTAACACAATCGCATCGCATTCCCCATCTCTTTCTACCCTAATCATGACAGAAAGATGCGCTAAAAAGGCCTCCTTATCTTTAATATAATTGATTCATGCGACTAGACATGTCCAGCTGAATATCATTTCAGCTTATCAGTCTATTTCCCTTTGTATGTTTTCGAGCTTACAAAGAGAACATGTTTATTTAATATCGTCTTATTTCAACCTGTGCCGCTGAATAGCCTGTGAAAGGCGTTTAAGTATTCATTGCCTACTTATCATGTTTTAAATTATTCATGTGAATCACTTTCATCATACTCCACACCCACATCCTTATCTTTTGGTAAAAATGTGTAATGTTATAGCTATTTAACGACCGCTTTAGCCTAGTTGGTAGTGACCCTGCCTACGAAGCAAGAGGTCCTGGGTTCAAATCCCGGTAAGGGCATTTATTTGTGTGATGAGCACGAATATTTGTTCCTGAGTTATGGATGTTTTCTATGTATTTAAGTATTTATTTATCTATATAAGTATGTTTATCGTCGTCTAGTACCCATAGTACAAGCTTTGCTTAGTTTGGGACTAGGTCGATTTGTGTAAGATTGTCCCCTAATATTTATTTTTATTTTATTTTTATTTCTACAAAATGTTGGCTTAGAAATAGCGTTGCAAAGAGAAAGTATCAAAACATAATTAAGTTTAAAACGAATAATGGACGAAATACATAATGGTCATAATTCTTACTAAGTAAAAGTTTCCATGAAACTATTGATTTAACGAACTTTTTTAATCGTGTAATCTACAGATCGGTTTAGGTTATGTTATGGAAATCCTGTAGAGTTGAGAATTTCCAAGAAAATTGGTTTATTATCAAATGACCGTGATGTATTTCGTCTATTATTACTTTTAAACTTTAGATATTTTGATACGTACCCACTGGCAATGGCACAAACTATTACGTATAGGTAGCTCTATACATTTTCATATCGTTTTCGCGTAGTAGGTACTTACCGCGTTTTATGGTACGGGTCCGGTGAGTGACGTTATCAGTTAGAAATAACAAATCTGTTTCGAGATGTTTAGAAAGACGATAATTTTCTTTTATTTCAGACATTGATATGATTGATAATTTTTGAACCTCACTATGGCACGATGGTCATTTTGCCCCGTTATTTCGCCTGCCTTAGATACCTACCTACAACGTACCTTTTTGTTGTTGAAACGGCCACAGTGATACATAATCCGTGAAAATTTTAAGTATCTAGTTAACGCCTTCATAAAGATCAAGTTAAAAACACTGAAAAAAACACGTTTCTTGTTTAACGACCCCCTTTAATTTTTAGCTTTATTTTATTTTTAGTATTTGTTGTTATAGTGGCCACAGTAATACATAAACGATGAAAATGTCAAGTATCTAGCTATGCGGTTTAAGAGATAGAGCCCTGTGACAGACAGACAGACAGGGGAGTCTCAGTAATAGGGTCCCGCTGGCACCCTTTGGTACGAAACCCTCAATAGACTTAATTTAGAGTAATTACTTTAATGATTTGTTGCAACACGAGTGAAATAAAATGGCGGCGGAGCATCTTGTTTCAGGTTATGTTTTACATCCGCCCACTACCTACCAAGCGTGGGACTGTGGCGCTTAGTACCTACCTAAATAAATCAGATTTAATTTTAGACTGCTAATTTGAGAACCTATGTAGGTACGTAATTATGTTGAAACTGTTAAACGGGCATAAAGTACGACATAAAATAGAAGGAAAAGATAAAAATTTTTTTAAATTTTTTGTACAAAATATTATGCATTTGTCATGTCATATTCTTCTCTCAATCGTTCAAAAACTAATTGGATCCCTTCCAATACGATTAGATTAGTTTGTCTTTGAACATCTCTGTTTCTGTCACTATCTTTTAATTTCGTATGTTTTATACGCATTTTTATACATTTACCTCCGTCAAAAATATAACAGTTTTACGCATTTATATCGTACTTCAAGTCAGTCATTTTGCTTTTCCTGTAGCAAAATGTACCATAGATTATTACTTTGCGGAGGTCAATTTTGAAAATAGAACGGATAAACTTGATTTCTTTGCACGTAGGTAGCGTCTCTACCCATTGCCATTGGACAGTGGAACGTCTAGCCAACATTCTCAGGATGCGGTTAACACTACCTCAAAATAATAGCTGCATTAAATAGATTGATAACAATACCTCCGCTATCTCTCTAATTCATGCATGTTTACATACATAATTTAGCCCAGAGATAACAGACAGCGTTTGGTAATTCACCTGGAGGGGGCGTTCGCTCTCTGTGAGGGGCTCTTGTATGATAAGTATATTACCCATCGTTAGTATACAAAGAATTTTTAAGGGTAGTTCGTCAAATATTCTTTTACGTAATGATAATTTACCTTTTAATGTGTGTTCTATAGGCTCTACCGCGGCGAGTGCTCCGAAGAATTGTTTAATTTGATGCCTGCTGCTCAATTCCACCATCGCACTTCCCACCGAAAGTCTAAGTTCCATCGTCACCATCTCGATGAATGGCAGTCTATCACTGTACGTTTTCTTTGGCATTTCTTGCCACGTACAGTAAAACTGTAGAATCAAGTTCCGGCAGCAGTGTTTCCAGACAACTATGACATCGAGGCTTCCAAGAAAAGGATTTATACTTCCTTTAAAGGCCGGCAAAAGATCAGTGACTCTCTCTGAGTTGTTGATATTTATGGGCGGTGCCTCCATCACATTTCAGTAATTTGTAGAAAGTCTAGTTGTAAAAAATTAAAGGACGAAACATTATTTTTCCCAGTCATTGGTCACTAAGTGTAAAGCGAAATGATTTTTGCTCTATCGATAGGATACCAACCTGTAGTTAATGTTGTAACCCAACAAGATTAGATTTAGTTAATGTATCATTTCCAACATTCGCTGAAACAGGACCTCTTTTTTCGTATCACAAAAAAAATACAGCCTGTAGATACATGTCCGTTACGAATTATTTTCGTATCTAATACCCATGAAACTTTACTGTCTCCTAAGAAAAAATCTCCAAGGTCAACCGCCGCATTCCAGATTTAGTGGACCCTTATTTGGCGCGAGTGCCTATTTCTGCGCTGATTAAACTGTCAGCTTATCTGAGTTATCTGAATGAAATAGGGACCGTATCGAACGAGGATTGATTCGACTATAATGCCCTATTGTCGCCTGATTGGTTCAATCATAGTTTTCAGCAGTTTTTTCAGTTGTTCGGAGCAATATTTTTGTCTCAATTTAACTCAAAATAGTGGATTGTGCAACAAGAGCATAAAACGAGCCATTTTACCCGAGACGTTCATATATCCACTCGAGTCGGGACGGCGAGGGTGGATAGACACGTCGAGGGGTAAATGGGTTTAATAGTCGAGTTTTACACTCTGCTTGCTTGCTATTGCAAGGAAATTAAACAAGCATCATTAAAAATAAAATTTACACACGATATTTTAGACTATCGCGGTCATTACTAATTTTATGAGTTAAAATCGGGTTTTGTTCCGCGTACCTTGATTTTGAAGAAGCTCGATATTTCGGCACAGTTGCATGCGCCATGATCACGAGACGACTATTTTATTCACTCTACTATTATTTTCTTGCATTGCAACTTTTGTAATAATGTATGTACTAAATTTGCCTAGTTTTATTAATTTTGTAATGTGAAACACCCGTTATACTAAACAAAACCGGCCAAGTGTGAGTCAGACTTGCGCATCGAGAGTTCCGTACAAATTTTTAGGAATGTCAAAATATACGCCGTAAACAGCCGTACCTAACTATAATAATCCAGTGTTAGCAGAACCCTGCTTCTAAGTTAAATGTACGCATTGGTGTAAAATGCCGCTGTACAGTGACGTGATTTTCAAATACGTTTTGCGAGTCGTTCAACGGCATGCGTGTGACTTGTTTACTAGCATGGCGCTTGCCAAATGCTTGCCGTCTATCGTTTCTTGAATAATAGTTAAGACCAGTCGTTTACGCTTATATATAACTACGACAGAGACAAGTTCTAAGGAAGATTTAATACTCATAACGGTCTCGTAACTAAATACGTATATTGTTGCAGTCTTCAATTTATAATGTACTAGCTGCTCTGCTGTTTCCCGCGACTCCGTCTGCTAATAACTATCACTATCCCGTACGAAATATGCAATTTTCCGAGATAAAAACTAGCATGTCTCAAACTATCCATTCCAAATCTCAACTAAATCAGATCAGCGGTGTATCAAGATAACAGACAGACAGATAGACAGACCGACAGACAGACACACTTTCACATTTATAATAGTACCTGGGCGACCGAGCTCTGCTCGGGCAGAAACTCGGTACCAAGCGTTTTCCCAGAGATAAGACACGAGTCACGTTAAACTATCGTCCGTAAACCGACTTTACAGACAACCGGCTTTTCCTGTTCTGTGCTCCCAATAGGGAACGTGCACATAGACGGTGCTGCCAACTGGTGCCATAAGGGTGCCATCAATTTGAATGTTTAACCTTAATTATATTTCGTCGCTTTATTCTTCAGATATAAGTAATATTAACCAGGTAGTCCTTTAAACCTACAAGGCATGCTCGCACAATTTTTAAAGATTAACGTCGATTCCACAATCGACTTTACTCCTTTTTTTTTTTTTTTTTTTTATTAGATACCGCGCCAGGCTTCCGTCTCCAACCGTCATTCTTTAATTGTGCGAGGCAGCGAACGCACGTGCTCCGCGCTGCTAATTAAAACACTTAAATTTACACCGTCCCTTTTTCAAAGAGTAACCATGCCGAAACGTGGCTACCAAAGTGAAATAGATCATTACAAACGAAAAATACGACGTTTACAGCAAAAAGAATTTAGACGCATTCGCGTCATCGAATCGTCTAGCTCGGATGAAAAATCGGGTAAGTAATCGTGGTGTAATCTTTAATATTATGTAATTTCTACTAGTGAATACAAATATCTAACGGTCAGAATGTTTAAGTTTAAAACCTAGAGGGTGACCGAGGGTCACCACGATGGTATTTTATGGGCCAGGAGGTTAACCGTGGGTTAACACGATGGCACTTATTTACACTATAAACATTCACATTTGTTACTTTCATTACTCTTAATCCTGCCTAGAGGTTGACCGCGGGTCATCACGTGGCAGGAAGCTGAGTAACTACCTACATAACTTAAATATTGTCTCGGGGGTCGTCAATAATTATCCCCGGGCTTAATACGTGACGAAATTAACGAAAACTTATTCACTATAATTTTTGATACCTACCCTCAAATTAAGTAACAATTTTTTTTGACCGAATTGAATTGACCGTTTTCTTATCATTTTAGATAACGAGTCACAACCTGTCGATGACGCAATGCCAACGTCAAACGCTAACGAGATCCCTATGGGCGTTGATACCTCTGAACAAGGGGGTATTGACGAAGTCCCATGTGATATAACGGATGCAACACAGGAATCAGATCCGATTCCGGAACTCGATCCAGAGATTCTATCAGCATTAGGTGAGCAAATTGAGGATAAACCTAAATTAGGTGAAAAAATCCACGATAAACTGGCAAATCTGTGGATGCCTATACTTCGCAAAGGACTAGATAAGGATGCAAAGGAAAAAATTCAAAAACATATTTTGATACCCGAAAACTGTCCTCTTTTGCAAGCCCCAAAACTCAACCCTGAAATCTCCGCTGCGGTATCAGAGCCGACTCGGTTACGCGATAAACGAGTAGAAAATGTCCAGCAGCAGTTGGGCCTGGGAATTACAGTGTTAAACAGGGGTTTGACACTGTTGCTTGATAGTGACAAAGACAGAATCAAAGTTATCAAGCTATTAAGTGACAGTTGTCGAATATTATGCGATTTGCACTTTGTTGAAACTGAAGCTCGGAAGAAATTTGTTACACCAGGGCTGGATAAATCATTCACAAACATTATACAGGAAGTATATAGAGATGACACACTCTTCGGAAATAAGTTATCCGAAAAAATAAAGGCGTCAAAAGTGATAGAAAAACAGGGCCTGCAAATTAAGAAGGCAGTCCCAGCAAATAAAGCGCCTACTGTGTCACCTGCCCAGCCGTCTACAAGCCGCCTTCGGACTCAGGGAAACTGGACGGGCCCTCCTCGCTTCACATCGAGCAGGGGAGGGCGCGGCGGTGTGAGGAAGACTGTACCACCAGGCCGCAGACCAACGCAGACGACTGCGGCGCGACCAACAACTCAATCCAAGCAGCGTGCTTCGACACATCAGTAGAGGTACACGCTGGTAGAATAAAACTTTTTTACAATTGTTGGCGTAAAATAACTAAAAACCCACTAATACTTAAGTGGATCCGCGAGGGTTATTCTATACCAATTTGTAATGACGTACAACAAAATAAGACACCCGTTAACAAGTTATCTCTCAGTGAGGATTTAGACATGCGTCTTGCTATAGATAATTTACTTAACTTAGGGGCTGTATGTAAATGTAATCGCTCTAAAGATGATTTCATCTCAAGTGTATTTTTAACCTCCAAACCTAATGGAGGCAAGCGCTTCATACTCAATTTAAGGCCTTTAAATAAGTACCTCCCTAAAACCCACTTTAAGATGGAAGATCATAGGACAGCAGCTAAACTTGTCCCTGAGAATGGTTTTCTAGCTACAATCGATCTTAAAGAAGCATATTTTCTTGTACCTATTCACGAAAATCATCAAAAATACCTTCGTTTTGAGTTCGACGACCAAGTTTATCAGTTTAAGGTTCTACCCTATGGCTTATCTTCAGCCCCACGAGTCTTCACAAAAATAATGAAAGAAGTCATCAATTATCTCAGAACCCGTGGTCATAAGTCAGTTATCTACCTTGATGACGTATTATGCATAGGAGACACATACCTTGAATGTTGTACTAATGTAAATGAGACCCTTTCATTACTATCATGTTTAGGCTTTGTGGTCAACTATGAGAAGAGTAATTTAAAACCTCAACAAACCTGTAAATTCTTGGGTTTTATATTTAACACCGTAGATATGACACTAAATCTACCCTCCGATAAACGGAATAA
Source organism: Archips xylosteana (assembly GCA_947563465.1). Lineage (NCBI taxonomy): Eukaryota > Metazoa > Arthropoda > Insecta > Lepidoptera > Tortricidae > Archips > Archips xylosteana. The sequence goes on from OX387346.1 coordinate 2,807,110, forward strand.
TATCTTAAAGTTGACCAAGAAGTTCTTACATTTGCCAGTCTGTAGCATCAGAGAGTTTTCTCAACTCATAGGGGTATTGATCGCAGCCTGCCCAGCGGTAAAATATGGATGGCTGTTCACAAAAAGCTTAGAACGCCAAAAATTTTTGGCTTTACAGAAATACGAAGATTTTGATGCAAAAATAAAACCTTCGGACATAATTTTGACTGACTTAAAATGGTGGGAGCAAAACATTTCCTTGGCATCAAATGCCTTAAGACCAGACGAAAATTTTGCGTTAGAAATCTACACGGACGCGTCAAGAACGGGCTGGGGCGCGTTCTGCAACGGTAGTCGTGCAAATGGCGGATGGAAGGACGAAGAATTGTCATTTCATATAAATTTCTTGGAGTTATTAGCAATTTTCATGGGGTTGAAATGTTTTGCTCTTAACATGTCAAAATGCTCAATACTACTTCGTGTGGATAATACAACCGCAATTAGTTATATCAACCGTATGGGTGGAATACAATTTCCACACCTTAACGACTTAGCTAAATCGATTTGGCAATGGTGCGAGAAGCGAAAGATCTGGCTGTTTGCTTCGTATATTAATACCAAAGATAACATCGAAGCCGATGAAGAATCTAGGAAGATAAATATAGACACAGAATGGGAACTATCAGATAAGTCCTTTCAACTCATAGTTCACATTCTGGGTCAACCTGATATAGATCTCTTCGCTTCTCGTACTAATGCTAAATGCGAACGTTACGTCTCTTGGAAGCAGGACCCAGATGCGCTCTCAGTAGACGCCTTTACAATAAACTGGAATTCGCATTTCTTTTACGCGTTCCCACCATTTTCGCTGATTTTAAGATGCCTGAGAAAGATAATCAGCGATAAGGCTACAGGTATCCTAGTTTTCCCGTACTGGACTGGACAACCTTGGTTCCCACTTCTTAAGAAGATGTTAATTTCGGACATTATCTTTTTGAAACCTAATAGAGACTTGTTACGGTCACGTTACAGGTCGATCCACCCGTTGCACAGGAGCCTTACCCTGGGGGCAGCGAAACTCTCCGGACGGCCTTTACTAGACGAAACATTCCACCTTTAGCCTTAGATCTTATGATGGCATCGTTATCAACCAGTACGTTGAAACAATACAGCACTTCATACAAACTTTGGTGGCAATTTTGCCTGAGGACTGGTATAAACGTATATAAAGCCTCAATCCCAGACATTCTCAGTTTCCTATCAGAACAGTACAGACTAGGAGCTTCCTATGGTTCAGTTAACAGTCATCGTTCAGCACTTTCCCTACTCCTGGGGGATGACATAGGATCAGATTGTAATATAAAACGTCTACTCAAAGGTATATATAAACAAAAACCTTCTACTCCCAAGTATTCAAACACATGGGACCCCCAAGTCGTGCTGAACCTTATTTCGACTTGGATTCCAAACAAAGATCTAAATTTGGAAAAAATTACTAAAAAACTATGTGTTTTGCTAGCGCTTTGTACCGCTCATAGGGTGCAAACATTATCTCTCATAAAGATCTCACATGTAAATAAATGCCCGAACGGTTTTAAAATCCGCATCATAGACATAGTTAAAACTTCGGCAGCAGGCAAGGAACAACCAGAGTTGTTTCTACCATTTTTCGAGTCCAATGTTCATATTTGTCCAGCTACAACATTAGATGATTACCTCAATATTACTTCTTCTTTAAGACCAGAAGGCGTAGATAATCTTTTAATCACCTACAAAAAGCCTTATAGGAAGGCCTCCACCCAATCAATTAGTAGGTGGATTAAACAGACACTAGCGGAGAGTGGCGTCGACGTGGGCGTGTTCAACGCGCACAGCACGCGGCACGCTTCCACGTCGGCGGCAGCCTCCGCCGGTGTTAGCATTGATACGATTAGGAAGACGGCTGGCTGGTCCAGCTCGTCACAAACTTTTGCTAAGTTTTATAACCGCCCTGTGGTAGATCTGGGGATATTTGCGAGATCAGTGTGCTCGATAAATCAATAATTATGTCTGTAATGTCGATAGTAAGTTCAGTTCTAAATCATAATACTTAATGGAAGAGTATTGTTTTGTTGATTACATGAATTAAATTACTCCTCTCCTACACCGAAGAGTTTTATTTATCATAAAATTCTCTAAACATCTACCTGGTTAATATTACTTATATCTGAAGAATAAAGCGACGAAATATAATAAGAGATCAAACGAACTTACCAAGTGAAGTTCGATCGTTATTATATGAGTCGCTTTATTCGAAGATATAAATTACCCTCCCAACCCAGAACCCTATTTACGGAGAGTGTAATTATAATCGTAAATCTCTAAAGAAATGACGGTTGGAGACGGAAGCCTGGCGCGGTATCTAATAAAAAAAAAAAAAAAAAAGGAGTAAAGTCGATTGTGGAATCGACGTTAATCTTTAAAAATTGTGCGAGCATGCCTTGTAGGTTTAAAGGACTACCTGGTTAATATTACTTATATCTTCGAATAAAGCGACTCATATAATAACGATCGAACTTCACTTGGTAAGTTCGTTTGATCTCTTATAAGTTTGTTTTACTGTCCGCATAGTGTCTCTTCTGTCGCATTAGTGCTGCCGCCTATAGTTACTGCACGTTCCCTATAATACTTTTTCTCACAAAAAAAGTAACTTTTTCTCACAAAAGAAGAAACTTGACGTTTTCTCATGAAAAATAAACTTAAAAAAAAAAACTAAAAATCTTGAATAAAAACGTGGAATCGAACCGAGGTCGGCTGGATCCGCGACCACCCGATTTCTAATGTGCCATTATGATCTGCTCGAAGTCGGCGAAATTTAGCTTTGTATTCTAATGCAAACAAAAATAGCCGGAAAACACGAGTAAAAGCGATTTTCTGAAAATGAAACATAGCTAGATCAGTTTTTCATCCCCGAAAACCCCCACATACCAAATTTCATCGAAATCGTTGGAGCCGTTTCCGAGAACCTGATTATATATATATATACATATATACAAAAATTGCTCGTTTAAAGGTATTAGATAGATAGATTAATAAAAAAGTGTCATCATTATCCCAGCTCATGTACGTTCCACTGCAAGGCTAGGTCTCTAAGAGAGAACTTGAACTGTAGTAGAATTTCACATACACCATTTAATTTCTTTATAAATGTATGCAAGTTTCCTCAAAATATTTTCCCTCACCCTAAAGCTCACGGTATCTAAATTTCAAATGCAATGTCGCATGTAAATTCCAAAAAAACCCATCCCGCAACCCTCTGTTTGAGAGGCCATGGGTCAAACCACTAAGCCACCGGACTCATAGTTTAGTTGCTCTCAGGAAATCAAAATCGACGGTCAATGCTCCAGTAAAAGTTAACATCTCTCCCAATAAACTTTCTATTGTCTTACAAGATGAACTTTGGTTTATTACATCTTAAAACTGAACAAGCGGACCGCTGGCTGGCTTTTATACGTTTGAAATTGCGTGTTTTGGCAGAATACCCAATTTTTATGATTATTTTTTAAAGTTATTGCGAAGGTGTAACCTGCTTGCGGGTAATATCTGGTACGTTGATGCAATCGTTGATATAAGTTCATTTAAAAACATAACATTAAAGTAATTAACTAATTGCTTTAATGTTAATTAACAGAAATAAAAAAAAAAATATATATACTAAAACAATTAACCTAAAACTAAAAACCTTAAAAAATATAATATAGTAAATAACTAAAATACATTATTAAAAGGAGTCCCTTTAGGCAAGATTCCGAAGATACTGGCAGCGTTCCCCCTTTGAATAGCTAGACTAATTCTTTGTCCGAGGTAGCTGCCAGCTCTTCGGTCTCCTGTGATGTCGACTAACCTTTTTGCTAATTACTTAAAAAGCCTTATGGCGCTAGGACCCCACGGACCAAGGGTCTCGACACCGAATGGGACAAAATCATATTCGGAGCCTAGACCCCTGTATTTGCATGCTTTAGCTTTTTCAGCCGCTTCACAAGCCGCACCAGCTCTGTTATTGGTTCCATGTAGATGGGAGGGGGCCAGCGTGTCTGAACAGGTTGCATCCCATACCAGCACCCGGCCCATCTTCCATGGAATCAAACTCATACCGTCCGGTCTCTTGCCATCGTCTCTTGCAATTCCAGTCGGCTCAAGTAGACTTGGCACGTTGACGGTGGCAAGGGACCGGCGTATGATATCGTTTAGTGCGGCATGTCTCGAGAAGCGGCCTGCACTTTTTTGCCATAACAGTCCGTGATGTCCTAGCTTGTCGACATCACTGCCACATTTAGTTCATTTTAGATTTTTGTAATTTCGACGCATGTCTAATATAATAGCTTACTTTTGTAAGTCATTATTATTTTATTAGTTAGAATTTGTTTATCATTACTCTATGTTTTAGTGGTAGGTAATTCAGTCGAATTTCATTTAAATCAGTAGTAGTATTTACGCGAATGTGTTACAAAAATTATATACATTATTATATCCATCCGATAGCTTCAAATCTTCACAAACATTCACTTTTATAAAATTAGCAAGAAGCAAGACAAAATTGAATGGTCAATATAAGAAAATAATTGTAAGAAAAAAAAAGAGAAAACAGTGTTCTACCGTAGTATTTCCCTGTTATAATCTAGTTTTGGTTGATAGTTTATAAGCAAGTTTATATACGTATGGCTGATGGGAACAGTACAAATTATAATTATTACCTAGCTTTTATTAGTGTTCTAGTGCTGGGCAAAGGCCTCTCCTCTTGACCTCCACATCTCTCTATACAGAACTATATTTGGCCACTCGCACAGTTCCGCGTCCAGGTTGTCTCGTTATCCCTGCCTCACCTTGTCTTGCCGTTGGGTGGCTGTTGAGTGGCACCGATCATGTGGCTGAGTTGTGGGTAGACCCGGCAGAAATGCGAGGCTCAGTCCAATTAAAAATTAACGGTTGGTTGGTTGGTTGGTTATAGGTGTCCTTGATTACAGACAAATTAAAGTAGATTCGAAAAATACTTCTTTAGAACCTTGTATAAACCTACTTAAACGATAAACAGCATTGCATATTTCCCAGGCAAAATCCTCAACCATTTGTAACTTCGATTGCAGTATACAAACGTTTCTGTCCATTCACAACAGTCCCTCTTTGTAATAAAATGTCGAACATCTTCCAATAGCGAAGGAAAAAGCATGCAAAGTAAATGCATTAGATGACGTCACGTTTCCTATACATGGAAATACATTCAGAACACGCTTGATATTGAAGTTTGCGGATTTATCAGGGACTGTGTTAGTAATGGAGTTTGAATACGCGATTGACTGTACTGGCAAAGTGAATGATATTTGGTTAGACGTTTCTGAAATGTAGGTTTGCTCGAAATGATTCGCGTTTTCAATGAATAGCAAGGATGATATAGACTGGATTGGCAGTCGCCATAGTACGAATCGGCCGCGGTTTTTGTAGTTCGATTATTAAATCTAGATGGCGCTGAAATATAGCCAGAGGCTTTGAAGGCAAAACAATAAGACTACAGATACACAACTTACATAACAAACATTACTTACATAACGTTAACGACCGCTTTAGCCTAGTTGGTAGTGACCCTGCCTACGAAGCAAGAGGTCCTGGGTTCAAATCCCGGTAAGGGCATTTATTTGTGTGATGAGCACGAATATTTGTTCCTGAGTTATGGATGTTTTCTATGTATTGAAGTATATATTTATCTATATAAGTATGTCTATCGTCGTCTAGTACCCATAGTACAAGCTTTGCTTAGTTTGGGACTAGATCGATTTGTGTGAGATTGTCCCCTAATATTATTATATTATTACAGATATTTCATATCACTGCAAATGTATTATTATGCAATATTTTTGAAAAGTAATACATTTGTAGTAATATGAAACATCTGTAGTCTTATTGTTTTGCCTTCAAAGCCTCTGGCTATATTTCAGCGCCATCTAGATTTAATAATCGAACTACAAAAACCGCGGCCGATCCGTACTATGGCGACTGCCAATCCGTTAAGTTTCATTGCATATTATTATAGCAGATTATTCATCATTACCTCGGTCTATAAAGAGTGTCCCAAAACTCAACAATATCTTGGTACCAGGAGAGAGGTCTAGGTATAACTGTGCTAAAAAAATAAGAAAAACAATATCCATGTCACTTAGTTATGCGATGTTTTTTTTTCTAAGATATCTAATACTAAAAAGTAATATGATAAGTGACTATTATCGCTTATCGTTGAGTTTTGGGACACCTTGTATACATACGTCCCTCTTTTTTATGTTTTTTTTGTACATTTTTTTCTCTTGCTGTCTGGTAATTTCATGTGTTTAACGTACAATGAGATGATGATGATGATAAAGAGTTAATGGTTAAGGTTGCGGGAACGCGTTGGATGCGGATGGCGCAAGGCCGATCTGTTTGGCGAGCCTTGTGGGAGGCCTATGTTCAGCAGTGGACGTCTTTCGGCTGAAATAATGATGATGATGAAAGAGTTATACATACATACCTTTATTCGATCTAAATCCTGTAGCCAATATGAAGTCCGGAGTTGCTAAAGTCGGCGATTTTATGAAATAAAAACCAAGTGGGTCACCTGATGAAAGCAATAACCGCCACTTATAGCCACCAAAAGCATAAATTAAATTACGGATGCATTGCCGGCCCTTTGCGAACAGAGGTAGGCTCTTTCTTTGAAGATATTAAATTCCATTTTTTGGATAAAAAAAGCCTCTCATGGTGAAATTAATCCAATCGCTAGCAAAATCGTTAATGGTAAGAAAAAAAAACTGATTGTAATACTACAATCTGGCCGTTTTCAAGTCTAAGGTGAAAGAGGATTTACTAGGCAAGCGTGCTCCATCGTAGACCTCATCTTCGCTTTCTATCAGGCGTGATTGTGGTCAAAAGCAAGCCTTAAGTATAAAGAAAAAAAAAGAGTTTTTTTTTTTAATTACTATCACGAGCTTTACGGTGTAGGAAAACATCACGAGAAAAAATGAATAGGTACACCTGCGAAGCAATTCTATGGTAGGCACGAAGTTTTTGATCCGCACTGGACATGCGTGAGAAGCAGTGGCGTAGCGTACCTTGGCGGGGCCCCGTATAAAATTAAAAGAAATATTTTATTCATCATAATTACCTATCTGTCACTTTTGCTTTTTTTGACTTTTGTCATTTCTGAAATAAAAAAAAATTTGGGAAGTTTTTATTAATTTTTGCTTACGCACGTCGGGGGCCCCCGTGGCCCGGGGACCCCGTATAATTAATACGGCTGATACGGCGGTAGCTACGCCCCTGGTGAAAAGTGCAGACCAGCCCTCTCAGTCTGATAAGATACCTATGCCCAGCAAATGATACGTTATATAGACCTGAGTCGACGATAGTGATGATTTTTCATAGTCCTAAACCGCTCAATGGGTCAAAGCTCCCATTATGCCCATGGGCATAAAACGTCCCACATCGGCATTAGGGATGCAACGAGCACTCTTCGAGACGATAAAACAGCAGTTAACATCTCTATCAGTTTCGTCAACGTCCACTTTTATATAGTTTGAGGTCACCGACTTTATACGTGTACCCATGGGCGTGTATAGGGTTTTATGGAGAGCGTGGGTTGAGAAAGCCTTTGACAGTAATGTACTATTATTGGTTGTTGCTAAAATATCCGGCTAGACTAACTTAAATAGATAGGAAAATCAGACTTTTAGAGTCCATCAACAACCAGCGTCGAATAGTTACAGAAAAAAGTGGACTTTGAGTAAGGAATTTTCAATGGCTTTAAATTTTTTTTGAGTATATTGAATCAAATTATAGATTGGTAAGTAATCATACAATTTTAAAAACTAATGTCGGAATATTATTCACCATTATCAGCTGAAAGTCGTCAACTGCTGGATAAAGCCTCCCCGAGGTTCGTCGAACAGACCGGTCTTGCGCCATCTCCACTCAACACGAGCCCGTAGCCTTAACCAAAACGCAAAAGAACTAAAGTCACCGACATAAGTAGCTTGAAGAATGCCAGACTCAAGTGATAGTGGACTGGCCACATCGCTCGTAAAACTGATAGCCAATGGGCCCAAAACGTGCTCGAATGGAATCCACGGACCGGAAGATGCAGTGGAGATTTTGATCATACTGACATCAAAATAGAGAATGTTTTAATTATTGTGTTTACAAATAAAAGTAAATAAATCGTATGGAATAACGTCATCAAATATTGCGCGAAAAGTAAATCCTGTAAATCCTGTAATTCTCATACGCAAGTCCTAAGTCAATTGGGGACTAATTAAATAATTAGAACCTATAAAGCCGTTAATGGAAAGTTGGGGTAGCCTAGTGGTTTGACTTATCGCCTCTCAAGTAGAGGGTTGTGGGTTTGAGCCCGGGCTCGCCTAACTGAGCTATTCGGAATTTATGTGCGAAATTAAGTACTTAACGAATGAAAATATCGTGATGAAATTTGCGCTGTGAAGAAATTCTATGATGTGTATGAAGTTCCCAATCCGCACTGGGCCCGCGATGGAACTACGGTCCAAGCGCTCTCATTCTGAGACTTACAATAAACAAGGACTTGGACTAATTTCTCGTGTGATTGTTGCGACAAAACACTGTAACTCTTGATACTATACTAAGAAAATGTGAGTTTGTTTTGGCAAAACACGGTATCTGGAGATAATACAGCGTTTAGTCTAATTAAGACCCTACGTTTTAAGAGATACAGTGTAAATTGCAATGACGTTTTTCAATGTTTTTGATAGAAAATCAGTTACTCTAAGCATGCATATTTAACAACCGCTTTAGCCTAGTTGGTAGTGACCCTGCTACGAAGCAAGAGATCCTGGGTTCGAATCCCGGTAAGGGCATTTATTTGTGTGATAAGCACGAATATTTGTTCCTGAGTTATGGATGTTTTCTATGCACATATTTAAATATTTATTTATCTATATAAGTATGTTTATCGTCGTCTAGTACCCATAGCACAAACTTTGCTTAGTTTGGGACTAGGTCGATTTGTGTAAGATTATCCTCAAATATTTATTTATTTATTTATTTATATATAGATTAGGGTCCGAATAGTTCATTTACAAAACACTGCAACTCGAGTTACAGTGTTTTGTTATGACACGGCAGTGCAGTTGAAGTATAGTAAGTAATACTAGGTTTTGCCCGCGACTCTGTCCGCGAAGAATAGGGGTAAAAAAAATAGCCTACGACCTATTCTCAGACCTACCGAATACAGATAAGAAAGTTTCATAAAAATCGGGCTAACCGTTTCGGAGGGGTTCGATAACAAACACCGTGACACGAGATTTTTATATATTAGATTACGATACAATACACCTTTAGGCTAAGATGAATGTGATGTCTACGGAGCTCTATAGACACCAATAATAAATGTACATACCATATTCTACCAACCTTTCACATGTTAATGAAGTTCAAGAAAACCTTTTATCAGCCGAGATGCTGCGTCGTAATTTAAATGAGCCAATGGAAAACGGGGAGACCAGCAGTGGGCAACAGGCATATTGTGATGCAAATCGAGCAATAGGGCCGTGAAGGTCATACAAGGAAAGGCGAGCAATATGGTTGTTTACTTTCATATGTCAACGGGAAGCTTGTTGGTTATACGTGCCTAGTTTAAGAATGCGGAACGGATTTTGTGGAAAAGTTATTCGGTAGTATAAATAGAAAGTGTAAACATCGCAGATCAGACCTAATGTGTTAGTTTGAATAGGGGAATCGTAATAACTAAAAAGCTGTGGTTGCTTATGGGTTGACATGCGAGTGTGAGTTCTCAAACAGATGGCAGTGGATTGGAATCCGGACTAACACTTCTGAGTTTTTGGAATTTATATTCTTTTTTTTTTACTAGCCTATAATTGTCTCCCACTGCTGGGCAAAGGCCGCCCCTCTGGTCCTCCATAGCTCCCTGTCCTGAGTGAAAACCGGCCAATCGTTTCATTCCGCGTTCAGGTCGTCTCGCCATCTGGGCATATTATAGGTACAAACTTTCGCGTTTATAATATTAGTGAGTAAGATTTTAATACTTCTTATATAGAAAAAGCTAACTGCATGACTGACTGTCATATCAAGGCTCAGCTCGATCAATGAGACGAGGAGCTTTTAAGTTTTGTAAAGAGACTTAAGGATGGTTTTTACAAAATTCCCATGGTATGAGTATTCCGCAACAGAGACAAAGCCGCAGCGTAAGCTAGTATAAGAAAGACATTAGAACACAATAAAATAGATTTTTCCATCATCATCATCATCCTAGCCTGTACTTATATACCTACATCCAACTGCAGGGCACAGGCCTCATCTCAAACATAGTTATGACGCAGGCCCAGTGCGGATTGGAATCTTCACACACACCATTGAATTTCTTCTCAGATAGGTATGCAGGTTTCCTCACGATATTTTCCTTCACCGTAAAGCTCATGGTAAATAAATGGAATACCTTTGTTGCTCCTCCGCTAAGTAGTGAGGCCAAGTCGTGCAAAACAGCTACGTTTGCGCTGAAAAATGCTTTTTCATGCAATTTAATTTAATTTTAATTTTTTTCAGCGCAAACGTAGCTGTTTTGCACGACTTGGCCTCACTACTTAGCGGAGGAGCAACAAAGGTATTCCATTTATTTTAAACATGGACCTCCGCAAAGTAACGCCTGAATCTATACAGTATCTCATGGTAAATTGCACGTGTAATTTCACACATCAATTCCGAAAAACTCTGCGAGCCCGGACAGCGCCTTCAACGATAATAACTAATTTCAATGCTAGATGAAGAAAAAACCCGCCTTGGAAATTCCGGGAAAATACATACCCTATGTCACTCTCAGAACTGAGACTATTCTAATGACACCTCTCACTTCAAAATCCATTGAGCCGCTTAGGCTACAGGGCGTGCCAAAGAATGATACATACATACTTAAGGTACAAAGGTAAGTTTAAGGTTGTTAAGGTACAATCTGTATTTTTTATAAATAAATAAATAATACAAACCTACATACTTACATAAATACATGCGCTCTAAAAACATAACCCTCCTTCGACAGTCGGGTGAAAATTGGTGATCGAACGAGTGATCGGTCTTTTGGTTGCACCTGGCGGTCAGTTTCGTCAGACCTCACACATTATGCTAGTATGGACATGCCATATCCGTGTTGTTAGGAAAGGAAAAATATGTCTTTTAGCTTATTAAAATCAATTGCTAACAGGGGTCAACCAATTTAAGTAAACATTTTTACTATTAAATGCTGTGCAGTTCTTCTGATTTGATTTAACCTAAAATATATCAGTTAAATTTAATATGTATGTATAGGTAGGCATATTAAAATCAAAGCTGATTATTTTTACCAAAGAGGACAGACTGAACTCTGCTCTAAAAAACCGGCCAAGTGCAAGTCGGACTCGCGCACCGAGGGTTCCGTACAAATTTATATGTATCTATGATAATCCAATCTTAGCAGACCCCTGCTCCTAAGCAAAATGTGCGCAGTGTGGGATCATTGTAGATTGGTTACTGATATAGACAGACAGACAAAAAAATATGCTTTTCGCAATTTTTCCTTTATCTGTGCTATAAGACCTAGCTTCGTACCAAATTTCAAGCTTCTGAGTTCACGGGAAGTACCCTGTAGGTTTTGATTCCCTTGCGAGGGTCGAAAATTTTGCGGAAATTTGTGGCATAAACAGCTGTATCTTTTGATTGCGTTGGCTTAGAAGTTTGATTTTTTCACAGCTCCAAGTGACAGTAAACCTAAATATTTGATATAAATTTCAGCTTCATACCTCTACGCGTTCCTGAGAAAAACGGTCTTGACAGACGGACGGACGGACAACAAAGTGATCCTATAAGGGTTCCGTTTTTTCCTTTTGAGGTACGGAACCCTAAAAAATTATCTTAATAAAATGGAACTTTGTAGAAAATTACTGACAGGACAGCTGGCAGTGGGTGGATGAGGGAAGCCCAGGATCGCGAATTTTGGCGCAATATGAGGGAGGCCTACGTCCAGCAGTGGACGGACAATGGCTGAAGATAGATAGATAGATAGAAGATTACTAAGTAGACCCTTATAAGTAGGTAGATTACACTTATAATATTATTTATCGAACATATTTTTCTGTATTGCGAGTTTAATGGTGTATCCATATTAACATGTCTACCTACTTGATATTTTTGAAACACTACTGAACTATTTTTAAAACATTGTACGAAGGTACGGAACCCTTCATTTACGAGTCCGACTCGCACTTGACCGGTTTTTTCTACATTTCTTCTAACACTCATCATTATTTTGCTCCAGCTTTGTACCAAGAACTTTATAAATCTTCAAACACGTTTGTTTTTACGGTATCTTGAATAAGAATGAGGAAAATGCAGCCGAATGCATTAAGAATTGAGAGGGCTTTCATGTTCGTGTCACGGGCACATTTGTCGGTGACAGGGTATTTTCGTACGGGGAAAATGCGCGCATCAACGCTTACTTAGTAACGACCTGCTTAAATTTTGACTCATGTATTCTGAAAAGACGAGAAAGGATCAGAAAAGGGTCTTAAGTAAATATCTTCTTTATTCTATCTGACTGGTTAGATCATTTTACCAAAATCGTTATTTCCTATACTCCATTTAATTTAGAATTATAAACCACAACAACATTATATTGCGGCTCGTGAACTGTAATCTCTTTACAATTTGTACAAGAGTAACAATTGACGACACGCAAATAAAGTGACATTAAAACAATTTTATTTTGCGGCTCCCAGACAATTGTACTGTACTATTTGCTAGGTAAGAAATAGTTGACGAGCCGCAATATAATGATGTTGTGGTTTTCAATTCTAAATTAAATGAAGTATAGTAGCAAAATTTCCATTCGCATTTTTTCTAAATGCTTTTTTTCTCACTATAGTTTTTTACTGAAGCTTATTTTTACAGTAGCGTTTTTACCCAATTTGAATAGACACAGAAAGAGTGTCGACGGAGCTCCGCTGTCGCGGAGCTGCTGTTTCTGTGTGCTTTTGGCCCTTCGGGCCGATGCAAACTTACCATAACCTAAACCTACCTATGTTACTGTGTCGATTAAAATTGAGAAGAAACGCGATTTACTCGTATTGGGTGAGGACTGAAAACCAGCAACTTTGCTGAGTCCTCACCTTTTCACAAAATTGTATTTGTCTTTTTTCATTGTTTTTTGTTTTATTTTAAGTTTGTGAATAAACATTCTTTATTCATTCATTCCCACACATTTATGCACATGCATGCACACAAATTCGAACACACTCTATTCGCGTATTCCGTTTTTTATTTTGTATCTTATGACAACTTCTGTAACACTTTAGTTCTGTTAATCAGTAAATCGCACTCGCAGGCTACCAAAATACAGGCTCAGCCTAGTTTGGAGTCTGATAGATGTACCGAATTTTATGTAACAAGTGTTTTTTGGTAAATAAACTATTTTTTTTTTTTTTTTTTTATTCTTTTTTTTTTTTTTTATTTATTGTGAAAATTAGCTTCAGTAAAAAACTATACCTAGTGAGAAAAAAATCAATTGGGAAATAATGCGAATGGAAATTTTTCTACTAGGATATAAAGATTTTGGTAAATTGATCTAACCAGTCTTCTATATCTCTATACGCCGTGGTCGACGAGTAGGCCGACAGATTTGAAACTCAGATTTTTTAGGTTACCTATTTCAAGCTAAAAAAATCAGTATCAACGCACAGCTCAAACTTCTGCGCGGCTTGTGCTGAAATTTAGAAAGAAAGAAAGAAAATACATTTATTTACAACAACACAAGACACATAAATATTTTTACAAAAAGAACAATACAAAGGCTAAACAAAAAAAGTGTCATTGCGGTTGTAAATTGGACACTGGCTCAGCATAATGCTGAGGCGTTTATAGCACCACAGCGCTGATTTTCAGCCAGCACCGTCGGTAATACCCGGAACGCCACACAGATAGATAAACTGTACACTTATAAATATAAAGCGATAAACTACATAAACTACATGCGTAAATGGATAATTTGCAGATCATAAAAGCAAATAATTTCAACAAAATTAATAAATTACTATAACTCACTTGCCAAGTATACAACTATGCGCGGACTAAAACAAAAAGTGAAATAACCGAGACAAAGAAAAATTAAAGAAGTTTTGTGAAATAGTGCTGGAAAGGAAAGGAATTAAGTTTTCTGAAATGACAACAAATACCCTTTAAGCTTTCGCCCAAAGGTGTACCTGCTAGTCACTCCTAGGATGGGAGGGGGGATGTCATTCCAGCACTTAGACGCCGCAAACCTGAAACTGCCTCGAAACGCCACCGTCCGGTGCGGCGGAACAATAGCCTTAAATCTGCGCACACTTTTCGACCACGTGATTTTTTTCAAAAAGGTACGAAGGCGTCTTGTGCCGCGCTACACCGAACAAAAGGGTTGCAATATGCAAGCGCCTGCGATTGTGCATCTTAAGAAAATCAGCAGCGTTCAAGTACGGAGTGACATGTGACCGAGGAGGGATTCTGAAGCAAAAACGAGCACATGCGTTTTGAACTCGTTGGAGCAATCTCCTAGAACGACCAAGTATGCAACCAAGTATCCAACCAAATTTGGCACACGGATAGTTATTATGACGTAGGCATCCGCTAAGAAGGGATTTTTCAAAATTCCCACGGGATAGGGAATAAAAGGTATTTATATTTTTGTTTAAAAGTTACCCTACCTCCGTAACTATAATTATTAGAGACTTCAAACTTGGCATGCAAGCAGGTCCTTATAGCAGTAAAAAGTTAATTTTAAAGATTTCCGGAAAATCCCACTGGATAAGGAAAAAACGCGATTTGTATATTTAATTTAACAGGACTCTATATATCCGTAACTGTGATTACTAGACTTCAAATTCAGTATAAATGTATGAGATCATAACAGCAAAAAGAATATTTCAGGATTTTTAAACATTCCCACGGGATAAAGAAAGAACGGAGTTTATATTAAAATATAAATAACTTTTATATATAAGTAACTGATGTCGATAATGATGACGATGGATTTAAGGAGTTTTACTTTAGGAGCGTTTATACCAGCTGAGCTGGCAACGTTGCATTTTTGTTAGTTTTTCTCGATTATTCCATAAAAATTAAATGAATATTAAAAATGTGGTGTATAAGAATTGTTCTAATATATAAGTTAATTTGTCTACTGCAATAATTATTCGTGATAGACTTTTATTTCTTTAAAAACGAACAAATTATTACATAACGGTTTTTAAAGAAAAATAAAAGTCTATCACGAATAATTATTGCAGTAGACACATTAACTTATAAATTAGAACAATTCTTATTCACCACATTTTTAATTTATAAATAAATAAATAAATAAATAAATAAATATTAGGGGACAATCTTACACAAATCGACCTAGTCCCAAACTAAGCAAAGCTTGTACTATGGGTACTAGACGACGATAAACATACTTATATAGATAAATAAATACTTAAATACATAGAAAACATCCATAACTCAGGAACAAATATTCGTGCTCATCACACAAATAAATGCCCTTACCGGGATTTGAACCCAGGACCTCTTGCTTCGTAGGCAGGGTCACTACCAACTAGGCTAAAGCGGTCGGTTTCATTCAATTTTTATGGAATAATCGAGAAAAACTAACAAAAATGCAACGTTGCCAGCTCAGCAGGTAGAAACGCTCTTAATCAATGAGAGGGATGAAGAAGCTTTACCGTGTATTCTGCGCGGACTTAATTATCCTAATGATTGCTTAACATTAACAAAGAACATATTTCCAAACAAACACGTCGCATTGCCATTCCACCGAAAACATTCGTTGACGCCATCCATTTTGATCATAATTGTTATTATTTAACATCCGCTATAACTTGACACCTTTCGTCCCATTGAACCTCCTTCATTCCAAGGATACGAAAGAAGAACGGCGGGTCTTATCTAACTGGGTGGGTACGAACTTGTAGCTATATTTGGCCCGTTGCCAACAAAACAGTGCGTTTGCCACAACACGATTTATTGTACGGAACCTAGTAAAGTACCGTCATTTATCCGTAATTTGATATGATTGTTGGTGAGAAGTTGACGCTATTTGATGCTGTTAGTTGGATTAATGGAGTACTTAAATAGGCCTAAGAGGATTTGAAGTACGTAATAGGTTGCTAAGGAAGCCGGTGGTAGATGGTTTGCCCTCTGGTCTCTCAAGTTTATCTATCTGAAACACTAAAAGCGATTGTCCGATTTTCGTTTCGGCAAAAACTTTTCGACAATTTTTTTTTACTTTTTTTTCATTTGTCCGAAAATTCCAAACAATTATGACATCGGGGCTTTCAAGAAAAGAGTTTATACTTCCTTTAAAGGCCGGCAACAGATTGGTGACTCTATTTGAGTTGTTGATATTTATGGGCGGTGGTGATCATTTTCCATCAGATGAGCCGCTTGCTCGTTTGCCTACCTCTCATAATAAAAAAAAAATCATTTTTCTCTGTCGATAAATTACTAGGGATATCGTTAAAAAGTGAACTGGAAATTTGTCTAAACGTAGGTACTGTCAAAAGTATCATTGGGTAAAATGAACAATTGGCTAAGAAACAATATACGTATCAATTCATAGGGCAAGTGAATGAGATGGGATACGTTTTTCGGACAAACGATACTTTTAGTAAACGTGAAACGGTAAAAAGAAAAATTTATGAAACCTGTAATCAGACCTGTGATTCGAATAGTTTTCGGACAAATGAAATTCGGGCAATAGTTTGTTATGGGTTGCGGTGAGAGAAAATGATACTACACGATTACAAGTTAATAAACTATATTACAACTATCGTGTTCTAAACCTATCTTATATTAACTAACTTATGAACTAGTATTGGACGCCAGGAGGGTTTTACGGGCAGACTGAAGGAACCCTGCCAATCCTAATTGCCACCGGCTAGCTCTCAACGACTAACTATTGCAGAATTCCCAGGCTAATAAAAAGGGCAGTTCGTCAAGCTAAAACAAATAATCACAACATGTAGTTGTATGGTTGAAAGAATAAAAACATCTGAGATCCTAATTTGCTTATAACCTAAACTTACCCCTTTCTATTTCTTCTGGCACTTAAAACAAAATTTCTAAATTACAATGAATAGTTATTAACGGAGTGTAACGTATGTACAGCTGATTTTAATTATTTCCGTAACTATATTTGAGTACCACACAACAGCTGACTTGTCTCCGAGAACCGTAATCCAATGACTTTTAAATCTTATCCTAATATCGTAATATTTTTAATAAATACAAATTTGCGAGGGTGGTTGTTTTGGCTTTTAAATCGAATACCAACGAATCATGTTAACTGTTACGTTTTAAGGAAACTAAATAAACAAGGAAAAAGATACAAAACATTTCCAGATTTGAACTCCGTTCATCTGCTTTGCAGGCAGCGGCCTAGACCGTTGAGCCATCACGATGCTTAAGATACTCAGTGAATATTACCAATGCTATTGATCGGTCTTATGACGTAGCTGACCAAATCAATGATATCAAACGTGAGATAGGTCTGTCAAACATGGTCGTGTCTTCGAACTCGGGCTTGCAGCTCTTAGTTTTTCTGAATTTACATGCGTACCTAATTACATTTGAAATTTTCTATGAGCTTTACGGTGAAGGAAAACATGAGAAAACCCGTACAGGCCTGCAAAGAAATTCAATAAAACAATAGGGTGAAGTACCCAGTAGTCGGCCAGGCAACGGTAGTCGGCCGAACATGAGTGCGAGGAGTACGCAAGATATCTCTCGTGCTCTTCCCACTCGTACGAAAGACGGGTAGAGGCCGACTACCTGTGCCTGGTTGACTACTGGGTATTTTACCATGTACACTTAAATACAATTAAAATAATTATGTACATTTTTTGTGTTAAAACATTAACTGGTTTAGTGTTAAGAGATTGCTGTGCCTTATCAGGATTGATGTTTGGACTTTTATTAGGCATCTAAGGACTTGTAAGGCCCATCGTTAGCGGCCACGACTCAGTGCCATTAGTCATCACTGACAACACACACTGGTCAATGACTTTTGATTTGAGACGATGCGGTATATTGGATGACAAGATATTGCGGAGCTTCCCGAACTCTGCCCAGCTGAGTCTAATTCGTCGATTGACCTCTTTCTTCTAACCTAACCTAACCTAAAAGTCCTAAACCAATCCCCAACTAAAAACCGTCACCGCAATTTCTTGCTCTTATGGTCAGGACACAGGATATAGATTCCATTCGTCATAACAACTAGACATATTTGTGGGCATTTCAGACGCATCGATCACTCCCTATCTTCCTTCCGCCAGTCCCGAACTCAAGCCGTACTGAATTTATTATTGCTAGCACTCCATACCGCGGAATATGACCATCATTTTGTTTTTTGTCTCACTTGGACGAAAAGAGTTGAAGAGGGATGGGAGAACTGTTATAGGTTGGAACAGGGAAATTCACGCCACAAATTATTACGGGACGCAAATGTTGCCCTAAGATATTGTTCCGGTGCATGCAAAGATATTAAAAAAGTTGAATTTATGTAAACACTAGTGTCAACCCTCGGCTTCATTCGCTTGAACGATTAGGGATTCTACTAGACACGTATCTGAATGACAAACCGAATCGAATGAATGTGTTATCGTCATTATTTTCTGAAACACCTTAACCTAACCTAACCTAATGTGTTTTATACGACGCCATTTTTACAAATTCTGAGAAGTTAATGGTTCCATTATTTCGATATTTTAATACATTTGATTATGAATTTTCGTCATATTCCTAATTGGTTATATTCCTGATTCGTCATATTCCTAACTCATCATTGTACAGTCGAATTAAATCGTGAACACGTTCTTACAGGATTAATATTAAGTACATATTAGGACAGTACTTATACTTTGTACTACGGTTATTAGACAATATACTTACTTACGGCGGAGCGGATGGCGAATAAGGAATATGACGAGTTAGGAATATGACCAACTAGGAATATGACCAATTAGGACCACTAAATTTCCATGGAAATTCCTTAGAATTTACAAGGGAAATCTTTCATGTCTCTAAATTTAAGGGTTGATATTTCGGGATTATACCTATTTAAATGTAAAGATCCCTTGGGCATATCGTAATAATAAGTCGTTGTGTTATTCCCGGGTTATAGTCATCAAGTTGTCAAATATCAGCCTATGTTTAGCACTGGACGTCTTTCGGCTGAAACGCTGATGATGATCAGTTTAAAGAAGCGTTTGTGTGAAAAAGTAACAGAACATACAAACTTTCGCATTTATGATATTAGTAGTACTGTCTGGAATGAAATGCTTTTGTTGCAACGCAAGCTGTCAAAATATATTCAAGTGAAAGCAAGCAGTTTTGGGATTTATGGGGCTCCTGCTATGCACCCCGTAGACATAAAATAGGTGCTTTTTTGGCGCAATTACTATAGCCTTTTTATACTTTAGTAGATTTATGCCTCACCGTTTGCTTTATAAAATAACTCTCCTTCGGCAGTCGGGTAAGCAACAAATAAAGAAGACATTTTTAAAAACTTGTCAAGATCGTGTGGAGCCACGCTTGATGAAGGATTCTTATTTAACTTAATAATATGTTTATTGTTAGGGTTAAATTTTCCAAGCGAAATACCCACTTATCTAGGTATCGTATTGACTTAAAATTAGTTAGGTGCGGATAAATAAAATTAATCAAATCATTAGCAAAGGTAATTGTTTATTGAATCAGGCGTTACTTTGCGGAGGTCCATATTAATGAACTGAAACAAATACTTTGCTCACCCGCGATCTAGGTAGGTTTAGGTCGCGGGTGAGCAATAAGTAATTGTTTCAGTTCAGTAATTATTATTACGTCGATTACCCCTTATTCCTCATAAAAGTATTGATTATTGTATTATTATATTTAACGTTCATTAATTTTATGAAGGTTATTAATACGAAATTATATATTGTCTTATTATATCTCGTAAGACCCTCACCCGCCCTATTTTAAAATTGCGTATTGTATTCTTTGATTAATTATAACTGAAGATACACATTGCCGAACAAAATCCCCTTCAAAAAATGTCCGAACTTTTTTATTTGTTTGCATAATAATTAAAATCATCACCTACACAGAAATTTGAACGTAGTCTTTACTTAATTACAGTCGAATTTCGGTTGACACTTGACAGCTAAACTTGACAATTTCACGCAACGTACTGAGAAAAAAGAAGGCCACTTTTATCAAAGTGGCGCTCATTTGGCTCGGACATTTTCGGGCGCGCGACTGTGGATCTACAGTTATAATTGATCAAAGATTGTATTAGGTATTTTATGTATATAAAATGTGTCTAGTATTAAACTTTATCCCTTGTTGTGGAAGCCAGCCTTTATACCAACGCTGACGTGTATTGGTGATAAGCTAAGCCGAAATCTGAAACATTGCCACTCAAGAGCGTCGCGGGGCGTTCTACTTGATTTGTTTTATTTTTGTTACAGCTATCTCCCTTTTTATGTGTTCTAGGGTCTCAGCCAATGTGATAGCAGAACAAATTCTGATGGTGGCTGGTTACGTTTTCGCATCTAGTTTTCTCGGGAATTTTGAATTATTTTTGCAGTAAAAGTACATTGTGCATTAAGGGCCGTAAGGAGGGGATTGGGCGTTTCTATTTTTCGTTGTACCCAATTAAGGAATTGTTAACAGGGAGTTAAAATTAGTCCGTTTGGTTACGCACTTTTTCAAGTCTTTACAATAAAAAAAAACGTAACAAACCAGACAATTCTTCGCTTCTTGTGTAGTACATTGTTGAACTTATCCGATTTGTTACTTTTTTTATTTTAAAGGCTTGAAAAAGTGCGTAATCAAACGGACTAATTTTAACTCCCTGTTAACAATTTTTTAATTGGGTACAACGAAAAATAGAAATGCCCGATTACTAACGAGAGTCTATTAGAAACCCGACGCAACATATTAATTGTATCGCAACATATTATTTTTAACGACCGCTTAGCCTAGTTGGTAGTGACCCTGCCTACGAAGCAAGAGGTCCTGGGTTCAAATCCCGGTAAGGGCATTTATTTGTGTGATGAGCACGAATATTTGTTCCTGAGTTATGGATTTTTTCTATGTATTTAAGTATTTATTTATCTATATAAGTATGTTTATCGTCG
Source organism: Archips xylosteana (assembly GCA_947563465.1). NCBI lineage: Eukaryota > Metazoa > Arthropoda > Insecta > Lepidoptera > Tortricidae > Archips > Archips xylosteana. The sequence goes on from OX387346.1 coordinate 2,828,319, forward strand.
TCTAGTACCCATAGTACAAGCTTTGCTTAGTTTGGGACTAGATCGATTTGTGTAAGATTGTCCCCTAATATTTACTATTTATTTATATTAATTGTATCGCAGCGTACTGTATTGTTTTACAAAAACCTTCCGCTATGTCTGGCTCTTTTTTTCAATTATATGCAACAGGATACCTACTAGCCGTGGTGGCCTATCGGTTTGATCTACGGCTTCTCAAGCATAGGGTCATGGGTTCAAATCCCGGCCTGCACCATAAGAATAAATAATAACAGAGTAGAAGGGAAACTCCCGCTCCGGCCGGACTCAAGGTCACGATAATAGAGTACTACCTAAGAGAGAACTCAGTCAGGGTGTCACGGCCGGCGTCGCCGCACGCGCGTTTGGCTGTTCGTTTTATTGGAAACAAATAACAATTAATGACGTCAAGTTATTGTGGTGTATTTGGGTGTATAAACAATTCAAAAACGATGCCAAATCACCTTAAATGGCTTCTTTTGGTATGGCACTTGTAATAAATTCTTACTTAGAAGTACCTACCTATAATATGTAGGTACGTACAGTCAAGGATTTTAATTGTTAGGCCACTTGCCACTGTTCGCATTTTAGCCGTGTAATGCAAATCGGGTGAAGCCGCTTATACTGGTATATGCTGATTTGCATTACACGGCTAAAATACTAACAGTGGCAAGTGGCCTAACAATTAAAATCCTTGGCTGTACCTAATGATTTATAAATCTCATATTTTGTAAAACTAGAATAAAATAATGATTTCAAAGTAAATAATAACTTAATATTTTTGCGATATTATCTTTAGAGTAAGTAATATTTAACAGTAAGCAACCCTAGCAACACGCCTGGACGTCAGAGGGGTGTAACGACGTGAGGGGGGAAGTAGGTATATAAATGGCGGCGTTTTGGACGCAGTCAAAAGAGATTCCCTTCTACTCCGTTATTATTTATTCTTATGCCTGCACCTCTGAATTTTTCGGAATTTATGTGCGAAATTACATTTGAAATTTACCATGATCTTTAAGGTGAAGGAAAACATCGTGAGGAACCTGCTTACACCTGCGAAGAAATTCAATGGTGTGTGTAATTCAATGGTGTGCCCTGCAGTGGGACGTATATAGGCTGGGATGATGATGATGATGATGATATCTACTGTAGCGGCTGAACACAAGAAAGTTATTTGCACTGAAAAGTGCGATACGGTGAATACAACGAACACTGAGACCGACTTCACCACAGGATTGCAGGTAAAATTCACTTTTCTCCTTCGTACTTCCTTACTTTGAAAGGAAAGCGACAATACAATAGCCAGCACTAGCGCTAGATGCGCTTCTGAAGCGGTTGAGAGAAACGCGGGAACCACTGGCTCCAACGATTTAGCAAGCACTTTAGACTGCCGCTAACATAAAACACGTTTACTGTCCAAGCCCAAGTTTCTTCCCTTAATCCAACTACTGCACTAGTGATGTGTCGGATCGTAAAAAATATGGAGGTAATTGCGGATACGGATACGTGTTCGGATAATTAAACCACCCTGTTTTGCATTTGTATCATTTTAGCGTATTGTACCTCCCGTCGCGTAGCACCAACGAGTATCATAATAATTTAGACAGAAAAAAATATATATCATACTAAATACAAACTGAAACATGGATGCACAGAAAAACCCAGAAAAAAGACCAGCGCTGGGAATCGAATCCAGATCCTCAGCATTCCGTGCTGCGTGCTAAACCCCCACACCACCACTGGTCGGGACTTAGACACAATTTTTTTCCTATGCGTCGTATGCGTCACACATCTCAGCTTGCTTAATCACTTTTGCAGCGACATTAGCGACATCGGTGTTAAACGCTCTCAACGAGAGACGTCAACGCTCCTTCGGAACTAACCTCTCACCCGGACCAAGAGATGACACTTTTTAAACAATCTTATCAAGATAGTTTTTTTTTTTAAATGATACGCAATCTTTAAACCCACCGTATCTGTTTCGTACCTAAAGGTGTCAAGGAAACCCTATTAATAAGCCTCCGCTGTCAGTTATGTTATACATATTATGGGTTGTACCGAACCCTCTACTTACCAGTCCGACTCACACTTTGCTATTTTTACTGATGTGCCGTGAAAATTTTAGGAACCAAAAGTGTGCCGTTAAAACCTAAAGGATAAAAACGACTGTACCTACTAAACTAACAATAATGATACTTGTATAACGCGACGCATACGTGAACCAACATTTAGTTTTAAATTCCGTGGAAACAAATAGAGGATATAAGTTTTTTTCAGTGCCGCTACGTATGCCTATACCTTGGACTGGCAGTTGAAGAATTCAAACAATAAAGCTTTTTCCCGTTACTTCGTCTACGTACAGCGGGAACTTTACAATTTCTGGGGATAAAAAGTAGCCCATGTTAATCTAGAATAGATTAGCTTTCTATTAGTGAAAGAATTTTGAAATCGTTTTTGGAGTTCCAAAAATTAACAACTACAAAAAAAAACATACAAACAAATGAAGTTTACTTCTTTACTATATTAGTTTATGTATACATTTTAAATGCAACACTTAATTGTACAATTTTAATACATAAATAATAAGTTATTCGAATTGAAGTATTTCGATGCTTGTCACAAGAATACATTCTTAAAAAAGTTGGATCCGGAAAATACGGACGCAGATATATTTTCTTTTCTGCGGATATCTGTGGATGCAGATACGGATATCCGGCACATCACTACAGTACTAGGTACGTACTAAAGTGTTGTTAATCCGGGCTAGAATCACAACGAAATAGGGCGAAGTCACTGAAATAGTCCTGTTAGTTTTATTTCTAGATGGAGGTAGCCGAACCTGAGGTGCAGTTGAGGGTATAAATATCTATACCGCTATCGCGTCAAATACATGTAAAAACCAACCTTATAATTAGTGACATAAATCCAGAACTAGTATAACTTGACTTTCCGTCCGGTATCAAAGAGCGCAAAAAGAGCGCAATATAATAAACGACCGTATCTTTTTTCTACGTTAACTTAGAAGTTTGATTTTTTCACAGCTTCAAGAAATGTAGACCTGAGTATACGGTTTTATTTTCAACTCGATACTTCTACGCGTTCTCAAGATCATGACAGACTGACGGATGAACGGACGGACGGACAACAAAATGATCCTATAAGGGTTCGGTTTTTCCTTTTTACGGACCTACGTTATTTTGTAAAAGGGGTTGAAAACATTTTTATGTCTTTAGACTTAGCGGCGTATCTAGTAGCGATAAAAGAAACCTACGAGTTATTCCCAATATCAGAGGCTTTATTTTCTAGCATTATTCGGAATCACAATCATTTTTACCACTTCTTTTTGACACACTGTAAAGGATTACGATAGAAAGAGATCGTGAATGCGAAGGCGTGCACTCGCGCGTTAGACTATTGTCTCAGTCATCTAGGGCTCTCTAGCTCCTAAACAATATGCTAGTTCAGGTCCCGGATGCTGATATATTTGCCGATAATTTGGGTGTGTTCATGAGAAAGGTCATTTTATTTTTATGTACCTGATTTTTTGTTTACCTGAATTATTGTATAACTTGTACCTGAATTATTATATAACTTGTACCTGAATTTTATTTTATAAATGTTTAAGTAAGAAGCTATTTTTAAAGTTTGACATTTAATTTATTTAAAAGGACATGATATTTTATTGAGTTTTTTTTTATTGGACATAATAATTTCATTTGTATTTTGTGGCATGCATGATATGATATTGCTTTATTTTCTATTTTCTATTGTAATGTAATCTTGACATTTGTTTTAAGTTACTTATATTACTATTATTATTATTGATATTACATCTTGTCAAATGTTTAGGCTTAAGACCATTTAATTTTGTTCTCCTTTTTTTTTTAATTAATGTGTGAGTGTTTTGGTTCTGTACTGTAAGCTTGCATGTGATTAATTCAATAAATAATAAATAATAAATAAATCTGCACACAAAACTTTATTCAAATCCATCCAGCCGTTTTAACCTAAAAGAGTAAGGCAGAAGCACGCACTCTCTCACTACACTAATCACGCACACTTACACTAATATTATAGAGACGCACACACACCCGCACACACACTCACCCGTACACTTACGCGTGCACGCACCCACACACACACCCGCACGCAAACACACACAAACACGCGTGCACACATACTCACATACCAGTGACGAAGAGCACTAACAACCCGATTCCCCCGGGTTGACTAAATTTTCGAAGTTATCAAAAGCTCTTCCATTTGCACTTTCAAGAAGAGGATAAATGTTTTTTTGCTTTTTTGATCTCGATTTACTTACAAAAATTTTCACGCCCCACCGCTGTCACTTACTTAAACTATCACATTACAATATCAATACTGTGCAAGTATTTTAAATAAGCAAAAATTTTATGAATTATCGTCCTCTTTGGCTGTCGGTGGCTGATTGGCGCTAAGCCCATGCCATGCACCGCGGCAAAAAAAGAAAGGAGCTGTCAGGGCGGCACTTCTTAAATTTTCGGCGGACGTATATTATATATATTATGCACTGTGCTGTGTAAATAAAAAACATTGTGAATAGTGTTATCTAGTACTAATGATAAATAACGGACATTATTTAGTGTAATACGTAATGCAAAGTGGCGGTGCGGACTTTGCGGCTCTACGGACGGGCTAAGCGAGCGCTTATCGAAGTCGGCTTCGTTGAGGTTTGTGGTTCATAAATTGTTGTTTAGTTTTAATACTGCATAGAAACGAATAACCACGGCCTTGGTGACAGTCACTATATATCGAAGGTTTTAATGAACAAATACAATGACTAAGCAAATTTCAAACGGCAAAAAATCCAACAATTCATTCTATAACCCTATCGTTACCCGACCGATGTTTATAGTAAACATGTTTTGATTCCACGGATGCTCAGGATGCGGCCAACCCGGCAGTAAAAACGGCAGTAAAACCTGTTGGCTGACGCTGGGCGGATTGAATCAAAGTCACAGTCAAGGGCGGGCAAGGTCGTCCGCCCTAAGAAGCTCAATGTACAGTGGGGGTGAAATGTTCGTCAGTTGAAGGATTTCCGGCCGATCTTTCGTTGTTACTTGCAAAATTAAGAAAGAATGGTGATATTCTCTTAAGGTGGAAACGCACGCTCTAGGCGCGAAATTCAAAATTTTTACAGGTTTTAATTTATTTTGGGCAAACGGTGTAACTGTTTAACTTCATATGGTACTTGCGCTTGTAAAACAGTTTTCTTTATATTAATGTGTAAAGTTTTTTAAGAATAAAACTATTAACTTGAAATAAAAGTTGTCAAAACGTTCAAAGTCCGAATTTCTATGTTTGACAACTTTTATATTAAGCTAACAGTTTTATTCTTAAAAAGCTTTACACAATAATATAAAGAACACTGTTTAACAAGCGCAAGTACCATATGAAGTTAAACAGTTACACCGTTACCTCAAAATAAATTAAAACCTGTAAATATTTTGAATTTCGCGCCTATTAGAGCGTGCCGTTCCACCTTAACAGTATCATAGAGTTTACCGTGATCCCTGTTTTTCTTTTTTTCAGAATTTGTTAGTTTTGGGGTTGCCGTACTCAGAATCAAGAACGCTGTTGATTTTGCTGCTTAAAAAATCGTCCCAAAAAAAAAATGATACCTACAATTTTTTTGTGACTCTTTTATAACGAGCCATAAAAAGTACTCGTGATTTTTAATAGGAGTTCTCAATTTTCTCATCAAAAAAAAAAGAAGTAAGTAAATGGAACACTTTAATCTAAATCTAGATTTATTTTTTCCTTAAAAATATTTCGTGACTTAACTGTTTTTGTCATAGCTTGTGTGGGGAAAGGCCATAATGTTGTCACGGATGTTATGCCTGAGGACCGAAATCCGATGGAACAATGTTCGAAATTTAATTTATGCAACTGGTTTCTCCAATTGACGACTAGATGGCGCTGGAGGTCACTACACGCGCTTCGAGCGACAACAAACCTTAAGTTAGACCAAGGATGATATAGACTGGATTGGCAGTCGCCATAGTACGGATCGGCCGCGGTTTTTGTAGTTCGATTATTAAATCTAGATGGCGCTGAAATATACCCAGAGGCTCTGAAGGCAAAACAATAAGACTACACAGATGTTTCATATTACTACAAAAGTATTACTTTTCAAAAATATTGCATAATAATACATTTGCAGTGATATGAAATATCTGTAGTCATATTGTTTTGCCTTCAAAGCCTCTTTCAGCGCCATCTAGATTTAATAATCGAACTACAAAAACCGCGGCTGATCCGTACTATGGCGACTGCCAAATTGCCAATCCAGTCTATCTCATCCTTGGTTAGACTTATATTTTCGTCCCGCGAATGTACGTGGAAGGGTAAACATCTCCGTAAAGAGTTGAAATATTAGGCCGTATAACCAGGGTAAGTGAACGAAGGGAGAGTTCGATGCCGCTTCCAAAGTTCGTGTCATCACAGCTTATTTTTATGCTTAGACAAGTCTGTACCCGTGTCTTTGGGCGCATAAACCGTAATAATATTTCGGGATTTTACTAAAATCCCCATGGGATTTCTCAAAAATTAAGGCAAGGAAAACGCGGCAAAGGCTAGTTTTAGTAACACAAGGTGAACTTTTAAACGTGATAACTGATAAAAAATTAGTTTTTCTAGCTCAGTAATAATGCTAAAAAATATAATGTATTCATCATCATGATTTCAACCGAAAGACGTCCACTGCTGAACATAGGCCTCCCCCAAGGCTTGCCAAACAGATCGGTCCTGCGCCATCCACATCCAACGCGTTCCCGCAACCTCAACCAGGTCGTCGCTCTATCTTGTTGGAGGCCGACCTACACTGCGTCTTCCGGTCCGCGGACGCCACTCGAGAACCTTTCGGCCCCATCGGCCGTCAGTTTTACGAGCGATGTGCCCTGCCCACAGCCACTTAAGTCTAGCGATTCTTCGAGCTATGTCCGTGACTTTACTTCTTGCACGGATATCATCATTTCTAATGCGATCCCGCAAAGTAATAATAATATTAATAATGTATTGACTCAATTGTTTTAATTAGTCTGATAAATTTATTTACTTTATTGTTATTTTTTTTATTATGAAAGGTAGGCAAAATAGCAAGCGAGTCATCTGTATTGTCCTGCTGAACCGCGATGGACCACCTTTGCACCACAAATGACCCAGAGCGAGGGTCAAGACCTCTCTCACGGAGACGGCGCCCAACTTAAAAATTTAATATGACAACAACTGGGTCTGATCCCTTCTCGAAAGGTCCACGAGCCTACAAGCACATGACGAAAACTTTAATCTTGTTAGACGGGTGACGTGCGGTCAACCCCGGCTCACCGTATACAGGGCGATGTGGTTTCGGTTGGCTGCCGTAATTATACACACCCTTTGTAACGGACTAGTAGACAAATGCGTAGAAATAGTGGCATGTAACTAAAAGAGCATGTCGTGACCTACTTACGGAAGAAACGTTTCGATTTTGATCACATTTGGAACGAGAATAATCACAAAAACTTTGTTTTTCGTAGAAATACTACGAAGTAAACTGATATTTTGCTAACTTTTAAATTTGAATGGACCGTCGGCGCGCTAGTCTCACTCTCATTTTGTCGGTTTTTTAGCAAGGTAAATGAGATTAAGCCTGCTACTAATGAGCAATTGCGTGTCCTTACCTAAGGGGGATGAAGAAAAGGCCTAAATTAAATTAGGGATTTGATTAAAGACCCTTACCATTAGCAATCACAATTAATCTAATTATCTTAGAAAATAACAAAATATACCGTTTAGAAAGATAAGAAATAGGATATCACCCATCTTTATCTTTACTTGAATCACAGGCCTCAAGATGAAAGGGGTTGGGATGTAGTTCCCCCGTGGACCCAGTGTGGATTGGGAGCTTCACAAACACCATTGAAAAACTTCGCAAGTGTGTTCAGGTTTCCTCGCGATGTTTTCTTTCACCGTAAAGCTCATGGTAAATTTCAAATGTAATTTAACACGTAAATTCCGAAAAACTCAGAGGTGCGAGCCGGAATTTGAACCCACGACCCTCTGCTTGAGAGGTCATTGGTCAAATCACTAGGCCAGCACGGCTTGGGCTAACTATGGGCTGCATTCATTTGAAAAAATCATATTGGTATACAAGATTCTCTACGGGATCGAATCAGAAACGAGGAGTTCCGTAGAAGAACTGGGGTTACCGACATAGCCAAATGGATTAGCTCGTTGAAATGGCAATGGGCAGGCCATATAGCATGCAGAACAGATGGCCGTTGGGGCCCAAAAGTTCTGGAATGGAGATCACGGACTGGCAAGCGTAGCGTGGGACGTCCAACAACGAGATGGACGGACGATTTGGTGAAGGCTGCAGGTTCAGGGTGGATGCAAATTTTCTTATATCGAGGAACTAAGGAGAGCCATAATTGATGAAAAAGCAAATTAGATAAAAAATAAGCTGCCCAAATTACTAATTCCACGCGGACGGAGTCGCGGGCAAAAGCTAGTACTAAATTCAAGTAAACTGAAACATGGATACACAGAAAAAAACCAGAAAAAGAGACCAGCGCTGGGTATCGAACCCAGGTCCTCAGCATTCCGTGCTGCGTGCTAAACCCCTACACCACCACTAGTCAAATACATACTGGTCATATCTTTCGCTTCAGCAACACTCTTTGATTTCTATGATTTGTATAATGTCTAATATTTGGTAGCATAGCGTACGGTTGTGGTACTCTGAAGATTGAGCTCTGGTTGAGTTCAAAACGCTGCAGTGTTAGTTGTTTCTGTTTATTAATATGGACCTCTACAAAGTAACGCCTCCATTAAATTAAATGATGATAATGATGATGAAGACAATTAGTTCAAATTTACAAACATCCCATTTCGAAATAAATCTCTAAAGAAAACGAGTCTTGTTCATGATCTTTGCCTTGAACTGTCGGAAGCATTAGAATAGACGGGTATAAAAATAGGACAGAACTCATTCATGCCAAGATATGAATGGACAGACGGACGCAACAGCTGGAGCATTAGTAGTACATATAAAAATACATATTGGAATTCTGTGAAGAATCTAATACGTAGAGTAGACACAACTTTTTATTTTAGTCTTGGAAACCAGATTGAATTTTCATTTGGATGCTTACAATCAGTAATGTCAACCTACAAAAACTCGAAGATATGAATACGAAATTGTACCTTGTCATCTCCTTTACCTACATTATACCGGGTGGATTAACACAGCCTTTGCCGAAAATACTGTGTACTTAATCCAAATGATGTACAATCGATCACAAAGTCCTATTATAGTAAAAAAATAAAGACATTAAAATATTATTTTTAATAATGACGACAACCCTAAAAAACGAGTTATGCCACTTAAAACCTTCACAGTATCGAAAAACGGCAAAGATAGTTGTAATAAATGGGTTAGGTTATCCCTAATAAACATCTGTAGCGGCCGATTTCACCAATCAAACAAACATTCTTACTTCCTTATTTATATTATTATAGGATCATGGCCTCCAAAAAGGTCGGCAAGTATTAGGTTTATGTAAGAGTATAAACCACGAACACGTCCTAGCCGACGCCGACATTATGCACGGACCTAAATACCGGATGTTTGACACGCTCTCATTCGCCGCACATAAAACGAGCAGAAAATATTTAATGGAATTTCTCTATTAACATGCGCTTTAAAAATGTAGTTAAGCTTTTCCTGTGAACAATGTTTCAGGAGCCATTCAACTGCATAAGATTAAAGATTGGGCGTATGTAAATACATTTTTTGACGTGACAACGTCTTATAAATCGATGAACGCCGGCTGCATGCACGAAAAAGGAAGACGCAATGTAACGTACATGTACTTACATGTAACTTTACATGTACCTACAGAGCAGCGAAGGCCATTATGTACAAGAGAGCGGCGAACGCCAGGATGTACAATACGGGGGGCGAGGTGCGGTGGTATTAAAGGGGGTTTCATTTTTGTTTTTTGAATGTTTTTTTAATGGGGGTTGCGGGGGGGTTGAGTGGGGCGCGGGGGCTTTAAAGGGGGATGAAAATTTCATTGATTTTGCCGTAGGATGCACCGTTTTCAAGATATTTGACAAAACACCGGTTCTCGTCCAGCGCGGTCGCGGTCAGTACTTTGGATGGATGACCGCCTGGTTTCATTTTTGTTTTTTGAATGTTTTGTTATGACATTGTCACGTTAAACTATCGTCCGTAAACCGACTTAACAGACAAACGGTTTTTTTTTTAAAAATGTTAACATAATAATAAATAAATAAATAATAAATATCACGGGACAATTCACACCAATTGACCTAGTCCCAAACTAAGCAAAGCTTGTACTATGGGTACTAAGACAACGGATAAACATACTTATATAGATAAATACATATTAAACATCCAAGACTCGAGCACAAACATTCGTATTTTTCACACAAATATCTGCCCCGATCGGGAATCGAACCCGGGACCTCAAGCTTCGTAGTCAGGTTCTCTAACAACTAGGCTATCCGGCCGTCTAAATTCATGTAAACAAACAGTTTTTTGAACATCGCATGGATCATATTATTATTAACACGTTTCCTGTCTGGGAGCTCCCAATCACAAGGCGTGTTTCTTTTCACGATCGAGTCTATGCTTTTACTAAGGAGTCACAGTTTTGAATGCTTTATCTATTTGGTTACTATGACCAAGGGGGCATTAATTAAGGCGCTACCGAGCTTTAGGTGCGTTTATTACATTAATTTAATCACTTGCTGTATTATTATTAGCAAAGCTTTAGTTCTGAAATTCATGTGTAAGATATTTGAGGATTCACTCTAGTGGCCAGTGTTTTTCGAAACACGATTACTTGTAGTTAGCTCGATAGAAAAAAAATACAAAGTAGTCTCTAAAAAATAAAATAAATCCTTAGTACGGCGTAAATATTGCACGGCAGGTCATGACTAAGACTTTTTCAATTTTGATAAAACAATATGTTTTCTAGGGTTTAGTGTTGCTACATTTTTAAAATATGTATTTATTTTAGTAATACGATGAAAATACCTAAAAACACGCGCGGTCTGACCAACCTATCATGAGCCATCGTGCTTCCCCCTTGTCCAAATAGTTAGTTGCGTTAGCTTTCCTTCGGCCATCGTACGGGGAACTTGTGTCGCTTGCGCTTACGCATGGCTTTGATTGTAGCCGCTCTCACGCAAACATACACGAGTGCATATGTGGCGACTACTAGCGTCATCTAGTCATCACATAAGGAACTAACTACTACAATCCTATATTACGCTATCGAAGTTTTCAACTCGGCTGCATAAATACAACTTCCAACTTTCATCCATGGGACTTCGGTCCCCAGGCATAACATCTGCCTGGAGAGAGATCTCTCTATTGTTACTACCCCCAAATTGGTGACACACGTCATTGGACAAAATCGCAACCTTCAGACACACAAGACGATGACGCAGTCTCACAGCAAGCCATACTCAACGCACTGTGCACCATTAGCATGTATCTATTATCTGCCTGGTGTCTACAGTTCGCAAATCCTCCTCCCACTACTTCCACTTGCCAATCAATCAACCAACGCTCGCCCGCCAACAAGGCTCCGAGCAATCACGCAACAGGCATGCATCCACAAGTAGCAGAGGAACAACAATGCTCGCCGACGAGGCTCTGAGCGACTGGCCCTTTCAAGCGCCCACATGACGCACAGACTGCACTCTACTGCAATTCGTATTGACCTCCGGTCTAAAAGGGGGACTGATGTGGCGACTACTAGCGCCATCTAGTCATCACATAAGGAACTAACTACTACAATCCTACATCACGCTATCGAAGTTACTCAACTCGGCTGCATAAATACAACTTCCAACTTTCATCCATGGGACTTCGTTCCCCAGGCATAACATCTGCCTGGAGAGAGATCTCTCTATTGTAACTACCCCCAAACATAGAATATCTAAAATCGATTAGCGCAAGAAGCTTGGTGCGGCCTTAAGTAGAGGTTTAAGTTACATGAATGAATGGTGTGGAGACATTAAGTCAAAGACAAGGAAAGTGTTAAAAGACAAGACCGAATTGCATGCCAAGAAAAGTACTGGCTGATTTTTCAAAACGAAAATAATTTGGAGAAGCTTAACCAACGTCTCTTTCCAATTTTGATACTAACCGACAACGGACTTTCCTTTGTATGGAGATTGTCGTTATCTATCCTTACTCTATGACAGTACTGAAAGATATACGAGGAGGTAAGTAACCTTTAACCCCTCTTTTATTTACGACATCATTACTTACCCTAAATTATTCAGGAGACCTCCATTCGGGCAACGAATATGTGTAGCGCCGTTCAATCGAGCTGAAAATGGGGCTAAGCGCGTAACACCGTATTTAATCGCAACGTTAATGAACCCAACAATATGGTTCTGCCATAAAAATGTTAACAAATTACAGTGCAACGAACTTGGACGATTTATTACGAAGCAGACTTTTACGGCTCAATAAAAAATTTCGCTCGTTTCCCTGCAATTAGGAGAATATTCGCCACAATCCCGTCTAAGTACTGTTTGACGCTGAGCTTTACTGCAAGTAATATGGTTGACTAAATTAATGCGAGACCAAAGGTTTACAACCACTGCAAGCTCACTTCGCCATGCTAATGAAACATTGTCAGTAAAAGCAATTTTGAAAGGGTACACACAAAATTGAAAAAAGATTATGTAAAAAATAAAATTTATTAGTTCCATTAGTATTCTAGTGGTTTGTTGTGCCCTGTCAATAAAAGATCATTTGGGTTCAAACCCAGGCTCGGACTTACGAGTTTTTCGAAATTCAGATGCCAACTTACATTTAAAATTTACTATGACTTTCATCATCATCATCATCAGCCTATGTTCGTCCACTGCTGGACATAGGCCTCTCCCATGGCACGCCACTGAGCACGGTCCTCGGCCACTCTCATCCAGCTCTTGCCAGCCGCCTTGCGAAGATCATCGCTCCACCGAGTCTGAGGAGAGGACGTCCCACGCTACGTTTGCCGATCCGCAGCTATGAGCTTTACGGCGATGGAAAACATCCTGTGATCTACAATCATTATTATCAATCAGATCAAAAGCGAAACAATTCAACATTTATGTGTCTTGTGTTGTTGTAAATAAGTTTATTTGCTTTCTTTCTTTCTGCGTGCGTGTATTTCTCACGTGGAAACTACAGCCCAAACTCTCTCATTCCGAGAGGAGGCCCGTGCCCAACAATGGGACGTATATATGAAAGACTAACTTAAAACCGCGGCTTCGCCCATAAACCCATGAAATATAAAACAGGCCAAGTGCGAGTCGGACTCACGCACGAAGGGTTCCGTACCATTATCTATAAAAACGGCAAAAAAAGTCATGTCTGTTGTATGGGAGCCCCCTTAAACAATTGTTTTATTTTAATTTGATTATTTATTTTTAAAATGAATATACAAAATATTCTGTGAATATTTCAAGCGTCTACCTGTTGCCGTTATTAATATCGAGCAAAAACGAGCAAAAAAAAACAGGTTTTTTGTATGGTAGCCCCCTTAAATATTAATTTTATTTTGCTTTTTAGTTTTTGTTTGTTATAGCGGCAACCGAAACACATCATCTGTGAAAATTTCAACTGTCTAGCTATCACGGTTCATGAGATACAGCCTGGTGACAGACGGACAGACGGACAGACGGATGGACAGACAGACAGCGGCGCCTCAGTAATAGGGTCCTGTTTTTACCCTTTGGGTACGGAACCCTAAAAAGATTACACACGTCATCTTGAAAGCTTGTTGTGGAACAGCGTCCTCCATTCTAGTTTAAAATAAAAATATCTCATGGAAACTTAGTACCGGAATATTAGGTATCCTATTCATCAATCCAGATTTTTTCTATCTGAATCTGTACGTCAAGTTTCATTAAAATAAGTTCAGCCGTCATTGCGTGATTGACTAACAAACATCCAAACATCTAAACATCGATAGTGACATACTGTCTTATTTCAATTCATTCATGTTCATCAATTCATTCAAGTTTTCACATCGGCGCAACCCTTTATATTGTTATATTAAAATTTCTTAATCTATGCTAATGAAACATTGTCAGTAAAAGCAATTCCAAAAGGATTTTTAATTGAAAATCGATTATGATTTCATTAGACTCGGAAACATCTTTCATGAGACGTCTGTGATATAATTTGGCAATAAAGGAACCCTTTGCCAGTAATATTTAAGGCAGTCTAATTTAATTAATAAATTCGATTAAGGTCTGACATGTTGAGTTATTCCTACACAAACTTAGGTACCTACAAGTCGGTTCATAAGAGCTGGCACGAATGGATTGAATGAGGGAATGAAAGTTGTTGAATATACCTAACGCTGGCCATCAACAGGATCCTTTGGCTGTCTTGTTTTTATACCAAGATTTAGCTGTCACTGTCTTCTGTGCGGTTTTCCGGAGCAATGTCATTGTTTTTAAATATGTTTTTATAAATATTATATTTCACGTCTTCGAGCCATTTCTAAGAAAAGTGAGTAAAATAATACGGGTTACTCACGTCACAAAAACAACACTACACACACAACGACACAAACCACCAAATACCTTCTTCGACTTCTTCCCGTTCCTCTCCTATCGGAGATTGGACAACATCATGGCGATTCTGATTTCAGAGGCCACTGCTCTAAAGAAGGAAGTGGTACTGCAGTTGAACCAGTTTCGTAAATTCTTCAGCCACGAATGCCTTCTCCTGGCCACGCTTCTCTTTCCGGGAATCTTGCCTTGCTTGTCACATGCCCATACTACACAAATTTTTTTGCTTGATGGTCTTCCAACACAAACGCCAAACGAGCACAAGCAATCACACAGCGACAAGCGAGAGCTATACGTCCCACTGCAAGGCATAGGCTTCCTCTCAGAATAAGAGGGCTTGGGTTGGAGTTCCCACGCGGTCCCAGTGCGGATTAGGCACTTCACACACACCATTGAATTTCTTCGCTGGTGTATGCAGGCTTCCTCACGATGTTTTCCTTCACCGTTAAGCTCATGGTAGATTTCAAATGTAATTTCGCACATAAATTGCGAAAAACTCAAAGGTGCGAGCCTGGATTTGCACCCACGACCCTCTGCTTCAGAGTCATTAGATCCAACCACTAGGCCACCACGGCTTTTGTATACCTACATTCTTATTTTTTTATTATTATTAGCGTGTCATAGTCTCCCACTGTTAGGCAAGTGCCTCTTGACCTCCACAACTCCCAGTCTGGCGCAATATCAGGCCAGTTCTTTGCCTACACGTCCAAATCATCCCACCAGCTTCTTGGTCTGCCTCGTCGTCGCTGGCCACTCTCTGGCACCTACCAAGTGACTGTGTGAGCCCACCTTTGTGGGTTGGGTTCTACCACGTAACATTTTTGGATCTGGTGAACGACCTCTGAAAGAATTCTGGCAATATTTGATCGCTAAATGCACTGAAATAATGTTATAGTCCGACTTAACGGCATAACAAAGAATTCCAAGTTTCTTCGCAAGAGTTTTAGTGCAAAAGTTTTGCTATTGATACTGACGGTGCCACATTAAAGGTTTTTGGGATCAATCCAAATGTGAGGTTAAGTTGATGGAATATTTTTATAGAACTGCGACATGGAAAATCATCACCATCAACTGGGGATGATTCCCAGCCTATATACGACCCACTGCAGGGCACAGGCCTTATTTCAGAACGAGAAGGCTTGGGCCCTAGTTCCCACGCAGGCCCAGTGCGGATTTTGAACTTCACACACACCATTAAATTTCTTCGCAGGTGTATGCAGGTTTTCCATCACCGTAAAGCTCATGGTAAATTTCAGTCCAGATTTTTGCATATCTGTACGCAGTTTCATCTAAATCCATTAAACCATTATTGCGTGATTGAGTAACAAAAATCCAAATATCCAAACAAACAAACTTACAATATTTGTAGAATGTCGGATTATGATAATAAGAACAGCAGGCTTACTACTGTCTAACGTTTCTGACGCTTGCCTTCGCAATCACTATTTCTTTCTGTCAAACGATATGAAATGATGACAGAAAGAGATGGTGAAAGCGAAGGCATGCGTCAGAAGCGTAAGAGAATACGGCCTCAGAATATTGCATCCGAATTCAACATAGCTTCTTTATCACTAAGAACTGTCACGTAACGTACCTACCTGATTATTTTATTGCCCCCTCAATCTAATTTACTAGCAATTAAACTTTCAATCAACATCACCAATAAAACACCCACAGCCGTTATCTTGACGCGCTACTTTATGAACTTGCCAATTAACCACTTAATAAAAAAAATTACGAGCCATATAAGCTGGGCGAAATTCGTAATTTTTACTTCGCCATAACATCGACGGTTAACCCCGATTGGCGACTAATAAAAGGGCGACGACACGGCGTGACAATGGCTACTCTTAAAGGGCCATTTGGCCCACAAACTCGGCCCTTACGGGGTCTACGTGAAGGAGACATTTTCGTGAGACTAAATGTGTCATGGCGGTGTGACGGAAAGAGTGTGAACTTTGACGTGGATGGAGATGGAAAAAAATAGTACTTATACCTTGACAAGATTGCCTCTGCTGTCCTTAACAAGATTGTTTTTAATAAGTGCGGCAAACGCTGACTGCGACAGGGTTCCGCGCACGAGCTTGTCGGACTATAATAGCCTTTAATCGTGGTTGCGCTCACTTAAACGTTAATTTGCGCGAAATTACTGAATTCATATGGGAATTCCCAAGAATTACATCGTGACCTTCATTTGAGTTGTAAAAACCAGTGCAAAATTTATCGATATCAAACGCATCCATAGCAACTTAGCATAGCACATCTGCTGCTAATTTCGCCTTTAATCTGAACCTATTCACCCAGCTCTATGCCTCAACAGTAAGGTTAAAATGAAGAAGCGTTTATCCATCAGTGAGTAGATATATTGTGTGCGTCTCAAGTCAAAAGTATTTGACCAGTGTGTGTCGCCAGTGATGACTTATGGCACTGAGACGTGGCCGCTAACGATGGGCCTCATAAGAAAGCTCAAAGTCACTCAGAGGGGTTGGAGAGGGCTATGCACGGAGTTACGCTGCGGGATCGCATTAGAAATGATGAAATCGCACAAGCACTAAAGTCACGGAAAGCTCGAAGAATCGCCAGATTTAAGTGGCAGTGGGCAAGGCGCATCGTTCGTAGAATTGACGGCCGATGGAGCCGAAAGGTTCTCGAGTGGCGTCCACGGACCGGAAGACGCAGTGTAGGTAGGCCTCCAACAAGTTGAAGCGACGACCTATTGGGTTGCGGGAACGCGTTGGTTGCGGATGGCGCAGGACCGATCTATTTGGCGAACCTTGGGGGGTATGTTCAGCAGTAGACGTCTTTTGGCTGAAATTATGATGATGATGAGTAGATATATGGACAGACTGAAAACTATCCAAAGTCCCGACTCTACATGGGCTTAGCTATAATCGTAAGAAAACTGCGCCGTTCGATACTGCTCGGGCCATGTGGGCTCTAGATAAGGCATAGGTAACACGTGGGCTAATGCTACGATTTGTGACCCCATAATAGGTGCTCAAGTTTCAATCTTTTAACCTCAATTTGTTAGGGGTTATAGGCAAGGGTGTTGGGTGGATAAAATTTGGCTATTGGGCGGTCGAATACAGAGTCTATTTTGGTATTTATTCGAGCCTTTTTCTGGTCATATTTAAAAAAAATGGCAGAAGATTCTGATACAGTTTCCAGATATATGGAAGACTAGCTTTTGCCCGCGACTCCGTCCGCGTGGAATTAGTAATTTGGGCAGCTTATTTTTTTTATCCAATTTGCTTTTTCATCAATGATGGCTCTCTTTAGTTCCTCGATATAAAAAAAATTACCCCCTCGCACCCCCCCCCCCGCACCGACCCCACACCGAACCCCCCCCCCCCGCACACCCGCGTTCACATTCACCACCGTACCTACTCCCAAGTCACTACTTCTAAAAACTGTTCTATAAATTCTTAAACTAGACGTATCTTTCTTATTTGTGAACCGATTCAAATGAAACAAACACTAAATGTTAATCCAAGAAAATACCAACATATCAGTGAAAACCGCATCCTTCTAGGTTAAGCCGTTTCTGAGATTAGCGCGCACAAACGCACAGACAAACAGACAATAATTCTAAAAAACATTGTTTTGGGTTCTATTGCGCTAGTAAATAGCCCTAGTGACAGTTTTTCTCAAATATCATCAATGTACAGACACCGTTTTGTTACAGATTTTTTATATGTATAGATAAAAATAATCGAAAAATATATGTCAGGTTCGTAGCAGGTAGAAACAAAAATAGTCTCTGCCTACCCCTTTGCTGGGAAGAAGGCGTGATTTGTATGTATGTAGAAATCATAATAAAAGTCACAATAATCATAATCATCAAGAAATGTTAGTCTAACATTAAATTTGGTAGCATAGCGTACGGTTGTGGTACCTACTCTAAAGATGAGCTCTGATTGAGTTCGAAATGCGTCAGTGTAGTCTGGTGGTGGTGATAGTGGGGTTTGTGTGATTTGTGTGTTCGTACAGTGTGGAGGTGGAGGAACTGCATGAACACGCATTTCTTACATTAATGTAACTATCGTAAGGTCGCGGGTGAGCAAAATAATTGTTACAGTTCAACATTATCATTATCCAAGCCTATATACGTCCCACTGCAGGGCTCCTCTCAGAATGAAGGGGTTTGGGCCGTAGTTCCCGTGGTGGCCCAGTGCGGATTGGAAATTCCACACACAGAATTGAATTACTTCGCAGATTTGGTGGACGTTTCCTCAGAATGTTTTCCTTTACCATAAAGCTCTAAGAAACAAAGCGAATACTCCAATTCCTTTGATCTTGTATCATCATCATCATAATCATTTCAGCCGTAGGACGTCCACTGCTGGACTTAGGCCTCCCTCATTGATGCCCAATCATTACGATTGGAAGCGATTTGCATCCACCCTGAACCTGCAGCCTTCACCAAATCGTCCGTCCATCTCGTTGTTGGACGTCCCACGCTACGCTTGCCAGTCCGTGGTCAGCCATTTCTTATAAAACGTGACCAGATAAATAAGGCGGTTGAAACGGTAGAAAAAACGCCCTTATAGGTGGTTCTTCACGTTGGGCAATATCGTCGCTAACCTGTTATTTGATATTATAATGTAGTTACACGATAAAGTAAGTACATGGTTCTCACTCTTACACGTTTAATTGGGTACTTAGTGTTCTGGCCAGAAAAAATAAGAAAAACTATTGAATTTTTTTTTGTCAATCATATGTACAAAAAATGACAAAGATAAAGCACGTCAAAGGTCGAGGGAGTAAAGGAACTGTGATGTCGCGTCCAAGTAAATAGTGTACCGAGGCGGTGTCACACTAAATTTAAACGGGCTATATCTTCATTTTTTTTTTTTTTTAAATATTTATATGTGCCTAACATTTTTGGATAATCTGACTAACGGACAAGTTATTTTTTTCATCACACTTGCTCGTCAATGTTGTTATTCCATGCTTGTATACTAAATGACAATGGCCTAAATTGTTCTTAAGGGAGTTATAGATTTACGTACAGTTTTTCTACCCAAGGGAGTTCTAACTTTAGTTTTAAAATTTGCAAACAAGTAATTTCAGACTAAGGAGGTTTCAAGTCAGCCAACGTTTTATTTATTATCTTTAAAACTTAGCTATAACCCAAATTTTACAACACAAAACTTATCTACGCTTCATGAAAATTCGTTATTTTTATATTTTAAATTTATATTAAATAGCTTTGCAATAATTTTAGTAAAAATATTTTTTAAACATGTTTACATTATCTATGGTAGGTGATTCGAAAAAAGTAACAATGTTTTTTGTGATTTCTGCTTAGAATCACGAGCTCTTTTGACCCTACTAGGAGAAAAAAGTGTCCTAAGTTTTTTCCCGTTCCGTTACCATTTTTGATAGACTTTATATATGACCGTAACGGAATGGAAGAATCAAAAATTATATGAATGTTTTGGGACACTTTTTTTCTCCTAGTAAGATCGAAAGAGCTCGTGATTCTGAGCAGAAATCACATACCTAAAACTTACCGAATATAAAAAAAGTCAAAAGGTACAACAAAAAAAAAATTGCCCAAATTTAAACTGCAATCCACGTGATAAATAGGTACCTAAACAAACATGAAACCGTAATAGGTACCTAGCATGAACAAAGTATGACGCGAAACATTTATTACGACGTTTCATAATCCTCATGAGCTCATCCGAGACCTAAGTTAATACTCATAATTAATTCCCAACTTCTGTATCGCGAAAGTAATCAAAAACTTTCCATTTGTGCGTTGTCAGAGGAGCGACAACATTTATCTTTTTGGAGACACTGCCAGAACATTCTAGACATTTGAATAACTTCAGACTTTCTCGAAAATTCTACTAAATAAAGAAATAAAATACTCTTACAACTAAGAGCCACATAATAATATATCAAAGTCGCAGAAAGCGAAATAAAAAGTTTTTATACGCCTATTGGCGACAGTTGGCGGTTGTTTCGTATATTAAATCTACCTGATCTAGATCTTACTTTTTCAGAGTCGTATTGAAAGAAATATATATAGTATTTTACTATAGAGTGAGGCTCCAGGCGACAGATTAATATTCACACTAATTCTAGTCGAATACCTACCTATACGATCAGTTTTTGGTGTTTTTTTATTTATTTCGTAGGTCTCAAAAACTTTTCGAAGTAATTTGGCTATGTCGGGGTTTTCGATTGCAATTTTTTTTATTTCATTTTATCTCTGGTTTCTTTCATGTGTAAAAAGATTGGCGATTTCACTCCTATCAACGTGATTGAACGATATTTCCGGTAAAAGTACATCATCTGTGAAAATTTCAATTGTCTAGCTATCACAGTTCGTGACAAACAGCCTGGTGACAGACGGACAGACGGACAGATGGACAGTGAAGTCTCAGTAATAGGGTTCCGCTTACCCTTTGGGTGCAGAACCCTAAAAAATCTTTACAGGAGTGTTAATTTAGACATGCTCAGTCATTAGTAGTTAGATAGTTTTGTGACATTTAAAAGCTGTGTTTAAAAGAGCCCTTTGCAGCTTACTTGCAGAATAAAAACGTTTTGATTTTGATTTTTGATTGGGCTAAATATTCCGGATTAATTTTTGATTGGGCTAAACATTCTGGATTCATTTTTGATTGGGCTAAACATTCCGAAATCATTTTTGATTGGGTTAAACATTCCGAATTTATTTTTGGTTGGGCTAAACATTCCGAAATCATTTTTGATTGGGCTAAACATTCCGAATTTATTTTTGGTTGGGCTAAACATTCCGAAATCATTTTTGATTGGGCTAAACATTCCGAATTTATTTTTGGTTGGGCTACACATTCCGGATTCATTTTTGATTGGGCTAAACATTCCGGATTCATTTTTGATTGGGATAAACATTCCGAATTCATTTTTGATTGGGCTATAAATTCCGGATTCATTTTGCGATTTTTTATTTTTTTACTAGCCTGTCATAGTGTCCCACTGCTGGGCAAAGGCCTCTCCTCTTGACCTCCACAACTCCCTGTCTGGTGCAATATCAGGCCATTTTGAGCATGTTACGATTACTTATTTGCATATGAATACAACAGTACCGTGACTCACTGACAACACACATCCTAAATACCTACTACAGAACTGAGGAACATTAAATTAGGCAAACAAAAAAGGGATTTTATTTTTCTAATACAAGGATGATGCCGCGAGTAAGAGCTACGCTTAACATTAGTATAGTAGCTTATATATTTTATTTAATTTTATTTATATAGAAAGTTTTTTTTTTTTTATCGTTTAAATTATTTATTGGTATAAATTAATTAAAACAATTAAGAAAAAATAACAAACAATAAAACTTAACTATAAACTAAATATTACAAACTAAATTAAAAACTAAACTAGATCTAAACAAACAAAAATAATACTATTACAAACTAAATTAAAAACTAAACTATATCTAAAAAAGGCCCCTGCGGCATCGTGCCGAAGATGCTGGCAGCATTTCCTCGTTGAATCGCTAAGCTAATTCTTTGAGCGTTATATTATTTTTAAATTTAGAATAGTTTTTCTTTCTGGCATTTGCAATGATCATCATCATCATTTCAGCCGAAAAACGTCCACTGCTGAACATAGGCCTCCCCCAAGGCTCGCCAAACTGATCGAACCAGTGCCATTCGCATCCAACGCGATCCCGCAACCTTTACCAGGTCATCGCTCCATCTAGTTGGACGCCTACCTAGTACCTACACTACGTCTTTCGGTCCGTGGACGCCACTTGAGAACCTTTTTACCCCATCGGCCATCAGTTCTACGAGCGATGTGCCCTGCCCACTGCCACTTGTCTTGAGTCTGGCGATTCTTCGAGCTATGTCGGTGACTTCAGTTCTTGCGCGGATTTCATCATTTCTAATGCGATGAAATGATGCATTACCTTATCACTATCACAACATAGTATAAAACAAAGTCGCTTCCCTCTGTCTGTCCCTATGTATGCTTAGATCTTTAAAACTGCGCAACGGATTTTGATGCGGTTGTTTTTTAATAGATAGAGTGATTCAAGAGGAAGGTTTATAAGTATAATACATGCATAATATAGTTGCACCCGTGCGAAGCCGGGGCGGATCGCTAGTTAGTATTATTTTAGTTACAGTACTTATTTTAAGACAAGCCATATGCTTGTTTGCTGCCATACTCCAATCCATTAACTGTATCACATTCATTGCGCAATAAATAGCAGAAGTATGGACTGATATTAACGACCGCGATATCAATATTCATACGGCCATAAGTGAGAGTTTTGTGAATATTTCTCGGGGAATCTGTAGCGACGCCTTCGAATGATAAATTACGTTTAATACGTCTGTAACAATGTTTGGCGAAGAGCCAAAACTCTTGAAACTCGGACGTGCATTGTGATCTTTTTTGGGTTCGGTAAAAAATGCTACCTAGCCGCTTTGTTTTTGTTTTTAGACGTTTTTATAAGCTGGTTTTTCACGGGCGATTAAGTCCTTATTTGGGAGGTACGTCGTTATTCTTCCGACTAAAAACATCCAGCTATTAAAAATTGTAATAAAAAGGAATCCTTAATTAGCGTTTATCGATAAAGTAATGTTTACTTGTAAGTTTAAATCCTGCAATTTTGTTAATGTAATTTAAGGCCTCGCAATACATTTTCTTCTCTTTTTTTTTTTTTAAGTTAGGCCAGACAAACGAACTAGTGGGTCACCTGATGTTAAATGAACACCACTGTCCATAGACACCCGCAGCGCTTTACACGATGCCAGTGCGTTGTCGGTCCTAAAGGAGAGGGAATAGGGGAAGGGGGAGAGGGAGGGGGAGAGGGAAGGTGTGAGGTATTGGGCCCCCGGCACTCTCACTGACCGTACGAAACGCAAGCAGGATTACTGCTGCTTCACGCCGGTGTTCTGTGAGAGGGTGGTACTGCCCCGGACGAGCCGGCCCATTCGTGATGCAGCGGCTGTCTACAACACGGCTCTACCACTACTAAAACTCTTACATTATTGTGGCTTTAAAGGAATTAAAATCGGCTAATAGATTATTTAGATAGCGTTATACGGTGTTATTTGTCGTTGTTCGTCATGAAATACAATACATTACCGACGCTGTACCTAGTTTTGTGAAAGCTGTAGCTTCTATTATGGCAACATTCATGAGTATACCTAGAATTTTGAAACATTGTCAAAAACTATCCACACGAAATTCGTGCCAGGATATTCTCTAGGTATATTCATCAGACTACTACCAGCACACCAAAAGAACACAAATAATATCTCCAAACTTTAGATCCGCACTAGTCAAGGTTCTAAGTAGTTAAGGTTTGACGTCATGACTTCGTCCCATTGACTTATAATTGGGGTAGAAAAATATGACATAAATAGTTATTGTAGGAATAAAAAGTAAAAGAGGTCACAAAATTCAAGGACTTTAATTGTGGTCACAGTTATTTTATTTCTGTATTAATATTTATTCAAAATAAAACAAATTGTCAATACACACAAAATACAATAAAATAAAAATAATATATAAAGTCAGTCATTTGACTGACTTTATATATTATACCGCCACGGATCGCGCCAGGCGCAAATGTGCCCAACGCACTAGCCGCAATGCCCCGCTGAACCGCGATGGACAACCTGCACACATCATCATCATCATCATCAGCCTACGTTCGTCCACTGCTGGACATAGGCCTCTCCCATGGCACGCCACTGAGCACGATCCTCGGCCACTCTCATCCAGCTCTTGCCAGCCGCTCTGCGAAGATCATCGCTCCACCGAGTCTGAGGACGTCCCACGCTGCGTTTGCTGATCCGTGGTCTCCACACAAGAACTCGTCTACCCCAACGGTTAACGGTTACCTGCACACAACAACAGTTAAAATAATAACTTTAATTTCAAGTACCTGGGCGACCGAGCTCTGCTCGGGCAGAAACTCGGTACCAAGCGTTTTCCCAGAGATAAGACCAAGCTAGATCAATTTTTTATCCCCGAAAACCCCCAAATACCAAATTTCATCGAAATCGTTGGAGCCGTTTCCGAGATCAAAACACCGGAGGGGTGGAGGGGTTGTGAGAGGGGGGGAGGGGATACGGGGGAGGGAGCGTGGGGGTATTAAAGGGGGGATGAAAATTTCATTGATTTTGCCGTAGGATGCACCGTTTTCAAGATATTTGACAAAAACACCGGAGGGGGGGGGGGTGAGTCACGTTAAACTATCGCCCGTAAACCAACTTTACAGACAACCGGCTTTTCCTGTTCTGTGCTCCCAATAGGGAACGTGCACATAGACGGTGCTGCCAACTGGTGCCATAAGGGTGCCATCAATTTGAATGTTTTACCTTGATAAGTTTGTTTTACTGTCCGCATAGTGTCTCTTCTGTCGCATTAGTGCTGCCGCCTATAGTTACTGCACGTTCCCTATAATACTTTTTCTAACAAAAAAGTAACTTTTTCTAACAAAAAAGTAACTTTTTCTAACAAAAAAGTAACTTTTTCTCACAAAAAAGTAACTTTTTCTCACAAAAGAAGAAACTTGACGTTTTCTCATGAAAAATAAACTTAAAAAAAAACTAAAAATCTTGAAAAAAAACATGGAATCGAACCGAGGTCGGCTGGATCCGCGACCACCCGATTTCTAATGTGCCATTATGATCTGCTCGAAGTCGGCGAAATTTAGCTTTATATTCTAATGCAAACAAAAATAGCCGGAAAACACGAGTAAAAGCGATTTTCTGAAAATGAAACATAGCTAGATCAGTTTTTCATCCCCGAAAACCCCCACATACCAAATTTCATCGAAATCGTTGGAGCCGTTTCCGAGATCCTGATTATATATATACATATATATATACATATATACAAGAATTGCTCGTTTAAAGGTATTAGATACTAGATGAATAAACCCTCCTGCAAAATTCCCGTTCCCATGAGAATTCCAGGAAAATATAATAAAATATAGGGTATATTATACGGGTCTCAATCTAAATCCCTAACATCGTTTGTCCTAATGTAATGTTTGTCCTAAT